>OY284416.1:49532400-51932400 GCA_958301585.1 Merodon equestris
CAAGCGTATTACGCACTTGTGGAGTCGAGGCTACGCTACGGTGTACTAGCGTGGGGAGGTGCAGCGCAAATACACATTGAAAAATGATAACTTATTCAAAATAGTGCGGTCAAATTGCTACGTAGAAGAACAGTTCCTAATGTTAAAGTACTTAAGATGAGGCGGATATAGAATATGAGTGTGGCACTGGAGTACTTTGATGATGCAAATTTTCGCATACCAATAAGTCATAAATTTTTTTTCGTTTTATTTCATTTTTAAACAGAAACTTGTATTTGACCCACCCTTTATTACTTGGCAATTAAATCACATTTCAAATTTTTTCATGTCCCAGACGAGCTGTTGTGTACAACCTCATTAAAAAAAAAAATAATAATAATTGATTTAAAATGAGGAATAAATAAAACATTAAATATCAAAATCCGTAGGATGTCGACAATTTAGTGTATCGCAATTCCCAGTTACTGCTGCCATTATTAACACCAAATAACATCAAAACCAAAACCCAAAAGAACAAAACAACAATCCAATGTAAATCAATCTCCAACGTGAACCCCACTGCACATGAATGTTGTTGTAGTACTACACTTAATTTATGCCTCTATTAACTACCTAGCCCACCAATTGAAATCCGCATCACCATTAAGCGCAACTTGATCCCAGAACCCAGTTATTCCCTTAAGACACCTACTTATGCCATCCCATCACTCTGCAATTTGCTTGATATTATTCTCTCTGCCGCCTTGCCCAACGTCACTAGGACAGGATAAATTCCATTTTAATTGAAAATTAAATATTACTACAATTTTATTTACTTATCCTTTCTCATATTCGTTCATGGTGTTAGTATTCCACAGCGGCCAATTATATTTCAATTGGGGCCAGCTGTTCAGTGATTCAAGTCCGACCAATAAATTCCTCTTTGCCATCCCTCAGGACAAGATTTCACATGAATCATTTCAATAATAAAGATCAGCGTCGGCGAGCAGTATATTACTGAACAACAACAAAAGTTGGACGGAACAAAAACAAATAAAGAAATAAAACGTTTTCAACAAAATGAGCGATAATTGCAGTTAAGGTGATAACGAACAACCAATCAGTCCTCCCTCGTTCGCCCCCACGTGAGAGATAATGGACCTATCAACCTCCTGGGATAATCATATTCCACAGAATCTGCCACAAATTTCATTCCATCTAGGATAAATACAGCCGGGAAAAGAAAGTCATAAACCCATCATATGGATCAATACGATTTAGCATAGATACCTAGTTATGGTAAGGTGAATGGGACCGATATAATCAGGACAAGAGCACCACTTGAAACCCTAACAAATCAATCCTTCACATTCGTAGCATTTCCCCATAACCATCTATTACCTTAGTACAGTTCCCTGATCCCATCACATACAACTACCTACCACTTTCGGGCGTGACTGCGATGGGGTCGTGTCGAATTCAAGGCGCTACATTGAGGATGAGGTGGTGTACTCGTATCTTAACCCAAATTGAAGCATCTATTCAGAAAGCAATTTGCAAAATGAAGTACTCGTAGTACATAGGAGCAGGTGCGGAACCATATATCCCTACTTCTGTCTTACCTCTTTACTTTCAGTCGCAACTCGTCTCGTGCCCGTCATCATCGGTTTTGCCTTTTCTTATCGTGCCGTTCGTCCTTCCCGCCTCAGCAATCGGGTCGACCTGCTTTCCAAATTGCTTAGTGTATATGTAAATAAGTGTGAGCACATACCTACGTCGGCCTAAACTGTCTTACACAAGGCAAAATTCTGTTTTCGTTTGAAGTAATTTATTTTCAGCCAAGAGCGATGGATGTATCCTTCGTCTTAAGGGTACATCCTTCAACATTCAGCAAACATAAAAAACGCCACCAATTCAACTTTTTCCTTTCGCGCTTCGTTCCGCTCACTGAGATTCCTCGACCTCCCTGTCCGATTGAGTGATTCTGTGATTTAGTATACCGCCATTGACCATTCCGAGAACCTGCAGAATTTCTTCACATAAAAGCTGTTTCGTCTTGGCATTGAACACCATTCTACATTTCTTGCATTCATTTTTCTTGCATTGCCGGTTCAGGACACATTTAAGTCACCAATACTCCCATAACCATATTGAGCTGAGGAAGGTCATATTAAATAACAATTTATATTAAGGACACGTTCCAAGTGTTAACCGAGGGATTAGCGGTGAAGTTTATTATTTTAAGCGTCATGCGTCTACCTTCATTTTTTATTTTTGCGTCAATCCTGTTATCCTTGGTGACTGAACGACTAAGAGACTGTCTTGAGGTTCAACGAGTGATAAGGAAGTATTTCGTAGATTTTCCTGTGAAATGCCTTTTAATCCTTTTTAATTATGACAAACGACGTTATCCTTATTGGGGATGGTATGAATGGAAAATAGGCTGCGAAGTCTGGAACATGAAATCCGATTAAGTTGGAATTTGACTTGGAGATTGACAATGAACCTTGAGAAGTACTCATGTTAAGAGCTTGGGGTTTTGTCTGAAGTCTGTGAATGGAAAATATGCGAGCAGACTTTCGGTTGAAGGACGAAGCAATTATTTTAGTGGGAATTTCGCGATATTCCATTACTAAAAGGCAGAGAGGTATTTTAGTTTTGAAATTCTAATTAATTTCTACACTTTCGAGAGAGTCGGGAGGTGGAAAGTTGTCATACAGATTTACAAAATTTTAAATGCTTGACCTAAGCTATTTTCAAACAATTTTAGAATATCCTTCCTGTACTAGCTTGTACAAAAGTATTTCCACATGCCGAAAGAATTCTATTTCAATTCAATTTAAAACAAATGGAAAACTATGAAGACCCATCTTTGCGTGAATGTGTGTAGGTATACTAACCTCGGCAAATGCACTACGGAAGGTTTTACCAGTATCCCGCCTAGGAGAGAAGCCGCGAAATAAACATTCAATGGCGTTGGTATTATCAGGATCCGAACTCGCTCATCGCGCGTCAGCAGCCGACACATTATTCATTGCGCCGCAGCACCACGACACTCTTCAACTGCACTGAATATTTGAATTTGTATGGGCCTTAATATCATCTAAGTCAGGAGAACAGATATCTTTGTCATTGCCAAAGTGAGTGGATTATTCTGCCAATATTTTAACTCAACTTTTACGCAGACAGGCTGTATATGATCAGAGACTTGAAGAAATATAAATTCTTTGTGCGCGTTCTCTCCGTTCTTTTGATCGCTGTTACTGATTTGCCTATTGAAATCGTATTATTGACTGAAAGCTGCACTGTTTGGTTTCGAGAAACTCTAGTCGCAAGTCACCTTTTAAAATTTACCTCAAGCTTGGTTATGTTTTACGATGATTTAGTAATGCAAATATTTTTAACTTAAGTTCTGAAGCCTGGGCAGAGCTTACCATATGAGCAATAAAACAAGAAACGAATTGATTATATCATAGCTAAAAAACGAAATCAGCTAGAGATAGACAGTGGCAATTGGTTGTATTATAGTACAAAATCGTAATAATGATGGTAGTTAAAACTGGCACTGTCAAGTGCGGCGAACCATTCACGAAGGAAATGTCGTTATGCAAAAAATATATTTGACGCCGACGAGTTGACATTGACATTGAATTGTATGTCAAAAACTAGCTCCGCTGTCTGGCTAACTTGATGAAAATGTAATAAACATTTGTTACGTTCTGACACCGTGCTTTCTCAGAACGTAACATTTTGGTGGCAATGGTGGGATAACAACCTAAAAGACTATCCCTACTACCAAGTGTGCGCACCAAGTCTCGAAATTTTTGGATTTTATTCCCTTTTAGTTTTGGATTTTGTTCCCCTTTGTTCCCAAATAAAGTAATGCAGCCCGCTCGTTTTGAATGAAGTGAAGTTAGTTTTAATTCGACAAACTGACATTTGATACACGTTTTTAAGCTGGATTTACATAAGAGCGTAAGTTACACATTGCGTTTTCACCAAGTACGAGTCAAGTCAGGGCGTCACTGGGGCTATACACCAGTGAAAGATAAAAAAGTGAAAGTGTGAAAGAAAAGTGAAAAGCGAAAGACCAGGCCGTAATTATCATCTATAGGACGTGAAGCTTACCTGGCACGGAAGGCGAAGAAGGCGACCCATCAGTCAAGAATGATCAGGACCCGACGAAGGAAGCGTCAAACAAACAGCACCGGTCAAATAGTCAAGTAAATTTAATGATTATGTTATGTATCATATTACATTTTGTACATTACTACCAACTGTACGAAAATTCGGCAGTTCTTACCCGATGCAACCTCTAAGCCTTGCCGCTTTTAAAAGACCTAGCTTTCTTCACCCAAATCGATAATATATCCAGTCATGCTTCTGAGCTAATACAGCACAAAGACTTGATCACTTGAAAAGATCTGGCAACTGAACTGGAGAACCGGTTCAAAGAGCATAGATCTCGAGGTTCTATTCAAAATAGGCTGTGGGCAGCTAGACAAACCATCAAACAAAGCGTGCAAGAACATGGTGATAGGCTCTCCCATTTACTACTCGCACTAGATACAACTACATATGATAGCTCTAACAAAAAAGCTGTCCGAGGTTTCCTTGTTCTTGAAAACCACAAGCTTGCCTTACAAACGGAAGGAATAAGGGAACGAATAAGGAAACCCGGCCTAAAGTTATTAGTTAAAGCCCGCAACACTAGCCATTTGAAAGAAGCTATATACTACGCCATCGATCAATCGCTTCGATTAGATAATGCCACCAATAATTTTATCTATTCACAAAAGAACAATACACCTTGACCCATCTGCCAGACCTGTAACAAAACAGGCCATATATCCGCTACTTGTTTTCAAGCCCTAAGATCCACACCCGATCCTTGGGTTCTTGGGTGTAATACGTACTCGGTAATAGTACCAAGTTATTAGACGCACTACGAGGGTGGTCCGATAAGTACTTAGCCTCACCGCCAGTATCACAAGAGCAACTTACTATCGTGTAGTAGACGGCTTCTGTCGAAATTTCAGCCGGATCGGAGTCGTAGTTTTGTTTTGACCGCGAGTGGAAGCGGGAGTGTCCGCGGATTTTAGAAAAATGGAAAAAGAGCAATATCGGTCGGTGATTCGATTCTTGTTTTTGGAAGGGAAATCACGCAGCGAAATCAAAGAGCGTTTGGATGCTGTGTGCGGTGACTCTTCTCCTTCGGGGCGACCATCAAAAATTGGTTTAACGAGTTTCAACGTGGTCGCACGTCGGTTTTTGATGAGCTACGTCCAGGTGCCCCGAAAACGGCTACCACGGAGGATAACGTGGCAAAAATCCAGGATCTCGTATTGGCAGACCGCCGATTGGAGGTGCCCGAGATAGCTGAGACAGTAGGCATTTCAAAAGATCGCGTGGGTCATATCCTGCATGAAATTTTGTGCATGAGATAGCTGTCGGCGCGATGGGTGCCGCGCTTGCTCACTCCGGACAACAAGCGCAACCGTGAGACCACTTCAGAGCAGTATTTGACGCTGTTTAAGCGCAATCCGAAGGAGTTTCTGCGTCGTTTCGTGACAGTCGACGAAACATGGATCCACTGGTACACACCAGAGAACAAGGAACAGTCGAAACAGTGGACTTCACCTGGCGAACGTGCTCCAAAGAAGGCGAAGACTGTCCCATCGGCCGGAAAGGTGATGGCCACCGTTTTCTGGGATTCACAAGGTGTGATCCACATCGACTACCTGGAGAAGGGCAAAATGGTCACAGGGCTGTACTATGCCAAATTATTGGGCCGAGCCGAATTGAAGAAAAAACGGCCCCACTTGGCGAAGAAAAAAGTGCTCCGGCTCACACCTCCGCCTTCGCCACGGCCAAATTGGTCGAATTGGGCTACGAACTGCTGCCCCATCCACCGTATTCTCCAGATTTGGCCCCGTGCGACTTCTTTTTGTTTCCAGACTTGAAAAAGTCACTCGCCGGGCAGAAATTTCAGTCGAATGAGGAGGTCATCGCCGCCACGGAGGCCTACTTTGCAGACCTCGAGAAAACGTATTTTTCATCGCTGGGTCAAGTATATCGAGCTAAAAGGAGACTATATTGAAAAATAAATCGCCATTTCTCCAAAATGTTTGTTTTTCTTTTGTAGGCTTAGTACTAATCGGACCACCCTCGTATCTTTTTCTTATACATACTTCATTCGAAAATGTTTGGCATTCATTGGACTTGTCGATTAGCCCATTTATCATTCGATGATCTCGCGATACAAGTGCCGTACATGCTAGCTCCACTCGAAAACGTAATATTTATGTAGACTGTAAAGAGCATGCCCCACTCACGTGGGTGTTGGACGGTGTAATAAACAGATTTTAACGTGCTTGCTTGCTTGTTTTTTAATTTGAGTATACCTTTTAGGAACGTACAGTTCGCGTATTCGCAATCAAATATATTATTTAATACATTGTAATGTTGATAGGGTTAGAAATTTCAATCATTTTACTTTAGAAATACAAAACCCTGAATGATTATTATCATAAAAACACCAATTTTTTCGACAATTAGCGCAACAAATAAATGCGGCTTTTTTACAGGAGCAAGAGATTTTTAGAATTTTTTCTTGAAGACAAACTTCATTTTTGTTCATAAATATTTTTCGATGTTTAGATAGTTTTGACGCATACCGAGCATACTTGATCATTTCTGAAAAAAATTGGAGAAGAGAGCTGATGATGAACGATTAAATGAATTTTAATACAATGCTGACGAGAATTAATTTCTCGATTTTCAGTTGTGAATTTTTTAAATTAATTTTTAATGAAAGTGGAGTACACTTTTCAGGTATTACTTTAACCATCTTTTTTCTACTGCGCTACTCACACTGGGGTATCACACACCCCACCCACAAATATTTAAAAAAAAATGTAATTTTATACATAAAATTCGCATAAACCCGAGATTTCACAAAACCCCAAGGAAAAAAATCGCACGATCTTGGTGGCCAGTTGACATCAGAATTTCGTGAGATAATGTGTTCTGGAAATGGTTGCTGTAATAAGTCGATTGTTTCATGCGCGGTGTGGCAGGTTGCGCCGTCCTGCTGCAACCACATGTTGTCCAGATTCATGCCGTCCAGTTGAGGTCACAAGAAGTCCGTTATCATATTCCTGTAACGAATGCCGTTCACAGTCACTGCAATTTCGTCCTCATTTTCAAGAAAGTAAGGTCCAATCACGCCGCCTGACCAAAATCCGCACCCAGTTACTCGTTGTGGGTGCATTTGTTTCTCATGGATTGCATGAGGATTTTCTGAGTCCCAAATTCGACAATTTTGTGTATTCACGAAGCCATTCATATGGAAATGCGCTTCATCGGAGAAAATGACTTTTTTCGAAAAATTGGCATCGACTTCACTTTGCTCCATTACCCATTGAACGAATTGCCGACGCTTTCCGTGGTCTGCTGGTTTGAGCTCCTGAGTTAACTGAATCTTGTACGCATGAAGGTGGAGGTCTTTAGTCAAAATTCGCTGCGTAGTGCTTCGTGAAATTTGCAGTTGTTGAGAACGATGTCGAATTGATGTTTTCGGGTTTTCGGCGACACTCTCGTTTACAGCAGCAATGTTTTCAAGAGACCGACCGGTACGTTGACGCAAAGGATTCTTATTATCCATAATTGACCCAGTTTCTTCAAATTTTTTGACCACTCTTCGAATGGTTGACACATTAGGTGCACTTTCTCGGCTGAAAATTTGGCGAAGTTTGCGAGCGGTTTCAGCGTTACTTTCCCCATTTTTGTAATGAGTTTTCACAATTATAACGCGTTGTTCTTTCGAAAAGCGCTCCATTTTTAATAATCAGAATAAACAGAGGTGATAGTTGTCAAAGTTCAGAGTTGCCACTTGCATGAAAAAAAAAATATTCTAATTTTAAAAAGTGCACTCTTACTGAGACACCCTTTATAAAAATACTGGAAAAAAACTTAATTTAAAAATCAGTCAAAACAATAAAAAAAATTTAAATAATTGTTTTTGAAACTGTCACATTACGTTTTCTAATACCCTTTTTTCAATGGTTACTCCAATGTTTTGTTTCAACAGTGGCATAACTGTTTGCTTTTTTAAACACAAAAATTAAAATTTTTTGAGCGGCATTCTATGTCATTCTATGGCATGTCACACATTTTTTTTTTTTTTTTCTTTTTTCCGATCACAAAAGTTGCACCGAGCATATTTTTCCAAGGTGATTGGCTGCTGATTTTCAAGATTCGAAGTTGGTCCATTTCCACCTTCATCATTGCCTAGTATCTCTTCGATAACTTGTTTCAAGCCCCGTTTCAATGTTGGCACCTGGACTCTTCTTTTTAGTTGCGGTTCTACATGGCTGTACAAGAGGTCGCATAGAAATTCCTTTCTTCGTAGTTTTTTATCTGGTTTTGCAAGGGAGTGAAGAATCATGGCATTTATGCCACAGTGATCCAACATACTAAGGAAAACCCTTATGGGTCATCGACGTGTCGAAGTATGGCACCATTTTTCAAATGTGTCAATGCCTCCTTTGATGTCGTTATAATCAAGGATCATTTGGGGCTTTCCTGATTCTTGATCTACCATCTGAGTAATGGGCCATGGATAGAAACAAGACGATTTTATTATTAAGGAAACCAAGGTCTTATTCTCATCAAAAGCGAATTGTGAAGTACCTTCTTCCTTTCGAGCTAGAAACTGTGGTGGTATCTCCCTCTTGTTCTTCTGCAGAGTGCCCAACCTTGTCAGATTAACTTCCGTGAGCATCGTCTGGAACAGAGGAACAGAAGAGAACTACTTATCTGCTGTTAAATTCCTTCCTGTTGCATGGATACTTGCGGACAATTTTTTGACATAGTAGGAGGGCACCGATAAATTTGCTGCAACGTTGACCTTGCCGATGTATGGAACAGCGTTAATATCGTATCAAGTCTTAGGATCGTTCATCATTACAATTTATATTCCATATTTGTCTGGCTTCGAAGCTATGTACATAAATACGGAATGGACAACTTCCTCTATAATCCATCAGTTGCTCGT
Organism: Merodon equestris; assembly: GCA_958301585.1. Classification (NCBI taxonomy): domain Eukaryota; kingdom Metazoa; phylum Arthropoda; class Insecta; order Diptera; family Syrphidae; genus Merodon; species Merodon equestris. The sequence goes on from OY284416.1 coordinate 49,541,438, forward strand.
CGATGGTACAATATTCGAACGGCGTGTAAATCGATTTGCATTTTGTGATGAACACATCCCAATAAGACACGTCCCAATAAATTCATAATGATGAAGCGACATTGTTGCTCTAAAAACTAAGACCCCCCAATCTTGTAGACCAAAATTCGTTGAGATGCAGCTTGGTAGCTTTCCTTACACCAGCAAGATATCATATGCCAATAAAAGCCTTAAGTTCAATGATGTCTATCTTTCCTTAGTATGTTTGTGGTGCAGTTTTTGTTGAAGAACAGCGTGTTATTTGCTCATTTGTATGCGCGGCTACTTTCCCTTAAGTTATTTAGCTTAAGTTCGTTACAAAAGTGTTAATTGTAAGTAAGTGATCGAAAGGCATATGCTTAAGTTGTACTGTTTCGTTTAGAGTGTCCGCCTAGTTTTAATCATTTTTGTCTAGAATAAGGTAGACATAAGAAAATATGAATAAAAATGGATTGTAAACTAAACTAATTACTTTCCCCCAAATATCGTTCCATATCGCTCCAAGCTTCAAGAGGAGTTGTGATGTTTCTCGCCTCACTCTTGGGACTAGGGAAATGAATGACCAAATTTCGTATCTTATGCCTTCCTCATCTCTCAGGTGCGACTGTGCTCCATATCCAAACTTTGAAGCACGACCGAAAATGTTAATAAAATCTAAGAACTGAACACCATCGCCTGCTGCTGCAGAGAGTTTAAAATTGAATATACATACATACATACATACATAGGCATGGCATGCTTAGGAAAAAACAATTTACGGAACCTGCACAGTTTTGAAAACTGTGTGGGGTATCTCATACCCCAGTGTGTGGTGGGAGGGTTAACAGTACAAGTAGACATTTTCTCATCATTGGAAAATTTAATCATGTACCTGTTTGTTCTTGCAAAGAAAAAAATCCTTATGGCAGGACACGCCCAGACGAGGTAATACTGTATTGTGCAGTATCCGAATGTGTAACTTTGTTCATATCCTTCCGGTAGACAAGTACAGATTTACTTCCCACTTCTGATAAGTTTCTGTTGAAAGTAGATTGGTATTGATATCCTAAAAAATGAAAAAAAAAACTATCAAAAAAAGTTTTATTTTTTAAAGACATGTTTTAAACATGTTTTTTTTTTCTTATTTTATTGTATAGATAAGACAATATAAATTATTAAACATACCTGTTTGAACAGTATTTATTGTGAAGTCACCGTTTAAATTTGGTAGCAAGTGCAAAGTTTGTATACAGAAGGTTTCTGCTGCAGCTAGCATATTTTCAGTAGACACGGTTTTTTTTTCTATGCATATATTTGGTAGTGATGTGCCGAACGGCAAATTTTTTAACGCGAGTTAACCCGAGTTGGAATTAAAGCAAACAAAAAATGAAATTGCAAATCGAGTTAGCTAACTCGGTTTATAACAAAATTATTGGAAATCATTTCTTTTATTTCTATATTTTGAAGAATTAAAACAAGTTCAAACATTCTAATGAAAATAAAAAAATGTATTTATTATTAATTCATATAACAAAAAGTAATAAAAACATTAAATAAAATATAAGAAAAATATAGATAAATACATATATATACTTATATTTATTTATTTGGAAAACAATAAAAACACAGCTTTGGTACTTATAAAAACAAGGAACTTCATCTTACAAACAATATTAAAATATTTCATTTTGATTTTTTAGAACTGTTTAGAAACAAGATTTGGTCAACTTTTTCTGGAGCTAAGCGATTCCTTCGTTCATTACATAATAGACCAGCCTTCGAAAATAATCTTTCCGATGGAACCTATAAGTATTTATGTGCTAGCTTATACAATGATGGGAACAAACTTTTCTTTTCTTCCCAAAATTCAAGTGCGTTTTTGTTTTCGATCGACATACGGCAAATCGATATATTGCTTCACCATATTTCCTGCTGAGGAAAAAGTACACCCCAGATTACATCATCTTCATTGTTGGTTCCGGCGGTTGCTTGAGTTAAGTGGATAAAAAGGAATAAATGCGCTTTTTAAAAAATTAAATATTTACCTCCATTTGAGCTGCTAGGTTGATATTGAACACTTGAAGGTGAAGTACTGATCTTCCGTGCAGGGACGGGTTAAGAATATCCCTGCAGCGATACCTCTCGCTTGTCGTAAAAGGCGACTAAAACAAAGGTAAACAAAAATCACATCTAGGCAATTTAGAAAACACCAAGGTGAGCCTAGGGACACATATACCACCATTAAACTGCCCCACAAGTGTACATGCAAATCAGTGGGTTGACACGACTGGAGATCACCGGTGTTGTAAGAGTAAGATCAAACAAAAAAATCTGAAGCATGCCCGTGTCACAAAAAAAAAAGGCAGGCCGAAAAACAAATGCAAAAACACCAGCATTTGATTGGCCTCAGCGATGAAGTAATCCCAAACCGGGAAGCCTGCCGCTACTTTCTGAGGTCAAACCGGCGGACCCCACAAGCGGACCAGTAGGAATGCAGTTAAGTGGGAAGGTTATGGTCCTACACTTCTGACCATAACAACGCCGGAAAAAGGAAAAGAAGAAGAAGGTGAAGTACTGATAAGGTAATCTCTAAGTTCTTCTGTTATCCACATTTGTGCCTTAGCGGCATTAAGTTCAATACCAAAACCTTTTTTTTTTTGAATCGCGGATCCAAAAAAGTCGATTTAACTGCTGTTCGGTTAGATTCATAAACACCAAGACGCTTCTCTATAGCAACTATATGAATTGCTGCCTCGGCTGGCCATGCAGTAGCCTACACGATCGGTCCAATTTTTAAGCACATTATCGATTGTGTGCAGCTGTATTTCACCAATGGCTTCACGAATATTGTCCTTTAAAGCGTCAATTGTCTCTGGCTTGTCGGCGTAACACTTATCTTTGACGGCACCCCACAAATAATAGTCCAACGGTGTCAAATCGTAGCTCCGAGGTGGCCAAACGACATCAGCTCTGCGGCTGATAATGCGATCTTCAAAAACAGGGCGCAAAACATCGAGTGTAGCTTCGGCTGTGTGGCACGTAGCGCCGTCCTGTTGAAACCAAATGTTGCCAATATCCTCCTCTTCAATTTTTGTGAACAAAAATTCGTTCAACGTAGCCCGATAATGATCGCCATTGACTGTAACGGCCACTCCTTGCTCATTTTCGAAGAAAAATGGCCCAATTATGCCTCTGGACCAAAATCCGCACCAAACAATGGCTCGTTTTGAGTGCACCGGCTTTTCAATGTATGCGTGCGGGTTTTCTGAGCCCCAAATGCTACAATTTTGCTTGTTTACATACCCGCCAAGATCAAAATGAGCTTCATCTGAAAAGATGATTTTTTTGGCAAAATCGGCATCTTCTGTAAGTCGATCGCAGGCCCACTTAGCGAAGCGAAAACGCATTGGATGGTCAGTTGGCTTCAACTCCTGAACCAATTGGACTTTGTATGTCGTCATACCGAGGTCTTTATGCAAAATTCGTCTCAATGATGTCTCCGAAATGTTCAATTGTTGAGAACGACGGTGAATTGATGTTGATGGCGCTTCACGCACACTTTGTGCCGCAGCAGCAATATTCTCGGGTATACGCACTGTTTTTGACTTTTCACGCTTTGGTTTATCGATGAGGATGCCAGTTTCTTTCACTTTTTTCACAAGATAACGAACATACGGAGCTGACGGTGCTTCTCTTCTTCCAAAATCCGTACGCAATTTTCGCACACATTCTGCAACATAACCATGATTTTCAAAGTAATGTCGCAATATTTCCCAGCGTTGTTCAAGCGTATACACAACCATATTCGTTCAGCGGAAGGATAAAACTAATTATCTGTCAAATCAGACATGAGCTAAGTGTTACCATTCACGAAATAAGCACTACTTGAAAAAAAAAAGTTAGATGGCGGACCCTTTACAATAAACTGCTTTCAAACTCGACTTTATATACACGGATGACGGTGACGGGTGTATTGAAGTTTAACTTTCGGTTCGTTCTATCGGTTTCGCCAATTCGGTTCGATCTTACATCTCGGATATCTCGGTTTGATTCGGTTTCGCGAATTCGGTTTGATTCTACATCTCGGACATATCGGTTTGACTCGGTTTCGCCAATTCGGTTTGATTTTACAACTCGGTTTGACTCGGTTTACCTGTAACTCGGGTTGATTAACTCGAGTTGACCACTGCTTAAAATTTGTGTTATCGAAATATTTGTAAAAATAAAATTTGGCAACTCTGTTTATAGATTCTATGTTTTCTATATTTGACCTTATTTTTTTTTACATACCCGCTATAGAAGGGTATAAATGAATTACATAATCTGTCAGTTTGTTATTAATCATCACAGAGACAACTCGTTTTATTCAACAATTTGTCACCCCACCTTCTGAGGTTTTGAAATCGAAATTTTCGAATTGTGCGGCTTCAGCCAATGCACATTGCTGCAAATTTCTCGTTGTAACTCGTTGGTAGTTTTGTCTAGCTTCCAGTAAACGTTTATGAGTCCATGAGTCAACTATTGCATATTTATCAAAGATAGTTCCTCCTTTTTTAACATTATCCTTCCATTTTAAAAGATAGGTTGTATTCATAAGCCTGTACCTAACTAAGGCGTGCATTAGAAGTGCTCATAAAGTTAAATATCGGATCGAAAAATACGCTTATGAATTGCAGAAAATATGTTCATAAACGTCATAAATGTCATCAGCGTCTTACAGATTGTGCCTCCATATTTTTTCGACTGCAGAAAGCGAAAGAAAAATCTTCCATTGTGGAGGATATCAAAAAAAAAAATGTGACGACTATGGGAAAAATTAAAAAGCGAAATAAAGAATCGGGAGCCACAACCTGGGAATTCCTTGAAACGTGCGATCAAGCATATGGAGGTAGACACAGCGGGTCTGACTTTTATGAACATTCAGTGACTACTTAAAATTATACTTAACCCTTGTCATTTTGTTACACTACCACTGACGTACGAATGAGATTCGTCTATATTTTTAAAGACCTCTGAAGCAGCCGTCAATCGTAATTAATATTTCAATTGATTTTTAAATTATATATTAATTCAAATCTAAGAAGCTAATATAAATAAAACAATAAAAATACACATAGAAAAAATATTTATTAACCAACATGCTTAGTAGTACTGAAAAACACAACATTTTTTTAAAAAATCAACAAAAAATATATATATTCTGTAGGAACTTTTTATCTTGTTCTTGTACTTAACTAAGAAGGTTTTTATGTGATCAAAATTACATTTGGAGCCAATCAATTATTTAGGAATTTTTTAACGGCAGTTATTACAGGTCGGTTTTGAACACTGCAAGCAGATTGGCTGACCGCACATCGTCCACCCGTAATGGGTTCTACGTCGTTTCTGCTTGAAACACATATAAAAATTCTTCAAAGTTTCAAATTTTACAATTTCAGTGCTCTGTTGGTTTGATTCAATAGGGCTATCTTTCCTAAAGATACGCCCCATAAGACTCTTGAGCTGGTGGGAAAGTTGTGGTATAGCATATCCGGAAATAGGAAGTATAAGCATATAAAACCTTGGATGACTTTAAACTTTTTGCACAAATTTAAAAAAAAAGAGAAAGTTGTCACTAAAGTGTAGAAAATATCAAAGTAACATAAGGCTAAAAAAATACTATAACAGGTTATGTAAAGATATTGATAAGAAAGTATTTGATTTGCACAATAATTATTATACCCAAAAAAGAATGGAGAATTGTTGATGAAATCTTAGGTAAAAATCGACAGTCGAAATCAATAGATGTTTTGGAAGTCAATGAAGTTAGTTTATTTGAAGCTGGTAGTATAGCTAACACTTTTAATGAATACTTCATTCAAATATCTGATAGCCTTAAACCTGCCATAGGATGGAACAGTACATGTAACTGCTGATATTCAGTAATTGCGGATAAGGTGCAATCAAACAGCTTCCTTTTTTTCCCTATTACTTCTGAAGAAGTCTTCAAGCTTATAATGCACAAAAAAATAAAAGTTCATGTACAAGTGATGGTATTACCAACAAACTTTTAAAGAAAATTGCATTTAATATAGCTGATATTCTCTGCTACATATTTAACCAAAGTGAATATAAAGGCTGTTTTCCGCATTCTTTAAAGTGTGCAGAAGTTATACCTCTTTTCAAAAAAGGAAATCGCAGAGATATTAACAACTATCATCCAATATCTCTACTTCCAACCTTTTCGAAACTGTTCGAAAAACTTCTGAAATCACGCATGATTTCATTCTTAGAACATCAACATTTTTTCTCAAACAATCAGTTTGGTTTCAGATCAACAAAATCCACGGAAGATGCGCTTCTTATGTTGTGTTCAAAATTGTATGAGGGATTCAATTATTCGAAGCCTTCTATGGCGCTGTTTATCGATATGTATAAAGCTTTCGATTTAGTAGATCACAGTTTGCTTTTATAGATAAATTGTATGCATCTGGTCTTAGAGGAGCTGAACTAGAATGGTTTTATTCTTATCGCAAAGAGTAAAAATCAATGGGGTTTTCAGCAATTCTCTTACTATTAAGAATGGTGTCCCTCAGGGTTCCGTTCTTGGTCCTCTGTTGGTTTTAATTTTTATAATTTCACTCTTTCAACAATCTTTTAATAGTCAACCCAGCGCATTTGCAGATGATATAGCCTTCACATATCAAGAATTGAATTCATTTAATTGTGTTGCCAGTATAAATGAAGATGTATATGTACAAGCTAAGACAGTGGTTTGCTTTACACCGGTTAGTAGTCAGCAACAAAATCAAACTAATGTCTTTTAAAATGATAGGCAATGATCATATTGATCCTAACATGGTATTTCACTCACATGACTGCAGAAAGTTTAGTTTACCAGCTCATAGTTGTGGTATGGCTAACTATAATTATGAACATCCATGCTCAGATAAGTGTTTTGTAATTGAATCCGTTAGTGAGTATAAGTATTTGTGTGTTTTAATTGATTCAAACTTGAATTGGAAAGCTCATATGCAAGCTACCAAAACGAATATGATGCTGGTAATACAAAAATTGTATAACTTAAAACCATACATTTCTAAGCAAATACTTTCTATGATATATTATGCACTGGCAAACTCTAAACTGCAATATGGTATTACAAGTTGGGGAGGGGCTTATGATAACACTTTTAATCCTCTATTTAAAACTCAAAAGTGTTTAACCCATTTAATCCCATGGTTGCGTTAACGCAACATTAAAAAAAGAGTTTTTTTTTAACTAAATTGGTAACAGTTCCGATGCATTTTCTATTTTATTGCATTAACGGATATCTGAAGTAGCATACAACTTTTTTTGGTATGGCTAATAGTACTTGAAGTTTTGGTTATATACACAATAAAATTGACAAATGTCCAAAGAAAACCTACGTACTTTTTAAAATTCATAAAAATTGCTATTTTCCAATATTTCAAGGTCAATTTTAGTTTTCGTATAATATATATTGCTAGTGGCAATAATTCGGAAACAAAATAAACATATACGTTGGGTAAGTACCTCTAATCGGCTTGGCTTAGTAATGTTGCGAAAACGCAACATTGGGACAAACAGCGACACTTTAGTAGACTTTGAAAACATTTCTGTTTGAAAATTTTATTTCCCCACTGGTAATTTATTTGCGCTAATTTGTTACTGGTTAGCTCAAGTGCAGTGTCGTTATCATAATATATGGTGCATTACGTCAAGCGATGGGTACTTATACTAGTTCATACCATATGACGGAAAAAATGCTATGAATGCCAATAGGGAATTCGGGCTAGGTGGGCACGCTGTCATAGATCTATTTAGAAAATAGAAATGTTCACAAGGTCTACCAGCTTTAACCTATTGATTCATCTAAGAAATGAAGGATATTCTGCTACTGGAACTGTAAGGGAAAATATAATTCTGAAATAACCATTGGAGACGAACAAATCAATAGGCAAAAAATAGCGTGGTGGTACGTGGATTCCTGCTATGATCACGAAAATGAAATCAGTGGAATGACAATTCCGTTGTTACGGTGGCATCTAATTGTAAGTCTGCACAGCCCAATATCATAGTAAAATGGTATAATCGCTTGGTCGAATTGGTGGAAAAAAATGGTGGTGGCCATTATTTGTTAATACAATAGACTCCGGATTTGTCAATGCATGGAAGCTGCATAGAATTATTTATAAAGAAAAAACAATCTCTCAGCTGGATCTTAGGTCGGAATTAGTTCGGAGCCTCAATAGTATTAACAAAGGAAAAACACAATGTGTTCGAGGATGCGGTTCAACTGCATCTCTGCCACCCACTTCGAGATTAGATAACGTTGGCCACATGATTGAGAAAAATCCTGAAAATTGCAGAAGACGGTGCAGAGTTTGTAAAAGCACAACTGTATTTATGTGCAATTCCTTTGCATTCGCATTGTTTTAAGACTAACTGCACCTAATTTTTTTTATATGTTTTATCCCAATGTTGTGTTAACGCAACACTCAAAAAGTGGGCGTGGCTGTAAAAAAAAAAATAAAAAAAATGTCAAATATTTATAAAACTAAATAAAATTGCTTTGCATTAAAAAATTGGTGTTTTCCAGGATATTTGTGCTAGTGGTCCTAAATGGGTTAATTAGAATAATTTGCGGTAAAAATCGCTTAACTCATTGTTGGCCGTTATTCAAAGACTTGCACATTCTTCTTTTAACCCTCATCGGTCCTTTATTTTTAGTAACGTTACAGTTCCTTGTGTGTCAAATTGACACATATGCTATATTACTTGTATTTTAAAAAAGCCAAGACAGTTTTTGGTAAATAATTGTTTATTATTTATCACTTCATATTTCAAAATAAAAAAGCAAATGGGCCTTGGTTAGATAATAGTATAAAACAACAACAAATGTGTAAAGAAAGACTTAAACATAAATTCTTTCAGCCAGTCTCTTGTGCACATTTTTCGCAAATTTTGAAATAATGGGACGGACATACATATTTTACGCATTTATCACACCGCGCAGAGTGGATATTTGAATTCGAGCGTGAAGGACACATGTGACAACGAGCTCTCTTTTTGATAACAGGTTGATGTGTTAACTGCATGATTTAACTCGTGGCGCTTCCGATGGTTCTTGTGGCTGTTCAATCTGTCTTGACCTTGATGTCGACGGCATTATACTTTTGATGCTGCTTACAACAGCAAGCGCATTTGCACCTCGAGGCATTCCTTTTCGTTGTTGGATGCATGGGATACATAACGATTCGCCAAGTTCTACCAAATATAACCTTCTAATATTTTTGTTGACAATATTCCAATCGGGATTCAATTTTGTATATAATTCTGAAAGCATTGCACGCCGATATATCTAGAATCTTGGCAAAAAGGGCAACCTTTACCTTTACCTTCCTTTTGATTATAAAATTGTACAATTTCGGGTTTTTTCTCAGAATCATCTGTGTGGACAGTCGAATGAAAATTGGAGAGCAATGTAATAAAACAACGTTTTTTCGGAACATGCGAGTATGATAACATACAAGCACGTAATCTATGTTCAAATATATGCTTTGTATGATAGAGCGGTTTCTTCTTCATATCCAATAATATAGGGCGAATTTCCCTACGATTTTTTTCGAATAGTGTAGTTGTTTAAGTTTTTTGCCAGGCTGTGAGAAGTGAAAAAAATTGTCACAAGTAACATTTTTTCCATTCAAACCTAAGAGAACGAAAAGATAGTTGGAGTATAAGTATATAAGCTAAAGAACGAGACAAAGTAAATGACTGAAATGCCTTCAGTCAATTATAAAACCACGTGTTCTCCTTGATTCACTTCTGGTGCGCAGTTGCAATCATGTCCCTTATAAACTTGCACGTTGAATGTATACCACGATTCAGCATCGGCAACAATCCAAAGTTTCAAACCATATTTGGGTGGTTTCGAAGGCATATACTGTGTGAATGGTGATTTTCGCCGAAATGGTACAAGTTGCTCAACAACAGTAACAAAATCGCCAACGCAATACGACGTTTTCAACCTTTGTACCCATTTATCGAGAACTGTTCTTATTGGAGCTAATTTATCCCTTTGTCTTGATCTGGTATCCTTATCATCAAAACGCAAACAACTGTTTATCAGTTTGAAACATTTCAGCGGCATTGTTGATATAAAAATTTATCTGCCATGCTTATCGTGCCAAAGTTCGGTAACACACTCTCCTTTCGAACGGTTAACTCCAGCCAATAAAAGTAAACCAAAAAAAGCATGCAGTTCCACCATGTCAATATCTGTCCAATAATTTCGGTATCGACGAGTACCATACAAATTCGTCATTTGTGGAACAATTTTTTTCAAATGGTTCGATAAATAATAAAAATGATGAACAGATATTCGTGCACTAACCAGAAGCAAATACTGTTGGTCCTAGTAAATAGAAAAATAACAAATTACATAACGGACTGGGAAGCAAAAGAACAAAAAGTTATGCCTTTCTATTAGCGAATGATGTGGTTGAAAATCTATTTGCACGGGACAAAGGCATCGGTTCTTTTGAATATTAATTTTTTTTTTATATTTCGAAAGAAGCATTCTATATGGCTGTGTAACGCTATCTTCCCTTGTCTGTTGCTCAAAATATTCTGCGTCGGAATCATCATTGTCGTATGTCTCTTCACTACTATCTTCATTATCACCTGGCACAATATTTTCATCACTATTCGAATTATATTCAGTGCTAACATCACTTCCGTATTCGTCGAAAAAGGATAAATTGAATTTTATAAAAGCAAATTCACTCTTTAGCGTCTTACTTCAGCAAATCATTCACGAGAAGTGAAAGAACAGGAAGAAACAAAGAACGGTCTTATCTGTTCGTCTCGTTGTGTCAATTTGACACACAGGATCTTATTAGGGAAATTGTTTGTACAGCTTACCAGCGACATCTGTCGGGAGTATAGATATCGCACACATATAGTTTATCCACGATTTTTACCTTGAGCCAGAATCTTAAGCCGATATGATGAAGAAATAGTAAAGTAATCTCCAATTGAATTTTAAAAGTGTGTCAAATTGACACAAGAAACCGATGAGGGTTAAGACATCTTTATATCTTTAAAGTTCTGAGGGAATTTTTCAAGCGCAGTGGCAACATTTTGAATAGGACATCTAATTATTACTGCTTACGTGTCAATAATCAAGCTTTGGTAAATATTCCTATCGCACATAAAACCAAATTTGCTCACTTTTTTACTGTTACTGCTCCTAGATGTTTTAATAAATTACCTATTGTGATAAGACAAACTAATAAAATTCATGCATTTTTAAAAAAAGTAAAGCATTGGCTATTCAATATTGACTATGCAAACATTGAATCTATATATCGATATGTGCATTGAATCTTAAACACTCTTATTCTGTCTAAGCATTTGTTTTAAATTTTTACTCTGTAATTTGTATATTTTCTTCTCGCTCCTATTATGTATTGTCTACCCCACATTATATTTGTATGTACTGTTTAATTATTAAATCATTCGACACTCACTTCCGTAGTTATAGAATTTTTTTCTTCATTAGCTTGTTTTTGTAATGAATTAATTGTCAAATAGTTTAAAGTTGGAATGAATGAATAAATGAAAATGAAAAAAAAAATAAATAAAATGAAATTGATATATGAGTCAATTCTCTTTTTATGGTGCATTGATGAGATCATCGGGACAATCTTCTTCTTTTTTTGGCACATAAGACAGCAACGTAAGTTTTTTTTTGTGAAACCGTACATAGTTGAATGAACTTCTCCCTTCAGATTCACACAGCCATGATTCTATCTCTTCATAACTGGAAGCTAACTGGAACGCGCTGTATTTTCCGAGATGTGGAAGGCCTAGGCGAAATATTACACCGCTTACGATTCATTTTATCTACAAACGAAAAGAAAAAGAAACTCAAAAAAGTTACACTAACACTGATCATACGAATATCGTACGTCAGACGATCGAACTCACCTGTTTACAAGTGTGCCACACACATTCTGCAGAATGAATGTGTTCATTAATGCAACAAGGAAGAAAGACGATTGTACTAGCGCAAATATTCGACGTCTATGAAAACACCCATATCCTTTTTTTCAAGAGACTGCATCCTTTTTTTTGTAAAGTTATCAAGCTCCATGTGGGGTGTGTCTCAGAAATGTTAATAGCCTTTGTTTTATAGTCTAGTGAAATATAATCATTGGGTTTGCTTTTTTTATGCTCGTAATTTTCTGGTGACTAATCATCTTGAACCGTCTCAAAATTCACTTCTTGACATACTTCATTTGCATGAATTACTTCGTCACCATGGAAAAATTTATTTTCATTCAATAACAGTTTTTCGCCAATCAACATTGCATCTTCAGGTATTACAAAAGAAGGCTTCGATGCAATTAAATTACTTTCGCATAAACTACTACTGCATTTTTCAATAATGCTTTTGACTTATCAGTGTATAAAGACTAAAAGACTCACTTACTGAGGAGCCAGTAATATGTATATATGGACATACATGAGAAATCACGTTCGTTCAGAGCAAATTCCAAAAACAAACTAACGAACTGTACATTACACATACATTAAAATGCTGCTGACGAAATCCAAGAACATTTCAGGTACATACGCTCACGAGATCCTTTTTCTAATGTATGAATCTTTGTTTAGACTCTGTACTATAGAGCTAAAAAAATGAGGGAACTAAGATGAGGTCAAACGGATAAACCCCAAATGGAATGTAAAATTTTGTCTTCAACACTAACGGCAGTTACCTGCTCTGCAGAGCGTACATTTCCATGATGGACAGGCTGATAAGAGTTGTGTAACAGAGCAAGTCACTTCGAACTTTTTAGTTTTGCCTATAGTACTTTCAAACGGTCGATTACGTTGATTACAATCTGTTCATCCAGCGATCCCTAAGCGGTGTCTATTGTTAAATTACAAGCCTTAAACTAAGCATACACAGATAGTCTCGGATGGCAGTACGTTTTGACGCAAATGATTAAAACATGTCCAATCCGGACCACGAATTGGATGACCCTGTAGAAGTAACCAGTGAAAGATCAAGCCACCAAAAAGAGTAAGCCTCACAGAAAACAGCAACCTTAAAGGGGATTTCAAGAAATCGAGGGTAATCAAGAGTCTTTCAGACCTTGTAACTGGCCGAATAATACCCGGTTCACTTTCTCGAAGGGTGTGGAACACTGATCTACATAGAATAAAATGACGATCTTGAGTAAGTACCAAAATTGGCTTGAAAATTAAAGGGTCGCATTATTTCCCGTTGAGGTGACTGTAGCATTTATCTGATTGTCTAATGTGCACGCTTGATCCCGATCAAGAGCGCGAGAGTACATTTGATCGAGGTGAACACGTGCAGTGACCGAGTTTACTCTACTAGAAGTAGACCCAAGATAATAGGCACTAAGTTTTTTTTAGTGGAGTTAAGAGTCTCGTTGGTACACTTTCTGAATTTATATTTACGAGTAAATTAAATTTAGATCAACGTGTAATTACAAAAGATCATAACCGCCGTGATCTCACATTTTTTTATTTATTATTAGATGACGTTACAGCTCATGAAGAGCCAGAGCCAAGATTCTCTCATTCACTTATGTTGTGTGGGATTTGTTTTTCATACAAGTGAACGGGACCTACAGTTTCTTTAATGCCAATTCCGAACGGCGAGAGCCGAGGAGCTTTTTTAAGGCAAGTGTACTAAGGTGGGTTTGCAAGTACCCTGCCGAGGAGAGAAACCGCGAAATAAACATTCAATGGCGTTGATGTTGTCGGGACCTGAAATCGCTCATCGCGCCCTCGTGATCTTACATTTAATGTGATAAAAAAGAAATATATTTTGAACAACAAAGACAATACCATACATACGAGTATATGGTTTTTGAATTGAACTCACGAATTTTTTTATAAGCTAACACATGTCCTTACACTTTTATTTACACAGTTATATAGGTATAAAGTTATTAGTTCTAATACAAATGGTGTTGATCACGCGTCCTGTTCGCGATGGCAATGGCTAAAATTACTCAAAATACTTATCATGTATTGATGTGAAAATTATCACGCAATGGCTAATCTTTTTATAGACAAAAAATCGTTTTTAATTCAAGCACGTTTCATGATAAAACTACTACTTGTAAACATTTTGATCATTAAATGAACTTAGTAGATCGGAATCGGACACTTATACATTATATTCAACTTGTATATGTCTTTAGGACTAATAGATCGTCTTTGTCCGATTTCTGCCGTAGGATCATGCGGTATAATGGTTTTTTGTCCATTTTTTGAAAACGCCGTCGGCCCATAGTGCATCACACTGCCGTAATCGTATGGAATACCGAAATCTGTCACAACGGATGGACTATAGGCCTCGAAGTTATATTCCAGACCTGTCTAATTATTATCAAACACAATTGTCACAAAGTCGTCACGATCGGAGGCGCTTTGCTGATGAAAGAAGCCCAAAGTGTGTAAAAACTCATGAACGATTGTAGCTAAGCGGTAGCAACCCGTGTCTGGGTCGTAGGTTTGGAAATTAACCGTTTGTTCTTCTTGTAAGTAGCCAACATTTGAGTAGCATCCATCGGGGAAGGCGGTTATATTGATATATGCCTTCGTGTTTTCATCGGCTTCATAGAAACGAATGCAGCTCACCTCCTCAATTAGTTGCATACCACGGAGAACGTGATTTCTATGCGGGGCATCTAAAGAAGTTGATTTATTTATTCTCCTTTGTCGAAAATTTTAGACTTTTAAACTTGCCGAAATGAAGTTCATGGAACTTGTAATATACTTTTCCTTCTGGCCATTGAGAGCTCACGTCAAGCAAACCGTTTCGTTCGGCGTTCAAGCCCTTTTGGCCGGAAATTCTCTGTTGAATATTGATTTTCTGTTCAGTGGATAGCACTATGTCGCCTTCGAACTTGTCTCCCAATTCAGGATCACTTTCCAGTGAAGCAGGATAAGAAATAGACAGCCCGGCTAAGGTGACTAGCACTAAAATCTGGATGACCGACTTCATTTCGTTTAGAAATATTGTTGCAAACTGGCAAAACGATCGGTATATCGCTGAAATTTATTATATGGCTTATTGCTACCATTGGTTTTTCGGTAGCCAGACATTCACAACGGGTATAGTCCAGAATCTATAGGTGACCGTTGCAATCTAATCGTATTATCGTCGAATTGACGATGAATTGAAACTTAAGGAGAGATAGCGAGTGTCGATCATTATCTTGGCTCATTAAAAAAGTAAGACATTTACAACTATTAGATTAGATGGTCGCGTGATAAGAAATAAAAATAATTTATTCAATAGAATGCAGACCTACATATTACGATAATACACATCCATACAGCTGTGGTAAAATAGCACTACCCAATATACTGATAAAGAAACGTTTATTACGCGGTTTAAATCAAACTACAGTTGCAAAAACCTATGAATTATAGCTAATCCAATTAACTTTTATTTTGAGAAGAATTAATCAAGTATATCCTCAAATGTAGTGAAAAAATAGCACTATCAGAAATATGGAGTCAAAATAAAATCTCGAAATAATTTTGATTGTAAAAAATGTTTCTACTTAATTCAATAGGTCATGTATTACATGATTAATATTTAATATTTTGTTGCATGATCTTTGTTGGAAATTATTGCCCTGCAACGTAGTGTCATTGAATGACGTGATTGACATTTATCTCTAGGTATTGCATACCAGCGGCGTTGGATCACATTCCAAAGCTGGTTGATGTTTCTTGGGTGGTCTTCGGTGGTTTTTTCCAACTCGCCCAATAAATTTTCGATAGGATTCAAGTTTGGAAATTAAGGTGGCCATTCCACGACATTGACATTTTCCCGAAACCATTGCCCTGCCTTTTAGATTTTTTGCTTGGGGTCTTGTAAGACCCAAGTCAACGGCATTTCGTCGGAAGCAAATGTCAGCATGACATTATTCATTAGTTGAATATAAAGGTGTTGGTCCAGTCAGATTTTATCCAATAAATTGAACCAACACTATGGTATGATAAACAACTCCAACCACAATGTTTCACCATTTTTATGGTGCAAGATTGTTTAAATGCCATGCTTGGAGGTTTTCGAACAAACCAACGAGATCCAACAACACCAAAAATCATGATTTAGCTTTCATCTGACAATAGAATGTTCCACACTTCAACCTCTTAGTCACATAACATAGTCTGAGTAGCGGAACTTTTGTGCGGAACTTTTGTTGGATTACAGGCTTTCATATTTTCCTCCCTCAATCTCCAACGAATAAATTCAACATTTGTTGAAACATTCAGCTCCGTTTTCATTTCGACGGCTGACTTGAATTGATTCTTTTTCGAAAGTCTTACAATAGGCTTGAGCAAATGCGGTGATATTGTAGGCCGCCACTTTCTGCTTCTGGTTGCTATTTTAGTGCGTCTCTAATCATTTTGTTGAAGTATCCAAGAAACTCCTTGAGCTGAGTTTTAAGATTTTCCATCTCAAAAATTAATTTTCTGATAGCATTTCTTTTTTCTGGAGTACAGTGCTTACCACGACCCATGAATACAAAAATAATATATAAAATACAAAAAAAAATATTGCTATTTATTTTTCAAGTAGAAAGTAAGTATAACCCAATAAAGTTACCTCAAAAGAACTCTTCGCTCAATAATTCGTAAAAAAATATATTTTTTAGCGACTGCCTCTGCTGGTGCTATTATTTTGACTGCAGAACAACGAGCTCATAAGGGGGTAGTCTCATGTGAACGCATACATTTTACCTCTTTTTAGGGAATTTTTTTTATAAGACAATAAAATTTAATCATTTTAATTTTTTATGTGTTTTTATTTGTATCTTAAACTGTATACAATTTTTTCTTCTTATTTTATATTTTTTATATATATATATATATTTTTTAAATTAGACACAAAAAAAAAAAAAAAATCAGGTCACAGGTCATCTTAATAGCGACTGTTCATGTTGTCTGAAATAAAAAAATCGAATGGATTATTGTTCAGTAGGTCTGTCGTTATCGGCCCTACCAAAATTAATCAATTTCATTGAAAAAAAATGGAGGACTGTAGAGAAAAATCTTGTTTTTTTTTGTTAACTTTTTTGTTAAAAATCGTTTAAAAAAAATAAGAAAATATTTTCGAAAATAAGCAATTTTGGTACGGCCTATACAAATTTCAAAGCATCGGTTGAATAGTTGTTTTTTAGGACCATGACAGTTTTAGAAAATGATGTTTCAAGAAAAATGCGTTTAAAGTTTCAAGAGTGGAATTTTCGTGGAAAATTTATACTTCCACTAATCTGCTATGCCTGGACCATACAATAACCCTTCGGTGGCTTCATACGCATAATTTTCTGCCAGTTTTTCTGACATGAGGGAAGCCCTTGCCTTTTTGGATGCCTCGGACGTGGACGGCTCTGCACGGGCTATTCGTCGTTCATCGTACTCCTCAGCATACGAGTAAGCGTTTCGGCCAATTTGCGTACCAGAAATCTCCATTATTTTAAGGATGGGTGAAAATCTTTCATTAAACACACACGCAGCTGTCCATGAAGCAATTTCCAGCCTCTTTTTTCCAACAAAATGATGCCAAGGAGCCAAGTTCCAGATGCAAATATTAAACGACTCGTTGTTGTTCTGAGTGTTTTTTCCCAAGCACCTTTGTATCAGATCATCAGATGATAATTCTTCGTAAATTGGCATCAAAAAACTTGCTGTTTCTTCATCAAATGCTGGAGGATGTTTGTACATTTTCTCTGTATTCTCTGCCGTATGTTGTAAAAACTTGCACCATGCAATTGAACAGTACGAGTGCTGAGGGTTTTCATCTCTTTTCGAGAAATGTACAATACACTGATTTATTTTCATCCGTTTTACATAGAGGATCATTGTAGAAACTGGAACGAATCTTTGCATATTGCTACCGATTCTTCAACAATGCTAAACTCTCCAAATAGATCTACGGTCTTATAAATATCTTTGAGCTCAAACGAACATATTTAGCCAGAGACTACAATCAATTACTAGCAAAACAAGAAGTTGTAAAAGTCGGCTTAGCAGCCTCAGTCCATTCATAGATGACCAGGGAATTATTCGTGTTGATGGCCGTCTACATAACGCAATAGGAACCTATGATTTCAAACATCCAGTGTTACTTTTTAAATCTGAATTTACAAAATCTTTTTCATTTCTTTTTCATTTCATCTTTTCATTTCATGCACATGCACGCTGGGCCTCAAACACCCTTTTCAATTATTCGGCAACGCTACTGGCCTCTTGATGGGAAGAACTTGTGCCGCAAAATTGTACACCAATGCGTTAGGTGTTTTCGCACTAAGCCAAGAAACTTAGATCATTTCATGGGCAGCTTATCAAGAGAAAGAGCACAACCAGGTTGAACATTTTTTACCACGGGCATTGACTTCTGTGGACCTCTTTATATCAGCTCCAAAGTCCGTGGTTTTTGCTCCTGTTAAGGCTTACCTATACCTCTTCGTATGCTTCACTACTAAGGCAGTTCACCTGGAGGTAGTTAATGATTTAACGACAGAAGCATTTATAGTCGCACTACGACGCTTTATCGCCAGAAGGGGTCTTTGTTCAGTCATACCGTATTCTGCGACATTGCCACTAACTTTGTCGGCGCTAAAAATGAGCTCTCCGAGCTTTACAAACAATTTGAAAGGGAGTCCAACAAAACAGCAATCAAGGAAATGTGTCAAAGATATCATATCGAATGGCGTCAATCCCTCCAAGATCTCCACACTTTGGCAACTTTATAACAAATCACTGAGAGTAAAGTTTGATTTCTTCATTTGGTTTCCCCTCTCCCTTTATTTTTTTATTTGGACACACAAACTTTGGATCGAAGGAACCCGCAAGCGGTTAACAATTGGTGACAATGCCGATCGCAAGATTTTTATCACTGAATACCGAGAAATTATTAAGTATTATTCGTAAATTCTCTATTTCTACACGAAGTTGTAAAGGGTTCAAAAAGGCCGTGGTGAGCAGAGCGTTTCATACGGACCACAAAAAAGCGGTCACCACTCGAAATTCTCTGGACTTATAGGTATAATCGCATTCCGCAGTGGACATGGTAGTATTATCTGCTGACAGATTCCCCGCACATAAAGGACATCGTTATGATCTTTTCTCCTGAATATATTATTTATTTACTCCAATAGTCCAAGGATTTAATAGAACGAACTTTATTACGAGGGTGGTCCGATAAGTACTTAGCCTAAAAAAGAAAAAAAATTTTGGAGAAATGGCGATTTATTTTTCACTTGACCCAGCGATGCTCCAACTTCTTTAACCCGTCTGAAAAAATACGTTTTCTCGAGGTCTGCAAAGTAGGCCTCCGTGGCGGCGATGAACTCCTCATTCGACTGAAATTTCTGCCCGGCGACTGTCTTTTTCAAGTTTGGAAACAAAAAGAAGTCGCACGGGGCCAAATCTGGAGAATACGGTGGATGGGGCAGCAGTTCGTAGCCCGATTCGATCAATCTGGCCGTGGCGAGGGCGGAGGTGTGAGCCGGTGCGTTATCATGGTGGAAGAGCACTTTTTTCTTCGCCAAGTGGGGCCGTTTTTTCTTCAATTCGGCGTCGAATCGGCCCAATAATTTGGCATAGTATAGCCCTGTGACCGTGTTGCCCTTCTCCAGGTAGTGGAGAAGGTATTGTATTGTATTGTATTGTATTTATTGATAATTCCTCATTCACATAAGATAAGATACATCTTTTATATATCGTGAAGAAGCTGCATAATAAACAGTATGTAACAGTAACAATAAATATGGTAACAAATGTACATGTGCTTATTATATAATTATTAATTGCATTGTAATAAAATATATGCTTATAACTATTACTTAAACTATATGGGTGAAAGAAGAAATGTGGAAAGGAAGATGGAAATGTGAAAAGGAAGAAAAATGAGATACTGGACTTGAAATTCTATTTCATTTATTCAACCTTAAAAATTGTCTGCATAATATTGAAGAACTTTTGTTTTGAAAGTGTTTGTGTTGCGGGTTCGCTTTATTTCTAGGGGTAAAAGATTCCAAAGTTGAATCGCGTGGACAAAAAATTGTCGGCAAGTGTTAAGGTATTTACATCTAGGGGGAATTAGTTGCATAGTTCTTTGATTTCTGGCAAATCTTATTTTTTCAAAAAGATACCCGGGTTCTCTGATGGTCAGGATTCGATGCAAAGTCATTATAGTTCTGAAGTTCAGTAAGCCCATTAATGAACATCCGGCTATTTGTTTAGTTAGGTTAGAGATGTGTTCATATCTGCTGACGCTGAATATATACCTCGCGCAGCTATTATAGGCCACCGTTAGTTTTCTTTTGGACTCATGGTCCATATTAGAAAATATTTCACAAGCGTATGTCAAGATGGGTAAAATAAATGATTTTACTAGCTTTAACTTTATACTCGTCGGGAGGTATTTTGCAGTGGGGCTGAGCCCGCGCAGAGCACTGTATAACTTGGCCACAGTTTTATTTATATGTACATTCCATTTAAGATTCTGGTGAAAATAGACTCCAAGGTTTTTAATGTTATCTACGTAGTCAATAGGATCAGCATTTAGACACAACTGCGGGAAGGTATCAATAGTTCTATGGCTGGTTATTACCATAGCCTTGGTCTTGGAAGAATTAATATTAAGGCGGTTATCTAGAGACCAATCATAAATTTTGTTCAGTTCCCTATTCATTATACTTATAGCTAAGGTTTTGTCCGATTTTGGGAACATTAAATATATTTGCACGTCGTCAGCGTAGATGTGATGCTCACAGGTTGTTATATTATGTTCGGATATGTCATTTATAAAACATGTAAATAAGAGTGATCCAAGTACAGATCCCTGTGGGACACCTAAAGGAACAAGGCCGGTACGTAGGTCATCACATACTTTTAATAGTGCTGTGGTGCAGTTGTGTTTAGATCGGAAGCCCGACTGGTATTTGGTAATCAGTTTTTTTTTCATTTAGATGGGTTTTGATTTGCTGGCTTATTATCGTCTCAAAAGCTTTGCTCAAGAATGGGAGAATAGCAATAGGACGATATTCCGAAGTATTTGACGATTTAGGTATGGGCAGGATCTTTGCACTTTTCCAATTTTCGGGAAAAACAGAGGTGGTTATGATTGTGTTGAAAATGTATGTAATTTGATGAATGATAGTTGGGAGTAGAATTTTTATGAATTGTGGATCAATGTTGTCGGAACCTATTGCTTTAGATTTTATGCCTAGAATTGTTTTTCCAACACCAATTTCATCGACTCGGGAGAGAGAAAACGTTCTTTCATGATTTTCCTCAACTGGGAGGATAGTCGGACTGCTTGTTGTGGATGCCGCAGATATGGATGTGAATTTCTCATTAAGTTCTTCTATGTTAATATCATTCGGGATAGAAGCCTTTTCAGACGAAAGCCCAATTTGACGGATTTTTGTCCAGAATTCAGAACTAGTGTTGGAAGATCCAAATTTATTTCTATAGTAGTTCTTTTTATTCCTACGAATAAGTAATGTTACTGCATTGCGAGTGGCTTTAAACTCTCTCAGAATGGCTGTGCATCCATATCGTCGCCACCTGGAGTACAATCGATTTCGCGTTTCGATGAGATCACGCACTTCTCGTGTGTACCAATGAATATTATTTGTTACCCTTTTCCGTATTCTAACTGGGACATACTTATTAAAAAGATATTGTATTTTCTTATTAAAATACTCAATTTGGAAACTTGTGTCATTAGTACTGTAGATTGGCCACCAATTCAAACTCTGACATTCATTAAATAGGGGTTCCAGATTAATGTCAGTGTATTGGTATATTTTATGAATTACCTCATTCACTCTACCTGGAAGGGTATTTATTGTTAAGAAGAGCATATCGTGATGTGAGAA
Organism: Merodon equestris; assembly: GCA_958301585.1. NCBI lineage: Eukaryota > Metazoa > Arthropoda > Insecta > Diptera > Syrphidae > Merodon > Merodon equestris. The sequence goes on from OY284416.1 coordinate 49,563,397, forward strand.
CGCAGGGGCTAGGATTTGGTCGTAATGCATAATAAGGTTTGGGTGAGACAACAGGGCAACATCTATCAAAGAGGGTAGGCTATTGGGTTCAAAATGAGTTGGTTCGGTGTGATTTGCAAATGTAAAGTTGAGTGACTCAATTGCTTCTTTGGTTGTTTTGTTTACGGTGCTAAGAATATTGATGTTTAGATCACCCAAAATTACTATCTTGGAATATTGAGGGGAAAGCTCTTCGAGTACGTCTCTAATGTGCGGGTAGTTCGCAACATCAGGTGCCATATAAATACAACCTATCAATAAGTTACCACCGTCACCCGTTAGTTCGATGAAAGCATACTCCACCAGATCATCTGGTTTAGATATCTTTATGACATGAAAATTGTAACATTTTTTAATATAAATGGCTACACATCCACCCCCTTTCCGGTGTCTGTCGGCTCGTACGAGACGCATATTATTAACACTGAACAGTTTGGAACACATACCTTTCTTTAACCATGTTTCAGAAAGACAAAGAACATCAACTACGCTATTATTGAACAAATGTCGTAAATCGTCAATTTTGTTTTTAATGCTTTGTACATTCAAGTGACAAATGTGAAAACCGTTCTTTTGTTTGCAGAGAATATTAAGTAGAGTTTGCGATACGTTGATGGAATTACCCCTTAAAATTGGTTGCAACATGCTGGTCATAATTTTGAAAATAAACAACAAAGGCGAGCAACACTAACACTTATACAATGGTATAGTTTTAACAGACTGGTTAATTTAAGGTCAGATTTAAGTGATAAAAAGTACAGCATATTTATGGGCGACATGTGATTAGATTAGGTTAGGATTAGAAAGAACTTATATTTAAGGGGACGAAATAGAGGATGTATAAATAAAATGTGTAATGTATAAAATAAAATAATATAGTAATAATATATATGATGTATGATAATAGTATGGAAAAGAGAGGATACTTAGGCTATGATACTGCTTTTGTGGCCGTTGTCTCGGGTATTTTCTGCTTCTTGACATCGTTTGGCAAGGGCATTCAGAGTCCTTTCATCGTCGATTGTAATGCTTTTTCCGTGCTTAGACTCTCTTACAACAACAGAGCCATACCTGGTAGAGATGGAGAAAAGCTGTTTACGATGCTTTAGACGAATAGCTTGACGAAGGAGCGAGAGATTTTTCTTTGTAAGACTCTCATTTACATAGACGAACACGTTCTTTTTCGGCTCCAGTCCTGGTACGACATCACTAAGGCAGAGTTGTCTTCCTTCTTTCATCCGAAATTCAGCTATCGACTTGAGAACGAGGTTTCTCTCCTGAGAGGTGCAGAATTTCAATATAATGGGCGGGTCGTTGTTGTTATCTCTCCGACGCGCGCGAAATGCAGCTTGCAGTGTAGGTGGTTTATGGTCGATCGTGTGGCAGAGATGGTGAAAAATTGACTTTATGTTCTCTTCAGCCATCTGCGGAATCCCAAAGAGAATGGCATCTGCTGCGAGCTCCTTTTTCTCCAGTGCATCACAGGTTTTCCTGAGTTCAGCTATCTCGTTCGACAGAGGTGTTGATTGTTGGGAAGAGGAGTGCTTTTCTTGCTCGAGTTGGAGGTCGTTTAAAGCGTGATCTACCTTTTCAATGTGGGCATTCCAACTTTGTTCAATGCTAGATATTCGTTGCGTTAGATCGCTTCGTAGGGCATTCATTTCCGTAGATAAACGAGACATGATGGTTTCCGTATGCTTACTGAGGTGTTGCTCAAACTGTTCCAGGGTTATGGGCTTTGATTGTATAGAGAAACTCTTTAATGCGGTGTTTTCCCTTGGTGTAGTTGGGGCTGCTGATGTGGCATCTGCTGCATTCTCCAATTTTTTCTCTTGTTTTTTTTGCAGACGCGTAAACGGAGTGCTGTTTGAGTTAGAACTCATGTTTGATGCGGTACTTTTATGCCTTTGTGGAAAACGTCTTTGATAAATGACGAAAATGGAACTTTATTTTGAGGCACCACAGTGAATTTTAAGTGTAATGGTGGCACGTAGAGGCGAAAACACAGGAAGCACTATTTTTTTTAACACTTTTTTATAGCTCGTATGTCAAGGATTTCAGGGATCAGGGATTACTAGGAACGAATACTTTGCCGGACTAGTCAAGATGCGCGACCGTTTACTCTAGCAACATGTATGTAACCTGTTGGTGTGGATCATACCTTGTGAATCCCAGAAAACGGTGGCCATCACCTTTCCGGCCGATGGGACAGTCTTCGCCTTCTTCGAAGCACGTTCGCCGGGTGAAGTCCACTCTTTCGACTGTTCCTTGGTTTCTGGTGTGTACCATTGGACCATTTTTCGTCGACTGTCACGACGCGACGCAGAAACTCCTTCGGATTGCGCTTAAACAGCGTCAATTACTGCTCTGAAGTGGTCTCACGGTTGCGCTTGCTGTCCGGAGTGACACGCGGCACCCATCGCGCCGACAGCTTTCTCATGTCCAAAATTTCATGCGGGATATGACCCACGCGATCTTTTGAAATGCCTACTGTCTCAGCTATCTCGCGCACCTTCAATCGGCGGTCTGCCGATACGAGATCGTGGATTTTTGTCATGTTATCCTCCGTGGTAGCCGTTTTCGGGGCACCTGGACGTGGCTCATCAAAAACCGAAGTGCGACCACGTTGAAACTCGTTAAATCAATTTTTGATGGTTGCCATCTTTGATTTCGTTGCGCGATTTCCCTTCCAAAAACAAGAATCGAATTACCGACCGATATTGCTCTTTTTCCATTTTTTAAAATTCGCGGACACTCCCGCTTCCAAACGCGGTCAAAACAAAACTACGAGTCCGATCCGGCTGAAATTTCGACAGTAGCCCTCTACTAGAATGTACTACACGATAGTAAGTTGCTCTTGCGATACTGGCGTCATCTGGCGGTGAGGCTAAGTACTTATCGGACAACTCCCGTACTTTATTGCCTTAATGCCAACGTACAGTTTTTCGGTAATTTTGTTTTAATAACTCTTAGAGGTTTTTAATCACCAATTTTAATATTCTTATTTCTGGATCGTGTGGGTTTGTAAACTGTCTATATAGCCGTTTAAGTCTGGAGAGAATTCTAGCCCGTCGGTTGTCGAAGTTTTATATTTGTCGGTTTCATCGATGGTATGAGCTATCTGAGGCATAGTTTTGTCCAACAAAGGACAATTGATTAGAAAACGTATGAATTTGCCTTGGGCCGCCCATACGTTTTCACCTACTTCAAATTGAATAGTTATAGAAAAATTCCTTAAAAAAATATTCTTTTTTGGTCAATCATAGCTTTTTATAAGTAATAATATTTGCAAGCATAAAATATCACATGTATGTATGTATATATTTATTAAGGCGTAAATTAATTTACCCAAAAATACAATGAAATTATATGATATCAATCGATTTATCAGCATTATCGGAATTCCAATGATTAATGGTTTTATACTTGTACAATCAAAAACATATAGCTGCAATGATCGGATGCGAGACAAGTGCGCATATATGTATTGTAGTATATAGGGGTTTGCTAATCCAGTATCCCTCAAACTATCGGAGACATTTGTATGAGAAAGACAATTCATAGAATTCCATTGAAATTCCATTCAGGAGGATAAATGCTGCGAAATAAGTAGCATGCAGGCGGCCTCTGCAAGCAAAATAGAAGGATAAAACATAACATTCATTAGAAGATAAGACAAGCAAGTTAACGATTTAAATCTAGCCTACAAACTAAGCTCTTTAAAGCAGCTAGACCCTTAAAAGACAATGTTCATTCCTATGATTTAGTCAGGGAAAGTATACCCGATAAAATAAACTTCAATATCGTCTGCCCAAACCTCCTTTTGACTCCTAAACATCTAGTGGTCCTTATCAGTTTGCCTTCAGGCCCTGAAATTCCACCATCGACTAAATATTCGTATAATCGGAATAAACGGATCTCGGAATAAGCAGACTAGTTCCATGTTGGCAATTATTATGTCCCAACTCGTTAGACTATGCAGGAGAACTCTTCAGGCTCCCTAAGAGTTGGGAGTGATAGAAAAAGCTAAAACAGGAAAAGGCGCTGACGTGGGCCCTTCTGGACATTGGCCTTCAATCATATTATATACTCGCCGGTTCAAATACCCGTTGACAAGAAAACTTAGCGAGAGATCAATGAGGTATTTGTGAGCTCTGAAACTGGAAAAATTAACATAGGATTGAGGCTAAGAAATATATACTGATATCAAAAGACCCAACGCCTTGGCCAGAATATAAGTCTCGACAAATTCAACGTAAAGTTATAGAGCGATATTGTGCGCCAATGACTTCAACGCAGAAACCAAGCGTAAAATAACTCTTGTGAATTACTGTTTCTTTAAACTTAAGGCCACTTTGGTTCAATGCAATTCAGAGGATTGACGAACTGACTGACTGGCAATTGCAAAAAACTTTCAACTGTCGACCTTATGAAGGTTTTCAACAAATTCAAGAGGTAAGAGGTAAGTTCCCTCTCTCCTTCTAGGTAAATGAGGAACACAGTACTTTATCAGTCAATATTGATACATATTTTATTCACAAGATTAATTTATTTTACTGGAATTGGACATTTATACATAATATTCAACTTGTAGATGTCTTTCGCACTCATAGATCGCCTTTGTCCGATTACTGCCTTAGGGTCATGCGGTATAATGGTCTTTTGTCCATTCTTTGAAAACGCTGTCGGCCCATAGTGCATCACACTGCCATAATCGTATGGAATGCCAAAATCTGTCACAACAGATGAATCGTGGATTATGAAGTTATGCTCTCTATTTTCCTGGATATTATCAAACACAATTGTCACAAAGTCGTCACGATCGGTGGCGCTTTGTTGATGATAGAAGCCCAAAGAGTGTAAGAATTCATGAGCAATTGTGGCTAAGCGGAAGCAGCCCGTGTCTAAGTCGTAGGTTGCAAGATTCACTTTTTGCTGTTTGTTTAAGAAGCCCACATTTGAATAGCATCCGTCAGGTATAGAGGTTATATTGATGAATGCCTTCGTGTCCTCATCAGCTTCATAAAAACGAATACAACTCACTTCCTCAATTAGTTGCATGCCACGTAGAACGTGATTTCTATGCGGCGCATCTTAAAGAGATAATTTATTATATTTTTCTTCCTTAGAACGTTTCGAATTTGAAACTTACCGAAATGAGGTTCATAGAATTTGTAATAGACTTTTCCCCCGGGCCATTGATAGCTACCGTCGAGCAGACCATTTCGTTCGGCGTTCAAGCCCTTTTGGCTGCCGATTTGAAATCTTATTCGTTGCTCAATTGACAGCAGTATGTCGCCTTCGAACTTATCTCCCAATTCGGGGTCTTTTCCCAGCGAAGTCGGATAGGAAACCGATAAGCCGATCAAGATGGCAAACACTACAATCTGAGAGACGAACTTCATACCGATTCGAACAATTGACTAAAACTGGCAAAACGTTCCATGCGTCGCTGGAATTTATTGTTTTAGTTCATTGCTGCCAATGTCTTATAATTCGCAATCGATATTGAATTAGGTTCACGGGCTGACCATTGTAATCTAATCATCTTGCAATTACGTTGAATTTAAACCTTTAAGAGAGGTAGAAGAGGTGTTTAACCTTATCTTGACCCTATTAACTACTTGATTAGATAGTCTAGTGATAAAAGAAATTTGTTCAAGTGAGTGGTTTGAGCCCCATGGCGAGCTGCCACCATAATGTATATTACAACGGACCAAAAAGTCGACGTACAAGCCTAATTTGCAAAAAAAACTTAAGAAGTACAAAATATCTAATTTAACAACAAATGATATTTTAGGTTTGGTTTTATTTTAAATTACTTGTCTATTTCATTATAAGTTCTGAAATAATAAAAGATATACAATAAGGCAACTATACAGGGTGTCCCACGAGCAGTGTGCCAAAAAGCTAGAGCGTGTAGGTCTGGTCAAGACAAGAAAAAAATCGTATGGGAGGGGGGGTCTATTCCCCCCCGTTTAGCCGGGAGGGGCAATTTTCTAAAAAATTTACTTAATTTGGAAAAAAAATTATTAAAAATCAACAGTTAAAGCCACAATGCCGTGATATACTTTTTTTAAAAGCCAGAAACCTCTTCTTTCGTCCTGTTTTTAAATGAAGCTGTTTTAGGGAATAGTTTTTGAGAAATCAAACTCAAAATTTTGGAAAAAAAATGAAAAAAAAAATGTTCGAACTATTTTTTTTCAAAATTTTATGTAATTAAGTGGTAATCTTTTTTCAAACATTCAATTCTCTTATTAGTTTTTAGTTAAAAACAGAAAACCGGATGCAAAAATGTCTTGTAGTTTTTGAGAAATTAAAAAAAAAACCCGAACCACTTTTTTTTAAGAAAACCCTTTTTTTTGGTTTTAACGCGGCTGTACTTGTAGGCAAATTGATGTATGCAACATTGACCTCCTTTTTATTATTTTTAAAAAATTCGGAGATTTATTATAATACATTTTCAATATGATCCCCATTTTTTAGAAGGCAAAGATTATATCTCCTTCTAATGGCTGCACATAAGTCTATGCTTGACAAATTTTCCTGCAATTTGACTCCAGCGACTTCAATCCGTTCTTTCAGTTGTTCCAAAGATACTATTTCCACTTCGTAAACATAATTCTTCATGAATCCCCACACATAAAAATCTAGAGGAGTTAAATCTGGTGATCTAGGTGGCCATTTCGTGGGGCCCCTTCTTCCGATTCAACGGTCACTAAAATGATCATCCAGCCAGTGTCTAACCCGTAAGCTGTAGTGTGCTGGTGCTCCATCTTGCTGGTAGATTAAATTATCTGCTATGGCCAAAGGAACGTTGTCCATCAAATCGGGCAAAAGGTCTCGTAGGAACTGCAGATACGATTCTCCATTAATAACGGCATTCAAAAACCGGGGCCCGATTACAGTTTGTCCAACAATACCAAGCCAAACATTACAGCTAAATCGGTGTTGTGATTTATTTTGTTTTTTGTTGTGTGGATTGGTGCTACTCCAATGATGCAAATTGTGGAAGTTAGTAACCCCATCTCTGGTTAACTGTGCTTCATCCGTCCAGAATATCCTTGCAAAATAGTTTCGTTCAGTTTCATCTCGAAGCAGTAATGATCGACAAAATTCTGCTTTCAAAAACTTGTCGTTTGAGGTGAGTTCCTGAACTGGCCTAAAATGGTACGGGTGTAAGTTTTCGTTATGAAGCACTCTCCATACTCTAGATTTGGGCACTCCAAGCATAATAGCTATCCTCCTTGTACTAAGGGAGGGATTACGTCGGACCAAATCCAAAATTCTTTCATCTAAGCTTCCTGATCCATCTGTAACTGATCTTTCGCTTCTTCGATGCTCTAGCACTCCGTGCTCTCGCAGACGTCGGTGGATTCTTGAAAACATCCTACGACTGGGACACCTCCGATTGGGATATCTTTCAGCGTAGAGTCTTTCGGCTCTAATAATAATAAAAAAGAGGTCAATGTTTCATACATCAATTTGCCTACAAGTCCAGACGCGTTAAAACCAAAATTAATTACATAACATTTTGAAAAAAAATAGTTCGAACATTTTTTTTTCATTTTTTTTTCCAAAATTTTGAGTTTGAAAATTAATTTCTCAAAAACTATTCCCTAAAGCAGCTTCATTTAAAAACCAGGACGAAAGAAGAGGTTTCTGGCTTTTCAAAAAAGTCAAAAAGAGGTCAATGTTTCATACATTAATTTACTTACAAGTCCAGCCGCGTTAAAACCAAAAAAAAGGTTTTTCTTAGAAAAAAATGGTTTGGGTTTTTTTTTAATTTCTCAAAAACTACAAGACATTTTTGCATCCGGTTTTCTGTTTTTAACTAGAAACTAATAAGAGTATTGAATTTTTGAAAAAAAATTAATACTTAATTACATACAATTTCGAAAAAAAAATAGTTCGAAATTTTTTTTTTAAATTTTTTTTGCAAAATTTTGAGTTTGAAAATTAATTTCTCAAAAACTATTCCTTAAAGCAGCTTTACTTAAAAACAGGATGAAAGAAGAGGTTTCTGGCTTTACAAAAAAATATACCACGGTATTGTGGATGTAACTGTTGATTTTTAATATTTTTTTTTCGAAATTAAGTCAGTTTTTTAGAAAATTGCCCCTCCCGGCTAAACGGGGGGGAATAGACCCCCCCCTCCCATACGATTTTTTTCTTGTCTTGACCAGACCTACACGCTGTTCCGATTCCGCAAGGGGTTTTTTGACAGTTGTCGTGTGCACAATTGACGAAATTCATTCACTCTGTTTTCGAGCGTGAATGGACGAACGTGCATGGATAAGACAAGGAAAATTAAAAAAGCCAGTGAAGAACAAAAAGCGTTTTTGCTAAGTTACATGGAGGAAAATGTAGATTTTGCCCACGATAGGTTTGTTTTTACTTACATTACTTTATAATGCATAAATTATATTTAATTTTCTTTTTTAAATGCAGATTTGAATCAGCAGATGGAGCCAATTTAAAGGCTTCAAAATGGCAACCGCTTGCCATAAATTTGAACGCGATGGGAGGTGCGTGGAAGGACGTCAATCAATGGCGCAAGTATTGGCGAGACCAAAAGTAAGTAAATCAAACTGTTTGATTGATGTGATAAAATATTTTCTTCATTTTACATTTAGACTTCATGCTAAGGAGAGAGAAGCGCTCATAAAGGCTTCCTTTCAAAGAAGCGGGGTAAATGGACAAAAAAAGGTAAAAAAGGTAGTAGCGCTATTAGCTCCCGCCGCAGTAAGCGGCACAGATGTTCCGGAGCTGTTTATAGCACCGCACTAGGAGGTTGATATGGTAAAAACAAACTTTTAAACTAATATAGTATTTTCTGGCTTCTCGTGCAGGGACGGGTTAAGAATATCCCTGCAGCGATACCTATCGCTTGTCGTAAAAGGCGACTAAACAAAGGTAAACAAAACTCACATCTAGGCAATTTAGAAAACACCAAGGTGAGCCTAGGGACATATATACCACCATTAAACTGCCCCACTAGTGTGCATGCAACTCAGTGGGTTGACACGACTGGAGATCACCGGTGTTGTAAGAGTAAGATCAAACAAAAAAAAAATCTGGAGCATGCCCGTGTCAAAAAAAGAAGCATTATGGAAAAGAACGCTGAAAGGAAAAGCACTACCCCGTCAGGCACTACTAATGGTCGTGATCCTGGAACGAGCAGCAATGCTCGGGTCAGAGCTATAGGATTTCCGGGGGATAGCAAAGTAATTCAACGCCGTAAGCCACACTTTAGAGTCGCGAGTTGGAACGTTGGAAGCATGAGTGGGCGCAGCTATGAGCTTGAAGAAATGATGGTTAGAAGGCGAGTAGACATCCTGTGCGTACAAGAGACGAAATGGCGAAACACCGGTAATCGGGCACGTTTCTTGGACGTTAAAACAAAAGCCTACAAGATGTTTTACTATGGATTGGAACAAGGAAAAAACGGAATCGCCATCATCCTTGCGGCAGAGTTACTTGGCAACGTCTTAACCATTTCAAAGTCCAGTGACCGTTTGATGGCTCTCAAATTGGTGATGCATGGTGAGGTGTGGAACATCGTAAGCGCATATGCCCCTCAAGTAGGATGCGAACAAAAAGAAAAAGATGCATTCTGGCTAGATTCCCACAACCTTGTCAAAATCATCCCAAAGGAAGAGCTTTTGTTTGTTGGGGGAGATTTAAACGGACATGTCGGGAAGACAAGCGAAGACTATGAAGGTTACCACGGAGGGCTGGGATACGGCACCAGGAACTCTTCAGGTGAAGATATCCTAAACATGTGCAAGTCGTACGGTCTTATAGTGCTAAATACCATGTTCGTCAAACAAAGCCGGCACCTGATCACTTATAGCAGCGGCGGAAATGAAACTCAAATAGACTATCATTTGGTATCCAGTTTCATGAAGCCACGAGCTAAAGATTCCAAAGTGATCCTGGGAGACGCGATCGCCCCTCAACACCGTCTCCTCCTGACTGAATTTTTTATGGATGCGAGAAAGAAGTCAAAGCAGCAAACGAAGGTGTCTGAGAGAATCAAGTGGTATAAGCTGGATAAAGGAAAAGGCGAAGCTTTTATTACCATCATGGAAAACTACCTCTCTTCCTTTATCGATGAGGTCGGTAATGAGGAGTGCAGAGCACAACACATGTGGGATTCCCTACAACAATCTGGCCTGGAGAAAGCCAAATCACTGCTCGGAACATCTAAAGGCCCCTGCCAACACGCAAAAGAAACCTGGTGGTGGACAGACGAAGCCAAAGCAGTGATACACGAAAAGAAAATGGCTTTCCAAGCTTGGTCAAAGTGCTCTTCTACTAATAGAGAGGAAAAAGCTCGCCGTGAAAAGGTATATAGATGTTGCAAAGGTATCGCGAAGAAAAAATGCGCCGAATTCAAAGCGAAAAGCATGGAAGGCCTCTATCAGGAGTTGGAAGAAATATCGTCTTCCGCGTCTGACAGGAACCAGGCTACCCAGGAGCTTCGACAAAGCAATTTGAACAAAGGAGCAAATATCTTTAAGATGGCCGCCCAGAGAAGAAGAAATGGTCAGGAGATTCGTTTCCCAAAGTTTATTAACAATGCTGAAGGCCAACTCCTTGTGGAAGACGAAAAAATTCTCCACAGATGGCGACAGTATTGCGAGGAACTTCTGAACGAACAGTTTCCCCGAGTGTACTTTCCAAGAGCCGCCCCGAATCATGCCGAAATATCCGACATCACAATCGAAGAAGTTCGGTACGCGGTTAAAAACTCCAAGAAAAGAAAAGCTCTTGGGCCGGACGGGATACCCTCTGAGTTCTGGAAAAAGATGGGAGACATCGGGTCTAGATGGCTCATGGTTATTATCTCCAAACTTATGACAGGCGACACTATGCCTAATCAATGGAGGGAAAGCTATCTTCTTCCATTGCACAAAGGAAAGGGTGATACGCGAAATTGTGATAACTACCGTTCTGTCAAGCTGATGTCGCACACCATGAAGATCGTTGAACGGGTATTAGATAGCCGACTGCGGAAAATAATACGACTATCTGATGACCAGTGCGGGTTTGTCTCGGGTAAATCAACAACAGATGCAATCCAAAGTATAAGGATCATGATGGAAAAGCATCGTGATTCTTCAAAGGACTTGCATATGGTGTTGGTTGATTTCGAGAAGGCCTTTGACCGGCAACCAAGAGATCTTTTATGGGTAGCGCTAAGACAAAAATGAGTTCCAGAAACCTACGTGCGAGTGATTATGGACATGTACGAGAGAGCAACGACAAGAGTAAGATGCACCGCAGGAGTCACCGAAGAGTTCGCAATCAAAGTCGGTGTACACCAAGGGAGCGTCCTCAGCCCACTGCTTTTTATAGCAGTCCTTGATTGCTTGCTTGAAGGAAAAGTGACGGACCTCAATGTGCACCATCTATTCTTTGCTGACGATGGGGCCATTATAAGTGATGATCAGGCGTCCCTACAACGAGCACTTGATGTGTGGGTGGACATTTTTGAGGGACACGGGTATCGTATTAGTTCAAAGAAGACAGAGTATCTGTGCTGCCCGTTCTCTGACCCTCATCAGCCTATTCCAGACATTTACTTGAATGGAAGAGTGCTTCCCAAGTGTGAAAAGTTTAAATATCTGGGATCTATGATTAATAGAGAAGCAACTTTGGATGACGACATCAAACATCGCGTAAGCGTAGGGTGGATGAAGTGGCGGGAAAACTCCGCCATCTTCTGTGATCGAAAAATGCCCCCTAAGCTGAAAGGAAGGCTCTACACTTCAGTTGTACGTCCGGCGCTCACATACGGTTCACAATGCTGGACAATGCACAAAAAGTATGAGAGCAAATTAACGGCAACTGAGATGAAGATGCTTCGCATGACAGCGGAGTAACAAAGCGTGACAGAATTAGAAGTTCAAAGATCCGAGGAAGCCTCCACGTAAAAGAAACCATCACAAGAAATATAGAGCGCGACCGACTCAGTTGGTATTGCCATGTTCAAAGGAGAGATCCTTTGAACCTCCTTTGAACCCCGTCAACACGCAAAAAAGGCAGGCCGAAAAACAATTGGTGCAAACAAATGCAAAAACACCAGCATTTGATTGGCCTCAGCGATGAAGTAATCCCAAACCGGGAAGCCTGCCGCTACTTTCTGAGGTCAAACCGGCGGACCCCACAAGCGGACCAGTAGGAATGCAGTTATTTGGGAAGGTTATGGTCCTACACTTCTGACCATAACGACGCCGGGATGAAAAAAGGAAAAGAAGAAGAAGATAGTATTTTCTGGCTTATTTTGTTTTTTTTTTTATATAGAAAATGATCGCAACACCCAGTCAGCCGTCACAATCATTTGCCATTCCGGAAGATGAATTTTCTAATTTGTCAGGAGTTGTGGAAGCCCCAGACAAAGGTGCTAATATGGGGTCGTGGCTATCAGAAGATTAAAATATGTATAAAAAAATGTTATGAACTCCAGGAGAAATCCTTTAAATGGAAAAAGGAGTATCAAGAAAAGCTCCTGGAGTTAAAAGAAAGAGAAATATCTCTAAAAGAAAAAGAAAATATAAATGCGATCAATCAATTTATTAAAAAATTTAAAAAAAAATTATGAAAAGTGTGTTTCTATTAAATTCTGCCTTATTATTTGTCCTTGTCTTAACGTATTAGTATCGTCCAAATTAAAAGGTTGACCATCGTTGCTTGGTGTTTCCGGTTCTTCATTTGTTATTAAGTTGATAGCTACATTCGCTTTTGAGAGAATGTTATGGAGAACAACACACGCGTTTATAATTTTTCCCGCTTTAACAGGATCGTAGCTGAGTATTCTGTGTGAAGAGAGACAACGAAATCTGCTTTTCACAATTCCGATACAACGTTCTACCATATATCTCGTGGTTTTATGAGCAATATTGTACTTCTCCATTGCTCTATTAGATGTTGTTTTACACGGCGTCATTAACCATGGCTGCTGTGGAAATCCACTATCTCCAACCAGCCAAAAATTCCTTTTTCCTTCTGCATACTTTGTCCTAAAAAAATCTTGTATAACTTGAACGGCGCCAAATGTAAGCATCGTGTGAGGTACCTGCATTCGCATAACGAATTACGTATTTTGAGTCACAAACTAAAAGTACATTTATGAAATGACCTCCTTTCCGACAATAATAGGCGTACTCAATGTCATCCTGTGGTGCAGTTATCTTGATGTGAGTTCCATCTATAAGTCCAACAATTCCGGGAAAAGATGCTACATTGTAGAACTCTGCCTTAACTATCGCTTGCTCTTGCTCGTCTGGAAATTGAACATAATCAAACGCCAGTTCATTAATGATCTCTGCTACTTCATGGATACAGCGATGAACTGATGTCTGAGACATACAAGCCATAAAGTCCTGTCCAACTGTTCGCTGATAATTTCCTGTCGCAAAATATAGCAAAGCACATAGGAAACGAATAGTGGTACGAATTGCAGATTGTTGCTCATTTTTATAAAACAAATGTTGAATTTTTCCAAGAAATTCCAAGCATAGATGCTTTGGGAAACGAAACAAATCGATGAATTGCTATTCTGTTGTTTCCTCAAATGGATCACGAGTGTTTCTGATATATCTTCTGATAATTATTAATTTTCTCCTGTGAAAACATGAATGCATGAATGAATGATACATAACAATTTCAGTAAAATTAATTCAACATACCGATTTTGTCGGCTAATGTGCCTCCTTACAATGCTACCGCTCTTCTCAGTAGCAGAATTGCATGCAGTATTACAACTCATCACACTGTATACGCGATGCCACGATTCTTTATGATAAGTGACCCGAAGGCCTAGGTTCTGCCTCATCATATCGAATACATTATCGACAATCAAACTGGGACAATTCTGTTGACTAGATCTGCTAGAGTTAGCTAAAAAGCGCAAGGATAAATTGAAAACTTCGTCATGAAGCCATAAAGTTTGGACTCATCATCTGTTGCGATGCTAATGCTCAAAACGCTGTTTGGGGCAGCAGCAAATGCAACCGGAGAGGAGACCATATTTTGTCTCTCAACCAACCTTTGTGACGGCGACACGACAGGAGTTGATTGACCTTAACCTGTCTAATAGGCACGTTAAGGCCATCACTAACTGGAGAGTCTTATCAGATGATACATTGTCAAACCATAGATATATCGAATTCCAATTGAAGTGTGGGATCTCCCCCTCGCAACCCAATCGGAATCCGAGAGAGACGGACTGGGTATGGTATAGAGAGGCTCTTGAGAAATCCATTCAAAAACCACCTAAACTCGGAACGAAGCAATTGGTGGAGAATGTCGTTCATAACCTGAGCAGCGCCATCCCTGCAAGAAATTGGTTCCTTTGTGGAACGCTGAGCTCCAATGTCTTCGCAGGGATACCAGAAGTCTCCTGAATAGATCGCTTAGATCGAACTCGGAAGATGACTGAAATAAATATCGATCGAAACAAAAGGAATATAAGAAGCTTATTCGTAAATCGAAGAATGATTCCTATAAGTCCTTCTGAGAAGAGATCAAATCCCTGAGCGCGACCAGCAAGTTGGTTATTGTTCTCAAGCAAGGAAAATCGACAAAGCTGGATGTACTCAGAAAGTCAGATGGTAGGTTCACCGAGTCTAAAGCAGAAACTCTTAGTTTACTGCTTCAGATCCATTTCCCGGTAAATCAGACTGCCATTGGCTCATTGCAAATTCCTTCAATGGTAACTGCAACTGAAACAATAAAAACAACTCGGCGTGGCTCCTATATTTCAGCAACTAGGCAATGACTGATGCCATTGAATTTGCTGTCACATCTTTCGATGGCTTCAAGTCGCCAAGTACTAATGGGATATACTCTGTTATCCTGCAAAAAGATGCTTCCTACTCTGAAAAGAAGTTTCGAGGCTAGCTTGGTACTTGCCTATCAGTATATGCCTATTTCTTGGCGAGCGGTGAAAGTTTTATTTATTCCCAAAATAGGGAAAGTAGATTACTCACTCGCCAAAGATTTTAGACCAATAACATCCTTCTTGCTGAGAAGCATGAAGTAGTAGAGTTGAACGTGTGCCCACGTTGCGAATGCATCCAATCTCGGCGAAGCAACATGCTCATCAGCGCGGAAAATACTGCGAGACGGCGCGGCGCTTTGAAACCTAGTTGGGAGAATTGAATGTGCTCTCGAAAGGAAAGAGTGTATACTGCTCAATTTCGTCGACATTGAGGGAGCTTTTGATAATGCTACTTTCAACAGCATGTGTAACGCTGCTTGACGGCCTGTCTCCGCTGTTATGGCACATGGTGTTCGACTCTCTGCTTGATGCTCTCAATACCTCTGGAATCTATGCCCAGGCCTATTCGGATGATGTTGCCGTTCTCTCTGCCGGCTCATGTTTAGCGACTGTCTGTCTCAAAACACAGGCGGTGCTAAATATGATCGGTGACTTGTGCACGAGTAACGGGCTGTCGGTTAATCCTCTTAAGACTGATGTGGTTCTCTTCACAAAAAGAAGGAAAAATGCTGGCATTACTCAGCTGGTGCTAAAAGGCATTCACATTCCGATATCCAAGGAAGCTACGTACCTGGGAGTCATCCCATATAGCAAGTTCTTTGTCTTTGATTCTTGTCTCTGAAGTATGGTGATTCGTTCGAGTATGTACATATAATAAAAACGCAACTGATTTGTACAATACTTTTACATTAAAAATACAATACTTTTACATTAAAAATTTTCTCGACCGATGCCTTTGCGGTGTTTATATTTACAACTACTTAGCTTTATCTCCTTTCTAGCAAGCCCCACACAAGCATTTTACACCAGCATCACCGTTTTTCACGCAAATTATCAAACCCCTAATAATCACTCATAAATCACATCCACAACGAATCCCGGAAATTGGGGATGAAATCCATTTCACCATGAATTTTAACAAGAAACTGCATTACCACCCGTCTCGACGTGATACCACGGGCCAGCATGATGGCTCGACGATGCTCAAGCCCCTAACTCACTAAATGGTGGAAGTAGCAACCTCGAACGGAACCCCGTAATGACTTGACATAATTTTTTTCCGCAAAATTGCATACGGACGCGCAGTTTTCAGTTTTCCCCTTTTCCAGTCTCACGCTCTTTTACTTTCTTTGTTACGCTCGCCCACAGATTCGTTTTTGGCTCCATAAATTCGGGAAATATTACACAGCCCCAAGCACTTAAGTTCTGCCTAAACCAAGCAACTCGACCAAAGGGTGAAGAAGCGGCATACAGTACCGGAGCTGGGGTGAAGCAGTACAAAACAATGTTACATGATTCCTAGATACGAGTATACTCGTACTCGCACATTGTTTCTCGACCTCCATGCAATTTTGCTAAATTCACTGGAGATCTCTACAGATGGTTAGGACTGTCGCTACCAACAAACCACGATGGAGCATAGTCATGGGCAACGAACTCTATAAATAAATGAAACAGCAAAAACCCAAAAGCAGATAAATAAATTTATTATCTGAAATGTCAAAAAGAAAATGGCAATGGGAGCGTTGGTTTTTTCTGGGTCTCGGGTGCGAGACGTGATATTCTTTTG
The DNA here is from genome assembly GCA_958301585.1 of Merodon equestris. Lineage (NCBI taxonomy): Eukaryota > Metazoa > Arthropoda > Insecta > Diptera > Syrphidae > Merodon > Merodon equestris. The sequence continues at coordinate 49,580,016 of OY284416.1, forward strand.
TTGGTTGGTTTGGTTGCAGGACGACGTGGAAGAGTTTTAGGTGCCGGACCGATTGTAAATTGAAATTCGTATCAAATGCCCAGTGAAACTGAATGAGAAAACGCTCGCTTCCAGTAGCGTGGTTGTATCTGGAAAATGTTATTGGATTTAGGGGTTTAATTGGATTACCAATTTCGAAAGGGGGTAGACAACGGATATTGTAGAAGATAGCAATCTATTAGCCAGGACACTGCATATGCATGTGATGTGTTCTGAATTACATCTACGTAGTGGTCTATGGACAGCAGTCGACGAACTTGTGCTCGTTAAGAGGGAAGGATCAAAGTTCTATCCCGAACAGACGAAGCAATTGACTGAGAAGGTCTGTAGATCCTCTCGACGTACTCGTTCTCGATTTAGATAACAACTGCATGATATTAATTTGGCAGTCAGAGGTTAAAAATTTAAATGAAGCTTGCCAGCAGTTTTCTGATTTATGCAAGCGTCAAGCGACTTCCGCACCCGGAACTTTTGGTGCTGGTGCGTGATACTATCGATGGTACGATATGTGGCTGGTGTGATTGCGTTGGAGGAAATAGAATGGTTATCATTTGGCTGTTTTCTTAAGTATTAAATATTTTTTTCACTTCACCCTTGGAAGAGAGGATGCTACGCAGCGTGGCGATGGGAATAGCAAGTGATGGAAGTCATTGTGGCGATACTCGTACCATAACAAGTCGGTTTTATGATTGAGATGGTTTTTTGCTGCAACTTAGGTGTCAATTATTTCATACGAAGGTCGTGCTTAAGTTGTTAATTCGGAGAGTGTTCGTTGCAAACTGCTTTAGCCGGGTTCTTATCGGCGAAGTATGGTCTTTCGCGTTTGGTGTCACTTTTATTGATTTCTTCTTAGAACTACATTACGCCAGACAATTTTTTTTAATACTAGCTTAATTATCTTAACTATCTTAAAATAACTCGCAGGGGGCCAGCGAACAATCTAAGATAAACTGAATATTTTTAGTTTTTATATATATTTATGTGTTACCTAACTTTATTTATGCTAAGAAAATATATTCCTGTATTTGACAAAAAAACTTATCATACGATCATTTTTGGTTCCGTTTATATAAAACTTAAAACTAGGTACCTTTATCGAGGTACATCTACCCTAGTCTATCTTAACTAATATACAGGGTGTCCCACGAGCGGTGCGACAAAAAGCTAGAGCGTGTAGGTCTGGTCAAGACAAAAAAAAAATCGTATGGGAGGGGGGTCTATTCCCCCTCGTTTAGCCGGGTGGGGCAATTTTCTAAAAAAATTGATTTAATTTGGAAAAAAAATTATTAAAAATCAACAGTTACATGCCACAATACCGTGATATACTTTTTTGTAAAGCCAGAAACCTCTTCTTTCATCTTGTTTTTAAACGAAGCTGTTTTAAGGAATGGTTTTTGAGAAATTAATTTTCAAACTCAAAATTTTGAAAAAAAAAAAAATTCGAACTATTTTTTTTCAAACTCAAATTTTGAAAAAAAAAAAATTCGAACTATTTTTTTTCAAAATTGTATGTAATTAAGTACTATTTTTTTTTCAAAAATTCAGTTCTCTTAACTTCTCTTAAGGTCATGGATGACCGAACCAGGTTAAGATCATGGATGACCGAACCAGGTTAAGATCATGGATGACCGAAATTGTGTTGTGCATCATCTGCAGACAAGAATGGCATATATATACTTTGTATCACCCAGCAACATGCACTTTGTTCGACGATCTTGTTGCTATGTGAGTTTCGAACCTTTTGTGTACTTATCTCTGACGTTTGTTTTTTCTAAATTATGTATTTGGAGTTGTTTTTAAGTTTGGATTATGTGTTAGGAATTCGGTTAGGCTAAGAGCGTTGTTTTCGATTCATTCTGGATTGGACTGTGAAGACGAAAAGAAGTAAAAATAAAAAAATAAAGTAGAAGAAAAAGTGGCAAAGAGTTTTATTTCTTTTGGCTCCCAATAAATTTCACTCGTGGGGCCCCTTCTTCCGATCCAACGGTCACTAAAATTATCATCCAGCCAGTTTCTAACCCGTAAGCTGTAGTGTGCTGGTGCTCCATCTTGCTGGTAGATTAAATTATCTGCTATGGCCAAAGGAACGTTGTCCATCAAATCGGGCAAATGGTCTCGTAGGAACTGCAGGTATGATTCTCCATTAATAACGGCATTCAAAAACCGGGGTCCGATTACAGTTTGTCCAACAATACCAAAGCAAACATTACAGCTAAAGCGGTGTTGTGATTTATTTTGTTTTTTGCTGTGTGGATTGGTGCTACTCCAATGATGCAAATTGTGGAAGTTAGTAATCCCATCTCTGGTAAACTGTGCTTCATCCGTCCAGAATATCCTTCCAAAATAGTTTCGTTCAGTTTCATCTCGAAGCAGTAATGATCGAAAAAATTCTGCTCCCAAAAACTTGTCGTTTGAGGTGAGTTCCAGAACTGGCCTAAAATGGTACGGGTGTAAGTTTTTGGTATGAAGCACTCTCCATACTCTAGATTTGGGCACTCCAAGCATAATAGCTATCCTCCTTGTATTAAGGGAGGGATTATGTCGGAACAAATCCAAAATTCTTTCATCTAAGATTCCTGATCCATCTGTAACTGATCTTTCGCTTCTTCGTGCTCTCGCAGATGTCGGTGGATTCTTGAAAACATGCTACGACTGGGACACCTCCGATTAGGATATCTTTCAGCATAGAATCTTTCGGCTTCACGATCTCGACCATTAGCTAAACCGTAGCAGAAGTGCATGTCCGTTAATTCTTCTCGAGAGTATGAGTTTGACATCGTAATGTGTTGATGAGTTAACATCCAATATGGAATTCAGTTTTTATTAAAAATGCGATGGCTTTTATTTGCATTTGGGTTGCAAATATTTTGTTTTTCAATAACGAAAAATTGCGGTTTTATTGTCTTAAGGTCCTAACGGGTAGAACCCATCGTCGGCGGGCGGACCCAGACGAAATTGGCAGGTCAGTTTTCAGGCGTTATCAATGAAAAAAAAGGATTAATCCAGGATTATTCCAATACTGTGTCACTTTATTGTATCCTCATAAAACTCAAAATTTTCTAAAAATAATAAAAAAGAGGTCAATGTTTCAAACATTAATTTGTCTACAAGTCCAGCCGCGTTAAAACAAAAAACAGGTTTTTCTTAGAAAAAAATGGTTCGGGTTTTTTTTTAATTTCTCACAAACTACAAGACATTTTTGCATCCGGTTTTCTGTTTTTAACTAAAAACTAATAAGAGAATTGAATTTTTGAAAAAAAAATAGTACTTAATTACATACAATTTTGAAAAAAAATAGTTCGACATTTTATTTTTTCAAAATTTTGAGTTTGAAAATCAATTTCTCAAAAACTATTACTTAAAACAGCTTCGTTTAAAAACAAGATGAAAGAAGAGGTTTCTGGCTCTACAAAAAAGTATATCACGGCATTGTGGATGTTGATTTTTAATAATTTTTTTCCAAATTAAGTCAATTTTTTAGAAAATTGCCCCTCCCGGGTAAACGGGGGGAAATAGATCCTACCCCTCCCATACGATTATTTTCTTGTCTTGACCAGACCTACACGCTCTAGCTTTTTGGCACACTGTTCGCGGGACACCCTGTATATAATAAAAAAAAAAGCACTTGATGCCTACACACAGTTTTTGCATATGGCAAACGAACATTCTCCACAAACATTTTGGTTGCACTTTACACAAACATTTGGAGTCTTCCTGTCTTTGTTTCTGGGACAAATGTAACATCTCTTCTGCATCAGTGGGCCTCCTTGTGGATCAGGACCACTTACTTCTGGGCTTATACCTAATATTCCTTGAACTTTTAGACGAAGCTCCCGGGGAAGTTTGAGATTTACTGCTCTTCTCTTCAAATGTTCCTTTATCAAAGAAGAGCCGAGTTTTTTAATAAAACAAAAACGATTCATTTGAATCCGTTCTCGACTGTCAGTGTATAAGACATAGGCATTATTTACACTTATATCTAATATAGCAACAAATAATGCCAACGTCCACCGGCGTGTTCTCCTATTGCAGGAATACATTGCGCATTTTCTATGTAGGTTATCAACTCCCCCTTTAAAGGAATTATAATCGATTATCATATCGGGTTTACCAGAAACTTCGTCACACTTATCATCGTGATGGCAGGAGCTTAGGAGAATCACAGCCTTATTTTTCTTTGAAACGTAGAACACTAAAGTGGCTGCGTTAGTGAAACCGAATAAGCTGCTTCCAGGTGATCTCCTCCGATTGGGTAAAAATTCTTTCGGCCTTTCGGGTTTATTTGCCCGTAGAGTTCCAAGAACAGTCAGCCCTCTATTTTTTAGTTAATGCAGAAGCTCTATTGACATAAAACAATTGTCACAGGTAATGTTTCTGTTTGAATTTACTATGGGTTTTGCTAGGCGGACAACAGACTGTGAAGGGATCCCAAGCTTTTTTTCTTCCTGTGATTGTCAAATAAGATTTTAATTTCTCCCTCCGTACAAATAAGCATTGAAGAGGTACGAGTTACGAGCATCAGTTAGGCTTTCAAGCCATACTTTGCCGGCTTATTAGGCATGTAAACTCGAAATTTTTGTTGATGGACGAGCATTTCATCCACGGACGCGTGTTGGCTAATGCAGTACATCCGCTGGGAATTGGAAATAAATTCAGCCCATACTTCGTTTATAGCTGCAGTTGGATCCTGTAGTTTCCGTGCTTCCCGAGTATTTCGATCATCAAATCTAATGCGCACCGTCAATATAAAAAATCTTTTCATTGACATCGTGCATCGAAAAATGTTTCGTCTGTGTCCATCATTAGCTAAAAGGGAACTCATGCTTTTTGAATTGCTGGAAATCAAAGAAGACCTACATAAGCTCTCATCTCAACTTAGTCTACATTGCGTAAGTCAGTACGGTTCGGGTTCTGAAAATTACTCCTATACGCCCCTAATGGAATATTTGTGAAATTCACAATTTTTTGTAGCATTGAATTGGCATAAGAAGTTCCCAGAATGCTAATGGATTTATATCTCCTGGAGATAATGCTCTGGCTTCATTCCGCAATTCCGGAAAATGGCTTACAATATTATGGGCAGGTACCCTACCTCTGTATCTGGGTTTTTGTTTACCCCAAATATATGGATTTCAGGTTTTCCCTTTCCCTCTGTAAACATCACGAGGCAAACTCTCATCATCCTCCCCATTAGTATCAGTCACATCACTCTGTTCCGAATCAGATTCATGATCACTCACAACAAAATTTGCATCTCCACCTTCATTGTCACTGTCTTCCAAAACAGAAATAGGCAATTCATCTTCCAGTGGCCTGTTGAGCTCCTCTAAAATTAATCTTGAAAATTCAGGATCATCAGTTGGAAAGAATACTCGTTCACGCGACATTTATACCAAAATATGAATTAAAAATATAAATAAAAATCCGAACACTAGTAGTGAGGTGGGGTCTATAGGACCCCAGATGTCTTTCTTGTTCAAAGGCCCGAAAGAAACTGAGTGGTAAAGTGAGCCACAGTGAGATCATGTCGAGTCAGGTAAAGTCAGGAGGGGACAAGCTGTTGGCATGAGAGGAATGGGATTCACAGAAATTTAAAGAGCTCCTGGGGTCTCCCAGACCCCATCTCACCAGTTAAAGGTTAAGCTACTTTTTATTTAGGCTTAAATTTTACATAAAAAAATTATTCTAATGCTAAGTTTTTCATAAAACAAACATTTGCTTGGCTTAAGTTTAAATTATTTTAATTATTGTAATTTTTTTTATTTACCTTAGAATGTCCGTTAAGGCCAGTAAGGTATTTATAAGTTAGTTAAGCTGGTTTAATAGTTTTTGTCGAGCGCGTAAGATAGTTTTAAAAAATGAATGAAAAAAGAAAGTTACATCTCATTGTATTTGTGAAACATTCGCAATTCATATAATCAGCAAACTATAGTTCATTATGTTTGGCTTCAAATGTTTTCAGTTAAAAATTAAAAGTACATAATTCCATTTGTTGTAAGTGGCATTAAATTAGATTCGCACGACTTAGATTTTTGTTTTTTGGATTTGTTTTTTGACTTTATGTATTTTTTTATCGTAAATTAAACAAAATCCGAAAACTGGTTACCGGATAATTAGAGCCGTTCTCCATCTACACTAAATGTTTCCCTGTTTCATAGTACGTACATATAACACACACCACCAGTGAGCTCCTTGTTTGCTATGAGAAAAATGACAAAGTTTTGTCAGAGGAGGATTAAGAACTTTCCTGCAACCGTAGAATCCCCTTTTCATTTTGGACTTCCACTTTGCCGTTCCCCTTGCCTTACGACAGTCGACCATACAGTTCGTTTGGTTTACGTACGACATAAACCGACACACAATTTCGGTGGTACTCAAAACTTTAGGTGTTAGATTTAGCCTTGCATCTACCTATGAATATTTGTAGCACTCGCGCATTGTCATCCATTATCCTAACCGAACCCAGTACTAAAGCTTCGGATTATTCAGGTTTTCGCAAATAAGCAGACATAACGAAATACAAACAAAATACCTTCAAAGGACGGAAGGACATTTCTGGTTTATTATTCTTCATCCTTTATCCCCTACATTTTCCATTCTCTCTTGGACCGACTGTGCAAGCGGAAGACCCGGTCCATCGAGAACTATTCCCGCCCATTGCTCAATGCAATAAACATGCAAAAACGCAAACTGTGAGGAAGAAAAGGATGACGTTGTCCTTCACTGTGTAGCTGTAATGCTCTTAAGAGGTGTAGGTAGTACCTAAGCTAATGCCATTGTTATTACTATTACTGCTATTTTTGTTTTCTCGGGTTCCCACGCATCCTTTTCCAGGGAGATTATTAATGTAAATTTAAATTAATTAAACGTGGCCAAAAACCGAGAAACAAAGGCACGGAGGAAAGGATAATGGACTCAAAGGAAGTCAAATGACTAATAGAGGATAGTATGTAGAATGGAAAAATTCGTCTTAACTACTTAAAATGTGGGAGAATATTTAAGAGGAAGGGAAATGGTTTGGGAAGCATTAGTATCCTGTGCTTTTTAGGGGTGTTTTTATTTTATTTAGCAGCGTAGGGTTTTCCTTCACATTGATATAAGCAAAATGAAAATCCTTCTTGTGGCTTCAGCATATACTAGTATTTATTACAATAAAATACCATCCGTCTGTTTTGGTTTGATGCTGGCTTCTATTGTTCTTAAAGACTAATTTAAAATATCTTTCGAAAGAATTATTTCCGTTTGCCCCCTTTTCTTATTGAGAATATTACTGTTGAACCATTCTTCCATAAGCAATGGTATTATATTGTTGTGTCGGCCTAGTTTTTGAATGATATTTTCATTTCCGTATATTGGGCTTCAGTGTTTTAATTTGCTACAGCTGTAATACAACATATTTAAAAGACACCATTCGATTTATAAATAAAACCCAAAATCAAATTATTCTCCTAATTCTTCCCCGGCGATCATATATAAGTGTCCGGAACTCCATGAGTACTAGGCTTAAATGTATTAGAGGTAAGGAAAATGACAGTGGGATATTTTTGTCATCAGTTATCTGGTAGTACTATTACAAAGCAAACAGATAATGTATGTATATTGGTATGCGGACGACCTTTGTAATATTCAAACTATTACTTTTCGCTTGTAGTCCATTCTACAGAAAAATATTCGTTTATTCGGAAAGTGCGGTCAGATAGGGATCTATTGAAACTCGGAGCGTTAGAGTGGGCATATTATATTCTGGCGCATTCACAAGTTAATTTTTATGTCTGAAGACGTTAGCTATCTCTGTTGTCTGAGCCCTTTTCTTAATATGTAAATTCGTAACTGAGTTAAAAATGAACGATTGAGTTTTCTCAATTCGGTCAAACACAATCAAAGATTTGATGAAAACAGATCTCTTTTTGCCTAGGTCCTGCAGGTCATCGTGGCATTTCTTGACGGATTTTGGGTTCTTACTATACGAGCCCAATGCTTTGAGCACTGCCTGACTGTCTGAGGGTATATGTATGTTTGGTCTTATCTCTTATCCCACTTTAAGTTTAGGTTGACGCCCGTTAGGATGGCGCATAGTTCGGCTTGGAAGACACTAGGACTAGTTTCCAGCGCCTTCCGATTTGGTCCAAAGATGCCAGCGCCAACGCCGGAATCCATCTTGGAGCCATCGGTGTACCACCTAAGGCAAAGGATCACCGCTATCCCAAGTTGTGCAGTTTGGGATTGGTATCTCAAATCTTTTGCCAAAGATGAACGAGTGTGATAGTGCGTCCGAAACTTTAGTAATCATATCCAGCTCAGGAAGGTGCTCTAGAATGGACATGTGACCCAATGGTCTACATGGCCGGTCCGTTTCCCAGTGGAGGAGTCTGATTATACTGCGTATAGCAACCTTTTTAACAAAATGGTGCAGTGGAGTAATTCTGATGAGTGCCTCCTGGGCTACCGTCGGCAAGTTTGCATGGCGAGACATGTTAGACATACCGAGACATGCGAGACATGCTATCCTCTGAAGGCGTTGAAGTTCAACTATTGTCCACCATACAGCAAACGCAAGTGTGATGATAAATCTTACTATCGCGGTATATAACCAGGGGATTACTTTAGGTTTCAACCCCCAGGTTTTGCCATAGGTGCGTCGACAGGCCCACAGTGCCTTAGTCGTCTCTGCAAGTTTGCTTTTGATGTTGCAATTTCAGTTAAGTTTGTGATCAAAGTCCATACCCAGTTACTTCACTTCTTCAGAAAATTCAACGTTTGTACCGTTTAAGGAGATGGAGCAAGTTTGTATTTTCCTCCTTTTTGTAAACGGGACTAAGGTTGTCTTATTTGGGTTTATCGGTAAGTCCTCTCTGCTAAGCCAGTCAGATATGAATTGAAGCGCAAGTTGCGTGCGTTCACAGGCAGAAATTGTGCTTCTACCTGTAACAATCATCGGCGTATACAATGACTTCATAACCGAGGTTGGTTAACTTGTAGAGTAGGTCGTCGATGACTATCGACAAGAAAAGTGGTGAAAGGTCTCCACCTTGCGGACACCCTTCAGCTAGAGATACTGTCACAGAGACATCTCCGGATGTAGCTGATATAATATTCATTTTGGTGCAGAGATGTTTGATTTTCATATATTCCTCTAATATGAAGTTCTATAAGTTATTTGAATGTTTTTAAAAGCAAAGATGTTAGACTGATAGGGTGATAGGATTTAGGTTGTTCACTTTATTTTCCAATCCTAGGGATGAAAATAAGGTTTACTTCTCTCCAGATTTGACGTGCTAGAGTGATGTCTAGGTCTCTCTGGAGGATAGCAGGAGAGACACCAACTTTACATGGAGCTTTGTAGGGTTTAAATGAGCCAAACTCATTTGGCTTGACAGATTATTTTACTACAAAGAATTCGAGACCCTCATAATTGAAATTGAGGCAATTCTAGATTCTCGGGCTCTACCACCTTTACCTTCCAATTCAAACGATCTCACAGCTTTAGCGCCTAGTCATCCTTGATCGGTGAGACAATAACCGCTTCGATTGATTCAAATGATGAGACAACACAAATAAGCTTGTTCACACGATGGAAATTGGTCACGTACCTGAAGAACGAGTTTTGGAGAAGATCGCTGAGAGAATATTTAAACGAATGTATTCAGCACAATAATGCTCCAGCTTAGCCATCACATCCAGACGATGCGCAAAAAGAATTAGTAAAAAAGCGATTAAAAAAATTAAAGAACTAACGACAAGAATGCCGGCTATACAGAACCTCTGCCCAACCAAAGTAAAGGTTCACCTCGAACCCATTATACAAACAAAAAGGTAAACAGGTGAGGCAGAGGCAATTGTTTCGCATAGCCGAAATTCGACCCTCAGGTAGTTGTTGTTAATGATGCAGAAAAGACAGCTAAGCATTATATTTCATATTTCATTGGCAATGAAAAACATTGATGACGCATTGGAGGATGTAGCGATAAAAGAACGCACTTTACGACGTTAGTTTCGAAAGTTCCATTCGGGAGATTTCAGGTTCGAAACTGAACCACGTGGGAATCCGGAAACGTTAGTTGACGGCGATGTTTTAAGAGCAGCAATGGGTGGGGACCCAACGAAATCGGTCAGGGAACCTGCAAATAGCATGAGGGCAAAGAAACTCGATAAGTGGATACCCCATGAACTGAAGAAGTCCCAAAAACTACGTCGCCTAAAAATCTGCCTAGACTAAGAAACCCAACTGAACCGTTTTTGCACCGGATAATCACCTGTGATTAAAAGTGGGTTCTATATGATAACCATAAAACCCTGGGCAGTGGTTGGATCCAGATGAAAAACCAATACCCAATCCAAGCCCGATCTTAATCCAAAAAACTTTATGGTGACAATTTGTTGGACATCAAAAGGATCAATCCACTTTTCATTCCTTCAACCAGGAGAAGGTTAGGTTAGGTTAAGTAAGGGGAGTGTGATGGTTGAACATCACTTCCACTCGGAGGCCAAAGGGCCAATTGTGAACCCCTCGTTTGTGGAGTACACATACAATTAACCTATCCTATCCACCCGTGCTCTTTATGAATTTTAGAAGATCCGATATATCTGCATTTGCTACGTCCGCAACCTCTGTGAACAATCTTTGGCTCAGCAAAGCTAGGCCGATTCTGGAGAGCTGGGCAGTGGCAAAACAGATGTTGGATCGTTTCGGTTTCTTCCTCATCGCCGCAGCTCCGGCAGAGATCGCTGGATCCCGAGTTCCGTTTCCGGAGCATTGCTCTGATGGGACAGTGTCCTGTGATCACTCCGACGAGCATATGGATCGAGTTTCGGTTCAGCGCCAAGAGCTTCTTTGTTTTTTCCGATATTGAGCTCTGGCCACGATAATCTTGTCGTGTGGCTGTCGTTTCTTGTAAGCCAAACATGAGTTGGCTTCTTTTATTATTGTATCATTTATGATCCGGTATAATGCACTGATCGGTGGTTGCAGTGACGTGTCCGCTTGGCTGATGTCCATTTAAGACCGCTCTTTCGTTCCCTGCGATTGAGCTGTGGCCCGGGACCCAGTAGAGTTTGGCTTTGTGGTGTCTGATGGACTTCAGTGAGTCGCGACATTTCATGACAACCTTTGATCTCATTGTACAGGATCCTTTTGACTTCAGTGCAGCCTACAGTGCTGTCTATAAAAATGGTGATATCCGATGGTGGGATATCGGTTACTTGTAAGTGTTTGGCCGTTTTCTTTGTTGCTAGGATTTCTGCTTGGAAGATGCTGCACAAAACAGGGAGCCTTAATGGTTCCTGTTTGTGCTTTGACAGCCACTCATCTCTGTCGGGGAAAAGAATTGGTATTCTGAGAGAGAAGTGATTGTGGGGGGAAATATAGTCGGTCGTAGCTGCAATGCTACTAGAACCATGTTTCTTTCCAGGTCATCTATTATTCTGAGTATGGCCGCATGTCCATAGTTGGCTAGTTTCCACAAAGAGGACTCCCTTAGTCTGAGAGCGCTTTTTGCAGCGCAGCCTTTTATGAATAAATCCAGAGGAGGGAGATGATGTATAATAACCAACCCTGCTTGCGGCGTGCTTCTCATAGCTCCCTTTGTACATAGAGCGTCTGACGTTTGTACTTTGTTGAGCATGCTCATGTAGCTTTCATGCTGCTAGCAGTCCACCAGACTAGGGTCCCACAAGTTATAATAGGGCTGACGATTGCTGTGTACACCTAATGAATGATGTACGGTTGCAAGCCCCATCTTTTGCCGGAGGTCTTTTGGCACGCATAAAAAGCATTCAATCCCTTTTTCATCCTTTCCTCCAAGTTATTTTTTAAGGAAAGTTTGGAGTCCAAAATGATGCCTAGATCCTTAGCTTCCGTTTTGAAATTGAGTGGAGTGCCCTCTAACTTTGGGGGAGCAAATATCGGGCTTTTCCTTTTTCTGGTGAACAAAACCCTCAGTTTTCTTTCTAATATTAGCTTTTAAATAGTTATTATAAAATCGGACATTTCATGTGATAAAACCCATTAGAATTAGCCTAAAGACATGGCAGTTTAAATGAAATATTTTGATTTTCTGATCCATTTTGAGCCAAAAATGCCCTAGCTAAATTACACAGGTCTGCAACAAAAATGCTGTCTGGATTTCTACTGATTTCTATGTATTTAGATGTTCTGAAAACTAAAAAAATACTCAAAAAATTCCAGAACGTCAGGTTATTTGGCAATACGCAAAATTTTATTATAAAAAAAAGGGTTTTTTGGGCTAACTTGAAGTCATAAATAAAAGATACAATTTTATTTTGATAGCTGTTTTTAAATGTATAAGTTAACGCTAGAAACATTGGATCATGCAATCAACGCATGATACCTTTCCCACGACCAAAAACATCCACAACAGTCGTGATCACATCGGGTCAAATTCCTGCCGGACATTTGAGGCAACGAACGCAACATGCCAGCCTGCAAAACACCTGAGCTATCGACAAACATCCGCTGCTGACGGGGCGTCTGGCTGCATGGGCATGCACTTAGTTTTAAATTTATATTTGATTTGTTAGTTCAGTCTTAAGTCAGCCGTGAAGGCATGTATTCAAAATAAATATTTTTTTTAAGTAAATATATTATAAAATAGTTTAATTTATAGAGGCCATAACTATCATTACTTTCTAAATAAAGAACTCCTGTGTGAGCTAAATTAACAAACATGAACATGTTGTAACCTGAACGTGCGCGCTCCGATAGTGTAGAAAGTGGCGTGGTACAATTACGTGTTAACTCGTCATTGTTTTAGAGATCTTGGTTCAATGTAGTGCAGTGTCGCCTGTGCGGACGTGTGTGAATTCGTCTGACAGTTTCTATAATATTTGTGGTGAATATATGGTATTAAAGCAACAACTTAATATTACAGACTTTGTAAAAAAAAGTATACTTCGCGTATTTTGGCTTAAAACTTGGAGATCAAAATAAAGTTTGGGCACCTCATAAAGTCTGTAAACGATGTGTTGAAGACCTTTCAAAATGGTTTAAGGGCAAGAAAAAAGCTTTCCGATATGCGATTCCTATGGTATGGCGCGAGCAAAAGAACCATAGTGATGATTGTCATTTGTGTAATGTGAAAGGGTATAATTCAAAACGGAAACAGTCAATTTCATACCCCAATCTGCAATCTATCCCATCCCTCATGGGACAAAAATACCAGTGCCCAAGACCCCTGCTACTTTGGAAGAGATTCCAAGTTCTGACGAAGATGGTGCTGTACCTGAAACCGATGACAAGTCAAGTTTTGAATTTGAAGATGACAGCAGTCCGAAATCGTTTTCCCAGGGCGAGCTAAATGATTTGGTAAGAGACTTGAATCTTCCCAAAAACGCTTCTGAGTTGCTTGGATCAAGGCTCAATGGCAGAAACATCCTTTGGCCGGGAGTGGCTTCCTCCTGGCTTAGATATCCTGAGATATCAGTGCACTTCTTACTTTGCCCAAGATGACGAGTTGGTTCATTGTAAAAATATTGAAGGTTTGATGGATACATTTAAGATCTCATACGACCAAGCACAGTGGCGTATTTTCATAGATTCTGCAAAAAGAAGCCTTAAAGCAGTTCTGCTTCACAATGGCGGTTTCTATGCTTCTATTCCTGTCGGTCATTCCGTACACCTCAAGAAAACCTGGTTCTTTTCAAATTAAAATGTTATATAAAGATCACGGTTGGCAAGTGGGCAGTGATTTAAAAATGTTGGGCATGTTGTTTAGTCAACAATCTGGGTTTACCATGCTTTCCCTTGCTTTTTGCATCTATAGCATAGTAGAGACCGAGCAAATCACTGTACCAGAAAATGTTGGCCTCCGAGGGAGCTTAAAGTTGGCGAAAAGAACGTCCTGCATGAAACTTTGGTGCCTCCTCATAAAGTTTTTCTACCACAGCTTCACATAAGATGGGATTGATGAAGCAATTTGTAAAGTCACTTCCAAAAGATGAAAACTACATCAAATACTTATATAAAAGTTTTCGGGCCTCTCGGAGCAAAGTTGAAGGAAGGTGTTTTCGTTGGACCAGATATTAGACGGCTTATGGCTGACCCACAATTCAATACAACCATGACGGATCCTTAAAGAGAAGGGTGGATTACCTTTAAAGAGGTCATAGAGAAATTGTTAAGCAATAACAAAAACCGTAACTACAAACAAATTGTCCGAAGAATGTTAAAAGCATTTCGAGCTTTATCTTGCCAAATAAGTTTAAAAGTACATTTTCTTCTTTCCCATCGCGACTACTTTCCAGAAAATTTAGGAGATGTGAGTGAAGAGCTCAATTTTTGTTTTGCAGTCTTGTGTTATATTTCATTCCAAATGTTTTTTTTTTTATGACTCTGACATTATATTGCTATAAAACTTTATTTATTTTAGATCACAGCATAATTTCACTTATATAGATTAAGATTATATATACATAGATATCACTGCATATAATAAAAGTCTTTATTCAGCATAATTAGATTGATCCGGTTTAGGTCAACGGTTGTGTTCGATAACTTGTTGCCATTTCGAAAGTAATATGCCTCCCTGCTCTCAATGCCCTCAATGCCCTATTCCCAAAATAAAAAACTGGGATATTATTTTTCACAATCCTATCTAGAGGCGAATTTTTCAGGAAAATAGTTTGCCATAAACGAAAAAAGGTGGTAATCACTTGGTGCCAGGTCCTTATAATAAGGTTAATGAATCAGAATCTCAGAACCAAATACCGAAGGTTCTGGCGAGACATTGTCGATATGTGTGGCCTGGCGTTGTCCTGATGGACCAGAATTCCTCTCCTATCAGCCAAAGCTGGGCGATTGTTTTCTTCAGACGGTAAATGTGCGAATTAAGACTGCGATTTGAACACGACCGTTTTTCCTTGAAGTTGTCGCAAGTTTTGATTTGACGCCCCCACAGGGGCATTTTATTAGCTTAATGCAAGCCTTGACAAAAAAAAAAAACTTAAATAACTTATTAACTAGGTGACAGGGTGGAAACGATTAAGGAGAGGGTGAAGGGTTGTGCTATAGGGCAATTCTAAGGCTGGACTTTTTGAGGTGAAGGTCGAAAAGATTGGTATTAGCCAATATTGGATATTGACTCGTGGTAGCCATAAATTGTGCGGTGAGTGCTTATACGGAAAAGGGGCATGAATGGAAGATTACATAGGTTGGTGTTAAGGGGAATTATCTGCAATAATGAGGAGCTGTCAATATTACCGCTGAGAAGGTCGTGAATTAATAAAATATCTGCAACATCATGTCGTTCTTTAAGGGATTGTAGGGGTTGATTAATTTAAGGCTATCCGTATAAGGTGGTAAATTAAGGGGGTCAGCCCAGGGAAGACCACGAAAGGCAAAACGGATAAACCTTCGCTGAATGGCTTCAATACGCGTAGTATGGGATTCGTAAGAAGGGCACCAAACTTGGCTAGCATATTCGAGAAGGGGCCTAACGAAAGTAATGTATAATGATTTTGTAACGTCAGGATTCGAGAATTCTGGACCAACATTTCACGAACCGCGGGCAGAGTTAGTACGTTTGATAATGTTGTTGATATGGAGGCGAAATTTGAGTTCAGGGTCCCTAGATCAACCAAGAAGTTGACAGGGGAAATGGTTCCATTACAAATAATTTAGGTTCTGGGTTGTGAGGAAGTGCGCTTGCGGGAGTAAGTGATGGCTTCGCATTTACTGACATTGAGCTCGAGATGTTTTTTTTAGCACAAAGCAGTGAATCTGTTAAGGTCCAATCGGAGAGAGCACGAGTCAACAGGGAAAGATATGTGCTTAAATATTTTCATATTATCGGCATATATGGAGAGCTGAGAGTTCAGAATAACGCTGTCAACATCATTAATGGTTAGAATAAATATCAATGGGCCGAGATGACTACCTTGTGGGACACCTGAGGTAGCATTAATTGAATCAGAGATAGAAGATCTGAAAATAACGTTATATTGACGAACTTCAAGATAAGATTTGATCCATGAGATAAAACCGGGAGAGAAACCGAGGGCAGTGAGCTTTAGGAGAATAAATTGGTGAGATATTTTGTCAAAGGCTTTGCTGAAGTCAGCAGCGACAATTTCTATTTCTTTGCCAGCTTCGAGTGCACACAAACATTGTAAAACAAACTCGACTAGATTAGTGGTTGCCGATCGACCTTTAAGGAATGTTGGTTAGGAGAAAATATGGGCTTACAGTGAAAGAATAATGCATCATAAACGATGCTCTCGAAATGTTTGAGTATGATGAGAGCTTGGCAATGGGACGATAGTTGGACACATCATTTTGCAGTCCTTTTTTGTCGACTGGAATGATATAAACATATTTCTAAAGCTTAGGAAAGAATCCTTGAGAGATAGAGCTTTGAAATAGAGTGGTAAGGGGTAAAATAAGATGGTTCACGGGGCCGGGAGAGTAGTCGTCCTTTAAGTTGCCTATTTTGTCGGCGATTAGGTCGGGAGTTATGTTCAGTAAAACAAGAGACGTCTGGGGGCAGTCTTTCAAATATTGAAAATAGTCGCGATCGGGTTGAAGATCCTGGTCGGTGAATGATTTGCAGAAGAAATGAGCAAAGAATTTGGCGATTATTTCGGGTTCGTTGGAAGAGTTATTGAGAAAATTATATGTAGCGGGGTAACTATCGGTTTTTCTTTTTGTATTAATGATGTGGAAAAAAACACTTGGGGTCAAAGATAAAGGAGGATTGTAGGTTCAGGTATCGGAGGTAGAGTGGCTCACATAACTGTGCAAATTTAGTGTAGGTCCGCATGTAATTAGAAAGGTCAGATGCAGAGGAGGATCTAAGATAGGCGTGCCAATTTTTGTTTCTTTTATTGCGCAAACAGCGTGAATATGGGACTGAAAGGATAAAGCAGCTGAGGATTTTGGCGTAAAATAGCGCAAAGGTTTTGTGTAAGGATATGAGTTAGGGTTAAGGAGGTGGTTAAAATTAACATTGTTGAGCAGTTTATTTAGTTTCGCGAAGTCAGCTTTACGGGTTAGCGGCGATATAATGGGTGTCATCAACGGATTGAATGCATTACAGATGTGGGAAATTGAAATGATGTCAATGGATTCGGCGATATCAAATATGGAGTCGACGAGATCAGCGGCGAGTTGGTAGCAATGTGAGGGTCTTAAGCGTTTCCGTTTAGCGGAATGCGACGATTTTAAGGGTAAGGGATCATTAGCGGCTGTGGATTGCTCCACGACCATCCGGATCGGCAGAGTTGTCGGGTCCATCGGCCCAAAACAGATTGAAATCTGAGCTGAATAATTCGCTGTCTATAATGCTGGAGCATAAATTCGTTTCAGTTAAGGCAAATATATCGTAGAGTAAGTTTGGGAATTAAGGAGTATTGCGGAGGTTTTGGTGCATAATTCTCTGACGTTCTGATAATACGGGGATATGTTTTTGTAAGAAATATTCGATGGGTGAGGAGATGTAGTGGTGTTTAGGTTAGGATTTAAAATAGTTTTTGAAATTTGAGCGGTAACTTTGCAAGTGTACGATGCGCTTTGAACTGACATGGGCGGCAAATGTGTAGAGGTTGCTATTTACATCAATGGGAAAGATATTAAGGCTTTTGTGAAACCGGATAAAGGTATTTTGTCTAGTTTTCTACTTTTCATCCCTAATCACCATCCGCTTCAAAAATGGGTCGATTTTACTGCCATCCAGCAGTGATTCGCAAATAGAAATTCGTTCCATGAGGTTTTTTGCGTTATCTCGCGTAGCACCCATACATTAAGCTTCTTTTTGTTTCTAGTCTTATTCAAATAATTCAACCCGGCATTTGGTGTGATCTTTAGGTCTTGGGCAATCGTACGTGTCGATTATACTCGACGACGATGCTTAGAACGTGGTGCAACTTTGATATCAAAATTATCGAAATGGAATCAATTTTTCAGCCGCCGCGTTTATTGAAGAAAAACTGTAAAATAGGAATTATTTTCTCAAGCGCTCAAGCAAAATTGAATTAACCAATCACAAAAGTACAGTTTTTCCAGAACGAAACCTAGTCTTTTCAACGCTATAAAGCGTATGTCCATCTGAAAAGACATCTGTTGTAAAGATAATCATTTCCTTTCACTTTTCTTATATAAGAATTTTATTTTTAAATTATTATTAAAATTCAGTAAAGGGGTCAAATGGAGCCTAGTTTCTTCAAGCAAATTCGTCGCGACTTTCATCAATTACTTGGTTCACCAAGGAAAATCATTTGCAATTGAAGTTAATTCTCTTATAATCCGAAGTGAAAACAACCGTCGCTGCTTATTATTCGGTAATTAAAAGCCTGCTCGACCGGATTTGCGACGCCTCTGCCTCATTTTTGACTCATTTCCTTAGAATCTATGCGCCGTGTTCCTTGTTCACAAACCCCTACATCGGCATACGCGCCACGAAAAGGAATAAAGTCCGATAAAATCGATTGCATGCTAGCAGCACCATCTCATTATGTCTTCCGCTTCGCCATTGACACTTTCATCTCACAACAGTTGCTGGCGTTCCCCCTCATTCCCTCTCCACACATAATAATAACATAATTTCAAGGATAAGCCATTATCCAAAAATAATCCAAATTAATAAACGAAAACATCCAACAAATGAACATTAATGCTTCAGGAAACGTAATGTGCTCGCTCTTGTTGATGTACTGAATGGGTATGACTACTACTGCGGAGGCATGAATGACACACAATATGGTCATTTGATGGCTTCCGTGAAGCAAACAAAGGAAAATGAAACAAAAAATTAGATCCTTTTAGCGAGTGATAAATAAACATCCATTAAAGGAATGTTCATCAACGCAATCATCTTCAGAACTGAGTACGGTAGCGTAGTCATACGCACGCTACCGATTAATGGAGCCAGCCCTTTGGGGCGACTATATGTGCCCATAAGACTGATGGGGACGGTTACCTAGATATATAAGTACATCTGTAAGGATTTCGGGAAATCGGCACGTGAACGCATTTTATTAGGCACCTCACAACAAAGAGGACGTCGGCAGGGTTGTGAGCAGGCAGTGGGGACCTCCACATGTGTAACATATTTGCGTGTACTCGTAATCGAGTCTACCAATCAATTGAAAATCTAATTAATTCAATTGGAATACGAACCACAAAGGGAATCAAGAATTTATGCTGTAATCATAAATACTGATCGGTTGACCTTTCCCTCCTTGCTTGCTATAACTATGAAGCTCATTAAACGTGCAGAGGCAGCGTGAGAATCCAGCTAAGCTAGAAAAAAAACAAACAAAAAACCTTAGGAACTTATTCAGCTTGAAATTGTGGAATACCCCCTTCCCGGTCATCATCACAATGAATACATTAGACGCATATACCAAACCATAACTCAGCTTAGAGCTTGGCAAAAATACCATTATAGAAGGAAACGAGAACGAAGCAAAACTTTCCAAACTTGCATGCATAAGTCCTTCAGTGGGGTGATGGTTAAATTTCGTTAAAAAAAAAATCAAGGACTGGCAGAATTTCAAAACTCTACTTTACTGTATTGAGTTACTGGGGCACGTGTGGAATAGAACTGATAGAGGTTTGAGCGGAGCTTTTAATCGAAGGTCAAGCGAATTAGGGTAATAGACTGGAGGATAAAATTGCTTGTGCGGATGTTTGTGTTAGTCAAAGATGTGGATTTGCGGCCATAGCAAGGGCGTTTTAAAAATATGCCGAATGCTATGTTTGAGGCTCTAATTTTTATGACAAAAAGTACCAACAATAAATATTTAGTAGAATATATGTAATTAAATTTTTCTTAATATATGATACCTACATCTACACTTTTAACGTGTTGCAAATATGGCCTATATCAGTTATCATAACGAATTTAAACTAATTAGAACAAGGTATCCGCACCCGTGCCAGAAAATGTAAGCTTTTAGTCCCAGCGCTTATGCCAAATCATTCATTCTAACTAGTGATATTACACCTTTTTTTTTTTTTTTTTGGTTGGAGGCTTCTGCTACCTGTCGGAGCACTCAGAAGCAAATACTGTGCCCATTGTGCACGCCGCGTCGAAATGCGAAATGCAGCCTCGATGCGTTAAGTGTGCAAAGAACCACAAGAACGAGGAATGCCACCTTGGGAAAGACAAGGTGGCGGATAGAGAGCAGCTCGAGTGTGTCTTGTGTAGGAACCGAGGGCACCCTGCAAACTATCGGGGATGTCCTAAGTTCCAGGACATCAAGAAGGAAAACCTGGCCCATAAGCAGAAGGTCGAGGAGAAGCGTCCCTCGAGTCGCTTCCAAACACCAGCCGTCACATCCCAATTGACTTACGCCCAAAAGGCGGCAGGTTCGGGAAAGACGGTACAAAAGCCCATGACTGTTCCTAAAGCCCCAGTGCCTGTCTCTAAGGCACCGGTGGCCGAGGTGGATGTCTGTTCGATCTTGCTCGCAATCCAAGGGCAGATTGGGCAGCTCCAGCAACAGATCCTGGAGACAGCGACCCGAGTAGATAGTATCTACTCTCTTCTGCCGGGCCTAGCGCACCTAAGGTCGTGATGGGTACGCTGGTAGAGAGGCCCTTGAAGATCCTGTCGGTGAATGTAAATTCACTGATAAGGATCGAGCGACGAGTCGTACTTTTTAACTTGTTGCAGGACGAAAGCCCCGATGTACTCTTGGTTAGCGAAACAAAGCTAAACCAGAAGCACAAATCCGGCACAGTTCTTATAGAATAATTAGAAGGGACCGACCCAACGCTATTCAAGGCGGGGGAGTGGCGATCTTTATTAAAAACAATTTTAAACATAAAGTCATATATAGCGGTGAAGTGCGGAAGTTCCAGGTGCTAGAGGCCTGTATTGTGTGCATTCCTCTCCGAAACGGAAAGAGAATGTACATTGTATCAGCCTATGCACCTAAAGCACCTCAACCCAATATTTTTATCGCAGAGCTCGAGACACTTTTTCGATCTCTGTGCTTAAACTCGGTAGAAAACTTTTACATTCTGGCCGGCGATTTAAATGCCAAGCACAGTGATTGGGGAAATAACGTTCCCAACACTAGGGGGAGCCTACTAAGCCATTGGTGAGTTCTTCGTAGCATTGAATATAGAGTCAAGTTGCTCGCAACGGATAGTCCGTCGCATCCTAGGAGCGGCTCCTATCTGGATCTCATGCTAATAGACTCTCGACTGAGACTGGCAGACACGAACGAATGGTCTATTAACTGTCTACGGACCATTGTATACGATTGTATTGCGGACTATGTGCCGTGATCACAGTACCTGACGAGTTCGTGGAGATGGCAGAGTGTGTCCAAACGCACCCCTACGATTACAGTAGGGTGTGCTGGCCGCGCTTTGCCAATTCCCTGACGAGAGCGCCTCCTTTCCACCGACTAATAGGAACCTGTCAAACTACGAGATTGACAGGTATCTCAAACAAATGGACGATGTCATTAAACAGACAATGAACAGTACGATACCACGCCAAAGACAGCACGATACCACAAACGAATACCGAAACGCGACAATCGACGCACTGCACAGACAAAAAAGTAGACCCCTGACAAGACTCAAACTCTTGTACAGGCGGTTTACCGACAGACAAAACTTGGAGGTCAGGACACTGAAGTCACTGATTAAAAATATCCAACAGTTAATCAAGCAAAATTACAGAATATCTGTAAGTTTGCATTGGAACAACAGAATTCGTGCTGTAAAATCCAACAGCGCGAGTATGTTCCCGCAAATAAATAAAATATTTCGGAGAAACAATCAGAATGATATTCAGGATCTAAGGCTTCCGAGAACGTCAGACAATGAACGCTTGCTACGAACAGTTAGCATCGATCCGGAGAGCGCCATCCTGAATGATGACTTCTTCGTGATCGAGGATCCTCAGAAGAAGGTGGCGACAGTGGGAGCTGTCTTCCAAGAGGTGTACAAGGTGAATGATAGTATTCGCCGAAACCACCACCTGGAAGATTTCTATCTTCACTTCTATCTTCGAAATGATATCGATCATTGGCGATCAGAGAACGTTGGTTTTACAAGGTTTAATGAAGATTTCATGGCAAACAATGTCATCGCCAATGAGGGGGTTAATACCCTGTTCATATCGACGGACGATCTTCGGATGATCTTCGAGTCATTGAGGAAGAAAAAATCCGCGGGAGTCGACGGTATATCCAATGTTGTGCTTAGGCACCTTCCGCCAGTGGCTGTAGGGAGGTACACCATCTTGTTCAACAATGCACTGAATAATGCATATTATCCAGTGTACTGGAAGACAGCGGTGGTGCAACCAATTCCCAAGAGGGGTAAGGACACATCTAACCCGGAAAATCTCCGGTCTATAAGTCTCCTTCCGAGTATCAGCAAGGTCTTCGAGAAGGTGATCCATAGGGCCCTGTCTAAATGGGTTATGGACAATAAAATCATCCCGGATAACCAATTCGGTTTCAGAGCGGGGCATGACACTATTCATGCCGCGTCGAAGTTTGTGTCGGATGTCCAATGAAATAAATGCAAGAACCAATGCACGGGTGCCTGTCTGATTGACTTGGAAAAAGCCTTCGACACCGTATGGTTAGAAGGTCTTTATTACAAGCTCAGTCGGATGGGCATAAGTAAACAACTGCTATACATATATGATTTTTGACATGTTAACAGGTAGTGGTAGTGGTGCAATGGTAATCATCACCGACTGTTAAGCGGAAGGTCTGTAGTTCAAGTCTGACCATAGCCAAGAAAAATTCCTATACGGAAAAACCCATGCAACAACACCAGTTGTGAATGAGAGGTGATCAAAAATTGCTGACGAAGGCATAACACTCGCAGTATAAGATCACTTCAAAATTCATACTCTGCGTGTGCATTTCCAATATAAGATCTTAATGGCATGGAATAAAGTTACTGTAAAACTACAATCAACGCGACAAATTCAGTCGAATCTCTCGAATCCCAAGACAACCACCCCCGGAGAGTAGTGAACGAACATCTTCGACACAAACCATCTGCACCCCGTCCAGGTTGTGTGACAAACATCAAAAGAGCGTAACTCTTGAACCTGCACGAATTATAAAAAAAAAAAAAAAAAAAAGATAGTTCGTAGTGAAAATTGCCACCGTGACTTCTACCCAAACATTTGAAATCAAAAATGGACTGCAACAGGGTACGGTAAGTTCGCCGATCCTTTTCAGCATTTACCTAAGCGATCTGCTAGTTTCTCTTTACCATTCAATAGTGTACGCAGACGACCTAATCGCCTACAGATCAGGTCCAACGATCGACGTTATTGTTATTCTTCTGCAGCGTGACTTCGAAAAAATTCAGCAGTATTGTGATGACTGGAAGTTGAAAATCAACTTCCAGAAATCAGAATCTATATTGTTCAGAACGCCTTTGTCTAGGGCCTCTCGGGACACTAGAAAAAACTGGCGCAGGTTCTTAATTTTAGGACCGGATGGACGTCCACTGGCGAGACAAAGTGTAGTCAGATATCTTGGGATCGTGCTGGATCAGTATCTATATTTTGACAAACATGTAGATGCTGCTCTGGCAAGGGCCCGGGGCGCTTTCGCTCTAACAAGATGGCTGTTTCATAGCAGCCAACTTGATTCTAGGGTGAAGGTAATCTGCTACCAGACCCATGGTTGCCTATGGATGTCCCGTCTGGTTCAATGTGAGAGCCAGCTTAATGGAAAGGATTCGGGTGTTTGAGAGACAATGTCTCAGGACGTGTCTGGCAACATAGGACACCCGAATCTGAGTACACGAAATTTTACCCGAACGGGGTCCTATACAATAGGGCCAGGATTGTACGGATAGATAATTTTTTGATCAAACTGATTCGAAGCCACGTTGCGAGAGCAATGACTTCGGTCAATAGCCTGATCTTCGAGGTGTACTACTCCAACGATTTATATCACGAGAGAGTGCGCCTTAATGGCTTTGTGCCGCCAGAAGCATTCCTCTATTTAGATAGATGTGGTCTGATCCAGGATAGATTGGCGGTTCCGCTAATCTTCCACGTGGGTCGCAATTTCGTGGAACGGCGATTCCTCTACGAACCCGATGTCGCGCTCCGTGAGCCCGAGCGCCTCAGGTTCTGTAGATCGGTTTAACGCCGGGATCGAGGAGACGTAGTCCGCCAGCATCAACGCTTTTGGTGGCTGGAGAGAGCTACGTCAGTGGACACTTTGAGAGCTTCAGCCTCTTCAAGGCATGGCCTGCCTAACACCAATGGCAGGCTAGGGTAGGGTAAGGTAGGGTAGGGTAGTGTAAGGTAGGGTAGGGTAGGGTAAGGTAGGGTAGGGTAGGTAGTAGTAGGGTAGTATGTATATAAAAAAAAAAATAAAAAATATATATATATATTAAATATATATAAGGTAGAATAAAAAATAAGTTAGGTTTAGGTACATTAAGGTAGGCTTAATTTTTATATATAATACAAAAAATGATCATATGCTAAGTTTTTAATAAAAAACATTTTTCTTAGCTTAAGCTAGATATAGTAATGTTAGTGGTAAGTTGATATAGTAGTCGAAAGACATAGATTTAAGTTGTTACGTATATTTTAGAGTGTCCGCCTAGGGCCAGTAAGATATCTAGATTGTTAAGATAGTTATGCTAGTTTTTAAGCATTTTTGTCTAGGGTAAGCAAGAGCCAAGCTTCTTTTATTCACTTATGTTGTGTGCAATTTCTTTTCCACTCAAGTGAAAAACAAATTCCGAACGGCGAGAAGCTTTTTCAATGCAAGTGTACAACGAGGGGTTTGCCAGTACCCTGCCAAGGAGAGAAGGCGTGAAATAATCATTTGATGGCACTGATGTTATCGTGTTAACTTTTTTACTTTATTAAAACAGGTATAAAAACGGAAAATAAAAAAAAACTTACCAAATATTACAATTATTGGCACCCTTGAATTTAAAGACTTATATTAATAAAATAGGCAATTTATTTATATGTAATATGAAAAAAACATAAAAGAACGTACATAATTCACTTCTTCTAGTTAATAAAAGGCAAAAACTAATAAATAATAAGTTAACAATAAATGAGTGTTATCAACGGCGGACCCCACAAGCGGACCAGTAGGAATGCAGTTAAGTGGGAAGGTTATGGTCCTACACTTCTGACCATAACGACGCCGGGATAAAAAGGAAAAGAAGAAGAACAGTAAATGAGTGTTATCAAAAAATATATAAAAAAGACAATTCTACAACAAAAATAATCACTAATTAATACGAATTGATATACATTTTTAAATAAAAACTTAAGATCTACTCATTTGGTAATACACAGAATAGGTAAAAGTTGGAAGAAAATTGTACTTATTAAATAGTATTTTTAAACATTTTCTCAACTCTCTAATACATTTTCATTAATTTTTATTCATATTCTCGACTATTAACATTAACAAGATATTTTTTACAATTTAAGTAATATTTCCTGGAGAATATTAGTGACAGTTTGTATGTTTAAAAAAATAGTATTAAATGCCACATCTTTAACAAAAGAAAAACATGGTTTGGGGTGATAAATAATTATATAATTAAAAAAATTCAAAAATTACAAACAAGAGAAGATTATACTAAAGTTAAAAACAAAATTACTATTTGACAGTTAAGTGATTGTGCATCAATAAACCAGAAACCCGATTAACTGATGCGATCCAAAAGATTCTCGATTTGACTGTGGTCAAATTTAAAGAGCCATGACTTAATTTTTATCTGGAAATTGTTTTTTGATCTTGTTCGTTAAGTTCGTTTGGAAGTTTGTTAAATAATCTATATGAAGCAATGAAGCAAGAATTTCTGTAAATCGTATTGCGAAACTTTTTTCTCGGATTCTTTGGAACCTTCTCAGTTTTTATTTTATTAATTTTTTCCAGTTCTTTAGCTTTTTTCTTTTCAAGTCTTTCAGCTTTTTTTTCTTCTTTTTGTTTTTCAAGTTCTTGCTTTTCTTCTTTTTTCTTTTGTTTTTTTTTTTCAATCCATATAGAGTTAGTGATAACAAAAGTTTTAATTTGGTTTTAGGGTTTGATACCCTTACGTAGGGGTGTTTCGGGCCAATTTAATAAAGCGGCTAAGGACAGGTACATTATCCATTGATTTTATTTGTGCGTCGTTTGTGCATTGGAATTTAAAGTTTCGATTTCGTCTGCAGCTTACAAGAAATCGTTGATTGGACTTAAGTCTATCAAAGCGTTAGAGTCCAAATTTTGGGGATCAGTTTGTGTAGCACTGCTTGCAAATGTTTTTCTTTCTCAACTCACTTAAATTCATTCGTCTTAAAAAAATTGTAGAGTTAATGCATCTGCGTTAAGTCATTGTTGTTTTCGCTATCTAAACTGTAACTTTCCAGCTCTTCTATTTTCTGTTGTCCAATTATATTGCACAAACTTTCAAATGTGTTGTTTCGGTCCTGTACATGTTGAAGTTCGGTAGCATTGATGCATTTGGATTTTCCTAAACATTAATGGAGTTTTTGTAACAAGGAAACGGTCCACAAGCCTTAAAACCGTTAATAATGGTGGATGGAGAAATACTCTTGTCTACAACTTCTTTCAAAAGAGGATCGTTTGATTTACTCCTGAATTTTTTCCATTGTTCCAAGCGTTTTTAAGGGGTTTAAAAGCCGCTGGTTGCAAAATTCGGGTAGAATTGGGATAAAGGGCTATCAGGATGATTCCAAGTTTATCACATAACTGGCTCACTTGGAGTGTAAGATGTGTGCTACTCGTATGTCCATCAACAAATAATATTATTTTATTTTTTCTTGGGTCAAAAAGGGGTTTAACACCTTTGAAATATATTCGTAAAATGTTTGTTTGGTCACCCTTACACAGGTAAGGGGTCATTCGCTGGTCGATTCCCAAGTATCAGCGGTGGCGATGTATCCGGCCTAATTCCCGGTATTGGCTGCGACGAGACATCCGGTATGTTTCCCGGAATTGTTGTGTGGAAATGTTGCTTTGGATCAGCCGCTGGGTTCAACGTAACCCGCATTGTCCAATAGCAGTAACGCTTCTTCAGGAAGTCAATTTGCACGCATTAATTTTTTAACTTGAGTCACGAATGAATTGAAGCACCACTTTTTAAAAACTGTGGATGTTGTCCAAGTCAGGAACGTAAGTAAAACGCTCTTTGCTTGTCTTTCGTCCAGGAGCTGTTTTTAGGTAGAGCATTCTAGGGTATCTCTCCCAATATAGACCACTCTCATTGTTATAAATTTGCGACAGGTGAAGTTCTAGCTTTTTTACTACGTGCGAAAAGTTGTTGCGGAAATCGTTTGCAGCATCTGTATTGGCAGGAAGTTTTTCCTCCCTGCGCGAAGTTGCATCGTCTTATTGAAACCATATGTTTACTAAGGCCGGCTCATCAAATTCCGGCAGTAAGAAGTCGTTTATCATGGCCTTGTAGCATTCTCCAGTAACAGTGATCGAATTACCGATGGCGTTCTCTAACAAATACGGCCCAATAAATCCTCCCGCGAGTAAAGGTACTGCGTTATTCCACGAATAAAAAAAAACACAAAGTTTGATTTTACTCGTGGTCAACGGAGACCTTAATGTAGTTTCTTATTGATTGATCGCTGCGAACAGCATGAGTTACAATCGGAAAACTGGTGTACTTGCATTTACATTTGCTGTCTTTTATAGTTAAATATTGATGACTGAGTAATATTGGTTTTGGGGTCATCTGCTGGTATTGTTGGATCAGCTTTATTGGTGTTATTGTTGTCTGCTGATGTTGCTGTTGGTGAGCCAATTCTTGGAGGTTTGGGGGGACTGACCGTGACTTGTGGCGTGGCACTCATATATGTTACTCACGCGAACGCCCCACTGCACAGTGGCTTTTATTGGATGTAATGGCTCTTCGTACATCACACGCGGATTTTCAGTGCTCCAGAAACCAAGAATTTGCTTATTGACGTAACCGCTTAAGTGGAAATGCGCGTCGTCGCTCATGATGATTTTCGACACAAAATCTTCCTCTTCGTTGTTGAGGATAGCTTGATAGTAATTCATTCGTGACTGACAGTCAGCAGGCATTAATTGATGCACTGTTTGCACTTTGTATGGGACCATGTGTAAGTCTTTCACTGAAATACGCTGTAGGGTCCGTCTGGTGATGCTCAATTGGCCCGTCGTCGGGCTGATGTTCCTTCGTTCTCAGCGATATCGGCGGCCGTGGTTTCGTGGTTTCCTGTGTTTCCAATCTGTTCAAGTCGAGTAGCTAAGCCCCGGAATGGTTGCCCAGTTGGCGCGACACGATTAGGAAATCGACGTCGGAATTCATGCTGCACTAACACCACCTACCGATTATTGGTCAGAAAAATCGACACAATTATACCACGCTCTTGCAAAGTATAGCACTCCATTGCTTATCGGTTTGTATACTGCAGCTGTCTAGTTTACTAATGTCAAATATGATTGAGATACGACGCCATTTGCAAAAATTATGACATCTTCCGATAGGGTGAATAATTATACAGGGTGGGCCAAATACAAGTTTCTTTTTAAAAATGCAATAAAATTAAAAAAAAATATTTTTTTCCACGTATTATGCCTTTATTGGTAAGAACAAATATTCCCATTGATAACGAAATACAACGTCGTTCAAGTGGCTGTCTCAGCTGGCTTCGCAGTAGCGCATTCTGTCACCCCAATTTTCCAAGACCTTGTTGATGGATTCGAGCTGCAGCTCACGAATTGCTTCGATGATATTGGCCTTAAGTGCTTGAATCGTTTCCGGATTTTCGGCATAGCATTGGTCTTTCACGGTTTCCCACAAAAAAAGACCAAGGGGGTCAAGACGGCTGATAACACGATTTGGGAATTTGGTGCGCAAAAGATCGATTGTATCATAGACTGTGTGCCCTGGTGCGCCATCCTGCATGAATCAGAGCTCGTCCAAATGCATGTCTTCAATGTCAGTAAAAAAAAAGTCGGTGAACATAGCTCTGTAACGCCCACCGTTGAACGAAACGTTGTTCCCAGCCTAATTTTCGAATAAAAATGGTCCAATGATGCCATCACTCCACAGTTCGCACCAAATTGTCACTCTTTGTGGATGCATTGGCTTCTCGACAATAACGTGCGGGGTTTTCAGATGCGGCAAGATGAAAATGCGCCTCGTCAGAAAATATAATTTTTTGCCCAAAATCGTTTTCCAATTCAAGCTGCTCTAAGGCCCAAACTGCGAAGCGATAACGAAGCGGATGGTCACGATCCTCCAAATACTGAGTCAATTGGATCTTGTAAGCGAATAATCCGAGATTTTTGTGCAGAATTCCTTCAGGCTAGTGCGTGAAATGTTGAGCTGTTGAGATCGGTGGCGAGTTGATGTTCGTGAGTTTCACACTCTCGGCCGCAGCAGCCATAATATTATCTAAGCGCACCGTACAACGACGAGGACCATGAGTGTTGTCAAGTAGCATACCAGTCTCACGAACTTTTTGAAAAAAAATTTGCATACAGCAGTCGGTGGCTGCTTCATTTCGGCCAAAACTTATTTTAAAAAAACGCACTGTTTGGCCTATGGGGGGTATGATACTGACTTTCTGTCAAGATTTCGAGCAGGAAACAGGTGTCAGTGTCAAAATAACCTATGATTTAAAAAAAAAAAAACACTAGATGGCCCACTCTTTACTGATGTATAATACTTAAATAGTGAAACAAAGTGTGGTGAACACGGTAGGGTTCCCCAGTTAAGCTATTCAAAGTATGTTTTAATCGATTTTGCAACGTGCTTACGAGCATTTTCGTGCTGCAAAATCACTTTGTCGTATCCTTCAAAGTATTCCGAGTATTGACATTGACACCATATGACAAATATTTTATTGGTATAGTTCTAAGTAAAGTAAAAACCTAAGTCGGTTGATGATGACCAACTTTACTTTATCCATCACAATACTCGTAATCATAATGATAGTTGATTGTTAGCAGTTCAGTAATGACGAAGTTCAAAATGAATGAATGAATAAATAGATTTGATTGCACACTATTTCGTTTTATTAGAAAACATTGACAAGGAAAATACAATTTCGCTTTTAACCGCCTCGAACACATTCTACTATGACTATCGACCTAATACCTAATACAGCGGCTTCTATCTTCACAAGAGAAAAAAGATACATTACTCAAAAACTCAAAAACAGGGAGAAATAGAAAAGACTGGAGACAAGGTAGGATGAAAAAGGGTTTCTTATATCGTATTTCGGGGTCTCATGTTGGCAATGGTGATCCATACAATTTCATGATCTTACAGAGTTCCTGGAGCTGGTTCGAGATTAACCGAGGCGGCAGATTGCAGGTGTCCGGGCAATGGAGCAACGTGAACAGCACCACGAGTCTTGGCAACGTAAGTACCCTCAGCACCGATAACGACTGAAGGAACAGCTGGCGCGACAGCAATGGCAGCGGGAGCGGTTTGCAAGGATATAGCACCTGGGGCGGCTTGGATAGCGACAGCAGCTCCGGGAACAGTAACAACACCGGCTGGTCCTGCAACGGTTAGAGATGGGCCAGGAGCTCCAAGGATCAAGGAAGACTGAGCTCCAAGAGCAAGAGCAAGCACGACTGCGGCGACGATGACGAACTAAAAACGAAGAGTAATTAGAACATTAAGTAAAAAGGCGGTTATGGGATGGTATGCAGTACCTTCATGTTGCTAATATGATTTGGGACTTGTAAGAGTCTTGACTGTGGTACGATTGATTCGTTACTAATATCTTCCAACGTATCAAACTGTCATTTATATCTCTTGCGCAGCCCCGATCCAGTTCCAGCATAGATATAGAACAACCACACATTCCAATGCATAGTTTCCGATTCAGAATCAATGTCAAGAGATAATTGGCGACACCTCCGAGCTCAGTCTTCGTTGGAATGTCGGCGTCGACCTCTACCTGCGCAGTTGCAAATAAATTGACAACATTAATGCATTATGTTATTAATTGCAACACATTTAATTCAGCGCGTTTGCATATACTCGTATGTCGCATCGGGTTATGGGATGTGTGTGCAGTTAATTCAGAAGATTATCTGCATACTTTCGCTCATTGCAGGGAATTGTTGTCTAGCTACTTGGGCTATCGGAAAACCGCCAACGCTCTTTTGTGTGCATGTAATTCATTCAAAAAGTTAGCTAAGCCAAAGTCAAACTACGTTGTAGTACGGTGGCGAGACGGTGTAGCTGTTGAGCAGGTAGCTTGACCAAAGCAACTGCGAGGCAGGAGCAGGTTTCATGTGATTTAGATGCCTAAAGTTGGCTTAAAGCAGGTGACGAGATTATGAAATTAAACACGGAATTGCAGAATGGGCTTTGCTTTGTTAGCTAATTCTTTTACAGCAGGGTCGATCCGCGCATGGGTTGGGTATCTAACGCATAGCGAAGTGACATAACAGGAAACTAAGAAATGAAATTGCTTGGAATGGAATGTATTTAATTATTTAATTGGATCGAAGAAAAGCCGTTACGAGACTACTGAATTAATTAACGCCGAACTTGAATTGAGTGATGTGATCTGTTTGCACTGAGCCAATGACACCACTTACAACAGAAATACAAAAAAAATCGGACTTGAAATATTTGAAGAAGTTCATAAGCTTTATCAGCTTATTACTGTTTCGGTTTCTGGGCAAAAACCGAGTCAGTCACTACGGTCACAATTGACGGACAAAATTTTTCAAAAAAATATTTTTTTTACTAAATACTACTAAATAAGTTCGCAGGTTGACGTATAGATGGGCCCAGTATTAACAAATTCAAATGATTTTTAGGAACTCTCTCCTTCCACATTGATCGATAAGAAAATATGATTTTTGTGAGTTGCTTTTTAATGGGAAAAAATACCGCTCAAGCGAAGCAATGATTAGACAAGTTTTATTTGGGCTCTGTTCACTCGGGTCAAATGATAGAGAAGTGTATTGCTGGTTTTAAATCTGGTCGTATGGTGCTGTCCTCTTTGGTCGCCCACAAATCGGCAGTTGTTCCAGAAAACCGAAAAAAAAGTCCACAAAACAGTTCTGAAGTGGCGTGAGATATCTGACGCCTTAAACATATTAAAAAAAAATGTATTCGCAATTTAACATAAAAATATCTGCAAATCTGTGTGAAATGGATACCTACTCAATTGATCTAAAACAACAACGCATCAGAGAAAGAAATTTGGCATCAATGAAGAAATGATTGCGAAACTGAAGGGTAATCTGAGCCAAATATATATTTTACAAAAAGCGTTGAAGTGAACTTTTGAAGGCGATTCAGGAAGGGTCTCTACTTTACACCCGTCACCTCCATCAATTTGTAGTTTCAGACCAATGTATTATATTTTCTATGTTTGCGAAAGGAGATAACAGCGATATGTTAATGGATTTTATCGTATAGACATTGGCAGCTTATGCGATATTTACAATACACATCTTTATAACTACGAAAGCAATTTGCATAAGGGAGCCGCCCAGAGAAGAAGAGGGAGATTCGATCCCCAAAGTTCATTAAAAATGCTCAATCCCGGCTTCTTGTGGACGATATAACTCTTCACTGATGGCGACACTATTGTGAAAGACTTCGGAATAAACAGTTTCCCCGGGTATTCTGCTATCTGTTAAAGCACTTAGAGGCAAATACTGCACTTTTGTGCTGTTCCCCGGGTATACTTTCCAAGAGCCGCTTCTAACCATGACGAAATGTCCAATATTGTTGTCGAAGAAGTTAGGAATGCGGTTAAATACTCCAAAAAAAAGAAAAGCGGTTGGGCTAACCGAGATACTCTCTGAGTTCTGGAAAACGATGAGAGACATCCGCACATAATATGGCGCATGATTCTTGTCTTCAAACTTATGAAGGGGAGTCCAATGTCTAATCTTCTTTTTCTTCTTAGATGGCGCTACAGTCCGGTGTGAGCCTGGGTCTCAACCAACAGGCTTCTCTAGCTGGCACGATCTTTTGCCAGTTGTTTCCAGTGCCGCACTCACTGTTGGTTAAGGTCGACTTCCATCTGTGTACGCCACCTTAGATTCGGTCGTCCTCTGCTGCGTCGTTCCCTAAGATTGGATTCGAAAGCTCTTTGGGACGGAGCTGTGCTGTCTATTCGCTCTACATAGCCTAGCCATCACATTGGATCCGGAGACCTCGTGCTAGGCCGCGCTGTACAGCCCGTACCTTCTCCTCCACTCTCAGTTCATATAAACGGGACCATAGATTGAACGTTGAATTTTCCTCCCGAAGCGATCAAGGGCATAATCATTCGTTTTCTTTAAGGTCCAGGCCTCTGCGCCGAAAAGAAGGACCGGGATGATCAATGATATATGTATATAGTGCTACCTTGGTTTTTCGAGAGAGGGCTTTACTTCTCAATTGCTTCTAGAGCCCAAAGAAGCAGCGGTTGGCAAGAGTAATTCTGCGTTTGATCTCAGGGCTGGTGTTTTTGTCGCAGGTCACTTGTGAGCCAAGGTAGACGAAGTCATTGACTACTTCAAATTTGTAGCTGTCAATTGTGACGTTCTGGCCAGCATGTCGGTGTTGTGCATCTACTGTCTTCTGCTTCATTATTTTTGAACACTTCATTGACCTTCATTGACGTCTCGTTGTGCTCGCCCAATTGCGTCAATGTCATCCGCATACGCAAATAATTGCGCAGACTTGAAATAGATCGTATTGATCAGTGAGTCTCGTATGATCTTTTCGAGCACGATGTCGCACATAAGAGTGCATCAAATTAACTAATTTTTTTTAATTCCCTATCAACCTTAATTGAGCAGCGAGAATTCTCCATTGCACAGTGAGGCAGGGATGTTAAAACTAATGTGGCTCGGTATAACTCCCTATGCCCATTGTCATATGCGTCAAAAAGATGGTTCGTGTCGATTAGCAATTTTTGGGTATTTCCCAAGATCTGCCGCAGTGTGAAAATGTGATCTATTGTGGATTTACTTGGCCTGAAACCACACTGTTAGGAACCTATCAAATTATCCACAAATGCACACAGTGCGGCAAAAAAGATGTTAAGAAGGCTTATTCCTCTATAGGTCTCTAGAGGTCTCCTTTCAAACGAAGCTGGGCATTCTTTCCTCCTACCATATTTTACAGATGAGATGGTCTATGCGCCCTACCAATTCATTTCCAGCCGTTCAGGCTTTTCAAGTGTTGTTAGACATCAAGCTTTCCATTGTTGGCTGTGTTTTTTAATTGCGTAGCCAAGAATTTGCTGCATTTCACGTCACCAGTTGTTGTTTTCTTTAAGAATCTGTACTCCTTTTGTAGGTCGTCATTAAAGAAACATTTACTCTCCGGTGGCATCAGGCTTAACACTTCATTGACGTCTCGTTGTGCTCGCGCAATTACGTCAATGTCAATATGTAATTTTCAATATGTAATTGCTTTTTGATAAATAATTTCAAGTAAAATCTACTAGTTTCAATAAAGACAGCAGATAAGGATCACAGGCAGTTTTTTGATTTGTTGTATTTTATTCATTGCGTTTATCAGATGACAGGTGATTTCAAAGCCGACAGAGCGCATTCAGAAAATGGTAAATTTGTATTAGATGTCTTGTGTGTTCGTTCAGCGGTCTAGCGCATGTTAGCATTATCGTTTGAATAATTTAATTTTTAGTGTTATTAATGTTAACATATTTGTTTTTAAGATTTTATAGAAAAACGGAACAAATAATGAAGAACTTTTAAAATACAGAACATTCTATGTTTTTTTATAACAAAAAAATACAGAAATATTCATTGTTATAATGAACGGATGGTCACCGTATTCGTATGTACTGTATGGCTAACAAAAATTGTTTCTAATCAGCATTGATTGATAGTCTAATCACTATAAAAAATAAAACATTTTAAATTTGTTTTTTTGTTTTTTGTTAGTAATTTTTTTTTGAATTAATATTTCCATAAAATAATTTTTCTTATATAAACCAACAAGACCGCCTTGAAATGGTCTTCAGCAATTTTTTTTTTTGATTCGGAATTTTTTTTTTCATTTTACAAAATCCTTACAATGATTACAATCATGACAAAATTCAAGAAAGGCATTTTATAAAGGAAAGATAAAATAGTATTTCATTCTGTAGCCTTGTAAGACTAGTGGCGAATAGTCCTTAAAAGCCCAATTTTTTTATGATTTATATTTGATAGTTAATTTAAGATTAATATGAAATTTAATACCGAAATTTTTATCTAAAAGCAAGAGAGCAAATGGTTTGAAGAAAAAGAATTAACAAATTTGATATTGAATATTTATTTTTAGTTAAGAATTTATACAATATTGTCCAACAGGTTTTTGACTTTGTTTTACTTTGTTTAAGAAGACGTTACACACATTTAAAACCCTAATGTCATGTGAAAAAGTTCGAGTTATGAGTTTTTCTGACGCTGGCATATTAATGAGAGCTTTAGAATTGATTCTTAAGCCTTATAAATTTTAGCTTCTGATTGTGAAAATGAAACCACTACGGATGTAAAACATTTTCAGAACTTTATAGACATAAAGATGTTGAAGAGGTATTATACGAAGATCCTGAAACAAAGGCCAACTTCAGACTAATCTGTTTTTGTTATAAATAATTCTAATTATATGCTTCTGTGCTATTACAAGAGGTTCAATGGTGTTGAAATATGTATGTTCCTCCCGAACCCGATATGCCATATTGAAGTTTCGAATGTACGAGTCCGTAATATATTATTAACGATAATTTTTTTTAACAACATGTTTTGAGCATAAACATATTCCGAGTACAGACACCATATATTTTTTTAAATCTGCTGTGAACTGGAAGGTAGTTCAAGTTTTTATCGATTAAGACTCTTAAATTTATTAATTTAACAACAAATTCAATTTTAAAACAAGTCGGAGGGCAAAGAGAGCTTGAATTAAAGTTTGATCTACCACAGGAGTGCAAAGACATGCTTAGTTTCTCACATGCAGTAGAGTGAAAGTAAATGCCACAGTCAATTATTTCTACATTTTGAAGACGTTCATATTTTGCAAACCACTACCTTAAAATTTTTAAGTCTCTTTGTAATTTTATAACGGATTAAAAAATAATGTTGTTCATGTAGCTAAAAGCTATGTCATCCGCAAAAGCCGTGATATTACTACTAAAATTTTGTTCAAATATTGAATTTATATAAATCAGAAATAAGAATGGTCCCAATACTGAGCCTTGGGGCCAGTCTCTTTCTTCACTGAAAATGTTTTGGAGTTTAACTCCTTGTGTCCATACCTAGGTATGAAGTAAATCTGTCGTAGATTGTATCCCTAAATCCAGTTTGTGCAGTTTGTTCAACAGAATATTATGATTGACCATGTCAAATGCTTTTGCCATATCAATAAATAAAACTAGTGCATTTTTATTATTGTTAAAACCAGAATACATTTCACTGCATAATTTCAAAATGGCATTTTCGGTTGGCATTCCTTATTGAAATCCAAATTGTTTTTTACTCAGAAACTTAGAAACGTTTTTTTTTTCTAAAATGACACTAAGCGACATTTCATTAACTTTTCAAACAGTTTGGAGAAGGAAGGAAGTAGGGATATTGGTCTATACTGACTCGCATGTTTTCGATTTTTAAACAATGAAATGACTTCGGCAGCTTTTAGTGATTTGGGAAAAACCCCACAATTTACGCTCATTTTAAATATGTCTGCAATATAAAAAGCAATGCGTTTAAGAAGACAGTTTGTGATACTATCGGAGGTACTTGATTACTTGTTATCAAGAGACATGATACATTTATAAAATTCGTTTGAAGTAATTGGTTCTAATTGTAAAAAATCACAGGACAAATCTGAAAATAGGTCACAACTACATTTGAATTTATGCTTATTTTACCCATATCTACATAAAAAAAAGTATCAACTAGATGCAATAATTTTTAATATTTTGCCGGTTAGAGGGTTAACATATGACATACTACACTGCCAAACCAGGGGCCTGAACCATCAATTGAAATAAAATATTGTAGTATTCACTATCCATAAAAATGTTGCGTTTTCTTATTAATTAAAAAGAAGTACATAGATGCATGATTTTTATTTCTTCAAATCATATAACAAATTAACAGTAAGCGCTAATGAAATTGATCTCGGAGCAAACAAAGCTCATATCCTAATAGGTTATTTTGAGACCTCATATAACTCTGAAAAAAAAAATTAAAAACAGCTTCAACAGAAGCATTTTCTAGAACCTTTAGGAAAAATGAAAAATGTTAAGGTTGTACATTTTTTTCTTTGCAGAGCACTTCAAAATTATGTCAGACACGAATTTTTATTTAATCCTGTATTATAGGCATACTCAGTAAAAAAAAAAAGATACCTCAGTAAAACCAGTTAAAACTGGGATCAAAACCATACGACAATTCGCACGTTCCCGTAATTGTAAGCCTTTTATAGCTGCTTTCACATTATACTCGTGTTGTACATTCATCAAAACATTTCACGCACTCTTTGCTTATTGGAATAATTCGATTGTAAATTCTCTCTCTTTTATTGAAAAGCCTTTTCCATGATACATTCCGGTAATGAGTTCACCTAGAAATTAATGTTCGACCACTGAATTAATACACTTTTATTCAATAACGGTTTTAAATTGAACTATCCCTTTGAGGGGTCAATGCAATACAATTACAATTCATTATCTGCATTTAAACGAAAGGAAAATAAAGTGAGGCCTGCACCATTCTGCTTTGTATATTCAGTTTTGTAAACATATGTGACTTAAAGATTCGGTGCCCGGGAAAAATCTGAAAAAGAAACAAAAAAAACGAAAATAACAAAGCAGAAAAGTATATCGAAGCGATGAAAGGACATGGACATGCCCCATCAGCAGTTTCTAAGCCGGGAAAAGGCTATTGTATTTTTCACCTATAAGTGCCTGGGTAAGGGTTTCAAATAAATACGAGTAGCTAATGGTCTTGCAGTCCTCCGAAGGCTCACAAATATCTTATGAGGTTATTGTTGATGTTTTATTTTCGATTTTGCTTCTGAAAGGTTGAAGTTTAGAGGTGTAGCCAAGCGTATTGACGAACCGATGTACAATGGGGTTGTGGCTTGGTGAAAAGTTCGATATTTACTTGTAGACTAAGTGATGAGCTTTGTCCTCCAACAACAAGACTAAGTGGATTTTAAGGCTACTTGAAGTGTTTTGCATTGTATGTCTTTCACTGTATGATTCTATGGAAACTGACCTTGTGGCGACTGCCTTTGATGATGAAAAGAGTCCTCAATGCCACACAATAAGGTGACAAGCAAATGAGGACGGAGAACACACAAACATACATACAAAGAGAGCGTGATGCACGTTCAGTCTGTGCTGATTCAATTTCTTCTTATTAGTATGTAAATAATCTTCATAAAATAGACTCTACATTGCTACAAGATACACATATTGTCAAAAAAGTATGTAGGTATGTACATATGTTGGTGTTTATTTTAAATAGGATTTTAAGATTCTTATAATTTTCAGATCGAGACCAAATATGTACCGTTTTCCCCATCTTCTACAACCCTTTTTCTCTTCTTCTTCTTCTTTTCCTTTTTTCCGGCGTCGTTATGATCAGAAGTATAGGACCATAACCTTCCCACTTAACTGCATTCCTACTGGTCCGCTGGTGGGGTCCGCCGGTTTGACCTCAGAAAGTAGCGGCAGGCTTCCCGGTTTGGGATTACTTCATCGCTGAGGCCAATCAAATGCTTGTTTTTGCATTTATTTGCACCAATTGTTTTTCGGCCTGCCTTTTTTGCGTGTTGAAATTGGAACGTTGATTGATATCGCCTTTTGGACGGGGTTCAAAGGATCTCTCCTTTGAACATGGCAATACCAACTAAGTCGGTCGCGCTCTATCTTTCTTGTGATGGTTTCTTTTACGTGGAGGCTTCCTCGGATCTTTGAACTTCTAATTCTGTCACGCTTTGTTACTCCCGCTGTCATGCGAAGCACCTTCATCTCAGCTGCCGTTAATTTGCTCTTATACTTTTTGTACATTGTCCAGCATTGTGAACCGTATGGGAGGGCCGGACGTACAACTAAGTGTAGAGCCTTACTTTCAGCTTAGGGGGCATTTTTCGATCACAGAAGATGGCGGAGTTTTCCCGCCACTTCATCCACCCTACGCTTACGCGATGGTTGATGTCGTCATCACAAGTTGCTTCTTTATTAATCATAGATCCCAGATATTTAAACTTTTCACACTTGGGAAGCACTCTTCCATTCAAGTAAATGTCTCGAATAGGCTGATGAGGGTCAGAGAACAGGCAGCACAGATACTCTGTATTCTTTGAACTAATACGATACCCGTGTCCCTCAAAAATGTCCACCCACACATCAAGTGCTCGTTGTAGGGACGCCTGATCATCACTTATAATGACTCCATCGTCAGCAAAGAATAGCTGGTGCACATTGGGGTTCGTCACTTTTCCTTCAAGCAAGCAATCAAGGACTGCTATAAAGAGCAGTGGGCTGAGGACGCTCCCTTGGTGTACTCCGACTTTGATTGCGAACTCTTCGGTGACTCCTGCGGTGCATCTTACTCTTGTCGTTGCTCTCTTGTACATGTCCATGATCACTCGCACGTAGGTTTCTGGAACTCCTTTTTGTCTTAGCGCTACCCTTAAAAGATCTCTTGGTTGCCGGTCAAAGGCCTTCTCGAAATCAACCAACACCATATGCAAGTCCTTTGAAGAATCACGATGCTTTTCCATCATGACCCTTATACTTTGGATTGCATCTGTTGTTGATTTACCCGAGACAAACCCGCACCGGTCATCAGATAGTCGTATTATTTTCCGCAGTCGGCTATCTAATACCCGTTCAACGATCTTCATGGTGTGCGACATCAGCCTGACAGAACGGTAGTTATCACAATTTCGCGTATCACCCTTTCCTTTGAGCAAAGGAAGAAGATAGCTTTCCCTCCATTGATTAGGCATAGTGTCGCCTCTCATAAGTTGGGAGATAAGAACCATGAGCCATCTAGACCCGATGTCTCCCATCTTTTTCCAGAACTCAGAGGGTATCCCGTCCGGCCCAACAGCTTTTCTTTTCTTGGAGTTTTTAACCGCGTACCGAACTTCTTCGACTGTGATGTCGGATATTTTGGCATGATTCGGGGCGGCTCTTGGAAAGTACACTCGGGGAAGCTGTTCGTTCAGAAGTTCCTCGCAATACTGTCGCCCTCTGTGGAGAATTTTTTCGTCTTCCACAAGGAGTTGGCCTTCAGCATTGTTAATAAACTTTGGGAAACGAATCTCCTGAGCATTTCTTCTTCTCTGGGCGGCTATCTTAAAGATATTTGCTCCTTTGTTCAAATTGCTTTGTCGAAGCTCCTGGGTAGCCTGGTTCCTCTCAGACGCGGTAGACGATATTTCTTCCAACTCCTAATAGAGGCCTTCCATGCTTTTCGCTTTGAATTCGGCGCACTTTTTCTTCACGATACCTTTGCAATATCTACATATATACCTTTTCACGGCGAGCTTTTTTCTCTCTATTAGTAGAAAAGCACTTTGACCAAGCTTGGAAAGCCATTTTCTTTTCGTGTATCACTGCTTTGGCTTCGTTTGTCCACCACCAGGTTTCTTTTGCGTGTTGGCAGGGGCCTTTAGATGTTCCGAGCAGTGATTTGGCTTTCTCCAGGCCAGATTGTTGTAGGAAATCCCACACGTCTTGTGCTCTGCACTCCTCATTACCGACCTCATCGATAATGGAGGAGACGTAGTTTTTCATGTTGGTAATAAAAGCTTCGCCTTTTCTTTTATCCAGCTTATACCACTTGATTCTCTCAGACACCTTCGTTTGCTGCTTTGACTTCTTACTCGCCTCCATAAAAAATTCAGTCAGAAGGAGACGGTGTTGAGGGACGATCGCAACCCCTTTTCTCTATTGCCAAAAATTTCCGATGACCATATTTCGCTCGCCTTACAACTCACTATACTTTTTAATACTTTTCCCAATTTTTTTCTAAGCATTCTTAACCGTAATTAAGTACTTAAACATAATTTAATTTTCCAACAACAATCCAATGATCTGGAAGTGATTTAACGGAAAGAACTAGCAAACGCAAACCAATCAGAAAGAGACAAATTAAGAAGTTTCAACCTCGCGTCTCTGCTGCCCGCCAACCACTGAATGATTAATGCGAATTTATTTACTTTTTACATTGCAAACACAAGACCGTGTTTGTACAGCCATCGCTACAGGGTGGTACGATTGCACCAAAACTCTTCCGAATTTATTATCCTTAGAATGAATTATTCGTTGAAATAATTTGAACTGAGAAAAGTTTTTTAACTTTGAGGCCATAACAGCCCCGTTGCTCCTCAACTTCTCTGGCTACTGCCCTTTTCGCTGGTAGCTCGCCGTTAATGACCCATTGCGCTTGCACCAGCCAACTCCCTCTAATGACACAAGTTACAAGTTCCGTGGCTTTTTACGTTATGCGCCACGCCCGATGGGTATAATTAAGAAAAAGGGTTTCCCACTTAATTTTTTTTTCGCCTTCTTTTTCCTCTTCTTCTTGGTTTTTTTTTTTTTGTTTAATTAGTTTGGCTTCCTCTTTTGTTTCGATCTCAGTTTAGTGTCCCTTATTTTAACAACTTGGAGAGATGGTATCAACCGTTGTCTATCGAGACCACCCAATCAAGTGGTGAAGAGGGTCGCGCGTTGCTTGTGTAGAACACACTCTTGACACTGACGAAAGCAATTTTCTTGGCTAGATTTTGGCAATGTGTTTCAACAGCGCAGCTCGGTAGGATGGAGGGTGAGGATAGGGGAGGGTGGAATGATGTAGAGATAAAATTGTCGCCGTCAAATTGCATGTCATCCATGCCCCACGGGTTGTGGTACGGTCGTCCTTGGTTATACTCACACTCGTACACGTTCGAATAAATTCACACATCTGTTGGGTTATGTGGGGTAGTCATGCTTTTTTGGAAATTGAACTTTCAATGGAGTTTCGTAGCGCTGTCAGTCATGCCAGATGCATGTTTCAGCTGATGGTGATACTACGCTTTCGGGGTTAGTTGATAATTTGTCGAGTTTCAAATGCGGGCATATGGGGGGATTAGGTTACCTGGGAAATAATACCTCACATTGGATAGAAGT
The DNA here is from genome assembly GCA_958301585.1 of Merodon equestris. NCBI lineage: Eukaryota > Metazoa > Arthropoda > Insecta > Diptera > Syrphidae > Merodon > Merodon equestris. The sequence goes on from OY284416.1 coordinate 49,622,150, forward strand.
TTTGCATAAGTCCGGGAGTGACAATGACTAGCGAGATCACAATAGTCTTGTTGTAGGTATTGTTAAAAAGCTGTTGAAACTGGAATCAGGATAATGAGCGACCATCAGTCACAGAGTAATTTGATGTGTATGCCGTGATCTTAGCAATCACTATATTTATGGTAAAATGTTATATGAGGTATTACTCCAGGTATTATCCCAGGGACTGATATGTTTTAAATGAACTTTCCGTTGTATCCGGATAATATTCATACAATTTAATCTACTTCTGTATGTCAGTTTGAGCTCTACTGACTTTGAAATATTAGCAATATTTTAGCTATTATACCCAGTGCCAGGATACCTGGCAAGAAATCTTATTACAATTAAGGTTAAATGATTTGGGGGCCATCATCTATTGATTACTTCTGGGTGCGGAAATGTTTGAATCAGTTAATTCCCTATTTAACGTGTTTAGTACATCAAGCCAAAAAGTCAGGTAAAAAAAAAAACCCTGAAGCAAATTTGTCAAGATATGATGAGGAAGCATTCGAATATGATCTAACTGCAACTAGAAAAATTGCGCTTTCATCAAACGTAAAATTGCGTGTGAAAAGTAACAATGAAAATATATTTATTATTTACCTACCATTAGAGTTGTTACTTGTTACACAGTTTAGTAACAGTGCCGCTCTCCTAATGGGTTAAGCTTCCCTTCCACCTGTGTCCGCCACCTTAGATTGGGTGGTCCTTTACTGCTCCGTCCCTCAGGGTTGGATTCGAAGTGCTGTCCGTTCGCTCTATATGGCCTAGCCATCTTAGACGTTGGATCCGGAAACGTCATACTAGGCCGAAGTCGATGTACAGGCCGTACAGTTCGTCGATGTATCTTCTCATCCACTCTCCGATTATACATATAAACGGTGACCATGAATTGAACGCAGAATTTTCCTCTCGAAGCGACCAAGGGCATCCTGATCCGTTTTCGTTAAGATCCGGTCCTCTGCGCCGTAAAGGAGGACCGGGATGATCAGTGATGTATATAGTGCTCCCTTGGTTTTTCGAAAGAGGGCTCTAATTTTCAATTGCCTCTTGAGCACAAAGAAGAAGCGGTTGACAAGAGCAATTCTGCGTTTGATCCCAGCGCTGGTGTTGTTGTCGCTGGTCGGTTGTGAGCCAAGGTAGACCAAACCCTTGACCGCCTCAAATTTTAAGCCGTCAATTGTGACATTCTTTTTTTTCTTGGATGACAGATTTGCATATATTTGATATTACCCTCGTTCATCGAAAGACTCATTTTAGCCGCTTCTGCTTTAATTCTTTTGCACACTTCATTGACGTCTCGCTGTGCTCGCCCAATTATGTCAATGTCATCCTCGTACACAAGTTATTGCGCAGACTTGTTGGCCAGTGAGTCTCGTATGATCTTTTCAAGCACGATGTTGAAAACGTTACATCACAGTGCATCACCTTGTCTAAATCCGTTTCTAACATCGAAGATCTCAGTTAAGTCGCTACCGACCTTAATGCAGCAACGAAATTCTCCATTGTCAACCTGCACAATTGGACGAGTTTGGCAGGGATGTTAAAACTAGACATGGCTCGGTATAGCTTGTCCCTATGCACACTGTCATATGCGGCTGTAAAATCGACAAAAAGTGTGTGTCGATTTGGAATTCTTGGGTCTTTTCCATAATTTGCCGCAATGTGAAAATTTCGTCTTTTGTGGACTTACCCGGCCTCAGACCACACTGATAGGAACCTATCAGATTATCCACAAAGTTTTTAAGGTGTTCACACAGTACGTCAGAGAAGATCTTGTACGCGTTGCTGAGGAGACTTATTCCTTTATAGTTGGCGCAGCTATAGGGGTCTTCTTTCTTATGGACTGGGCAAACGATGCTGAGATTCCATTCGTCGGGCATGATAAAACTCAAAACATAAAACTTGCGAGCGTCATTCATATGGTAGCATCTCGTCATCTCTTGGATGCCACGCTTTACGTGCTTTCCTTTATTAAAAACGTGTTCCTCTCTCCTTTTCTCTTCGTATAGCTCACCTCAAAGCAATCTATTTGGAAGCTACGAGTGACTTGTCAACACCTGCATCCCTGGCAGGTTTTGCTGGTTTCATGGCACGACCAGGTTCACCCCACACGATATTCTCAGACAACAAAACCAATTTCGTAGGGGCGAACAAAGTCTTAACTACGAATTTTAAATAATTTCTGCAAGACTTCCCTAATAATGTAATAATGAAGCTGGTGTGAAAAGCTTTAAAACACACTTTCGTAAAGTTGTCAGTGATCATAAACTTACTTTCGCTCTCCACCCTACTCGAAAGGATTGAGGCATGTTTAAATTCGCAACCCATATGACACCAGGACACTTTCTCCGCGGCGTTCCACTGTTGGCTCCACCCGAACCCGATATATCTTCCCACTCTCCAAATCTCATTCAGAAATGGGAGAAGATTTAACTACTTAGCCAAAAAATCTCTACACGTTGGAGGGAGGAATATTTTAAGGAACCGCACAGAAGGTATAAATGGAGATATCCTCAACGTAACGTTACTCTCAACGTCCTCGTCATCATCCGCGAAGAAAATTTAATGCCGAACGAGTGGCGGCTTGCACGAGCTATTTGGTTTTCACTCAGGTAAATATCTTAGAATCAAGTTAGCGAACATCCGAACACAAAATGATATCTTGACTCGACCCATCGTGAAATTATGTGTCTTGAACCAACCGCAACAAGGTTAGATTATTTCAATAACTATTTATGATTGCACTTATCTGAAAGTGCAATCGTGATGAAATCCTTCTCTTTGGTGATTTCAATCTTCCTTCTCTTAAATGGGCTCCATCAGACAATCAATCATTTTACATTGCCACTTATCCCTCTGCTAACCTTAGCCAAGTTAGTGGCATCATAAATTACATGGGTAGACAAATAGACCTGATCTTCACAACAGACCCTCTTAGTTCCTCTGTTTCACTTTGTCCCCTTTCCTTATCAACCAAACAAAGGTCCGAAGAATGTTGTTAACAACTACCGGCCCATCGTCAAACTGTCACACATACCCAAACTTTTCGATAGTATCTTGTATGACACTCTAGGTTTCCACTGCAAATCTCTAATCTCCTCTAAACAACATGGCTTCCTCAAATGCAGGTCTACAACCACGAACCTTGTCGATTTTGTGTCCTTCACACTCTCAGCATTAGAGAAGAGAATGGAAATGAATTCGACGTCATTTCAACTGATTTCAGTAAAGCTTTCGACAAAATCTCACACAAACTAATACTCTTCAAAATGTCTTCCCTTGGCTTTGAACCCAAAGCGTTGAAGTGGATATCTTCTTATTTAAAAAACCGTTACAACAGTGTTCGTTTTAGATCTGCCTTTTCCAACCCATTCTTAGCTTCTTCCGGCGTTCACCAAGGCAGCCACCTAGGTACACTTCTTTTTATTCTTACCATTAACGATATTAAGTTTGTTATCAAACATTCCCACCTCTCACTGTACGCCGACGACACCACGGTCTTCAAGACCATTTCCTCGCAACAAGATTCTTCCCTTATTCAATCTGATCTCAACAGCTTTTCTGTTTGGTGCTCTAAAAATTGTTTGGAACTTAACATTTCCAAATGCCAATCAATTACCTGCTCACGTAAACCAATCAAACCTCCCCCTCGTCTCTTCTACCTCAATAATCAGACCATCTTCACCATTCAGGTCATCCACGATCTTGGCATACTATGTAACCAAGAGCGCACATATCGACTATATAATTCATAAAGCCAACTCTGCACTCGGTTTTGTGTAACGTTGGTCTTAAGAATTCTCCAATCCCTACGTGACACGATCCCTCTATATTACCTTTGTTCGCCCCCTTCTCGATTACGCATCACAAGTGTAGTCCTCTTATCAACAAACCCACATCCCTTGTTCATACCGCCCTATCACCACCGTCTTAAACTAATTAACAAGGTCTCCTTCTTTATATTTATAGGTTTTCTGTAAGATTCAGGCTTATTTTGCAGCTTCAGCCTGCATGCCAATGTGTTTAGAATTGCGCCCATCCCTGCAGTCGGAGTCGTTCTAATTGTTCATTGCTAGCCTTTGTATTTTATTGATTCTATCCATGGCGCTTTTTTGTTGAAATTTTTTCCACCAAACAGCAGCGCCATAAAGTATGGTTGGTTTTGTAGTATATCCGGAGACTCATTTGGGTTTAGCACCCATATTTTGCCTACGAGTTGTTTTATGGCCCATAGAGCTTGGATGACAAAATATACTCAAATATTTTGTTAATGTGTGCATTCCAAGAGGTTTGAAGATAATTTGTTCTTCTTTTAGTGAATCGAATTATGTGCGTTTTGCTAGGACTGATGGAGAGTCCTTCTGCTCCCAGGAGATACGAGTAAATGAAATTAGTAATCGAACCAACCGAACTAACCCTTTTTAGAATACATGACATTTTCACTCCTGTCAACTTTTGTACTCCCTCTCGCTTGCTTATTTTTGAAAAAAGAACGTGTAGAAAAACGGCGTGTTGACTATTAAGTACATTTGTTGGTCCTTCGGAGCCAAATTAAATCCATTTAAATCTGGGACATCATGGAAGATTCAATCATATTGCAAGACTTAATGCAACATGCATTTGCCAATATACAAAAAACGACGGTACACATATCGGTTGGGCAAATACAGGCTCGTAAGGAACTGCTGGACAAAGGATTGCAGAAATTGAAGAACGCTGTATGGAAATCCTGCAATTGAGTGCCAATGTAAGGGGTAGTAAAAAAAATCCATATTTTAGACACCGTTTCTTACAGGAAGCCGAAGAAGTTCATGCAAATGAAAAGGCCAAATTCCTGGATGCCTTGATTGCTCTTCAATCAACGAAGAAACAAACGGAATTCCTACAAACATCAAGTCGAAAACTACCGAACATCGAAATACCAAAGTTCTCCGGGAAATATTCAGACTGGGCGTCGTTCCAGGACCTATTTTCATCATTAACAATCAACGACGTAAATCCATCTTATGTAGAGAGACTACAATATCATCTCATCAAAGGCATTCCTGTCACCGCAGAAAACTATTGTGGGAAATGCTAACGTCCTTCTTTGACAACGAAAGGGTGCTCATACACGAATGCTTAAATGCTTTCTTTAACCTGACACCAATGACTTGCGAATCGCACACAACCTTAAAGTAACTGCGAGATGGAACAGCGGAAACAGTAGAAGCATTGGAGATACTGAAGAGACCGGTTGAGGGTATGGAAGATTTCCTTGTATTCGTTACCAGACAAAAGTTCGATTCAACCACACGCCGTGATTAGGAGTTTTCACTTGACAGCAGTTCGAGTCCTATTAGTTGGAAGCAATTGGATGCATTTATGAAATCAAGAATACAAGCGTTGGAGCGCTCCGACCTAAATTCTTCATATCAACTGCCAGATGAAATCATAAAGAGCAAATCCCAAGCTGTTGTTTCCTCACAACAGAAAATTACAAGTCATGTCATTGCCAAAGGCAAATCTGGTTGTTCATATTGTCAAGGCAACCACTACATTGCAGTTTCTGATAACTATCGAAATTTGCCTCTTGAAAACAACTTTAATATTGTTACAGGTTAGCAGTTGTGCTTCAACTGCCTAGGATCCCGGTCAAAGAAGAGATGAATCATCAAGGACGAGATACACTTTTGCACAGAGACCAGGGATATATGTATGTATCAAGAACTCATCGCCCACTGTATCACAAGAAAGTTCCAATGTCGCAGTGCACACTGTAAACACAGTTTTTCATCAACCTTTCCATATTCGTCTCGCCACTGCTATGGTTCATGCTACATCGGAAAATCGAAATCGTTTAAAGTTGCCTCGGAAATTAACGTTTGTACCTTTATCAGGAGTGGGAGGTACTTCAAGTCAGATTGTAAGAAGTGAAGTATCCACCGCTTTTCGCCCCACTTTTCCAGTGCTTTGAATCTCAAAGCACTGGTGTTGCCCAAACTTACGCAGTACTTACCATCACGTCTTTTGGTCAGTTCAGATCTATCTTATGACAGCAGATCCATGTCATAATGGATAATAATACTGATGATTCCATAGAAATGATACTGGGTGCTGACATCTTTGCTCAACTCAACGAAGGAGGACTTCGTATGTTCAATGACGAGCAGCTAGTTGCACAAGCCACAGGAATTGGGCGGATCCCAACTGGATCCTTTCGGAAAGGTGATGGCCACCGTTTTCTGGGATTCACAAGGTGTGATCCACTTCGACTACCTGTAGAAGGGCAAAACGGTCACAGGGCTGTACTTTGCCAAATTTATTGGGCCGATTCGACGCCGAATTGAAGAAGAAATGGCCCCACTTGGCGAAGAAAAAAGTGTTCTTCCACCATCATTACGCACCGGCTCACACCTCCGCCCTCGCCACGGCCAAATTGGTCGAATTGGGCTACGAACTGCTGCTCCATCCACCGTATGCTCCAGATTTGGCTTCGTGCGACTTCTTTTTGTTTTCAAACTTGAAAAAGTCACTCGCCGGGCAGAAATTTCAGTCGAATGAGGAGGTCATCGCAGCTACGAAGGCCTACTTTGCAGACCTCGGGAAAACGTATTTTCCAGACGGGTTAAAGAAGTTGGGGTACTAGGTCACGTGTATCGAGCTAAAAGAAGACTACATTGAAAAATAAATCGCCATTTCTCCAAAATTGTTGTGTTTCGTAGAGTTCTTGAATCAGCCCTAGATTAAGCGTACCACCAGCATGGTTTTTGCATATTTCAGATGACGAGGATTTAGCATACTGGGGGTTGCTCAAGTCCGAGCTGGATATTTTATGGAGGCTGATTTGACCAAATTTGAAGTAGATTTTGTTACTTCTCTCCTCCAGTGACCTTATAATTGATTGGTCTCCTGAGAGTACCAATATAGTGGATGAACCCTTGTTCATTCTTTTTAGGGTCCTCCACGAATCTACTTTCAAGCCAGCGTTCTGAGATTGTATGGGGTCAAGTATTTTATTGGTGGCTTTATTGTAGGGTACAGAGTTGACGAATAGATTCCTCCTTTGAAGCATACAGCTCGGCTCTTTCCCATAGCTTCAGCAGCGGTTTGGTGATTTTCAAACCTGCTTTGAATGTGCAGCACGATAATTGAGGCCTGATGATATGGTCCTTTTGCCCCAGGACTTTCTCAATAAAGGCCTCGTCATTTGTGCTATAGTGAGATTAATGTTAGGGTAATCTTTGGTTAGCACAGCCATTATAGGTATCAAACACAAGCATCCTTTTATGTATTTCCTGCTTTTCTTCCAACAGGTGCTGGTGAGCCCGATCTATTGTTTGACGTTTCTGGAGGCTTCTTCTCCTCTGATCTACGTCTTTTTGAAGTCGGTTTTTCAGCTCCTGATATCGGTTTCAGTGCTTTCACTTTGGCTTGTTCTATGCTCATACCTTTTTCGACAAGGTAGGCGAGCCTTTTCCTGGCGGCTCCGCTAAGCTTTTTTTTACTTATCCTCGACACTTTATTTGTCCATTTAGTCTTGTATGACTAGCTTAGCAGTGTCTTGAGCGGAAGTACCAGGTTCTTCGACTTAATGCCACACAAAGCACCTTCAGCTATTTTGTTGTTTATTTGTTGTTCTCACGAGGACCGCGAGGTTACAAGTTATTCGAGACAGAGCTCCAATGGGATCTGGGACCTCGCCAGGGCATTCAAAATCCGTATATTCTAGTCTAGTTACCTACTAGCCATCCATCCTTCAACATATGCTGTTCCACCTTGGATAGGGGGATTTAAGGAGTTAACCTTCTCCTCGCCAACTAGATTTAGCCAACTAGTCAGCAGAGACATGACCGTGCTGAATTGGTTGTTACCGGCGACCAGCGCGAGTAGGTACTAATTGCACTACCATGGTTTAAAACAGTTACGGCACGTGCAGGTGAGGGAGTGCCATGGCGCAGTGGGTAGTGTGTCGGCCGCTGAGGCAAGATGAGCGAGTTCGGATCCCGATAACACTAACGCCATCGAATGATTATTTCGCGACGTCCCTCCTCCACGGGGTACTGGCAAAACCCCTCGTTGTACACTTGCCTTGAAAAAGCTTCTCGGCTCTCGCCGTTCGGAATTTGTTTTTCACTTGAGTGGAAAACAAATTGCACACAGCATAAGTGAATAAAAAGAAGCTTGGCTCTGGTTTTCATGAGCTCTTACGCCATCTAAGGTGTCTGTTTGGCAGTACAATGCACCAGTATTTGTGTCTGAGTGCTCCAACAGATAGTAGAAGCCCCCAAAAAAAACAATGAGGTGACTACATCTTGGTTCCAATTCATTGCCGCTCACCTCCTGACAAACTCTTGTACAGGAGGTTTACCGACAGACAAGACTTTGAGGTCAGGACACTGAAGTCACTGATTAAAAATCTCCAACAGTTAATTAAAGAAAATTACAGAATATCTGTGAGTATGTATTCCACTGAATAATGCATATTATCCACTTCTACAATGCACTGAATAATGCATGGTGCAAGCTATTCCCAAGAAGGGTAACGACAAGGTGTTCGAGAAGGTGGTCCGTAGAGTACTAAATGGGTTGAGGACAATAAAATCATTCCGGATAACCGATTCAGTTTCAGAGCGGGGAATGACACTATTCATGCCACGTCCAAACTCGTGTCGGATATCCAATGGAACAATTTTATTTTGTTTTATTTATTAATAATAATTATAATAATAATTATTATTATAATAATGCGGACGAGTATGCGGACAATATTGTCATTCTTTTTCTCTTGCAGCCCGAATTCGAAAAAAATCAGCAGTATTGTGATGACTGGAAGTTGAAATCAGAATCTATATTGTTCAGGACGCCTTTGTCTAGAGTTTCTCGGGTCACTAGAAAAAAATGGGTCAAAATTCTTGACCGGGACGGTCGTCTTGGACCGACAGAGTCAACGTTTTTAGTGGCTGAAACAGACTTCTTCAGTGGTACTTTAGTTCCTTTAGCCCCTTCATAGCTAAGCCAATGTCAGGCTTATATTAGATGGGTTAAGGTAGATTAAGGTATGTATGGCGGAAGGTAGGTTTATTTTATATTTAAAAAAAAAATAAACATAAAAAAACAAAAATACAAAAAAACCAGAATAATAACCAAAACAACAAAAAAAATTACAAATATTACGAAAGAAAAACAATATATATACATACATAAAAATCTCGTGTAAAAATGTTGGTCCGGGATAAATTACGTAACTACTTAACTGATATTTATGGAGCTTGGTTTATCATGCGAAATTTGGCCCAACTTGCCGCGAAAAATATCTCACCTCAATAATGCGTGAGGCACGACATCAAACGTGCTGAGAGACCTCATCAATCGGCAGTACAAATCACCGATATTAAAGAATCAGGCTAGCAGAGCGTCGGATGCAAGAATTTCGGGAACAGCAGGATGAACTTTTAAAACAAAATACTTATAACGAGAAGAAGAGCGGCACGAGAACAGCACATAGCCACATTTAGAGAAAGAGAACGAAAGAGACCCCAAATCAGCCGTGCATTAACCCTATGCACATTCTAAAATTGAAATCGGTGCTATGGACAAAGTATGTCAATATTGTCAGGTTGTATAATATTATTACCACGTCGCACTCCACCAGAACCCTTACAATCACTTCTCGCTGGTAAATCAAAATATTCGAAATTGTTTTTTGCGCGAAGCCCAAAAATTCAATTCTTGCTTCTAAATGACGTCTTTTGGGGCACCTAAAATTTGACGGACGTAATTTTGAATCTTCATTCAAAATACAAAGTCAAGTGTACCATAAGATTGGGTCGTTGATGCCGATGCCTATCGATGAGCTGAAGTTATTATTCTATAATATTTTATGGGAAATGGTGAAGAACGCGTGACAACTTGGTGCCAGCATCATTTTATCCAACAAGCAGAAGAAAGAGCAATTGTGTTATTGTTGGAATTTTTTTGGAAAATATTAATCAACTTATTCAACTGTTTAAAAGGGCATGGCTACAATTAAAATTGGCAACTATCAAATTGTTATCAAAGCCGATATAACACCATTAGGAAAACACCCTGGTAGGTTAATAGCACCAATCGTAGATGAAGTAGAAGTTATTATAGTTGATGATTTATTTGACAATAGAACTATTAAGATCACACCTCGAGACAGTACGTTTAGTATAATTTCAGACCTACACCGTTCATATGATGCGCTTCAGTTTCTTCTGATATTTTGGCAAGAGCAGGATGAATATCACATTAACATCAAACAATGTGATCCAGTAACTGGTAAATTCGAATTTTAACTATTTAATTCCTGTTGCGACGTTTATTTATTTCGTTTCAAACATAAAATTATTGGTAACAATATATAATAATACAAAACCAATTTAGCATGAAATAAGGTCAAATGGACAAGAGGCCAATGTATGCTCAATTATAGAAACAAATTACAAGATAATTAAAAATGTTTAAAAAAGTCGATGGGAAAAACACAGTGAAAATTTTTGAAAGAAATAAAAATAGAAAATCCAAACAAATGTTAATAATTTGATTAAATTGAAGCTACAAAAACAAGTTTAATATCCGAGTGATTAAACGAAAAAAGCAATTTTTTAACATTAGATAAAAATAATGTCTTTGCTCTTTGGCATCTTATATAGTCAGGTAACAAATTAAAGATAACAGAATAAAACCTAGAAAAGTGAGATTTATTGAATACAGGTACTATAACAAAATTCCTGGTGTTATCCCGCAAGTTGCTATTTTGATGTAGTCTAACTTGATAGTATCCGGATCTTTCAAAGAATGTTTTTAAAACTTTATAATAATATAAGTGTCTCAAAGCAAGAAAATTTAGATTACTAAAATGTTCAAACCTGTGAGTTGTACGATTCAATTTGCACATAATTCTAACTGCATGTTTTTGCTTAATAGACAGTGGCTGGATGTGTGTGTAATATGCATCACCCCAGCAAGATAAACTTTAATGTAATTTAGATTTTAACAAACAATTAAAAAGCTCTAGGATAGATGTATTGCAATAAAGACTTAAATGATATAACTGCTTTACTACTTTATTCATGTTACTGCTTTAAGTAAATAGTGTGATCCTTCCAACTTAATCTATGGTCTAAAATAATACCTAAATATTTAAATTGTTGGACACAATCGATTTCAAAACGAGAATCGCAACAATTGGTGTTGCTATTAAAGCCTACCGAAATTTGTGAACACCAGGTTAAAGGCAAATGTGTACAAATAGGGCTATGGTACAATAAGTACAAATCTTGATAACATCTGTTACTGATATTAAAAAAAAACATAAACTTAGTTTTCGAGGTAAATACAAGCTTATGATGATTGAACCATAATCTAAGTAATTCCAGATCATGATTTACATCCAGAAAGATATTAAAATTGTTGCTATGAGGGTATGAAATAGCAGTATCGTCAGCAAACGCAGTTATTTTGCCTTTGAAAGGTTGGCTAAACAGGGAATTAGTTAATAGATTAGAAATAAAATTGGTCCTAAAAAGTTAAAAGTTTCTTTGATTTTTTCATTTGATTTCGATTTGTGCGGTAAGAAGCAAACCAGCTGAAAATAAAACCTCTGAAGTCTGCCTGATGTAGCTTGTTTAATAATAAGGTACGAACCACGGTGTCAAATTTATACTATTGTAATTTTCTTCAGTGAATTAACCAGTTCTAAAGCCAAATTGACAACTGTTAAAAAAATTCGTTTTATTTAAGGAGGAAATCATTTTCGATTTTATATCCCTTTCTAGAATTTCTAAAAAAAACTGACAGTAATGAAATATGTCGATAATGAGAATCACTTTTATTTGTGAAGAGGTATTACTACAGCTGTTTTCAGCGATTCAGGAAAGATGCCTTTTTTGACACTGAGGTTAAAGGTAAAGCACATGACATAGGAGATATGAAACGAAATCTGCCTTAGTAGAGAGCTGGATACTAAGTCAAAAGACGGCGAACTTGATAATTTAAGTGACGTAATTATTTTATGAATTTCAATTCCCGTAAAATCACAGAAGTAGAATGTTTGTGATTCCAGACGCTCTGTATTAAAAGAATGTACATTATGACAGGTAGAGACACTTATGTACATTAGAAAATTCATACGAGGAACACAAATTAGTAAAAAAGTCATTAAATAAGTTGGCTAGTTGCAAACTGTCAGATATGTTAATACCATTTTATTTTTTTTCCTTCCTTTTTAGTATTCCCGACATTTTCAGATAATTTATTCCTATGATAAAGATTTCTGCAGAAAGAAATTTCGTTTTTAATTCCTTGCACACTTTATGGTAGTATTTCTTTAGATTTTTATTATTGAGATGTTTTTTTTCGCGTAAATATAGCTTCTTTTTTTTTTTTTTTTTCCTAAGTAAGAGAAAAGACATCCACGGCTTAATACACGTTAGTTTATTACATTTTTTAACAAACTGATTAGAACAGCCTGAAAGATGTTAATGTAGAATACTAAGAAGTTTGTCAAAAGCACAGGAAGGATCACTCGAGTTGTAAACTTCATCCAATTATGCCTATTTTTAAGCGCAGTGAAGTCAATTTTTTGAAAAGTTCTATAAGAAGAGTTACTGAGCTAACTTTTTTTACGTCATATTGAATACAAGTTAGATAATGATCCGTTATACTCCGATCCAGGGCCATAACCTGATAACCATAAATATATGATCTAGGCAAGAATCTGAACGGCTAGGTTGATTCAATAGAGAATCAAACCCATGCGATGCAATTAGAGATAAATAATTATCAACGTCTATTGAATCAGGCAGAATATTTATATTAAAATCACCCAAGAGTACAACATGTCTACAAGTTAGCAGCTCTAAGAAACACGAAAACACGTATTTAAATAATACCGTCAGCATTTGCAATATCATTTAAAAGGCGACAATTTCAAATTATTTTGGCTTTGGCAATGACCATAAATAAGTTTGAGGGCCGAACAATGACCATTTGCGACTTGGACTTCAAACAGTGTGGAGAAACCATCAAATCTATTCATTTTAGCTAAAGATGGGTTAACCAATTAGCACTTAGATTAATTAAATTATAATTACAATTTAAAATAATGAAAATAGTTATTAAAGTCAAACCCAACTTCATCTATCTAATAAAACTCAATTTATATTTTAAAAAATAAATAAAAAACAGTTTATATATCTTTTTACAAATATCATTTTTCATATACATATGTATGTACATTTTTTTCAATTGAGAAATTTGTTATAAAACGTAAATTTAAACATTTTATGTTCGCTTGTGCATCATTTTAACTTTCCGAAACTCTTTACCAATTACTTTTGAATTGACTACTTAGGAATGTTACGAATGAACAAAACACAAAACTTGACTGAAAATAAAGGTGAAAAAAAACTTCCATGGTAACATCGTTAACGCAACAAAAGAAAAATGCTTTGATTAACAAAACACTTGGTAATAGTGGCAACATTTTTTTTTTAGATATAATAGGTGCAACGCTTTTTTATCCCATTTATCTTCTAGCATACTCTAATTACTGAGCCACAGCAACGCAAGCCTGGGTCAGCTAGTTATGTATATATATTTTAATTAAGGTAGGGTTAAGATAGTTTTAGTTAAGGATAAGTTTTACAATTTAAAAAAAAGGTAACATCCGAAGCTCAGTTTGGTTTTTATTATAATTTTTTTAGCGTTAATTTCTGATCTGTTTTAATTATTATAATAATAAGGCATAATTTAAAGCTGTTCTGTTCATCTGTTCTGCCTAGTATAAGTTATATGTATGCTATATGATATAAATATGAATTTAAAAAATGCTTTCCCTTGGATAATTCTCACCTTGTAGAAGGCCTTAAAATTTAAACAATGAAGAGGGAAAAGGTCTATAAAAATCATCTTTAACACACATAGCACTAACATTACAATGCTATTTACGAAATCACGGTCACAACTTCTACTAATGCAATTAGTCTGCTGAGCAAATTATTTTCATTAAATTTAAGAACTTCGAAACAGAACAACATGAACGTCCTTCATCCCACAAAAAAACCTTAACACCCGAAAATATACGGTTAAGTTTTTATGTACATGCCAACTTGTTTTGGTACATGTGTAGTATACGAGTATGTGTTTTCGTGATTGTGCCTTTCTTCTTGTTCCAATCTTCCTCAGGAAGGAAGCAGTAAACGGAACTTTTGCCTCTAAGTATTCTTCCCGCATAAATGCAAGGAAAATTCCCCTTTATGGCTTTTCGCAAAGATACCACAAAGAAAAAGACTTCGGGCGTGTATTCCGAATGAACGACACACAAGAATTCGGTTTCGCGACAAATTTCAACCTGAGATGCTAGAACTTAGGCGACGAGCTTCAGCGTTTTACCTGTTCCTGCTTCCTATTCCGAAACCATTTGTGGAAAACAACTTTAATCCTCACTAGAGAAAATAAAACAAAAAGATCGTGTAACAGCCAGGAATAGTTCTCCAACTTTGGGATTGGGATTTGGGATTTATCCCAAAACCACAAACACCTTAACCAGTTCGTGCAGAATGAAGCGTTGGGAGGGTGAGGAAAAGAAAATGATAAAAATACTGGTCAAGAAGATATCCTCGAAGTCCACAGGGAATTAAAACTTCTTCTCAACATCTTTCCGAATTGTTCCATGAAAGTCGAACTGCCATCGCAACCTCCACCTTCCGTTTTTCCGCTTATTTATGTACCGACATAATTGGATATAAACGCCTTTCAAATTCAAGCTCTCATAAGGGTCAAAAAATGGCAAAAATCTCAAAAAAAAAAGGAAAAGAGGCTTTAGAAGCTAACTATAATCCGCAACGCTGAATTAAAATCAACAGAATTATGTCTTCCGGAGGGTAAATGAGCAATAACATGACGTTCGGGATGGAGTGAAGTGAGACATTAAGAGTGGTTTATAAATACTCACAGATGGAAAAAAATCCGTGGAAAATCTAGAAATCAATGAAAGATCCTTCCGTTTTCGTGGTGATGGTTTCTTTCCGAATCGCATCTGACTAATAGAACACTAGGTACGAGTAGCTACGATATTTACTGTTTTCTTGAGAGTAACTACATTACATCAGAGAGAGAATGACTGTCTATAGCGGCGAACAACAATTTGAAGCTTAGATATGCGGTGAATCAAGTCCCAGCTGAGTGCACAGTAAACATTCCTTTCGTCTTAAGTGAGAGAGTATGTACGAGTATGTATGTGCTCCCTTACTAGAAATAGCTCGCATGTCTAACCGACATCTATCCACTCTGCATGCAATAGGATACTTAAGAGTGCTTAGTCTATTGTGGGAGCTTAGTGAGTCCCTTTCTCTGCTCCGTTTTAGTTTTGTTGGAATATCTCTCGGTTTGTTGGTTTCTTCGCAGTTCTTTGCAGATTTTTTTTTTTCGTCACTGCTTTGCTTAACTTTTTTTTTCCTCAAACAGACGGTGTTGGTTGCAAATATATTTGTTGTTGGTTTGTGGATCTGTATAATCCGATTAGTGGACATTCGAGCGATGGAACGACGACGACATCGTCTTAATTAAATTAATGAGCAAAGGGAAAAAAACGACGGGGTGGTGGTTGAGTTAAGATAATTGACATGACAGTCGATGTGTAAACTTGATTCATGATAGCAATGAGGTGCTTGTATCTCGCTTTGAGTGGCAAGGGCAAATCTCGGGGCCGACCTAGTAACCTCTTTAGGTTGTTGCTGGTACTGTAGTGTTTGACGGCTGCTTTCGATGAAGGGGCTGTTTCTTTCGGTACTTTTTATCCTTTTCTTCGATGTATGTAAAATAAAACATCAATGTCACCAGTTGATTCGATGGTTTATATTTTAATGTCAGAATAATTGTAGTCCATTTTCTGCAGTGCCTGGCTCTGATTTCAATCAATTAGTAAAATTCTCCATCAAGATTGGTGCAACATACGGTACGATATGAAAGATCTGCTCACAGTCCCCAAGGATTATTGCGCGGAGTGTTAAGAAGCGCGCCGAAAAGAAAAATCCGGTTTTAAAGAGGAAATTAGAGGAAGTGTACCGATTATGGAATACCAAAATATAAACTCAGTTCTAAACATAGAAAAATAAAATTTTATTCGACCTTTTAAATATTTATTAATGAAAATACTTTATTCTAATTACAAAACTAAACAAAAACTCAAAAAAAATCCATGTCAAAAACAAAAAGGTTAAAAAACTCAAAATGAACACTTTTCAAAAAGTGACCCTAATATGGACCATTATCCATTATACATAATATAAAACACATGCAAACAAGGCTGGGAATTTTGAACCCGTTGAGGGCTTTGGAGGCCTTGATTTTGGGGACTTAAGAGGCTAAGTCTTGAGGCAAGTACGAGGGTGGTCCGATAAGTACTTAGCCTACAAAGGAAAAATAAAAATTTTGGAGAAATGGCGATTTATTTTTCAATATAGTCTCCTTTTAACTCGATTCACTTGACCCAGCGATGCTCCAACTTCTTTAACCCGTCTGAAAAATACGTTTTCTCGAGGTCTGCAAAGTAGGCCTCCGTGTCGGCGATGACCTCCTCATTCGACTAAAATTTCTGCCCGGCGAGTGACTTTTTCAAGTTTGGAAAAAAAAGAAGTCGCACGGGGCTAAATCTGGAGCATACGGTGAATGGAGCAGCAGTTCGAAGCCCAATTCGACCAATTTAGCCGTGGCGAAGGCGGAGGTGTGAGCCGGTGCGTTATGATGGTGGAAGAGCACTTTTTTCTTCGCCGAGTGGGGCCGTTTCTTCTTCAATTCGGCGTCGAATCGGCCCAATAATTTGGCATAGTACAGCCATGTGACCGTTTTGCCCTTCTCCATGTAGTCGATGTGGATCACACCTTGTGAATCCCAGAAAACGGTGGCCATCACCTCTCCGGCCGATGGGACAGTCTTCGCCTTCTTCGGAACACGTTCGCCGGGTGAAGTCCACTGTTTCGACTGTTCCTTGGTCTCTGGTGTGTACCATGTTTCGTCGACTGTCACGAAACGACGCAGAAACTCCTTCGGATTGAGCTTAAACAGCGTCAAACACTGCTCTGAAGTGGTCTCACGGTTGCGCTTGTTGTCCGGAGTGAGCAAACGCGGCACCCATCGCGCCAACACCTTTCGCACGCCTAAAATTTCATGCAGGATATGACCCATGCGATTTTTTGAAATGCCTACTGTTTCAGTTTTCACGCGCACCTTCAATCGGCGGTTTGCCAATACGAGATCGTGGATTTTTGTCACGTTATGCTCCGTCGTAGCCGTTTTCGGGGCACCTGGACGTGGCTCATCAAAACCGACGTGCGACCACGTTGAAACTCGTTAAACCAATTTTTTATGGTCGCCATCGAAGGAGAAGAGTCATCGTACACAGCATCTAAACGCTCTTTGATTTCGCTGCGCGATTTCCCTTCCAAAAACAAGAATCGAATCACCGACCGATATTGCTCTTTTGCCATTTTTCTAAAATCCGCGGACACACCCGCTTCCACACGCAGTCAAAACAAAACTACGAGTCCGATTCGGCTGAAATTTAGACAGTAGCCATCTACTAGAATGTACTACACGATAGTACAGTATCTTGCGATACTGGCGCCATCTGGCGGTGAGGTTAAGTACTTATCGGACCACTCTCGTATATCTTCAACCAGTGGAGCGTTTTCCTGCCCTGCATCGAAAGCTTCCTCTTCCTTATAAAATCGGCTCCTGTAAAAATATTCCGATTGAGAGGATAGATTCCAGTTGCTCTGAACCCATTTACATCTAGTGAAGCGTTTTATATTCCCATTATAAAGGGTTCTCCAACGGGGATTTGACAGCTTTGAATTTAATTTGTGAACGCACCCTTTCACTAATCATCGAACTGTCACTGTCAATTTATTCAGTAAATTCAGCATTTTCATCATGGTAAAGTACACGAACGAGCAACGTCTGCAAATTATAAAAATTTTCTACCGAATTTCAGAGTCGGTGACCGCAACTTTAAGAGCTTTAACTCCAATTTTCGGTCGTAATTCTCGCCCTAGTGGAAAGGCTATAACAAGCTTAGTGCAAAATATTTTTTTTCATATTCGTTGTGTGATGTTGCCGTGTCAATGAGACAACGGGTTGGTCGAAGTGTCGAAAATATCGCTGCCGTTCAGGCGTCCGTAGCAAACGACCCAAATCAGTCAATTCCACGGCGTTCTCAAGAATTGGGCATCGCTCAGACCATTATGGCGTATTTTGCGTAAGGATCTTGGTTTACACCCATACAAGATCAAGCTGACTCAAGAATCGAAGCCGATGGACCATTTGAAGCGACGTACGTTCTCTGATTGGGCTCTGGAGAAGATGCGACAAGATGATGAATTTCATCGCAAAATCATTTTCAGTGACGAAGCTCATTTTTGGCTCGATGGGTTCGTCAAAAAGCAAAATATGCGTTATTGGTCGGGTGAAAATCCACATGTGCTTCATGAATCACCACTTCATCCACAAAAAATAACTGTTTGGTGCGGTTTGCATGACGGCGCGGCGGCGTTATTGGGCCATATTTTTTCGTCGACGATAACGATCGTCACGTTACTGTGAATGGCCAGCGTTATCGCGGCATGATTATCGATTATTTTTGGTCCGAATTGGAAGATATGGACTTGGACGACATGTGGTTTCAACAGGATGGTGCCACAAGCCACACAGCACACGTTACAATCGATTTATTGAAGAGTAAGTTTGATGAGCATGTTATCTCAAGAAATGGGCCAGCCGATTGGCCGCCTCGTTCGTCCGATTTAACGCCTCTAGACTATTTTCTTTGGAGCTACGTTAAGCCATTGGTTTATGCCAACAAGCTGACGACGTTGGAAGAGCTCAGAGCCAACATTGAACGCGAAATAGCGGCCGTTTCGGCCGAAATGTCTGGCCGAGTCATCGAAAATTGGGTCCAACGAATCGACCACTGCAAACGTGCTCGCGGTGGCCATATGAAGTCGAGTTCCATTCATAAATGTTTTGATTGTACTTCAAGCCGATAATAAAGTTTTTGAAATATCTCAAATGGTTTGCGTTTTATTTAAAAAAAAAGTTGTCAAGTCCTTTTTGGAAAATGCTGAAATGCTGAAAATGAAATTTGAAATGCTTTTTAGAATGCTGAAATCCATAATATATAATTGGGGCGAAATTAACAATGTGTTGACCAAAAGAAAGAAAACCTAAGAATGTTGCATACAAATGTAACCAATGTCAAAGCTTTCCTGGTAATGCATGAACATCTGGAAATTGTTTTCTAGAAATTACAACAATCTTCCCCTATGTCCAGCGTTTTTTCCTTCAATTTTGAAAATGAAAGATCTTTGTAAGCCGATAGATGGAGATACAGCTAAAATTTCTATTTTAAAATAATATATATTGGAGAACGTAGATAAAATATGGTTCGCCAATTTAGTCTCGTGGCATAAAGGTGCATTTTTCCGACATTTTTTCTATTTCCACCAGCTTTAAAGATGCAAGGAAATGATTTGCATAAAATTAAGAATTTTTGCATTTCTCGTACTATTCCCAATCATTAGAGGGGCAATCAAAACGTAATGATAATCAATGTATAATACAACATTTATTCTTTCAAATTAAATTTACTTTTCTACATAATCTCCTAATAAGTTTATACATTTAGTCCATCTCTTCTTTAAAGCTTGTATTTGATTTAAAAAAAAATCTTTATCTTGCTCCTCGAAAAACGCTTGTACGGCAGCCATCACTTCACTATCATCGGAAAATTTCTGCCCTCTGATGTGTTCCTTGAGGCGAGGAAAGAGATAGAAGTCGCGGGGGGCTAGGTCTAGAGAATAGGGGGGGTGCTCAACAAATTCGAAGCCCGCTTCCCGTATGGCATCCAACGTAACTTGAGCTTTGTGAGAGGGTGCGTTGTCTTGGTGAAACAACACCTTCGCACACAGTGTGCCCCGCCTTTTTTCCTTAATGGCTTTCCGCAACTTTCTTATTTGTTCTGCATAGTAAGAGCCTGTAATACTAGCTCCTTTCTCCTAATAATCAATCATGATAATTCCCTCGGCATCTCAAAAAACAGACGCTATAATCTTGCCTGCCGAGCTTGAAACCTTGAACTTCTTAGGGGTCGGTGAAGAAGGTCTTTTCCAGGCAATAGACTGTTTAGTCTCGGGGTCGATCGTTACAAAACGAGTGCAAAAAGCCGCGGATTCTTTTGATATTTTTCAACATTCGCTCTTGAAATGCGAAGTCGCTTCTCTTTTTGTTCGTCGGTCAGCATTCTTGATACCCATCTTGCGGAGACCTTCTTCATGTTCAAATCATCTGTCAGGATACTTTGAATGCTTCCAAATGAGAGCCCTGTGATCTTAACTAAATGTTGGATGGTCACACGTCGGTCATCTAGCACGATGTCTTCGATTTTATTGATATTATCCTCGGTGCGGGATGTGGATGGACGCCGGGAGCGATGTTCGTCTTCAGTCGACGTTCTGCCCAGTGGAATATGGAGGAGCAGAGTCCCCCAATGTTTCCACTAAGTCAGCGTGAATTTCTTTCGTAGACATTTTTCTTCAGGCAGAGGTACTTAATGACGGCTCTTACTTCATTTTTCTCCATTTTGATGTGATCTCTTCGACTGCTCGTGTTTGAATGAATGTATCTTCCAGAAAAGGTGAACTATTTACATATGTATATGATTTTCTCGCTCGCTACTAGTGAGGGTATACGTGAGTGAAAACAGTAGATTTCACGTAATTAGGCCCTGCAATAATACCCGTTTATCATTACTTTTTGATTGCCCCTTGTACATTCGCCCACTTTGATGCTTACTTTTTTTAGCAATTCATACGTAAGCAACTTACAATCAAATAGCTCCGAGTCAAAGTCAAGCACTAACAATGCATACTGTTTTCTAATTTAATGCAACAATCCACTTCAAGAACGATAGAAAATCCTTAGTGAAAGTGGAAGAATATTGTTGTGAGAAAGTAGATTTGTCTGATAACTTTAAGTTGATGGAGTCGTGGAAAAATGATAAAAGCAAATACCCATATCTGTCTACACTGGCATTGCAAATTCATGTAATGCCAGCTAGTAGTGCAGCGGCTGAGAGGTAATTTTTTTTTGCTGGTAATATCATAACCGACAAACGGTATAGACTCGGGTCAGGAGCAGTTGACACCTTGCTGCTTCTCAATTCTTTTCACAAACATTTTATTAGTTAAAGTTTTAACAAGTTTTAGAAAGTTTTATTTATTTTAGTTAAGTATTACAACTTTGTTGCCTTTGCTTAACCCTGGATGGTTATTCTTCGCCGAACTCTTTTTTTTATGACT
Source organism: Merodon equestris (assembly GCA_958301585.1). NCBI lineage: Eukaryota > Metazoa > Arthropoda > Insecta > Diptera > Syrphidae > Merodon > Merodon equestris. The sequence goes on from OY284416.1 coordinate 49,643,536, forward strand.
TCTCTTTAACTATTCATCCCTTTTAATTCTTTCTTCGTACAATATCAATCGGCGATGGTCTCTACCGGTTAATCCAATATTGTGCTCAGGCACCTCCCACCAGTGGCTGTAGAGATGTACACCTTTCTATTCAACAATGCACTGGACGACGGCGGTGGTGCAACCCATCCCCAGGAAGGGTAAAGACACCTCTAACCCTGAAAATCTCTGGTCGATAAGTCTCCTGCCGAGTATTAGCAAGGTTTTCGAGAAGGTGGTCCATAGAGCTCTGTCTAAATGAGTTAAGGACAATAAAATCATACTGGATAATCAATATGATTTTATAGCAGGGCATGACACTATTTATGTTGCGTCGAAACTCGTATCGGATATCCAATGGAATAAATGCCAGAACCAATCCACGAGTGCCTGTCTGATTGACTTGGACAAAGCTTTCAACACCGTATGGTTAGAAGGTCTTTATTACAAGCTCAGTCGGTTGGGCATAAGTAAACCACTTGAAGATCGTTGTGAAAACTACCGACATGACTTCTACCCAAACATTTGAAGTCAAAAATGGATGGCAAGATGGTACGGTGAACTCGCCGATTCTTTTCAGCATTTACTTCAGTGATCTGATAGCTTCTCTTCACCACTTAATAGCGTATGCGGATGATTTAATCGCGTACAGGTCAAGTCCCTCGATCGACGTCATCGTTGCTCTTCTGCAGTGTGACTTCGAAAAAATCCAGGAGAATTGTGATGACTGGAAGTTGAAAATCAACTTCCAGAAATCAGAATCCCAGGGCCTCCCGGGACACTACAAAAAATTGGCGCAAGTTCTCAATTTTTGGACCGGATGGACGTCCACTGGCGAAACAAAATGTAGTCAGATACCTTGGGATAGTGCTAGATCAGTATCTATATTTTGACAAACATGTAAGGTACTTTGACGGGGTTAGTATTTTTAGATATTTAACATGATTAAGCTAAGTTAATCGGGCGAAGGATGACGAAGGATAACTTTTGTGTAATCTTTTTCTTTCCGTTTGTTACTTTTTGTATCCCCAATCTTTCCATTGTTTTTTTTCAACAATGACTAAAGCCAGATTCAAATTTCCTTTATCGTGCTTACGTTTTGACGATAAAGCTGTTCGTCTTCAAATATCTAACGACAAATTCGCCCCAATCAGAAAAATATGGGATATGTTCATCCAAAAGGGCCGAGATAATTACACTCCGGAATCCTATTTGACAAAAGATGAGCAGCTTCTAACTTTCGTGGAAAATGTTCGTTCAGGATGTATGTATAGTCCTAATAAACCTGCCCAATACTGCTTGAAAATGATTATGTTATGCGACAGTGGTATCAAACAAAGAAAGATGCAAAGCCTTACTTGGATAAGGGTTCGGACTCTAGCAACCTGCCTCTTGGTGAATATAATTTGAAAGAACTAACGAAACAAAGAGAGCGCCGTGGCGCCGTGGGTAGTGTGTCGGCCTCTGACGCATGATGAGCGAGTTAGTGTTCTGATAACACCAAAGCCATCGAATGTTTATTACGCGGCTTCTCTCTTCGGAGGCAAAAACCCCGTAGTAAACTTGCCTTGAAAAAGTTCCTTCCCATTCATTTGTGTGAAAAACAAATCGCACACAATGAGATATTATTATTTTTTAAACCAATATCTGTTTGCGTAACAGAATGGACTAATAACTTTAATTTTAATTTTAAGTGCAGCAAACGTGTCGATATTAGTAATAAATCTTATTTATTATTTAAAAAACATGTCCTCTACCCTTCCCGGAATTCCATCACAACTTCCTATATTTCCCAACAGATATCCTCATAAACCCACGCTATCCATAATCCAGGCCACAAAAAGTGATACAGATTCATTTACCTGGGATAAAACAATATGCGCGAGGAGTTCAATCACCGATGGAAAGTTGGCTAAAGCTGATTGATGAAAATAGTTGGACTCAATAGTAATAGACACGAACATCTTCATACGGAATCTGACACAAAATGAAGAACCGAATTACATGCGAAAGAAGACCAGCTTGATGGAACTTAGAGTTATTATTGGTTTGCGGTATATTGCAGGATTCAAACAACGGAAATATAATGAGTATTTCTGAATTCTGGGCAACTGATGGCAATGGATTGTCTATTTTTAACGCTACATTGGGACAAAATAGATTCCGCTTTTTACTAAAATGTATAAGATTTGACAACATCAAACAAACAAGACAGGAAAGACAGAAAAGACGTGAACTCGGTAAAATTGTTCCTATAAGAATTGTCTTTGAAAAATTCGTTGAAAACTCCAAATCAGAGTTTTCCTAAGTGAGTACACAACCCACGATTAGATGCTATGAGCTTTCAGAGGACGTTGCAGTTTCCTCATGTGTATTGCTAACAAACCGGCAAAATATGGCTTGAAAGTGTTTGCTTTAGTTGACGCCAGGACCTTCTACACCAGCTATATGGACATTTACGCTGGTTCTCAGCCTGATGGTCCATATAAACTAAGCAATAAAACAGATGATATTGTGGAGAGAATGTGTTTTCCTAAGAAATATGACTATGCACAACTGGTCCACTGGATATGAAATCATGAAAAAGATGATAGCAAATTATAAACTCACTATAGTTGGTACAATGAGAAAGAATAAACGAGTGCCTGTGATTATCACAAATCCGAAAAATAGACAACTTTGTTCTACTATGTTTAGTTTTCAAGAGGACATTACCATATTGCCTTATATCCCAAAGAATAATGTGTCCTCCTTGCGTCGACGATGCATCATGATGACAAATTGGATGAAGCCTACAGATGAATAAAGAAAACCCAAAATGATAACATTTTACAATGCTTCAAAGGGTGGTGGGGACACAGTAGATCAACTATGTGGAGAATACAGTGTTGCAAAGAATACTACAACATGCGGACTATTTTTGCCCAATTTGCTCCAAAATAGTAATATTTATGTTTTATTCTTTGTCTTTATAAGTTTGTAAATAAATAAAATTTCAAATTCATATAATTGTGTTTACGGACCTCCCAGGCCCCATGTGTGCAATGGTGGCATTTTTTCTTAGGTATGCACTGAAGTGTTAAATTACATTTATAATTAAACCAAAGAAATGTCTGGAACGTTAGTTCCTTTTTTTATAAGAAATTAAGTAATAATAAATAAGTACCTACATTCATATATTTTTAATTCTTTTTTTTTATTTATTTACGTTGCATGCGCAAATAATGAGATGGTGTACAGTACTTGCATAGACTTAAGGCTCAATCACACAGATATTGGATACAAAGGAATCGACTTTTGGGAAGCTGCTCCTGATGGTTTCACATACTCTATGTAAGCCGTGAGCTACGCAAGTGACATGAAGCATTTTAGAGTACAAAACTTGCAAATATTTTCAACATTTTTTCATATAAGGCGCAGCGTCAGTCACAAACAGCAACACTTTTTCTCTCTTAATGTCGTCGGGCCACAACAATCGCATTGAATTATCAAACAGAGTTGCAATTGTTGTCGAGTTCACTCTTTCCAAAACCTCAGATGTAAGTTAATATACTCGTCCACCTTTTCGCAAGGGTCACATAGTACATTTGTAACTTTATCTGCTGTCTCGTCTATGGATACGAATATGTTGTCGTCGCTAATTTCAGCACGGATCTTGGCAAGTACTTCCAGATAACAGTCATCCACATAGTTTTTTCGAGGCGTTGACTGGTCTGGATCTCTTTTTTGTACATATTTTTCAATGAATGCCTCGAATTCTGGACGGTTGACTTTGTATAGAGGTATGTCACATGCCAAAAACATTTTAGTCAAATCTGCATTAAATGAATTTTTTTCAATCCCAGTGACATGAGATGTTATGGTTTGATTTTTTTGTTTATTTTTCGATGCCACTGCTTGCTTGTGTTTTTCTCGTTTTATGTGTTGCTCGATATAATATTTTTTCTCGTGACTTACTCTTATACCACACAATTTACAAAGAAGGACTTTTCCATCTGTAGAAAAGTCATCTCGCCCAAACTTTGAAACAAAACTTTGTAACTTTAGCGATTCCCTACACGCGATTTTAGGCATTTCAATCTCAAACTCTTTTTCTTATTGACAAAAATAAACGAAATTTTCACACCACACTCTAAACAGTCAATGATGCGGAATAAAATTAAAAGATGCACCCATACATGCATTTTCGCAAAATAATGTCTCCTAAAATGTGCCTAACGGTATATGACTGTCCGTGAGGAACATGCGAGTAGAAAAATAGTAAGATTTTTTTTTTCTTTTGCTTTGTTTCCTTATTTCGTCGCTGCACACGTGCATATGTATGTCGGCACAACTTAATTCCGTTGTTGCCCGGTTTATGATTGTCCGTTGAGCCTGACACGCGCTGGTTGCCGGCCGCTAGTTATATGTATTTAAAAGACGAGCTAAATGTTCTAAATTTCGGAACATTCAGTAAGGGATCGTGAACTTGTCGTTCCTTGGAAAATCCACAACAGACTGCCTTTTTATTCTCTTAAACTATTGCTTAAATATACAAAAAGATACAGGAAGTGACCCTCCGATATTTTATGATGGAAAATTCCCAATATCCTTTTTGTCCTTTCCGGTCGTAAATTTTATTATAATAGGAAAGTACCGGCTAAGGATTAGGGAAATCCAGATAAAACCTAATGAGGACTTTAAAACAACTTATGGTAGATACTCGGTCCACTCTGGACCGGAACTATCCTTATTGGTTGGTTAGGGGGCGACGGAAATAGAGGTAGCCGCCGTAACTCCTCCCCCCTTAGAATGGAGCGAAGGCCGCAATGAAGTTGTTGGGGCTGAAGCGAAGGATTGAAGTGTTGGGGTTAAAGTTGAAGTGACGTGGAGTTTTTTTTTTCCTTGGTGATCATGATGATGATTACAATGATGATTATGATGATGGTGAATGTGGTGGTAGTTGGTGCGGTTATATAGTGTAAGACTTCAGTTTTGATGCCTACGTTGGTAAGATTGACATCCGTCTGGAAATTGTATTCCTTCAGCTTCTCTAGACTAAGGACTTCCTTGGTATAGGTTGGTTTAATGATGCTGTTTGGTGGTGGTGGGATGTGTATTTCGTCCCAGTAGGTGTTTGGGTCGTTTTCATATGTGATGCCGTTGATCTGCACTTTGCAATTTCGGAAGTGTAGCAAAGCTGTATCCTGTATTGTACCGGTTTTCGGGCTGCAAGAAGAGAAAACAAAAAAAAGGACTTGTGGTGCATTAGTGAAAAGTATGTAATTAGGTTGAAGCTGAGTTATCGACTCGATTTTGCCCACATTGTCGAATCCACAATGTGCGACTTGGTTCTCCAACAGTCTCCCTAGGCATCTGGATTTTGGCATTTTCTCGACCAGTTCGGGTTGCATACAAACGTAGGTCTCTCCAGTTTTGGGGCAAGCTGTATTAAAGTGTTGTGCATATTGATCATTGTATGCAATAAATGGTTTTGTTATTATGAGTTTTGTCTCGTTATTATCGTATCATATCATAAGTCGATATTAAACTTAATTTGGTTAAGGTATTGATTTTTAGTCAGTATGTCTTGTTCTCTCTTTATTTTGTTGCTGTATTCTGTTGAAAGGTATTTAAAGTGTTAGTTATTTTCCCTATATTGGTTTCATAATCGTCCAGGTTAATAATATGATCCGGTTCCTAGCCGGAGCAGAAGTACGTCGCGTTTTTTTTTTTTTTTTTTTTTTTTTTTTGATATTGTGAACTTTTATTAGTTGGAAGGAAATGAGTGGTATGCTAAAAGTGTAGGAAGGGTGAAGTTAGTGTTAAAGTTAAATTGGAAAGTTAATTAGCTATAGTGAGGAAGAGAAGAATGGGTATTTTTTGTTTTCTTTTCGACTTATGCTATTTCTTTTCTTAATATTTTTTTTTTTTTTTTTTTTATTAGAATCGTGCTAACCATATTCCCTGGTTACACGTTCATTAAGTATTATTTGGATCATGTTAACCATATGCCTTGGTTACATGTCCATTTCGAGTAATGTTAACCATATGCCCTGGTCACATATTCTCGAGGTAGTGATTGTTCACAATCACACCATGTTTTTATTTTAAATTATTATTATTGTTATTATTATTTTTCTGATAATCATTTTTATGATAATCATATCGATTGGCTACGATCACGCTATGCTCTGATCATGCCATTTGATTTAAGGATAAAAAAAAAATTTTTTTTTTTTTTTTTTTTTTTTTTTTGTTTTTTTGTATGATTTCCGTTTTTGTAATTATTAATATTTTGTTCGATTGAATACTTATATGTAGGTATGTATTTGGTAAAATATGTTTTCTTGAGATGCCACAATCACGCTATACTCTGATTGTGTGTATTTTAAATATTTTAAATATAGATATAGATAGATATACTGTATGTAGATAAGAATAGAAAGTGAATTTGATAGTTAGGTTGTGTAAGTTAGTGGGCGAGGGTGTTAGTGGGTGTTTTCTTTCTAATTTTGCTTTTATGAAGCTTTTTGTTGTTTCGCGTAATTATTGTAAATTTGTTATTTTCTTTTACTATTTGTTTTGAAAACCTAGGTGTCAATTTATTGCGCCTAGCTTCTCTTCGAAATACTGTATCGTCAACCTTTGTCTTTTTATCTTTTGTCATTTAAACTCTAATTTTACACGTATATATATAGCACTAGGACACTAGGCAAATCTTATGTTCAGGTTTGTATTGTAATTATGTATTACGTAATGATCAATATTTAACACTATTATACAACTTACATGCACCCAAAAACTAGGAGGATCATGTTGTCTTCTTGTCGATTCCTGCTGATTTCTGATGCTCTCTGATGACTTCTGATGTTTCCACTGATATTTTCTTTTCCAAGCACTGTTTTGTTAGTATTCACTTTAATATATTAATTCGTTTCTTTCTTCACTGCTTTTTCATTCACTGTTTTGCTTTGTTGGTGTTTGATCACTTTATATATATGTATATGTATATAAAAAACAATTTTTTTTTTTTTTTTTTTTTTTTTTTTTTTTTTTTTTTAGTTTTTCTTCACTGTATTGATTTTCTTTATTGATCACTTCTGTTTTTTTCTTGATTTTGTTGGACACGACACTGTATTTGTATGTATATGGTTCGGCGGTGATAAAGGGTAGAAACCCACGGTTTAAGAATTCACAATTTATTCACTACTTTAATTAAAAAAGAAACCGTCACCGATCCTACCGACTGCGCCAGTTATATGTATTTAAAAGACGAGCTTTGCAAAAACGTTATAATTTATTTGTTCTAAATTTCGGAACATTCAGTAAGGGATCGTGAACTTGTCGTTCCTTGGAAAATCCACAACAGACTGCCTTTTTATTCTCTTAAACTATTGCTTAAATATACAAAAAGATACAGGAAGTGACCCTCCGATATTTTATGATGGAAAATTCCCAATATCCTTTTTGTCCTTTCCGGTCGTAAATTTTATTATAATAGGAAAGTACCGGCTAAGGATTAGGGAAATCCAGATAAAACCTAATGAGGACTTTAAAACAACTTATGGTAGATACTCGGTCCACTCTGGACCGGAACTATCCTTATTGGTTGGTTAGGGGGCGACGGAAATAGAGGTAGCCGCCGTAACTCGCGCAATAGAACATAGAAGACAATCAATGGGAGGGATGGCACACAATCAAGTTACATGGATCTATTGACTCGAATTTTTTTTGTTGAGCTAATTATTGAATTTCGTGTATGCGTATGCATATGCATATGCATGCGAATATTGTAAGTATATTGAGTACATTAACGTTTTGTGTGTTTATTTGATTATTTTGCATGTATTACTTTAGAAAGGCTAAAAAGATGAACAATATGGGAAAAGGCAAAAAAAGGCAAAATAAAATACATACATATTTTTGGCACGAGCGGAACGTCAAACGTGTTTGTTTTTAGTCTATAGTGTCCTACGATTGCGCAAAAAAAAAAGGCAAATTCCACAAAAGCCTATCCCTGGTCATAAGTCTACAAGCCTAAATGGTTTCAATTTTTTTATCCTGATGTTATTTCATCAAAAGTTACTTGCACCACAATTCCTAATAATAACTCGCATGGGTTACATTGAAACCCAGTGGCTGACCTAGAACAATATTCCCACACAACAATTCCAGGAAACATACCAGATGACTCGTTGGCGCCAATACATTGCATGCATTGCCACCGCTGATACTCAGAAATGACCAGCTTATAACTCCTTGCCTGTGTCAACACTGACACTGTGTTAGGTGAGCAATTCGCTTTTGTACATACATACATATTTGCGAATCAACGATCCTGAACAAATGAACCGATTTTGATGCTTTTTTTTTTGTTTGAAAGCTAACTTGATCTAGATGGTTCTTAGCTACAATTTGTGAAGATTTGTTCAGGCGTGAGAAGGCCATCAGCTCTTTTAGGTGACATTAGTGAACAAGACAGCCGTAGTATACAAACAGAAAAGAAATGGAGCGCTATACTTTGCAAGAGCGTAGAATAATTGTGTCGATTTTTTTACCAATAATCGGTCGGTGAAATTTCGTGAATTTCGACGTCAGATTGGGTCAATATTGGATATGATTGTTTTGGTACTAGGTTGTTTACATTGAGTAGGTCTTTATATAATTCATACTTTATCATTATCAATATTCTTTTTAGTATTCTGACTTTCCGCAAGATTTCCGTTGATAAATGTTCGTATTTCTGTCGAATATTCTCCTCAAGGGCTGCGAACGCGAACGTCCGAGACTTGCTGGCATAAGTCCGCGACTTCAAGTAGTCCCAAGGAAAAAAGTCTGGGATGATTAAATCTAGTGATCTTGCTGGCCAAATCAGCAAAACGTTTCCGACTGTAGTGATCTCCAGTAACAGTGATCGGATCAAAAAAATACGACTCAATCACTCCTCTCGCGTGAATGCCGCATCACACAGTGGCTTTGAGTGTATGTAATGGCTCTTCATGTATCACACAGATTTTAAATGCTTATTGACGTAACTGCTTAAGTGTATCTAAATGCATCTCGTCGCTCATGATGATTTTCGTCACAAAATTGTTCTCTTCGTTGTTGATTAAGAATGGTGACAATAATTCACACGCGACTGACGGTCAGCAGGCATTAACTGATGCATTGTTTGCACTTTGTACGGGAACATGTGTAAGTCTTTCACTAAAATTCGCTGTACGGTCCGTCTAGTCATGTCAAATTGCGTGGCCGGTTGTCTGGTGGTCTGGTTGTCTCAGCGATATCGGTCGCGATATTCTCGGCCGAACGACCAGTCCGGTAGGAGCCACGACCTGCATGGTCACCTATGATTCCAATCTGTTCAAGTCGAGTAGCTAAGCGGAATGTTTGCCCAGTTGGCGGGGCATGAAAATAAAATCGACGTCGAAAATCACGAAATTCCACCGACCGATTATTGGTCGAGAAAATTGACACAATAATTCCACGCTCTTGCGGAGTATAGCGCTCCATTGTTTGTCTGTTTATATATCTCTCTAGTTTGTACATAAATGTCAAATATGATTGAGGTACGACACCATTTGCAAAAATTATCTTCTGATAGAGTGATTAATTTTGCGCCACCTAGCATAGTAACTATGTACTTGTATAAACCTACGCTAGGTTTTTTTTTTGTAATGTTGTGCTACAATAACGTTTACATATATAGGCTCATACTCGATGGTCATCAGAAGAAATGAACAGAAATGGTTTAGACGAATATAGTAAACCCAAACTTGATGGGTTTACTAATATGCAGTCCAGTATTTCGTCTTCTATTTTCGAGTTCCATCATCAGGGTAGTTCTGTGGTACCAGCAAACATGGGTGTATCAAACGTTAGGTCACATATTAGGTTCATAATTTGTAGCTAAGAACCACCTCGATCCCATTAGCTTTTAAGCAAAAGTACCTAATACCTTCCATTCATTTGGCCTCAACAGCCATTTCTGTCAAAGAGCTTAACAATATTTCAAAGTCGAGATTTTTGACTTTTTCATTAAAATTTTATGATAACTCCCATAAAATTAATCAAAATTCTTATTGAATTTTTTTCCCGCCACAGTCATCATATACATATAAAGATCGATTTACAAGTCCATTAGATCCACTCATAACTTAATTGTCTATCGTAACCCAGTTGAATTCATATAAGCCTGGTATATTAATCGGACAACTACGTTAATCGTGCGTAACGAAGAAGTCATTCAAACGACACACTTTTTTTTGGATGTTGGCATTCCCAGCCAATGTGTGCCAGTACTCCTCTGCAAGCTTAGATCCGTATTAGCCAATTAGCCACCACGTCGGTAGGAGTGACAAATCCAACTTTTGTCATACTAGTTGCAAGCAATTACTTCTAGTATCTCTGACCACTTGTCAAATAAAACGAAAAGGAGCCCAATACGACACTCATCCACCTTTGCTTTCAATCCTACTTACCGGAAGCATCGGAGCATCTAACAATCAGTCAATGTAGAAAAGCGTACAACCATCCGACTCTGTCCTAAACCCGTCAAAGCCCAGCTCCAATCTGACAAAAATCTCACGGTATTTAACTTCCTGTCAATTTATGTTTGCAAAAAACCTCGGCACGGTCCCGATTCGTTGAGTTTCTGCTCCCAGTCTCCCCTTCAATAATTCAAACTCTGCATTTGCTGGCCGGTTGCTCTCTATAGGTATATGCGGATCGCTACATATGCATATCGAAAACGGAAACCTACATAGACCTGTTTCTATTTCAGTTTATCTCAATAGCATCCACCGCACCGATGTATTTCCACAGTACCAAGAGACTGAGTGTGCTCGAGCTAGGAAGCCATAAAGGGTAGCTACTATCCAGATTGTACTCTTAGGTTGCGGTTCCTATAGTTGCTATTACCCCTGCCGACGCACAATCCACTCAATCAGATGCATTCACTGACGATGGGCGGGAATGAGCAGGCCTGAGAATGGGATGAGGAATTATGATGCATGATAAGAAACGATTTGTTGTCAAAGGCAGGCAACAAGCGTTTGGTGTACTGCTTCAAGGCGCATTCATGAATTGAATATTCATACCGACATGACAGTTCGGACTTCGTCCTGTCAATTAGATAAAGAGTGACTTGATTTATTTATACTTCATGTCATCCACGGGAACTGAAGCGGGCTTTCGTGTGGTGTAGCCTGATTTGGATTTTTTCCACAACGAGTTTATGGTATTTTGGAAAAACTATAGAAATATGGTAGAAGTCGAGAGGGTACATCAGAACAGTTCGAGCTTAATTATTAAAGCTCGGCATGAAAACATTCATTTGCTCTCCCTTAATGAGTACTGTACTTCAGTATACTCTATTCATTACAATGATGCAAGCAAGAGTATTCTAAAAATGTACAAATAAAAACTGTACAATCTTGATCACCTGATACCAATATGATTCCACTGTACGGGTATTTGAATAGTACAAAGCAGGTTCATTACTGTTAATATTTCACTTAGTAAACCGAGTGCACTGAATGAGACGGGTGCAATGATTAATTGGCATCAAGCATTCGTTCAAATTAATTGATAACAAGTGTTAATGAATTAGTGATCTATAAGAAGACTAATTATTTTTATCGCAAAATGGAAATCAATAATATAAGTGCCATCCATGGATATATGTATAAGAATATTTGAGGTATGCACAAATCAATTATAATTTTAGAATTTTAGAATGATTTCGTAAAGGAATGTTACTACTCTATATTAAAAAGGCATTTGACACTGTATGGTTTGATGGTCCTATCCACAAACTAATACACTTTGGTTTGTCCCCATATTTGTGTAAAATTGTTCAAAGTTTCCTGTCTAATCGATGTTTTAGAGTGTTTGTCAATCAAACAAGTTCCAGTCTGACTTATTTTAACGCAGGTGTCCCGCAGGGTTCAGTTTTGGGACCTATCCTGTATAATTTATATATCGCTGATTTTTCGGAACTACCAAATTGCGTTACAGCATTATATGCCGATGATACCGCCATATTATCGTCGACTGAATTCAGTCTCAATATTGGGACGAATCTCAAACATTCGACTGATATATTATTAAATTACTATAAAAAATGGAAAAAAAAACTAAATGCTGAAAAAAAACAAGCCATCTGTTTCACACGAAAAGGGAAAACTTGCTGTGTGCCAGCGAATGCCTTACCATTGAATGGCCTACAAATAATTTGGGCGAAATGAGTGAAAAAGCTTGGCATTCACCTTGACTCGAGACTAACCTTCAGGGAACATATTTTAAATACTCTAAAAAAAGTCAATATAGGAATAAAACTACTTTATCTCCTTATAAATAGAAAATCTCTGTTGGCATATGAATAAACTTAGTCTTGACATATTGTTGACATATGTAAGTATTATGTAAATGTATGTAAATGTATAGGTATAAAGAAAGGTTGCGAACTGCTGCAAAGAATTCGCGGTCAGTCGTTTCCGTTTACTCTCCCGTTATGGGCACGCGACCTAAGCGCTTCTGAAATATTTTGTATTTTTCTGATTAGTAAATAATGAAAAATTAATTAAAAAAATTATAGTTTAAAAAAAACTAAAAAACACACTTTTAGAGATAATCAAATTTAAAAGTAACAAATAATTCTTAGCATACTCGTAAGAATGAAATTACTTACTAAGTTACTTAAAATGATGCTTAATCTTCCATGGCATCATTCTACTAGGGATTTACACAAAAAAGCCGATGAATTGATCTCCGATAGAATACAAAAATTTTATTCTAATTCTATTTATAAATGTAGTAACTCTGACAATTCTTTGCTAAATGAGCTAAATCTAAATTGAATATTTATACACTTGCTTGTCTATTTGCTATTATTATTTATTTATTCATCACCGTTATTTATTTCTTCATATTAATTATACTTAAATCACCCTTATTTATTTATTTATCTACTCATCAATTTATTAATTTATTAATTAATTAATTAATTTATTTATTTATTTACTAATATATTTATTATTTAGCTATTTACTTATTTATGTGTTTATTTATTTATTTATTAACTTTTTATAAAATTTCACATATATTCGTTAAACTCTTCAAACAGCAATTTATGAAACATTTGTCTGATCTTATTTTTGCTTTATCTTCATTTGTGTCTAAATTAATCAATTTATTAATATATTTGTTTACTTTTTTATTTATTTATTTTAAATCAGAGCTTTCAAGAGAAAATAAAATCATAATTTTCAAAGTTATTTTTCAAGCGATTCTTTTGTATGGATGCCAAGTTTGGGGGGATTGTGCAAAATGCCATATAAGGAAACTACAGATATGCCAAAATAAAGTTTTGAAAATGATGCTCAACTTACCTTGGCATCACTCTACCGTAGATCTACACCGTAAAGCGAATGTTGAATTGATCTGTCGTAGAATTGAAAAACTTCGATCTAATTTTGTAATTAGGTGTATTTTTCCAGACAACCCACTCATTAATGAATTGTGTACTAACTAAATGCGGCTTAAGACTGTACTTTCCATCATTTGTATTTATTTATTTGATTACTTATTTATTTATTTATTTATTTATTTATTTATTTATTTATTTATTTACTTATTTATTTATTTATTTATTTATCTATTTATTTACTTATTTATTTATTTATTTATTTATTTACTTATTTATTTATTTATTTATTTATTTATTTATTTATTCATTTATTTATTTATTTATTTATTGTTTTTGTTTATGTATCCTTTTTGGTTTTTTTTTTTTCTCTTATGTGGAAGGTTTTTGTCGTATTTTCCTTCCGAACTCTGATTAATGTTAGTTGTTCCTTTTTCCAATTTTTCAAAAATTATTTCAGTGGCAAGATAATATTATCAAATCCCTGTACTGTAAAATGTGCGGTAACAAACCTAATGTAAATTATTATACGAAATTAATAAATCTATCTATATATCTATCTATCTATCTATTTATTTATTTTTACATCTATGTGTAAGTTTATATGTTATTTGTTATTTATCCATTTATCTATTATTTATATTTATATATTTATTTATTTTCTTACCTACTGATCTTTATATCTATCTTTATATTGATTTGTTTATTTATTTTTATTTATTTATTATTCATTATGAAAGCTTCCGCATTTATTTGTTAGTAAAATTACTACGTAATTTTGCATAATAATGGCTTTGCGTTATTTCTTTATTTTTCCCCTTTAAAGTCTTGACATATAATTAATATCACTATTTTATTTTATAAAGGGTGGTCAACGAAAACGCACGAATAATAACTCTAAATAAAACAAAAAGTTTTCAGAGAATTATCTTAGTATCTTTTATTATGATAGAAGGATCTATGACAATTATGCGTGAAACAAAATATCGGCCAAATGCTCGCCACGGTTTCGGTGGTATACCTCTACCCGATGGTCCATATTTGCAATGACTCTGAGACATAATTGAGGTTCAATGTCGTTAATGTGCCGAATTATCTCATCCTTTAGCTCTTGAATTGTTCTTGACTAATTGACGTACATTTTTTCTTTTAAATATCCGCAAAGAAAGAAGTCCAATGGTGTCAAATCACATGATCTTGGCAGCCAATTAACATCGCCACGATGTGAGATAACACGGCCATTGAATTTCTCACGCAAAAGAGCCATTGTTTCGTTGGCTGTATGGCAAGTGGCACCATCCTGTTGGAAGCACATATCGTCCAGGTCCATATCATCAATTTCTGGCCACAAGAAGTACATTACCATCTCGCGATAGCGAACACTATTCACGGTAACTGCTTGGTCGACCTCATTTTCGAAGAAGTACGGCCCGATGACGCCAGCCCATAAACCGCACCAAACAGTCACTCTTTGTGAATGCATCGGCTGTTCAACAATCACTCGTGGATTCCCATTTGCCCAAATGCGGCAATTCTGCTTGTTAACGAATCCACTGAGGTGAAAGTGTGCCTCGTCGCTGAAGATGATTTTCTTTGTAAAGTCACCATTCACTTCTGTCTGTTCAACCAACCATTCGGCGTATCGACGACGCTTGAAATGGTCAGTAGGCTTCAGCTCTTGAGTCAATCGAACCTTGTAAGCGTGTAAATTCAAAACTTTATTCAAAATTCGCATCAGTGATGTTCGTGAGATGCTCAATTGTTGGGCACGACGACGAGTCGAGGTTGTCGGCTCTTCTGCCACACTATCGCGAACAACAGCAATGTTTTCCGCAGAACGAACTGGGCGAGCATGCACAGGTGTTTTCACATTTCCTACAGACCCGGTTTGCCGAAATTTGTGCACAATTCTACCGATTGTGGACACATTTGTTCGATTATGTTGACTAAAAAAATCACAAAGTGCACGAAATGCATTTTTATTTGAATACCCATTTTCGTAAAAGACTTCAACAATCTTAACGCGCTGCTCAATTGTGTACCTCTCCATGATTGAATTTGTCAAACACTGTAACAAAGAAATGTCAAATTAAGTTGGGCAAAAAAACTTGACCTTAAGGTGTGACTCACAATTAACATCGTGCATTATGGTTGGACCACCCTTTACCTTCCCCACTATTTTCTTTTTCTGAATAAAAATATACCTTTAATTGTATTTTAAAATATATTTCAGTAGAAAGATATTGTAATTATATCATATCTCTGTACTAATTGTAAATTGTGCAATAGCATCACTGTATCTTCTATGTAACGAAGTAATAGCAACCAAAGACCTTAAAAGTTTCACTGAAAAGTTATAAATGCACACGATGAGACACTATCTATTACTTACTTGAATCCGTATAAAAAAACTGGGCCGAAATAACGCAAATATTGCAGGGAAACAATTAAATAATAAGGATCACCAACACCGATTTACTAACTTATAATACTTACTGTAGATGGCGCTACAGTTCGGGGGCAACCAAGGCCTCAACCAAAAAGCCTCTTCCGCCGGCAGAATCTTTGGCCAGCTGCTTCCAGTGCCACACGCCCAGTTGGTTGAGATCCCTTTCCACCTGTGCGCGCCATTCGGTCGTCCTCTGCTGCGTCGCCCCTCGAGATTGGAATCGAAAACTCTTCGGGCCGGAGCGGTGATGTCCATCCGCTCTACATCGCCCAACCATCTTAGACGTTGGATCCATAGACGTCTAACTAGACCGATGTCGCTGTACAGCCCGTACAGTTCTTGGTTGAATCTTCACCTCCACTCTCCTTTTACACAAACGGGACCAAAAATTGCACGCAGAATTTTTCTCTCTAAGCGCCCAAGAGCCTCTTCATCCGTTTTGATAATGTCCAAGCCTCAGCGAAATAGGACCGGGATGATTAAGGGGTTGTAGAGGAATACCTTAGTTTTTCGAGAAAGGGCTCTACTACTCAATTGTCTCTTGAGCCCAAAGAAGCAGCGGTTGGCAAGAGTTATTCTGCGTCTTATCTCAGCGCTGGTGTCGTTGCTGCTTGTCACTATCGAGCCAAGGTAGACGAAAGGTACTTCAAAAATATAGCTGCCCCAATGGGTCTTGTACCCATTGGCCCTTAGGCCCACTTTAGCCGCTTCTTCTTGAATGCTTGCAAGCGCCCCAATGACGCCTCGCTTTGTCCGGCCAATAACATAATGTCATCTGCGTAGGCAAGCAATGATGTAGACTTGACTAAGATCGTACCTCTTGCATTGGTGGCAGAGCTTCGCACGATCTTTTCAAGCATGATGTTAAAGAAATCACATAATAATGCGTCACCCTGTCTAAATCCTTTTTTAACACCAAAGGTCTCGGTTAGTTGACAACCGACCTTAATGGAGCAGCGAGAAATCTCCATAGTCATCCCGCACAGTCTGACAAGTGATATGGCTCTGTATAGCTCATCTCCATAAACACTGTCATATGCGTCTTTACAGTCGACAAAGAGGTGGTGCGTGTCAACCTGAAATTCTTGGGTCTGCCGTAGTGTAAATATTTATTTTCCTGACCTGGAACCACACTGGTAGAAACCTACCAGATTGTCCACGAACGGTTTCAGGCGCTTACATAGTACGGTAGAGAGAATCGCAATGTTCAGGAGACTTATCCCTCTATAATTGGCGTCATAAGGATCTCCTTTCTTATTGACCGGGCAAACGATGCTGAGAGTCAACTCATCGGCCATGCTTTCTTCCGACCATATCTTGCAGATGAGTTGGTGCATATTCCTGACCAGCTCACCGCTAGCTGGCTTAAATAGTTTAGCGGGGAGTCCGTCGGCTCCAGCAGCTTTATAAGACTTAAGTTTCGATATCGCTTTCTTAACGTCGTCTAGGTCGGGTGGACGGGATTCTCTTTCGTCTTCATCCATTGTGAATGGTTCGTTCTGCCTGGCGGCGGCATTTTGAATATCATCGCCGTTATACAGTCTGCAGAAGTGGTTTTTAAACAGTGTCAGCATCAACTGTGACTCCACTATTAGTTGTCCGTGTTCATCCCTGCAGGCTTCCGCTCTGGCTTTATAGCTCTGACATGTTGGTTTTATTTTTGGGTAAAAGCTTCGAACGTCGTTCCTGCAAGAGGATCTCTCCATTTCCTTGATCTCGCGCTTCTCGTGCACCTTTTTCCTTCTCAGAAGCGCATGCTCCTCCCTCCTTTTCTGTTCATAGAGCTCGCGGGCAGCTCTCGTCCGTCGATGCAGTGTAGTTATGTATGCATTCTGTTTCTCTACATGGGCCTGTTTGCACTCGTCATCAAACCAGGGATTTCTCGAAGGTGGTGGCTTGAAACCGAGTACACCTGAGGCGGCCTCTCTGATGGCGCCCTGACAACGTCTCCATTACTGTTCTATAATTTGTGCAGATTGCATCGGGTCTTGAGAGAGCTTGAGGGAAACTTTATCGGCGAAGATCCTGGCGGTCTCTTGCGATTGCAGCTTTCCGACGTTAAATATTGCTGTTCTGACTCAATTCCGTTGATTCCGAGAAATTCTCATCCGTACCTTTTTTTTCTTATAATTCGTGCAGGGTCAAGAGTGTAAGCTCTTATATGTGTCACACAACCTGGACGGGATGCAGATGGTTTTTGTCGAAGATGTTCGTTCACTACTCTTCGGCGGTAGTTGTCCTAGATAGGACGAGAGATTTGACCGAATTATTCGCGTTAGTTGTAGTTCACAGTAGCTCTTTTGTTTCTAAGTCATTAAGATGTTATATTGTAAATTCATACATAGAGTATGACTTTTAAAGTGATCTTATGTTGCGAGTGTTATGCCTTCGTTAGCATTTTTTGATCATCTCTTATTCAGAACTGATGTTGGTGCAGTTTTTCCGTATAGGAATTGTTCTTGACTATGGACGGACTTGAACTACAGACCTTCGGCTCAACAATCGCTGAACGATTACCATTGCACTACGACCACCACCTTGGCTGTAACAAGGTAATGATCCAAGTCAATGTTGCCTCCTCGAAAGGTTCGAACATCTAAGATGCTTGATGAGTGTCTACCGTCAATCACAATGCGATCAATTTGATTGGTTGTCGATTGATCGGGAGACCGCCAGGTCCCCTTATGGATGTTGAGGTGTGGGAATCGTGTACTTGCTACTACGAAATTACGTCCCGCCATAAAGCCCACTAGCCCTAGTCCCTTTTCTGATATGGTGTTATGTAGGCCACGCTTTCCTACGATTCGTTCAAAGATAGCTTCTTTAACTCAGCTTCGCATTGAAATCTCCTAGAACGATTTTGGTGTCATAGCTGGGACATTGGGCATATGTTCTGTTTAGGGTATCATAGAAGTCATCTTTATGTGGGTCATCGTGGACACATATTAAGCTTATATTGCCGAAATTGGTCTTGATAGATATCACAGTTTTTCATCCGCTTTTTTCCTGGCCCAACCCATTGCACTTCTTGGAGTGCGGTAATGTCTGCCTTATAGCAGTCTAGAGATTTGACCAGTTGACCGGCCGCACCTGGTCTGTTAAGGGACCTAACGTTCCAGGTGCAGATTCCTAATTCGTTTCCTTTATACGTTGTAATCCGTCCGTATCCGAGGCTATTGGTTGTTTTTGAACAAGTTACCGTATGGTGGACAAAAGTTGAACCAAAAACTATAATAGTTCAACAACTTCAGAGACCAACATGTCTCGGTAGCTACGGAGCCATGCCGGTAGTTTAAGAGGTACTGATGGGAATTACTCCACTGCTTCTTTTTTCCTCCGACCATTGGGTCACGTGTCCATCCATTATCACAGTTTTTACCACACACGTTCACCTTTGATAAAAGATTTGTGATACTGATCCCACACAGCACAGCTTGCCTTGCTAAATGTCAAAGGCTTCAGGTGGTACACAGATGGCTCCAACATGGACTCAGGTGTTGATTCTTGCAACTTTGGATCAAATCTGAATATAACGAAGGCCCTGGGAACTAGTATTGGTGTCTTCCAAGCCGAACTATACGCCATCCTGACGTCAACCCAAAGTTAAAGACTACCATAAGAGGTGTGTCATCAATATACCCTCGGACAGTAAGGAACCGCTCAGAGCGTTGGGCTACGAGCCCTACGAACTCATTATCCGTCAAGGAATGCCACGATACCCTGCAAAAGAAATAAGGTCAAACTCTGGTGGGTGCCAGGGCACAAGGTCATAAAAGGCAACGAAATCGCCGACCAACTCGCTAGGAAAGGTTCCAGCGAAGGTTACATATGTAGGTGCCGAAACTTTCTGCGGAATCCCTAAGTCGAAGATTCATTTTCTCTTAGACAAGTGGGAAAAATCGCAACACCTGCACTTTTGGAACAGCGTTCAAGAACTCCGACAATCGAAAAGAATCATGCGGCTATCTTTCGGAATACTGTTGTCTGAGATATCATCTTAATAAAACAAGCCTCTCGATTGGAACCAATTGCTGACTTTTTCTAGAGGACGACGAAACTGCAGAGCACAAACTATGTGAGGGTGCTGCCCTCTACCATTTTAGGAAGCTTATCCTCCTCAGAGAAATCATGACTCCTGGGAGGATCAGCTTCTACGAGGAACATCCTTTAATTTTTTAAGAAGGTAGAAGGTATTAAGAAGGTAGAGGAAATCCTCGGCAAAATAGATAACACTAGTCTCAGTGCTCTATGATATTTGTTAGCACTAGCCCCCTATTAAAAAAAAAAAAATCTATATTACTGCTTGTATTGAAATAACGAAACAAAGTACTTAAGCTGGGTATCCAAGCAATGAAAAGTATATGTTCGTTATTAAATAATTTACCCGGATATCCTTATACATTGTTGTTTGTGTACGATGATGAGCACCAAACGATACATTCAGCCATTTTGTATTCAAACAAGGAGAGTAGCACTAACAATAGCAGCACTGGAAGCGATAGTTGCAGCAGTAGCAGTGTATAGAAGCAACAGCGATTAAAGTTAATAATTTAAAATATCCTTCTACGCTACATCGCACTCTCTATTAACATCCTTCTCCACCATACTCGCCATGACTCAAAAATGGAACGTGAAAGAAAATACTGACAACAACTACGAGTATGCGGGCGGAAGGCTATATACCTGTAGGGAGTATGCATCCCCTACTGCAAGGAGTGTTTACATTTATTGAATCCTTGAATCGGTTGTTTACATTTTCTTCTTTTTGCAGTACAAAAATGTGTGAATAAGTTGCTCCTCTATTAACGTTGGGCTGCACAAACTGCTCAGCAATGGTTCTGCTTTAGTGCTTGACATTCAAATCAAGCGTTCGAATTCAATGGAGAGGAACAACTTCGCTCTGATTAGCAGTGGAATCCTTTTCCCCCATTTTTATCTTTTTTTTTTGTTCCCCATGTTTCCCTCTCTTTGCCTGGTCTAGTATAGAATCAATAGTAATTACCACGGCTCCAAGTTTTCTTCAGAACTTTCAACTTTTAAACATTAATTCATGTGAACCCATAACTCTTAACTGGTCTGCCCAACCCAATCGTGCCTTTTTCCTCGGGTAGTTGCCCACGACTTGGCTCTGACCTCTGTATAACCCTCCGTATGATCTGAGTAGAGGCGGCAAATGAAGAAAAATTGCACCAATCCGAAGAAAAAGAAACGGAGCAGAACAAAGCACGGGCGGAAGGAAAAGGATTCAAGGATGGGACCGATAATTGGTAATTAATTGATTTTATGATTCATTGAAAGGAACGCTCTTTAAAGCGACCAACAAACGACCACCAAGTCAACGTAATAACTTTTAATTATTTAATGCAGTGAAGTAGCCAAGTCGGAAGAAGGCATACTTAAACACAATTACCGCACAGCAATTGAAGGATATGCCCACGATTTCACATACGAGTGTTGGATTTTCTGACTTTACTGCTTCCGATGCGGTATTGGAGTTACGGATAATCCGTCAAGTTTTATACGAGGGTGGTATGAGGTAAAGAAAAACAATTTTTTTTTAGAAATGGCGATTTATACACTTATACACTTGACCCAGCGATGCTCCAACTTCTTTAACCCGTCTGAAAAATACGTTATCTCGAGGTCTGAAAAGTAGGCCTCCGTGGCGGCGATGACCTCCTCATTCGACTGAAATTTCTGCCCGGCGAGTGACTTTTTCAAGTTTGGAAACAAAAATAAGTCGCACGGGGCTAAATCTGGAGAATACGGTGGATGGGGCATCAGTTCGTAGCCCAATTCGACCAATTCGGCCGTGGCGAGGGCGGAGGTGTGAGCCGGTGCGTTATCATGGTGGAGATCACTTTTTCTTCGCCAAGTGGGGCCGTTTTTTCTTCAATTCGGCGTCGAATCGGCCCAATAATTTGGCATAGTACAGCCCTGTGACCGTTTTGCCCTTCTCCATAAATCGATGTGGATCACACCTTGTGAATTTCAGAAAACGGTGGGACCTTTCCGGCCGATGGGACAGTCTTCGCCTTCTTCGGAGCACGTTCGCCGGGTGAAGTCCACTGTTTCGACTGTTCCTTGGTCTCTGGTGTGTACCATGTTTCGTCGACTGTCACGAAACGACGCAGAAACGCCTTCGGATTGCGCTTAAACAGCGTCCAACACTGATCTGAAGTGATCTCACGGTTGCGCTTGTTGTCCGGAGTGAGCAAACGCGGCACCCATCGCGCCGACAGCTTTCTCATGTCCAAAATTTCATGCAGGATATGACCCACGCGATCTTTTGAATTGCCTACTGTCTCAGCTATTTCGCGCACCTTCAATCGGCGGTCTGCCAATAATACGAGATCGTGGATTTTTGTCACGTTATCCTCCGTGGTAGCCGTTTTCGGGGCACCTGGACGTGGCTCATCAAAAACCGACGTGCGACCACGTTGAAACTCGTTAAACCAATTTTTGATGGTCGCCATCGAAGGAGAAGAGTCACCGTACACGGCATCCAAACGCCCTTTGATTTCGCTGCGCGATTTCCCTTCAAAAAACAAGAATCGAATCACCGACCGATATTGCTCTTTTTCCATTTTTCTAAAATCCGAAATTTCGACAGTCGCCGTGTACTACAATGTACTACATGATAGTAAGTTGCTCATGCGATACTGGCGCCATCAGGCTAAGTACTTATCGGACCACCCTCGTATTATGTTTTTACCTCCCTTTTAGGGAAAAGAGGTTCCGAACATGTGGTTCTTTGTCCTGCAGGCTTTGATGCGAGAGAAAATAATGTGCAAAATCTATATTTAATTGAATACTCATATCATCATTCACTTGTCAGTTAAGAACTGAAGCATGGAATATAAGTTATCCATGCCACAATAGAACTTCAGAGTTTCCGTTACTCTTTAGGGTTGAGAATTGGCTAATAATTCTCAGCATCATGGCTGAGAGGGCCACGGGGGCATGGAAGATTCATCATCGCATCTAGAGCAACGCCCTGCGTGCTGGGGACGGTCCCTGTATAGCTGAGACAAGCGGTTCTTTGGAATTTGGTGAAAAAGCCCACGATGTGTCTGCATGTTACCCTGTTTCACTAAACAACCGATGCATATGAGATTCGGTCTTATCATTGCCGTGAGGACCCTTTTTCGGCGATAAGCCCCATGTTTTGCTAAAATCACCTTTGCATTGCGAAAAAAAGCTCTGACAGCGCTTTAGTGGCTTTTGACACAGCAACTTGCTATCTAAGATGACTCTCAGATACTCAGCTTATTTGGAACGACATCAGTCTTAAGAGGATTAACCGACAGCCCATTACTCGTGCACTAGTCATCGATCACATTTAGCGCCACCCGTGCTTTAAGACAGAAAGTCGCTAAACATGGGCCGACAGAGAGAATAGCAACATCATCCGCATAGTCATGGGCACAGATTCCAGAGGCTTTGAGAGCATCGACCAGGGAGTCGACCACCATGTGCCATAGCAACGGAGACAGGACGCCACCTTGCGGGCAGCCCCTTTTTACGCCAGATTTGACACATTGTTCGAGCCCTGCATCAGCGATCAATGTCCTGTGCTCAAGTATTGCTTTGATCCATAAAACTAGTGCTTCATATATACATTGTGTCGAAAGTAGCGTTATCAAAAGCTCCCTCAATGGCGACGAAGTTGGCCAGTACACACTCTTTCCTTTCGAGTGCGCATTCAATTCTCCCAACTAAGTTTTGAAGCACAGTCTCAGATAAGCATTTTGCATCTCCGAGAGAGGATGCATTCGAAGGTCAACTTTGCGCACGTGCAACTCTACTAGTCTCCTCATGCTTTTCAGCAAGAGGGAAGCTAGACTAATTGGTCTAAAACTCTTGGCGAGTGAGTAATCTTCTTTTCCTATTTTGGGAATTAAGACTACTTTCACCGCGCTAAGGAATAGGTATATAGGGAAGCGCTAAGCTAGCAGTGAAATTCTTTCAATTCTTCTTCAAGGAAGCAGTTGTCTTATATCTTTTGCGGCATAGCAGGGTATATCTCTTCAGTACCTATCGACTTGAAGCCATCGAGAGATGTGACAACAAATTCAATGGGTTCCTTAGTCGTTGCCACCCTTGAGGCAATATACCAGCTACGCCGAGTTGTCATCATCGTTTCACCCGCTGTTACGATTGAAGGAGTGTGCAATGCGTCAATGACAGTCCAATTTCCTGCTGGGAGATTTTTTGACAGGACAGGTGAGTTCGAAACAGTTGGTGATGGCGTTGCTCAGGTTATGAACTTGTGAAAATGAGGTCGAGTTGTCTGCCCTTGTATTTTAAAATGCCGCTGATCAGCTAGGCGATCAGAGAAGAGACATTCTTTGGCTGCAGTGGGATTAGAGGCAATGTAAAACGATTGGTCGTCTGAAGAGATCCATTTACGGTGAGGAAGATTGAAGTCACCGAAAACTAGGATCTTGTCTTGGGGATCTCGTAAATCAATTAAATTATCGATTGTATCAATGGCCAAGTTATATGTTTCAATAGGTTGTGATGGCAAAATGTAAAAGCAGAAAACAATTGAGTTTCGGACGGCTGGAAGAACACCGCGGCATGGACAACCATCAGTAGGTCGGTTAACATCATCGTCGCGATAAACGTTAAAGTTGGATGGGAATAGTTCAAGGTTGTTTATTAGAGATTAGGTTCGTTTCGGTAAAGGCAAAGCTTTCAAAAGGTAAGGCACGTGATTGCTGCAGAACTGCCTGAGTTTTAGAGCGCAGACCTCTTACATTACATTAAAATGTAAGAGGAGGGTTTCCGGGGAGCGTTAGAGTGGCAGGAAGGGGGAGATTTTTAGGGACGAAAAAACCTATCATGGTCAGCTTTGCTACACTGAAGATGCGATATACGCTATATTGTCTGAAGGTATCAAGATCGTTTGATACTTTTTTTGGGTGAGATATTGAAAAACTCGCGATATTTAATGAAAAGCTACTTGAAGGTGTGTGAAATCGGTGGGGAGACCTTCCTGTTTTATTGAGACCATTACGTTGGTGTTTGTTTTACCTTCATAACAAACCGAGTCGGATTTGTCATGAAGATAGACCAAAAAGAGACGAATGTTCTCATAGATCTTCATATCTCTTAACCTGGACAGAGCGTATCGACATTCGTTGGGATCAATAGATTGCTGGGTAAGTTTGACTGATGGTGGCAGTAGGGGATCAACGAAAGGCTTGGAGGGGACAGATGTTGAAGAAAATTTGGTTTGTAGATGGTCTGAGAGATGAGGATCTGGCTGTAGCTGAGGTATTAGATAGGGATTAAGGATGTGGCAGCTTTGAAAATATAAAAAAAGGAAACTTGGCTCCGGACTTAAGGTCAAAATTTGGAAATGAGTTTGGATCCGGTTCGTGTGCTAGGGTTGGAGGTGATAAGGTTGTATTGAAAATACTTTGTGTAACCAGTTTGTTTCATTAAAGCCTCAAATCTTGGGCAAAAAACGGCGGAAGCAAAGTTGTACACCTAGTATATATTTATTCGTTTTACACAAAAAGATTTCCGAAGACAAAAAAGCACAAATAAAATGTCATGTTGTTTTACAATATAAATTAAAAAAAAAAAAAACTTTATTATCAAAATGAGTGTTAATTAGTGCAAACGTTGCGTGCGTTATGCCCATTTTACGGATAATGTGGAGGCCCTTAACAGTCGTCTATTCAACGTTTGGTGGCCAAATTTGAGGCGGCCGGTAATCAATCAGCCAACATTCGTCAAAGGAAAGGCAGATTGGCAGAGACAATCACCGCGATCCGTGAAAGTGTGCATTGGAACCTGAGGCAGTCTATTCCTCGTCGTGCACTAGATCTCGGCCTTTCGCATACTTTAACTTGTCGGTTTTTGCATCGGGATTTTAGCCTATATCCATATGAGATCCAAATGATCTAGGAGCTCGAAGTTCGTGACCATAGACAATGACGTTTGTTCGCTTACAATGACGCTGACTGGTCTTCCGAGCGTTTGGAAGAGTACCCCAATTTTGGCTGAAAAATTATCTTTAGCGACGAGGCGCATCTTTGGATGAATGACTATGCTAAAAAGCAACATTTTACCTCCCAAACAGCTTGTTTTATCCCATTTCAACATCCCTTAATGAATACCAGGAGTATTTTTGCCACCAGTATTACTATTCAACGCTTTTTTAACGCTGCAACCCAGTTGAAAAAATATTCTCAATCGAATGGTCTCAAGTGACCTCTGCTTATTTCACCCAACCACCTGCATTCTAACGCAGTCCGATTAAGCAGATAAAATCAATAATAACTTTGCGAGCACCTTCTTCAGTTGTACATTCACATGTGGTTTGGGGTAAATACATCCCGAGCCGGGAGCCCAAGACCTAGCCCCTCTAACCCCATTTATGCACGCGATCTTTTCAAACACATACCACTTATTCGCTACATTTCGAATGCATTTCGTGCATTCGAAATTTCAAGCGCAGAAACGTGAGCAAAAACCCTAAACAGGTAAGATATATTTATCGGAGTACCTATTAACTTTGGGGGGGGTGGGTATAAATCCCCATCACTACTACTCTCTTACTTGCTCGCTCCTCCACTCTCATGCTAGCTGCGGAAAGGTAAAATTCTAAATAAATCACGCATAAACTGTTTAATAACAAAATAGAATAAAATAGATAAAAAGGGATTTCAAGGATACTCGAAAGGATTGAATACCAGTAAATAGTGGTATTCCTCTGCAGGACCACCTTCATAGTATACTGAATCGATACACTCCATCGTTTCGTTCTCAGGAACTAAGCAGACAAAAGTTCAACATTTAAAAATAATAAAGCTATAAAGATCCACGGTGTTCTTTGCCACAAGTATATAGCCAAAAAGGACATCAAGCGACTGAATATGATGAGATTTAAGCTATATTCTCGAAAAATAAAATACAATTTTTATGAAAGAAAAAAAAAAAACGGAACAGTTTTCTCCAGGAAAATAGGAAAATTATGGAACATCCTTTTGGAGCACTGTATTAGGGGTTAAGTCCTTGCAATTCATACAGAGATTTCATATAAACGGCCATAAAATAATCTTCGGAATGGATGGAGACATAGCTGGGGCCGGAATGGCAATGCGTAAGATATATCGTTGTCGTACATAAAGGTCCTTAAGGACTTGCAACTTTAATATGCTTTTGATATAGGGTTGCCATGTGCTTCGCAGTATTAAACGTTTCAAGCTGTTAAGACAGTTTTTATTTATTTAATGTACATATCTATTAGATTCTATTCTACTACTTAAGAAGCTGACGAAGCTGAAGCTTCTATGTGTAACAATAAACAACATTACACATATTATAAGTATAAATAAAAAAATGTATTCAAAAAATAATTTCAATTTAAATTTATAGTTTCCAACGTTCGACCTAAATAAATGTGCCTCTTTGGCAAATTTCTTATCCTACTTATCCTTAACATCAACTCGGAATGCTCAGGCTATAATCACGGCCAAAATTAAAGGCCGAATCCAAATTCACAGAAACAGAACGAATGTATGTATAAAAAATATCATTATTGGAAAGTTAAGACTCTCTCGTATCCAGCGTTAAGAGCTAAATTTATATCTGTTTTCCCGTACTAGATAACACAGAAACTAAAGACGAAGCAAAACAAGTATAAGGTGGCGCAAAATTAATCATCCAATTTTGTTTTAATTACTTTTTTACTAAAAAAAAAAGAAGATTTCGAGTAATGGAGATCTTTATTTGGACCTTTACTATTTTTCTCTTAAGTGGAAAAAACGATATCCGTCCACAAGATTTCCGTCGATAACTGTTCGCATTCCTGTCGAATATTATGCTTAAGGGCTACAAGATTTATTGGCATAATCCCGCGACTTCAAATAGCCCTAAGAAAGAAGTCTGGGATTATTAAATTGGCTGATCTTGTTGGCCATACCAAATCGCAAAAACGAGAGATTTCGCGACCAGGAAACGCTGTGGCTCGTGCTGTGTGTGCGGTTACTCCGTCTTGTTGAAACCACATCGCTCATCCAAGTCTGGCAGTAGAAAATCGTTTATCTTGGCCCTGTAGCGTTTGCCAGTAACAGTGACCATATTGCCGAAGGCGTCCTAAAAACAATACGGCCCTATCACTTCTCCCGCGTGAACGCCGCGCCACACAGTGGCTTTGAGTGGATATAATGACTCTTCGTGCATCATACGCGGATTTTCAGTGCCCCCGAAACGAAGATTTTACTTATGGACGTAACCGCTTAAGTTACTTAAGGCAATGCGCCTCGTCGCTCATGATGATTTTCGACACAAAATCGTTATCTTCCCAAAAAGGTGATACCTAACACTGATACAAGTATTCCCGAACGGAAACAAAAGACAGATTAAAGTAGGAAACGCCTTACCTGAAACACTCACGGCACGTGAAGTATTTACTAAAACAAGGAGACGCCTTGTCACCACTTCTATTCACATTGATGATGGAATAAGTAATGAGATTTATTCAAATGATAGGGAAATAATCCAATTAAATACATCCACTATGGCGTGCTCTGCGTGCTCGTTCGTACTAAAGGAACTATTTAAAACAACTATTTTGCCACGCAATGTCAAAAGCTATATTTGAATTGAAAATTGGTTTCTGCAAACGAGATCATAAGGAGGATCTATGACGAAAAAAGACGAAGAAAATTTAAATCGCAAAGACTGCGAGGATCGTATATCGGAGCTAGCTTCAGTAACAGGCTTCTGTATTCAGGCTGAGAAGTTTGCTGTTACGAATGGCACATTCGTGGTGAGATGTTTCTCTCAACTACTACCCATCGGGTAGTCTTAATGTGCGCCATCTGCTGAGTTCCGGGGAAACTGGAAACGAGCTGGAAGAACAAGCGCGATTACTTGCAACGAACAACTTGTATATTCTTACAAAGAGAGCAGAAAAAATATGACTTTACTCTGGTTCTAGGGATGGATAACACCTCTTTTGACTCTCTGAAATCTGCGAATCACGTCCCTACTTCGTCTTTGGTAAAATTTTATTCCATTTTGATGTCAAATAGTCGAAGGATGGGACGTGCTCTGCAGTTTCAATATCTAATTTTTACTCAGATTAATCTACCGAATTGGAAAGGCCTAAGGCCTGCCTCATGATATCGAACTCACTACTGGTAACCAAACTTGGACAATTTTGTGGAGGAGATTTCGTGCCTGTTAAAGTAAACTATAAAGCGCATAGAACGATGAAGTGTTCAATTACATCGTTACGTCTGCTTACTTACTATGACTCGGTACTACCTCCGCCACCGAAGGCAGTTTCTAAACTCTTAAAGTACTCTGAAGTCAGAAAGATTGGACTCCACATTTGTTGCGATTATAATGCTCAAGACACTGTTTGCAATCTAAGAAGATACCGTCTTTTAAAGTTCACTCTTTCCAACTCTCAACCAATGTCGCAAGACGGCTAGATGACCTAACCCTATTTAACAGATATATGAAAGCCATCACAGAAACTAAAACAGCACTTGATAGAAGAGGTACCATATTAGAGGAAGAGTCATCAACGTTCACTAGGCAACATCCCACGCAATTGACCTGATACTCGTACGTTAGCCTTGGCGGCATATTTTATTGAAAAATTTGAAGATATTCACTTTCAAAGTGAAGATAGACTATCAGCTACTGCCTGCAGACCGCCGATCGCGTCTAAACTAGGAAACCATTCCCCGAAACCTCAATGACTAAGTAGACGATTTTCGGTGAAAAATAAAAATCCTCATTACAATCTGATTGGATACGTAAACAAACAATATTTCCACTTCTGAAGCACTGAGGTTTCGCGAATCATTCCCGAAGAGCCATTACTACCACTCTAAGGGACTGTATGGGGAGCCATCCTACTGAGACGCAATATATATAGGCTAACGGAGCCAGAGCCAAGCTTCTCTCATTCACTTGTTTTTCACATAAGTTTTTTTTTTTTTTTTTTTTTTTTTTTTTTTTGTTATAATTCGTGCAGGTTCACGAGTGTACGCTCTTTTGGAGTTGTCACACAACCTGGGGACGGGTGCATAGTTTGCGTCGAAGATGTTCGTTCACTACTCTCCGGGGGTGTTTGTCCTTGTTAGGACTTGGGAGATTCCACTGAATTTGCGTTGATTGTAGTTCACAGTAACTCTTTGGTTTCCATGTTATTAAGGTGTTGTATTGGAAATGCACACACAGAGTATGAATTTTGAAGGGATCTTATGCTGCGAGTGTTATGCCTTCATCAGCACTTTTTGATCATCTCTCATTCACAACAACTGATGTTGTTGCACAGTCTTCCCGTATAGGAATTGTTTTTGACTATGGACGGACTTGAACTACTGACCTTCGGCTCAACAGTCGGTGATGATTACCATTGCACCACGACCACCCCCAGTGAAGGGGACCTACAGTTTAATCTCGATTCCAAACGGCAAGAATCTTTTTCAAGCGTACTACGGTGGGATTCGCCAATATGTTGTATGTATGGCCGACACACTTCCCACTGGCTTACGATTTACCTTATGATAACTAGGCTAAGAAAAAATATGTTTTATTTAAAAAGTAGCTGATGTGATTATAATCGCTTAACCAGGTAAGGACCCTCACGACATATTCTGGTATAGACCAATATCTCTACTTCCTTGGACCTCAAAATTGTTTGAAAGATTGATTTTTAAGCGTCTCAATCCAATCGTAAAAATAAGAAAGCTTATCCCAAGTCATCAGTTTACATTTCGAAGTAAATAAGCGACAAAGAACAAGTACACAGAATAACAACCGAAATTTAAAGAGCGTTAAAAGAAAAAAGCATAGGCCTTTGACAGTGCATGACATGAAGGTCTACTCAATAAATTAAAAGTGTACCTACCAGAACAGTTCTGGCAGACTCCACCTATTGGAGTCTTATTTAACATCACGTTACTTTCACATAAGACAGGAGAACTGTTATTCTAAGCTAGTGCAGATCGAAGCTGGAATTCCTCAAGGAAGTGTCCTCGGGATACTCAAAGGCACTCAGAGTGAATTTAACTTCAAACGCTTTAGATGGATCAAAGGCAATCTTTGCTCTTGTTGCTATCATTTGAAACTAAGAAGTAAACAATAAACACATACAGTGTTGAATAAAACTAATGCACCCCCTATGATCAAACTATTGGTTTTGCTTACAACGGACGTCAGAGTGAAGCGACAATTTTTTTTTACTGATTTTTTACATTTTATTAAACGAAATAATAATAAAAACATAACATTGTTCATTACAGAAAACAAAACAAAAATTCATTAAACACAACAAGTCAAACTTTCACTTGGACAAAATTTAGGCACCCCCTATATAAAAAATTTACTAAACAGTTAACAGTTTTGTT
This sequence comes from Merodon equestris, assembly GCA_958301585.1. Taxonomy (NCBI): domain Eukaryota; kingdom Metazoa; phylum Arthropoda; class Insecta; order Diptera; family Syrphidae; genus Merodon; species Merodon equestris. The sequence continues at coordinate 49,674,800 of OY284416.1, forward strand.
GCATATCCTTTTACTTTTATAACATCCATACATTTTTTCGGCATAGAATTTATAAGGCTATCTATCGCGGTCCTATGTAGGTATGTTATTCCAAGCGTCCTCCACTGCCTTGTACTATTCATCCAAGGTTTTGACCTAGTCCCTTTTAACTCGCCTGTTGACCATCTCCCACAAGTTCTCAATAGAGTTAAGGTTAGGAGATCGCGGGCTAATCCTCAACCTTGATGTTATTGGCATTAAGCCAAGTCTTGACAACTTTATTTTTATCTTTTGGATCGTTGGCTGGTGGAAACGTCCACTTCAATAGCATCTCTTCTTCAGCATAAGGCAACATTGAAACGATCCATGATGCCATTTATCCTGTAGATTGGCCTGATCCCTCAATCAGGGAAGCATCCCCAGACGAGCACACTTTCCCACCGAATGGGACGCAATATTTCGGATTCACCCTTTTTCCTACAGGTATCCTTTTTCTGGTGATACCATCATCTTTTTATTTGGATTTGGATTCATCAGGAAATAGGATGGTTTTTCACTTTGCAATTGTCCAGTTGAGATGTTTATGGGCAAAGGCCAAACTTTTCTTGCGGTTCTTCTTGGAAATGAAGGTTGTTCGTGCTGGACGGCGGCTAAATAATCCCAATTCGAAAGACCTACGAATCGATCTGGCACTCACTAGCAATTACAAGTCGTGTAAAATTTGTTTAGAGGAAACTGTGGGCTCTTGCAAGATTTTTCGTTTTTTGAGAGATTTTTGTTTGGTAGTCGTCTTACCGGTGGTTCCATACTTCCATATCAGCCGGGAAATAACTGATCTATTTATTCCATCTTTATCGCTATTCTTCTGTCTTGATAATCCGTTTTGAAAATCAGCAATAATTTTTAGAAATTATTCCAAGTTCAATTGATCTCAAAAATTCCTTTCAAATTTAACTTTGAACTATGCTTTCTTGAAATCCTGATACTCTATTTATACAACGTATAATGGTAAAATAACATTTTCCTAGCTGTATTGAATCAAAATTATGGATGGCCGATCAATTCAAAAGCAAACAGGTCTTTATACCAGAGAGAGCTTTAGTTTTATCCAGGTAAAAATTAGACTTGTTGTGCTTAATGAATTTTTGTTTTGTTTTCTGTAATGAATAATTTTATGTTATTTTTTTTAATTATTTCGTTTAATAAAATGTAAAAAAATAGTAACAAAAAAAATCGTTTTTGCCGCTTCACTCTGACGCCCGTTGTAACCAAAATCATTAGTTTTATCATGGGGGTGCTTTAGTTTTGTTCAATACTGTATATTTATAATTATCATATAAAAATAACAAATTGTTAATCATTTACTTCCTTATCATTATCATAATCATTTACTTACTCGCTTAGTCGCAGTGTTTTTTTTTTTTTTTTTTTTTTGTAATTCATTTTTATTTATAGTTTCATAGATCTATCTTATCTTAGACAAAAATGCTTAAAACTAGCTTAGTCGCAGTGTAGTTTATAGTATATTCACATTGATTTTAGTTATCTCAGTTTTTTATTAAGAGATTTGTTATATTAAATATCTTAATTTTGGAAAAAAAATAATTTATTGTATTTTCAATCTACGATTTTGTAAAATGTAAAGACAAATATCTTTGAAGGAAAACACGGCAAACGAAAACCTTAAATATAAAAAAACAAAGAAAATAAATAAAATGAAAATTTATACTTATATATATATATGTATATAATGCTTCCACAGTGAGTGGCAGTTTGGTATGAATTGTTGAGTGGTGGCATCATTCGAAATTGAGGCTGGAACAACGTTTCGGCCAACGGTTAACCGAGTTCTTTTTTTACTGAAATTGAAGACATGGATTTGGACGGCCTCTGGTTCATGCAGGATGGTGTGCCATGCCACAATCGATCTTTTGCGCACCGAATTCCCAAATCGTGTTATCAGCCGTCTTGGCGATGTCAATTTGGCGCCTCGGAGTTGCGATTTGACTTTTTTTTTGTGGATAACCGTGAAGGACGGATGTTATGCCAGCAATCCGGAAATGATTCAAGCACTTAAGGCCAATATCATCCAAGCAATCCGTGAGCCCGAAACCATCAACAAGGTCTTGGAAAATTAGGGTGACAGAATGCGCTACTGCGAAGCCAGCCGAGGCAGCCACTTGAACAACTTTGTATTTCATAATTAATGGGAATATTTGTTCTTACTAATAAAGTCATAATACTTGGAAAAAAATAAATTTTGTTCATTTTATTGCATTTTTAAAAAGAAACTTGAGTTTGGCCCTGTAGTAGGTTGTACCACATGAAATGTCTTTTGTGTAAGAAATAAAATGTTTTTTTTTTGTAAAAAAATCAGTCATTATGTCTTTTATATAAAATTTTATTTAGTCAAAATACAAACCTTCTTCCACCGGAAGTCGAGGTCCATTATTCCTTTTTTATAGAAGGCTTGATTTTTTAAAGCGCAAAAGTTCTCAAAGGCTTCTATGACCTCTGCTCGGTTACGGATCACCTCTTGCTGCCAAGTGTAGCAGCTTTTGCACCGTTACGTGTTAGGTATGGGGTCTAGTATTGTCATGCAACAGAATTGGACCATGCCTATTGACCAATGCAGGTTGCTTTTCAGCCAATTTCGTATTTTCTCACAATATTTGTATGAATTTATCGTTTCCTCTGGTAGAAGAAATGAAAAGTGGATTGGTCCTTTGGATGCTCAGCAGATTGTTAACATAACCTTTTCTGGGTGAAGACCAAGTTTGGTGGTGTGCTTTGGGTTTTCGTCTTTATCCATTCACTGCCCAGATCTTTTACGGTCGTCATACGAAGTCCACTTTCGGGTAATTCTGGAAAATCTGAGGTAAGGTATTGTAAAGAATTGGCCCCAAGACAGACCCTTGTGGTACACCTGCATTGTAAAATATCAGATCAGATACACCACTATTGACATGAGCTTGGAAACAACGATCCGACAGAAAACTTAAAACTATACTGCACAAATAAAGTGGTAATTGGAAATTGTTCATTTTTAAGATCAGACCATTATGCCAAACGGTATCAAAGGCAACTTCTATATCAAGTAAAATCATGCCAGACGACTTTCCAACTGCACGATTACTTTTTATATGATTACAAATTCTCTTTACTTGATGAGAAGTGTTATGGCAGCGCCTAAAGCCGAAATGTACTATAAGAGAAATGTGCTTACCATCTACAATCTTCATTATCTATTCTTTCAGAACCCTTTCATAGATTTTGCTCAAGCTGATAAGCAAACCAATTTGGTGGTAACTATCGGGGTTGTCTGGGGGTTTACCAGCTTTTAGAATAGGTGTTACTCTAGCAGATTTTCATTTGATTGGAAAGTATTGCAATTTTCAAACAGACATTTACGACACATGCCACTACCACCATATGCAACTTAAATATGTAATTATAGTTGTATATTGCGCGGCAGAAATGGAAATATCTAAAAATATTTTATTTGCCTACCCGACAATCTTCTTAAACGTTTGTATTTATTATTAAAGCATTTCATAGATTTCAGAATTTAATAGCTTTCTAGCTCAAAACAAATTCACTCATAAACATATTTTTGGGTTTAAAGCTAAACAGGAAGAACGTACAAGTGGCAACCCTATCTCTGTCCTATACATAAAAGTTAAACACAAATCAATGACATAATTAATTAAAGTATATCTTTTGATAGCTTCTCTATTCGATGACCGTTCGGATTTTCCATCTCCACTACTCATCCATAGTCACCATGTGTCAAATGAGCCCAAGGTCAAGAATCGACCAGCGCCATTCCAACAAGACCATAAGCGCTATCCTATCCCAGACCTGTCATCCATTTGAAATCCTGAATTTTTGATTACGAATCAATAAAACGAAATCAATCGTCAAATCGGATAAATTTGTTATTCAAAATTCAAATCCGTACTTTGTACGGATGCTGGGTTCTCTTGGTATTTGCACCCACTCATACACAGTAACTCAATTGCCGCGGGAGGAAATGAAGAGTGGGCTATGCACAAGCCCATGAAATGGATTCACATTACGAATTTATGATGTATTTGTGTGTAAAAATATGACAAATGGTCCTTATGATGATCCTGGTAGGAAAACTAGGAGTAAAGAAGTATTCATAGATAGCACAGAATATATTCGTATAATATTGTTCATACGGCAGAAACCATACTATAGAAGACGAGCCGAAAGATAGATGCACATCGAGTAGATTTATTAATGGGGCCCCGGTTAGATAACGACTGCATCGTGATGGGCGGCGGATGCACTGATCGGCCTGGACGGGGCACTGGACAATGTCAGAAATTAAATTTGGTTTTATCGTGATTTGTTCGACATGCACGTATATTTCACTGTGAAGGGCGAGCATGAGCACGAGCAATGAAAACTGTACGAGGATGAGTGGTTTACATACCCATGAAATCTCGCCCGTTGTCAGGCGAAATATTTGAGTGAAATTGAATTCATGCACTTGTGCGACGGAAGGAAAAATTATGAGTTTAATGCAGTGACGCCATGGACGCTCACCTGGGCAACTGGAACATGGTAATGAATCATCTCACACTAACGCATAGGCATCGGCTGTAGATACTCGGTGCTGTCCGACGTCTGTTATCGATCGACAAGCTAATTGCTGTTTATAATTGGCTAGAGGATATGATAACTAGTACAGCTTGTCCTGCTTGTGCGTCGATGCAGATATGTATATATTCATACAATTCAGTTTATGGTGTGTCTGACCCGGCTTCCGGTTGGAACGAATGTATGTATTGGATCGATTGATGAAATTTGCATACTAACTGGACCCAGGAAGCAGACACAGTCGCCAGGAAACACAGGAATGATGACAAATGGTTTGAGTGACAAAGTGAATTCGGGAGCTATACTCAGGGCTCTCGTCATAGTCCAATTCGGTTCAGTAATCACCGAACGAGGTAATAATGTAAGTGGCTTGTATCTTCATCGAGGGGATATTTGGTGACATCGGGCATCCAATTGCTTTTCTGAGAGGTTCGAGTGATTGATTGCGAGATGTATAATTTACTTTATCACCATTTAATGTGAGGCAGATTCGAGGAACTTAATTAATTTCATTGCCTTCTCTGATCTATTGGGCGTGGCGAATTGAATTATCCTTCGGCCAGTTTTGCATTTCAAAGTAATTAACGGTAACTGCGTTATCAACGGTGAACAGGGTGCTTTACTGCAGCAGCCAGGGATAGGGTAATTGAAAATGCCTTTGGTGACGAGACTGAAGCACTTAACCGGAATTAAACTTGAAATCGTGATCTCGAACAAAAAACTTTGATTATACTGGTTTTCCTTCTTTCCTGACTGTCGCGCCCCATCAAATTAGCTTCAGTCCGTCACTAATCAATCAAGTTAAACAACTTTCACTTCCGTTCCTCTTACCATAAATAAAATTCAGTGTGAATCTAAGGACTTTTCATTGTTCTCCCTTTTTGAATTGTAAAAAAATTCTTCTCTTTCGGTGGATTGGTTCACGTAATCCTACGATGCGTTCATTCCACTTTACCTTAATTCATTTCATCGTGTTGAGGGGGAACAAAGAAGACGACAAAAAAAAACCTTGCTTCTTGGATGTGCCAGGGTCGACGGTTCATGGATAATTGCCGGAAGGCAAACATGAATCGACCCCACTTCCTTCCAGCATAACCATAAAACGGTCGATCAAGAATCGAAGTGAACAATCTGATTTTCGTTGAGTTATTTAGCGTCGTCACCTAGCCAATGGCAAAGCAGATGTCTCATCTTTGCGCGAACCCAACAAGATAAGCAAATCAATACAGGGAAAATAGAATTAATTCACCGCAATATTTCTATCTTTTCTTATGATACCTCGAATTTCATAAGAATTCATGTCACATCGGCTATATGGTCCCAATCTGGGTCGTCGCACATTCAGACATTCGTCGACAATAATCCGATTCTGTTTGTTTGCAGTCGTTCTTTGTCAATGAAATCGTTAATTGCCTGCCTATCCGGCTTGAGGGTTGGGTTTACTTTTAAGGAAAATTAGGAAACTTTTCAGAAAAAGCGAAAACACCAACTGAAATGTATGTGAGGGTGATTCTTCGCCAGGATTTGTTTTTCTTTTTGGAAGACAAAGTTTTAAGGCGAAAGGTAGTTTGGGGTTAAGGGTGTCTAATAGGTTAACAATCAACTCGAACTTGACTGACATGCCTGTGTGCTGTGCTTTGTTTCTCTGCTTGGTCGCTCTTCAACAAGATAGAGAAAGATTGATGGGGGTTTAATGGCCTTTATTTGAGGTATTTTGCAATAACCTTCAGATATCACGTTGATGGAAAGGCTTTCAGAATAAAATTTGTACGAAATGCGGAAAGCCAATAATTTCGCTTAATTAACTTTCTTAGTAGAAACAAATAAGGACAGGGGAATTAGATGCGAGAAACTCATATTTTTAAAAATATAAGAAATTAAATAACCAAGTGATAGTTAATGATTGGCGGGCAAAAATCTTCTTCTAGTCCTAATCGTGGACGCCCGCTGGGAAGGCCTAATCACCGGTTACTGTCACCTAAAGTTAGAGCTAATCAGGGCGTTGGGAGTTTTGTTTATCCCAAGCGCCCCTATTCGCTCGTTGTGCTTTTTATGAATTTCCTAACATTAGATTAATGGTTCGTTATTATAATAAAATTGTAAAATTGTTTAGCTTTTTGTAGTAACATTTATTTTGGCAAGACCTTGAAGTCGATGGGATTTTTTTTTTTTTTTTTTTTTTTATTGGTCCATTGTACTACAAGACAGACACCTTGTCTTTATTGTATTTACCCCGTTGTCCGGAGAAAAGTGAGGAGGGGCTTCATCGATGTAGAGCTAAGAGATTCGGCACCCACCACGTCGACGGTGTGCCACCGTGCGCGAGCGCGGAACAGTCGCAGAGAAAGTGTTCTACTGTGTTATCCTCCTCGCAACATGCAACACAGGTAGGCGTCTTATTGGTGCCAAGCACGTAGAGATGCTTGGCAAAAGTGTGATGGCCCGTAATGACGCCTGCAAACCTCCTGCAATCATTTCTCCTTAAGGATAAGAAAAATGTTGCGGACTTCTTGCAGACATCAGGGCGTACGCGCTTAGTCATCCTGCATCCTGGATATTCCCTCCATCTACGACTGTGTGCATTAAAGACCCAGTCGTTGATGTCAAATTTGACCGTGGAAGCAGGTAGACCTAAGGCAGGTTCAGGTGCTCAGAAACTCTCCTCTGAGCCCTTTCCAGCGACTTCATCGATGATTTAGTTTCCTGGGATCCCAGAGTGACCTGGAACCCATACAAGCCTAAGTGAATTTAGTCTTCCGACTTTGTTCAAAAAGGTCTTAAGTTCATGCACTACTTTGGAGTTGGATAGAGGGTTGGACACGGCTTTGAGTGCAGCTTGGCTGTCACTGTAGACGCATATGCTTTTTCCCTCCACCTGTGTTTCACAAAATAGTGCATGGCCATTAGGATTGCGTAAATCTCCGAATGAAAGACAGACGCATATTTTCCTAACAAGAAGTGCAGTCGAATGTTTTCGTGCTCAAAGAAAACTCCAGCGCCGGACCCCTGCTCAGTCCTGGAGCCATCTGTGAAAATGCGAAGACAGTCCATTTCAGGCTCAGTGTCTGGCCAAAGCCAGTCCTGACGCCATGGAAATGTGAATGTGAAATTACAGCGCAGTAGGATGGCAGGTGTCATTGCGTCAGAAGGCATATCCGTGAGACAGGGATCGTAGTATATATCTCGCGCAAGTACACTTTCACTCCAATGCGAGTTGTACCAAAGACAATTTCTCTTTAGACGAGAAATGGCTTTCAATGCACACCCTCTGATATATATGTCAAGGGGTGGAAGATTCAACATAGCACCCGTGCAGCTGAAGCAGACCACTCCTTGGAGTTTGGTGAGTGAAGCCACAGCGTGTTTGCGTGTTCGCCTGTTCCACCAAACAACCAATGCATATGAGATTACCGATCTTATCATTGCCGTGTAGATCCAAAGGACCTTTTTCTTCGATAAGCCCCATATTTTGCTAAAGGCATCTTTGCATTGCCAAAAACTGAGAGCGCTTTGGTGGTTTTAGACTCAACATGCTTTGACCAAAGAAGCTTGCTATCTAGTATGACTCCCAGGTACTTAGCTTCCTTGGATGTCGGGATGGGAATGCCTTTTAGCACCAGCTGAGTAATGCCAGTATTTTTTCCCTTTCTCGTGAAGAGAACGACATCAGGATTAACCGACTCGCGCATTACTCGTGCATCAGTCTTCGATCACATCTAGCGCCGGCTGCGCTTTGGGACAGACATTCGCTAAACATGAGCCGACAGAGAAAACAGTAACTTCATCCGTATATGCCTGGCCATAGATTCCAGAGGCATTGAGAGCATCGAGCATAGTCGACCACCATGCACCATAATAGTTTACTCCAGACTTGACACATTGTTCGAGGCCTGCATCAGCGATCAATGTCTGTGCACAAGCATTGCTTTGATCCACAAAACCAGTGCTTCATCTACGTCACGTCGTCTAGCAGCGTTACACATTCTGTCGAAAGTAGTGTTATCAAAAGCTCCCTCAACGCCGACGAAAATGGCCAATAGCCACTCTTTCCTTTCGAGTGCGCAATCAATTCTCCCAACTACATAGGTTTTGAAGCACAGTCTCGGATAAGCGTTTTGCATCTCCGAGAGAGGATGCATTCGAAGGGCAGCTTTGCGCACGTGCAACTCTACTAGTCTCCCCATGCTTTACATCAAGAGGGAAGCTAGACTGATTGGTCTGAAACTCTTGGCGAGTGAGTAATCTTCTTTTCCTCTTTTGGGAATAAAGACTACTTTCATCGCGAGCTAAATAATAGGTATATAGGGAAGCGCCAAGCTAGCAATGAAAATTCTTTTCAAAGTAGGAAACAGCTGTATTATACCTTTTGTAGCATAACAGGGTATATCTCATCAGTACCTGGTGATTTGAAGCCATCGAAAGATGTGACAACAAATTCAATGGGTTTCCTTAGTCATTGCCACGCTTGACGCAATATACCAGCTACGGCGAGTTGTCATCATCATTTCAGTCGCTGTTACGATTGAAGGAGTATGCAATGAGTCGATGACAGCCTGATTTCCCGAGGAATGGGTCTGAAGCAGTAAACTGAAAGTTTCCGCTTTAAACTCAGTAAGGTAGCATCACATTTTCTGAGTACATCCAGCTTTATCGATTTTGCTCGTTTGAGGACTTTAACCAACTTGATATCTTCGCAGAAGGACTTATAGGAATCATTCTTCGATTTACCAATAAGCTTCTTATATTCCTTCTGCATCGATCGATATCCAGTCATCTTCCGAGTTCGATTTAAGCGATCTATTCAGGCTTCCCTGCGAAGACATTGGAGCTCAGCGTTGCACCAGGGAACCGTCTACCTGCTGGGAGGTTTCTTGAGAGTCGATGGGTGGTAGTTCATTAAAAATCGTTGGTACTATTATATCATATTTTCGTCGGCCATAAGCATTCCAATATCTTGGGATCATATATCTGCCTTGATTGTCTTCGTCTAGTGTTGCAATTTTGTTGAGTTGAAGTTTTATACGTATCGTCATCTTTGAACTGTGAAAGAATCTTATGCAATTGTTTTATACTCACCAGTCTCATGGCATCACTTATTCGCCTCCAGCCCTTGTGTTGGCCGAGCTTCGATCGGTAAATATTTTTTTTGGATCCTTAGGTGCACTATTTGCAGCTGACGACATTGAGATGCATTACCCCATGCTAGAATGCCATATCTCCCATAATAGCACTGTCTTAACACTTCCGGTGAATACAAGCAACCTTAATGAAAGATGACATATGCTGATTGACGGAGTTTTTCATAAGAGCATAAAATGCGACTCCATTTTAGGTTATAGTCCACAATCACTCCAAGATATTTATATGTGGATACATTTTCTATGTATTATTGTATAACAGTTATCATCCCGTTGGAGACACAAATGGCTTTTTACTCTGTGCATACAGTCATATTCATGTATTTTTATTTTAACGTGGTATTTGGGGATGTCTGAAGGTCGAATATGCGACGAGATCATGATTGAGACACCAAGCAACAATGGCGTTAAATTAACTCTGTATATACTTTTCTGATGTTTGTATGCTGTTATGACTTGCTACGATGAATGCATCATCAGCATATGCAAAACCTGTACTCTGCTTAAGGAGTTCATTTACATATATTATAAATAGAAGAGGACTCAATTTTGATCCATGTGGGACCCCATACGTCGCCTTTTCTTCCCCACTAAAGTTCTCCTTTATTTTAACTCTAAAACTCCTATCTTTGAGATAACTTTCGAAACAGCTTAAAATGCATCCCCGAACTCCAAATTTTTCTAATTGCTTCAGTTTGTTTCTGTGATCTAACGTGTCGAATGCTTTTCTAAAGTCAACGAACAGAACTATAATATTGTGGTGAAATCTCCAAGAAGCCGACTTGCACTTTTCTTCTTCTGAAAGCCATATTGGTTCTTTTCGAGAATATTATATTTTTCGACGAACTCATACAGTTTACCAGCTACTACTTCCTCTAATACCTTGTCTATAGCAGAGAGTATGGAAATTGGCCTGTAGTTCGCTATGTCGTTTTTCCTTCCACTTTTATAAATTGGACGTACAATTGAGGTCTTTAGTATTTCTGGTACGGTACATTGGTCTAAGCTCATATTTACCAATTTAGCTAATACATTGCAGAGTCCTTGCATTGTTCTTGAGATCTTTTGATCTTATGCCATCTATTCCTGCAAATTTATTATCTTGAAGAGCATTAACAATATTTTTAAAATCTTGTGCGGTTACATATCCAGCATATATTGATCTTTGCACACTACTTGTAGGCCCAGAAAAGATTTTATATTGACATTTATGCACAGTTTTAATAATGTCCGATGAAAGTTTCTTTGCAAATGTGTTATCCATGGCCTTCAGTTTGACACGTAGGACACTTTCTTTCTCCTCAAGTTCGCTACGCACCTCCTCCGTAGACGAACTTGAGAGAATCACGAAGAGATTGTTGTCTCCTTAGGAGCGGCCTTTCATACAATCGGAGAGGTAGGAAATATCCGCTTCCACGGGGAACACTGATTTTTGTTATTATTGTTGTTGTCCAGCTGCCGTGGACTTCGAAGCTGATGGCACCCCTTTCCTCGCTTCGACCTGCAGCTGCAGCTTCGAGGTAGTTAACTAGGGGCGCTTAATTAAATTGGGCCTCTCGTTGACCCTTCTCCGCCTTTTCATGTCGGTGGCCGGTGTTACGAAATTGGATGATATATCATCCGATTCCGACTCTGTACGACGGACATATGGGTTTTTCCCCGTCGTCTCCCAACATCCCTTCCTGCTACTTCTAAATTACTTTAGAAGTAGTAGAAAGAACGCAGAAAAAAAAAGAAGAAAAACTAATTTTTTGTTGTTTTTCTTGTTTTTATTGTTTATTTTGTTTTCCACTGTGAACAACAAGCCTACGTTCCACTACACTGGCCAGTAGTCAACTAAATATGTTCAAATTTATGTAACTGATGTACCCAAAGAATTTCGGATGGGTCACCAAAGCAAACTTAAACGTTATATGGTAAAATAGCCTCAAATAATAAAGATTATGACTTTCTCATTGGGTTGGATATAATGAGAAAAAACTTTGAGGAAATTAGCGTGACTAAAAAAATCATAACATTAGTAAGTACCGCCAATATTATTGTTTTCTGAAAACTCCCCAGGGAGTGAATACTATGAACTGACCAGTGAAAAAGCAGACAAAGTAGATCTTTCTCATTTGAGCAATAAGAAGAAATAAGCAACATTTTAAAACAATGCCAACATTTGATTTTTAAGAAGGTGACCAGCCTATAAACACCAATTCGATAATGCATGCGATACAGACAATAACTTTAAGATTACCCACAAAGCAAGAATAAGAGGTTCTGAAACAAGTATTCGAAATGGAAAAACAGGGCATTGTCCGAACATCAAACAGTAGGTACTCGTCCCTCAAAGAAAATTGGAAAATCGAGTGAATAAAAATTTCGAATTTGTGTTGATTATAGAAAATTAAATGAATTCACAATAGACGATAAGTATCCCCTAGATATTTATTAGATATATGTATATGATATTCTAGTCTTGAAAAACGCAAACTGTAGAAATGAAGAGTACCGGCCGATCTCTTTATTTTCGTTCATATCAAAAGCTTTTGAGAAATTCATGAGCCAACAAATCCACAAGTATTTGAAGGAATTTGGCCTAAAATCCTCACACCACTCTGGCTTTAGACCACAACATAGCTGAACCACAGAATTGTTAAATCTAGTCGGCGACTTTCGATGTAAAATGCATAAAGGCCACTAACATCACTGGTACTGCTTGATTTCTTGAAAGCCTTTGATACTGTGCTACGCCAAATATTATTAGCTAAACTCCAAAACAATTTTAAGTTTGACCTTACGGCGCTTAAACTACTTACGAGCTACTTAGGGTCGTGCCCAAGTTGTTTATGTTAATAATACAACTTCTAATTTTATATATACGTAACCACGACTGGCGCACCACAAGGATCTATAATGGGGCCGCTACTATTACTTATTTAACAACGACTTACCCGTAGTGCCAAAACGCTGTAAAATATCAGTGGCGGGGCAAGACCTAAATTTGATGTGGACAAGATATATTTTGCGAGGCCCCCTGATGGATGACGCAAGAGGACGGATTTTGTTGAGAGAAAAAAATGTTTGATACTCAAATCTTTATTCATAAAAATGCAAACTTCTTCATTGTAATTATTTTACATTATTAAGTATACCTCAACTAACAGTAAAGTAAACAATTAAAGAAACATACATTTTCTGCTTTTAGCCTTACTGAACTCCCTAATAACTGTGTCGTAATCCAGATTAGATGCTATATTTGCCTCGATAGATAAAACTGCCAACGCTGAAAATCTTTCCTGACCCATTGTACTTCTTAAATAATTGTTTATTAGTTTTAATTTTGAAAAACTCCTTTCAGCTGAGGCTGTACTTACTGGTACTGTTAACAAAATTCGAATGACAATATAAATATTCGGGTAAATTTCTTTTAAATTATTTTCAGTTATGTATTGAAGCAGCTGTTTCACATCTCTCATGAAGTCGGGTAAATTTGGGACCATTGTTTGTAATTCTTCATCTAATTCGTAAGGTTGGAAGTCACTGCTCTCACCCACTCGCAGGACAGTGTGTAAATCTTGACAATTTTTTAATATATACTCTTTTGATACATTTTTCAACTTTCTTATATCGTAGAGAAAACCAAAATTCTCAAAATGTTGATTCAAAGATCTAAATCTTGAATCCATTTTGGCGACTCTTTGTTTTTAAAGTCCTTTGGCAGATCATAACTGCTTTTGTCAATAAATTGATGAGCATCAGACAAGCATTGTTCAAACCCAGTTTGTCGATATTCTTTAATCCAGTCACAAAAAGTACGCAAGTGTTCAAGAGCAAGGCTTTAATGGGCTTGTACAGATTGCCATAATTTGCTTATAATATTAACACGCGATAATATCTCATACCATATATGTAACGGTATGATGATTTCTAAACTGAACATTTCGTTCAAAACTGAATTACAATCACTGAGAGTTTCAGAGTCTTCCGTGTTCTTTTTTAAGGTTTCAATGCATTCAACAACCATCAAATTGCAATAATATGGCCTTTACTGCCTCGATTCTGCTTTCCCAGCTTGTGCCTGCTAAAAGCTTTATGGTAAGCTTTAATTTGTCTTTTATTAACTCCCAGCGTTTGCTGGATCTTGAAAATAGCAAATAAATTTTCTGCACATACCAACAGCAGATTCCAACTATAACACCCGCACGGTGTAAAAAATGCCCTAGGATTAATATTATATTTAATATTCGAGTTTTAACTCCACTGTTTATGCCTATCATATTTGCACCATTGTCGTATCCTTGCCCACGGAAATTTTGAATATCTAGTCCATTTTTTTCTAATTTCTCCAGTATTGCATTAGTTAGATATTCCCCAGTCGTCTCAGTGACAGCAAGAAATCCAATATAGTTTTGTTCTATTGTGCCGGTTGACGTATCACAAAATCTTAAGATTACTGACATTTGTTCAACTCGACTAGAATCTCTGGTGCAGTCAAGTAAAATGGAATAATATTTTGCCTCTTTTACTCTACGTATCACTTCATCAGTAACTGTTTGTGACAACAATGTGATCAATTCATTTTGAATATCGTGGCTTAGATAATGGTGTGCAAGTTGTTTGTCGTTAATGCACTTCATATGTTCCCGTAATGTAGGATCATAATTTAGATATAAATTTAAATAAGTCTATAAAGTTACCAGAACTTTCGTCTCCTGTCTTGAGAGATTCTCTGTGACCCCTAAATGCCAAATTATGAGAAGCTAAGAAATTAATTATCAATTAATCTCTCAAACAAATTCTGCCAATGTTTTTGAGATTCTTGAATCAGCCTTTCGTTTTCTTGGTCTATTGTTTTTCCATGTTTTATTCCTTTCTCTAATGTCATCCATTGGAACATATGTACATATGTATATGCCATATGTTCTTTGGTATTCTCATGTCTTTGTAAAATACTACTTAAGTGTTTCCAGTCACAGCACCCTTTCTCAACCATCTGAGTTTGTGAATTGCCAAATAGTCTGCATGGAAAACAGAAAACTTTATTTTGGGGAATTAGAATAAACCAACCAGCGAAGATGTTGAATGTCACCATTATTTAGTTTTCTTGTGAAATAAAAATTGGAAAAGTGCCTATGATCTTCATCTTTGGGATATTCTTCATCACTGTTTTTTTAACTGCTGTGTAGGGCCGCTTTGAACTATATCATGACGCTGAGAATCCGTTATGGGAAACCTCCACAGTGCCGGATCTGAACACACAAATGCTTGTTTGACTGCATCACTGGTATCACTGCTAACTGGCGGAGAAACTACTTGTTCTTCGTGAATTCTACTGCTTAACAGGAGAGTTTCAGAATTTTCAGAGTCTGATAGGCTAGAGTTTGATTCTACCTGTATTTCTGACTTTAGTTCGATACTCAGTGCGTCTGGAGTGCTTTCCAAAGTTGACGGAGTCTTGGAATCGGAAGTGTCTATATCTTTTGTGGAAGTCGAAGCAATTGATTCAGATGATTCTGTAAGAGTTTTTTTGAGAAACTTCATCACTTGAACTTAAAACCTGATTTGCTACAGCTCGTTCAACTTTTCTTTTTCGTTTTGTTGAACCAGATTCCGATTTTCTCTCGAGATCTCTATCTCTACTGGGGCCTGGGCCTGGCAGTAGGCCTGAAATATTATTTAAAAAATAATATTTAAAAAATTATTAGATAGTTTGCGTACGTACACATAGTACACAAGTGGGTAGGACGTGTTGTTCTTTAAAAACACACTTTTCACACTCAACAGTTCAAATAAATATAATACAGTTCTTTATTTATTTCTAATTTTTCAAACAATGAAACGCAACACTTATTCTCACATCGAAATCTGTTGGAAATACATTAAAATATTAGATACATTCGTCGTCGTATGATTGCATGATTGCATGTGTTTAAAAGCGCGAACATACATAGATGGAGCAAACAGAATGGCAAATCCCCAGCGGGCGAAGCGAGGATTCCCCGCGTCATTCACCGCCCGCAACGCCAGCAAGTGTTGCAAGACTAGATCTTTAAAAAACGAATGTGGTAGGTTAGTAGTGATACTTGCTAGCCGGTTTTTTATTATTTATTGCTAGATGAGTAATTATATCTATATTTGCGTTCGCAGGCTTTCGAGGCGCGAGGCCCCTTGGACCGCGAGGCCGTAGGCGGTGGCCCACGTCGCCCACGCCTTACGCCGCCTCTGTAAAATATAAATGTATACCGACGATGTCCAGCTGCATCTAAGCTATAACATACGACATTAAAATTGGCAAAAAACTTAGCTGAACGTTTCAACGCGGATCCTCCATTGTTGAATGGTCGTAAAATAACAAACTTACTTTAAATGGTAGAAAAAGTCAGGCTTTTATTATTAACTGATATATACTAGATACTATACGCCTATCCCGGCTCGTTGTAGATGGTTCAGCTTTAGTTCACCTTTCTACTATTAAAAACCTCGGAGTTATTTTTAATCAAAAACTAACTTGGGAAGATCACGTGACCATAACAGTTTCTAAGGTCTACGGGACACTGCGAGTATTAAACGAAGCAAGAAACTGTCTTCCCTCAAAGATAAAAGCAATGTTAATAAAGACTTTGCTTTTGCCAATTCTGTTATATGCTCACAAAGTTTTCTGTGTCCTTGATAGCTCCAGTAAGCGCAAATTCGAAATAGCAGTCAACACCGCTGTAAGATACGTTTACAACCTTGATTGTGATGATTGTTCTTACTCTGCCATTTTAAGACTTTCTGCGCTTGTCTTAACTGTCTCCTCACCATCAGATCATCTGCATGACCTAGAGAAGATGTGATCCTATTAAGATTTATTCCTCTATTATTTTCCGGAACGGATATATTAAGCAGCCCATTATAAAATTGAAAATTTTAAGTAAACCCCGACTTCATTAAAAGAACCTATTTATATTTTTAATATAAGCGTCGTCTCGTCGGGGGCGTTTCTTTTTGTTTTGAAATATGTTTGAGGATTGTGTATATATTATTTGGTTCATTGTGTCTATACATTTTTTTGTAAAAGCACTCACGGTTGCTTTCCTCACAGAGCTGTTGCCAATCAGTTTGATTCATCTGGTTAATTCATCTATGCAGTTCGTGTACACCTTCATTCTCGGGATCCTTAAATGTAGCATACATGAGTGCAAAATTATGTGATATATCCGTTTCGATGACAGCGGACATTATTTCACTCTTTGTTATGATTACAAATAAATGATATATGAGTATGGCGGTGCTTGGGCCAGGAACTACGCGAGTACTTTGTTTTATAATATCACTTTGTTGCCATCATTTCCAAGTAGGTGTGATATTTAGTAAGTTTAAGTTCATGTCCCCCAAAATTATTAGGTGTTTTTTAACTTTTATATTCCCATCAAGTTCTTTGGTGATGATTCATTTTGGTGGTCTATATATAGCAAGGAACTTTGCTGACCAAGTCTTCCAAAAACTCTCTGAAAGTTCGACACCGCCTGCATTTACAATAGAAGAAGACTGGAAACGTTGTCAAAAAGCCATCAAACCAGCTGCCACTGATGTGCTGGGTTTTACCACACCACCCAGGAAAATCCCGTAGTTTGGCGACGAGTGCAGACAGGCAAATGCAGCCAAACAAAACGCCTAGAACGCAATGCTGCTTCGAACAACGAAAGCTGCTCGTGAGCTCTACGAACACAAAAGGAGGGAAGAGAACCGGCTTCTCAGAAAGAAAAAGGAAGAGCACGAGAAGCGCGCGGTCGAGGTGATGGAAAGGTGCGATAGCAGAAATGAAGTCCGAAAGTTTTACTAGAAAGTAAAACATTTATGCCGTAGATATGAATTTCGGACTGAAGCCTGTCAGGACGAAAATGGACAACTAGTAGTAGAATCGCAGTCGATGCTGAGAATTTGGAAGAATAATTTTTGCAGCTGCAGATGATCTGGTAGGACGCATGCACCAGCTCATCTGTAAGATATGGTCGGAGGAAAGCATGCCCGATGAGCGATGAGTGGAACCTTAGTGTCGTTTGCCCGATCCATAAGAAAGTAAACCCCTTTGACTGTGCCAACTATAAGTCTCCTTAACATCACCTACAAAATCTTCTCTGCAATTTTTGCCTGCCTGAAACCGTTCGTCAACAACCTGATAGGTCCATATCAGTGTGGTTTCAGGCCAAGGAAGTGCACAATAGACCAAATCTTCACACTGCTGCAGATCCTGGAAAAGACACAAGAATTGCAGATCGACACTCACCACTTATTTGTTGACTTCAATGCCGCATGTGACAGCGTGCATAGAGGCGAGCTATACAAAGCAATGTCTAGTTTTGACATCCCTACCAAGCTCTTCCGATTGTGTAGGATGACGATCGAGAACTCTCGCTGTTTCATCAAGGTCGGCAGCGAACTTACCGAGACCCTTAATGTCAAAAAAGGATTTAGGCAAGGCTATCATGTGACCTTTTTAGCTTAATACTCGAAAAGATAGTGCGAAACTCACAAGTCAACACCAGAGGCACGATAATCAAAAGTCCGTTCAACTGCTGGCTTACGCGAATGATATAGAGGTGATGGATCGAACACAGCGAGCCGTCAATGAGGAGTTTGCTGGCATTGAAGCGGAAGCGGCTAAAATGGGTCTAGCGGTAAATGAGGGCAAAAATACATGTTGTCATCAAGAAAGGGAAAGGAGGGTCACAATGGGCAGCATGAACATCAATGTAGTCAGAACTTCGTCTGCTTCGGCTCCGCGTAAATAGGGACAACAACATCGGTCTTCTCCTTTTCCTTTTTCCGGCGTCGTTATGGTCGGAAGTGTAGGACCATAACCTTCCCACTTAACTGCATTCCTACTGGTCCGCCGGTTTGACCTCAGAAAGTAGCGGCATGCTTCCCGGCTTGGGATTACTTCATCGCTGAGGCCAATCAAATGCTGGTGTTTTTGCATTTGTTTGCACCAATTGTTTTTCGGCCTGCCTTTTTTTGCGTGTTGAAATTGGAACGTTGATTGATATCGCCTTTTGGACGGGGTTCAAAGGATCTCTCCTTTGAACATGGCAATACCAACTGAGTCGGTCGCGCTCTATATTATTGTGATGGTTTCTTTTACGTGGAGGCTTCCTCGGATCTTTGAACTTCTAATTCTGTCACGCTTTGTTACTCCCGCTGTCATGCGAAGCATCTTCATCTCAGCTACCGTTAATTTGCTCTCATACTTTTTGTGCATTGTCCAGCATTGTGAACCGTATGTGAGCGCCGGACGTACAACTGAAGTGTAGAGCCTTCCTTTCAGCTTAGAGGGCATTTTTCGATCACAGAAGATGGCGGAGTTTTCCCGCCGCTTCATCCACCCTACGCTTACGCGATGGTTGATGTCGTCATCACAAGTTGCTTCTTTATTAATCATAGATCCCAGATATTTAAACTTTTCACACTTGGGAAGCACTTTTCCATTCAAATAAATGTCTGGAATAGGGTGATGAGGGTCAGAGAACGGGCAGCACAGATACTCTGTCTTCTTTGAACTAATACGATACCCTTGTCCCTCAAAAATGTCCACCCACACATCAACGCCTAATCATCACTTATAATGGCTCCATCGTCAGCAAAGAATAGCTGGCGCACATTGGGGTCCGTCACTTTTCCTTCAAGCAAGCAATCAAGAACTGCTATAAAGAGCA
Organism: Merodon equestris; assembly: GCA_958301585.1. Lineage (NCBI taxonomy): Eukaryota > Metazoa > Arthropoda > Insecta > Diptera > Syrphidae > Merodon > Merodon equestris. The sequence goes on from OY284416.1 coordinate 49,694,229, forward strand.
GTGGGCTGAGGACGCTCCCTTGGTGTACACCGACTTCGATTGCGAACTCTTCGGTGACTCCTGCGGTGCATCTTACTCTTGTCGTTGCTCTCTTGTACATGTCCATGATCACTCGCAAGTAGTACTCGACAACAACATCGGTACCGAGATTAAATACAGAATCACTATTTCCAATCGCTGTTTCTCTGGGCTCACGAGACAATTGAGTAATAGAGCCCTCTCTCGAAAAACCAAGTTGACTTTATATAATACTCTAATCATCCCAGTTGCTTTATGGAGCAGAAGCATGGAAGCTGTTAAAAGCGGATGAGCAAGCTCTTGATCCTTTCGAGAGAATGGTCCTGCGTGCGATCTTTGGTCCTGTTTGCATTGATGGCATCTGGAGGAGAAGATTCAATCACGAAGTAACATATATGGGCTGTACGACGGCATGTGCCTGGTTAAGCATCTACAGATACAACGCTTAAGATGGCTAGGTCATGTAGAGCATATGGACAACACAGCTGCGGCCCGATGAGGCTTTGAATCCGAGCCATTGGGTCAACGGAATAAATGGCGCACACAAGTGGAAATGGACCTCAACCCACTTGGTGTACAAAATCGGAGAAGGCTGGCAGGAGATCGCGCCGGCTGGAGACGCTTGTTGGTTGAGGCCCAAGCCCACACCGCGCTGTAGCGCCATCAAAAGAAGAAGAACATATATTTAGAACTTATGTTAATTGATGCTGCATTTTCTTTTTTTCTCACAAATATTTTATCCGTTGATTCCCACACAAACCTCCGATTGCACTCTCTAGCCTTGTTTTTTTGCATAGATAGATAAGGTCTTCAAAATAGAAAATAAGCATAATATGTAAGGGGTTCGATATTTGTTTCATAAAGAACTTCGTAGCTACTTCTCATATTTCATGGGGGATTTTAACACAGCTGTTCCCCCTGTAACACACAACCATTCGTGTTCTTCAATGTGTTCCCTTTTATTCAATTTGCATTTTTACTGATTACATATATATGCATATATACGCAAAACATAAACGTCAACGTGTTAACATCAGTTTTTCAACATTGTCTACTTCTCTTATAGAATTATTCTAATTGAGCTGTAAGCTCTTTTATCCATTGCCCATTGCTGTCAACGCGCCAATCTATCACCATCATCCCCCAACTTTAAATTCGTTTTAGTCAAACAGATGTCACCTTGAACGTGTGCACCAACCATCGCAACAACCCTTTCAAATGGTGTGTTTGAACATGTGTATGACAATCTATCAAACACTTTATTTATGTATCTCGCCAGATACTACAACAATCCAAAAAACGACGGCATCTGCATAATGTACTAAAATTTAGTGTCCACAACTTCTACCATCCCCGCGACATTTCCTGGATATACTCACCCATGCAATTCCGCACGCCTGCATGTTCAATGCTACGCTATAATGATGGCCGCTTATGGCGCTTCCGAAATTCGCAATTCCAGAGCACATAACATAATAAAATCGGCTAAGCAATTGGTATGCAACACCACCAAACGGTCCCGTCGACCACACCCAAAATTGAATCCACACTTAGACCACAAATATTTTGTTAAGGGTGTTGAACTGATTTGAGTGACACCATGAATGCACTACCATCAACCAGTGTGTGCACGGAGTGGAGCACGCGATGTTTCGGTGGGCTATTGCCATCCGGCACCCACGACAAACCGCAAAAATGTGTTTATTTGCATGGATGCACTTCGGGACTGTCGAGACAGTTACCACAGTTAGCAGCAAAGGTCATTTCGAATTGGGCGCGAAATGAGCATCGTTGCTCGGATCTACTCTAAGCCATCACGGTGCGAGGAGCGCCAAGTTCTCACAAATGAAATGTGTTTTTTGCGGCATCGGTGGCTGCTATTGTGAATGAGCGCTACTAAAACTAGTCGCATAATAATTTTGTTTATAAATTCGAGTGAAATTAAAATTGGTGTTGGGAGTTACGGTCAATGGAAATATTACGTCTGAAGGAGTTTATTACAATCGGTGACGGCTCTTGCCCGACAATGATTGTAATGCGGGTATTAGGGAATTAGGTAGCGTTGGGGTCGTTGCTATGCAGTGATTTCCCTGGCGCCTGGTATGTTGTTTGGTAACATGGATACGCAATTTTGCGGTGCATTTCGGTTGTGTGGTTTTTTTTAGATAGTCTCGTGTTGGGTATGAAATGTATAAATTAGTTAGGGCAAAATATACGAGTATATGCAAAATTTGCTCTTGTTATATTCTCATTAATGAAGGGCTCATTAGAGTCAGCGAATGTTTTTTTTAATTTTAATTCGAGTTCACACTCAAACAAAATTCAAATAGTAAATAAATGAGATCAAGTTAGAAAGAGATATATATAATAAAATATAAATATGAATTTTCCTATATGATATAGTTTCTTTCGTTTCTTATATGTAATATTTTCCTGAATTCTATAAGACATTGATATCGGTGAAGATTACATACATATGTAGTTCATCAAAAATCCTTTATTAGAATAGTGAATTTAGCAAAAAAAACAGAAGACTCTATACACTAGATAGGGCAGTGGAGGCTTCGGAATGCACATTTATAAAAATAATGAAACCACAATTTCATTCAACAGAATACAAGCGGGAGTGACGTCTATATGAATCGGTGATGGTTAAAACAACATAAGCAACATTTTTATTTTTTTATAAGAGAGACAAAAAACATTATATTGTTGACGGTGCCGGCTACATTGACAAATTTAGTTTAAAAACCAGTTTAAGGGTAGCCTTGCGATTTGTAAGTTTTAAAAAAAATATTCCTTGCAATTGTGATTAAAGAAAAAATAACTTAATTTATTATGTTATTTTGACACTAAACGTTTTATTGAAAGTTAAAACAATTCAAGTACTTTAAGTTATGTTATTTTTACTTCAGAAATCTTAACAACACCCACTAAAAATATAATTAAAATGTTTGAATAATCCCCGACACCAAAACATTAATAACTCGGTTTCTGCTGATATCAATTGAAAATAAAAAAACATCATCTTAATGAAATTCTATCTATCCGATGCAACTGTATGCTACAGCTTCTGATATTCGTCCTCTTTATTGCTTTAATGATTCATTCAGTTCAAATCTTAAGGTCAATTATTTTATGAACGTTAAATATCTAAGTATTGCAGGTATAAAATTCACTCAAGTAGGATGTCGTAATTTTCATTTTCAGCATAACGACTGATCAAGCCACTTATGAAAATAGTATCTCACCTGAACCCTTTACTTCCAAGAAATGCAGAGTACGCAAGAGGAAAGTGCAAGTCACTCCTAGCGGCAGTGTTTGCCAGACAGGACAGAAGAAATTCATCAGGCACTACTTAAAATGACTGCATTGAACCAAATGCCTATTTCCTTTTGTTCTAGTGAAGGTTTCCTCCAATTTATGAATGTTGTCGAGCCAAACTATAAAACTTTGAAAGGAGAGGTAATCGAAAAACGATCGTTAAGACAAAATGTTGAAAATGTTATAAAATAAAAGATCGGCAACGCGTCTGGAGTATCAGGTACATTCGTCTGTTGGACATCAGCAGTACAGGTATCATCGCGATGATGGTTGTCCATGCCGCGGTGTTCTTCAAGCCGCCCGAAACTCAATTGACTCCTCCCTCATAGCAACTTCATCTTCGCCATGTCTCGACTTTGTTTCTTGTATTACCCCGGAAATCGCTCTACGTCATTTGCTTTTACATTTTTCCATCACAACCTATTGAAACATTGATACAATCGGCCATTGGCCATTGATACAATCGATAATTTAATTGATTTACGAGATCCCCAAGACGAGATCCTAGTTTTCGGTGACTTCAACCTTCCTCACCGTAAATGGATCTCTTCAGACGACCAATCGTTTTACATTGCCTCTAATCCCACTGCAGCCAAAGAATGCCTCCTCTCTGACCGCCTAGCTGATTCCAGCCTTAACCAAGTTAGCAGCATTTTGAATTACATGGGCAGACAACTCGACCTCATTTTCACAAGTGACCCCTTCAACTCCTCAGTTTCAGCTTCTCCGCTGTCCCGTCGACAACTACCACCCTCCCCTTCTTCTCTCGTTCTTTCACAACTCCCATATACAGAACTCTCCCCCCACTGTTCGAATCTCTCACGATTTTCACAAAGCCAACTTCCGTCAAATCAATGAATATCTCAATAGTGCTGCTTTTAATTTCAACAACCTTACCGTAAATGATGCCATATCTATATTCTACAAAGAAATATTTAATTCCTTCTCCCTTTATGTACCCTTTTCTCGACATAAAACCTCCTCCACCTCTCCACCATGGTATAATCGCAGGCTCAGTTCTTTGAGAAACAAACGGAACAAGCTCTGGACAACTTTCCTTCGTACTCAAACCCCAAATGACTTCTCGAACTATTTCGGTACTTTCCTGCATTTTGTGGAGCTCTATAAATCTCTCTATCAACACTACTTAGTTGAGATGCAAACCAATCTTATAAATAATCCCAAGTCCTTCTTTCAATTCGTTAATCACAAAAGAAAATCTGATGGCTACCCAAACTCACTCTCCTTCAATAATGAAACTTCCAATGATCCTCATTACATCGTCAACTTTTTTGCCACCTTTTTCAATCAATCTTTCACCCATGATTCCTTGCACCCGATCATACCTATTTCAACTCTTTACCAAACTTCTCCTTCGGACCATTTCGATATCATCGAAGAAAGATTAAAGTAACTTAATGATGAATTCACCCCTGACCCCATGCCTCCCTGCTATATTTTTAAAAAAATGTTCCTCCTCCCTTTCTCTGCCTCTCTCAAAAATCTTCAGCCTATCCCTTTCTCAAGGTGAATTTCCCCGGATATGGAAAACCACTTTTATAACACCCATACACAAAAAGGGTCCGAAGAATGAGATTAACAACTACCGTCCCATTGCCAAACTGTCTCATATACCCAAAATCTTCGAAAGTATTTTGTATGATAATTTAAGTTTTCAAGGCAAGACTTTAATCTCTCCCAGACAACATGGCATGCTCAAAGGTAGGTCTACAACCACAAACCTTATTGAATTCGTTTCCTTCACCCATTCAGACTTAGAAAATGGCAAGGAAGTCGATGTTATCTCAACTGAGTTCAGTAACGCCTTAATAAAATTTCACACAGATTAATACTCTCCAAACTGTCTACTCTTGGCTTCCCATCTTATTAAAGTGGATTTCCTCTTACCTGAAAAATCGCCACTACAGCGTTCGCTTTAGATCTGCCTTCTCTAACCCCGTCCTTGCTTCTTCCGGTGTCCCCCAAGTCAGTCATTTAGGCCCGCTTCTTTTTATCCTTACCATTAACGATATTAAAATGGTTATCAAACATTCCCACACCTCTCTATATGCCGACGATGCTAAGTTCTTTAAAATCATTTCCTCAGAACATGAATCTTCCCTTATTCAATCGGACCTCAACAGCTTTTCCACCTGGTGCTCCAAGAGCTGCTTCCACCTTAACATTCCAAAGTGTCAATCTATTACTTTCTCCCCGCCTCTACTTTCTCCATAGTCAACCCCTTTCTACCGTTCAGGTGATCCGTGATCTTTGTGTATTATGCGACCAGGAACTCAGTTTCCTTGCACATATCAGCGATATAATTCTTAAGGTCAATTCTGCACTCGGCTTCGTGAAACGATGGTCTAAAGAGTTTTCCAATCCCTACGTCCCTCGGTCTCACTACTACTTGTTCGCCCTATTCTCGAATACACGTCTCAAGTGTGGTCTCCTTACTATCATTCACACATTTCCAGAATCGAGAGTATCCAGCGTCGTTTTCTCCGTTTTGCTCTTCGCGGCTTACCCTGGGACAATCCTCTGATCCTACCTCCCTATCAAGACCGCTTAAAACTTATTAATTTGAACTCGCTGGAAGAACGAAGAAGGATATCCGACTTTCTTTTCATCCATCGACTCGTCTCAGGTACCATCGACCGCGTGACCCTTTGTAACTCTATCTTTTTTAACACTAACCCTCGTAGTACACGGAATCCACGTCTCGTCTTTGTACCCAACTCTCGTACTCGTGGCTCCAACGAACCTATCTCCCGTATGCTGCGGAATGAAAAACTGTTTCGTCTTTAACATCAGCACTCCCCGTCTAAAATTCCGTCTCAATCGCCCTCTTTCTTAGTTTCCTAGATTGTAAGATAAATTGAGTATGTTGCATGAATTAAGCACAATAAAATGGGGGTATAGCCCCCACCGCTATGGAAGAACTTTCGCAATGACTAATCGGAAAAAGAAATTAATCTGACTAAATAAATTAACACTTTGTTGCATAGCCTTTGGTTTGCATTACTGCCTCTAATCTTGTTGGCATCGAACTGTTTTTGGTATACTCGCCTACCAAGTTCTTCCCATTAATGCTCGATATCATTAAGGAATCTGTGCAGGTGTCTGTAGCAGTTTGGGGCAGTTATAACATATATCAACCAAGGCTTTGCTATTTGTGAAGTATGTTTAGGATCGTTGTCCTTGTTGTATCCACACAAGCCGCTAACCAAACCCCCATAACTCACAACGCAAGACACGATCCAATTTCAGTACAAACAAATGTGCAATTGACCTAGTTCGGTGACACACATGTGTCCGCAAATATTATTAGAAAGAATCGAAGATAAATGTAACGTATCTTTGCGACCATTCATTGTATGAACGAGTGCAAGAATACTTCGCACGAATTGAATTACTTTGATGACCTGTAGAGCGTGCAATGGAAAAACGACGTAACACAGACAGAGACAGAAACATTGGGAACGACTGGACGGGAGTCGATCCTGATAAAACGCAAAGTAACTCGAAATACCGAGCTCTTCTGCACTTTGCCTTACATTCATGTTGAGGTAGATAAATTTATCAATTTTAACATCTACAAAATGCGAATTGCCAACCCCAGCACAGGATATAGAGGCCCAAACCACAACAGAGCCTCCTCCATGTTTGACGGTGGCTTCGGTGCTTTTGTGTTGCCGCCAGACATACACTTTACCATCTGATCCATTCAAATTAAATTTACTCTCATCAGTAAAAAGAACCTTCAAATTAATAAAAATTAAAAGGTGAAAATGTTTTTGCAATAGTAAATTAATGATTTACCGTGTTCCAAAAATCTTCCTTTTTTAATAAATATTCTTTGGCAAATTTCACTCTTGCACTTTAACTTTTCTGGCTTAAAATAAGTTTGTGTAAAGTATTGCGAATTGTATTTAAACTTCTTTCTACTACCATTTTTTTATTCACAATTTAAAGTCCTTAGCTGCTTTGAATGGATCTTGCTTAACTTCTTTTAATACTAGTCGCTCCTCTGTTTTATGTCTACATTATCCTAGACAAAAATATTTAAAACTAGCTTAACTAACCTAACAAGCAAATTTGTTAACTAAAAACAAAATTAAATATCTTACTGGCCCTAGGCGGGCATTCTAAAACAAATAATACAACTTATGTCTTTGGACAACTATATACATACATATAAACTTACAATAAACATTATTATAATAAAGTTTGTTATGAAAAAAAACTCATAAAAATTATCACATTTTAATATAAACTATATATACATAAATATATACTTCATGTAGTCTCTATATATGTATATATATCTTTTTTCAATTTTAATATTTTGTAATTTTTTTTTTTTGGTTTTCGTTTTTATTTTGTTGTTTTTTTGATTTTGTATAATTTTTTTTGTGTTTTTTTCTGGCCCTATTCTACCCTAACCTACCCTACCCTACCTTACCCTACCCTAGCTTATGTAAGCCTGCCATTGGTGTTAGACAAACCCTGCCTTGAAGAGGCTGAAGCCATTAAATTGTCCACTGAAGTAGCTCTCTGCAGCCACCAAAAGCGTTGATGCTGGCGGAACACGTCTCTTCGACCCCGGCGTGATACCCATCTACAGAATCTGCCTCAAGGAGCGCGTACCGCCAATCTATCCAGGATCAGAACACATCTATGATGCTTCTGGCGGGACAAAGCCGTTAAGGTGCACATTGGGGTAGTAAGCCCGGGAGATCAGGTCATTGCTCCACCCGTACATTCCTAGCCCTATTGTATATGACCTGGTTCGGGTAAAATTCATGTACTCAGATTCGGGTGCCCTATGTAGCCCTGAGACATTGTCTCTTAAACATCCAAATCCTTTCCATTAAGCTGGCTCTCGCATTGAACCAGATGGGACATCCATAGGCAATAATGGACCTGATCACCTTCACTCTGAAATTTAATTGGCTGCTACAAAACAGCCATCTTGTCAGAACGAAAGCGCCCCGGGCCCTTACCAGAGCAGCATCTAGTTGTTTATCAAAATATAGATAGTGATCCAGCACGATTTTATTGTCCTCAACCTATTTAGACAGCCCAACATCTCGAAAACCTTGCTAATACTCGGAAGGAGACTTATCGACCGAAGATTTGCCGGGTTAGAGGTGTCTTTACCACTCTTGGGGATTAGTTGCACCACCGCTGTCTTCCAGTAAACTGGATAATATGCATTATTCAGTCCATTGTTGAACAGGATGGTGTACCTCTCTACAGCCACTGGCAGAAGGTGCCTAAGGACAACTTTGGATACACCGTCGATTCCCGCGAATTATTTCTTATTGATTGACTCAAAGATCATCTGAAGATCTTCCGTCGAAATGAATAGGTTATTATCCCCTTCACTGGCGACGGCATTGTCTGCCATGAAATCTTCATTGAACCTGGTAAAACCTAGGTTATCTGATCTCCAATGAACGATATCATTTCGAAGATAGAAGTGATGAAGCAGGGTTTTGTTCTCCAGGTCGTGATTCGGGCCTTGTACACTTTCTGGGAGACAGCATCTACTGTCGCCCCTTTCTCCTGAGGATGCTCAATAACTAAAAAGTCCTCATCCAGGATGGCGCTCACTGGATCCATGCTAATTAGTCGTAGCAAGTGTTCATTGTCTCACGTTCTCGGAAGCTTCAGGTCCTGAATGTTATTCTGATTGTTTCTTCGAAATATTTTATTTATTTGCGGGAACATACTGTTGGATTTTACAGTACGAGTTCTGTTGTTCCAATGAAAACTTTCAAATATTTTGTGATTCACCTTGATCAACTGTTCGAGATTTTTAATCAGTGACTTCAGTGTCCTGACCTCAGAGTTTTGTTTGTCGGTAAATCGCCTGTATAAGAATTTGAGTCTTGTCAGGAGACTACTTTTTTATCTGTGCAGTGCGTCGATTGTCGCGTTTCGGTATACGTTTATGGGATCGTCCTGTCGTTGGCTTGGTATCGTACTGTTCATTATCTGTATAATGATAACGTCCATTTGTTTGAGCCACCTGTCAATCTCATGGTTTGACGGGTTCCTGTTGGTCGTTGGGAAGAAGGCGCTCGAAGTCAGGGAATTGCCAAAGGGTGACCAACGCGCCTACTGTGATCCTAGCGGTGCGTTTGGACATATTCTGCCATCTACGCGAACTCGTCAGTTACTGTGATCACGGCACATAGTCCGCAACAGTCACTGTAGTATACAATGGTGCGTGATAGTTAATATACCATTCGTTCATATCTGCCAGTCTCGGTCGAGAGTTTACGACGGATTATCCGTTGCGAGCAACTGATGGCATTTAAATCGCCGGACAGAATGTAGACATTTTCTGCCGAGTTCAAGCACAGAGAATGAAAGAGTGTCTCGAGCTCTGCGATAAAAAAATTGGGTTGAGGTGGTTCAGGTGCATAGGCCGCCAAAATGTACATTTTCTGTCCATTACGAAAAGGAATGCACACAATACTATATATTTCTTTATGTTTAAGATTATTTTTAAAAAAGATCGCAACCCTTCCGCCTTAAGTAGCGTTGGGTCGGTCCCTTCTAATTATTTTGTAAGAGCTGTGCCGAATTTTGTGCTTCTGGTTTAGCTTTGTCTTGTTGATATCTTCTTATAATATCGTGAACAGTAGATTGGCTTTTTTCGACTACTTTAGCAATTTCTCTCATCGTTTTTCCGTCACTATTTAATTGCACAATCAATAGTCTTTTTTCCAACGATGCTTGTTTACCTTGTGGAGCCATTTCAAAAAAAGATGTTCAAATTCGGAGTACTTATTATTGAATGCAAGTATGGAAGTATGTGACTTTAGTACTTAGCATCGTGTACTACAAACGCACAGAACAATGTTAAGCGTACATACATAAGCATGAGTATACGAAATATATTTTGCATCTATAATAATATACAGGGTGTCCCACGAGCAGTGTGCCAAAAAGCTACAGCGTGTAGGTCTAGTCAAGACAAGAAAAAAATCGTATGGGAGGGGGGGGTCTATTGCCCCCCGTTTAGCCGGGAGGGGCAATTTTCTAAAAAATTGACTTATTTTGGAAAAATAATTATTAAAAATCAACAGTTACATCCACAACGGCACGATATACCTTTTTGTAAAGTCAGAAACCTCTTCTTTCATATTGATTTTAAATGAAGCTGTTTCAAGGAGTAGTTTTTGAGAAATTAATTTTCAAACTCAAAATTTTGAAAAAAAATTGAAAAAAAAAAATTTCGAACTATTTTTTTTCAAAATTGTATGTAATTAAGTAGTAATTTTTTTTCAAAAATTCAATGCTCTCATTAGTTTTTAGTTAAAAAAAGAAAACCGGATGGAAAAATGTCTTGTAGTTTCTGAGAAATTAAAAAAAAACCCGAACCATTTTTTTCTAAGAAAAACCTTTTTTTTTGGTTTTAACGCGGCTGGACTTGTAGGAAAATTAATGTATGAAAGATTGACCTCTTTTTTATTATTTTTAAAAAAATCGGAGTTTTATGAGGATACAATAAAGTGATACACTATTGGAATAACCCTGGATTAATTCTTTTTTTTCATTGATAACGCCTGAAAACTGACCTGCGAATTTCGGCTGGGTCCGCCCGCCGCCGATGGGTTCTATCCGAATTTTGAATTTGGTCCGACGCAATCCCTCCCTTAGTACAAGGAGGATGGCTATTATGCTTGGAGTGCCCAAATCTAGAGTATGGAGAGTGCTTCATACCGAAAACTTACACCCGTACCATTTTAGGCCAGTTCAGGGACTCACCTCAAACGACAAGTTTTTGAGAGCAGAGTTTTGTCGATCATTACTGCTTCGAGATGAAACTGAACGAAACTATTTTGCAAGGATATTCTGGACGGATGAAGCACAGTTTACCAGAGATGGGGTTACTAACTTCCACAATTTGCATCATTGGAGTAGCACCAATCCACACAACAAAAAAACAAAATAAATCACAACACCGCTTTAGCTGTAATGTTTGGCTTGGTATTGTTGGACAAACTGTAATCGGGGCCCGGTTTTTGAATGCCGTTATTTAGGGAGAATCATACCTGCAGTTCCTACGAGACCTTTTGCCCGATTTATGGACAACGTTCCTTTGGCCATAGCAGATAATTTAATCTACCAGCAAGATGGAGCACCAGCACACTACAGCTTACGGGTTAGACACTGGCTGGATGATCATTTTAGTGACCGTTGAATCGGAAGAAGAGGCCCCACGAAATGGCCACCGAGATCACCAGATTTAACTCCTCTAGATTTTTATGTGTGGGGATTCATGAAAAATTATGTTTACGAAGTGGAAATAGTATCTTTGGAACAACGGATTGAAGTCGCTGGAGTCAAATTGCAGGAAAATTTGTCAAACATAGACTAATGTGCAGCCATTAGAAGAAGATATAATCTTTGCCTTCTAAAAAATGGGGATCATATTGAAAATTTATTATAATAAAACTCCGAATTTTTTAAAAATAATAAAAAAGAGGTCAATCTTTCATACATTAATTTTCCTACAAGTCCAGCCGCGTTAAAACCAAAAAAAAAGGTTTTTCTTAGAAAAAAATGGTTCGGGTTTTTTTTTTATTTCTCAAAAACTACAAGACATTTTTGCATCCGGTTTTCTGTTTTTAACTAAAAACTAATAAGGGAATTGAATTTTGGAAAAAAAAATAGTACTTAATTACATACAATTTTGGAAAAAAGTAGTTCGAAATTTTTTTTTTCCAATTTTTTTTCAAAATTTTGAGTTTGAAAATTAATTTCTCAAAAACTATTCCTTACAACAGCTTCGTTTAAAAACAAGATCAAAGAAGAGGATTCTGGCTTTACAAAAAAGTATATCGCGGCATTGTGGCTATTACTGTTGATTTTTAATAATTTTTTTTCCAAATTAAGTCAATTTTTTAGAAAATTGCCTCTCCCGACTAAACGGGGGGGAATAGACCCCCCCCTCCCATACGATTTTTTTCTTGTCTTGACCAGACCTACACGCTCTAGCTTTTTGGCACACTGCTCGTGGGACACCCTGTATAATATAATATATATACATATATATTCTCATTTATAATATTATAACATAAAATAACTCCACCTAATTAAAAAAAAAATCTGAGTCATTTAGATTAATCAATCCTCTCATTTACAATAAATCAAATTTTATTTTAAGCAGGAATTATTGGTAATTAGTTTAAAATTAAAATTCGTGACATTTTTAAAATATGTGTAATAAATACGATTCAAATAATCCCCCATCACTAGCAAGGTCGCTACTCTTGGAATAAGAAAAAAACTTATAGCTATTGCATTGAAATATTCGCTGCACGCCTCCTTTATTCTTTGCCAATCTACCTGTGCCCAGGGGCTAAAAACTCTTATTCAATGACAGAATCGCGAAAAAATCCAACCCGACTGCGCGTAAAATACTTTCATCTCTTTAGTACTGTTCTGACACTCAGCACTCAATCAGACGAACAAAAAACATGTTTCCCTACAGATACGCGGAGTAGAACACTCGGGTAACGAGATTGCAATCTTTCCCGGTTATTAACAGCACGACAGAAGGCAGCTAAAACTCAATGCAAATAGGTAAAGGAGTAAACACAAAATCCATTACTCACTGGTAGGCTGATGGCCTTCAACGACAAGAAGCCAAGAATCGTATAGCAATATGCTTTTGACACTCACGCGTTCCACCGGAATTTACATCAGCCTTCGAGTGCAGGAAACAGGATTAAGATCAGAAAATTTTATATTCCCTTACATGCCCACATCGGTAATGTAATGGCGCGAGCTGTAACGAAGTGGTTTCAGAACAACACCGAGTCGAGCAAGTAACGAACACATGAGTTACATGATGTAAGAGCAAGAGCGTGTCTACAGCAGCCATCACACTAATGTCATTTCACCTTTCCTCAGGAACACAGTTTCACACCGCCATCATGCCAGCGAGAAGTAGTCTTCTCGCAATAGGTTAGTGGATTCTATGCCACAAATATTACCACCAAAAGTGATTTACTGAGCTTTTAAAAGAACATGAAACCAAAGAAGTGGAGCAAACAATATTCGAAGAAATGGATGGAATCTGAATCTGCTCGTCTGCCTGGCACTATACTCGTACTCTCGCCAGTGGTTTAGAGTAATATAATGAAATGGCTTCATGGCACTCCTGGCCTAGTAGAGATGTCTGAGCAAAACGGGGGTAAATTATTAAAATTGAAAACTGCGAAGGCTTGGTATCATGAAATTCTACGCGGAAGTAGATCTCTGCGTTATTATGTTATGCTTGTGATGAAGGAGACGATGCTGCACTTGAAGCCTTTCGCCTGCAACTTGGTGCAATTATCGTTTTTTTTTCCGTTTCGTTTCCGAGTGGAACCGAATATTTAAGGGCTTTGAATTCCGGCAATAGACGTTTCATATATACAACTGAAATTTAGTTTAAGTGTATAAGATGAGGAACGAAATCTATTGGATAAATTTATTTCACCAAATAATCACCATACATCCTTTAAAACTACCTAAGCAACCACAATAAATATATAGGAGTTCTTTGCTTAAAGACACTACGATTGCAAACAGTTCAAGGATATGCAAATACAAAAAAAAAAAACATACAAAAAACTACAAGAGAAAAATTAGTGCTCAGGGTGGAAAGAACCCAATCCACTAGAACGCCGTTGCCGTGATAGAATACACAGATAAAGCGAAAGGCAATACATCAGCGTCATCGTCGTCGCATCTTACCAACCGTTTCAGTTGTTTTCCGCAACACAAGGCAATGAGAAAAGAAACGTAACAAACACTATTTGTAGAGAGCATCCATTTACCTGACGTGTATTTGTATGTCTTTAAGGTGAAGTTCAAAATGGAAAACAGAGGCCAGGCGGTGGGCACGGCGTTTAGGTGGCAAGAGATTAAGGTGGCAATGTGGCACGAATGCTTTTGTGCACGTACGTAAAGGAAAGCATAGGAATCGAGATAAATAAAGACAAAGACAAAGACTGAGAAGAAATTTAAATGAATAAGGTTTCAATAGTACCCTTAAACAGAGACCAAACGAAAGCAGCTATAAGCATTCGTAAACAATAGCAGAGTCAAGGTGAGTTGTGCGTCTTGATTGCCTTCCACCATCTACCACATTGTTTTTTGCTGTCTCTTCTATAGTGAAAAATGTTGTATTTGAAAGATTTTTTGTTTGTCACACTGACGACTTGAAAAATGTAAACACATGCCTCGTTTTCAATCGCAGAATAGAATACTCTTACTTATATGATAGGAGGGCTAAAACCATTTCTGGAAATGCGGGGATGGTAGATACGGATTTAAGTGTGAATGTAGAGGCTGATAAACCTCGTTCTACCATTAAGGAAATTGAATTAGTCGGTAAGAGATTGTCTCCCAAGAAAGATCTTTCAATTCCTTTTTTTCTCTTTGAGCTTGTAAGTTATTTCGTTTTAAAGTACAACACATCATCAAGCGAAAGAAAGAATGCAAGTTTCATGTACAATATTATTTTCAAGCGGTGGAGTTATTTGTATTTGTTTGTCTCTGACTGAATGTCAGTCCGTTTTAGGTATTCGCAAATTAATTTCTAGATCTCATTTATCGGGAGATGAGGAAAATATTCCGTCGGACAGGCATTATAATGTTTATGTTTTGTTGCATTTGTCAGTAACCCTTGACTATTGTTCAATAAATCAGCTGCTCCTGGGATTTAGTCTCACATCATCGGCGTAACAACATAATCGCTATTGGGTTATCAAATTGCGATCTTTCAAAGTGGAAGCAAACATTTTTTCTCTGCAATAAAAAGGCAAAATAAAATATTCAAAGTGCAAAATAAAATAAAAAAACCCATTCATTCTGTGCATTAAGCAAAACTTTATTTCAATAACATAACATTTCTAGTAAGTTCTTAGTTCCTAAGCTTATATAAACAAAGAGAAACTTACATTGGAAAGATAACCTATAAATATTTAAAAGAAGAATATCCAACATCTCGCCAGAGCAACCAGGAAACGAAAAACGCCACCAAAACCTGAGCACAATCGAACCAAAATTCGCTATGGATTCTTCTTCCGGCCTGAGTATTGGGAGAATACAAGAAATCCTTATTGAAAATAACAAAAAACTTTGTGGAACAACTAGCTTCAAAGGCAGACCTGCAGATCTTCTTCAACCTAATTTCTGCTTTGACAGCACGACAAGAAGAACTCGAACAAAAAGTTATCTACTTGGAAGAACATAGCAAGCGTCTCGAAAGCCAGCTTGACCGACTTCTACGAAAGAGTACTGAAGCAAAGCTGGTAGTTCATCTGCCTGCTGAATATCGAATGGACGTGAGTAAGAAAACAAAGGCTATTTGCGCCAGTTTAATTGACTCCACCCCGAACCAAGTCGTTGAGTCTGCGTACAGAATACATACCCGTGCGGTCAACAATTCAACGATAATCTTTAAAATGAGATCCAAGGAGTCTGCCTTGAACGTTATGAAGAATGCGTTCAAGTTGAAGGGTACCAGAATAAGTATCCAAAAGGATTTGCCCTTTAACATCAGACAACGTCGGGCAAAAATGACTCCAATTATGAAGGAACTTCGTCAAAAAGATGCTGCAATAAAGATTTCTTTGCAGGATGATCATCTGCATATTGCCAACAAAGTCTTTTCTTGAGACTCTGCACTCGGGTTGAGATGTGGAGAAAAAAATGGGATTGAAGTCATCAAATCTATTTTTTGAGACATTTCAATAAATGAAAAAACTTTTTATTACCGAAATTAAAAATACACACAAAACAGCTACGAAAGAAAATAAACCTCACAAAACTTCAAATCTGACAGGCAATGTCTTTCGCAGCAGTGATGACAAATTTAATAAAATGCCAGTAGGCGACAAATCCTTGCGTCCGCCCACAAGCTCTAAGGCGGTTTTAAAGGAAGCATGATGTGTTCCAGTCTACCAGAATGATGGTGAAAAAACTTTAGTGTATAAGAAAATAAAAATTTTAAGCTATAATGTATCAGGTTTAAAAAACAAAATGAACTGTGTAACATTTTTTAATTATATTAAAAGTTTTGATATTTTTCTATTATATGAAACTCATCTATTAGCGAACGATGAAATTAGATTTAAGAACATATTTGCGAATTATGAATTAATCTCTTCTCCTGCTGTAAAAACTTCGCTTTATGGAAGAGGAAGTGGTGGAACACCATTCGGTTTTCGAGATAACCTTGAAGGGCTCTGTACTAAATTTAAAAAAGCTGAAGAAATAAATGTCATTAACTTAAAATCGAATAAATTTGATGTCATCTTGGTACCTATCTACTTAAACTGTAATCATTGGCTGCGTGATTTCGACAAGCTCTCTGACTCACTGCATTCCTTAGACTCTATGGATATTATGCTTATTGGGAATTTTAATGGCCGAGTAGGACTATCACAAAATAACTTCGCGTCCGGATACAACACCAGTTTTCTGGAATCTTATCGGAAATCCAAGGACCCAATCTGTGATAGAAAAGGAGAACAAATTCTTACTGATGGGTATGACATGCGTCTGTTGAATGGTAGTTGCAAAGGTGATCCAGAAGGTGAACTGTCCCTTATCAGAGGAACATCGTGCTCAGTAATTGACTACTACTCTGTTTCGGGAAACTGGCATAAGTTCTTAGACAGTTATCAAATTGGAATTGAGATTTTTTCGGACCATATGCCCTTGGAAGTAACTGTCAATTTTGTTGCTAGTTGCAATCATGCTAACACGAAGCCACTGAGTCTTTTGCCAAAATTTGTTTGGAACAACCGAATACTCGAGACTTACCAACGAAACATGAATATTCACCTTATTGAACTACACTCACAGAATTATGCGGTCAATATTGAAGCTTTAACGGAAATCATAAAGAAATCTATTCCGCAACAGAAGAACCCAAAATCCAGTAAAGCATATAAACAAAAATGGTTTGATTCAGAATGTTTGAAAACAAGAAACCAATCCTTTAAATTTTTGAAACTTTTGAGGAGTAATAATGCCACCATTTTTAAAACACTCTACCAAGATGCCAACAAGGAATACAAGCGCATTTGTCACTGTAAAAAAATAACTCTTGAACAGCAAAACATCGTGCTCATTAACACCACAAGGTCTTCAGCTCAGTTTTGGAAAGCTGCCAAGTATATAAAAGGATATACGACCAACATCTCTCTGTCTCTCAAAGCCCCGCAACTCAGGATCCACTTTGATAAGCTTCTTAGTGTCCCAATAACCTCGCCACTATTTCTATATGCAGCCCCTCTGTTCACAGAAAAACAATTAGACACTGCGTTTACTCTGGATGAAGTCAAAGAAATTATAAAAAAACTCGAAATCTAATAAAGCACCAGATATGGATCGCATCCCGTTTGAATTCTACAAAAACTGCACAAACGAGTTCATATATTCGCTAACAATAGAATTTAATCGAATATTTGATTCTGCTAATGTCCCCGTTGCATTTAAGAAAGTAATCATCTTTCCACAATATAAAAAAGGCGATTACAAAGATCCGAAGAACTACAGAGGGATTACATTCAAATACTTCAGCCAAACTGTTTGCCACCCTGATATACATATAAAAGATTGTACAAATGGGTCCAAGAACATAACATTCTTAGAGAATTCCAAGCCGGATTTAGAAATGGTTATTCTACAATCGATCAGATATTTTGCCTAACAAATATCGCTGAATATTATCAGAGTAAAAAAAAAAAAAGAAGTTATACGCCTTCTTTGTAGATTTCCGAGCTGCTTTTGATACAATATCACGTGAAGCACTCTACAACAAAATGTCGGTGTATCGAGCAAAATTACTCAAATCCTTCGAGCCTTGTATGAGAATAATAGTGCACATGTGTGGGATGGAGACTTGATTTCTGAGGAGTTCATAACTTCAATGGGCGTTAAACAAGGCTGTGTTTTAAGCGAACTCCTTTTTATATGTATTATACATCAGTGACATAACTGATGATGTAAGAGGTGGAATAAGGTTCAGTGGTGTAACAATACCTGCATTGATGTATGCGGATGATATCGTCTTTCTGTGTGATTCCAAGGGATGCAGTTAATGGTAAACAGACTGCGCATATTGTAAATGTTGGAATCTCTCTGTTAATCTTGAGAAATCACATTTTGAAGAAAAATTAGCTGATGCTAAAAGAGCTATCTGTGCGATTTGGGAACGTTGTTTCAAAAGCAAATACGTGTTGCAAAGTACAAAGCAAACCTTGTTCCACTCGACTGCAGCCTCGATAATGCTATATGGAGCGCAAGTCTGGGGTTACAAAGGTTATGATGCGGCGGAAAAACTGCTTCGGTACTTCTTGAAGAGAATATTCCGGTTACCGAAAAATACCCCTAACTATATACTTCACATTGAAACTGGAACCCCGCCTTTGTTCTTATACACTCTTAAAATGCACTTGAACTATGTATTAAAAGTACTATGGATGATTGAATCCAGAATACCAAACATAGTATTAAAAAGTATATGTAATTAGAACAAATGAAAAAAATTGTGAAGAATGGCAGAGACTGGCAACAGAAAGCAGAATAAATCTGACTGTTCAAGCGAACGAACAACCTCATCTTTTAAGACAAAAATTCGACTCAATTTTGGAGAACTTTCATACCTATGACCAATATGTAGAAGAAGCTATATAGGAACTATTATAAAAAACTTAACCACTTTTTAAATGAGAAATCGTATTTCCTTAACAGTCACTCAGATGAAAAAATAAGTATTATATTTAAAATGAGTGGTGAATTTGTCCAACTAAACTTTATACCACATCGTCCAGATTTACCAACACTTTGTTGCCTGTGCAATATGAAAGAGAGAGAAGATATCTTGCATTTCCTTGGTGTTTGTCCATTTCTTAAAGAATTTCGACTATCAATGTTTGGAAAACATATCTTAGAAGAAGATAAAGAATAAATATCTCAAATTTTTTTTTTTTTTTTCATTTATTTTCATTTTTGTTAAATTTTTTTCATTTTATTTATTTATTAACAAAATCTTTTACAAAATGTCTTGTTATAATAGTTAAAAAACGTGTAAATGGACACTCTAGCAATGCAGTGATTTTTGCTCCGCTAATTTCGGGGCTTTACTGCGCGGCTTACTGGGCGGTCTTTTTTTCTCGGGTTTTCCGCTCATTATTCTTTTGACAGTTCGTCCACTGTTTATTCGTGTCCTGCTCATCTTAGTCTATTTTTACGCCCCGACGCAAAAAGAGGGGTGTTATAAGTTTGACGTGTCTGTGTGTCTGTCTTTGGCCTTGTAGCTCCTGAATGAATGGACCGATTCTGAGGCTTTTTTTTTTGTTTAAAAGCTAACGTGATGGTTCTTAGCTACAATTGACGAAGATCTGTTCAGGCATTTCAAGTGGCGCAAAATTAATCACCCTATTGGAAGATGTTATAATTTTCGCAAATGGCATCGTACCTCAATCATATTTGACGTTAGTAAACTAGCAGGCTGCAGCAACCAGACGACGGGCCACATAATTGGGCATCACCAGACGGACTCTACAGCGAATGAATTACTGCCAAGCCATCCTTAATCTCAACAACGACGAGGACGATTTTGTGTCGAAATTCATCATGCGATTACGTCGATAAGCAAAATCTTCGTTTCTGGGGCACTGAAAGGCTTTCACGCGGGAGAAGTGATTGGGTTGTATTTTTTTTTGATTATTTTTTGAGGACGCCATTAGCAATACGGTTACTGGCGAACGCTACAGGGTCATGATGAACGACTTCTTACTGCCGAAATTGGATAAGCGGGGCTTGGTGAACATGCAGTTTCAACAAACGGTACAACTGACACTCAGAACGAGCCACAATGGATATTGTGAAGGAAGCGTTTCCTGATCGCGTAATCTCCCGTTTTGGGGATTTGGCATGACCAGGAAGAACGCCCGATTCAACTATCCCGGACTTCTTTCTTTGGGGCAACTTGAAGACGCGGGCTTATGCCTTCAGGCCTGCGAACAATTATCACCGGATCTCTTGTGGCAAGTTATGGAAAATGCGATAAGACGGGTGTTACGTACCCGCTCCGCGGCTCGAGACAACAAGGGCCGACTGGTCCAATGGAAAAGGGTCGTGGGCAAACTGATTGAAAAAAAATATATTATTGGGCGCCACGTGATTGACCTTGGTGTCACGAGGTGCCCTCCTGAAAGAATCGCGACTGCCAGGAAAAGGTCCGCGTATCGCATGTATATAAAAAAATCGATTTAACAAGAGGAAAAGAAATTCAATCTGAAGTTTATTGGAAAAAAAAAGGAAAGAGAAAGGCAAAAGAAATAATAATAAGGTACAAAGAATTTAATCTCGGCCCCTCGGGTTTCAAACCCACCCCAAAGCGCCGCAACGTTACCACCCTTTTGCTTACACTTAGGCCACTTACATATACACTTATACAAATGGTGAGAAACTTACGCACTAATAAAAAAATGATAATCAATAAACAACCAATATCAACAAAAAAAAAAAAAAATAATAATCAAAATACATAATAAAAAAAAAGAAAAGTAATAATAATTAAAGAAAATGGTTTAAAAGTAATTCTAAGGTAATATCAGTAACCAAAAGAAAAAAAGTATAAATAAATCAATAAAAAAAAAAAAACAAAACAAGATAGTAACACGTAAAAATTCAGCCTCGTCACACGTCGAGCTGATGGTCCACGCTCCACGCTGTTCAGTATGGCGTGCGGACGATCGTGTTCTCCCTCCTTCCGCATCAGAGACAAAATCCACAGGAAAACTTCAGATTTTCGTTCGTTCGTTCTCTGCATAAAAAGGGAGATTTTTACCCTAAAGTCATTCACTAGCCTCGCGATGACTTACGGATTTTCTATTTTCGTTGTATTATTCCTTTGTTCTTGCTCAAAGGACTTTCGAATGATAAATTCAAGACCAAATGCAACTAACCCGCACAAATAATCGTCTATGAAACACCTTTTATTTTCTTCGAACACAACACTTTTTTTTTTATTTTTTTTATTTCCCTTTGTTTTCCCCAAACACACACCCGCCCTCGGTGGAATCTTCTCGCCAAATGCCTTCCCAACTGATCGTACGACCATTTCGCCTCCACGCCACAGCGGTTACTTTCCAGTATCTTTTTTGACCTTGAACCTCTGAAAGTTCCTTCGGAACCGAGTACTCCGGAAAATAGGCCAAAAAGGAAGAAAACACCGCCGTGGGACCCGATCCCACGACCTCCGACACCTGAGGCAAAGTATGGATCACCAAAGCCATACAGCAACCAACAAACAATTGGCAAAGCGCTATGGCAAGGAGAGTTTGCAACTTTGGTGGTTATGAAAGTGAAAATTTCTCCACTCGTAACACGGGTACAAAGGTATATCAACACTGGCGGCAGTCACTTGACGGATATCATTTTGTTTCACTTAACAGAAAAAATTGTAAAGATTTAAATGAAGATTTCCATTAACAAAATCATATTTTTTTGTTTATTTAGTGAAAAAGTGATTCAAAAACAAAATTGGATGATTAATTTGCCGCCGCCTTGTACATACAACCAGGCCTATAAAAAACAAGAATTCAGATCAAAAATCAAAACGTGCATTGTTGCATAATACTTAAGAAAAATGTAATTTAAGTAGTTAGCTATTGAAAGTGTGTAATTTAAAAAAAAAAATTAAGTAAAAATAAAATTAAAAATTGTAAGTAGCCCCCCATACAAAAAAACTCTAAAAAGTAAAAAAATTAAATTTTTCTCTCGCCCTCTTGACTTCATTGAAAGGACCTATTAATATTTTTAAGATAAGTGCCGCCGAGTCGGGAGACCGCTACGTGAAGAAGTACATTTATTTATATCTACATGGGTGAAATGAATAGAAAATATCTACAATACTAGTTTCAAATTGTACATCTGTATAGCTGTAATGAAGGCTAGAGATGGACATACCAAATATTTAATTGAATTTAATATTTCATCGTTTATTTCTATTTTTTGGTTTTTGTACAAATAAAGGGTCCGCCATCTAACGTTTTTTTTTTCAAGTAGTGCTTATTTCGTGAATAGTAACACTTAGCTCATGTCTGATTTGACAGATAATTAGTTTTATCATTCCGCTGAGCGAATATGGTTGTGTATACGCTTGAACAACGCTGGGAAATATTGCGACATTACTTTGAAAATCATGGTAATGTTGCAGAATGTGTGCGATTTTTTTTTTTTAAATTAAAAATAAATTTTGTTAACATTATCCATATAACCCTTTTGCTACATTTATTATTATCAACAGTAACTTTTCTTATTTATTTCCAAAAGGTATACATTTATTATAGAAATTGTTTTCAAAAACAGCCAAAACAATTCGAGCCAAAATATTATATATACTTAATACTTTTCGAAAACTAGCTTTTTCAACTATTTTAGGAATGGTAACTTTTATCTGGCCACACAAATTTAAAAAAAAAACGAAGATGAGTACTATTCGGAACTGCACCCGAAAAGTGTATAAGTTTTTTTAAAAGGTCAAGACATGAATTTTTATATGGCACGAAAAAATATAAATAAAATATTTTGTTTTAAAAATGAAATTGTTTTATTAAATTTATATATATTTTTCAATTTAATTATAACTTCAAAACTTTCTAACGGATTGTAACGATTTGTAATTCAATTGAAATGTTTAATTTAAGATAATAGGTATAGTTTATTTACATACGTTTTACGGCTTAGACCAGTGATTCTAATATCGAGCAATATCCAGAGAGGATGCTGATGTTAATCCACAAACCGTGATTGAATGGACAAATCGCATTGGATCTTTAATTGAAAAATATAGCCCCAAGGATATTTTCAACGCTGATGAAACAACGCTTTTTTTAAAGCTCTTCCTGTAAAAACATTTCACATTAACGGAGAGCCCTGTTATGGGGAAAAAGCATTCAAAGAACGGTTAACGCTAATGCATTGAAAAAAAACTGCCCGTTAAATAATTTTTTAACAAAAAAAGCTTGGATGACGACTCAGCTAATGACAGGATTGTTAATGTATTTTAACCTTAAAATGAGGAGTCAGAACAGGAAAATTTCACTTTTCCTAGATAACGCAACGTCACATCCACGTATTTCGTTGAGTAATGTGAACATCTTTTTTTATTCCAGCTGATACAACGCCGAGCTGTCAGCCGTTAGATCAAGGCATAATAAAAAATTTCAAAGTTTCTTATCGTGAAGAGGTTCTAATCTAATCGCAAAAATGGATCATGTTTCCAATGTAATAGAACTTTCATCCGCAATAAATGTGTCAGATGCTATTATATGGGCTGCTTCAGCCTGGAATAAAGTTACAGTGGAAACCATTCAAAACTGTTTCAAAAAATGTGGGTTTATAAGGACTGAAAGCTTTTCAAATGAAGACTTTGATGCAGAGGATGATAGGGCCATGTCTTGCTTAAGCAATTTGTCTTCGCATATCAGGCAAATCGATTGTGACGAACGGGCAGACTATGTGGAATATGCAGCTTGTGATGACAATGTGTTCACAGACGAAGGATGGAATATGGAAAATAGTCCAAGTATTCTTAATGCTGATGTCTCAAGTGAATATGAGGAGTCGGAAGAATTGAAACCAGACACCGATATGAATTACCGAAGTGCTATAACTGCTTGCGAGTCTCTTCGAAACTCTGCTTTGAATGTTGGAGACCAAAAAGCCTTACAAATTTCAACCGATCTTCGATCACATTTTGAAAAAGTTGTGTGTTCTGGAGTCCATTTACGGCAGAACCGATTTCAAGACTTTTTTCATTAAACATAAACTTAAAGTTCATATGTATATATATATTTTAACTAGGCCCAGAGGGTATATATACACGTACATCAAAGTGTCCAAAAAATTAAAAAAAATATTTTACATACATTAATTTAATTATTTCCGCGTAAACATTTTTTGACAATTCCCATAAAGCGGACACTCTCTTAAGTAAAAAATTTCTCTGTAATACATATCTAAAATTTCGCGGCGCACTTTTAGAATTTCGCGGCACACAAAAAGCGGTACAGTGGTTGAGATTCACTGGCTTAGACGATATTTTAATTTGCTTTTTTTCAAAATTTTCCAATTTTGAAATTTGTTGCTTTTCAGTAGTTTTCAGTAGCGGTGAAACTTGATATTAAAAACTGATAACGCGAACTCGTTACTCACGAAAAACGCCGAGTTCGTCAGTTTTTGTACTAAGATCTAGATATTGACGCCTTTACGATAGCCCGTAGTACTTAGTTTTGTGGCATTTATTATCTTATATAGTCCAAGTAATATTTATTATAAATCGAGAATTTTGCATTTAATTTGACAAAAGGAGATTAGTTCCTGTTTTAACATGTACACCGAACTGATATTCCAATTATACACATTTTGGAGTTTCATTTTGCAACTATTAATAACAATAAGGCTTGTCCATCTCCATTCAGTAGTCTGCGAAGTATCCAATAATTTATTTTTAGAATTCACTCTTAATTCTAGCATAATTCTAGCTTTTCTCCACTAATTTCTGACTCCACTGTCCATGTTATATTCATCCATTTCCGCGGGCGTAGTTCTCATTTGTTCGCTTGTATTTTTCTTTTTCTATCTTCCTCTTATTTGCCAACACAAATTAAGCCTTCACCCGGAACCGATCGTATGCCGATGCATACTAGTTTGTCTCAGGTGATCTTCAAAGTACATACTTATATCGTACACAATAGAAAAATTTGCAAGGGCTTCCACAAAATAACCAAATTAAATAATCAATAAGAACGCTCATCCTACTGCCAGTATCCTCTGTTTCTCCTCTGTCATGAAATAAAACTGAACATGGGTCTTTGAAATTGCCTACATGCAAATCAATGTACGTTATTCCGAATCTCCTACATTGCAATAAGGCTTGGAATGTTGCATAGAGCCTTGGAATACGATAACTAAGCAATTTCGATATAAACATCAGCCAAAGCAACTGTACCAGATCGGAAGATGACGATAGGCGGGTGGAAGTGTTATTCTCAGTCAAATTCAGTCATTGTTAAATGGGAAAGTATACGCTTGTTTGGTGTAATGAATACGAATGATTATGAAGACGATGAATAATGAAGACGATTTCAAGACAGGAAACTCTTTTATGTCCTCTTGCGTAGCACAACTTCAGTTCCTTGTTGGACATCAAATTGTTTCGAAAGAAAACACAATGCCACAGACAATAAACCTAAATATAGGAGCAATTTAAGGATGTCTGACGAAATAACAAAAAATCACGAATTTCTAGCAGAGTGGTAATGAAAAATTCCTCGGAACGACTTCAAGGATTTTTGAGTGTTTCGCTAATTTGAAACATTCCCAAGGCCATAGAACTTACTTTTGCAATTCCTTGGCCACTTCGAGTCAACTTCCTCCTATAACCGGTTCTTTGAAGTTGCACACAATAAACACATCAATTCAGTCAATCCTTGGAATGCACCATCAAGTGTCCTTGCCTTAATTCGTGCCTAATGTGAACATACACATAACCACATACACGTCGCTATAAAGTATTGTCCTAGAGTCCGGACGGCAGCTTCCCGCCACAGAAAATTTTATAACATGGAAAATATAGTTTTCACTCAACGTGAGTCGTCGTCGCCCATTTGTTTTTCCATCAACTTTTCCACAATCTCCTTGACTTTCAGCACGATGCCTCGGATGCCTTCGACGGAAGGGCACACCGAGTGCTGCAGAAAATGTGTGAAAATTGCTCGTCATTGTAAAACCCTCACACACATGTTTGCGCCCAGCACTCACAATGTTCGTCATTCGTCATCCTCTCAAAGTTGTGTGTTACAAATTTCTAACTTTTAAATTTTCTCACAAAAGGATCCAATCAGTTGCCACTTGAGTAAAACATACGTTTACCCTTCTACCATGCACCCATCCGTCGTAGCTTTCCGCCTGAGGTAGCGTAACGCTTTCAACACTTCAATTGAAAACTTTTAAATGTGTTGAAATTATTCGCATCCTCCCAGTTTCTCATCCTTCAACACCGTTATGGCGACCAACATTGCCGCCTTACCCTCCAAGCCAAGTGCGCTTACATTTTCCAGTTCTTCCGCGGGGGACTTTCCCAGCAAGAGAGTGGAAAACGGATCTTCACGTACATATATACATAAATACATATTTTTTTTCTTATCCTCTACAGCCTGTTCCGCCACCTTATAATCAATTATTAACGAATGCCAAAAACTCGAGGAGAGGGTTACCTGATCCTGTCGCACGAATCAAATTAATTCAAAGTGCCGCGCCCACTTGAACTTTCAGCTCAGCCAATCGTCCGACTATTCAAATCTTTCTTTCCCTCTGATTATTATTCCAAATGATTCGTTTAGGTTAACATTTCTTTTCCTCGTCGTTCTTTTGCCAGTTATTCTTTGTGTGATTCTTGGTTGGTATTCTTCCCGTACCTTTGAAGCATCGACTGAAGCAGTCTACCGTGCAAAAAGAATTTTCCGAGTTTTGTATGCGAAGGAACCGGCAAGGAATTATAGAGTTTCAACAAAAGAATCTAGTTTTGGAGAGGCTGATGAGTGGGGGACTACTTTGTAGTAATAATGCGCGGCATAAGATGGTAATGCTACAACACTTCTCTTCATGGAAACTTATGCTGAGATTTCTCTATGATAAGAATCAAAAGTTTGTGCTCACCGTAGACTGGAATAACTTTGTACAAGGCAGTGAAGGGGTTTAATGGAAGCGTTGGCTCGGCGAGTAGATCATTGTTAAGTCCGTCGGAGTTACTTTAAAAAGTTTGTCAGATTAGTCGTTAACATTTTTTCAATTGAGAATTCTGGTTCCTGGACGCTTCTTCGGAAGACGTCGGTCTCCGCTGCTATTCTGGAAACTCGGCCCAGCATGTCTGGCAACATATTGTTTCTGATCGAAACCCCGCAGATTGTGCCTCACGTGGTCTTACTCCTGCGCGTTTTACCTCATTTGACATATGGTGGAATTGTCGATTTTAGCTTTCTCTCGGCTCTAACTAAAGAGGGCACGAGAATCTTAAAGGAATGGAACCCAAAACGCTTACATCAAAGACAAACACCTTTCTGGATATTCTTGTCGAAAAAGTTCCTCTTGGCCTCAAATGAAACGGATGGTGACTGCACCCGTTTTGGATTCAATTTTCGCGTAGCTAGAAGTACCTCGAGGCAATAGGCAGGTGGAAAGAATCCACAAAATCTTCATCCCCATGTTAACAAAATCTAGTGTAAGCTACCCCACGAGGGTAAAGTACAGCAAATTTTAAACGACATTCTACCGCAAAGCATAGAATTTAGCACATTTCATATCATTACTGGTTGTAGGATGCGTATCCTTGACTACCCAAATTTAAGAGAATTGCTCACACAAGATGGGATCGAGGAGTTGGACTCGGACACCACACGAGAGAAAGTTCGAGGAAATATCGCTGCTATGCAAAGGGAGAATAGGAGAGCGTTCAACAAAAATAGGAAGCCAGAGTTAGAGTATCTGCCCAATGAGCTAGTCGCCATTAAGCACACTCTGTTCGTTTCAGTATGAAACTGAGGCCAAGATTCTTAGGATCCTACAAAGTAACAAAGAAGCTCAACCATAGAAGATACGTAGTCGAGAAAGTAGGTAGTCACGATGGCCTAATATCGTGCACACGGTGGCCGAACATATGATAAAATTGGGTCAGGATAGCCGAATGTGGGATTGAGCCAAACAACGTGAGAGACACCTTACAATACGAACATAACAGACGAACGGGACTAACAACAGCAGACGATCACACCACTGATAAGCGACGCGATGAGACCACACGCACGCACACGAACATACAGCCCGAATTAAACATATTAATATTTAGCATGGTGGCCCTTGGCTTCCGAAACGACCTGTGGTATGCTGTTCATGGAAGTTACTAAAGTATTTGTGACATCAGTTGGTATAATGGCCCATACATCCTGAAGGGAAGTTTTCAAGTAATTTTTGCTGCGTATTGACCTTTCTCTCAATTTTTTCTCCATACACGCCCAGAGGTGCTCTATATGATTTAAGTCTGAACTTTGGGGCGGATGGGGGAGAACTTTTTCACATTATAGAGCAGCCATTCCCGTACAATTAGGGACGCATGCTAAGGGTGGTTATCGCGAACAAAACAAAAACTATTAAACTATCTTATTAGCAGTTGCTGGTAAATTGTTTTTGAGGATGTTAAGGTAATCTATTTTGTTCATATTACCTTCAAAGAATACCATGTTTCCTACTCCATTTGACCCCATTGCATCCCATACCATCAAACTGCACCATCAGGCTTAACCGTGGCCTTTACGTTTGCCGGAGTTAAGGCTGATCATGGTGGAAGATCACTTTTTCTTCGCCAAGTGGGGCCGATTTTTCTTCAATTCGGCGTCGAATCGGCCCAGTAATTTGGCATAGCACAGCCCTGTGACCGTTTTGCCCTTCTCCAGGTAGTCAATGTGGATCACACCTTGTGAATCCTCGAAAACGGTGGCCATCACATTGCCGGCCGATTGGACAGTCTTCGCCTTCTTCGGAGCACGTTCGCCGGGTGAAGTCCACGGTTTTGACTGTTTCTTGGTCTCTGGTGTGTACCAGTGGATCCATGTTTCGTCGACTGTCACGAAACGACGCAGAAACTCCTTCGGATTGCGCTTAAACAGCGTCAAACACTGCTCTGAAGTGGTCTCACGGTTGCGTTTGTTGTCCGGAGTGAGCAAACGCGGCACCCATCACGCCGACAGCTTTCTCATGCCCAAAATTTCATGCAGGATATGATCCACGCGATGTTTTGAAATGCCTACTGTCTCAGCTATCACGCGCACCTTCAATCGGCGGTTTGCCAATACGAGATCGTGGATTTTTGTCACGTTATCCTCCGTGGTGGCCGTTTTCGGGGCACCTAGACGTGGTTCATCAAAAACCGATGTGCGACCACGTTGAAACTCGAAACAGCTTCTGCTGTTCTCCGTGCAGTCTCCGTTTTTCGTAGTTTAGCTTGCAGGTTTCATAAACCTTAACAAGGAAAGCACACAAAGCCGGTAAACATAGACAGTTTGCGGCAGGTTGTCGTTTTTCGACTCGCGTTCAACCCAGACTTATGCACCGTATAAGAGAAGAGACCTGACCCCTATAGATAGCAATATCTTCTTTATGTATAAATATCCACTCACGTTCGGTCGCATACTTGAAACTCTCTTTTGCAGAAATGATGCTTTCTTACCCGCAGCCTGTTATCGAGCATCACTCTTGAGTATTTTATCATCCTCCAGGATATTAATATAATCCGCTATTTTTCTATTAGTGATAGGAACAGCCTCCGTTTTGTGTATTGTCAGTTCATGACTTGCACATTAAAGCCACAACTTCAAGCCGCGCTTATTTTTGACTGGACGTCCTTAATGTGCCTTGTAACGCTCACAATACACGAAGCCGATGATATTGACCTCCTATGGAAGCCTTGGCCGCAGGATGCCTTCGAAAGGGACCCAGCTCGGAACCTTGAGGTTCTTCCACGGACACATAGTAATTAACTCCTTCTGCTATGTTATATTTTATCTCAATTGGCCACCATATTCATTGGATCTTCCCCAATGTGTTTATCAGATCTTTGAGGTGATATGACGATGGGTCTCTGGGTTATGTCCTTTGGGTAAAATTATTAATTTCAACGATTCTAAGAACACGCCTTCACTGGACAAAGTGATAATATTGTATTTTATGTTGTGAAAAAGTTAGTCATGCAAGACGACACTGCAATTAATAAAAAAAATTAAATCGGATGCGGTTTCTTCGGTACTCACTCATTGCTAACTTGACTCCTGAAGACACATCGACTTCCATCTAATAAAAATGCCTAGAAATGCCTATAAATTATAATAAAAATTTAAATTGATCCAAAAAAAAACGTCATACGTTCGTTATTCCGAGGACTCATTAACTTTTCATCCCTGGCAGATTAACAACATACGAGAAGATACAATGAAAAAGTATGTTAAGGATATAATAGATTATAATCTATACATTCTTCAATAAACTTACACTGTTTATTAAGATCTGGAAAATTTGGAACAAGACTTTTATCGATACTCGATATTTCGCGCTTGTATCGTGAATATGCAATACTTACGTAATACATATGTAATATATAATTCAAATCACTCACAACCTTATTCCAGAATCGGATTATAACTTCACTCCTCAACGATATAAGTTGACTTCGTGGATTAGCAACATCACCAAGAAGACAAGACAATGACATATCCACCTCAGCCAATGTCTCTACATGTCACAGAAGACCATAAAGTTACAAACATTTCGGCAGATTTCAAATTTCAACAACCCCAGAAGACAGCAATAAAACATGAACCAGTTTGAACCATCATTGTTTCTTCCCTAAACTCTCTACATACCTCACACTCTACCGCAAGCCACAAACACTTCTGCCGTTTCTCTTATTTTTGGTGGTTTTGCCCTCACCGCTAGATGCCTAAACGGGAAGCAAGCGATTATTCGTCGTGTCAAACAAACACTGGAGAATCCTTTCGTCGTTGCATTATACATTATTGCCATCAGCAGGATTTCAGATCTGTGAATGAGAAATGTAACTTAGAAGGACCTCGCAAGGACTACTTCTTTTCTACTTCCTTGCTTTGAGTTTTTGTTTGTTTTTCTTTTTCTTATTTTAATTCTCTGTTGTCTTTTTGCTTCCTCACATCCATTTTTATGTTCACTGCAATGGCATTACCATCAACACCAGCATGGCAAGTTGAAAGGAAATAAAGTATGCGGTAAAAATTCTTGTATCCTGCCAGAAACCATGCACACTTCCAAAAGATATCGTTGAGTTACCGCACAAATTCATTGTAACACTGCCAGCAAGAGACACTCTCTGCAAAGACACTAGCAACACATTCTTTCACTTCTCGACAAAATGCACACCTGGCAAGGATTGTTAAGTTGGTTTTCGGCCATGCTATGTTTTCGGAGGAAATAAGCAATGGAAGGAAAACCACTCGACAGGAAAAAGGATGAGCACCAGGCAACGAAACCCGGAAAACACACAAAAGAAAACTAAAAAAATAAAATAATGGATTCCCCGATAGTGCGACCGTCTGTCTGAGATGCAATTCTATTGAAAAAAAAAAAAACAACTGAAGAAGGAGGATAAAAAACGACGAAGCCGCCTTCTCGTGTGTTGTATTCACGTTGCTTTTGGAGCGCTTTTATGCTGTTTCTAGTTTCTAGTCTCTATATGTGGATTGGGGGTTCCTTATGATGGTTTACCATTTTTTTACACATTTATATTTTTTCATTTTGTTTTTTGGTCTTCCTTGAAATTGTCTTCCAGCGAAAATGGTGGCTGGGCGGCGGGTAAATTATGAAAATTGTCATAGCCACGCAACCGACAAATGGAAATATTCATAAATAAGAGCATGGTTAGGCGTAGCTCGCAGGTGGAGGCGGGAGTGATCGGGAATCGAATAATAAAGTTGAATTTCAATTGTAAAGGGGATAAGTTCAGTTGCTGGCCATAAACATGTCAAGAAGTGTAAATAACATTTAGGATAGAGACGCTGTAGTGGCGCGCAAAACGCTTACAGACCCAATTGAAGTGAGTGCATGGCCCCAAGTGGAAAGAGCCAATTTGAGCATAATACCATAACCAACAAGTCAACGAAATCGTAGTTCGTGGCTTTTCTTCTGGGGAAATATATTCTGAAAATTCGCCATTCGTTTGAAATTGTTTATATCTGAGTTAGATTTCTGAAGGGAAATGCGAGAAAAAAATGTCCAATTTAAAGGCGAAAAGAAAAAAAAAAATAAAATAAAATAAAGAATAAATAAACAATGAAAAGTAAACAATAAAAAAAATTCAAGAAAAGGACATGTAAATAAATAAATAAACAAATACACTAACAGATTCTTCTTCTTCTTCTTTTCCTTTTTCCGGCGCTGTTATGGTCAGAAGTGTAGGACCATAACCTTCCCACTTAACTGCATTCCTACTGGTCCGCTTGTGGGGTCCGCCGGTTTGACCTCAGAAAATAGCGGCAGGCTTCCCGGTTTGGGATTACTTCATCGCTGAGGCCAATCAAATGCTTGTGTTTCTGCATGTTTGCACCAATTGTTTTGCGGCCTGCTTTTTCGTTGTCGACGTTATTTCAGCCGATTTCAGTAAAGCTTTCGATAAAATCTCCCACAGACTGACACTCTTCAAATTGTCCTCCTTTGGCTTCGACCCCATATCTTTGAAGTCGATATCTTCTTACATGGAAAATCGCAATCACAGTGTTCGTTTTAGATCTGGCTTCTTTAACCCTTTTTCAGCTTCCTCCGGTGTCCCCCAAGGCAGCCACTTAGGTCCACTTCTTTACGTTCTTACCATAAACGATATTGAAATGGTGATCAAACATTCCCACATCTCACTATATGCCGACGACACCAAGTTCTTCAAGACCGTTTCCTCCAGTCATGACTCTTCCCTTATTCAATCTGATCTCAATAGTTTTTCCATTTGGTGTTCCAAAAATTGCTTGGACCTTAACATTACCAAATGCAAATCAATCACCTTTTTAGGTAAACGAATCGAATATTCTCTTCGTCTCTACTGCCTCAATAATCGAAAGCTGTCTTGTCCCATGGTAGGAAGAGCTGATTTTCTCATTCAAACAATTAATCAATTGACGAAACTTGAAGAGTCGATCTTGTATATCTCTTGGAATAAAGCTGTTGTCGTTTATAAGAAGGTTGGCTAAAATAGCGTTAAACATTACGGCTCAAGGTTTTGCCCACTAACGAAACTCCCAAATCCTCACTTTCACTCCAAAAGTGTTTCCAGCTGGGTAATTGATGGTATCCCATAAAAAAGTTGATTCCTATAACAGCCAGGAATTCACCCTTCTTCAAATCCAGCACCTTATTTTTCTGGGTAGCGTAAAGATTAGATTGATTTGAATTGACGCCCCCACAGGGGCACTTTATTGGCTTAATGCAAGCCTTGACAAAAAAAGTTAATTAACTTATTAACTAGGTGACAGGGTGGAAACGATTAAGGAGAGGGTGAAGAGTTATGGTATAGGGTAATTCTAAGGCTGGACTTTTTGAGGTGAAGGTCGAAAGATTGATGTTAGATTTGCGTATCATTCTGGACATTGCTTTGTGGTAGCCATAATTTGTGCGGTGAGCGTTTAGGGGCGTAGACTGAAGGATACGTGGGTTGGTGTTAAGGGGAATCATGTGCAATAATGAGGAGCTGTCAATATTACCGCTGAGAAGGTCGTGTATTCACGTATCCTAAAAAATATTTGCAACATCACGTCGTTCTGGGGTTGGAGCTTGATTAAGTTTAGGCGATCCGCGAAAATTGAGTTCACGGTCACAAATAACCCCTAGATCAACCAAGAAGTTGATATGGGGAAAGGTTTCATTACGAATAATGTAGGTTCTGGGTGGTGAGGAAGAGCGCTTGTGGGAATAAGTGATGGCCAAGTAGTGATACTGTTAAGGTCCAATTGGAGAGAGCACGAGTCAACAGGGGAAGATATGTGCTTAAACTCTTTCATATCATCGGCATATAAAGATATGGAGAGCTGAGAGTTCAGAATAACGCTGTCAACATCATTAATGGTTAGAATAAATAACAATGAGGCGAGATGACTACCTTGTGGGACACCGGAGGTACCTATTGGTATTATTACCGGAGGTATTATTAATTGGATCAGAGATAGAAGATCTGAAGATAGCGTTATATTGACGATTTTCAAACTAAGATTTGATCCATGAGGTAAAACCGGTAGAGAAACCGAGAGAGAAACTTGAGGAGAATAATTTGGTGAGACATTATGTCAAAGGCTTTGCTGAGGTCAGCGGCGATAACGTCTACTTCTTTGCCTGCATCGAGTGCACACAAACATTGTGAAATCAACTCGACTAGATTAGTGGTTGTCGATCGACCTTTAAGACACCCATGTTGGTTAGGGGAAAATATGGGCGTGCAGTGAAAGAGTAGAAATAGAATAAAATAGAATAAACGATGCTCTCGAAAAGTTTGGGTGTGCATGAGAGCTTGGCAATGGGACGATAGTTAGACACGTCATTTTTCCGCCCTTTTTTGGGGACTGGAATGATATAGGCATATTTCTAAAGCTGAGGAAAGAGTCCTTGAGAGATAGAGTTTTGAAATAAAGCGGTAAAGGATAAAATAAAATGGTTCGCGCACTTTTTTAAAACTATGGCAGGCAGACAGTGGGGCCGGGAGAGTAATCGTCCTTTAGGTTGCGTATTTTTTTGCCGATATTTCGGGTTCGTTGGAGGAGTTATTGAGAAAATTAAATGTAGCGGGGTATTTATCGGTTTTTCTTTTGTGTTAATGAAGTGGAAGAAACAAAAGCTTCATATGGTTCCTGATTCATTCGGGCCGCATCTCTTATTTTTGAACGTAATGTAAGCAAATCCAATTCATGCTCAGATTCAGTAATAATTCGATGACCACAGAGCCCAACGGTACGTAGCAGTCCACTTTGGTTTTTAATGAAAATAGCTTTTATCTGTCCATTAGGGTATGTTAGCTAAAAAAGTCTCAATGAATAGGACTAGCCTTTAGTTCATATATTTAAGAACATTTACGAGTATGTAAAACATAACCTGAAGCCTACTTCCAATTTTAGAAAGTCGAAACCTAACACAAATCTTCTTTCTTGTTTCTATTATCCATTCCGTCAACTCTTAAAACCTAAATTAACGGCTAACTGCCGTCAACAACATTTAACATTTAACTGCGACGAATGCAAAGTAAGGGGTTTTTCAATTGGCGCGGTTAGATTTTGGCGGCCTGTAGCCGCCATGTTGTTTAGGTGATATTTGTCAAATCTCTTGTTTCTGATGCCGGATCAATAAGGCGAGTTACACTATCGAACAGTAAGTACAAATGATAAAACTTTATTATGAATATACCTTGCACCTTGCGCCTATTTTATGGTAGACACGGTGGCCCTTCATAGTCGATTCTTCATCGTTTGGTTGCCAAATTTGAAATGACCGGTTCGGTAATCAGTCAGCCAAGATTCACACGCCAAAGAAACTCAAGATCGGTCAAAAACATCGCCGCGTCCGTGAGGCAGTCAATTCCTCGCTGTGAACAAGAACTCGAAAATTCGCAGACTCCCACTTGCCGAATTTTGGGTCAGGGCTTGGGATTACACCCGAACAAGATCCAACAAACCCAAGCTCATGACCATAGACAAAGCCGTTCGTTTGCTTACTGGGCTTCGCAGTGTTTGGAAGAGGACTCTAATGTTGACTGAAAAATCATCTTTAGTGAATTTTTGAATTAATGGCTCAGTTAACAGATAAAATCGTCCATTGTCACCAAGTGACAATGCATCCTCAAAAGGTGACCGTTTGGCGTTGATTTTGGGCCGGGAGCACCATTAGTTCGTTCTTTTTCGATAACGATGTTGTTGGGTGGGGAGGGGGGAACGACGATAGTCAATTTTTTATGGCCCAAATTAAACCATATGGACCTACACGACATGAGGATGTCGCTACGTGCCACACACTCGACGCCACGATTAATATTGTGCATGAACAATTTTAGATTATTTCTTGCAGAAGTGAATTGGCACACAAAGGTCATCCGATTTCAGTCACTCAAATTCAACAGGATCTATGCGGAAGAGGTATTGAAAATTATACCATTCGGATCCGTTCGATCGTAAAAAGCCGAGGCGGGCATTTGAACGATGTCTTATTCCATACATAATGGCATATACGGAATTTTTTAGAACACACTTACCCTAGACTTACCCTACCTTATTGGCCCTATGCGGATACTCTAAAACAATCAGAACAATTTGCGACTATGCCTTTCGATCTTACGATTAATTTATAAGAATCAAGGAAAATGAACAATTGAGACTAAGAAAAATTATATTTTAAAACAAGTTTTTTTTGAAAACTTATAATTATCTGAAACTTGCTAAGTTCTATCCTAGCTAAAACATATCCTATATATACCAAACTTGACTAAACCTACCTGCCACCCTAGCACGCCTTAGCTGACCCTAAGAAAGTGACTATCTTTTGCGAAAAATCTTCACAAGAACAATGCTCGAACGTATTCGAAGTGCACGATTGCTTGACAGCATATTGTTTAGTGATGAAGCACATTTTCATATCGAGGGCTACGTAGATAAACAGAACTTGCCCAAAAACCCTAGAGAACGCCATCAAAAACGTTTACATTGGCCCAAAACGAATGTATGGTGTGCCATTTATACCCGAGGGCCCTCATTTTTTTTAAGCAACCAGAGAAGCAAGCAGTGACTACTGCTTTTTTTTTTTTTTTTTATAATTCGTGCAGGTGCAATTCGTGCTCTTTTGGTGTTTGGTTTTTGCCGAAGATGTTCGTTCACTACTCTCCGGGAGTGGTTGTCCTAGAGACGATTTGAGAGATTCCACTGAATTGACGTTGGTTGTGGTTCACAGTAACTCTGTTGTTTCCATGTCATTAAGGTGTTATATTGGAAATGCACACACAGAGTATGAATTTTGTGTTATGCCTTCGTCAGCACTTTTTGATCATCTCTCATTCACAACTGATGTTGTAGCATAGTTTTTCCGTATATCAATTGTTCTTGACTATGGACGGACTCGAACCACAGACCTTCGGCTCAACAGTCGATGATGATTACCATTACCCGACGGACCGACCACCCCACTGCTGAAGTGTAATGCCGAATGGTGGTTTCTGTTGCTGCAACTTTTTCAGCAAAACGGTGCTACAGCATATACGGACAGGATCTCGATGGAGAAGCTGCGGGCTATTTGCCAAAACAAATTGATCAGAAAGTATGGAGACATACGCTGGTCACCCCGCTCTCCGGACTTTACACCATGCCACACTTGTGGGGATACCTCAGTCAAGGGTTTACAATAACAATCCTCGAACAATTCAAGCCCTGCAAGAGAATATTCGCCGTAAAACTGCCGCCATTAAACCAGCTCTTTGTTCACGCGTTATTGCAATTCTTCCACAGCAAAAATTGAATTTATATGAATTTATATTCTAGAAATTAAAGCCTCCAAAACACAGTGCTGTCTCCTGTCGTTAAAGCGTATCATCGACCCGCAGCAATTATCCATGAATGGCACTTGCATCTCAGAAACCGAAAAGTTTCCATACTGGGAATGCATGTGTGACCAAGAATGCCGCGAAATGCCTAGGCTTCCTATACAGATGGGAGAAATATCTATAAGGCGTTCATTCGTCCTAAATTAGAGTCTATCGCTCATGTCGGGTCCTGTGCATCAAAGAGCTCGTTAAGACTACCAGACAGAATACAAAATCGCGCGACAGAACTGATTGGTAACTCCAGCATTATCAAAAGATTACATTCGCTGGGATATCGCAGGAATATTTCCTCATCATAGCTTCCACAAAAAATGCCGAAATAGCCAGTTGCATTACGCCGCTTCAACATTTCTCCCGCAACTCACGTCTCTCTAGGAATGCCCACCAATATGTTCTGAAGCCCACTTTCGGACGTACTGTCAAGTACAGAGAATCCTTCTTCAACCAAACCACATGAATCTGGAATTCCCTGCCGGATGCGGTCTTCCCTCCTCAGTACGACGTACAAGCATTTAAGACCAATGTCCGTCGGCATCTCCTCTACACCTCTTCCCTTTTACTTTCTGCCCGCACTGTGTCGCCGACATCGTATAAGCCTTAAGTGCGCGCATAATATATAATACAAAAAAAAAATTGTTGTAACCAGATCATCCCTCAAGCTACAAAGCCTGTATATCTGAATTTGTTCCTTTAATTTCTTAAATCAAAATTTAAGGTAAACATTGCGAAATGTAAGCTGAAAATAGTTAGTTTGTAAACAAGGAAGTTTGATCCTTAGGCATTTTTCCACATTCGGAAGATCCCATAACTTATAAGCATTCCTCTTCCCAAATGTTGAGAATTGTTCTATAAAATGAATAACTCCAGTGTTCTTTCGCAAAGTCTCCACATGTTACAAGTTACAATTTTGAAGGAACTTTGCCAAAAGTAAAACAAATTTACCTGAGTGAAAACTTGAAAACAAAATGTAGAATACGGTAAAACATACAAACATAAACGGGTGCACATAAAAATGTATATGTTATCCCTTTCGATTGAATTTGAAAACTTTTAATCGAGTATACGCCGCTAGCTACAATTTTGAAGACGAGAAAGTAATAACTCGTATAAACAGATAAACTTTAATTGAGGCAATACTCGGTCTAAATTTGAAGGAACGGAGGCGCCACTCCGACATATGAGTATACCAGTACGTCTCGAATTATCCCGAACAGCAAGCACTCGATATTGTACAATACTTGCGAGTATGGATGTTGCTACATTGCTTATACCTTTTACAGGACATTAACATACTGTCGAACAACAACTGGGACAATTCGATGAAAGCGTACAACTGGCATTTGGGTACGGTGTAGCCTGCCAACCGGTTGTGTAAGATTTAAGTAACTAAACGTAAATTGAAAACATTTCCATTTGCCTGGACCAATATTTGTCACGCGAGAGCATTTACGACAACTCTCCACTTTACATTTTCACGTCCCAATAACACCAAAGTTGGTCTTATGGTATTCAACCCGAAGCTTGATATGCCGACCGACACATGCTCTTTGGGTATAAAGTTAATTGAGTTTTGAATTGCTACAACGGCTTTATGTATGCGTTTGTGGGGGTGTACATATGCATTCAGCTGATACAGCACCTCAATGTCCCCATTCTGATATTTGTTTTCTTCTCCCACTAGTCGTATTGCATCTTTCATCGTTTTTTGGCATTTTTTTGGAGCACAAAAGAGGAATGAGGATAGGGCGCATCCGTCCGAACAGGCAAACGCCGTCGGACATTCGGAATGGACAGATGAACACATTCATAGTTGAAGACGATGGCAGAGGAGAATAGTAAACAAAACTAAACGAAAGGAACACAACAAAACAGACATGTACAGAGGAGTACAAGAGTGGAGGACTACGAATGAAGGGAAGTAAATGAGTTGACACCAATTTCGAATTGCTTGTGCTTAAGATGCACTCCAGCTACCACGACTGCCATACTACAATATCACACAGTTCCCTTCTTTGCTACTCAGCTGCCAGGAGAAGAGCTTGGGGATGACAATGATGTCGTTGTTGTTGATAATGATGGGGGAAGTTTTCTTTTATTCAAACAACTGCCGTATTTCTTCAACAGCGACGTCGTTTCTTGGTGACGATCCCGATACCGGCCCCTGCTCCGGTCGTGGCAATTGCTAGTAATGAACTTCATTTGAAAACATGCATAAAGTTTTGCACATGATAAATGAATGCGAAGAAACGTTTTCGGGTGTGGAAGAGATTGCGTTCATTAATTCATGACTTGAGTCAAGTAAATGAATGGTTTGAAAAGGGAGACGCATGGTTTGTAAAAAGGGTTTAATAAAAACTTATAAGTAGTTTTTGCGGATATGGGTAGTTTATTTCGAAGTCGATGAGGAGCGTAGATGAAAACAAAGCTTTTCTTCAAAAGGTATGCTAGACTCAGTGTCTTAGCAAATCTAACATCAAATAGGGGTGGTAGTGGTGCAATGGTAATCATCACCGACTGTTAAGCGAAAGATCTGTAGTTCAAGCCTGACCATAGCCAAGAACAATTCCTATACGGAAAAAAAAAGTGTGCAACAACACCAGTTGTGAATGAGAGATGATCAAAAAATGCTGACAGTTTGTCAGCATTGCTTTCAGTTTGCTCTCTCCTTCAATAATGAAACTTCCAATGATCCTCATAACATCGCCAACCTTTTTGCCACCTTCTTCAATTAATCTTTCATCCATGATTCCTTTGCACCCGATTCTACTTATTTCAACTATTACCAAACTTCTCCTTTGGACCATTTCTCCCTCGTACTGTCGACCCCGTTATCATCGAAGAAAGATTAAAGCAACTTAATGATGAATTCACCTCTGGCCCCGACGGACTCCCTGCTATATTTTTAAAAAAATGTTCCTCCTCCCT
Organism: Merodon equestris; assembly: GCA_958301585.1. Lineage (NCBI taxonomy): Eukaryota > Metazoa > Arthropoda > Insecta > Diptera > Syrphidae > Merodon > Merodon equestris. The sequence goes on from OY284416.1 coordinate 49,734,727, forward strand.
TTCTCTACCTCTCTCAAAAATCTTCAGCCTATCCCTTTCCCAAGGTGAATTTCCCCGGATATAGAAAACCTCTTTTATAACACACATACACAAAAAGGGTCCGAAGAATGAGATTAACAACTACCGTCCCATTGCCAAACTGTCTCATATACCCAAAATCTTCGAAAGTATTTTGTATGATAATTTAAGTTTTCAATGCAAGTCCTTAATCTCCCCCAGACAGCACGGCTTCATTAAAGGTAGGTCTACAACCACAAACCTTATTGAATTCATTTCCTTCACCCTTTCAGCCTTAGAAAATGGCAAGGAAGTCGATGTTATCTCAACTGACTTCAGTAAGGCCTTCGATAAAATTTCACACAGATTAATACTCTTCAAACTGTCTTCCCTTGGCTTTGAACCCAGCTTATTAAAGTGAATTTCATCTTACCTGGAAAATCGCCCCTACAGCGTTCGCTTTAGATCTGCCCTCTCTAACCCCTTCCCTGCTTCCTCCGGTGTCCCCCAAGGCAGTCATTTAGGCCCGCTTCTTTTTATCCTCACCATTAACGATATTGAAATGGTTATCAAACATTCCCACATCTCTCTATATGCCGACGATGCTAAGTTCTTTAAAATCATTTCCTCAGAACATGAATCTTCCCTTATTCAATCGGACCTCAACAGTTTTTCCACCTGGTACTCCAAGAACTGCCTCGACCTTGACATTTCCAAGTGTCAATCTATTACTTTCTCTCGCAAACGTAACAAACTCCTTCCCGCCTCTACTTTCTCCATAATCAACCTCTTTCTACCGTTTAGGTGATCCGTGATCTTGGTGTAATATGCGACCAGGAGCTCAATTTCCTTGTACATGTCAGCGATATAATTCTTAAGGCCAATTCTGCACTCGGCTTCGTGAAACGATGGTCTAAAGAGTTTTCCAATCCCTACGTCACTCGGTCTCTCTACATAACCTTTGTTCGTCCTATTCTCGAATACGCCTCTCAAGTGTGGTCTCCTTATTATCATTCACACATTTCCAGAATCGAGAGTATCCAACGTCTTTTCTCCGTTTTGCTCTTCGTGGCTTACCCTGGGACAATCCTCTGAACTCGCTGGTAGAACGAAGGAGGATATCCGACATCCTTTTCATCCATCGACTCCTTTCAGGTATCATCGATATCATCTTTCTTAGTTTCCTAGATTGTAAGTTAAATTGAGAGCGTAGTAGTAAGCGCAATAAAATGGGTATATAAATTAACAAATTATTTATTTATTTATGTTAAAAAAAAAAATTATTTATTTTTTTATTAAATGGGGCAGCACTTCCCCTTACAACACGAACTTAATTCTGATCTAACAATTTCCTTACGCTACCTTAAATACTAAATTCTGCTGCTCGACGATGCTCCCGCCGGTGGATGGCGCGTGATGGGTGATTGGTGCGGGTCAGATAGCAAGCCGTTCATACAGTGTTCCCATATGTGGCTGGTACGGGTCAGGTGACAAGTTGTTCGTGGAGTTTTCTCATGCATCGGTACGTGATGGAATTTGGACGCATTGTCAGCAACCTTGAGTGTGGTGTTTTGTGGAACACGGCAAGGTTCATTCGGCAAGGAAATCATTCGGACAACGCGTGTTTGAGAAATAAACATTTCTGTTGTTAACTTATAGCCCTCACAAAATCAAAATCCCTTTCCTATGTCATTCGTCTTTATTCTTTTTCTGTGCTCTGTTAGTGTCTCGTCGACTTTTGTGAGGCGTTTGTACGAGGGTGGTCCGATAAGTACTTAGCCCCACCGCCAGATCGCACCAGTATTGCAAGAGCAACTTACTATCATGTAGTACATTCTAGTAGACAGCTACTGTCGAAATTGCAGATCGAATCGGACTCGTACTTTTGACCGCGTGTGGAAGCGGGAGTGTCCGCGGATTTTAGAAAAATAGGAAAAGAGCAATATCGGTCGGTGATTCGATTCTTGTTTTTGGAAGGGAAATCGCGCAGCGAAATCAAAGAGCGTTTGGATGCTATGTACGGTGACTCTTCTCCTTCGATGGCGACCATCAAAAATTGGTTTCAACGTGGTCGCACGTCGGTTGTTGATGAGCCAAGTCCAGGTGCCCCGAAAACGGCTACCACGGAGGATAAGAGTGGATAGGAGGATAGGAGTGACAAAAATCCATGATCTCATATTGGCAGACCGCCGATTGAAGGTGCGCGAGATAGCTGAGACAGTAGGCAATTCCAAAGATCGCGTGGGTCATATCCTGCATGAAATTTTGGGCATGAGAAAGCTGTCAGCGCGATGGGTGCCGCGTTTGTTCACTCCGGACAACAAGCGCAGCTGTGAGACCGCGTGAGAGCAGTGTATGACGCTGTTTAAGCGCAATCCGAAGGAGTTCCTGCGTCGTTTCGTGACAGTCGACGAAACATGGATCCACTGGTACACACCAGAGACCAAGGAACAGTCGAAACAGTGGACTTCACCCGGCGAACGTGCTCGAAGGCGAAGACTGTCCCATCGGCCGGAAAGGGCAGAACGGTCACAGGGCTGTACTATGCCAAATTATTGGGCCGATTCGACGCCGACTTGAAGAAAAAACGGTCCCACTTGGCGAAGAAAAAAGTGCTCTCCCACCATGATAACGCACCGGCCCACACCTCCTTTTCCGCCACGGCTAAATTGGTCGAATTGGGCTACGAATTGCTGCCCCATCCACCGTATTCTCCAGATTTGGCCTGTGCGACTTCTTTTTGTTTCCAAACTTGAAAAAGTCACTCGCCGGGCAGAAATTTCATTCGAATGAGGAGGTCATCGCCGCCACGGAGGCCTACTTTGCAGACCTCGAGAAAACGTATTTTTCAGACGGGTTAAAGAAGTTGGAGCATCGCTGGGTTAAGTGTATAGAGCTAAAGGAGACTTTATTGAAATATAAATCGCCATTTCTCAAAAATGTTTGTTTTTCTTTTGTAGGCTAAGTACTTATCGGACCACCCTCGTATGTTTGGCTATCTTGTGTCATAGCAAACCATTGTGACCGCGTTTGCATTTTCTCTTCTACGATACAATGGGCACACCGCTATTTTTCTTTCTTTTCCGTGGACTGCTGTACGACTGTTTAGAAATCGCGGTTCCTTGGAAATTCATTTGAATTTATGGGTATTTAGCTCCTTGCTACCCATAAACTGTTAAGAAAAAGGTAAGTTAGAGTTCATAAACACATTGCCTTTTTTTGAATTTTTCTTTAAAGCTTCATTTCTTAACTGACCAATCTTGCCTTGACAACTTCAGGCTAGAACAAATGAGAAACACAACCGTTCACTTTCAGAGTTAGTTTTTTTTTTTATATTTGGTGCAGGTTCAAGAGTGTACGTTATGGTGTTTGTCACACAACCTAGACGGAGTGCATATGATTTGTGTCGTAGACGTTCGTTCACTACTCTCCGGGGGTGGTTGTCCTAGATAAGATTTGAGAGATTCCACTGGATTTGCGTTGGTTGTAGCTCACAGTAACTTTGTTGTTTCCATGTCATATAAGGTGTTATATTGGGAACGCACACGAGTGCTATGCATGTCAGCACTCATTCACAACTGATGTTGTTGCACAGTTTTTTCCGAATTGTTCTTGACAATGGACGGACTTGAACTACAGACCTTTGGCTCAACAGTCAGTTGAGCAATGATTACCATTGCACCACGACCACCCCCAGAGATGGTAGCCCTATGGCTAATTTTTCTTTGCTGGTTATCCACCTTTGACGCGCCCAAACAAAACAAAGCTAATCTATCACAATTGTTAGAGACCATTTTATTTAGTACCCAAAATCGTATTTTTAACGCCATCTGTTGGAAAAGCATTTGTTTTTTCTATTTGCCTCCTTCTTGTCGCTGGTATTCTTTAAAAAAGTAAGTACAATTTTGCAATTATTAATTATTGATCGTTTTTTTATATACTTTTTTCTGATTTTTCCATATATGAAGTCGACATAACGTTCTATTTGGTTTAGTTTAGACAAAATTACATTAATTCCTACTGCGGCATGGAATCGTATAATCTATTTGTAAATTAATAGCGCGATTCTGGGTTAAATGGCAACTAAATCAATTAAACTGTTAATATTGGGACGTTATTCTGCCCACGAGTCCATCAATCAATAGCCGTCCCTAATTACAAGAAGCCGGGGCACTTGTGCACGTGCATTAAACCAAATATATGCATGTAGGACTCAAATTAGGTGCCATAATTCCTCAAAGCTATCAGCTTAAAATATTCAAACTCCAAGGGGAAACCTGAATAATCACTTAGGTCACAGCAACAACTCAACCGAGTACCAATATCACAAGAACTTAAGCAAATCAAGGTTGAATGAACAGCAATGCCATCCCGGCCTATTCGAAGCAATTATTCGGCAACGTGATTCCAGTTTGTTTGCTCAGTCAATTTAGATTATAGTAAACCGTAGCCTAAAAAACCCAATAGGTTTACAATATCACAACAAAATAGACCACATACTTCCTATCCGCAGATGGAAATTCCATATGTCAACATTGGTGGGCTCGTAGCTAATTCTGGTTATAAAACGAGAACAACAAATTACCTAATGACCTATTAGGGGATGACCGTAAACGATGTGATGACTATGTGAACAAATCTGGTTTAGAACAAACCTACGCACGCATCTCCGCCACCTTCACTGATTCGTACACTGATTTCTCCGTGTACGTCGTTTCTCAATTTGTCTGCCGGCCTAGCCGTGTGTTACTAATTTCAATTAGGGACATGCGTTCGCTCGTGCAAAAGGCAGTTAGTCGATCTGGATACCTGTAGCTGACAAAATTTAACTACGGCATTGGTGTAATCTCTCACATAATTGCACAGATTTTACGGCTCACACCTTTACCCGGAAGAGACTCTGAAATGACTGGCCGTAGTCAGTTGGTTATTGCTCGGGCTGTTGGGCTCGGCTGCTCGGGTTGTCTGTTTTTACAAATCGGAATTGTTGTCTAGGTGATTATTCGGCGTTACACATGTCCCTGGTCAGGCAATGCGTGTCGGCATATGTACATTCGCATATGATAACTATAATATAGGTACATGCCAAAGACACGACCAGTCAGTAGTCGGATACCTTGCTCGTATATCCCAGGCTCACTAAGGGAATTCGCTCAGCTACCATTTGTGTTTTTGCATACCTATGTGAAGGACAAGCAACGGAGACTAGAGTCGGTAGGACGGGTGAACTGGCTTACATATGGGGATTATACAATCATAAGCTTTATGGGCTCACAAATTGTTGCCAAGAGCAGTAATTTCACCTGGGCGCCCATGGTGTTTCTCTTTCGTTTTCCTTTCTCCAGCGACGAGATAGGTTGGTGTTGTTGTTGGATAGGACTCCTGGATTTTGGCCCAATCATCAGCAACCGGGCAAATAACAAACAGATTATATTGTGTTCCTTGTTAGATCGATCGACAATTCCGACGTCCTGACAGGGCTTCTCGAATTTCTCCGGAAAGGGAAAATGGATTTCATCGTAAATGATATGAAGAGCGTCAAGAGGTTGATATGTACTGCGGATGCAATAATTTTCAATCGCTTTCGGGGCGAAGAGCGTAGGTGATTTCATAAAGTGTCGAGAGGCTTTTACTTTGTGCTCATACGCCTCGATGATGGTTTACCTTTTGTCGTTGTTATTGTGCGCGTTTCAAAGAGCAAAAGAATTTCTTTTCGATTGTGAACAGTTGAAAATAACTTAGGCAGGGAGAGGGAGAAAGTGGTGATGGTACTTCCGATTATCCAGAAGAGCAGAGGGTGAATTGTGAAAATTGGGGATTGGGTAAATGGAAGGACAAGTGAAAGAGAAGAAGTCTTACTGGTTCAAAGAGTCCAGTAAACAAAGTTTAAGAAACGAAATAGTTGAGCATTTTTTGAATTTGGATATTTTCCAATGAATTGGTGAATCGTAACGGAAAATGTTGGGGACGCATTGAGATTTGAATCAATTTTACATATTACAGAATTAACAACAAGAGACTTGGCAGGCATCATCGTGGAAGTTCCGATTGAAGTTGGTGTATGGGAGATCGTGTGCGCCTCCGTTTACTTAACCGGAGACCACGACCAAATCCCACCTACTGAGGTGCAAGGTGGGAATAATCTACCGATTATTGCCACCGGCGTAAACGACATCTGATCATCGGATGCAATGCCAATGCGCACCATGTGGTATGGAGCAGCAACAATACAAACAAAAGAGGTGATCGCTTATTGAATATTTATGTAGTAATAATCTCACCGTTGCCCATAGGGGCAATATGCCCACATTCATAAACTCTATCAGAGGGCACGTGATTGACCTTACAATCTCTAGCCCTTTGACTTAAATATAATTTGTGACTGGTACGTCACAAGGCCTCACTTCTGATCACATACACATCAGATTTAATCACATTGGTGAGGCTAGAGACCAAAGATATCAGCCCAAAAAAACCAACTAGGTTCTCTTTCAGGCTCAACTTGCCCCAAGGAAGACAAGCTTCTTAAATCCACCAAATCAACGGATGACATTGAAGAAGGGCCTTATCAATTAAACAAAGCACTCATCTTCAAAAACAGCCGTGCACCCAAGGTAGATACACACAAGCGGTGCGTACCTTGGTGGAATGCACAGCTCGAAACTTTGAAGAAACAGATGAGGTCTCTGTTCACCATTATTATAAATCTGCTCTAACAAAATACAATCCCGAATTGAGGTAATCCAAGAGAATGTCTTGAGGGAAACATTGCGAAGGCGTTGATTCACTACCAACCGCGGCCTACCTATACCTATATAAAGCCATATCCCAGGAGCATATAAATGGACTAGTTTTGCTTAACAAATCAGACGGCAATTTCACTGTGAATCGCAGGGAAACCCTGGAGACTTTGCTTATAGTACATTTCCCTGGTTCAACTACCCAGCTAACACCTCTCGATGCTCCAACGGGCACCACAAATTACATCGATAGTAGAACAAATCTCTGGCCCTATTCTTCAGCCCTACATTGGTTAATTTAAGCCCTACAAAGCGCCAGGTAAAGATGGTGTCTTTCCTGCTACCATCCAGAGAGGCCTAGACATCATTCTAATACCACTGTCGGCTCTCTTTAGGTCCTGTTTCAACATCTCGAGAGAAGCCAAACCTGTCTTCATCCCTAAGATTGGAAAACCAAGGGAACTAAATCCAATGGCCGTATCAGCCTAACATCTTTCCTATTAAAAACAATGGAAAAACTGACAGAGCTCCATAACAGAGAATCAGATAATGCTGCGTCCAAACGAATATGGACCCCACAAAGAACGATCTCCTGAGAACGCAGTGCATCACTAAGTAGCACATGTTGAAAATAACTTCACATGCAAGAAGATCGTTTTTGATAATACTGGTTACAACTCATTCACCACTTCACTGTCCCGCAGATGTGTAGACCATCCCACAAGCCATTGCGTTAGAGCGATGCTTGAGAGCCGTATTATATCAGCTACATCCGGAGAGTTCTCTGTAACAGTATCGGCAGCTAAGGGGTGTCTACCACTTTTCTGATCGATAGTCATTGACGACCTACTCTTCTAGTCAATCAGTTATGAAGTCGTCGGATACGCCGATGAATTTGTAGTTATTGTTACAGGTAAATCCGAATGCATGCCTGCCACCTCCTCTCTAAATAAACATTCGATTTTCAGAAGAAGTCAAGGTATTGACCGTGATCGCAAACTTAACTTTTTTTTCTTTAATTCGCGCAGGTTCGCAGCACCCTTATGGTGCTTTTCACACAACCTGGACGGGGTGCAGATGGTTTGTGTCGAAGATGTTCGTTTACTACTCTCCGGGGGTGGTTGTCCTAGATAGGATTTGAGAGATTCGACTGAATTTGCGTTGGTTGTAGTTCACAGTAACTCTGTTGTTTCCATGTCATTAAGGTGTTATATTGGAAATGCACACAAAGAATGAATTTTGAAGTGATCTTATGCTGCGAGTATTGTGCCTACGTCAGCACTTTTTGATCATCTCTCATTCACAACTGATGATTACTGATTACTATTGCACCACGACGACGACTGGAAGTCCAACATCAAAAACAAACTTTCACTGTGGACCTGTCCACAAGAGGAACTGGTCCTTTTTATTAAATAGGTTGCTATACGTGGTGCAACCAGACTCCTCCGCTCGAAAACAGACCAGCCATGTAGACCATTGGGTCACATGTCCATTCTACAACACCTTCCTGAGCTGGATACGATTACCACAGTTTCGGACGCATTCCCACAGACGTTCACCTTTGATAAAAGATTTGAGGTACTGATCCCAAACCGCACAGCTTGGGAAAGCGGGATCCCTTGCTAAATATTGAAGGCCTCAGGTGGCATACAGATGGCTCGAAGATGGATTCTGGTGATGGCGTTGGTATTTATCCTTGGACCAAATCTTAAAATATTGAAGACCCTGGGAACGAATCTTATTATCATCCAAGCTGAACTATACGCTATCCTGTCGTGGGTCAACCAAAATTTGGAGACTGGCATAATAGATATAACCATTAATATACTCTGAGACAGTCAAGTAGCGCTCAAAGCGCTGGGCTCATATAGCAAAAACTCAAAATCCGTTAAGGAAAACCACGATGCCCTGCAGGACCTAGTCAAACTCTGGTGGGTGCTGGGGCATAACTAGCTAGAAAAGGTTCAATTTCAATTTATTTAAAGTAAGAGGTATGTACATTAAGATTTATATCTTTTTTAGTACTTAGTATTTACTCGTAAACTCTAGTTGAACAGTTTAATTTTAGATAAACATAAGTAATTCTTTAAACTAAAGGATGGGAGGGTTTTTATAGGAGTGTTGAGAAACGAAGGATAATATATGATTAGATATGGATTTTATAACAGAAGGTAAAGAGTTCCATAGTCTGATACTGTGGATGAAAATTAAACGAGACGAATTTAAAAAGTTACTACGATAAGGAATTATGTTGATTGTCCTGTTAGAACGGGTGAAGTTTATCCTGTTAAACAAGTATTCCGGACTACGGCTGTAAATGATTTTGTGAAGGAAAATACAGTTCCTGGCATTGATGTACTGTCGAAGACTGCACCCAAGCAAGTCCCTAGCATAAGCAGAGATATGCTCACATCTACGAATGCCGTGAATATAGCGTAATGCAACATTAAATGCCACTTGTAGCTCTTGCATGGAGAGCGAGTCAGGATGGCAATATATTAATTCACCATATCTTATGAGAGGTGGAATTAGAGCAATTACAAGTTTTTGCGGGTATCTAGCGGAGTGTAGCGGATCCACAGTTTGCGAAGGCATCCATAAATGCAACCAACTAAAATATTAATGCGACCATACCCGGATGATCTCTGCTTATTACATGTCCTAGACTAGTGGTTTTCTTTACGGCTTTAATCATAGAATTGCTTAGATAGAGGGCAGGGAGATGGTCGAGATTAAGTCTTGTTTTCGAGATAGGGATTACTTGGGACTTGATTGAATTAAGTTGTAAGCCATTCGTTTTTGACCACCTGTTGATACGTTTCAAGTCATCGTTCATGAGAAACGCAAGTTCATTTAGATCTGAAAAAGGCATGGCTAGATGTAATTGAACGTCATCAGCGTACATGTGTACTGAAGAATGCCTGCACACGGATGGTAGATCGTTTATAAACATACAGAAAAGAATCGGATCTAAAATTGAACCCTGCGGAACACCTTGCTTTACTTCCATGAGAGATGAATCGCTTTCACCCATTACGACTTTTTGTTGCCTCCCGGAGAAAAAACTTCTCACTAATTTAACCGCACCATCACTAAAGCCAAAGTTGTTCTGTAGCTTCCAGCACAGAATATCGTGATTTACCTATACTTTGTCGAATGCCTTCGAGAAATCCAGCAGACACAAAAACGAGATGTAGTTTTTATCAAAGAATATTCTTGTATCTTCAAGAACATTAATCATGGCTGTAGAGCAGCTGTGATTTGCTTTGAATCCTGATTGCTGGTTATAAAGTAGATCAAACACGGACAGGTGTTTAGTAATCTGATTCGCTATTATTTTCTCGAAGACTTTGGATAAGCAGGGCAAGATACTGATTGGTCTAAAGTCGGCCGTGCACGCCGGGTTGCTTTTCTTAGCAATGGGTATAATTCTAGCGATTTTCCACGACTGCGGAAAGGTCGATGTAATTATACACCAATTGATTACATGCGTAAGCTGGGAGGCTATTTGTGGTAAAATGAGTTTGACGAATCGTATTGGTATGCCATCCTCTCTTATGGAGTCTGATTTAATACCATTTACACATCGGATAATTTCGATTTCTGAAGCTACTATGAACTCATCTAGTTTTGAACTTGCATAGTCTAACGTATTATTAAAATTGAAGTCCGTTGGACAAGGTTTATCTCCCAAGAATGCATGGTTTAGTTCATCAGCACTAAAATCATATTTAGAGCTGTGGTTACAACTATACATATATACCAATTTTTCGTATGATGTTCCAGTTTAGATCTGAAAAAGTTTTGGTTTGAAGCATGCACTACTGCGGTAGCGTAGTTATGCGCTGTCTCGTATGATGACCAATTGGTTTGAGATGGGCTATGTTTCCATTTATTATAAAGCCTGTTCCTTTTTCTAATGGCATTAACCACTTCAACCGTATACCAAGGGCATGCTTGATTATAGATCTTGACTGTTTTTGTAAGTACATATTGATCGAACAATTGGTCAGGATTTCCTGAAATGTAACGATTTTGTTGTTGGGATTGGCTTTAGTGCGGCATTGCATCCAAGGGGCGGAAGTAGCGGCAGTTTGAAGGTATTTCAAGTCAATAGACTTAAAATCTTTGAAACGAAAAGATATCAGGGACAGCAGTTTTTGACAGGTTCAGATTGTGAGTACAGAAAAGAAGATCATGATCGGAGAAACCAGACGATTATTTGTCAAACAGTAAGACAAGTGACGGAGAAGAGACGAATATTAGATCGAGAAGACTCGGTATGCAATTATTAGCGAGGCGTGTAGGATAGCTGGTATTAATTATTTCCATTCCAGCGAAGGCCACTAAGTCCTTCATTTGAAATGCCAGTGAATCTGATTTTCTTAGGTCTATATTAAAGTCGCCACAGATGCTGGTATTGTGCACAATAATTAGATAGGGTTGTGAAGAAAGGATGCTACGCACATGCTACCAAGCATTTCGTTTTTTTTTTTTTCATATGGACCATAAGATATTCGATTCCACTGCCACTGGTTTTACTTGCCTTGATTTCATTAAATTTCTTAGAGAAATCATTCTGCAATTTGGCGAGCTCGTTTGCGAAGCTCAAGCGCATTGATTCAGCCTGTTTGGCGAGATGTTTCTCTAATATTTTGGCGGTGAGATAATTACTGTCGCCATTAGGCTGTTTCACCACGGGTGATGTTGGTTGTGTTGATACTGCTGGCGATGAAGGTGCCACTTTTGATGAGACAGCTTTTGATCTTAAGTTAAGAGCAGACATTACTTTAGAGAGATTCCCTTTAAATGATGTTAACAGTACGGCAAGAAAATGTAACATAAATGTAGCGTAAACGAAAAAAAAGCACTAGACCCCTATTAAAAAGAAAAAAAACTTAGACTGGGAGTTTATCGACAAATTAGCAAAGCGACTCTAATATGGAGAGTTCCTGGTTCTCATAGTTATTCTTATCTAGAAATTTGCACATCTACTTACATAAATAACGTTCTTGAATGAGAAGCCTTTCGGCTTTCCATGACGGATGCCATATTTGGCCCCAGAATTTTTCAGGACGAATGTTACTTGTTCATGGTTTAGGTTCCTTTTTTGCGAATTTTGAGCGTATTTCAAGCTGAAGTTTTCCTAATCCTTCTATCTTAAAGGTATAATAATAATCTTGGCAGATCGGGGATCAGGAAGTGCCCAGCCTGTTGGTAACCTAGACGTGGATCACGCCGCAACACTGCAACCTATTCATCTGTCTCCGATACAAATGCCTCTATGTGAACTTTGTGTCTTTAATCTGCATTGGCTAGAAAGCTTCTTTTCCCATTTGCTTCCATTTGTTTATGGATTGTGCCACGTAGCTTCTTTTCTTAATTGTAGACCCCTTATTTGTTTACGCTTTTGTTAGGCGGAGCATCATTTCCATTTGTTAGACGCCCTGTTTATTTATGCGTATAGAAGTCAATGCTGATGGGCGAACAGTTGAGTAAGGAATTTATAGAAGTCAAGTTCTTTTGAATGAATGGACTACAAAAGCTGCAAGAATAGATACCACAACTCAAACAAGGTCAGCAATTTGCAGCTAATAACTACCTATTGTGTACAGGTCAATTCGTCGAACGACCAAGTCCAAATGCCGAAAGTTGCCTTCACCAAACTGAGTGAGTGACAACCCACCATTGGGGGAGATAGAATGATGGTACATCCTTTAAAACAACCCGAAGCTCAAAGAAACGCGGTGGTTTTAACCGGGCTAGTGGTTTTCTTAAATGACAACTTGATTACTCTGTCTTGTTGTTTTGTATTGTTCCCCCACCTTTTGTCTGTTTTTATTGACAACGACAAATTATTTGAGGTTGGAAAACATAATGACCATTTCCCGTGGCAGCATGGGATGTAGTCAAACCACAAAACAGAGTACGGTATAGTGTACTCTACTCTGTGATGGGCAGAAGTTGCAAGTTCAAAGGATCCGATAGAGGATTAACCATCTCAAATGGGACTGACATGTTTGACTTGCCGACCAGTCAACAACGGGTATATGTGGCTTTGCGGTAGTCAGAAGCTTACTTAATTTATTTACTCGGCAATGGTTAATACAACGTGACAGCGGATGTTGTTTAAGTCTGGTTGTTTTATTTTCGTCTTATTTGTTTTTTCGGCGCTCGTTCAACATACTATCGTGTGTTATAGGGTTAATCCTTTTTACTGTCGTTGGGTTTTAGCAAATATGAAGGCTGTGGTTGCGAATAATGTCCGGAGTAGTATTGTGAGAGAACCAATTAATGCCGCCAATTAACTTGATGTGCCTAACCTGCGGTCATATGGACATCAATGTGACACAGGTGATGAGATTATCTTCCTTTGGGCTTTGCAAACCTATTAGTCACAAGTGGATGATACCGACAGCTCATTAAAATGACAATTCATATTGTCATTACTTCCTACATCAACCGATAGTGATATAGTAGAACTATAGAGTTTAATAAAATTCAGATATTTTACAACTAATTTCTTCAGTTAACCCGGACCTTTCAAGTCGCCTGTACAGCCCAACAATGTTGACATTTTTAAAAGTGTAAAATCACCTGATAATGAAAACAAATGTTTGTTCTCGGATAAAAAATAGGTGTCAAAATGCTCGAACGGATTCCAGGAAAAATTATTGGAGTCCTCTACAATGTCGTCCGTATAGTGAGATTGATGATATGGATGAAGCAATCGTGCCCAGTGTGTCCTTAAAAAAAGTATATGTTCCATGGAACAAACTTTTGCATAGATCGAGTAATAATTTTCATAGTATATTTAAGTCGTTAAACATTACCGACTCTTGGAATAAAAAAATTATCAACCCGAATTAAAATCATGTGTGAGTCCATCGTTTTTGACAATGCCATCTTCTTTTCCTTTTTTTATCCCGGCGTCGTTATGGTCAGAAGTGTAGGACCATAACCTTCCCACTTAACTGCATTCCTACTGGTCCGCTTGTGGGGTCCGCCGGTTTGACCTCAGAAAGTAGCGGCAGGCTTCCCGGTTTGGGATTACTTCATCGTTGAAGCCAATCAAATGCTGGTGTTTTTGCATTTGTTTGCACCAATTGTTTTTCGGCCTGCCCTTTTTGCGTGTTGAAATTGGAATGTTGATTGATAACGCCTTTTGGACGGGGTTCAAAGGACCTCTCCTTTGAACATGGCAATACCAACTGAGTCGGTCGCGCTCTATATTTCTTGTGATGGTTTCTTTTACGTGGAGGCTTCCTCGGATCTTTGAACTTCTAATTCTGTCACGCTTTGTTACTCCCGCTGTCATGCGAAGCATCTTCATCTCAGTTGCCGTTAATTTGCTCTCATACTTTTTGTGCATTGTCCAGCATTGTGAACCGTATGTGAGCGCCGGACGTACAACTGAAGTGTAGAGCCTTCCTTTCAGCTTAGGGGGCATTTTTCGCGATTTTTCGCATTTTTCCCTACGCTTACGCGATGTTTGATGTCGTCATCACAAGTTGCTTCTCTATTAATCATAGATCCCAGATATTTAAACTTTTCACACTTGGGAAGCACTCTTCCATTCAAGTAAATGTCTGGAATAGGCTGATGAGGGTCAGAGAACGGGCTGCACAGATACTCTGTCTTCTTTGAACTAATACGATACCCGTGTCCCTCAAAAATGTCCACCTACACATCAAGTGCTCGTTGTAGGGACGCCTGATCATCACTTATAATGGCTCTATCGTCAGCAAAGAATAACTGGTGCACATTGGGGTCCGTCACTTTTCCTTCAAGCAAGCAATCAAGGACTGCTATAAAGAGCAGTGGGCTGAGGACGCTTCCTTGGTGTACACCGACTTTGATTGCGAACTCTTCGGTGACTCCTGCGGTGCATCTTACTCTTGTCGTTGCTCTCTTGTACATGTCCATGATCACTCGCACGTAGGTTTCTGGAACTCCTTTTTGTCTTAGCGCTACCCATAAAAGATCTCTTGGTTGCCGGTCAAAGGCCTTCTCGAACTCAACCAACACCATCATGATCCTTATACTTTGAATTGCATCTGTTGTTGATTTACCCGAGACAAACCCGCACTGGTCATCAGATAGTCGTATTATTTTCCGCAGTCGGCTATTTAATACCCGTTCAACGATCTTCATGGTGTGCGACATCAGCTTGACAGAACGGTAGTTATCACAATTTCGCGTATCACCCTTTCCTTTGTGCAATTGAAGAAGATAGCTTTCCCTCCATTGATTAGGCATAGTGTCACCTCTCATAAGTTTGGAGATAAGAACCATGAGCCATCTAGACCCGATGTCTCCCATCTTTTTCCAGAACTCAGAGGGTATCCCGTCCGGCCCAACAGCTTTTCTTTTCTTGGAGTTTTTAACCACGTACCGAACTTCTTCGACTGTGATGTCGGATATTTCGGCATGATTCGGGGCGGCTCTTGGAAAGTACACTCGGGGAAACTGTTCGTTCAGAAGTTCCTCGCAATACTGTCGCCATCTGTGGAGAATTTTTTCGTCTTCCACAAGGAGTTGGCCTTCAGCATTGTTAATAAACTTTGGGAAACGAGTCTCCTGAGAATTTCTTCTTCTCTGGGCGCCTATCTTAAAGATATTTGCTCCTTTGTTCAAATTGTTTTGTCGAAGCTCCTGGGTAGCCTGGTTCCTGTCAGACGCGGAAGATGATATTTCTTCCAACTCCTGATAGAGGCCTTCCATGCTTTTCGCTTTGAATTCGGCGCATTTTTTCTTCGCGATACCTTTGCAACATCTATATACCTTTTCACGGCGCGCTTTTTCCTCTCTATTAGTAGAAGAGCACTTTGACCAAGCTTGGAAAGCCATTTTCTTTTCGTGTATCACTGCTTTGGCTTCGTCTGTCCACCACCAGGTTTCTTTTGCGTGTTGGCAGGGGCCTTTAGATGTTCCGAGCAGTGATTTGGCTTTCTCCAGGCCAGATTGTTGTAAGGAATCCCACATGTCTTGTGCACTGCACTCCTCATTACCGACCTCATTGATGATGGAAGAGAGGTAGTTTTCCATGTTGGCGATAAAAGCTTCGCCTTTTCCTTTATCCAGCTTATACCACTTGATTCTCTCAGACACCTTCGTTTGCTGCTTTGACTTCTTTCTCGCATCCATAAAAAATTCAGTCAGGAGGAGACGGTGTTGAGGGGCGATCGCGTCTCCCAGGATCACTTTGCAATCTTTAGCTCGTGGCTTCATGAAACTGGATACCAAATGATAGTCTATTTGAGTTTCATTTTCGCCGCTGTTATAAGTGATCAGGTGCCGGCTTTGTTTGACGAACTTGGTATTTAGCACTATAAGACCGTACGACCTGCACATGTTTAGGATATCTTCACCTGAAGAGTTCCTGGTGCCGTATCCCAGCCCTCCGTGGTAGCCTTCATAGTCTTCGCTTGTCTTCTCGACATGTCCGTTTAAATCTCCCCCAACAAACGAAAGCTCTTCCTTTGGGATGATTTTGACAAGGTTGTGGAAATCTAGCCAGAATGCATCTTTTTCTTTTTGTTCGCATCCTACTTGAGGAACATATGCGCTTACGATGTTCCACACCTCACCATGGATGTTTTTGACAATGCCATATTCTGTAATTTACAGGAGGAAACTGTCAAATTTTTTTTTTTACTTTTTACAAAAGTGCTAGGGTATTTGAAGCGATTCTCTAAGGCATGGGAGATAGGTGCATACGAGCATGGGAGACAGGAGCATAATAACTGTACAGCCCTTTTCACCTTTTTACCATCAGCAAAGCAAACTTCAACTGCTCTCACTATACTAACTAGCCCGGGAAAACAGACCTCTACGACGACCAACTTCCAATATACCCTATTTCCAATATATTCCAATAATCTTAGTGGTAAGCTCCAGAACCAACTCCAAATGTAAAAATCATAACGTAAACCTTACGTCTCATATTTTCATCCTCTGCCGTATATCCACATATCCCGCCGGCGAAATCCACCCCAACTGTTTCAATAGGATGAAACGCCTTTATTCGTGACAGCGGTAACGGAGCAAATGCTTGCCTCTTGATAAGTTGACGTCCACTTAGCGTACAAAATTTTTCTCGCATTCTTGCCAATATTTTATTAACTCCTCCATGAAGCGTTAAAGTATGATAGTAGGTAGCAATAAGTTTGCTCAAAAAACATGTCTTTGGCAGCATTATAAGACTAACGATGTTTTCGGACTCATCAAGTTGTTCCAACCTACTACCCAAACGAAGCAACCCAGATTCGTCCAGAAACGGGTTAATTTTCAACAAGGTCGAAGAACGAGAAATAGGTTTCCCGATCTGTAAAGATAAAATTTTATTAGTTAAACAGGTATTTTGAATATACTTCAACCAATAATTTTCCGCTTTCTGTAATTCCATTTCGTCACAGGTTTCGTCCTACGAAAAATAAGATCAATGGTTCGAAAAATGTAACTGGTAGTTCGTAAAAGCCTTATTTTTTCATTTGGAAAAATGGGACCCAAAACCTCGATAGATTTTGGTGATGCCGTATTTGAATCTTTCTTGAGTTCCAACTAAGGGGGGTCATTTCTCCACAATGTAGATTCCGCAAACTGGACGATCCAGCACAGTGCCGCCAATCCCTTACGTTTGCAAGTTCGCGAATCTGCTTTACGCGGTTTAACACAAATGGCTTTCATCGACGAATGTCTCCAAGAATCCAATGTAATGTTATCTGCGAATCGGTCCACAAATAATATTTTTCGGCGGGAAAGTAGTCATAAAACCTAATAGCAACAAGTGCGGCAGCCAGCTTCAGGGTTGGCAAACTTATATCAGCCGTATTAATCTCTTTTAAAGGATTCACTCGTACCTTAGAGCACACAAACCTCACGTGCGCACCTCCTGCAGGCGTCTCAATCTTCAGCAACGCTCCAAAAGCCTTCTGACTTGATATGATATTCTGATATGCATTACGGAACGTGTATGATCCCTACCTGCTCCAAGCCAAATTGGGATGGACAGATCTCCGATTTGATCAAGATCCTTTACGCAGGCCCTCCATTCTTTCAGGAAATCATCCCCAATAGATTTGAAACAAAATTTTAAGTCGGATAACAACTGGGTTCAAATAGCCTAAAGGGTCCAATATTCGGGCAATCATTTTTAAAACATTGCGCTTAGTCGGTGAAATTAAATTTTGGAGGTTTACAGGTTTGACATTTAGGGTAAGTCCGTCGCTATCAATATTCCGTTTGCACGCAATCCATATTCTCGATGTTTAAAGATGTTCGCACGCTACTGTCATTGCTAACCCATTTTCTAAGGTTCATATGACTCCCACTGATTCCCGTAAAACTGTTTTGGTCGGCTTTAGTGTAAACCAAGTCATCTGGTAACCAAGTCATCCATATAGACTGCCTGACGTAGCCGACGACAAGTGTCCGGAAAAGCATATGATATTAGGTGAAGATGCAAACAAAGATGCATCCTGAAGGGGTGGCAGGTCCGCGGACGGAACTACTTTATCGTTAAGCTACAGAAAGCGGTCACTGTCACGATCGTTGTCTGCTATTTGTCAAAAGACCTTCTCTATATCCGCAACCATTCCAATTTTTCCAATGCGAAACAGTATTTTTAGAACGTCGGGCACAAGATTGAACCCTGTCCATAAGCAATCATTTAAAGCAAGCTTACCTGGCTCATGTGCTGATGCATCGAAGACTATCCGAATCTTTGTCGTGGACTTCTCGGGGCGATAAGCTACGCAGTAAGGCATTTATTGTGTCGCTTTGATGGGAAACTCGTTCAGCGCAGCCCCGAAGATATCAGTTCGCGCATAACAGCATCATATTCCAGCAGTTTAACTGATACCATTGAAAGACGTCTAGTGAAAGAGTTCAATCAGGGCAAAGCGTTCACTCTATTGGTTTCCAACTGCCGGACCGTTTCCATGGCATAATATCTCGTCACCGTGTCACAAAAAAGTTGAGCCTTGAATTGGAATCTAACGTGAAAACCAGAGTATGAAAAATAAAAGAATATTGTTCGTCGTAAAAGAAAAAAAATTAATATATTTAATTCATTAAAAAAAAAATTACATAATGTTAAAACAGTTTTTGGTTAAATTGATTTAAACAATTGGGAAATGTTCGTTTGCTTATTCTTGGAGTATACATTTTTGTCGACGGCCAGCTCTCTCAGTTTTTGAAGAGTCAAAGTATCTTCTAGTGAAACCGAGTTTTCTTCAGCCCATTGAAGACAAATGTTAAATGCTAGAGTAACATGTTCCGTTTTTCGCCGGGGAAGACTAACGCTTGCACATGTGCTCTCTTCTTCACTGTCGATTACTTCGGCGTCTAGCTTGTTGCAAACAGACAAACAGGCGCCTGTTCGACATCGTTTTCGGCAATCCAATTGCTTAATTCGTCGGTGACAAAAGCTTCAGTGGAAAATGGAAAATGAAAATCATTTATGATTTTATCGCTTATGACCCTCAACGGTAGCTCATCCTCCTCATTTCACTCACTGTCAGGAGACATCAAACGCTTCCAGCACTTTTGTATAGCCGAAGACTTAACTTAGTCTCATGCAGTAGCCAGGAGCATTTGGCTAGCCTTAAGGGGGATAGCCACTGTGATGGGTCAAATTTTTTTATCTTAAATGAAAGTTTATATTTTAAAAAAATTGTGTACAAAATTGCAAGTCAAAATTTCAAAAATTGACTAAGTTACAGCGATTTTAGTGAGAGCATGTAGGCCGAATTTTTGTCGCTTGACTTTCGGATCAGAATGTTACGCCTTTCAGTCCCTTGCTCTAATGTATTTAACATTGTGTGACGTAGTGGACTCTTTTCTTCGAATTTCTTATTGTATTATAAATCTCTGTTATGCAGGCTTTAAAATACAATAGTCCCTTTCATCAATTTAAGTACCTAGAAGTTCGGCAGATGTTCAGTTACTCTATGATTTCATTGCGAGAGAAATGGACTAACATCTTTAAACGCGTTTTTCTCGAAACGACTTTTTTCAAACTGGTCGCATCGATAACTTGGTCAATTCTTAACCGATGTTTAAATTTTTTGTTTTTTTGTTTTGTTCATCTTAGTAGTGGCTAAAGCTAAGCGTAGCCGATTTGGAAAATTTTGTTTTTTACTATTTTTTAAACTGTGTGACAAAAAAAACGGTCGAGAAAATGCAAATATTTTCAATCGGTTGCCAGTTTGTTAAAAAAAAAAAAACGGCTACCTACAACGATAACTACATTCATACAAATTATAATAAAATTTTTGTTTGATTTTTAAGATTACTGGCTTTTGAATAATCGATGCGACCATGGAGGGGGAATTTTTTTTTCAGGCTCTACGGCATCGTTTATATTGTTGAAACTATTCAATATTTTTCAATAAAATTTTTTTGTGGAAACATTTTTGGATGTGTACTTAATAAAATAAAAAAAAACCCGATCCAAAAATTCCGTCATTTACTCGGTCAAAAGAATTCTCGAAAATCACCCATTTTTGGTGCCGTCACAGTGGCTATCCCCCTTAAATTAAAAACCTTTATTTTACTTTCGAAATCTGAACTTCGGTTTCCGACTAAATATGCCAAACGTCATTTTTGTTAGTATAGTTTTGTAAAGTTGATGACATTTTGGTCCATTGGTTGGAAAATAGCGGTGAAATTTTTTTGGCCAACACATGGTAACAATCTTTCCATCATCACTTATCATCTCCCCGTCTTTTAAATGACACGTCGCGTTGCCTAATAGCAGTAGTGCCTTTTTGGGCAAATTTTTCGATTCCAGCAACTGTCCTACTTAAACCAAGGAAAAAATATAAAAAAAAAATAAAATTGACCAAATCAATTCGAAAATAATTTTGCGCATTTTTGTTGGCCTTGTAAACCACAGGCTTCTTTTCGAAATGCCTAAATGCTCCAGGATTTAAAGCTTTTCCTATAATGAAAATGTTGACTTAGTGCGTACCAGACGCATTAGTACAAGCGAGAAAAGTGATTCTCCCCTTGCTTACTTTCCTACCAGGAGCAGTGGCTTCCTAGAACCGACAAACGTTCTGTTTCGCATAAACTTGAAAAATGGGCCACACTCGTCCGCATTGTAAATTTGATCTGGTAACAAGTCAAGAAAGTGTGCAGTGGGTAGTGTGTTGGCCTCTGACGCACGATGAGCGAGTTCGGATCCCGATAACACCAACGCCATCGAATGTTCATTACGCGGCTTCTCTCCTCGGCGCGATATTGGCAAAACCCTCCGTAGTGCACTTGTCTTTAAAAAGCTTCTCAGCGCTCGCCGTTCGGAATCGGCTCTCCGTGAGCCGATCTAAGAAGAAGAAGAGCAAGTCAAGCTCTTTAATTTTATTTTTGAATTTTGACAAAAATGGTTCCACCAGCCTTGGCTTATTTGACAGCTTTTCTCCGCACTTTTTAAGTATGCTGATTCCATTTGGTTTTTTTAAATTTGAAAACGCGCTCCTGATTTGATTTTTCTGTGAAGCATACATGCTTTTGACTTAAGGATTTGTGTGGAAATGGGAAGATTTTGCCCGCATTGCCTCTGAAACCAATTGTACAAGGCTTTATCCATTCTTGGATACTCACAGGATTTTAGAGTTTTTTTTCCTAGTCCGGACTAAGAATTAAAAACGAATTTGTTAACCACATTTTTTTCTCGTTTTTATTCTGCTTATGCCTGATTTGTTGCACTTGTATGTTTCACAAAGCGGTTTAACTGATGCACCATTACTCAATTTATTTAAAATCTAAACCTTCTGCTTTATAGACAGCTTGGGAACTTTTTTCACGATAGCCATGATTTCTAAAATAAAACTGAGCAATTATTTACCGACCGCGAGAAAATTAACTGAACACTGGTAATAGAATGCATATACGATCGTACGAGTGTAAAAAATTTTGAGAGAAGTAACTGTAAAATGACGGCCCAGTTATAGTAAAACCAAACACCCAAAAATAGAAAGAAAGATAAAACGAAATAAGGGATCAGGGATATGGGATCAGGGATCACAGAAAGTTGCATTTACAAAATCACTAAAGGTAAAAATTTGGGTGTTGCTTTAACCGAGGTATTGCGTTTATCGAGGGTTGTTTTTACCGAGAGCGTACTGTAATAAGTAAATAAATAATAAATAAATATATAAATAATAATAAATTACTATCATAATAATATTAAATATTAAATAGATAATAAATATCGAGTAACAATGAAAAGAAAAAAAACGAAAACAAAAATGAAAAGAACAAATTAAATAACGAAAAAAAACTTAGGCTACAAATATATTCAAAATAATTGTATTAATCAAACAGACTGCTAATTAAATACCTCTATTTCATGCTTAAGATTGATCTCAATATTGAGAGCTATGCTTCATGCTATGAAAGTATAGCTATGTCCTCCACAAATCAGGCAAATTTGGAAGGTCTGAGGTATAAATATTGTATAAAAGTGGCCCCCAAACCGATCCCTGGGGAACACCCGAATGAGCGTTGAATAATCTTGAAGCACAACCATTTACATGAACATAAAAAGCTTTTTCAACATCTAAAAGCACCATGGCAGTAGATTTCCCAAGATCGCGGTTTGACTTAAATTTTTTTTATATTCGAGCAATTTGGTGTATAGTACTATGACCATGCCTAAAACCAAATTGCTCATTGGGATAGATGTTATTGTCCGCAATCTTCTTCTTTTCCTTTTTCCGGCGTTGTTATGGTCAGAAGTGTAGGACCATAACCTTCCCACTTCACTGCATTCCTACTGGTCCGCTTGTGGGGTCCGCCGGTTTGACCTCAGAAAGTAGCGGCAGGCTTCCCGGTTTGGGATTACTTCATCGCTGAGGCCAATCAAATGCTGGTGTTTTTGCATTTGTTTGCACCAATTTTTTTTTTTTTTTTTTTTTGTGACACGGGCATGTTCCAGATTTTTTTGTTTGATCTTACTCTTACAACACCGGTGATCTCCAGTCGTGTCGACCCACTGATTTGCATGTACACTTGTGGGGCAGTTTAATGGTGGTATATGTGTCCCTAGGCTCACCTTGGTGTTTTCTAAATTGCCTAGATGTGATTTTTGTTTACCTTTGTTTTAGTCGCCTTTTACGACAAGCGAGAGGTATCGCTGCAGGGATATTCTTAACCCGTCCCTGCACGGACGATGTTATTGTCCGCAATAAATTTTAATATTTTGACTTTTAATATTCTTTCGTAAATTTTAGCTATGTGTCTGAGTAAACTTATAGGTCTGTAGCCAGAGGGATTTGCAGGAGGCTTCCCAACTTTGGCTTCTCTTTAGATAGAAGGAAAATATTGAAGTTTTAAGCAGGCATTATAAATACAGGTTAGGAATTTAATTCCAGACTTAGGAAGATTATTTAAATATATGTTTTTTATCTTATCAGTTCCATCAATTTTCCGGGGGTTCAAACATTTTATTAAACGTTTGGTTTCCTCTTCGGTTATAAATACATCTGGGGGTTTCTTAGGCTAATGTATACCTCTAGATTGGTTGTATTCAATGATATTAAATGGTTATTCGTAAAAATTACACCGCATGAATTAGCTATGCCTTCGTCCCTATAGAGAGTCCCATTATGGAAGGCAAGACTTTGAATTTTTCTGTTCTTATTTTTAATTACACGCACTAAATTCCAGAACAGTTTTGCGGATACATCAAGTTCACTGAGCTTCTTGTCCCATTCCTCAGTTCGTTCAAAGGATAAATATTTGGAGATGGTTTTATTTAAAGAGCTCAAATTTTCCTTATAAACAGGTTGTCGGAACTTTTGCCAGAGCCTTTTGACATCATTTCTTATTTTAATTAGGCTTACAAGAAATTGTGACGTCTTTTTGCATAATTGTTTTCGTCGCACTTTAGGAATGCAATCATCTACAGAGTTTAGTACAATCTGAGTAAAACAATTTATTTCACTATCTATAACATCTTTCGACGTAGCATTCTCTATATTCACGTTAAAGCATCGAAGTGATGTATTTATATTTCTCTTAAAACAAAACCAACTTGCATTCTTAATATATAATAATATTGGACTTTGGATACTCCTAACAAACGAATTTGACAAATAACCAGGTTATGACCCGTCCCGAGATCATTTATGGCGACAGGAGTCGTGATAAAAGGAGAATTTGTAATGAAGAAGTCTAATACAAAAAGATTAGGCGAACAGAAGAGGCAACATATGTAGTTTCTTATGGAAACAGAACATTGACTGGAAGGGCTGCTGATAAACTAGAGAGAATAATTCCAAAGGCATTTGCTCGTACACCACCCCTCTATGCCTGCTGTTAAGATCGCCACCCAATCGAAATTCATCTCCAATACAGAAAAACTTTCTTAGATCTTGGCTGAATTGTAATTTGGTTTGAAGCTTGTCCACCGAGAAAATACACACAAAAAATTTCAATTCTTTTTTGATTGGAAAGTAGAACTTCTATCCCAACATTTTGAATAGACAGGGTTTGGGCTGAAGGTAGGAGCGAATGTTGAATTGATCTTCTGATGAGAATAACCACACTTCCACCTATTCTAGCAACCCTATCGGCACGATAGCATTTATAATCTGAGTTGGATAGATTGAAGTCAGGTATCAACCATCTTTCTGTAACAAGAGCAACATCAACATTGGTGTTCCTTAAAAAATGTTTGAATTCTAAAAATTTGTTGCGTATGCCACTCGCATTCCAAGTAGCAACATTTAATTGTCTATGGCCTTTCATTAGAATATAAGAATTAAGTGGCTAAATGTGCGATGACATTGAACTGATAAATTTTAGTTTTACAATTAGATATCATTGATCATCATTTCTAAGTGAATTTAATTCCTCTGCAGAGAACAGCGTATTATTGTTGGTGGATGGCAGAGTTCCATCACTATTGAATAAATTTGTTTGATTGCAACTAGTCCAAACTGGCTGGGATTGATTTCGAACATTTTGAGAAATTGTTTTTGGCGCTGCAGCATCACGTCGACGTTCTGGGTGAGAAGGAAATTCAGCCATAGAAGAGAGCGACATTTCTTGGTTCAGCTTTGGTTGAGAAAAACTTTGCTTCACGGAAACAGTTCAGTTCGAAAATGTTTTTCTCCCTTCTCCTTTGTACTTAGCTTCCAAAAAAAATCGGCTCATGGGAGAGATTTCAGTGGCCTTGTGGTTCGCGTTGCAGTTTGCATACTTGAAATCTGATTTGTTGCCTCAGTCAGCAGTTTTATGTATGGACCAGCGCGGAATGCACTGTATGTTTTGACGTGGCACATTCTTTCACCGTGCCCAAACATCTGCAATTGTAACATTGCGTAAGCTTACCTCGTCGCTTCCTCTGAAAATTCCAAGTTATTTGAGTGTGCTTTATGGCGCGAACATTTTTTTTAAAATGTTTTAATTTGACGGAACCATTTTCAAAATACACTATAAAGATTAATTTCGTATTATAATGTTTTGATGATTTTTTCAAATTCCCGACTTTTAGACCGATATTAACAAGTTCGGATTTAAGCACGAGTGGGTCAATGTCGCCCAATCCGTACACACACACTTTAAATAATTCGTGAAATAGTGCGTAAAATACTGACAGTAACTGGATTTCAGTTTTTCAACAGTGCGCCTATAAGAATCAATTGATTCACACGCGATCTTAATGCCGATGGATAATTTCTTTATCGAGTAGTCCGACACAACGCTTGATTTCATTAAGTTGTGAATAAATTCATCCGACTTTTGAAGCACTTTAATTGGTGGCACAAATACTTTTTTATCATTTCCCGGATCAATGATCTCGTCCATATCTTCCCAATCGCTATCGGGGAGACATTGCAAGGGACTCCAGTAATTCGATTTAGAGTCCTTAACACGCTCTTTAGATTTCCGCATTCTGATTCGAACTTTTTTTTCCATGGACAAATGAGCGTCCTCAGAATCCGGAGATCGAGTTCGTTTAGCAAGTTTGCTTTTGTTTTTATTATTGGTTTAAATATTTATATACCTCAACACTAGTACAGCGGTTCGCGCACGATAAGTATGTAGGTCTTATCACGGCGACAATTCGACTTGAACTCCTTTTCAAACTTTGTTCTTGAATTTTACAACGATATAAAGTGGGGTTCTATACCAAAACAGAAAAATAGCAAAGTAAGGCTCTCGCTTCGTTGGAATAAGTTCAGATTCCGCTTGAATTAACTTATCCTTTTTTTTCGATGAATTTATTGGCTGAATGAATACCTATTACTACCGACCAAACCGCTAACCAGAATTAACTGACTATTGCATTTTCGATCGATTTAAAATGCGCATATTATATGCATCCGACTTTCCCCTATCGCTTATTGGAGAGAGACAAGTGCTTTACGCCATTCTTGCCAACAATAGGCTTAACAATTCGATGCAACTCGCCAAACAAAGGCTTATACAGCTTTAAACCGACGCTAAATCCTTTTTCCGTCGTTTTTCATCTTTAAAATCTTCCATCAGCGTGTTAACAAATCAACAACTATCTCCGGTTTTAATTTAAATTCCACAAGAGTATTCCACTGATTTATTGTCTGCTATGACCGAGAGCTCTTTATCCCCGCCGGATGATGTACAATGAAAAAGCAGTACAACCTCGCCATTCATCCCCTTTTAGTAAAATTAGTAAAACTCACCACTGACAACGGCACGGTAATCCGCTTAATGGCGAACTATTGCGATTGCCATCCTCAGTGTCCAAAATAAAACCCACAAACACGTACCCAGGAGTTTTTCAAGTTTGCGCTTTATCCTTCATTCCTTTTCCCACCCATCGTCCTTGCTCCTCCATGATTCCATGCACACACACGCCATACACGTCTGCCCAGAAGCAGCAAACTTAATTTTTAATCTTTTTCTTTGCAAAATGTTCCCGAAAATTGGTCAAAAATAGTGAAAAGTGAGAAAAAAAAAATCGATAAAACGTTCAAAAAAATTAGCAGAAAATAAAAACAAAACAAACTCCGCGATTCTGGCATCAACTTTAATATGAACAAGGAGCCATCATAAGCAGGCATATACATAGAAGCTATGTACATAGTCCTTCGTGTGGGTATATCTGTGGTAAACTAAATAAACCAAACGGAAATTCGACCATTTCCACAATGCCACGCTCCTTTTGCCCAATAGACCAACCAAACAGGCGTGAATGTGTGAACTGCAAAAATAAATTTGATTCAAATTAAATGATTTTCATTCATTGAAAAATTCACTCGTCCACCCAATTAGAGGGTATGCGACCGACACGATATGAACGTTAGTTTACTCTAACGTGCTTGGTTCTAAATGCAAAAGGAAAGGGGCAAACCACTAAAACGTCGCATATTTTCTTGGCAACACAGCAAAACAAAGGGGTGAAATAGAAGTGGCAAACCCCGCTCATTAGTCATGCAAATGAAATTCATCCCAGACGATTCTATTTCAACACAGAATAAGATTTGGTTTTATGTTCTTCATTCAAACTTGCCTGCTCTTCCTGCTCCTAGTGGTGAATGGGTGTGAGACTCTGTTGATTTTTGTTATTTCCCTAACGGTGGCTAGAAGCGGCATGTGGAAAGACATGATTGGCAAATGTTGCTTGTGGTGTTCCTGTTGCCAAGACGTCAGATGCAATTTAGTTGGCCGACGGGGGGACGAAATTCAAGAAAGTCCTTTCGCTTCAATGGTGTACTTTTGGAAGAGATATTTAATGCTCTAAGTGGAAATTGAAGAAATTTATAATGACGGTAATGCTATTATGAAACAAGTGTAGCATTTCTTGATAGGGCTATTAAGCTTCTTGGTCGATTAGAAAACAGTTCCCTGCTGCTTGAGTTCTGGTCGAGCTAATGGTGCGCAGTAGTGTCTTTTTCGCTCAGTGCACAAAGTATTTTAAACAGAGACAATATAACACCTTAATGACATGGAAACATAAGAGTTACTGTGAACTACAACTAACGCAAATTCAGTCGAATCTCTAGAATCCTATCTAGGACAACCACCCCCGGGGAGTAATGAACGAACATATTCGACACAAACCATCTGCACCCCGTTCAGGTTGTGTGACAAACACCATAAGACTCTTGTGAACCTACACGAATTATAAAAAAAAAAGAAAAAAATCAAGTAGTCATTGACTCAATTGGAATTGAGCTTGTAAAAAGTATGTACGGCTCGCGAGCAGCAGCAGAACCGTGGCGTCATTTTGCATAAGTTCAATCCTGGCATTGCAGGCGTAGACGTTTCGAAATTGTGTGTGACTACCGGTATAATAATATCGAAGCAGCCACTGGAAGGCAGTTAACTGATTATGGCATTAGCAATTCTTTGCAGGGAACTGCTTCGCAATCGCTAATGTAAATCTCATATCCCAGCATGCAGTGGAAGGAGTTCCAAGAATTGTTCCTGCAACGTTTCGGAAGCGATTAGACGCCACCTGCCATGTTCTTAAATTTGCGTCCGACTAACAACGAATGTCATGCAGTCTATGTGAGTCGGTTGGTGACATCATTGACTACCAAGTGGCGAAATATGGACGTTGAAGAAATAGCTGTTCCAACTGTGCTTGCGCATATGGCAACTATTGACAGTCACTTGCAATGAATTATTTTTAAATCAAACGTGCAAACTAGAAGCAAGCTACAGTCGGAATTGAAGGCGTTTACATTTGATAAGGAACGTCATGTTGGCCGTGATGATAGTGTTGAACCTGATCCAAAAAAAAAAAGAGTGTGTCATTTCTGCGGGACATAAAATTGCAGAATACCGAATTAAAATACGACAATATGGGGAGAAGAAACCACAGCGCGAGAAGGCGAGTATTACTTGCTTTCAGTATCTATTATATGAGGTACGAGCGGGAGAAATTCGACCAAATTGCGTTGAGCTCTTTGCCTCCACCTCAAATTGTTACCGGTATAAGACAGTTCGTTGGTTTGGCGTCGTGTTTTCGGAAATGTATACCTAGCTTTTCTTCAATAATGAAACCGCTATATTCTCTTTCTTTAGGAAAGGGCAGTATTGCATGGAATGCGGAATTGGAAAAAGTAAGAAAGAAATATGTGGCTATCCTCACGAATGAGCCAGTCTTAGTAATATCGATGGACAATAGACTATTGAAATGCACACAGATGCGAGTTCCCTTGGGTATGGCGCTATACTCTTACACCGAATCCATAATAGACCTCACATAGTGGAATATGTTAGCAAAACAACATCTTCTTCAGAGCTCAAACATCATTCCTAAGAATTGGAAACGTTAGCAGTGGTCGAAGCCGTAAGACATTTTCGTCACTATTTGCTTGGTCGCGAGTTTGTGGTATCTACAAACTGCAACTCATTGAAGGCTTCCCGGTAGAAAATGGATTTAACCCCAGGTTTTTTTTTTATAGGCTTCGTGCAGGTTCAAGAGTGTACGCTCTTATGGTGTTTGTCACATAACCTGGACGGGGTGCAGATGGTTTGTGTCGAAGATGTTCGTTCATTACTCTCCGGGGGTGATGGTCCTAGATAGGATTTGAAAGATTCGACTGAATTTGCCGTGTTGGTGTAGTTCACAGTAACTCTTTCATTCACAACTAATGTTGTTGATTGGTTTGATAAAATGAAAAAAATATGTTCGTAAATTTGTCTCTAACTGTATAACTTGTAGGACTGCCAAATCACTTTCCGGGAGTGTCCAAACTAAGCTTCATCCTATCCCGAAGATAGGCATACCTTGGAATACCGTCCACGTAGACATAACGAGAAAACTGAGTAACAAAAACGATTTGGAAGAGAATGTCATCGTTCAGATTGTTGCTATCACAAAATTTGTTTTCTTTTTTTTTTTTTTTTTTTTTTATAATTCGTGCAGGTTCAAGAGTTACGCTCTTTTGATGTTTGTCACACAACCTGGACGGGGTGCAGATGGTTTGTGTCGAAGATGTTCGTTCACTACTCTCCGGGGGTGGTTGTCTTGGGATTCGAGAGATTCGACTGAATTTGTCGCGTTGATTGTAGTTTTACAGTAACTTTATTCCATGCCATTAAGATCTTATATTGGAAATGCACACGCAGAGTATGAATTTTGAAGTGATCTTATACTGCGAGTGTTATGCCTTCGTCAGCATTTTTTGATCATCTCTCATTCACAACTGGTGTTGTTGCATGGGTTTTTTCCGTATAGGAATTTTTCTTGGCTATGGTCAGACTTGAACTACAGACCTTCCGCTTAACAGTCGGTGATGATTACCATTGCACCACTACCACCCCCTTGCATCATACCTTAAAGCTAAATGCTGAGAGTTATGTTAAGGCCATGAAATCTTCCATTTCATTATATGGTGTACCGAATCGCATCATAGCTGACCAGGGTAGATGCTTCGCCAGCTCAAGGTTTTCTGAATTCTGCTCTTTGCAAAAAATAATGCTTCACCTAATTGCAATGGGAGCGAGCCGTGCAAACGGTCAATGAGCACGCTAAAAGATTAACTGACTGCAGCAGAATCGAGTTAGTGATCATGGCAAGATGCTCTCGGTGAGTTACAACTTGCATTAAATTGCAGAATAAGTCATGCAATAGCCCAAGTCCACTAGAGATATTGATGGGGATTGGTTTCACCTTGCGACAATGAATGTGAAGTAGATTTGACGAGCATTAGGGCGACGATGAGTTATCCGTTCAAAAGAAACGATGAATTTGATTTAGTGCAACAAAAGTGGTGTTGCGGCAGAAAACCGATGTATGAAAAAGATACTTGCAATTTGGAGTTCCATTGATCTGGAGAGGACCAACAAATCACGCCACAGACTGTTATTTTTACCTATCAAAAACATTAGGTTTCAATAACAAAAACAAGAAACACATACAATACCCTGATGTTACCTCGTTCACAAAACCTGTGTTGCATTCTGATGGTGTTCCTTACCCATTACTGGCTTGCAGTTCAAGTACAGAGAATGAACTAGAGCACATGGCCACCGACATCGATGAAACTTTTTCGAACCAAATCACTGATTTTGTTAATGATAAACCACATTTGAGATTCCAGGATGAATGATTTGATCTTGTGTCAGACCTGCAGCTTTCAAAAAGTAAGTCGGAATTGCTTGCCTCTCGCCTTCAGCAAAGTTTGTTCATAGATTCTTTGAAAATTAGTTTCAAAGTAGTTTTATTACATAGTGGCAACGAAAAGCCCTCCATTCCCATTGGACATGCGGTAAATTGTAAGGAATCGTATGAGACAATAGAAACATTGATGAAACTGATAAAATATAAAGAACACAATTGGAAAGTTTGCGGAGATTTGAAAGTTGTGGGATTACTGCTTGGATTGCAAGGCGGTTATATCAAATATTGTTGTTTTTTACGTTTATGGAATAGTCGGGCTAGAAAGGACCACTATATAAAAAAAGAATGGCCTGTACGAAACAAATGGAATGTGAAACACAATCCTCTAATTGCTATCAGTTCAGATCAGATCATTGGATATCTGATACGGTGTTTCGACGCGGCGTGAATAGTGTCATGCCCCGCTCTGAAACCGAATTGGTTA
The DNA here is from genome assembly GCA_958301585.1 of Merodon equestris. Taxonomy (NCBI): domain Eukaryota; kingdom Metazoa; phylum Arthropoda; class Insecta; order Diptera; family Syrphidae; genus Merodon; species Merodon equestris. The sequence goes on from OY284416.1 coordinate 49,766,021, forward strand.
TCCGAGATGATTTTATTGTCCTCAACCCATTTAAAGCGGAGTTTTTTCTTTTCAGTGACTCGAAGATCCTCCGTCGAAATGAACAGGGTGCTAGCCCCTTCACTGGCTACGGCATGCATTGTTTGCCATAAAATCATCATTGAACCTGGTAAAACCAAGTTTCTCTGATCGCCAATGATCGATATCATTTTGAATGCAGAAGTGATGAAGTAGCACTCTGTTTTCCAGGTCGAGGTTTGGGCGAATGCTATCATTCACCGTACACACTTCCTGAAATACAACTCCCACTGTCGCCACCTTCTCCTGGGGATCATTGATCATGAATAAATCATCATGCAAGACGGCGCGCGATGCTGACTATTCATAGCAACCGTTCATTGTCTGACGTTCTCGGAAGCTTCAGATCCTGAATGTCATTCCGATTGTTTCTCCGAAAGATTTTATTTATATGCGGGAACATACTGGCGCTGTTGAATTTTAAGGCCCAAATTCTATTGTTTCAATACAAACTTACAGATATTCTGTAATTTTTTTTGATCAACAGTTGGATATTTTTAATCAGTGACTTCCGTGTCCTGACCTCCGAGTTTTGACCAAGAGTTTGAGTCTTGTCAGGGGTCTACTTTTTTGTCTGTGCAGCGCGTCGATTGTGGCTTTCGGTATACTTTTGTGGAATCGTGCTGTCGTTGGCGTGGTATCGTATTGTTCATTGTCTGTTAAATGATATCGTTTATTTGTTTGAGGTACCTGTCAATCTCGTAGTTTGACAGGTTCCTATTGCATGGTGGAAAGGAGGCACTCAAAGGAAGCGTTCTCGTTAGGGAATTGGCAAAGCGTGACCAGCTCGCCCTACTGCAATCACAGCGGTACGTTTGGATGTACTCTGCCAATTCCGCGAATTCGTCTGGTAATTTGATTACGGCACTTGATCCGCAATGGTCACTGTCGTATACGAAAGTCCGTAGACAGTTAGTAGCCCATTCGTTCGGGTCAGCCAGTCTCAGTCGAGAGTCAAGCAGCATGAGATCCAAATAGGAGCCGCTCCTAGGATACGACGGAATATCCGTTGCGAGTATCTTGAATCTGTACTCCATACTCTGCAGAACCTACCAATTGCTTAGTAGGCTCCCCCTAGTGTTGGGAATGTTGTTTCCCCAATCACGATGTTTGGCATTTAGATCGCCGGCCAGAATGTAGAAGTCTTCTACCGAGTTTAAGAGCAGAGATCAAAAACGTGTCTCGAGCTCTGCAATGAAAACGATCGGAGAGGAATGCACACAATAAAGGCCTCTAGCGCCTGGAACCTCCGGATTTCACTGCTGTATATAATTTTATGTTTAAAGTTATTTCTAATGAAGATCGCAACTCCCCCTGCGACAAGTTATAAGGTATAGCTCTTCGTTCAATCCTAATCAGTGAATTCACATTCACCGACAGAATCTTTAAGGGACTCTCTACCGGCGTACCCATTACGATTGAAGGGGCGTTAGGCCCGGCAGATGAGAGTAGATTCTGTCCACTTAAGTCGCCTGCTCATGGAACTGCTGTTGGAGCTGGCCGATCTGCCCTTGGATAGCGAGCAAGATCGAACGCAGGTCCCCGTCGGCCTCCGGTGCATTAGTAACAGGCATTAGGGCTTTAGTAACAGCCACAGGCTTTTATACCGTCTGCCTCAGACCTGCCCCCATTTGGGCGTAGATCATTTGAGGTGTAACGGCTGATGTTTGTGGGATTTATTTGATTTGATTTAATGTCTTAGAACTTAGCACCGCTCCCTATCCGCAATCTTGTGTTGGGTCAGATCGCATTCCTCGCTCATGTGGTTCTTTGTACACTTAACGCATTGAGGCTGCATCTCGCAGTTCGAAGCGGCGTGCCCGAACTTTTGACAGCGGATACGTTGTAAAATGTTTCCGTGTCTTCTTAGTTTTTTCCCAATTTTCAGACTGGGATGCTAAGGAAGTGATGGTCTTTAGCCTCTCCAGTTTACTATTGGGTGCTAGCTGGACCAGGAAGAAGGGTAACACACGCTTCTCTCGTCTGGCACGCGCCGCGGTGAAGGACTTGACTCCCACGAATTTGAGGTCGTCGCTCTCGAACTCTTTGAGCTCTGAGAGCATTTTCTCGGGGTCAGTAATCGAGTACACGCCTTTGAGAAGCATCATTTTCAGCCTCTCGGTCTTGGGGGTAACTGAAAATAACTCAGATACTATAGACCACAGTCCATAGAGCCGTTGTGTGAGTAAGGATGGGTGGCACCTTCTTCTTAGGACGTTGCTGCTATTTATATTGTTACTGCTTCTGCTGCTGCGACTGTTGTTGTTGCTGCTGTTGCCTCCTCTTTCTCCCCCTGCCGCATCTTATTTAATTTGTTGACTACGGCCTTTAGCTTGGCACGTAGGACACGTTCCTCCTCCTCGAGCTCGCTACGCTCCTCCTTAGTACCAGGACTTAAAAGGGCGGCGAAGGGGTTCCCTACCATTCGAGAGGTAGGCGATGTCTGCTTCCGCGGAGAGCACTGATTGTTGTTCCTGTTTTTGTTTCTGTCCAGCTGCTCTGACGTCGATGGTGATGGTGATGGCGCCCCTTTCCTTCCTTCGATCTGCAGCTTTTCGGTCTAATCGTTGAGGGAGAGGCGCTTAATTACATTAGGCGGATTGACCCGTCTGCGTCTTTGACGGCGGGCGGTGTTGCGAAATCGGATGATACATGACCCGATTCCAATTCCGTCAGACGTACGGGTCCTCGCCCGTCGTCTCCCTAGACATCACACAAAATGCTTAAACCTAGTTTAAAGACGTTAACTTATGAAAATAGCCTACTGGCTAAAGTAAACTATGTAAAATGAATGTAGTTAATAGCTTTATAGGGTCAACAAGGGGTACCTAGAAAATATCTAAGATCCTAGCAAGCTATGTTAATGGAGCCTGGTTGGCTACAAGTTCAGTCAGGTTTTCGCTACATCCGCAGACAGTTGTGCTAGGGGTACTGTTGCAAAGCTTGAAGAATGTGTTTGAAAATCTGCAAATAACAGGTATATTTTCTTCGTCTTCACATTATAAAGCGTCATCAAAGTTTTGACAATGCCACTCCTCTACGATTGTGACCACAAAACAATGTTATTGCAATCAATCTCAAATATCTGTTCACGTCTTGATCCTATCCACAGCTTACAACCAATTTGCAGAGTATTAAAATGTCCAATCTCGGAAAAATTCATTCACACAGATGCGTCCAAGTAAACACCAGTAACTTTTATTCTGACCCTGCTATAGTAACTCACATAATAAAATCTCAATGGCGTAAAAGACGAGGAAACATCAACGTCTCAGGAAAATACCTAACCACGGGGTGCTGCCCAATTACTCAGCTTTTACACAGGATTTAATTAAACCCGTTAAGACTTTACGTATAGCATCGTATGCCCGCAATCAAATCTTTTATGTATTTTAATTATTTTTGCACCCTAAGGTGCTGTATCTGACTACTGTCGGTTCGGTGAACGGGTAATCTTTACATCCTTATTGGTTCCGGGAGGGGCGATTTTAAGCAAGTAGAGGACCGATATGGCTGTAATACTTATGAAAATCCAATTTAGCTGAATATTCGGTCGGGGGGACTACAAATTTTTAACTCGCTCATAGCTACGTCGTAATTGTCTCGACGGCATTGGTTAGAGGTACGTGGGTAAGCTGAAATTCTGCCCGACACTGGTGTCTGCTAAAATTATGCGCTCGCACAGAAGGTAGCCTCATTAAAACAGGTCGACTGGCCTTGTTGCATAAAACCCGACCCAAAGAAGATGGGACAAAAGGGCAAATAAGTGTGCGTCTCTTTATGTGTACGAGTAGAAGAGACATGAGTGGTGAGACGTCGGATCGTTTGTTTTTTATATTTTCGTTTGTGGCGCTTTGTTTTATGCGCTTGCTGACACTTTGTGCCCGACGCTAGCAGCAACATTTTGAATCTGACATTCATCATACGACCGGAGGAAGCTCATGCTTGACTGATGTCTCATTAAAATATATACCTATAGTATTAAAATATATGTATTTATATATTGTACGTTAGTTGTTTTGGGAGAGGAGTAGAGTGAGATTGAGGTCATATCTATTTTTCTATTCTCTTTTGCGTTATTGTTTTCTTCTGGGCACTGGTTTTGTTTAAATTTGTTTTGTGCTGGCTCTTGTTGGGTTTTTGTTTCGTAGTGTGGGGAATTGAATTTGAGTTTTAAATGAGATCGGAATCTGACCTTAGTGATTGTTTGTTGACGAGTGAACTGAAGATTCATTGCGGTGAGCTATTGTAAGTTCGAGATGAAAGTGTTCCATTGGTATTACCAGGCTTTAGACAAGGATTTGGGAAGACAAAGCGAACTGAATTTATGTCAAATTGGAACAAAATCAAATTGCATTTTCCAGGCTGATATTTTTATTTGTCATTGATGAACGTAAGACGATGGGGGTGGTTGTGGTGCAATGGTAATCATAACCTACTGTTGAGCCGAAGGTCTGCAGTTCAAGTCCGTCCATAGTCAAGAACAACTTCTATACGGAAGAACTGTGCAACAACATCAGTTGTGAATGGTGATGATCAAACATTGCTGACGAAGGCGTAACATTCTCAGCATAAGATTATCCAAAATTCTTACTCTGTGTGTGCATTTCCAATATAAAACCTTAATGACATGGAAACAAAAGAGTTACTGTGAACTACAACCAACATAAATTCAGTCGAAACTCTTAAAATCGTATCTAGGACAACCACCCCCGGAGGGTAGTGAACGAATATCTTCGACACAAACCATCTGCACCCCGTCCAAGTCGTGCGACAAACACCATAAGAGCGTACACTCTTGAACCTGCACGAATTATAAAAAAAAAAACAATTATCGTGCATGAAGGTGTAGGGAAGTTATATGTACATACTAAAGATATTCTACGAGGTCAAATCACACGTTTTTATTATTTCCAGCAATTTCGATATCATTTTTGCTTTTGCATTTTGCAAGAGTCGAGACAAGCATCTCTCCTAAAAAAGAGGCAGCCATCTCCTCTGAAAAGGTCGGGATAAATAAAGCTGGCAGTGACAGCAGAATGACCAGCGCAGATTGTCAACACTTGTCTACTGGAGCTAGCTTCAGCAACATTAGCACAGGATTCAGATAGGATTTTATTCCATTTTGATGTCAAGTAGTCGAAGGATGGAATGTGTTCCGTAGTCTAAATCTATGATTTTTACTCAGATTAATCTACAGCATTGCAAGGCTGCTACCGCCTTCTCAGTAGCAGAATTGCATGCAGTAGTACAAATCATCACATTGTAGCAGCAATCAGGAACCATGGGTGTGGAATAAACGCCTGTGTGGTCTTGGTGGTATATGTGATGCTACGATTCTTTATGATGAGCGATCCGAAAGGCCTAGGGTCTGCCTCATCATATCGAGCACACTATCGGTAACCAAAAGCGCATGGATAAATTGAACGCTTCGTCTTGGCGTCTGAATACTTTCCCCTACTATCTGCCCCGAAACCTAAGGCGGTTTCTGAACTCGTACAGGACTGTGAAGCCAGAAGGATTGGACTCACCATCTGTTGCGATACTAATGCTCAAAAAACTGTTTGGGGGAGCAGCGAATGCAACCGGAGCGTAGACCATATTTTAGACTTTACTCTTTCTGACCTTATCATCAATAATGTTGACGGCGCGGCCACATTAAGTGATTGATCTAACCCTGTCTAATAGGCATGTGAAGGCCATCACTAACTGGAGAGTATTAGCAGATGTTACGTTGTCAGGCCATAGATATAACAAATTCCAATTGAAGTGTGGGATTTCCCCCTCGCAGCCCAAGCGGAATCCGAGAAAGATGGACTGGATACGATTCAGAGAGGAGCTTGAGAAATCCACTCAAGCTTTGCCTCAAACTCAGAACAAAGCAATTGGTGGAGGATATCGTTCATAACCTGAGCAGCGCCATCACCAACTATTTCGAACTCGGATGTCCTGTCAAAAAACCTTCCAGCAGGAAATTGGTTCCCTGGTAGAACGCTGAGCTCCAATATCTTCGCAGGGAAGCCAGAAGTCTCTTGAATAGATCGCTTAAATCGAACTCAGAAGATGACTGGAATAAATATCGATCGAAGCAAAAGGAACATAAGAAGCTTATTCGTAAATCAGAGAATAATTCCTGTAAGTCCTTTTGCGAAGAGATCAAATCCCTGAGCGCGACCAGCAAGTTGGTTAAAGTCCTCAAACGAGGAAAATCGACAAGGCTGGATATACTCAGAAAGTCTGCTGGTACCTTCACCGAGTCTAAAGCAGAAACTCTTAGTTTACTTCTTCAGACCCATTTCCCGGGAAATTATACTGTCATCGGCTCGTTGCACACTCCCTCAGTGGTAATTGCGATTGAAACGATGAAAACAATTCGGCGTAGCTGGTATATTGCGTCACACGCGTTAACTACAAAAGCTTTTAGAGTACGATACAGCAATAGTTCAGCTTATCCGGGAAGGCATCGCCCAACCTGTTTCACCAAATAATCATCACCACCATATAAGTTGTAAAGCTACGCGTAATGTTCGACGCCTCGGCACGCGAATTAGGATCCTGCTCACTTAATGATTGCCTTTAGACAAGGGCAAATTTACTTCCCGAAGTATTTAAGATTTTGGTTAACTTTCGTATCGGCCGCTTTGGAGTCCTTCCAGATATGGAGAAGGTGTTCCTTCAAATTTTGTTACATGAAGAGGACCGTGTCGGTCATCACTTTCTTTGGTTTTCATCGGTGCTTGATTCGTTTTTATTGTGTGACACATTACAATACCATCTTCTGTCCTACAAGCCATAGCAAGGATATTTGACCCAATTTCGTTAATTTTGAACATTTTGTTTCAGCTACTCTGGGACGAGAAAGTTTTTTGGGACAGGATCCTAGAAGGTGCATTTCAAGACGAGTGGTACCAATGTGTCAAGGCTATCCAAGAAAGGAAAGGAGTAGCCTTTCATAGATGGGTTATGCCTCATGGGAGAGCCAAAACTATTGAGATTCATATACATATTTGCGGACGCTAGTCAGATGCTTAACGTCAGGGGGAAAATTTAATGTCATGTGTCTTTGTGTTAAAAATCGAGTTGCCCCATTAAAGATTGACGGAAAATGTGACCTCACCCTCCCCAAACTAAACCAAACCTATCTTCAAAAACATCTTATGCTCGATGAGGCGGGATATTTCATGTGGACCGACTCACGAATCGCCCTAAGCTGATTCAAGGAGACAATCAGCGTTGGAAACCCTACGTGCAATATCGGGTGGAAGAAATACAGCGGCTGACAAACATTTCACAATGGCGTCGTTGTAAGGTGGGGAAAATCCAGCCCATATGTTAACTCGAGGCATTAATGGAGAGTTTCTAAGAAATTCGAGGTTATGGGCATATGGGCCAACCTGGCTCCACATTACGGTTGACAGGAAAAACGATGACCACAAACCGGTATATTCAACAGTTTCTTGTGGAGCTTACCTCTTTTTGTCTTTATTGCTCTGTTGATACTCGGAAAAATGGTTATTATTTAACTGGTCTAAGGGATGGAAGACATAACACCCTTACGGATTTTGGCAACCAAAGATCATCGTCGAGTCAGCATGGCAGGAAGAATTTATTTGTTTAAAAGGACGTTTTCTTGTAGCACGTTATTTAAAAGTTTAAATTAATGGAATTTAAACTCTGTCCCACATCTGGCAGGATGGTATTCGATATTAGTTTCTGACATCAGCTTGAAAAGATATCATATTTTGTTCACTATCAAGAAATGTTTATTTTCGAAAAGTGACTTCACAGCATTGATTTTGAAATTGTACATTTGCTATCGTGAAAAAACGTTTACAGTTCCACTGCACATTTCAGTCTGCCATCACCAGACATGCTGCAAAATGTTCACGTCAATTACATTGTTGAACGCAGACCTTTGAGAACAATTCGTTCAATTAATTGAATATTTGATTATATTAAAACGAAGCCTACTTGTGTTGGAAACAGGATCCCCACACTTCAATATATTCCTATCACCTAATTCCTCACTTTTATCGAAAGAGGAATATAACAAAAAAAAAAAACAGAAAAGAAAAAAACTAAAAAAATATAACTTACAGAAAAGAACGAGGTTGCTCGTCTTTCTCTACACCTTATACATATTTCTCGCATATTATCGTTGCGATAAAACATCAGTATTTTTTACGGGTGGTCGACTTTCTCAGCCGGACATTTTCAACAGCTCGCACAGAGCAAAATCAGAAAAAAACAGAAAAACAAAAGCAAAAGAGTAGGAGTATGAGGCACCAACGACAAACCATGAAACATGAATACTATCGCGTCAAGGGTCCTTGAGGTTGTATTAAAGCAAAGTAATAAGAAGTGTAAAGGGGAGAACCGGCGAAAGAATGAAATCATTTGTGAAACAGTCGGCTGGGCGGTGGTTATGATGACCTTGGCTCTGCCATTTATTTGTGTCCTCATTTTCTTCCTTTCAATCTCCGTCACGACATTTTTGTCAACCACGCGCGCACACTTCAATCACAAATGGGCCTCCGGTTCCACTCATACCTTTTTTCCTTGATTCCACCATTATAATGCTCATTTCGCTTTTTTCTATTTGCTTTGCTTGCTCTGTGATTTTCTTCTTCCATGACGGTATTTTACTTTGCATTCGGACGCCCGTTGCATGCAGAAGTGAGGTGGAAGGACTCTCTTTTTATGCGGTCATGGACCATTGCGATTCATGTCCTTAGCAATGGTGGCAAGCACAACGAGCTGCTAGGAAAAATATGGAGAAAAGGAAAGGAAAGAGGAAGGAGGGCAACACGCCCATAGAAAATTGAATTTGATTTCCTATTTTGCCAATTCTCTATTCATCTTCGTTCCCTTCCGTTTTTTCGTTATGATGACCGAGAATTTTTTAATTTACGCAGCGCGTCGGATGGACGGAAAGGCGATCAAGTTAAGGATGACAGACTTTTTCATTACGTCAAGTTGTTAATTTTTTTAATTTACAGCTTTTGGTCGGATGGTTGGGAGGGAGGAGGAGAGAAAAAGACTGCGATTCACTTCGGCTTCGATTGTTTGATGAAGAAAAGTTTCTCTCGGGTGTTCCGACTCCCGAGAAGATGACGGAAAAGTGTTTGGTCTGGAAGCTGTTTCAATGGTTATTGTTAGGCGTAGACTTTTTATGGTTTAATTTTTGGATTTGTAAATTAGTTAAGTGTGATAGGGACTGGAAGGATGAAATTGGAGAAGAAGAAAATTGTACTTAAAAGAAAAGAAGCAAAGTTGTATAAGATCGCAAAGTGAGTAAATATACCTCGCGTTCATAGGTCACTCAGGTATAAAACCTTCAAATGAGGACTGGAATTAATGTAATTAGTCGTAGCACATAGTAGTTCGGTGCACGGACGGGTTATGAATATCCCTGCAGCGATACCTCTCGCTTGTCGTAAAAGGCGACTAAAACAAAGGTAAACAAAAATCACATCTAGGCAATTTAGAAGACACAAAGGTGAGCCTAGGGACACATATACCACCATTAAACTGCCCCACAAGTGTACATGCAAATCAGTGGGTTGACACGACTGGAGATCACCGGTGTTGTAAGAGTAAGATCAAACAAAAAATCTGGAGCATGCCCGTGTCACAAAACAAAAAAAAAAAAAAAAAAGGCAGGCCGAAAAGCAATTGGCAAACAAAAATGCAAAACAAATGCAAAAACACCAGCATTTGATTGGCCTCAGCGATGAAGTAGTCCCAAACCGGGAAGCCTGCCGCTACTTTCTGTGGCCAAACCGGCGGACCCCACAAGCGGACCAGTAGGAAGGCAGTTAAGTGGGAAGGTTATGGTCCAACACTTCTGACCATAACAACGCCGGAAAAAGGAAAAGAAGAAGAAGAAGAAGTCGTAGCACCTAGTACATACTTAACAACGTAACCAAGAGTCTTGCCATTCGGGTTTAAAAAAAAATTTCCTAAAATAATCAAAATAATGGTTAAATCATACATATATCTCGACCTTTTTTTAAGAACTATATACATTATAAACTGCGTCAGCAGCTTTGATAGATATTGACAAATTTCGCGGTCGTTCGGGACCGTTTCTATTTAAACAGCGGCAGAATGGTGCAACTGGGGCTAGGATTGCTGTCCAATAGCTGCTTTTAGAGCTTTCGACTCTAACTTTAATTCAATTGAGTATTTCTCCGTTATGGTCTTGATTGTAAGACTAATTCAGCTGCTCATACTATATTCATGTAATTCAACAATACGAGGGTGGTCCGATAAGTCTCACAGATAGCGCCAGTATCGCAAGAGCAACTTACTGTCGTGTAGTACATTCTAGTAGACGGCCACTGTCGAAATTTCAGCCGAATCGGACTCGTAGTTTTGTTTTGACCGCGTGTGGAAGCGGGAGTGTCCGTGGATTTTAGAAAAATGGAAAAAGAGCAATATCGGTCGGTGATTCGATTCTTGTTTTTGGGTGGGAAATCGCGCAGCGAAGTCAAAGAGCGTTTGGATACTGTGTACGGTGACTCTTCTCCTTCGATGGCGACCATCAAAAATTGGCTTAACGAGTTTCAACGTGGTCGCACGTCGGTTTTTGATGAGCCACGTCCAGGTGCCCCGAAAACGGCTACCACGGAGGAAAACGTGACAAAAATCCACGATCTCGTATTTGCAGACCGCCGATTGAAGGTGCGCGAGATAGCTGAGACGGTAGGCAATTCAAAAGATCGCGTGGGTCATATCCTGCATGAAATTTTGGGCATGAGAAAGTTGTCGGCGCGATGGGTGACGCGTTTGCTCACTCCGGACAACAAGCGCAACCGTGAGACTACTTCAGAGCAGTGTTTGACGCTGTTTAAGCGCAATCCGAAGGAGTTTCTGCGTCGTTTCGTGACAGTTGACGAAACATGCATCCACAGGTACACACCAGAGACCAAGGAACAGTCGAAACAGTGGCCTTCACCCGGCGAACGTGCTTTCCGAAGAAGGCGAAGACTGTCCCATCGGCCGGAAAGGTGATGGCCACCGTTTTCTGGGATTCACAAGGTGTGATCCACATCGACTACCTGGAGAAGAGCAAAACGGTCACAGGGCTGTACTATGCCAAATTATTGGGCCGATTCGACGCCGAATTGAAGAAAAAACGGCCCCACTTGGCGAAGAAAAAACTGCTCTTCCACCATGATAACGCACCGGCTCACACCTCTGCCCGCGCCACCACAAATTGGTCGAATTGGGCTACGAACTGCAGCCCCATCCACCGTATTCTCCAGATTTGGCCCCGTGCGACTTCATTTTGTTTCCAAACTTGAAAAAGTCACTGGCTGGGCAGAAATTTCAGTCGAATGAGGAGATCATCGCCGCCACGGAGGCCTACTCGAAAAAACGTATTTTTCAGACGTGTTAAAGAAGTTGGAGCATCGCTGGGTCAAGTGTATCGAGTTAAAAGGAGACTATATTGAAAAATAAATCGCCATTTCTCCAAAATTTTTGTTTTTCTTTTGTAGGCTAAGTACTTATTGGACCACCCTCGTACTGTTCTATGCCGTCAAAAGCGACAGTCAAAATATTTCTCTCAAATAGTGAAGGCCAATGTATCCCACCATAAATAGTTAACAAAAGACATTTATGTATATAAAAGGCTTATATACTTACGTCATCATTTTGGCTCCCCAATCGATTGCCAATTTTTTTCAACCAAAGCTCTAGATCCACATGTTTGACTATGTTTAGGGAAGCCCGGCATTTGTAATTTTAAAAAAGGGCCTAAATAATGAACCTCTTTCTGAATACGAAAAGACTAGTCAAAATATTGTAGAGATGTATGTAAGTGCATTTAATAATTTTATTAAGCATCGCCTTTCTTGTATCGAAAACCAACATTCTAGTGTCGGTTGAACCTCATGTCGCTCCCTCTCCTTCATACGCAGTTAAATTTGATTAGCTAAGGGCTTGTACTTTTGGAAGCTCGTAAGAAGAAAGCGACCGGATCGGGGTCAATGGACTATGGTCAAAACATACCGCCGCATACCGTCTGGGCAAGAAACAGATCAGACAGAAAAAACAGCAAGATTTCCTTTGACGTGCTCGAACGAAAGGGGATAACGATGGCGGGTACGACAGATGATTGTGGTCGCAGCGACTCAACGCAGCTGACGGCAGAGACAAACAGTTATACGAGCTGGTACAACACGAACGGAAAGAAGATTAGACAATCTCCAAAGAAGAAGCCCAACTAAATAGGCTTTGAAAAATGCAAAGCAGGATCAAGTATGACAGCAAAAAACAGCAGAAGCGGAAGCAACTATTACTGCACGAAAATGAAAAAAACAACAAAAAATAACGAAAGAGCAGAAGCTGTGAAGAAGAAGAAGTGAATTTCGGTTTTGTATTGGTATTATTTTGCTGAGAATCTAATAGAACCGCATTTTTTTGTTTGTAAAAGCCCCTTTTTTGATTTCTTGACAATCGACAAATTAGATTCCAAGCAGGTTGATTCATTCGAAATTCGGCTGCTTCCAAACAAAAAAGGCAATAAAACGTGGCACACCACAAGGAGGAGTATTATCGCCACAATTGTGGGTAGTGGTTGTAAACGAAATACTCCTATCCCTGGAGGACAGCGGGTGAAAAGTCATTGCGTATGCAGACGATAGTGCAATAGCAATTAGCGGGAAACATCTCCCAACAATCACGGACTTGATGGAAACAGGCCTAGGCAAACTGGTCAATTGGGCAGAGTACTGCGGACTTGGAATAAATCCCTCCAAAACGCAGCTAGTTTTATTTACAAGAAAACGGCAGATTCCTCAAATCACTCCACCAAAACTCAATGGAACTTACCTTAGATTAACAGACAATGCCAAATACCTTGGCGTGATATTCGAGAGGAAGCCCAACTGGAAATTGAATGCGGAAGAACGCATCAAGAAAGAAACAACAACTGCGCTATACACCTGTCCGGTGGCCGGCACTGTGCAGATCTAACTATTGCAAACTCTTAAGCAGAGTTCAAAGGATGGCGTGCATCGCGATGGACGAAGAGATCAAAGCCCTTAAGCAAAATAGAACATGGGACTTGGTTCAATCACCGAAAGGACGTAAGGTAATAAAGCGTTAAAAAGACAACAAAGTGGATAGATATAATTCCGTGCAGGGACGGGTTAAGAATATCCCTGCAGCGATACCTCTCGCTTGTCGTAAAAGGCGACTAAAACAAAGGTAAACAAAAATCACATCTAGGCAATTTAGAAAAGACCAAGGTGAGCCTAGGGACACATATACCACCATTAAACTGCCCCACAAGTGTACATGCAAATCAGTGGGTTGACACGACTGGAGATCACCGGTGTTGTAAGAGTAAGATCAAACAAAAAAAATCTGGAGCATGCCCGTGTCACAAAAAAAAAAAAGGCAGGCCGAAAAACAATTGGTGCAAAAAAATGCAAAAACACCAGCATTTGATTGGCCTCAGCGATGAAGTAATCCCAAACCGGGAAGCCTGCCGCTACTTTTTGAGGTCAAACCGGCGGACCCCACAAGCGGACCAGTAGGAATGCAGTTAAGTGGGAAGGTTATGGTCCTACACTTCTGACCATAACAGCGCCGGAAAAAGAAAAAGAAGAAGAAGAAGAAGAAGAAGAAGAAAGAAGATAGTGGAAGTGCGAGGTCTCGCATAGAAGGAAGGTGTTGATTACACCGAAACTTTCAGTTCTGTCGCACGATTTACGTCAATAAGAACGATTTTAGCAATAGCTGTTTCCGAAGGCTTAACATTAAAACAATTTGACGTCAAGCTTTCCTCAACGGCGATCAGGCAGAATTGGTATATACATGTGTCTCAATCCGAAGGATAACATGATCCAACGGTCGTGTGTGCAAGCTAAGCTGAAGTTTGTATGGGCTGGGTAGGCATCAAGGTGTTGGAATTTTAAGTTTACGAAACTACTCAAGGAATTCAATTTCAAACCAAGTACAACATATCTTTGTGTTTTTATACATCATAGCAATGGAAGCAGGATTATGATGGCCTTATACAGGGTGTCCCATGAGCAGTGTGCCAAAAAGCTAGAGCGTGTAGGTCTGGTCAAGACAAGAAAAAAATCGTATGGAAAATTGACTCAATTTGGAAAAAAAGTTATTAAAAATCAACAGTTACATACATCCACAGTGCCGTGATATACTTTTTTTTAAAGCCAGAAACCTCTTCATTCATCTTGTTTTAAACGAAGCTGTTTTAAGAAATAGTTTTTGAGAAATTAATTTTCAAACTCAAAATTTTGAAAAAAAAATTTCGAACTATTTTTTTTCAAAATTGTATGTAATAAAGTATTACGTTTTTTTTAAAAATTCATTTCTCTTATTAGTTTTTAGTTAAAAACTGAAAACCGGATGCAAAAATGTCTTGTAGTTTTTGAGAAATTAAAAAAAAACCCGAACCATTTTTTTCTAAGTAAAATCTTTTTTTTGGTTTTAACGCGGCTGGACTTGTAGGCAAATTAATGTATGAAACATTGACCTCTTTTTTATTATATTTTCATCATCATCATTTTGAAGTCAAGATTACAGATTTGGAATATTATTTTAGTCTTTAAATAGATCACCTGAAGAATGGATTTATTCATCTTAGCCAGTCAAGCTATTCTGAAAGATAGCTCCAAAAATGCAACATTGTTGTTCGGTAACAAAACCAGTTGAAATGCCACCGAAAAATAAACAAAGCAATGAAGGCATTACATCGAAGGAAATGAAGTTCCCTTTCTAGGATGCGGTTGGCAGCGTGATGTATCTGGCCATTGCAATTGGCTCTTGGGTAGTATCCAGACATTTAACTGATCCATCGGCTGAGTACGTAAGCGCTGTAAATCTTATTTTTCAATACTGAACTGAATGAACTTATCCGAAATTAATAAGTAGTCGGAGTATTAAGATATGTATATTAATAATTTTGGTTACCAGTTATAAACTTCATGTTCATACAAAGTAGTCTTTTGCCATTCTTTTGGCAGTCTCTATATGTCATTTGTTTTTTTTTTTCTAATAAATCTCCCTTCTTTTGCTAACCTTTAATGATTCGATAAACCTTATTGATTTGGCTCTACAATTATCAATCTCCCCCCGGTCATCAGTGCGGTTTGTACGTGAAGTAGCTCGTCGCTCATTTTACTGACTTTGACGTTCTATGTTAGCTCTTCTTCTCGGCATTTTAATGAACACAGTAAAACGAATCGGAATTGTTATCAGGTTATCACAGTAACTCAAATCTATCGAACTTTCCTTTGAGAGTTTTACAAAAATTCTTAAATCAAGTCCAAGTTTGTTGTTTCTAAGCCTGCAAAGTCTATTTACCTTAATAGAATGGCTGAATTCGCTATAATCAATTCTATTCTCAAAATCCATTTCACGCCATCGCACGGAGTGCCTTGCATTGCAAACCAGGCGAATAATTCCTCCGTCGCGAACGCAATCGCGGATGTAATCCCAAATTCCCAAGAGGCAATTTCCAAAATCACCAATTTCAATTTTTTTTTTGATTTTTCATCTGTTCATCTGACACATATAATATTATATAAGTATATAGTTATCAGGTGTAAAAGTGAGAATCAGTCGTTTTCCAATACATGATAAATGATTGGGCATTGGAGCACAACTCTTCTTCATTACATTTGATTCGATTACATGAATTTGTCATTGGTGTCATACATTTTTATAGTAATGTTTTCTGTTTATAGATAACATGGAATATTTTCAAAAAGTTAGGGTTAGGCCCCTCGCGAATGGTTTTACCTCAATAAAAGTGATGATTTTGACGTGGAAAATAGCACTCCGGAATGGTGAAAAGTTTGAACAGACAGAATTGTAGGATTTATGACCACGACCCCATCCAAGGCTTTGGGATTTATTGGCCGCAACTTAGCAACCCATTGCCCATTGTGTGAAACCCTACGAATCGTCCACAAGAAAGGAAATTCAGTGCTGATCAAACGTTTGAGATAAACATTCACATGTCACGGTCACAATACGAATAAAGATAGCACAAAGTATATTTTGCTCCTTGTCAATGTTCGGTCGCATATTGCAGATCATAAAATTCTAATACTTCTTGAAAGTCCTCCCCAATCACCGAATTCCCCAAACATCGCTCCATTCGACCTCCGATACTTCAGATCTTTCGACGAAGCAAACAATTGAGTCGTTTCGATGATAACCCTAAAAGACGTGCAATTTTCCCAGCGCCGAATTATGCTGTTGGAAAGAAGTACAAAAGATGTAGCTTCCGATGGATAATACTTCAGGAATAGATATGAAATAATTTTTCCGAAACAAAGTAAATTTTGTAAAAAAAAAACAAGCGAACTCGTATACACCAAGCATATAGTACCTTTGTATACGTATACATGAATTATGAACCGTTTACATTAAAGGAGCATTAAAATTGGTTATTTTGAATAAGGTGGGATGCTAGTGGAACTAGTTAAATGATCGAGTTGTTTTGCAAAAAATGCAACAAAAGAGATTTAGAACAGAAAATGACAAAATATAGCGCCTAGAATGAGAATATAACTTCCATGAAGAAGATTTGTATGTCTCACTTTGAAGCGGTACGACTCTTGGTACTAACTTTTCATGCTAAAGTCCTTTTTCCAATTTAAGAAAGTAATTTTACTTTTGCAGTCTGAGGTTATTTATCTCTATTATGACTATTTTACAAAAGTGCGGGTGGTTTCCCTATCGCCTAACCAACTCAATTTCAAAACAATTGGTAGAACAATACATAATATTCATTCGATCAGAGAACCTTGGTTCATTGAAGACTTCATGACAAACAATGCCATCGCCAGTGAGGGACTAATACCCTGTTCATTTCTACGGAAGATCTCCAGATGATCTTCGAGTCATTGAAAAAAAAAAATCCGCAGAAGTCGAATGTGTATCCAAAGTTATGCTTAGGCACCTTCCACCGGTGGCTGTAGGGAGGTACATCATCCTGTTCAACAATGCACTGAATAATGTATATCGAAAAAGCCTTAGAAACCGTAAAGGTCTTTATTACAAGTCGGCTGGGCATGAAATTTTACTTTTGCAGTCTGAGGTTATTTATCTCTATTATGACTATTTTACAGAAGTGCGGGTGGTTTCCCTATCGCCTAACCAACTCAATTTCAAAACAATTGGTAGAACAATACATAATATTCATTCGATCAGAGAACCTTGGTTCATTGAAGACTTCATGACAAACAATGCCATCGCCAGTGAGGGACTAATACCCTGTTCATTTCTACGGAAGATCTCCAGATGATCTTCGAGTCATTGAAAAAAAAAAATCCGCAGAAGTCGAATGTGTATCCAAAGTTATGCTTAGGCACCTTCCACCGGTGGCTGTAGGGAGGTACATCATCCTGTTCAACAATGCACTGAATAATGTATATCGAAAAAGCCTTAGAAACCGTAAAGGTCTTTATTACAAGTCGGCTGGGCATGAAATTCGTTGTGAAAATATCTAACGCGACCCAAACATTTGAATTCAAAAATGGACTGCAACAGGGTATGGCAAACTTGCCGATCCTTTTCAGCATTTACCTAAGCGATCTGCTAGTTTCTCTTCACCACTCTATAGCGTACGCAGACGATAGATCAGGTCCAATGATCGACGCCATTGTTACTATTCTGCAGCGTAACTTTGAAAAAATTCAGTAGAATCAGACCGCCTTTGCCTAGGGCCTCACGGGGCACTAGAAAAAATTGACGCAGGTTCTCACTTCTTGAACCGGTCGGGCGTCCACTGGCGAGACAAAGTGTTGTTAGATACCTTGGGATCTTGTTAGATCAGTATCAGACAAATATGTACATAGATGCTGGTCTAGCAAGGCCCCGGGGCGCATTCGCCCTGGCAAGATGGCTGTTTCACAGCAACCAACTTGATTCCAATCTGAAGGTAATCTGCTACATGGCTTTAATCAGGCCCATGGTTGCATATCGATGTCCCGTTTAGTTCAAAGTGAGAGTCATCCTAATGAAAAGAATTCGGGTGTTTGAGAGACAAAGTCTCAGGACTTGTCTCGGGTTACATAGGACACCTGAACTTGAGTACACGAAATTTTACCCGAACGAGGTTCTATACAATAGGTACAGGATTTTACGTATGGACAATTATTTGATAAAAGTAATTCGTAATACGTTGCAAGAGCAATGACTTCGGTCAATAACCTGATCTCCGGGGCTTACTAGCCCGACTACCTGCACCATGAGAGGGTGCGCCTTAACGACTTTGTCCCACCAGAGGCATATTTAGACCAATGGCACGTTCTTCGCTCTGGCAGATTGTTAGTGATGGAATTTCGTTCTGGCCTTTTATATTATTAATTGTACCTATATTGTATTGTATAAAATTTGAAGACTGATGCTTTGACTAAAATAAATCTTATTTCTTACCCTTCTTAAAATTTTAGATTAGTTTACGCCGGCCACAGAGGGCTGCCAGAAGTGAATTTTAAGCTTCGGTAGGTATAGAGGATTTACTGTGTGAAGTTTCATGACTTTTGAAATGACAAATACGTACTGTTTCAATTTCCGGAAAGCTGACTTCGCGAAACTAAATAATCTGCTCAACAATGTTAATTTTAACTTCCTCCTTAACCCTAACTCATATATATCCTTAAACGAAACGCTTTCGCTATTTTACTCCTCAGCTGCTTCATTCTTTCAGTCCCATATACACCAAAAAAGAATTCATTTCATCTTCGCCCTGGTATACCAAGGAACTATGCTCTTTGCGCAATAAAAGAAACAAAAATTGGCGCGCCTATCTTAGATCCTCCTCTGCATCTGACCTTTCTAATTACATGCAGTCCTACACGAAATTGGCACAGCTATGTGATCACTCTACCTTCGATACCTGAACCGAACGCAATCCTCCCTTACCTCTGACCCCAAGTGTTTCCTCCACTTCATTAATACAAAAAGAAAAACGAATAACTATCCATTTCTTCAGCCAATCATTCACCGACCAGGATCTTCAACCCGATCATGACTATTTTCGATATTTTAAAGACTGCCCCAGACGTCTCTTGTCTCACTGAACATAACTCCCGACCTAATGGCCGACTGTCTGCTTGCCATATTTTTAAAAAAGTGAGCGAACCATTTTATTTTATCCCTTACCTTAGCTCTATCTCTTAAAGACTCTTTCCAAAGGACTGAAAAATGATGTGTCTACCTATCGTCCCATTGCCAAGCTCTTATGCATACCCAAACTTTTCGAGAGGATCGTTTATGATGCACTCCAAACCCATATTTTCTCCTAACCAGCATGGGTTCATAAAAGGTCGATCGACAACCACTAATCTAGTCGAGTTTGTTTCACAATGTTTAGGTGCACTCGAAGCTAGCAAAGAAGTAGACGTTGTCGCCACTGACTTCAAGGAAGCCTTTGACAAAATGTCTCACCAAATTATTCTCCTCAAGCTCACTGCCCTCGGTTTCTGTCTCGATTTTATCTCATGGATCAATTTTACCTTGAAGATCGTCAATATAACGTTATCTTCAGATCTTCTATCTCGGATCCAATGAATGCTACCTGCGGTGTCCCGTAAGGTAGTTCTCTCAGTCCATTGATATTTATTGTAATCATTAATGATTTTGACAGTGTTATTCTGCATATATGCTGATGATATGAAAAAATTTAAACACATATCTTCCCTTGTTGACTCGTGCGCTTCCCACCTTAACCGGACCTTAACAGGTTCACTACTTGGTGTTAAAAAAAACTACATATCTCGAGTTCAATGTCAGTAAAAGCCAAGCCATCACTTACTCCCGCAAGCACTCTTCCTCAACACCCTACGATATTCGTAATGAAACCGTTCGCCCTGTCAGCTTCTTATCGGTATCATGAAACGTTGGTCCAAAGAATTCTCGAATCCTTACGTTACGAAATAATTATACATTACTTTCGTAGGGCCCCTTCTCGAATATCCTTCCCAAGTCTGGTCCCCCTCTTACGAATCTCACACTGCGCGTATTGGAGCCATTCAATGTAGGTTTATCCGTTTTGCTATTCGTGGCCTTGGCCCTGGGCTGACCCCCTTAATTTACCACCTTATACGGATTGCGTAAAATTAATCAACCTTCAACCCCGTAAAGAACGACGCGATGTTGCAGGTATTCTATTTATTCTCAGTGGTGACATTGACAGCCACACAATATTACACATGATTCCCCTTAACACCAACCTACGTTACCTTCGGTCCATGGCCTTTATCCATATAAACACTCACCACACAAATTACGGCTACCACGAACCAATGTCCAGAATGCTGCGCAAAGCTAACACCAATCTTTTCGACCTTCACCTCAAAAAATTCCTTAGAATTGCCCTATGCCATAACCCTTCACCCTCTCCTTAATCGTTTCCACAATGAAACCTAGTTAATAAGTTAATTAAGTTATTTTTCTTTTGTTAAGGCTTGCATTAAGCTAATAAATTGCCCCTGTGGGGGCGTTAAGTCAAATCAGACAACCTAAAATTGCTCACTGGCTCTTGCGACAGTTACTCAATCCAGCAATATTTCTTATATTTCGATTGTGTCTAAACTAGCAACGCCCGTTTAAAAATTAGTTTCAAAGCTCACCTTTTTTAATCAAAAACTTCGTCTTGAAACTCGTTTTGAAAAATTAAGAAAAAACTGCTTCGTAAAAGATACATCCTTTTACGGACATTTTATTTAAGTTAGGTTTACACAGAAACAACACTTTATCCCTACTCCAAGTCTGGACTTCTTTAACTAACGAATGACGACGGGTTTTTTGAAATACTGCTCCATTATTTGTGATAACGTGTGTTTAATTCCGGCCCCGATGATACGGATTGAATCGATCCTAACCTGTACTGATCTAATAATAATATATACTTTTTTAGGATGGAGCTTTTCCTGCAGGATTGATGCGTAGTTTGCAACTAAGTATTCAGCATAAATGATAACGACACCAGAGGACAATTGAGTAATATTTTTTTAAATTTAATAACGGCTTAGGTTTGAAAGCTAATGCTCAGTTTACAGAGAAATGTGGGGATAATATCATAGTGCGAAGATAATGAGATAATCTCGAAGTTGCTAAAAACACAGCCCGTAATGCTTGTGTCAAGAGGCAATAGAGCATATTCATTGTTTCCAATTAACTGTTTTCTGCTAGTTAAATTACGCCTAGTATTAATCAGAAACTGGGTCACTGCATTATTCTCTAAGGTATTGTCTAACTCTAACCCTTTGTTTTGGTACTTTTTTGCGTAAAATGTCGTAAATATTTCAAAAAACCATTTACTTGCCCTATCAACTCAATCAGCAAAGTCAACTCTGTTCGAGCCTAACTCCAAACTGTCACCATTAAGAAGCAGTAAAAAATGTTAACCATTATCGCCTCAACTTTCTTCAATGTCATCCTATTTCCTGTTCGCGTTTTCCATGTTGCCTATCCCACCATTCACTGACACAAAGTTTTTGACTTAGCTAAAGTGCTGTATGAAATTTTAATTTTAATTTCTCCCATTTGCTTGGCAATCCCTTTTTATCAGCTCGCTTCGTCTGCATATCTTCCCAAAGCCCTGCATTAAGATCAAGCACGAAAACTTCAAACTCCAGCAGGAAGTTGGTATATGACTAAGGGATTCATAATTCAGTTCGTATCTTTCGTTCATACGTTCCATAGCATACTTCATTTAATACTATGTTGTTTGCTCAACGAAACAATAAAATGATGTGCCACCACCTCACTCAACTTCGTCGCACCCTGCGCCCTTTCACACCCACCAATCCACTTACCTTTCCAACTAGTGGCTCTTTGCCCTTCCCGGCATCTGTGCTCGATTTAATTGCTATTAACGTCAACGTTCTCGTTCTTATCGTCAAAATAAAAAATTATTTATTAATACTTGGCACGAATCTTAAGTTCGCTTCTTTTGCCTTTCACATTCGTTCGGCATTTGATTAGCAGGGCGATGGGTAATTGCGTCAAAATGTTGGTTATGAAGGTATTCTAATATTTGTGGTGAATGGCAAGTTCGTGTCTAGAATGAGTCGCAGGTAGGAAATACATTTGGTAGAGGGTGGGAATGGCAACCATGTCGGGTTTACTTGACTAAAGGAACTCAGTAGTTCAGAAATCGAATAGGGAAAATCTGTCGTGACTATTTCATTATTGACAGATATAGGAATGGAGGTGTTTCTTCGACTTTAGTTTTGAGGACTCTATAGAACACTATGCCTGGATTGATGTTTGATCTTAGGGGCGTTCCGATTATCGTGGCGCATTAAAAACGCGCATACATTAATATGAGTATGACGACAATGGTTTTGGAATAAAATGATCGGACCGCCTTAAAAACAATCAAAGACTAATAACGAGCTTAACCTAGAAGAAGGCGCATTAGTTTCAGTCATGTTTATATTAAGAAAACAGGAGGAAGTACTCATATCAACCAGAGAGGAATTGAACAACAATCGTGATGATGGTGGAGCCCAGAAATGGTACACAGATGGGTCAAAATCTGGAAACGAGGTAGGGGCTGGTCTAATAAGACCAAAATGTAGCCAGCACATTCCCCTCTGCAATGAGTCAACTATATTTGAGGCCGAGCTATCCGCAATCAATGAAACAGCGACAGAAGACTCACTACCACAAGAATAACTATATTCCCAGATAGCCAAGCGTTCCTTAAAGCGCTTAAGAGGTACACATTTAACTCTAAAGCTGTCTGGGAATGTCAAAATATACTAAACGAAGTGGCTGTAAACAACAGATTAAAGTTGATCTGGGTGCCAGGTCATAAAAACCATGAAGGCAATGAAAAGGCTGACATACAAGCCAAGAAAGGTGCTCAGATACCTTTTATAGGGCCATCCTTTTTTTTAGAGTTTTGACAGCTCTGACATAAACCAACACTTAGGTACATAAGAGGATCATAAAACAAAAGAACCAATTCTGGAACAGACAGGAAGGTATTAAACACTCAAGAACGCTCGTGGAACAGAACCACATTCCCAAACGTGCCAAAGAAGCTATAGAACTAAATAAAGCCGATCTAATAGTGCTATGTGAGGCACTAACAACACATGGGGCATGCAACTACCACCTTTATAAAATGGGTCTTAGTAGCACAGAAATTTGCATGCGATGTGGGCATGCCGAGGAAACCATGGAACACATATTGAACACCTACCCAAACCTTGCCCAAAAAAGATTCAAAACGACAGTAACACAACCATAACAGAGAAAGTCTTTCAAGAAATCCCCTCTAGATAAGTTGTCAAATTCTTCAAGGAAGCACTAAAATCATATATCAAAAAAGGGAGTACAATATATCTTTATGGTCGCAGTACTAGTGTCTTCAGGTGACACACCCCGAGCTCTTTAATTCAATTCAATATTAAGTTACCGTCCCTTTCAGTACAAACTCGACATAATAGACTCCATGGAGCATTGACAACGAGTCGAATATATTTTTTTTTTTTTTTTTTTGGCGGCTTCTGCTATCTGTTGGAGTACTCAGACTGGTCCACTGTGTAATACAACCAGACAGAGATGGTGTTACAGCTCATGAAGAGCCAGAGCCAAGCTTCTTATATTCACTTATGTTGTGAGCGATTTGTTTTTCACACAAGTGAACAGGACCTAAAGCTTAATGCCAATTCCGAACGGCGAGAGCCGAGATGCATTTTCAAAGCAAGTGTTCAACGAGGGGTTTTTCCAGTACCCCGCCGAGGAGAGGAGCCGCGAAATAATCATTCGATAGCTCACATACCCCACGGCGCTCTCTTTTTGATTGTTTTAGCTGAGTTTATGGCAAAAATTGTTTGCTAGGTATTGTGGTAATACCTTCAAAACGTGTGAAAAGTAGAGGGAAAAGAGAGAGCATATCGATGGTATAAAGTAAGAGGGAAAAATAACGCTTGGCAAAGCACTCCATATTTTTGTCATTCCACTTATGCGGTGCGTCCAAAGATTCGATTCGATTATTGAGAGTACTCAGTTTCCTAGAGTCGGGCTGCCTGACAGGATCTAACGGTGTTATACTTTACTGCCATTTCAATGCCAGACAAATGGCATTGATAGTTGTGATATTAGTTTGGCTGGCACATCCTCAAAGTTGAAAGCCATTATTTCTCTTTGTTTTAGAACCCCTTTATATAGAAGAATTTTATTAGTATTTGCCGTGATTTTTTACCCTAAAGCCATCCTATTTTTCGTCATTTAATATCTAATTCTTTTCCTGTAGTTCTAATTTGCTGTGTTAGCTTATGGGATTGTTGTGCCTGATAAAATATAACTAAGGGGAGTACGAGACAGGTTTAATAGTGAAGTCCATGTTAATAGATTTGCTAAAATTAAGTTTTATTCTCCATTTCTACCTTTAAATTCACTTGAATATTTTCTTTAGCAGTTGGTAGTTTTTGGGTTGAATCAAGGGTTGTGAGCCCCACTGATAGTAGTGCAAATATTCAAACGAGTCATTTAATTAAGGGGATAGTCTCATGTGACCACTTCGGAAAATCGATTTTTTTTCATACTTGGATAGTAACACCTATCGAAAATATGCTGTGAAAAATTCAGAACGAAATTCCTAGTATTAAATAAGTTACAACGACTTGTCTGCCGCGCGCCAGGTCTGCACCTTTCTATTTTTGTCACCGGTCTTTTATACCTGCGTACGGAGTTTCTGACGGTCAAACTTTAGTACATTACCTACCTGTGTATATGTGGAATGTATATACATTTTTGTCGTGAATATATATAAAATCTTAGAACAAATTTAGGAGTAAACTCTGATGCTCTCTGTGTCAACATCAAACAAGAAAAAAAAATGGCTCGAGAAGTTCCACAAGATATCCAGGGAAAAAAGAAAGAAAGAACTGATTCGAGGGAATCAGTATACTGCTGAAACCGATACCGAGTTTGTGACCACATCAGCCAAAAAATTAAAAGACGAGTGATTTTGATGTACCGATTGACGAAGGATTCAGCTACAGCATTCTGTGTTTCTCGCTAGTGTTTACAGCTTTGCAATCAATTTTAAATTGCAAGCTGTGCAATAGTGACGTTAAATTCTTGACAAAATCACCGCGAGGACTAAGATTCAAGTTGAGTGTAAAGTGTTCGTGCAAAGAATTTGACATCAAATCCTCTCAAATGTTCAAAAATGCTTACGAAATCAATAAACGTTTTGTGATTATTATGCGACTACTTGGAGTCGGTCTGGTTGGAATAAATTTATTCTGTTCGGTAATGGACTTGTGTGATGGAACTAGTAAAAATAGATATTATGGTATGCTCGAGCAAATTTATATAGTTTATTAAAAAAAATTTATATAGTAGTTGATACTGTTTTCAAAAAGTCGTTACAGAAGAAAAAAAAATGTTGAAAACGGTTATGCTGAAGATAAAATCATGGTTTTGCAGGATTGGCAGTGAAAAGTCAGACGAGTTTTTGGAATGGTATGAAAATCCCATTGAGCATTGTAAAGCAAATCATGAAGGAAGTTCCGGTAAAATGGAAGTCGACGGTGTGATCGAAATGTTTCAGCGGGCTGTCGAAAGTAAAATATAGTAAATACATTGGAGATGGTGACAGCAAAACATTTAAGAATTTACTGGATGCCGGTCCTTACAACGGCGATCCGGTGGTAGAAAAAAAGGAGTGCGTCGTGCACGTCAAAAAAATAATGTTTAGATGAGTGAAAGAAGCTAAAAATCCACATAACCAGTATTTAAAAGCTAAAAAAGGCCTGGAAGAAGCTGAAAAAAAGAAGGCCAAAAATAATCAAAAAGATGAAGCAGGTAAACTTGCCGTCACAAAATGTACATCGAAAATAAAATCATCCACTAGTGCTGCAACAAACAAGTCGACTCTTGCATTGACCAATGCCAAGCAAGCTAAGCACATACTATGGTTTGGCTATTTTGAGAAATCCAGATCCTCAAGAAGAAATCAAGAAAGCAGCGTGAGCTACATACTATCATTACATTTCAACCGATGAACACCCCCAGCACTCGTACTGTTCAATTGCATGGTGCAAGAATTTACAACATACGGCAGAGAATACAGAGGAAAGTTACACACATCCTCCAGCATTTGATGAAGAAACAACAAGTTTTTTGAAGCCAATTTACGAAGAATTATCATCTGATGATCTGATACAAAGGTGCTTGGGAAAAAACATTCAGAACAACAACGAGTCGTTTAATAGTTGCATCTGGAACTTGGCTCCAAAGCATCATTTTGTTGGAAAAAATACGCTTGACATTGCTTCATGGACAGCTGCGTGTATGTTTAATGAAGGATTTTCACCCATCCTTAAAATAATGGAGATTTTTGGTACGCAAATTGGCCGTGTTGGTTGGTGTCTAATTTAATTTAAAAAAAATATATAAAAAATGTAAAATAAGAAAAAAAAACATTTTATACAGTTTAAGATACAAACAAAAATTAAAATGATTGAATTTTATTGTCTTATAAAAAAAAAATTCCCTAAAAAGAGGTAACATTTATGCGTTCACATGAGACTTCCCCTTAAAGGCGTAAAAATTAATTCTGTGTACTTGTTTTATTTTAATCCTCACATGGGCGACAAATTTTGCCCCTTAACCCTTGGTTACTACTCATGGGTCTATATGACCTTGTTAACTTTGGAAAGTAAATTTTCAAACAATAACTCTTAGACAACCCTGGTCCCACGCCCTTGTATTCTTAGTATTGTTCTCGCGCTTGGGCGTGATGGTTGTGCTTAGACATGACAGGGTCAAGTCGATCCTGGAATAGCAACGACGTTGGTAAATGAAACTATTGGTTCTATTTTAAAACCTCTTCTTTGGTGTAAAATATATTTTAAGGTTTTAATATCATAGCAAATGTTTTTGTCGTATTTTTGCTGGTTTTTCTTTCCATTTTCGGCTTTTTGTAGAAAATTCTAGAAATATTCTTATGAATGAAGAGATTGAGAATGCCTTGCTTGATGATGATGATTTTGATGAGGATGACATTGACACAAGACCATTGACACTTCCGCTTCTTCTTCATTACCTTTTATTGCTGATAACAGAGAAAACGCTTTTTTACGTATCCTAAATGATGCTAACAGCAGTGATAACGATTCAAGCAATGAAGAAATATTTAGTGATCACGACAGTTCAATTGATATTGAAATGGAGGGAGACGGAGGGACTCTCTTTCGCTTTAGATTTTTGATGCTTTGCTTGAGATTCGATGATGCTTATACTAAAAGAGAAAAGGCGAAAGATAACAAGTTAGCAGCTATATCTGAAACTTTCTGTCTATGGATAAGTCATTGCCAAAATAACTATTCTCCTTGAGCAACACTTACTGAAGGTGAGATGCTAGCACCTTTTAGGGAGCGATGTGCTTTTCGCATGTATGTGCCAAAAAACCTACCAGATACGGCCTGAGGATAGTGATATTGACTGATGCCAAAACCCACGTCGAAGTTTACTGTGGCAAAGCATCGGAACGACCTAGAGCTAAAAATGACAAGCTTCACCAACTCAAGTTGTACTTGAAGGATCTAATCGGAATATCGCTGGCGACAATTGATTCTCCTCCACTAACATATAGGGGCTATGAAGTCAAACAAGGGAGTGATCCTAGGAGAATTTTTACCCCATAAAAGAAGAGAAGTAGAGTCGTGGTTGTTTGGCTTTACACTTAAAATAACAATGACATCATATGTTCCTAAAAAAATCCAAAACTGTGGTTCTCAGTTCCAGCATGCATTATGATAGTGAGATAATTTCTGATTAACACATGAGCCTGCGATGATCACATTTTGCAATGAGGCTTAAGTTGAGGATGACGCCTTAGACCAAAAGTGTGCCAACTTCGCGGTTGCCAGGGCTACTCTACGATGGCCGATGGTGTTATTTATTGCAATGGTAAATATCACAGGCCTAAATAATAAAGTTATATACATATGATGCAATCAGTGGAAAGTCAGAAAATCGATCTAACTACCTTCACAGGCTTGGCATAGAGTTATGCCTACCCTATGCTCGACAGCAAATTTATAATAAAAAGATGCCCCGGCAATTGCTTATAATATCATCAAGGATGTTGAAACTGCCGATGCCTTAAAGATCTGTTCCAGCTGTGTCGAATGTTGCACCAAAAGAAAGGAAAGACCCTAATAAAACAGATCGCAAAAAGAACAGTGTTTGTAGCTCAAATTGTAAAATTCCAATATGCATGTCCAAAAATAAGTAAATGTGTATCATTTCATTATTAAATATATCAGTTTTCATAAATAGTGTGTTTTAATTGAATATTTCTATTTGTTAACAAAATATATATTGTTTCATGGGAGGGTCAGACTGACTTTTGAATAGTCAGTGTGTAAAATTTATTTTGAATAGTAACCAAGGATTAATCAGTACCAGGTTAATATTATTATTGCCTTTGTGTTTATATGGGGTTTCTGTTTAAAAACGAAGTTCGTTCTTCCTGTCTACTTTTTAATTGTTCTTTGTAGTTTTAGACTGCAAGGCGAATTCCCTATTAATAAGATAACTATGAAAAAAAAAGACAAATCTTATGTTTTTTCCTCATACAATTCCTCATACATTTTCTTTGCACTCAGTGCAGTTGTGAATTTTATATTTGTGAATATGGACCAAAATTAATTCAAATTTCTTTCAAGTGTGGCAAGTGTGCCGTACGAGAAGCAACAACAATACCTGAAATCGATTTGGGATACCCTTCAGTCGGATGATGGTGAGGAAAATATTCTAAAGTCTTTACCCAACCAGACAGCAGAGGCTGAAGGTATCAATTCAGCCCAGATATTAGATATTGTGAATTCAGATGCTGAGACAGAAGATGTGAATATGGAATACAACGTGGACCAGGAATCCGAGGACGATGCAGAAGATATGAACGCATCTGGTCAACACAATGAAAACAATATTTGTTTTACTGGAAGAGATGGAACGGTAGCAGAAAGCCACATCGAAATTCAGTCGTGCTAAGCACAAGCAAATACTGAAAAATATTTTTTTTTGGTCCAGAAACAAAACCTCTTACCCGTGTTGGCACTTTTTGTAAATTGATGACTCCTCCTTTTCAAGCAATAATATGCAGGCACATAAATAGGGAAGTATACAGAGATATTAACGAAAAAAAAAATAAAATAGTAACAAACTGCTGTTGATGTGGGAGCCGTTAGATGAAGAAGAGCAGTTTTTTTTTTTTTGGAATTCTCTTGATCATAGGCTTCGTAAGTCGAATTACGCCCCGGTTGCAGAATTATGGAAAAAAATGCCTATCCACTTTTGCGCGCAACCATGTCTGTAAAATGGTTTGGTATGGTTTAAGGCCATATCAAGATTTTCATGTTTTCATTACAATGTCACACGCTCACATAAGCTCCCATAAGTGAAATATTTGAAATGATGGTTGCAAAATTTTGGAAAAAAAATTTAGGCTGTATAGATTTATCAAAGTTGATGAACAGCTTTTCCCATACATGAGGCGTACAAAGTTCATCCAGTATATTCCATCAAATTAGCGAAATACGGCATTAACTTGTCATGGGCATGTGACTCCGTAACTGGTTATCTCTCAAAGGCTAAATATATACTGAAACCAGAGACGTTAACCAAGAAGAGCGAGTTGTTGCCCCATCTAGAAACACTGGCATGAACATCACGATGGACAATTTTTTTTACAACCTTTTCACTCGGACAACAATTACTAAATTGGCACTTATCAATGGTAGGAACCCTAAAAAAACAAGCAGCAAAAAAACGGTGGCAAAAACAGGAGTTCAAAGCTTCGAATAGAGGAGCACTGATCAGCAGAATATTCGGTTTCAATGACTATATGATCCTTTGTTCGTATGTACCTAAGAAAAAGAAGTCGGTTGTGTTGTTATCCGAAATGTTCGGGGGAAAACAAGTGTTTTCCCACAAGAAGTGTGGATGTGATGGATCAAATGCTTGGTCAGTTCACAACCAAGAGGCAAATAAATCGCGGGCCTATGGCTCTGTTTTACAGAATTTTGGACATAGCTGAGTTAGGAGCATCCATAATCTTCAATAATATAAACACACATCCAAAAAAGTGCTAGTCGAGCAAACGCAGGGAGTTTCTGGAAGAGCATACCTGCTACAATAACTAGAGTCGAAATTCCTTGTAATGTGGCAATCTTTCACGTAAAAAGTGCAGTGCAATGCATTTTGGGTGTAGCAGTTGATCAAAAGGTAAACAATACCCATCTGCCATCTTTGCCCTAAGATTCTTCTCAAGACGAGGTCTTCTTCTTCAGGTCTCCAAAAAAATAAAAGGGCTTACTCTTTATGTTATCAGCAAGAAAACCGAAAAAGTGCAGGAAGCCAATTTGTCAGATGCACAGCTTGACAATGACGGAATGCCACATGTTATCGTAATACAATTTCTTTTTAACTACAGATATATAATTCAATGTATACCTAGTCTTGCCATAAGTACTGTTACAAAATTTCCAGCACCTATCGTTCAAAACTTCTTACAGATATAGAACGGTTTACATTTTTTCAGAATATAAGCACTGATCAGTGAAGAATACTAGCCAGATTGGTTTCAGTTTGCAAACTATTAACATAGAGTGGGAGGTTAAAGAGTATTTAGTCACGGTAATAGCATTACATAAGTTCAGAAAGAGTGCTGGTCAAATTTTCGATTGCTAAAACCACTCGGAATATCAAGAATATTGGTTTATCGGGCTATTTCCCGCTTCGGCGAATTGTCTGGAGTAGAGGACAGGCCAAGAAGTGGTAGCCCGTACGTCGTCCGTACGAGTGCGGTAGTAAAGGCAGTGGGTGAACGAATTCGGAGGAATCCCCTTAGAAAGCAGAAGATCATGTCCAAGGAATTGGATATGTCAACCAGATCCATGTTTAGATTGATTCGGGATGATCTGCATATAAAAATCTATCGTCACCTTCTAATTCCTCAACTAAAAAAAATTAGGGTGGAAAGATGCAAGCGACTTTTGCAGTGGCACGCGGACAATGGCTATGAAAACCTTTTGTTTTCAACAAACTGAATGACAAAAGTTATGCCACTTCATCTAAGGAAGCGAAAAAAGTTGTTCCATCGTTTGGTGGGGGATACCTCACCATGGTGCCACATCCCTTCATTTCTTTAAAAAGGGCGTGAAAATTGGTGTAAGGTTTATCAAGAAGATGTGCTTGAGGGTTTTGTGACGGGTTTCATCAATACCCTTTTCAATGGACACAGATGAATCTTCTAACAGAATTCTGCTCCATTGCACAAAGCCAAAACCACGTAGGAGTGGCTGAGAGTCACTATTCCTGGCTTTATAGCAGCAGAAGATTGTCCGTGGGGGAGTCCAGATCTGAATCCACTGGATTATGGTTTGTGGTTATAATTGGATAACATGACCTGTAAGACTCCCCACACAAATTTGGAAAGTATTAGAACAGCATTAACGAGAGCAGCATCCACGATCTCCATGGAAACCGTACGTGGCTTAATGGCCACACCTTTTGAAAGCTTGTGTTAAAGCAGAAAACGGTCATTTCGAATGAATTCAATTTTTTTAAAATAAATAATCAATATTGTGTTCTAATAAATGAAATATTTTTGAATACCATATGTTTATGGTTTTTTCCTTAACGGATTATATTTGTAGCAGAACTTATGGCAGTACTAGATATACGAGTATGTACTTATAAGTAATAAACAAGTGCTATAAAAAGTTCGAAAAATTTTGGTCGAACTTTTTAACTGCATATTTTTTAATCAGGATTTGTTTTCTTATGCGGTTTCAATCGCTTCATGATACATTTAGATTGTTAACAGTTTTCACACCCGGTCACGAGAGCACGAAGTTGTTAGAACGAAAAATTGAGTTTTTTAGGTATCTGCCTCATTTCAAGAAAAATTCTTTATTGATGCAGTGTTTTTGTTTTTCATTAGTTTCTTTATCTAATTAGTACATCGGCGAGGCATTGACTCAGATAGTTTTTCCATGTGGAGCAGGTATGGTGTTCCAGGACCGGATAAGTAAACTTTTTAGGTTTGCAATTGACTCTTGATGTTTCTTCGCAACCTTAAGTTTCATTATTGACCAGTTATTCTCAATTGGATTTAGATCTGGACTGTCGGGTCCACATTATTTTCTTTGAAGTACTTTTTAACCTAAGAAATAGGAAAAAATTCAAATATTATTTTTAGTCATAAAAGTTCTAGCATACTTAAAAGCTTGATATTAGATGTGTATTAACGACTTTCTTCGTTCACTGGGACATGAAAAAATCCATTCTCTAAATCCATGGAGAATTTAAGTTGTAATCGCCGTTAAATTGTGAAAATGCCTCTCCATACAAATTATTTTCTCGGTGGCAACCAATATCAGGGAGCGTTGAATATGGTGGGCATTAGTAATCCATCCAGCCACACATACTCATGCATTCTTAAGACGAATTCAAACATTTATAGTTTTGAAGGCAAGTTGTGGAATGATCTTCCAGAGCTAAACATCTCTATTTGATTCCCGAGTCTTCTTCTCTGAATCAGTGATAGTGGCATCGCTTTGTATTACTTTTTGTAATAATAAATAAACTTGCCGTTGTTTTTCTTAAAACTATAAAATAATTCTTTTTGCGTGTATATATATCTATAAAACTTACAGAATCCAGAGGACGTCCGCCTAAAATGTCCACTAAAGACCAAAAAAGATTGGTCAGGAAAAGCCCAGGCGAACCCCTTTATGTCCTCCAAGGACCTTAAATACGAGACAACATTAGAAGTGAGTGCCCGGACAATTCGCCGAGTCTTAGTAAATGCAAAGCTGTACGCTCGAGCTCCAAGGAAAGTGCCACTATTAAAAAAAGTACATTTGCAAAAACGCATTGGTTTTGTTAAGCTTTACCACATGCCACACGATCCCTTCCAGGCAACAAAGCAGGGGAGAAACGTATTATGGAGCGACGAAACCAAAATTAATCTGTTTGAGATGGACGGTAAACAGTTTGTTCGTCGCTCAAAAGGTGAGGCGTACAATCCACGGTACACAAAACCCATTGTGAAGCATGGTGGTAGTAGTTTAATGATATGGCGTTGTTTTTCTTGCTGGGGCGTTGTTCCGATATACCTTATCGAAGGCATAATGACGAAAGAAACATACGTGGGTATATTGCAGAATGTTATGCTACCGTGGGCCGAAGAAAATATGCCCCTGAAATGGCGGTTCCAACAAGATAATGACCCCAAACACTCGGCAAAAGTGACAAAACTGTGGTTTGAGTAAAACAATGTTGATGTTTTGCAGTGGCCTTCTCAATCGCCGGATCTAAACCCGATCGAGAACTTATAGAACGAGCTAAATATTGAAGTGAGTAAACGGCACCCTTCTAACAAAAAGGATCTTTGGAAAGTCATCCAAGAAGTTTGGTATTCGATACCTTCCGACAAATGCCAACGTTTAGAAAACTCCATGAGTCGTCGAGTAGGATCAGTGATCATAGGTTTTAAGGGTAATAGGGGTATAGGTAAAGGTTTTATAACCAAGTATTAACTATTTATTAGTAAAAATAAATTTAACAAAAATTGAATGTGCATGTATTTTTCTTTTATATTTCTGGGTGTTCCTATTTTTTTTTTGGCCAGGTAATTAAGCAGTATGAAGCAATACAACTGACTAAACGCAATTTGTTTTAAATTTAGCAAGTAGTTATAAAGGGTGTATTTTATAGAGGTATAGAACTTTGAATTGGAATAAAACAAAAATGATTTTTTTTAATTGACATGAAACTGACCTTATTCGAAAGATAATCTTCTAACATTATAATTTAAATATAATTTCTGGCATATGACCGCCCAAAACAAGATTGCCGTTGATCCCAATTTTCATAAGCGAATTTTGTTTAGCGATGAAGCTCTCTTTTGGTTGAATGGATACGTCAATAAACAAAACTGCCGTATTTGGAGTGATGATAATCCTCAAGTGTATGTTGAGGCACCGTTACATCCACAAAAACTGACTTTTGGTGTGCTTTATGGGTTGGTCCGTACTTCTTTAAAAACGATGCTGGCCAGAACGTTACAGTCAATGGTGACCGCTATAGAGCCATGATTACTGACTTTTCCGTTCATCAGTTGAACAACCATGATGTGCAGGAGCTGTGGTTTCAACAAGACGGCGCAACATGTCACACAGCTCGTGCCACAATTGATTTATTGAAGGAAACGTTACGGATTGGATTGAATTGGCCTCCAAGATCGTGCGATTTAACGCCGCTTGACTATTTTCTGTGGGGATATGTGAAGTTGCTAGTCTACGGCGATAAACCCGAAACGATTGACCATTTGGAGGACAACATTCGCCGCGTTATTGCCGATATACGGCCACAAATGTTGGAAAAAATCATCGAAAATTGGACCTCCAGATTAGACTACGTCCGAGCGAGCTGTGGCGGTCATATGGCAGAAATTATATTTAAATTATAATGTTAGAAAATTATCTTTCGAATAAAGTCAATTTGATGTCAATTTAAAAAAAATCATCTTTATTTTATTCCATTTCAAAGTTCTATAACTCTATAAAAAACACCCTTTACTTGGAATATGTTGTGAACACATTTACCATGGATCTGATATTATCCTTGCCTTATATATTCGAATAAAATTAAGAGCTAAGTTCACAGGTGCCGAAAAGTAATAAGTGTTCCTATTATTTTGGCCATAACTATATATATATATATATCTTACCATGTGGTCTTAGGTTGATTTGTAATCTCGACAAGCCTCTATAAAGGATAAAAGATTGAAACAATAGCATTACTTCCAATATCCTTATTTAATTTTTATTTTTAGCAAAACAATTTTTTCTTATCCTTATTACATTTTTTTTTCTATTTTTGTTTTTGTTTTTTTTTTATTAAATAGTGAACATTTGAAATGGGATTTTATACAACAGTAATTAGTTTGGGATTTGTTTCCTATAAAGTTTTTACATATGAGAGATTAACATTTTTTTACTTGTGTCTAAAGATATTTTACACAACCAACAAGTTCTTTCTTTAATTTTTTTTCATAGTTACTCCAAATTTATATTCCGGCTTATCAAATTTAATTCTATGGGTGGATAGACAGGTCATTTAAAAACACGAATAGGTGATTATATAGCGAGCACAATATAAAATTTTGGAAAAAAAATAGAGTACTCGAGATTGAGTCGTATTTAAGGGCGTTACATTTGAAATTCAGGACATTTTTCTGTGCATCAATAGTATATATGAAAAATCAAAATTCCGAATACCAAATGATAAGTTAGACAAGTATACCAGTTTATAGGCCTTTGTCAGTGATAGGGTTGTGAACATAATAAATATATGAAAATAATTCAGTCTTGATATAGTGATTCAGGTGTTGTAAACTCGCTACAGATTATACATACCTACAAACCCCGTTTAATCAATCCCCACACCTCGTCCTTTAATTATATATCCGAATTGTACAAAAAGTGCGCCTCTCGACCTTCTCCTAACTTTTGGTGTATCCGTATTTGTTTTTATTTTTTTTTTTGTTGAAATACGTTTAAGTGAAATTTTCCTAAAGTTACAATAGTTACACTATGATCTTTGATTTATCTTGTCTCTTTCGTTACTATTCGTCTAAGTATTTTGTTTTATATTAATTAATTTATTCACTTATACAATTGCTTAACAGATACAATCTATAAGATATGAAGAAAGACTAAGGATAACGATATACGAGTATCATTATGATCACCAACACCTCACAAAGTAAAAGAGTGGGAAAGGGAAAAGGAATAGGAATTCTAGGACTTGGAGCTTGGAAGAGGGTTTCAGATACATTCGCTTTGGCTCACTGTACATTATATCTAAATACTTAGTTTGTTTTTGTTTTTAAACAGTAAATAGTGTATATAAATACTCGTATTTCATTTACTAAGAGGACGACGAGTTGGTCAAAGTTAGCTCTTGAAGATGTCGTTCTGTAAGTCGTTAATTCGCTTGAGCATTGCGTTTCGATGCAGCCAATAGGGCGGCGGTTCCGGTGGTTGACCGGGAATCATCCCTTTATTCTTAAGCGCCGCTGACTTTGTATTTGGCGGGGTGTGACAATCGGAAGCAATAGGACTGTTAAGAATATTGGAGTTGTACATCATGGGATCTACCTTTGCCATCACCGAGTGACCGATGGTGTTGCGGTGAGGAGTTTCCTTTTTACGGATCGTGTCGCAGGTTTCCTTCATCTTGCACAATTGATCTTGTAAGTTGCGATATTCTTCAAGGAAACGCTCCAGTTGAACGGCGTGATAATCGTAGTTGGTAACGGTGGACGTAGGTGGTGCGATGACGCCTGATCGACTGGTAAGCGTGCTAAAGTCTAAAAGTGGTGTTGCCGCCGAGCTTAACGATCGTTGGTGCTGTGTAGATGACGTGACCTCACGTATTGGTGATGAGGGTAGGCTAGGATTGCGTCGGTGAACGGTAGGACCGATAGCGGAGGCTGCCTTTGAACTTTGTATGAGATTAAGATAGCTGTTAGATCGCTGACTAGTGGTTCGAACGCCTGCATAATTAGAACAGGATTCTGCGGAGAATCGTCGACCTATGGTAAAGTCCCCGAGGTAGGTGGTATCCCCAAGAATACTGCTACCATACTTGCTAGAATTATCGGCTAACAAAGGTGATTGACTCTCAGAGGAATTCTTGGAATATTTTCCAGAATTTTTCAATTTCCGTGGAAGTGTACAAAGGCCAACACCAATTGAGTTAGTTGTGTTCACTATTGACGCTGTAGGAAGGGTCGAGGATATGTTCGTTCCATACTTAGACAGATCCAGAAGATCGGGATATTTGCTATCGAAAGAATCTATGTCTGGCGTTCGCGAGGAACATAACACTGACGAGTTGATGTCATCGCCGATATACGTGGTAGCAACATTTGCTGGCTTAGCCAATGGGGAGGACATGTTGCTGGACCACGCATAGGCGGCTGAGAGCCGTGCAACCGCATCGACTTGGCTCGATATGGAACTTGATGCTGATTCAGGCGGGGAACTATAAATAAGCAAAAAACAAATTAAGTCAATGTCAGAAATGTTAAGTTAATTGTAGTTCGGAATTGACTTACCTGATGTCAATCAGCCGTGGTATATGCAAGTCAGCATCTGAATCTCGTTCGGTCGAATTTTTCCGACGTACCTCTTGCGGACTACCCTTTAACGTCACTTCTTTCCATCGATGTATGCTTCCCTTATCCTTTTTGACTCCTTGCATCGGTATGCTGATGCTAGTGCAGCCATTATTTTCATTGTCCTCGAAGCCCGTTACATCATCATCAGTCGGCACGTTTCGGTATTCTCCATTACGCCTTGGTTCCGCGGTGTTTACAAGTGCTATGCCACCATTCTCGTTATGATGTGCCAAGTAGCCATTCTCGTCAGCCGGTGACGACCGAAACGTCCGCATGTCATGTGACTTCATATTACCACGAGTGCACATTTCAATCTTTTCATAACTCTCCGGTCTGGCCGCTGGCGTACTCCAAAGCCGCATCTTCCGTCGTTTCCGTAAAGAACAAAAGCAAATGGCAACGAACGATGAACCTACGACAAAAACTAAGGCAATCAGGATGCACACCAGAATGATTTTCACACCGAGTGGTGCCTCGGGCGGACGACGTGACACTGCTAATGTGACACTTGCTTCCACCTTTCCGGCTTTGTTCTCGGCAGCGCAAGTGTAAATGCCAGCATCCTGCATGTCGGCGGTGAGGATTGTCAAATTGGAAGCATTTCGCAGGAGATTAACTACATACATTTTGCGTCCTTGCGTCGTGGCTGACGTTCGTGGGGATGACGATTCGCCCGAGAGGTTTGCTATTACCTAACGATGGAGGTTGAAGAGGAAGAAATAATTGAAATGGGATAAAAGAAAAACATGTTGTGTGCCATATGGGATATGTTCAAACCTGTGTACTCACTCTGTTCTTAACCATCCATCGTACGCTGGGCTCGGGGACACCCTCGACGTAACAACTCATTGTAACGTTTCTCCCTTCGACACCGTGTGCCTTCGTGTCGGTTGCAATTATCTGTGGCACACATGCGAAATCATCTAAATCGATCTTGTCCCAGGTTTTGCCCGCCAGTCGTGGTGGTGCTCTACAGACCGGCGGTATCCCATACGGGATGTTCTCGCGTAACATCCACGAGCGGAGGGGTCGTAACGCACACGAGCAGTTCCATTGATTTCGGGCCAACTCCAGGCCGTGCAGATTGCTCAGCA
This sequence comes from Merodon equestris, assembly GCA_958301585.1. Taxonomy (NCBI): domain Eukaryota; kingdom Metazoa; phylum Arthropoda; class Insecta; order Diptera; family Syrphidae; genus Merodon; species Merodon equestris. Next base: position 49,804,400 of record OY284416.1, read on the forward strand.
TCGTCAACGTACTTGATCGAATGTCACTCAATCGATTGCCATCCAACTTCAGCCACTCAAGTGTCGCTTCTAATCCCACAAATGCCCTCGACTCGACCACACTAATTTTACAATCGCTCAGCTCGAGCCGCACCAGTTGGGGAACCTTCACGAATGCCTCTGTTACCACTCGATGGATTGGATTGCCCGTCAGCTTGATCTCACGCAGCTCTGGTATAGATTCAAAGGATTCCGATGGCACCGTAGTCAACTGGTTGTAGCTTAGGTCCAGTTCGATGAGATTGCTTAATTTACGAAATGCAAACCGTTCGATGGTACGAAGTCGGCATTTAGCTATAAAGACCTTCTGCAAGTTAAGTAGATTCGCATTTGCGAATGTGTCGTGTGGTATGCTGGCAATTTCGTTACCGGTTAGATCCAGCACCTGAGTACCGGCGTCAAGGCGTTGCGGGATATGTGTGAGATTGGCATTAAGGCACAGAACGGACTCCTTGCCGCTTTTCCACTTACACTCGCACAAATTGGGGCAATCGGCCGTCAATTGACCTGACAGGGAAGCGCATAGCATGACGACGAGGAGCGAGGGACTAAAACTAAAATCGGATTTCCTGCTTGAATTGATTTTAAACTTTGTTGAAGACAATAGCGTGATTGGTGACGAAGGGTGTGTTTGGTATGTTGTTCCGTCTATAACTGCTAGTGCTCCTGCTACTTGCGTTGGTGATAGACGTGGTGGTGATGTCGATTGTTTGCTGTTCTTGCTGGCTATTGTTGTTGTTATAGGTAATTGACGATGTATTGGGGCCATGGCATATCAGGCTGTTGTAGTAATTGAATTGGTTATTCCACATTTGGGTGGTCGCTTGATGCTCGTGTTGTCGATGGTTATGCGTAGTGGTCGGATAACGCTCCGTCCATGCCATAACTATCTGTGAATATCCGTGGGTCGACAAACGCGACATTCGTGGTGTAGATGTAGACAATCGGTCCTTACACTGTCGGGTATCATCTCACAGTCCTTCACTCAATATTCGCAATTCTCATTCGATCTCACCATAGGGAGCGAACGATGTCAATCCTAAAACAATAAAGAGGAATATCTCAATTAACTTCAATGAACACGTTGATGGATGTCGAACAAGAACAAGGATACTTAACGGAGAGAGGCAAAACAATCTACATATCTTGCTTAAGAATGAATGAGGCACCACTTTACATAGACATACTCTTATTTCTAGATATGTATATACATATGTATAATATTTTTATGTGAAGCAATTTTAATTTTGAAGTTGATTGATTTTGAATAAACATCACCACTGCGGAACTTAGAAATTGTGGCTCTAAGACATATTGTCACGTTTATTATGTCTTTAAGTCTGTACCAGGGTACACTATGCTCAATAAATAACAGGAAACAAGTTGTAGATATTAATATGTTGCTTTTGGTGAGTTTCTAAATGAAATTAAATGAAGAGGAATGGAGAACACTACGCAGTCAAGAACTCAATTTCTAATTACGATGGTCAACAAAAAAACAACTTTTGTAACTTTTGATAGGAATTTAACTGATTTTTAAAGAATATTAAGAAACGTTCACAGTGGTAATAATTTTATGTCTTAGTTAGCTCCGGTTTTTTTGGATATCAATAAAAAGACTTACAGCTCAGTTAAAAGTTTATTTACATTAATAATTTTTTATAATTTTAAAAGTGTAAATTGTAAAGAACTATCGTACTTTTTCTTTTATAACTGAGATCTACAGGTTCTCTTCTTGACGCCCAACAAACATAGCAGGGCTCCACTTTCATTGATAACGCTGTTCCATGCCGCATGAACGCCGTACCACAGTGGCTTTGAGTGGATATAATGGCTCTTCCTGCATCACATCGGACTTTTAGTGCCCCAGAAATGAAGTTTTTGCTTATTGACGTAACCGCTTAAGTGGAAATGCGCCTCTTCGCTCATGATGATTTTTGACACAAAATCGTGCTCTTCGCGTTTGATATTAAGAATGGCTTGTCAGTACTTCACACGCGACTTACGGTCAGCAGGCATTAACTGATGCCCTGTTTGCACTTTGTACGGGAACTTGTCTAACTTTTTTTACTAAAATTCGCTGTAGTGTCCGTCTAGTAATGCCAATTGCGTGGCCCGCTCTTATGGTGCAAGTGCTCTAAGAATCCAAACAAGTGCTCTAGGAATCCAAACAACTTCAGATTGAGGGATCGATATAAAAAATTATGTTCTAGACTTAAAAAAGAAATTCGTAAGAGCCGTGAAGATTACTATAGAAATCGATTCCTATTTGCTAAAGGAAATTTAAAAAGTGAATGGCAAGTTGTTAATAATATTCTAAAAAAGTCTTCAGGTTCTTCCAAGCCTATAACAATTCGTATTAATGACTGTAATGTTTCTGATCAATTCGATGTTGCTAATGCTTTTAATAATTACTTTTCTGCAATAGCCCACAATTTTTCTTCCCAAACATGTCAACCAAATTGTTCTTTTCATGGTATCTGTGGTGAACATGCTCAAAGTAATAGTTTTTCTTTCGAACCTATATCTGCTTATGAACTTGTCAAAGTCATTGGGTCCCTAAACGGTTCTAATGCTAGCGGATATGATGACATTTCCAATAAATTTTTAAAACGTATCGGATATTTCTTGGTAGATGTACTAGCAGTTATTTTTAACCGAAGTGTATTTTCTGGAGTTTTCCCTTGTGCTCTCAAATGTGCAGACGTAGTGCCTTTATTTAAAAAAGTTTCAGCAGAGGATATAAGTAATTACAGGCCAATTTCACTTCTTCCCGTCTTTAGTAAAGTCTTCGAAAAAGTTGTTAAAATAAGGCTACTATCTTATTTAAACAAGAATAAGTTTTTCAGCCCTATGCAATATGGTTTCCAGCAGGGAATATCCACTGAAGATGCCCTACTTAATTTTTGTTCTAAAGTCTTTTCTAACCTTGATGCAAAAAAGTTCACTGCGGGCTTATTCGTTGACATTACGAAAGCCTTCGATATGGTTGATCACATTATCTTGCTGAGAAAACTAGAAAAAGCGGAAATTCGTGGTTTTATGCTCGATTGGTTCATGTCCTATCTATCAAATAGATCACAACGGGTTAAAAACGGTGAAACCAGAAGTGATGCACAGCTTTTGAATTTGGGAGTACCTCAAGGCTCTGTGTTAGGACCTGTTCTGTTCCTTATATACTTTAATTCACTCCTTGAGCTTGATTTTAAAGGTAACCCTACTGCCTTTGCAGATGATGTGGGCTATTGCTACGGTTCAGAAACTGCCTTGAATTTGGTTTCTGACATCAACTGGGATCTAAACATACTAAGGAGTTGGTTCGCTGAACATAAGTTGAGGATAAGCTCTAAAACTAAAATAATGTTTTTTAATTTATCGGCCACAACTGACGTTAATGCTGAGTTTTATGTCCATTCTACGGATTGCAAAAAATTCAAATTAGTAGGCTGCTCCTGTGTCCCAGCTTCAGCTTGTTCCACTTTTAGTAACACCCTACATTGTAGTGATGACTGTTTTTTAGTAGAAAGGGTAGAAGAGTTCAAATACTTGGGACTCACTATTGACTCTAAAATGACCTTTGCAAACCATACGCAATCATTGAAAAAATATTTTCGTTGTACACTTCGTCATTTTTTCTATCTAAAAAGTGTTTGCTCTGACAAACTTCTAAGGATAATCTATCATGGAATCTTTCACTCCAAGCTTCAATATGGTATTGCCTGCTGGGGCGGAGCATATCGGAACAAAATCCAGCCTCTTTAATTCTACAAAAAAATGTTTTGAAGAAAATCTGCCGAAAACACCGTCGACATCCTAGTCTTCCATTGTTCCGTAGTATGAAAATTCTACCAGTCCGTCATTTGTATTGTTTTAAAGTACTAAAAATATTTTTTATCAGTTCGGGAAATCGGAATTTTAGATTAATTTCGGATTATAATCTACGAGAAAATGTTTCGAGCGTTGTATCCGTACCGTTTTCCCGCACAACTGCCTTTCGTAATTTTTATTTGATTTCATCGTGCCGCCTTTTCAATAAACTACCGCAGTCAATCAGATCGTTAACCAATCTTGGAAAGTTTGAGGAATGTGTGAAACGTTGGCTCCTTCAGTTTGATAATAGTGATTTAGAATCAATTCTTTCTGACATTCTGGTGTAACTAAAGTCTTCATTCTGTATGTTCTGTAAAAAAATTTAAACGCATTTCATCTTCCTTCCTTTTCTTCATTTCTTTCCTGAATTTTAAAGTTCTGCATTGTATATGTATTAATATTATCATTTTCTTTCAAACGTGTATATGTATTAATATTTGAGGGTCACCCCACCAACTATTAAACTGTTTGAATTAAGCCCATTGAACCCAGCCTCGCACTTGTCATTGAACGATTTTCCCGCTCTTCCTGCAAGAAAATCCAATCATACAACTGTGAACACACCTCGTACGTGGGCAAACACTGAGTCAAATGCTGTTTCCAACAACAACGACTTCACCGGCTCATCCAATAATACTCTCTTCTCTATGGAAGAAATAAATACACTTGTAATGGAAATGATTACAAAACTTGGTGCCTGCAAAACTAAGGTAGAACAATTTAACGCTATCGCACAATTAGCTACTAAGTTTTTGTATAATAATGTCAAGTAATATGTCTCATAATAATTTAAACATTCTAACATGGAACGCTAGAGGGTTACGAAATAAACATACCGAGTTCTTAAATTATTTAAATACAAAAAAAGTTGATATTGCCTTAGTCACTGAAACATCGTTAAACCAAGCCATACATCTCTCGACTTCTGGTTTCAAATGCTATCGTGTTGATAGAAGTGAGAGGCGCGGTGGAGGTGTTGCCATATTTGTACGAAGATGTATTCAACATTCGCTACTTCCTATGGTCGACACTCGCTGTATTGAAAATGTAGGTATTGAGGTTCGTTTAAATGATTACAGAACATTTAAAATTTATTGCGCATATTTTCCGGGCGGCTCGTCTTCCCCTGAAAAAAGGCTTTATTTAAAAAATGATTTACGTAAGCTGCTTCTTAGAAATGAGGACTATATTATTGCAGGTGATTTAAATTGCAGACACAGTGATTGGGGCTGTGCTAGGGCCAATGCGTGGGGTAATATTTTGTACAATCTTGCATGCAATTATCCGTTTACTGTTTCGTCTCCGTTAAGTCCTACCTTTGTGCCGCATAGTTCCAGAGGTTTGCCGTCCGTCCTTGATTTGTTTATAACAAATAACCCCTATTTATTAACCCAACCGGAAGTATCTTATGAGCTTAGTTCCGACCATTATCCTGTCTCATGCAGGTTTCTTAAGACCGGAGTGGTAAAAGTAGAGCATATGTTTGATTTCAAAAGGGCTAACTGGAACTGTTTCCGGTCGGCAATGAAGAGTAAACTGAGGACTTTCCCAACCTCTCTAGACGACATTGAAAGCACTGAAAATATTGACCACCTAATATTAACATTCTCAAGCCACATACAGAGCGCTGTGGACATCAGTGTTCCGAAAATTCCTAAAAAAGTTTACTTATGTAAATTGCCAAATCAGATTTTAGAGTTAATCCGTATACGAAATTCCTTAAAAAGACAATGGCAAAGATATCGCTGCCCAGTTATTCTCAGTCAGATGAAGTATTATACAAAACTGATCTCTACAGAAATTTCCACGCATCGCAATAATCTGTGGAATCGAAAACTCAGTGGACTTGACAAAGGATCCAAACCATTTTGGAACATCGTCAAGGTTATTAAAAACAAAAATAGACGCATTAATACACTGGTCGACTCTGGGAAAACCCTGTATAGTGATAGTGAAAAAGCCAATTCCTTTGCATATACCTTTCTAAGCAACCATTCTATTTCACAGCATTTAGGGGACTTAAACACAACTAGAATGGTGAACGAAAGGGTCAATAATATTTCATCTAGTCAAGTTAATATTCCTCAAGAAATATACATTTCCCCTGAAAAAGTAGCTGAAACAATACATAATCTGCGTCCGAGGAAAGCTGACGGCTTCGACCGTATAAAGAATCTCTATATGAAGCATTTACCTAATGTTGGTATTAAAGCACTATGCTTTATTTTTAATGCCTGCCTTAAAATCCAATACTTCCCAATAGTTTGGAAAACTGCAAAGGTAATCGATAACCCTCTAGTGAATCAACTATCTATGTAATCATAGCTTTAATTATATATATATATATATATATTTATCTATTGGATTGTTTATATGTTTATTTTCATACTCTTCTATTTATTTATTTATTTATTTATTTATTTATTTATTTATTTATTTATTTATCTATTTATTTATTTATTTATTTATCTATTTATTTATTTATTTATTTATTTATTTATTTATCTATTTATTTATTTATTTATTTATCTATTTATTTATTTATTTATTTATTTTTCTTTTTATTTATTTATTCATATAAACGCATTTGTGTATTCATATATATATTGTTTTTTTTTTTTCCTGTTTTTGTTTATATTGAAGGTTTTTGTCGTCCTTTCCTTCAGATCATTAATAATTTCAAACATTTTTTTTTTTTGACCTATAAATAAATACTTCAGTAGAAAGATAAACATTAATTATCAATCTCTGTATGTAAATTGTGCGATAGAAAACTGTACATTATAGACGAAAATAAAAAATCTATCTATCTAATCTATCTAAGCCCATTGAAGTGGCATTTGACACTATTTTAGTACGTATAGTATGAAAAATACAAAATGTCACTAAAAAAATTTATTTCTAAAAACTCGGAATTTAAATAATGTACATATCTGTTCTCGAATTTATTTGAAATGAAATAATAATCTAATCTAAAAAAAAAATCTAAATATAAAAGATGGTTTATGTCGAAGATGCTCGTTCACTACTCTCCGGGGGTGGTTGTCCTAGATAGGATTTGAGAAATCCAACTAAATTTCCGTTGGTTGTAGTTCACAGTAACTCTTTTTGTTTCCATATCATTAAGGTGTTATATTAAAAATGCACACACAGAGTATTTTGAAGTGATCTTTTGCTGCGAGTGTTATGCCTTCGTCAACACTTTTTGATCATCTCTCATTCAGAACTGATGTTGTTGCACAGTTTTTCCGTATAGGAATTGTTGCTGACTATGGATGGACTTGAACTACAGACCTTCGGCTCAACAGTCAGCGATGATTACCATTGCACCACGTCATTCTCAGCGACATCGGCAGCCATAGCCGCGATATTCTCGGCCGTACGACCAGTCCGGTATCGGCTACGCCCTGCATGGCCTCCTGCGATTCCAGGTAGTTCGAGTCGAGTAGCTAAGCGCCGGAATGTTTGCCCAGCCGGCGCGATCCCATTTGGAAATCGACGTAGAAATTCACGCTGCGCTGACATAATTATTCAATGCTCTTGCGGAGTACAAAAAATTAAAATATCTTCCGATAGGGTAATTCATTTTGTGCTACCTTGTATTCGAGGGTTGCCTTTAAAAAAACGAACAAGTTCGAAACAAAGTGTTTTATTGCTTCTCGAAATATTCGCCCTTAAGGTCTATACATTTTTGCATACGCTCAAGCAAATTCCGGAAACATTTTTTCCACTCTGAAGCAGATATCGTAGAAACATGGTTTTGAAAGTCTTCAACAGCGTCTTGAGGTGATGAAAATCGCTGTCCGCGCATCTTTTATTTGACTTTCAGGATCATACGAATATATCCAAGTTTCGTCTCCTGTAACAATATTGTATACGACCGTGCAGGGACGGGTTAAGAATATCCCTGCAGCGATACCTCTCGCTTGTCGTAAAAGGCGACTAAAACAAAGGTAAACAAAAATCTCATCTAGGCAATTTAGAAAACACCAAGGTGAGCCTAGGGTTGACACGACTGGAGATCACCGGTGTTGTAAGAGTAAGATCAAACAAAAAAATCTGGTGCATGCCCGTGTCACAAAAAAAAAAAAAAGGCAGGCCGAAAAACAATTGGTGCAAACAAATGCAAAAACACCAGCATTTGATTGGCCTCAGGGATGAAGTAATCCCAAACCGTGAAGCCTACCGCTACTTTCTGAGGTCAAACCGACGGACCCCACAGGCGGACCAGTAGGAATGCAGTTAAGTGGGAAGGTTATAGTCCTACACTTCTGACCATAACAACGCCGGAAAAAGGGAAAGAAGAACAATATTGTATCCGGATTTTGAACGTCCTTGATCGAATTTTTTCAACATTTCCTGACATCAATCAACACGACCCATTTTTTGCGCTTCGGTCAAATTCTGCGGAATCCATCTGGAACATATCTTTCTCACACCTAAATGTTCATGTAAAATCGATTGTATTGCAGTCTGCGATATCCAGAGACGCCTCTATCTGTCTGTAAGTCACATGCCGATCTTCCTTAATCATGTTGCGCACAGCATCGATGTTTCTCGGAATGACAACCGATTTTGGCCGACCTTCTTGATATTCATCACTGACGGACGCACGACCATGACGAAATTCTGCAAACCAATTGTGAACAGTCTTCTCTGATGGTGCTTCATTACCAAAAGTTGTACGAAGCGATTCTATGCATCGTTGTTGAATCATCCAACGTAAGCCTTGCTTGCTTTAAAACGTTCACTATCAACAACTTACTCAGTCAATTTCTAAATTACCACTGGCTTCGCAATAATTGTCATATTATAGTACATAATGGACAAGCATTTCTCTCTGCACTTGCAATGTCTGATCACACAACAAGTGCACGGAGAAATGCTTCTCACAAGGCGCTCTATCTTCTCTTCATAGAAGAGAAAGATAGGAGCCACTTAGGAGAAATTGTGAACCATAGATCTAAGTCAGTTCTAAGCGTACTGTCAAGAAGAAAAGAACTAATAAAGGAATATAGAAAAGCGTCACAAGAGTGACGACATCATTATATCGTTGACGACTTAGTAACTTTTGGCGATAAGAGTATTTATCTCTAAATAAATTCATTGAATATGTTTGCTCATAACTATACATTCGATCCTAGTAGTAACAATTCAAGTCCCAAGTTTAAGTTCATTTTATTGCGATTCAGACAAGGACGATTATTTGTTTGTGGTACACCAAAACATACGTAGCTTTCGACAAAACTTCGATTTATTAGTATGCGATATTGAAGCGCTTGTATATTTACCCGATTTAATTTTTGTCTTGGAAATATGGATATTTGCATGTGAAATTAATGATTTTTCAATTTCGGGATATAATTTCTATGCTAGAACAAATGAATCATATTCGGCAGGTGGAGTAGGTGTTTTGTTCACGATTCTCTTGAATTTCATATTTACCATCATAGTTTTGTAAATGCGGACCTTATACAAATTAGTTGTAATATAGGCGATGAGTTCCTTAACCTGATTTGCATATGTGACCGCGTCCGAGAAAAGAGACCTAGTGTGTCAAAAAAGGTGTTTTGAGTTAAAAGTGGATTCTGGTACCTAAAAGTGTGTAGGGGAATGACGTCACTAAAGTGTGTACCCAATCAGAATTGACTATACTGCATCGCTTCTCTCAATTGAAAGAACATTCACACTAAGAATGCGTTGCGCAACTTTAAACGCGTTTATCTCGGAACTACGTCTTCGCACACTTCGCACAATTCCACGATACTCAGTCATTTCTAAATGAATTAAGTCGATTACTTTTAAAAACAAAGACTATTAACCTTATTATTCTAGGTGATTTAAACATTGACATCCTATCATCAACCCCAGTGTCAGGGTCACTTTTAAGCCTTATAGCTGAACATGGTCTTACTTCCTTTGTCAATGAGACGACGAGACCTACCTCAAGTTCCATGTATGTGGGATCTTAACCAAATGAAACGCCACTTTTTTAATTTCTAACTATAATACATTTTATTAATAGTATGCGCACTATTCTACTACACACTGTTCACTTCTTGAGGTCAGTTTGATGACTGCCTGTAGAATACCACATCTGAATCTTTTAGAGCGAGCAAGCATAAATTGTAGTGGTGGTGGTGTGTGTGTCCTTACTCGCGGTTTCGTCCCGATCGTGTCGTCCGTTGTTCGTTCGTGCTGTCCCTGTTGTCGTGTGTTTCCACATGTAAGTAAACACCAAACCTTACACCACACGACACTCCACAATTGCACACGGCACTCAACATCCTGCTTTGTACACGGCACCCTACATCTTCGCTAACACCTTCCAAAAACGTGTCAACGCTTGATCATCGCTCCAACATCATACCAGCAGTCTGGACCACCTGACACCGAAGCATTCCAACACGCCTCGGAGTGTAACACGACGACACCTGTGGGAAGCGCAATGCAGTGGGAATCTGCTTAGTCAGTAAGAAACTAGTATTTAAGCTTTAGAAAATAAGAAACATTGTTCAGTGTAATTTTGGAAGGCAGTTACGCTGCCGAAATAAATTTTTTTTTTCAAATTGATAATTAAATAGTTTAAGTTGTATTTGGTAATTTTCGAAGTATACCTCCTAATCAGTGCGTCGGTGTTAATCTTAATCCCCATATCACGGATCATCAAGGTCTTGGAAAATTGGGGTGACAGAAGGCGCCACTGCGAAGCCAGTCGAGGCAGCCACTTGAACGATGTTGTATTTCGTAATTAATTTGTTCTTACTAATAAAGCCATAATACATGAAAAAAATTTTAATTTTGTTTATTTGATTGCATTCGTAAAAAGAAACTTGTATTTGGTCCACCCTGTATTTTACAGACCTTCCGGAGCATTTGAGTGTTCGGAATATTAGGAGAATATTTAATGTCGATCACATTTCGATTAACTTGGTTGAAGGTTGACTGACCGGATGCCCTTGTGGATGTTTTAATCTTAGAATCGTGTTTTGGCAACATGAATCGAGTAGTCTAAGTCTATTTTCGGAAAAACTGATACCCAGTTCTGTATCAAAATCCTTTAGTACGATTTCCGCGTCGTAACTGAAGCACATATTTTGTACGGGTATATCCAGGAGATATATTTTCTTATTGATTGTGGCATTCCTTTAAGCCATGGAAAAGTTAATGCTAATGTTCTCCTTTTGACAATTATCAGCATTCCCTTGATGACAGTACCATCTGCTTTGCAAAGGTCAAGGGAGAGTCATTCGGGACGTGGTATATTTTTATATTTTTTGTTTGCATAAGTCGTCACCAAAAAGTCCGTCCATATCCGAGGCATATCGTTATTTCGTAGCAATAGCCGAAGTGACACTAATCGTGTTTTATGGCTCAGAAAGTCCGTACCACACTCTCCACCGTAGGGAATCACCAACATTCCTTTTAGTTTAGTTTGTTTTTTTTCTGTCTTTGTTCGACTTCTACTTTTTAAATCATTAGCGTTTTAACAGTAAATATATAAAAATGCTTTATTAATGTTTCATTTTGTTTCTCTCGAGCTCATGCCTATTTGTTTTACTTTGACATGAGTTGTTTTTAGGTTCTCGGACTCTGGTATATTATACAATATGTCCTTCTCAATGTAATATGGGAGACTATAGGTAGTCATAATCGACAGCAAAAAATTTAAATTTTATTTTAATTTTTGAAAAAATGAAAGTTTTCTTAAACCGACAATTCGTTACAAAACAGAAAGAAATTGGACTTTAAAATCTTACAAAAAGTTGAAAAACAATTTTTCGAGTCGTTACATGATTATATTCTTACGTTTTCTTTACTATTACGACGTTCAAAGGCTCGTCAATGCTTACACTTTTATCGGCGCTGAAGTTTGCATCGTTATCTGTAGAATTTAACCTGCCTGTGCTTTGGCTTTCGGGGAACCATTGGAAACAAGATATTCTCAGCATCATCGGAAGATTCGTCTAAAACTCTTTTTTACAGGTTTTCGTTATTTTTTGTTTTTGGAATAGACTTTTTGACAGTTACAAATATGATGGCATCTTTTTCAGGAGTGTCTTTGAGTATCCCTATCTTACCTTTCGTCTTTTCACGAAGAATATTTTGCTATATCGTTTATGGTGTTATAAGTATGGAACTAGTGGAAAATTGAATATGCGTACTATCAGGCCCGAATTTAAATCGGATTAGGCAATCCTTTAAGTTGTCAGAAAAAACGGTGATGTTTGCCCGATTAATGCTGGTTGTACTTAAGAGGCTAGTTTCTTCAGGCTCCGTCGGCGACAAAAATCTGTGGCGTTTTAAAAAGCCGTGCATCCAAACAACTTTTTCTCCTTCTTATTGTTAGATAGCGTCACAGCTCACGGAGAGCCAGAGCCAACCTTCTCTTATTCACTTATGTTCTGTGCGATTTGTTTTTCACACAAGTAACCGGGACCTACAGTTTAATCCCGATTCCGAACGGCGAGCGCCTTTTTCGAGAAGCTTTTTCAATGCAAGTGTACTACGGGGGGTTTTGCCAGTACCTCGCCGAAGAGAGAAGCCGCGTAATGAACATTTGATAGCATTGGTGTTATCGAGATCCGAACTCGCTCATCGTGTGTCAAATGCCGATACACTACCCACTGCGTTCTCAATCAACTCCGGCAGTTTATTCGCTTGTCCATGTCTGGAATTTTTTTCTCATTAGCCGCTGCAAAACTAAATGCAAGTTTTCTTGTTGCAGATTTTGAGATATCATAGTGCGATATATCGGCCGTGATAAAATAATAAACTAAAGCAAGTTACTCTTCGCTATCAAAAACTTGTCTCACTGCAATTTTTTATCGATATACAAAGTAATCGTCACCATTTGAGGTGACGGAGCAATGTTGTCTTCAAAATGTTGCGTGTTCTGAAAGCAGGGTACACAGTATGGCCATTATTAACTACATCCATTACAACCTCCTCCAGTGAAGTTTTATCGACTGGAGGTCTTTTTACGCCTAATTTACTGCGAGGCATATTTGGAATAGAATCAAATGCAAAAAAAAAATTGTTTACAGAATGAAATTGTACCTTGAACCGGACTACGGTACACCATGCGTATTTTATTTACTTTAACAATCGTAGCTATTTTTCAGCGAAATATAACTTGCATCAAGTGGCAAAATTGTCATTTTCGGGAGAAGAGAAAACAGTTTGCTATACCAAAAGACATAAAGGCAGTCCAATCATTTCTGGGTTTAACTGGTTTCTTCCGCAATTCATCAAAGATCATGCGATCATTGCTCGTCCTTTAACGAATCTGCTTAAAAAGAATGTCGAGTTTAAAATAGGACCTGCTGAAATGTCCGCCATTCAAAAACTTAAAGAAATGCTGTGTTGTGAACCTGTACTGCGAATCGATTGTAGAATTGCTCCCACAGAGTTGCATACTGATGCATCAAAGGAAGGATTCGGAGCGGCCTTGCTGCAAAATTTTGATGGATGCCTACATCCAGTGTTTTATTGGAGCCAGAAAACAAGCTCAAGCGATTCAACACATCGCAGCTACATTTTAGAAGCTGCTTACCTCGCTATGAAGAAATTTCGTTTATATCTGCTGGGCATTCATTTTAAACTGGTAACAGATGTCGTGAAAAAAGAGATATTCCCAGAGAAGTCGCATATTGGACTTTAACATGACAGACTTCGATTTCAAGCCTGAGCACAGAGAGGGGGAAAGGATGAGACTTGTATAATGTTTTAGCCGATATCCATGTGAGGTCTTAGTCGTCTTATCTGAAATTTATGCACGTATCAAAATTGCGCAACTAAAGGACTCTTATGTCCAAGCCATTCGAGAGACACTGAAGTGTCGTCCTTATAAGGGTTTCAATATAAAAGACAGACTGTATAAAAGTTTTGAGGGAAATGACGTAGTTCCCAAAGCAATGGAACGTGAAATTATAGTCGAAGCATAAGCAGAAGGCTATTTCGCAATAAAGAAGACAATGCACGAACTACAGCAACAATTTTGGACACCACGTATGGAACATAAAGTCATTCAAGTTGTCAACGCTTGTATTCTTTGTATGTATTATTGCCAATAAAAAACTAGGGAAGCAGGAGGGCTGCCTGCATTGCACTGCGAAGGGTGACATACTCTACATGCCGATCATTTGGGACCGATGGATTCGACCACGAAATATTACAAATATATCTTTGCTTTGGTCGACGGTTTTTCGAAGTTCATATGGCTATTTGCAACCAAGTCGACAGGCGCAGAAGAAGTCATCAACATATTGAACAAGTGGTAGAATGTGTTTGGCAATCCTAACCGGATTGTAATCGACCGAGGAACTGCGTTCTGGGTCTTTCCAGAGCTATGCCAAGTCCTACGGAATTGAATATATTTTTATAACAACCGGCGTGGCCAGAGTTAATGGGCAGGTCGAACGAATTAAGCGTCAGCAGAAGAGCCGTCGAAATGGTATAAATTCGTGCAATAGGTCCAAAGTGCTATACATTTTCATACCAATTGTTCAACAAGAATGTCGCCGTTTGAGTTGATGTTCGGCGTAAAAATGCAAAACCGCCTCAGTGACAAGTTGCTATCGCTTTTGGAGCTGGAAATGGTTGAGGATTTCGAGGCTGATAGACAACGTAAAGCAGAATTTGGTTACAAGGAGGGCGATCTAGTAGCAATTAAGCTCGTAAAAAATTGGCTAGTGCTTATCTTGGTCCATACGAAATAGCAGAAGTAAAACGCCACTGTCGCTATGCGGTCAGGAAAACAGCTCAAACAGAAGATCTAAATATTATTTTTACCAGCTCGGATTACATGAAGCTTTGGAAATATGAAGAGAACAATGGACACGAACTGTCGTCCTGGGCAGACGATGATTAACAGGACAACCGAATGTAAAGTATGTATAGCATTATTGTTCGTAACTGTACTGTATGTCTGTGTGTCTGTCTGTAGCATCGTAGCTCCTGAAAGAATGGACCGATGTTGATGATTTTTTTTTGGTTTGAATATATCATACAAAGCGATATCTGGGCAAGCTGCCGATGTGAATCAACAAACCTTTGCTGAATGGACTAGCCGAACTGGGTCATTAATTGGATATTTTCAGTGCAGATGAGACGGCTTTGTTCTTTAAGGCTCTCCCTACGAAGACATTCCATATCAGGGGTGAGTCCTGCTCAGGGGGGAAATCTTAACCATGATTAACCATGTTACATTGTGTGAACATGCTTGGAGAAGTTGAACCATTCGCTGTGATTGGGAAATCCGCAAACCCACTGCTTCGAGCCTGGATGACGACTTCAATCATGACAGAATGGTTAAACAGCTTCAACGCCAAAATGAGAAAACTATGCAGGAAGATTTTACGTTTTCTGGATAATGCGACTAACAAGTAAGTAACATCAATTTAATATTTTTTCCAGCAAACACTACATCCGTTTGTCAACCCTTGAACCAGGGCATCATCAAACGTGTTAAAATATTTTATCGCGAGCAAGATCTTGTTCACATAATTGCTAAAATGGATAGGAGAGCTTTCTTCTGGAATTAGTGTGCTAGATGCGATCAATTGGGCTGCTGCAGCATGGAACAGGGTTGCTCCAGAAACAATAAAAAAACTGCTTCAAGAAATCTGGGTTTCTACGCAAACAAACATTCGAATCACCCCAGAGGACGACATACCAATGATCTGCTTGCAAAATTTGTCATCGCTGGTCAGAAAAACTGGTTGCGAACAAGTTCATTACTTAGAGTATACCGCATGTGACAACAACGTTCAAAGCGATGAAGGATGGAATGAAAACTTGGCCGAAGATGATACAAGCGTTATAAGTGTAAATGACCAAAGTGGTAACAGGATATGGACGCAGAAGTAGAAGCAGATACTGAAATGGATTCATACTCCTACAAAAGGCATTGAATGCTTGTGAAACTTTGTGCAAATTCGCAATGCAAGGCAATGCAGCTCACATCTATTCTCCGATCTCACTATGAGTCAGTGATAGTAAGATTTTGCAATCTACGCCAAAGGTGGATTGAAGATTTTTTAAAGATTAATATGAATGTGTATAAATGTATGCATATGTGCATATATAATATTTTATACGTACATCAGGGCCAACAACTCTGGTCCCGTGGCTGTCCACTTAAAAGAGATTTAACTGCAGTAGCTTTTTTGTTTTGTATTACACCTACCATATGTAGATATAAAAAATTAGCTAATTAGCGGCGACGCTTATCTTAAAAATATTAATAGGATCTTTTAAGGCCTTTAAAGAAGCCTTTGAGAGAAAAGTTTAATTTTTTTAATTTTAAAAGTATTTTTTTTGTATCGGAGGTTACTTAAAATGTTTAATTTTATTTTATTTTCATATTCTATAATATTGTTCCCTACATCATAAAATAAACAATTATTACATACGTTAAAAGACCAAAAATACCGTGGAAAAACTGCAATCTGACCAACGTACGTTTTAAAAATATGAGAGAAACCTATCCAGAAGTGAATATATTCATGGTGCGGCAAAAAAAAAAATTTGTTTGATAGATGGTTAAACAAATGCATATGTGACTATACTCCTACGTTTTATTCACATGAATAGCACGGGCCCTGAAAAAATAATTACATCGCAAGGGAGATTTAATAAACCCCGAAATTCATTCATTTCCATGGAACAACCATTCAGTCAAAACAAAAAACAAAATAGAATCTCCGCCTCGTGAAGCTTACTTAAACCTTAATTACATTATTTTTTTATTAGAAAATTCCCACAAAACCTCAACGTAACCAAAAATATACAAAAAACCACCCGCATTCTACGTGTAAACATGAATCGTATAACGGTCGTAACAAACGTCGCCACTATATAATTTACTCATCATGTGCCACCGCATTGCAGGGACGCGCGCCCAGCGATTATCCGCAGACAGAATATAAGTCCACATCAGATAATAATAGCTTTCTAACTCAGTCGTGGAAACCGACATTGCGGCGATTAAAAATACAATATTGCAACGCAGCACCTACAAATAATAAATTCAAATAGAATTATCATTACCTGATATTTGCACGATTGGGGATGAACAATCTCAATGAGCATCGTATGCATATGGGCACGTACAGCGGAGCAAATAGTCGTGACCGCATTCTAAGCCACTTTTCGCCTGAATATTTGACTGCGGGAGACAGACGTACATCAAAATACATTTCCATTCTTGCCACATATTGGAATTAGGCATATAAATGGTAATTGATTGCAAAAAAGTGTGAGGGGCGGAGTATAAAAAATTGTCATTACAGTAAGTTAATCGCTGACAATAACAAGTAAGTTGTAGGGGCTACCAGCACAGTAGCGACGCGAGTTCCATCGTTTAGGAAATAATAGCAATATCAAATATTTATGGCTTATTATTGCGGCATTTAGGTGTTGTCGCCCTATTTCGGACTGAACCGCTATATGAGAATGAAGGGAATGCTACTCCTCTCAGTGGCATGTCAAATGTACTGCTGGAATAAATTGCACCTGCGGCAGGAATCATATTCCATGAAAACCCACGAAAGTAGACAGTCTACTAGAATTCCATGAATATCCACAACTATACAAATAATAACATGAGGAAAGTACGGAAAAGGCAAAAAATGCGGCATATTCTGGTGCCGTATATCGTATATCCTTCTTACCGTCGACAAGGACTACGACTCTTACCGATTCTGTCATCACAGCTGCCTACCGCCAACTGTGCCTTACTTTTTGTTTCCCCTTCCGTTTGTTGTCCGGCATGCGGTGAAGTCGTTATTTAAATGATGAACGAAATTTTCATAAAGCATAACCACAACACCAGGCCGGAACCACCGCGCGGATCTAAGGATTCTGGCCGTCGTCGATGACAACATACTAGTCGTCGCCAAACATGCCTACATAAATGGTCACAGTTGTCTTCTACTGTGCGGTTGGTCTGTCGCTTTCAGATCAGGATAGCTATCGTCGACAGTTGTATTGTGATTGCGAACTGTATATAGAGACCACATATCCTAGATCATGAAAGTTCCTACGCTCCACGGTGCCTTTTTTGCAGCTTGTTCTCTTCTGTACTTTTTTCTTTGTTTGCTCCTTCCCTTATGGTTTATACACTGCCTCTGGTCGGATGTAGTGCTGATGAAATTCCAACTCTATTGCCACCCCACTATTCAGGGGAATATAAATAGATCTTGTGGTTTCATGTGGTGCCTTACACGCTGGCTTCTAGCCACACTATAAGTATGAGTACCATAGGTTCTAGTTGTTACTGTTCGATAGCTGTTACTGTTAGCTGCACCCATTCCAGTATACACAAAAAAATGTTGTTCAAATGAAATCTAATTTTAGCTCGACGTGGAGGCACGGATTCACCATACTTGTCGAGTTGCTATTTATACAACAAGACAGCCGTACTATACACATAGGCATACATAGGCGTACACATAAGTCTGTTAAGGATAGAAAGGTGACGTGTTCAGCTAAGTGATAGCCACAGCATCAAAAATTTACTGGCGACGCTAGGAATCTCTATCTATGATTCTACATAGAATCTCTATCTATGATCTATGAATCTATTCGATTTGTATTCTGGCA
Organism: Merodon equestris; assembly: GCA_958301585.1. NCBI lineage: Eukaryota > Metazoa > Arthropoda > Insecta > Diptera > Syrphidae > Merodon > Merodon equestris. Next base: position 49,822,916 of record OY284416.1, read on the forward strand.
CAACTGGGCAACAATTACTTTTGGGGATTGTGTTTCCATTTGACGTTTGCGACAATGATAATATATGTATAATAATAAACGCAGTCCAATCTCGAAATGCCACTTTTGACTTCTGGTCCCTGGTTAGCGATAGACGATAATCAACTCAAAGTACATTGCAAATGAGATTTGAGGAATATTTCCTTCTTCATAGTAGCTAATTAAAACGTCTTCCAACAACTCCGTATAAGTTTCTGAATTCATTTTCGTGGTAACAAAACACACAGGCGTCTTCCCATAGTACGAAAAAGCTCACCATATCAAACAGATCCCCCCCCGAAATTGCGTTTAGATCGTACCACACCTTGTTGCCTTAAATTATGCTAATAGCAGCTGTAGTCCGGCCCGTCTAAATTAAATTTTTTCTCATCGGAAAATATTACGTTTCGCCATTCATGGGTCCAGGACATGTACTTACGGGAGAACTCCAATCTTTTGATTTTGTGGCATTTAGTCAAACCTGGCTTGGTTTTTGGTTTTGTCCATTTGATCGTAGATAAAGCATTTTTTAAAACACGTGCGATATGCCGAGCACTAACGGGAAGATCTAATTTTGTTTTAATTTGCCGAGCTGATAAACGATTTTTCGTAGCTTCATCATGAATTTGACCTCTTTGTCGGAGTGAAAGCTTCATATTTCTCTTGGTTGGTGCTTTAACGCCATATGTTTCTCCTTTTTTTAGGAAATTTCTTATAACGCCTAGTTTTCCTCCTTTAAAATCCTGATTTTGTTTTTTTCGCAGTCAGTCAATCTTTTGCCTTTATCCATGGCTGGAAAAGCCGTGAAATAATTTGAAATTATTTAGAATATACAAGAAAAAAAAAAAAACAAATAACAAATGAATCACCTTAATCACCTTTTTTACATACAAGTTTTTTTTATTCTCTACTAAAATGCCGATGCGTATAAACGAATGTCCGACGAAAATAGAACATAACTAACACATGAAGGAGATAAATCGCCTGGTGCAACGGGGAAAGTACCGTTACAAAAAAAATGTTCACATTCCTGACACTGATAGTAGTAAACCCTTGAATGTACCAAATTTGAATTCTTAAAAACAATCCAGTACTAGAACATTTATTTGAAAAAGTGTAAATGCGTATAAACGAATTTCTACTACTGTAGTTGTGAAATTTCACCATTACGCATATTGGGAATTGGTCATTATATCTATTGTCTGCTGTTGGTTTGAAAATTATATCTACAACAGTACCAAGTGATCCATTGCAAAAACCACCTGCTGTAAACAAATTTTGCCTTAATATTACTGTTGTATCAATGCAAAGAAGAAGTCTTGGAGATAAGCCCTGCGCAGGGTCTGAAGAGATCGAACCTGCAATACAATGTGACAGTCGAGGCTGTCTGGCAGGTCGGCCGTGACGTCTAGGTACTTGCACCTGAGGTTATTCGATATGGTCAGACATAATATTGATATCTAATGAATAAAATAAACGAACTGAAGCTGAATGAAGAGTTGAAAGAGTTCAATTAGTTTCAAATAGAGGAATTCAGATAGAAATACAACTTACTGTTTCTGTGTTATTATATTTGAGACTTAAATGTGAATTTCTCATATTCAAGAATAACTGCTAAAATTTATTCCAGTGTAATGAATTTTGCAGTCGATAATATGGTTTTACTGTTAAAGAGGGCCAGAATGAACAACAATATACAAAGCTTCAATATTTTGAACTCGTAATTTCTTTAATAGAACAGGTATTATGTTTGCTTTTTTGGCTAAAAACGTTCGAAAAGAAAGAATCTTCAAAAAAGACAAAAAATAGCGCGTGCGAGAATTTTGCACTTTCAATTTAAATTTTTTCATCAATTAAATTTTTTTAAATTAGAACCAAAATCAAAATTCTGTTACGACAATAACCTAGATATTTTAAAATACTTTCTGAGGGTCCAAACATCATAAGGATCGGTTAAGAAATGGCTGAGAAACAATTTATCTTAAATCCCAATTGAAATCACCCGATGGGAGCTCCGCTTCGCTTCGCTCAACTAAAAGTTTTACTTCAAGAAAGTTTCTGCGATTCTTTCACTTTTGCAGTAAATGCTCACATCGCATTGTGAAAATATGCCTCGAGTATGTTGTTCCACCCTGTTCGCAGGCTCTGTTCCCTTTGGTCAGAGCTCGAACGAAAAATTAGGAACCGGGTGATAACAAGCAAAGACACGCTAAAAGAGATCGGTGAGCTACAGCCCGACAACATGGTCTTGAAAAAATGGAGTGACAGAATATTTATTCTTACTAATAAAGCCATAATACATGGAAAAAAAATTAATTTTATTTCATTTTTAAAAAGAAAACTGCATTTGGCTCACCCTTTATACTGGAAATGAAATATAAATTATAAAATCAAATACATGAACTGTAATGACGAATAAACCCTATTCACCAACCGCCTACAAAATTTGTTATTGAATGTGTTCGTTCAAGCTCTACAAATGTATAAGATTCATGAAGTTAATTGACACTGATGACAGTGTTGGCCAATTCGGTTTATTCGTCATTACGATTCAAGTTTCATTCACAGCTTATAATTCAAATTCACTTTGAGCAAGTTTGTATATATATGATATATGCCTATTGACAGACATGAAAACCTTTGCATAAGTCTTCCCTGCCTCAGCTTTGCAAGGTAGAAGACTAAAAATCAGTCGAACGATAGCAATAAATATGTACCGTGCGAAAGCTAGTCTCCTATTGTAGATTTGGATCTACACCTTCATAAAGCCCAACTTACCAGCTGATCACGGACGGCGTAACCTTCACCGCCAGTTTGACAATGATAGAAATATTCAAGCATTACACTTTTCGAGATCTAATTCTACTTTCAGAACGAATAACCCAGTTTAATAAATATATATTTCTGGCTGAGGCTTCCCTCAAGGGCATAAAAATGCGTTATAGGTGATTTTGCCAGTAGTGCGGTGAAAAACAATAACGTCACTAAACACAACATCGATGTCTTTTAGACATCATCGGCATTAAGGTTGAACTATCGGCATAAAGGTTCTACTGATATACCATACCTCTTATTAGTCGCTTAGCTAAAGATAATTGAATATTGAGTTCAAGGTCACCGAACTAAGTGCTTAGCGGCAAGCTCGTCAGAAATTCATTCCTTAAGCTTCATAACTTGCTCATAATATACAAAGTAATAAAGTAAATTAATAAATTCTAAAATTTAGTTAGTATTTAGTTAGTTAGTTAATGACTTTTAACTGGCATGTAATAAATACACTGTAATTTTTTTTTTTTAACAAAGTCTTACAGCTTGACGCCGCGCCGTCTACTTGATTGACGTGAAACCACGAGTCTCAACAACTATCGTCCTATTTCCCTTCTTTCTGTTTTTGCCAAAGTTTTTGAGAAATCCATGAATACAAGGATATTATCCTTTTTAGATAAAATTAATTTCTTAAGTGATTCTCAATATGGTTTCAGAAAAGGAAGGTCGACTGAAGACGCTGTTTTGAAACTTTGTAGTGAGTTATATCAAACTTTAAACAATTCCGGGATAGCAGCCACTTTATTTATTGATATAACTAAAGCATTCGATATGGTGGATCATAGCAAGTTACTTCAAAAATTATATAGAATAGGTTTCCGAGGCTGCGTATACGACTGGTTTGTTTCTTATCTAAGAGATCGTAAACAGTTGGTAAAAATTAAAAACAGCTGTAGTTCGGAAAAAAATATAAATTTAGGCGTTCCACAAGGGTCTGTTTTGGGTCCTATCCTATTTCTTATTTATGTTAATTCCCTTTTCATCCAACGTTTTAAAGGTAAAGTAACAGCTTTTGCTGATGATACGTCTTTGTCGTATTCTGAATTTAACCTGTTTAATTTGTATGCGTCTGTTAACTATGATTTAGAAATTCTTCGAAAATGGTATTATCCTCATAAGCTTATCATAAGTGAAAAAACCAAATTTATGATCTTCAACATTTCTGGTGCCCTACCTGAAGTCATTGAGTTAACATATCATTCACCTACCTGCATTAAGTACAATCTGTATACTTGTATTCATCAACTTCATAAGATCTCTTACAATGCTATTAATAACTGTTCGGCTAGTTGCTTTAATATAGAAAATGTTGAAAGTTTCAAATATTTGGGGATAATTTTGGATTGCAAATTAAGTTTGAAAGATCACACCTCACATCTGTCCAAATACCTAAATTATGTTTTACGTCAAATTTATCATCTTAGTCTATATTGTACCCTACCCATATTAAAGCTAGTTTATAATGGTCTATTTAAATCAAAGCTGCAATATGGATTAACTTGTTGGGGTGGTACACACTCTAATAAAATTGATCCCTTAATTGTAAAGCACAAGCACGCGATTCGTATCCTGTTTAAAGTTAATCGTAGGACTCATAGTTTTGAGTTATTCAAGAGGCTTAATACTCTTCCTCTAAAACATTTATATTTTTATAAAGTGCTTGAAGTATTTTTTATCAGATCTGGATACTACTTCTCAAGATGGTATGTCTCCCATAATCTACGTGTCAATAACCAGTACTTAGTACCTATCGTAAGAAAATCACATTTTTCTCATTTCTATAATGTCACTGCTCCCCGCTTGTTTAATAATTTACCTCTTAATCTGAATTGAAGCGACCTTCTTGAAAAAATTTAAACTATTTCTCCTTACCTTGAATTTTGAGGAAATAGATTCATTACTAAATGTTATAGTTTAAACGTATGTTTTGGTGTATTTTCTGTTTTTTCTTTTATTTTATTTTCTGCTAGTTGAATTTTTGAGTTCTTATACATATCATATATAATAGCTTTCATTGAATTTCATTTATAAGTACAATATTATAATAAAAAATCTTGAATTGACTTTTTTCACTTAATGACCCCTCAACCAACATTAATGTCAAATTTGTTCTGATGGATCATCCGCCACTTGTCTTTCGACAATAGAATGTTCCTAATTATTTCATAAAATCTTTTTGTTAATTATTACGTAATTGTATAATTTTTGTTCATAAGATTTTACGTGAAATAAAGTAAACAAAAAAAAAAAATTATTTGTATTGATAAACATAATTTGAAAAATAAGATTATAATATTTAAGCAATTTATTAAAAATCTTCTTCTCTGATTCGCTTTCTCTACTCAAGTGCAATTTTGGTGTATTTATAAAGATCATTCCATCCGCGGTCACCATTAAGGCACACAGCAATAAAATGATAAATGTCCTGATAAACGTAGATCGGATCTCGGCGGTACGTAGTAGTGCAAACCCAACATTTCACTTCTTATCAAAAATATGGTTTTTATTAATTCTGATTTGTTACCATCTGAAAAGTAAGTAATTTCTTGTAGTGTGTGTCTTAGGGTGCTGTAGTACATCCTGTGTTGTGAAGATTGTACGTCACTAACAAAGTTGTTGTATAGATGTGATGCTGCTTTTTCGATGCTCCCGAATTTTTGTTTCAAACAGGCTGTTTCGTCACTTGAATGAAAATTGAAGCTACAAATAGCCAACTCATTCCATTCTTTGACACAGTATCCGCTTTTAGCTAGAATATGTTTCAGGAAATTCTTCTAATCGAAGTGGAATTTTATGGTTAACAATGTACAACATGTAATTCGGAGTGCTGTTTGCCAATCTGAATATACATTTTATACAAAATCTTTGAAATTTGAGCTGTTATAGCCCCAAGCTTGTGCTGCGTATAGAACTATGGTCTGAGCAGTCGATCGAATAATTTTTTGTTTAAAGCTATGCGCTATATACTTGTTCTGGATAAAAGAATTGCAGACTGAATGGAGTGCTCTCTTTACTTCGGCCAGTTTCATTCGGAGGTGTTTTTCAATATTCAGACTTGAAGAAAACAGGATACCTAGATACTTATACCCGCTTACAACTTCGACTGGTTGACTGGTATGTCTAACTTTCGTTTCTCGACAAACATCCGCCACCGTTTCTAAATATCATTATTTTAGTTTTCTCCAAGCTTACTGTAAGATTCTATGCTTTGCAGTAACTTTCAAGTTAATTGATTTTGAGTTGCATGCTATTGACCGAATCAGCTAGGAAGACAATATAATCGGCGAATATGAGACCTGGTATTGCTACCTGGTTAATCTCAATACCTCCAATCATATTATCTGTTATATCGTAGATGTACAGTATAAAGAGTAAAGTACTTAGTATACACCCTTTTTTTACACCCATCGTCGTAGGGAATTCTTCAGACTCAGATTTTCCGTTCCATACTTTAGCTGTGTTGTTGTAAAGGGCTCTAATGATTCTAACAATCTTACCGCTGATACCAATTCTGAAAAGCGTTTCACGTGGAATAGAATCGAAAGCAAATTTAAAATCTACGAACATGGCATAAAGATTTTTATTCTATAGCTTATACATTTGAGCAATACTCTGAAGTGTAAAGATTGTTTCTACCGTAGAATATTTGTGCCTACATCCAGCTTGGAGTACATGCAAAATGTTTTTGCTTTGTATCCATTTAGTAAGTCTATTGAAAATAAGCGCAGTAAGAAGTTTGGAAGCAGTAGTTAAAACAGGTATTCCTCTATATTTGAGTGAGTTTTGCATAGTCCCCTTTTTTGTGGAGTGGGAATATAATGCGAGTAGATTTTCTGAAATTTTGTGGGATAAGTTCATGTTGGCAGAGTCGGTTAAATTCATTCGTAAGCGCTTGTGCAAATTCCGTTGTACAATTTTTATAGAACTCGAATTGTATTCCATCTCTTCTCCTGGTGCTGTGTTGTTTTTAGCACCCCTGATGAATTGAATTGTTTCTGTGATATCGAATGGTACATCAAGACAATCATCAATGAAAAGAGGCTCTGCATAATAAATTCTGTTTGTATATTCAGCAATATGCCAAAATGTGCGTATTGAGAATTTGCTTGAATACTTTCTGAGATTCGGTTTTTTCCTTCCGTTTTTGAAGCAGTTTAAGGAAATCTGTTAGCATCTCGTTCTCCAGTAACAAAGCAGTAATCTATTACAGAACATGACGCACTTCTTTTTCTACCTTTATTGTCACTAGTCTCATCTTTGGATTGTCGATGCATATTTAAAAATGTAGGGTTTGTTCCTGAAGTAAAGTCGTTTTGGTAGATTCCTATCCTACCGTTGAAGTCTACAATGAGAAACAAATTAGTCGAGTTCAAATTGATAAGTATTGTAGGTCACTCAGAATGACAAAATCGCGTTGCCACTGGTTGCAGTTGTGGTATATAGGAATTATCTATAAATTATTTTGTTTTTAGAGCAGGAATCTATATAAATTCGTAATTCATAAAAAATATGGAATTCTTTTAAATAGTTAAAAAACTCCAGAAATATTATAACGTAAAACTTATATTTTGTATTTTCTCGAATCGAGTAGACGGAAGATTCTCATAAAATGGACCCATCTAAGCTCCCGGTTACGTTTTGAATGTCAGTTGATCTATTATTTATGTTTTGAACTCTCACCATTCCTGAACTTGCACTTGCTGACCGACGTAAGTTTGACATTTGTTTGACTTTACATTACATATTTACGTTTTCTTTCATAAGATTTGTAATATTGTAGTATTGTTTACACAGCTGTTAGTATATTTCTTAGTATTTAGTATAAGCGTTGGATTCCATCGGAATTTCCGCATTTTAAACCTTCTGTCATATCCCAAGTGAATATTTTATGTTCTACGAATAATCGGTCGTCTTTTAAAGTGATTTTCTTCTTTGGGTGTTCAATTCAGAGTGTTTTTAATAAAGCGATCAATTTTGACCTTCTTTGCCGTACATTGAATAGAAGACTTTTGCTAATGAAAATGCCTGTTTTCTTAAGTTTGGTGAAGTTTCGTAGCACGCTTGTAGCCTTTTCTCGGGATCTCATCTGTACAATAATTGTAGTTTTTTAATATCTCGGTTAAAAAAATCATAAAATGAGCGAAAAGCCAAATGCAAGCAAATGGCAGATTAATGGTATTGGCAAAGATCTATCATAAATATGAGAAGAGTGTCAAGTTGAAGCAGAAAGTGAAACGTCCTACAATATTTTTTTCTGCCGTAAAAACAAATCATTCAATTTTTTTGCAAGCCGTTTCCGTTAGCTATTTAAGCCTCGAATTAAATTATGCAGACTCGAACTTACTCGTAATTTGCAAAATCGGAAACATTGCAATAATTTAAAATAGATTGGCCATGGTAAGCAAATTGTTATTATTATCACCGGCCATTTGGATAGCACCATCCCCATGCTTTCCGACATGAGTTTATTCCTTTCAAGTCTCAGTGTTTTTTCAGCTTTTCTTGATCAATCTTTATTTGTCCTTGAATCAATGGCATAGTCCCCCCTGAGGGCCACATGAATTGTCAATTTAACAACTTGAAAATAGTAGTCTTACGACTTGTGTGACTGGGTGATTTTCGTACAACAATTCACAAAAATGATTTGTGGTCTTATTAAAATATAGTAAAATTTGTAATAACATTTATATTTCTTCTTCCTTTCGCATGTCCTTTGCATTAAATTTACGTGGCAAATTTTTGTTACATAATCCAATGTTTATTTTACCTTTTCTGTTTGACATACAAATATGTTTGCCTAAACCTTTATCATTTCTATGTAAGAACTGCAGTCAAGTCAGGCCCGAATTACTAATCGTTGTTTTTTTAATTCTATTAGGGGCAATTTTAACACAAAAAACCCATCTCTTGTGACTATAATGTCCTGAATGCAATTCGTTCTTAAAAAAAAATCGTTCAATCAGCGCCCAACCAGCCCCTAATCCATAAATCTACAGCCAGTTGCCACAAGCCAGATAAATCAACAAATAACATTAAACAACTCGTTAAGTATATAAATCATAATAACTGGCTTCCTCCTAAATACATACCTATCTCTGCTCAAATAAACAAAGAACAAGTGGAAACACAAAAACCAACGCCCTAACGTAGAGCATCACAATGTCCTATATCCGGCGGCAGTGAGCGGTCTTAAACGCTTTATTGCTCTCACAAATGAGCAAATACAAAAGCAGAGAAAACAATCTCACACAATAATCTACGACAACATTTGTACGAGTGTACTCGTTTCTGCTGACTGTCGGCCTAGGGTCACCTTACGTCCAAACAGTCTCTATGGCCTTCGAATAGTACGGCTAATATAATCCATTCAACCATTCGTCGACCACCCCTCCCCTACTGTTTTATTTATAACTCCCTGTTGTGACTATTGTGTATTATGCTATCATTTGTTCTTTCCATTTTTTTCTGGCAACGGAACACGAGTGGGTGGGACTGGGAATCACTGGCCGTTTTCAGGACCGGAGCATTTTTATTTGTGTGCATGACAAAATGTACTCGCAGACTGAATAGTGGCCGTGGTTTTCCTCAATTTGAATGGTTTTGAAAATCCGTTAATGTTTTACTTCAACAAGGATCCCAACCCCATTTCCGATTGTACTCGATCGCCGTCACCATGAGGGGTACCAGGCGTTTTGATATGTTCAAGACAAAAGACAATAGAAGCTCGCCAAACAGACGCCACTAATTTGCCGGCCAGGCCCTATTGCCATACACACGAACACACCATATCACTACGCAGTACGATATAATTAAATTCTGATCTCCTTTTGTCGTTATACGAAGACAAGCTCTGCCAGAATATCTCGCCGCACAACAACCACTCTGTTGATTGATAACTTTAAATGGAAAACTTATTAAAAGTAATTTTCCGCAACAAGAATCTCTCTCCTTCGCTGCGTCTTCTACTTAACAGATAATACTCCTCCATTTTGACTTGCTCCATTTTTTTCATTCTTCCCCCCCACGCCTTGACGATTTCTTTAATTATTACCTTCGTTGGTTTTTTAATTAGCTAAAGCAGCTCTTATCGGCATCATCAGAGCTGTACTGGGGTGGGCATGCAGGCGGGTCAAGCGTATACTTATAACAAGCGTGTACCAACAACTCGGAAGTTTCCATTCAGCAAGGGCAGAAAGAGAGATTGAGCTGAAAGGAACAAACCAGTGAATGGAAACCAGTTTTTTTTGTTCGGTCTTGATTTTCTGAAAAGTGTTAAATTTCGGGGAGGCAACTATGTTTCCGGCGCTGAAATTGCACTTAATGGCATGCTACCCTCGAGTGGGAATGAAAACCCCAGAAATGGTTTTTGTGGCGAAACACGTAGTAAGTGTTGCCTTCAATTAAGATAGTGTAGAACTATCTAAATGCAAATTAAAGCTGTGCTTCTTCATTTACGTAAATGGAAGTTGAATAACTTTTCGTTTTTGCTGATTTGTGTTTGATGACAGGCTTGCAGTTGGGTAGGTTTGCAACTTGGTCTGTGTCTATTTGGGGTTGGATGGGACTCTGGAAACAAAACATACAACAATCGAGTTCGAGGCTAAAAAATAAAACAAAATTGAAGTACATAAAATGGTTTACGCGTTGGGAAGGTACATTACCACCAATCAAATTGTTGGTCGGTTGATATTTGTTTAAGCCTTACTTAGTAAATTGTTTATAGAGCTTAGGGAGTCAGAACTATTTGCTTAGATCTTTATGCCTCTAGACAAATTATTATTAGAATGCTTTGAAAAACCTCAAGCTTAATCAAATGATTAACTTCGGTCTCAAAAAATGTACATACAATGTCGTGTATGTTAATCGAAGCAAAAGTTTCTTTTATACAAATTCAATTATTTTTTTATTATTTTCGCTCTAGGCACTTGGCCTTTATACTTTAATTTTAAAAATTCAACATTCAATTTGAATACGTTGAATACTAGTCCGCCAACAAGCTGACGCTTGAGTACGTTATGGAACACGTTTGGTGTCTGGTGTTCTGGATGCGATGTCTGCATCTCGCCTGCTCCATCCGTGGGAGTGATGTCGTTAAGCGTATACGTAGTTAACTATTAATACCATTAAATGAATAATTTTTCAAAAAGGGAAGATGTGACAGAATGAGAAAAACATCTTAAGAAATTTATTAACTTTTAGTATGATAGAGAAATCTGTGAGCAGAAAATAAAAGGAGAGAAGAGCTGGACTGACTTCAAGAGCGATTTTTATTCAAGTGATTCCACAAAAATAGTAATAGAAAAATACAAATAGGGTTCATTATTCAAACACTAAAAATGTATTGTATATAAACACAAAATTCATTCAATTTGAAATAATTTCCTTGACAATTAAATATGTCTGTTTTTGTTTAAACATTTTGTAAATATATCTGCAACACTACAATATTACTGCTTTCCAAATAAGTAATTCATATATTTTCGATCATTTATTTTTTAGGTAATGGTATTTTGTATCAATATGTTTGCTACATACATATGTATGTTTATGCGTAATGTCATTTTTACCAAAAAAAAATGGCGCCTTGAGTGCCACAACTTCTTTCGCATTTTAACACGTAGCGATGTACTTCAGTTCCATCGTATTTAGTGCTAACACAATAACCCTAGGAAAAAAATGCTTAAAACTAGCTTAAATAACAGCTAACATAAAATACCTTACTGGCCCTATACGGACACTCTAAAGCAAACAGACAAACTTAAGACTATGCCTTTCAGCCTTATGTGTTACCTATAATAACTAGAGGTAAATGTACATGAACAACTAAGGCTAAGGAAAATAATATTTTAAAAACTTAGCATCAGGACATTTTTTTTATATGAAAAATCATATACTAACTAAATCTAACTTAACACTACCCTAACTCAAATATATTAGGTGTACAAATAAGTTTTGAGGGATTTACAACAGATGGCGTCGCTAGTATTGAATCGCGTCGGACCACCTTTTAACTATATTCAAATGAAAGCGTCATTTATTTTTCTAACAATCAGTATGTGTCATTTTGGTGAAGTGTAAGCAACTGGCATTTTTTGTGTCCTAAATATGTCAACTTATGTGCCAACAAAACAACGTTTACGGGAAGCGCTGTCATTTTGCTTCATGTGCGACCAATTGCTCAAAAGAAAAAATCGGAAAAGTTTTTTGCATCGAATAGTGACAGGGGACGAAAAGTGGATCCACTACGACTATCCAAAGCGCAGGATATCATGAGGTAAGCCCGGCCACGCGTCAACTTCAATAGCCAAACCCAATATTCATACAAAAAGCTGATGTTGTGTATCTGATGGGATCAGCTCGGAGTGATCTACTATGAGCGCTACCCTTGCATGCCTCAGCCTGGCCTAACCTACTCAAAATTACTCTAACCTATTGTCACTCCCAACGATTCTGCGAGTTCACTTTGCGTTTGGCACGGATCTTGATCCAGTAAAGCCTCCAATTCCTCATCTTCAAACTTTTTGGGCTGGCCAAGACGCTCTTTGTCTTCGACGCTAAAATCACCACTTTTGAAGCGTCGAAACCACTCTCTGCATAACTTATCGGTCGGAGCAGATTTACCATAAACTTCTACAAGCATTCGATGGGCTTCAGCTGCACTTTTCCTCCAATTAAAAAAGAACATCAAAACTTATCGTATCATACCCTGCCCCAGTTTATGCAAGCCTGTCATTGGCATGTGACAGATTTTGCCTCAAAGAACCTGGCCTATTAAAATGAACCACTGACGCAGTCCGCTCCAGCCACCAAAAACTTTGATGCTATTGGATAACGTCTCCCCGATCTTGGTGCGAGACCGATCTATTAAACTTGAGGCGCTCGGGCTCGCGGAGTGCAACATCACCTTCGTAGAGGAGCCGTCGTTCCACGGACTTACGACTCACGTAGAAGATAAGCGGAATCGCCAATTCATCCTGGATCAGCCCACATTGATCCAAATAGAGGAATGCCTCCGGGGAGAGAAAGCCTCTAAGGCGCACCTTCTCGTGGTGGTGGAGTAATAAGCCCCGGAGATCAGGTTATTGACCAAAGTCATTGCTCCCGCACCGTGACCTCGGATCAATTTAATCAGAAAATTATCTATCCGTGCAATCCTGGCCCTATTGTATAGGACCTCGTTCCGGTTAAATTTCTTGTACTCAGATTGAGGTGTTCTATATAATCCAAGACAATTCGAATCGCATCTTAGTAGCGAAGTATGTGTTTCCATAAAATACTCCTGGTGCGGATGGGAAATAAACTATGACATCTTAGAGACAACATTAGTAAGGTCAGGTCTTGATTTAGTCGTGAAGTAATTCAATGCTCCCATAAGCGATTGGTACTCTTTGATGTTCATAGCACCAGAGTCGTTTTTAGAATATTTTTCTAAAACGGCCCCACTTGCGAGTGGTGTATGCGCTGGTCTGTAATTCTCCATACCTCAGTATCTCCTACTCATATACCTCCTTCCAAGACTTGGGAGAATTGACATGGAGCACTACACGATCGACAAATCGTCGGATTATTTTTGGAAAACAGTCGGTCAGTAATTTACACTCAACGTGCCTACCGACAATTTTATGAAGTTCGAAATGCTCCAACAGCTCCCACTATTGTTGCAATAATGGCCAAATTTATGCAATAAGGGAACGTTGGCGATGTGAGGCGTACCGGTAGACCTCGTTATGAACGATCGACCGAAAACATTCATGTCGTTAGCGGAATTGTGGCAGCTGATCCTGAAACATCGACACGATGACGTTCAACACAGTTAAGCATATCGCGTGATCTGCACATATACTCTTACAAAATCCAGTTGGCCCGACAACTCAATCCTGGTGACCCAGAAAAACGTTTGGAGTACTGCAGAACTTTAACATCTCTGAAAATGATCAACAATTTTTAGGAAATTTTATGATGCGCGACGAGGCAAATTTTCATCTGTGTGAATCTGTGCAAGACGGATTACCGCGAAGAATTCCCAAATCGCATTGTCTCAAAAAACAATGATATTGAAAAGCCACTGAAATCGCCTGATCTGTCGGCTCTAACCCTTTTTTTATTGGGTTACCTGAAGGAAAAGGTTTACATAAGTAAACCACACACTATAGAGGAGCTGAAACTCAACATTCGAAAAGAAATTGCTCAAATTACGCGGGCAACACTTCAAAAAGTCATGGAAAGTGCTATCAAAAGAGTCCATGAGCCTGCATTCTAACATAATGGCGGCCACTTAACCGATGTAATTTTCCATACATAATAAAAAAAATGTCCATGGAATAAACTTTTATTTATATTATTTTGTGATATGATTTTTGAACATCATTTCGGTAGAATAATTTCAATAATTTCTTGATAGCGAGTTCTCGAGAGGTTTACGGCGCTCCTCGTAAAATATTCGTGAAATTCACGAGCGACTCCCGTCTATTGACGCAACGCAGCTACTCTAGGAGTATATGCAGTTTTCATCGACTTTCATGCGCTATATCCTACCGCATATTCTAGATGACAGTATTGTCTACTTTGTAACAGTGTGGACGTGACCGCACGTTTCTTCTTTAGCACCCCTACATTACACGTGAAGAGACGAAAGCTATTTTCTTTCGGTTTGATTTGAATTGGTGTAGTCAACATTGCCTTCGATCATTATTTCCAAAGCAAGTTGTTGCCTTTCAGTTTGAGTTTATTTTTCTACTTTAATTCATATCGAATTCCCATTACAAAACTAGTTCCAATTAACTCCAATTCTATCTAAATTGTTTAGTCCTTCTGCCTCCATTGCGTTCCCGAATAAGAGTTTTTCAATGTTCAAAGTACTATATTCCAGAGTCTATCAACCTTTCAATTCTTTGAAATTCTAATTACCATGATAAAGGCTTAAGCGCCACTCTTGTTTTCATTAATAACGTATCAGCCGCAACACTTGGTGGTACCTTGCTGCTCTGACCAGCTTATACCTCCTCTTCAGGATTTTGCGTTAGGATTGCTTTGATTTTTAATGAGTAAAACCCTTCCGAAATTTTTTTTCAAGTATTCGAGACTTATTAATAGTATACACACGACAAGGAATTGAGATCCTTAACATAAGGAATCCTTTATTGAGATTGAAAGATTCTTAGTTAAAAAAATTTAAAAATAATTTGTCGAAATGTCTTTCCAAACGAAATTTGTTCCAAGTGCTTTCCTGTCTGGGCAGGCGTGAGAGTCTGTGGATATGTATCTTCATTTCATCAAATTGATTTTAAATACACTAAAAGAATTACCGAAGGAATCTCATTCAATTTCGAAAAGCATTTTTCCTTTATCTGTACTTTTTTCTTTTGCCGTTCCTTGTCTTTCCCCTTTTTAAAACAATTTCGTTTGCTAGGTTTGTTCCTTTATTGGTATCTCCTGGCGCCAGAAATAACAAATGGGTGTGGAGGAATCCACTGACATCTTTGTCTTAACCAGTCAGCAGATCCAGATTTTATTTTCAATTCCTTTTATTTTTTTTTCTTTTTTTTTGAGAATGGAACCGCTCACTCCAGAATTCTAACGTGCTTTAGGGATGGGCGGGTGGATGATGCGGGTGGGCGAAAACCGTGTAATGGTTTGGAAATTTCACCTTCCCTTCAGCAGCAGCAAGTATATAGATATCATTTTTGAAGAGATATTGGTATTTTCTTCCTTTTTCTTCCACTGGTTCGTTGGCTTCTTTATGAATTCTACTTTTTTGCAAAGGCTTTGCTTTGGTAGAGTTCATAATCGTGCGGTTTTTCGAGATGAAATTGGAGTTGGAGGTTATGCCTTCCGCATGTGAACCACAATTACGCGGTATCTCTGGCAGCAACCTCGCAGATGTTTTAATATACCATAATATTTGTGTATAGATATACGAGTATGACATTGTTGGTGGCATGCAAAATACTTTTGTTCATTGTTCGACTAACATTTGGGAAGTTCAAAATTGGTCTTAAGTGTAATATTTCCTGTGTTGGTATATTTTGTTGTTCATTTAGAGCAAGTGTTGTTTGTAGGATATCGTATGTATATGGTGCAGTAAAATTGGATGTTTCTGGGTGAAATGCTTGTTGAAATGTATTTTTAAGAACATTACAATTTTATGAAATCTCGAGAGGTAGACTTATACGAAGGATTTTTGTGAAGGATCAGCGACGATATAATTTCTTGAGCGCCTGGATGATGTGAAGCGATGTGTGAAATCCATATGTGGAACCATACTGAAATGTGGATTAAAGAAACGTTCCAGTTGCTGACTTGAACAGAGAACTTCTATTTAATTGGGTGTAAATACAGTTGGGTTTTATGTTTTAACTTTTTGCCTCTTTTTATCTTTCTACCATATATAAAAAAATGTACATTAAACCAACTAATACTATAGACGACGGCAGCAGATCAGATATCGAAGATGCTGTAGGCAATAGTATTTGTAAGAGTTCTGATAACGAGGAAATTTATAGTCGTAGTAACAGGATAAGTTCAACTGATACAATGGCTGATGGCATTTAATTTCTTTCGTACCAACTTTCAATGGCACAAGCGACGAAGTTTTTAGCTGCATCGACTCTTGTAACGATGCTTTCGAATTAGCTTCAGAAACACAAAAGAGTGTGCTTTTAAAACTTATTAAAACAACAGGACAATAACAAGATGGGAGAGTTTAAAAGACAATTAATTTTAGTTTTAGAGGACCTCATAGTACAATTGCATAGGAAACTTATTTCGATTAGGCAAAACAAGGATCAATCAGTAATCCGTTTTAAGCAAAGCGTGGGAACGTTTCAAAGGTGCTTACTGCAAGACTGGGCGTATTGTTCAAGCGGTATTTCACGTCAAGCGGACAAGGAAAAAAAAGTGAGGTTCTGAAATTTGTTCATATTAGGTCCAATTGTACTTCTAGTAGATATGAATACGAACACATAATATTTTTTTTACATGATGTGTATTTGTCAAGTTATCGTCTATATCAAAATGTTCAAAACCGGAAGTAAGCATTTCGAAATAACATTTCGGAAACTTCGACCAATTTTATTTTTATTTTTCTTATTTCAAAATATAGCTTAGAGTATACATATATACTACACATACAATATAATACACCAGAAGTATTGAAATGGGATCTGTATTAGTTAAGGAGGTAGATAAATTAATGTATGTATGTACATGTTGCAGTAAGTATGATGTTAGGCGTTTGTTTATGTCGGTTAATATGCGAATAATGAAATTAAAATACAACAGTATTAACATTTATCATCCTGTTATCCATCCATTTATCATTTGTGTTGAAGCTCTAACAATAATTAGCGGTAGTTACTTTTAAATAAAAAAAAAATTAATACATTGACAAAATTCATTTATCTAAATATTGTAGAAATATTAGTAGGAAGAAATAAAAAATAATTTTACCTGTAGTTTGTCAAAAAGTTTATTTCTTCAATTAATAAAGGATTAATTATTTAGTTACTAAATGTTTAATTATTTTAACTTAATTACAAGTTCATTATCTTCATAATTATCATTATATTGTACTCCGATTTCCACTCTCTTATCTGCCCTATCTTTTGGAATTAATTACTTATGTATTTTGAAATTCCGTTATTATTTAATTGTTGCTCTGACCTCTTAGTGACTGGTGCTTGACAGAGACAATTTATAATGGCTCCGTAAAGTGATCGATGTTTTAATCCATTTCGTTTGGTGAATCATCGAAAGTTTAAAAGTATGAGAATAATTTCTGCATGTTTAGTGCAAAAGTGGAGATTTCCAGCAAACGTTTAAGTGTGTGCATCTTGCAGGAAACGCCTTTTTAACGAAAGACCGCCAGTAGCTTACGAAAATAAAGAAGTGCCCTGCAGTCCAACATCGAGTGAACTTTCACAAAACATCCAAGACATTCATTCCGGAAGACAAATTCAAACATAATTCAACTCAAACTGACACAGTAATAGATAACCAAGACATTTTGAAGCAGCTAAAGGAGAGATTTAATGATCCATCTACTTCTGCTTCTATAAAAACTATGATCCTGACCATAGCACCTAAGTCCTGGAGTGAAAATAGACTTGCAGAAGAGTTTGAAACATCCAGGCGACAAGGGAAAAAAGCAAAGCAGCTTGTAGATCAGTTTGGTATTTTGTTATCTCCGAATCCACGTGGTGGTCGTAAACTACTACCCGAGACCGAAAACTTGGTTAAAAAATTTTACCTCCGAGAAGACATTAGCCGAATAATGCCCGGTAAAAAAGATTTTATATCTGTTAAACAGGATGACGGAAAAAGAACTCACATACAAAAACAACTTCTGGTGTGCAATATTGATGAACTTCTTCAGAAGTTCAAGGAAGAATATCCAGACGTACAAGTAGGTTTAACAAAGTTTTTTACTCTAAGACCCAAACAATGTATCCTCGCTGGCGACCCTGGAACACATATGGTATGTGTTTGTACTTACCACCAAAATGTAAAGCTAATGTGGAGACATAGCTAATCTTACAGCTGGAACTGCTATGGAACTTTCATCTTATAAGGATTGCCTTCGCAAGATGATGTGTCCCAATCCAACAGAGACGTGTCATTTAATGACTGCAAAAACGCCGCCAATTGAATGTTGTAAGTCTTGTCCTGGCTTAAGTGCAATTCGTGATAATTTGAAAATCATATTCGATAACAATCAAGTGACAGAAGTGCAGTTTAGAAAGTGGCTTGGCACAGACCGATTCACATTATCTACTCTAGTACTATCTTCTGATGATTTTGTAGATATCTTGTGTGATGCCTTGGATACTCTGAAACCTCATGCTCATATTGCAGAGACAAAGGCGCTTTATTTCAAAAATCTTAAGGAGACTATCAATGAAGGAGAAATACTCGTACAATGTGATTTTGCAGAAAATTATAGTTTCGTTGTCCAAGATGCTGCCCAATCTTTTCATTGGAAGAACGACCAAGCAACACTTCTGACTTCGGTGTTTTATTATAGAGACGGAATTGAAATAAAACATGGCAGCATTGTTATGATTTCAGATGACTTAAAACATGATACAGCCACTTTTTACGCTTACCAAAAAATACTACACAAACACCTTTTTGAAAAGCAATAGTTGTGTCTAAAATTATATATATAACCGATGGTGCCTCTCAACATTTTAAAAATAGATTCAATTTTGTGAATTTATTTTATTATAAACATGATTTTTATACGAATTCAGAGTTACATTTTCACGCAACGTCTAATGGAAAGGGGCAATATGATGATCTTGGGGGAAACCTCAAACGTTTAGCGACGCGTGCAAGTCTACAATTACCTGCAAGTAGATCAATCGTTTCACCAATGCAATTATATAAATGGGCAAAATCATCTTTAAAACAAACAGCGATTTATTACTGCTCCAAAGATGATATTAATCTTGTAAGATTTTTTTTACAACCCCGGTTTGATTCTGCAATAACCATTTCAGGAATTGCATGCCTTCATTCGACATACAACGAAATGTATTCTTGTAAAAAGAACCAGTTGCGTAGATGCTCAAGGTATAATTGTAAAAATTATAAAGTAAAATCGTTCTGAATTTATTATTACGTTATTTCATTACATTGTCATTTAATTTCACAGCAGTTTTAAGTAGTAGTAGTAGTCGTTTTTAGTAATTCCGGAGATAGGTTAGGGTAGGGGTACCCTAACTTAGAAACTAACAAACAAACATTATTTCTTTATAATATTAACACTAAAATACTAATTATACTAATACTATATGCTAATTTCTACTAATACTATTATACATACTAAATATTATACAAACCACAATAATACTAACTCTATTCGCACCAACCGGCCGACATACACAAACGCCTAACATCATACTTACTGCTACATGTACATACATTAATTTACCTAACTCCTTAACTAATGCAGATCCCATTTCAAAACTTCTGGTGCATTATACATATACTCTAAGCTCTATTTTGAAATAAGAAAAATAAAAATAAAATTGGTCGAAGTTTTCAAAATGTTGTTTCGAAATGTTTACTTCCGGTTTTGAACATTAAAATTTTTTTTTTTTTCGAAATTGATTTCTTTTTTAAAAAGACCAGGAAACTTTTGATGCAAATCAGGTAATTTGAAAATTTATTGCAATTTTTTTCAATACGAAAAGCCCATAACTTGACAAATACACATCATATAAAAAAAATATTATGTGTTCGTATTCATATCTACTAGAAGTACAACTGGACCTAATATGAACAAATGTCAGAACCTCACTTTTTTTTCCTTGTCCGCTTGACATGAAATGCCTTGCATATACATATGTATATGCAAAATGAAACCTTAATGGTGTTCATAAATGGTCTACGTGAAAATTTATCAACATATGTGAAAACACAGCGTCCCAAAGATAAGATAAAAAAATAATTTAATATTATATGTAAATGATTGAAAAAAAAAATTCAAACAACAGACTTGGAATACATAATGACGAAAAACAAGCAAAGGCAGTGACTTTCAGTATTTAAATAAAAGTGTAAAAATAGTGTAGAGAGCCACTTTATTTGTCAAAGGCTATATTACATACAGCTATGTACAAAAAAATAAATACAGCTTACTCTACCGCACAATTCTGTCAATTTTTTCAATTTCTCTTTACTAAGGATAACGCTATTTTGTGGTAAGTAGGTAGGTATTGAGTATAAAACATATCCACAGAATAGAATCAAATTGCCGTGAAATGTTTATGTCATCTATTGTCTGGACAAAAAATAAATACACACACTGATAGCGAAGTGTATCTGGTGAAAACAAAGTGCGAACGATATTATTTTATAATCAGAAAGCAGAAAAGGTTGATATAATAAAATCAGTGAAGTAACGAATAATATTTAATAAAGATCAAAGGGAGATAATAAAAAAATTTAAAAGCGAAGGATATTTGTGCCATTCAATCTCAAGAACGGTAGGTTGCTCTTTGGGAATTGTACAAACTACACTTCAGGATAAACCAGCGCGAGATAACATTAGGTGGCCACGGAAAACAACCCAAAAGCATGATCATTAAGTTGCGCTTGCAAGATTAGTTCAAGGACTGTCCGAAGACGATTAGTGGAGTCTAAACTTCCATCGTACACCAAAAAAACAATCAAGTATGATGGTGGTAGCATTATGGTATGGGCATTTTTCTCGTGGTATGGAGTTGGTCCCATTAATGATATTATGACAAAGGAAACATACACGAACATTTTGAAGCTGTAATGCTACCATATGTTGAGGATGAAATGCCTTTGCTGTGGACGTTTCAACAAGATAACGATCCGAAACACATCGCCAAATTGACAAAAGAATGGTTTGCTGCAAAAAGAGTTGTTCTTTTGGAGTTGCCTGCTCAATCCGTCGCCGGACTTGAAGCCGATAGAAAATCTGTGGAAGCACGTCAAGAATGAAGTTGGGATTGCAAATCCCAAAAACAAAAACGAACTTTTGGCAGATAGTGCAAATGACATGGAAGTCTATACCTGCTGAGACATTCCAAGAGCTGGTTGATTCAATGCCGAGAAGAATAGCACATATCATTCAAAATAAAGATCAAGCGACAAAATATTAACATATACTAACAAAACTTATTACAACTTGTTTGCTTAAGTTTATAAATTTGATATAGTAATAGATTTAATGAAGTGTATTTATTTTTTTGTCCGCATCAAAAGACGACATTCTTGACATCAGCAGTTATTCCCATTATAACATGACGACGTACTTTTAAAATATATGAATATGTCCTTGCTAACTGTAGGAGTACTTCACAGAAGCAAACTTGTAAAAAACATACTATCTTTTGTTAAAATATAACAATCTGTATAATGGCTTCAACTGTATTTATTTTTTTGTCCGTAGCTGTATGTTAAAAATAAATTAAAAGTAAATAAATAAATAGTCTTGAAGCAATATAAGAAACAAAAACCAAAAATAATTATATATAAAATAAGATAGATAGATAGATACCTTATTTCATAAAGCACAATTTTACATTTTACAATAATTAAGCACATAGAAATTAAAATATAAATATATAAATAAATATATATATAAATAAATAAATAAATAAATTAATTAATTAATAAGTAGATAAGTAAATAAATATTAATAATATTAAAAATAAATAAATAAATGGATAATGTAAATAAATAATGATATTGGATAATAACAATGGAGCAACTAATAATAAATCATGAATAAATAATAAATAAATGGTAAATAACAAATAGTGAATAAGGAATAATACTTTATTATAGAATAAATAACAGTGATAATAAATAGCAGTGATAAATCATAAAAGAAAAAAATTATTATATATATGTCAAGGACTAAGTAATTAGAGTGACGTAAGCTCAATAACTAGTGTGTTATCGACAGTTAGACATTTGGAAAAGAACTTCTCATTGAGAGTATCAATTCTTCTGGCAACTTGAATGATGCCAGCTTGTTCGTGTAAGATCTGTGCTGAAAAATCCCAGGGAAGATTTAACATCATTTTGAGAACTTTATTTTGTGCTATTTGTAACTTTTTAATGTGTGTTTTTGCGCAATTGCCCCATACAGCAGAACCATAAGTAATTATTGCTTGAAAAACCACTTTTAACAATATCAGCTTCTTTTGACAAATTAGCATTGATTTTCGATTAGTCAGCGGATATAAGATTTTTGTAGCTATGTTTAATTTATTTAAAGTATTTTTTATGTGTAAGCCGAAGGTTAGTTTGGAGTCAAGGTACATCCCGAGGTACTTGACAGAACTAGCCTATGGTATGTCACAGTTATTGAAAGTTGAATTGTGTGGAGGAAAATGGCAATGCGATCTTTTTCTGGTGAAAAAGATTGATTGACATTTTTCAACATTAATTTTAACTTTCCAGTGCTTAAAATATTCATAGAAAATATTAAGGCCAAGGCATGTCGACAGCATATAGTGCTATATGACAGTTTGGAATGTCAGGAAGATCATAGATAAATATATTAAATAAAGTTGGTGCCAGAACCGAGCCTTGTGGTACACCAGCAAGTACATTTTCATGGAAGAAACTGCGCTATTAAGTGAAACAAGGAAGGTTCTGTCCCTTAAAAAATGTTGGATAATTTTTTGAGGTATTGCGGGCAACCGATTCTTATGAGTTTGTAAATTAAAGCTTTGTGCCAAACAGAGTCGAAAGCTTTTTCTAGGTGTAGTAGTTTTAACCCGGTGGACATTTTTCCGTTTAAGCTTTGATTTATTTCATTACAAATGTTTAAGACTTGATGAGTAGTACTGTCATGTTCACGGAAATCGAATCGCACTTGGGGCAGTAGCCTACTATTGATTTTTATAAGTTTTTCTAAGATTTTGCTGAGTCCATTGAGTAAGCTAATGGGTCTGTAGCTGTTTGGGCTGCTGTGGTCTTTTCCTGGTTTCAGCAATGCTTTTACTTTTTTCCACTTTATGGGAAAATGGTTTAACTTAAAGCAAGAATTATAAATAAATTGGAGGTACTTTATTGCACTTAACGGAAGGTTCTTAATAGTTGTGTTGGCATAAATCATCGAAACCAGACGATTTTCTATGTTTTAGACGATAGATGAAAAATCCAACATCATCTAAAGTAACGAGCTCGTTTGGCGGGAATGACGGACTTATTGCGTTAAATAATGCCACTTCTGTTTCGACCTCAGATTCCATTTCAGATATCAGATTTTGTGAGACTAAATGATTTTCTAAAAAGACGTCAGCTAAAAGCTCAGCCTGGCCGACACTGTCTGTTATTAATGAATTATTCCCAACCAAGCTGGGAATTAGCATATTTTTTTTTTAATTATTTTGCTAATATTCCAGAATGGCTTGGAACTGGGATCGAGTGTGCTAAGTTTTCTGTTCCAACTGTTGTTTCTAAGCTCTGCAATTTTCGTCCCAATTAAACGTGTTGGGAATTTCATTTCGCGGAAATCATTAGTAAGACGGTATCTTTGCCATTTTCGTCTGAGAAAATTTCTGGTTTTTATTAAATTTAATATATATCGTGGAAGACTGACAGACCTATTGCATAGGCCCTTTGTTGAAACTGCCATTTGTATACTATCCTTGATTTTGTTCTGCAGAAAACAAATTCAGTCATCCACTTGTCTGCAAGTTACATAGTTGTTAAGAGCGATTGAGAGGTGGTATCGAAATATATCCCAGTTTGCATTACTAAAATCTAAATATTGCACATTAAGAGATTTTGGACTAGAGAGAATATCACAGGTAACTGGAAGATGATCAGAGCTTAAAGCATTGATGACGACAGGTGGAGTAAGTACGCTAGGAGTGTTAGAAAGAAAAAAATCGAATGTGGAAGGTGTACGTCTGTGTGAAGAAGGAATGTACTTTGGACTGCATGGGTATGAGATTGTGAAATTGTGCAACGCCAATAACTTATCTAAGACGTGGCCCAACGAATTAGCTCTTACACAGCTCCAATTACGATGCCTGCAATTTAGATCACCGCCAATAACATCGATTTGTTACTGATTAATGGCCTTAGGTCGTTTTTCAAGCATTGGGCTTTGTAAGCATAAGATGATCTTCCAAGAAAATGAACAGAAAAAAAATTTAATTTTAAGTTATTTTCAAACGTAATTTCAATGCCAATATTCTCTATGACTGTAGTGTTTACTCTAGGCAGTAAAGAATGGCCAATACCTTTTTTTACTAAGATGGCAACTCCGCCACTAGTGTTGTTAGTAGCATCAAGCCTATAACGCACATAATTGTACGCAGTACATGAAAAGTTTACTTTGTTACTAAGCCTGGTTTCACATAATAAGCATATATCAACATTAAGGCTAGAGATAAAATTTAAGAATTCAATGCTCTTGTTGCGAATGCCTCTTGCATTCCAACATAAAAGCTTAATATTATCTTGTGTATTACTTCACATTGGAATATAGGCACTTACTTGCAAGCTGTGCTATAACATTAAATTGCTAAATTTTTGATTTACATTTTCCAAGCTTGGTGATCATTTCCATTGTTAGAGATAAGTTCTTCTTGAGAGAACAAGGAGCTTTCCGGAGATGAAGAGCTTTGGGGTACGGCTACGTATCTACAAGAACTTGGAATTGGTTCTTTGCAAATTAAAATATAAAGACCACGGTTGGCAAGTGTGCGGTGATTTAAAAATCTTGGTCATGTTGCTTGGACAACAATCTAGGTTTACCAAATTCCCTTGCTTTTTGTGTCTATTGGATAGTAGACACCGAGCAAATCACTGGACCAAAAAGTGTTGGCCTCCGAGGGAGCTTAAAGTTGGCGAAAAGAACGTCGAAATTCAAACCGAAATTCCTAGTATTAAATAAGTTACAACTCATAGTCGCCGACGCACCGTAAGCGACTTGTTTTGCTCTTGAAACTTTAAACGCATTTTTCTCGAAACATCATTTTCTAAAAATGTCATGGTCCTAAAAAAAAACTATTCAACCAAAATATCAAAATTTATATATGTTCTTCTACTCATTAATGGTTATCGGCCGTACCAAAATTGCTTAGTTTCGCAAATATTTTCTTATTTTTTTAAACGATTTTTAACAAAAAAATTTACAAAGAAAACAAGATTTTCTTCTACAGTCCGCCATTTTCTTTTCAGAACTTCTAAACAATAATCCATTCGATTTTTTTATTTCAGACAACATGAACAGCCGCTATTACCATGACCAGTGACCTGCTGTTTTTTTTTGGTGTCTAATTTAATTTAAAAAATATATATAAAAAATGTAAAATAAGAAAAAAAATGTTGTTTATTCAGTTTAAGATACAAATAAAAACATATAAATATATATATATATAAATAAATATATATATATTTATATAAACATATAAATATGTTTTTATATAAAAAAAATATACATATTTTAATATATTTATAATATAAAAAAATTAAAATGATTGAATTTTATTGCCTTATCAAAAAAAATTCCCTAAAAAGAGGTAAAATTTATGCGTTCACATGAGACTACCCCCTTAAATCACGTCAAAAGCTAAGTGAATTAAATATAGAGATACATAGCTCACATCAGTTTAGGTTTGCTCTGTTGTAGATAGCACTGGGACATTTAAGTTTTAATTTAATAATTAGATTTTTCGCACAAAACCACAAATCGTTTTCACAATCCAATTTCAATCTAACTTGTTTTAAAGTGTCACCTAAAACAGAACATTCACATGAACCTAACACGAAACTTTCACAATCCTCTCCCGCGGACACACGCCCAGACGAACGAACGTATAAATTAGTTGCAAAGACCGCAAATTTATCGCATAACTTTTGCTGCATAAATATTTTCGGCTGTATCCGCGAGAACCATTCATCCACAAAAGCTTAATTAAGATTTCTAAATCGGAATTCTAAATCAACATCAACATTCCGCACACGCTTGGCCTCCGTGCGAGGGAATAGTTTTATGGAAAAAGATATCTCCCGACGAAATGATAAATGCATAGTTTTTTTTTTTTTAAGTTTTTTTTTTTATTCTTTTTTACGATTTAATATAATTCTTATTGCCCGGGATCAGATGAAGAGTCATGAAACTTGTCCCGAACCAAACTCATCCAACAACGCTGAACTTCAACAGCTAGCAGGAAGTTGCATTCTGTAAATTCTAGCACTGTGCTAGAACCTAACAGTTTATAGATATAATATAAGGTATATAAGTATTTGACAACGGTTATGTTTCTGAAGTCAGAATATCATAATAAATTGTTTTGATGTTTCATTTTTTTTTTGTTACAAAAACCCTGTGTTGTGTAAAATGTGCCCCTAAAAGGGATAAGAGGACATTCTCACGCACGGTATTTGTCACGCGCAACATGTGTCCTTGATCGGTTATGTCGTATCCTTTAAAAGATTTATGAAAGGTCCAACACAAATGTCATGACGGTCGGGCGCACACATCACACACGGCTGACACTCTAAGCTTCTAAAACACATCCCTCCTATGATGCGGAACACAAATGGAGCGAATGAAAACAAGAATGAATCCAAGGGTTACATATTAAAGCACCTACACCCACGACACAGTGCACGTGAATAAAAATAATGCGGATTTATTGTTGGTTAAACGAACTGAGTACCACTGCCGGGAGCGGGAATGTTGAATTTGTAACCTACATTAACTATAATTCAAAAAGGACAGGATAAAAGAAGAATAACTCAAAAGAGAATGATCTCGAGGACATACATACTTATACTTTGAAACTTCAATATGCCGCTGGAATGCCCTATTGCATTCAAGTATGAAATATGACATCGTTCAAATGCCGCCTCGGCTTCATACGGTGGCACGGATTCGAGTCAATTTTCCGATCCAATTTTCAATGACCCTTCCGCATAGATAAGGTTGAATTTGAGCGATGACCTGTGTTATGTTCACCTTAAGGGCATCGGTCGACTGTGATTTATTCGCATTGACTTCAGGAAACCCCACAAGAAAAACTCTAGCGCGGCCAAATCACATGACCTTGGTGAGAGAGATAACCATACTCTTAATTCGTTTAAGCAGAATGTCAGTCATGGCGTCCGCTGTGTGGCGCGTCAAACCACATGTCGTCTAGGTTAATACGAATCAATTTGGTCATCATCGTTCTGTAGCGCTCGCCATGGTGACCGCCTCACTAACGTCGTTTTCGAAAAAGTACGGGCCAATGACGCCGCCGACCCAAAATCCATACCAAATGGTAACTTGTCGCTAAATATGTTTTTTCGGCCAAAATTGGGATCCTCTTCCGAACGTTCCGAAGCCCAATCAGCAAACAAACTGCGTTGTCTATGATCATGAACTTCGAGCTCCTACGTCAGTTGGATCTTGCACGGCCATACGCCCAAGTCCTGACCCAAAATACGCAAAGTTGAGGTTTGCGAAAAACTGAGTTCTTGTGCATAGCGAGAAATCGCCTCGGCTTCTGCTGTACACTTTCATGGACTGTGGCAATGCTCTCTTTCCATCTGGTCTTGCTTTGACTTACGAATGTTGACTGAATGATTACCGAACCGGTCGTCTCGAATTTGACCACTAAATGTTGAAGAGTCGACTCTGAAACGCAACCACGTCATTTGGACGTGCAGTTCCATCGTTTAACTTAGCATCAGTAACTGAATAATAAACAACGATTTGACTGATGTCACCAAAAAAATATAGCCGCCACAGGCAGTTAAATCTAACCGCGCCTATGCGACATTAGGTGGCAGGGTTTTGTGACAAGTTAGTTGATCGATAAGACAAGGATACTTAGTGAAATACCCCAAGAGATGTGACCGTCGCAAATACGAATAGAATGAATGAACGAGAAAGACTGAATACTCTCCAGCCAGTGGATGAGGGTGTTGTCTGTGCTTCAAAAGTGTGAATCTGAATAAGCCATAATTCCAGATGGTGCGGTTGGTTGCGCAGATTAGTTTTAATTAAATTAGGAAAGTTTGAAAATTTAATTTTGTACAAACAATTAATGCTGCGACGCATTTCGGCCAGGGTGTGTTTCAGTGGCATTTTGTAAGGGAGAGGAAGCGGACGGAGTAGAATAATAATTACACAAGTCGGACCAAAAAAATTGATAGCTGTTTTGGTTTTTGTACTTAATTCTTGTGCTTTTATTTGTGCTGAATCTAAAAATGACTTTCATTTTGTCATAGAACGTCACGTTTATGGTATTTCTATCCCATGAGGGATAAGACTCCGACAAAAAATCTTAAGCTTCCGGCATGTAATCATCCTCGGGAATATAAGCCTGATATGCGGTCATGCCCCTAAGGAAGAAAAAGATGAACGACTCAAAATGATTTCTATGATCTCCTGGACCGAACGTACGCTCAATGCCTCAATTATGACACTAAAATTGAACTAGGGAATTTTAACACAAACAAGCCCATGTACCAAAACAAACCTCCGAGAGTTGCCTCGTGAACTCTACGAGCAGAAAAGGTGAGAGTAGCACGCGTTTTTAAGGAAGAAAAAAAGAGAGTATGAAAAGCGGAGATCCAGGAGATGGAAAGATGCTACCACAGGAATGACGCTCACAAGTTTTACGCTCGCAAGTTTTAAGAGCGGAAGCCTGTAGGGATGAAGACGGACAACTAGTAGTAGAGTCACAGTCAATGCTGAGAATATGGAAAAGCCACTTCTGTAGACTGTATAACGGCGATGATAGATCTGATACCGCTGTCAGGCAAAATGATCCATTCGCAACCTACGAAGACATAAGAGAATTCCGAAATGAAATTAAGCTTGTTATCTCGAAGCTTAAAACTAACAAAGCCGCGGGCGCAGACGGCCTGACTGCTGAGCTAATTAAGGCGGCTGGAGATAAATTGTTAGGGCGCATGCACCAGCTCATCTATAATATATGGTCGTAGGAAAGCATGCCAGACGAATAGAATCTCAGCATCGTTTGCCCAGTCCATAAAAATTGAAAACCCTATAACTGCGGCAGCTATAGAGGAATAAGTGTCCTCAAAAATGCGTACAATATCTTTTCTGCGGTACTGTGTGAACGAATCTGATAGGTTCCTATCAGTGCGGTTTCAGGCCATGTAAATCCACAATAGACCAAATTTTCACACTGCGGTAGATTCGCCATCTTTTTGTCGATCTTAACGCCGCATATGACAGTGTGCATAGGGACGAGCTATACCGAGCCATGTCTAGTCTTATCATCCCTGCCACACTCGTCCGATTGTGCAGGATGACTATGGAGAGTCCTTGCTGCTCCATTAAGGTCTGTAGCGAACTAACCGAGATCTTCGATGTTAAAGAAGGATTTAGGCAAGGTGACACACTGTCATGTAATTTTTTCCCACAACGTGCTTGAAAAGATCATACGAGACTCACTGGCCTACACAAGAGGTACGATCTATTTTAAGTCTGCGCAATTGCTTGCGAATAATTGAGCGAGCACAGCGAGACGTCAATGAAGTGTTCAAAAGCATTAAAGCAGAAGCGGCTAAAATGGGTCTTTCGGTGAATGAGGGTAAAGACAAATATAGGCTGTCAACCAAAAAAGACGCGCAACACCGACGTCTTGGCCAGAACGTCAAAATTGATATCTACAAATTTGAAGTGGTCAAGGACTTCGTCTACCTTGGCTCACTAGTGACCAGCGACAGCAATAACAGCCCTGAGATCAAGCGCGGAATTAGTCTTGTCAATCGCCGCTTCCTTGGGCTCAAGAGGTAATTGAGAAGTTTCTTTTCTTTTTATAGGGTTCGCGCAGGTTCAAGAGTGTACATAAGAGGTGTTTGTCATACAGCCTGTACGGGATGCAGATGTTTTGAGTCGAAGATGTAAGTTCACTCACATTTTTTGAGAGATTCGACTGAATTTGTCGCGTAGGTACACAGTAACATTTTTGTTTCCATGTCATTAGTGTATTATATTGGAAATGCACTTATGTTGTTGCATAGTTTTTCCGTATAGGAATTCTTCTTGACTATGGACAGACTTCAACTATACAGTCGGTGATAATTACCATTGCACCACGACCACCCCCTCTTTCGAAAAACCAAGGTAACGCTATATAAATCACTGATCATCCCGGTCCTCCTTTACGGCGCATAGGCCTGGACTTTAACGAAAACGGAAGAAGATGCTCTTGGTCGCTTCGAGAGGAAAATTCTGCGTTCAATCTATGGTTCCGTTCGTATAAGCGTAGAGTGAAGGAGAAGATACAATGACTAGCTGTACGGGCTGTACAGAGACATCGGCCTAGTATGACGTCTCCGGATCCAACTTCTAAGATGACTAGGCCATGTAGAGCGAATGGACAGCACAGCTTCGGCCCGAAGAGTCTTCGAATCCAACTCTGAGGGACAACGCAGCAGAGGACGACCGAATCTAATGTAGCGCGCAGGGATAAAAGGGGACCTAAACCAACCGGTAGTGCGGCACTGGAAACAATTTGCAAAGGATCGTGTCAGCTGGATACACTTGTTGGTAGAGGCCCAGTTTCACATCGGTTCACAGAGGTTTTAACGAAAATTGGCTTAAATAAAACGTAAGACACAATTATTTGCACAAAAATAAAAATAAGAAATATTATATAAAATCTAGTTGCGTCCTCCTTAGCCTCCTTAGTCGTTTTGGTACACTATATAAGCACTATCCGCTTTGCTGCTGATATCTCGATTTCGAATATTTCTTTTATGCTCGTCCAACATATGAGAAATGAGGTTAATGCCAGATGACTGTGGAAATATTTCGAGCTGCGAACGAACATTAAAAAGCGACCACATTGATATTATGTGCTTTGGGTGGTTGCCTTGTTGAAAGACATAATTTGGCCCTGAACTCATTTTCGTGACGTTTTTTATATATTTACATTTATTTTCAATTTTTTTTACTATTATTTTTATATTTATTTTAAGGATGTTGAGGTAGAAATACTGGTTTATTCGCAAAAAGCTTTGTTTTTCGTGTTGTCAAACAAATTAAACTTGTTTTCATCACTAAATAACGACGACCCGAAAGTTTGGAGTCTTTTTCTTGTTAACACTGGAAATAATTGGTTTTGCGGTGTGCGACTCTGAGCTTGATATTATTGGGCCTAAAAATGTACCTAACAATTTTTTTTTCGACTTTTAAGTTTGTTATTTTTTTAAACCACATTCATTTCTGAATGTATGGACAACGTCCCAAATTCTACAAGAATTTCCAGCATGATCCAGCACTATCCTGTGATTGAAGCTATCTTTCATCATGACTGAGATCCGAATCACAAGGCCAAAAAGTGCAAGGTTGGCTTCAAAAGCAGTCATTAAATGTGATATACTGACCAGCGCAAAGCCCGGATCTGACTCTGAGCATACCAAAAAACTGCTCTTGCTAAGGAATATGACTCTCCACCATCAACCTTAGCTGTCCTTTGGACTGATATTACAGTCGAATATTAATTTCAATATTATCAATGGTGATTAATAATTCTAATGAATTTAGTAAAGCGTGTATTGTAGGAAAGAATACGTTTTATCTTCTGAATCATAGAACACACTATAATAGAATATGCTAAACCGTCTTTGACGTTAAAAGGTTATAATTTTTTTACGTCCTGAAGGTCCCATCTAAGTGGTTAACATTCTTAATTACAATAGAACACCCCGGAATTAGGAGAAACTCAGATATTTAAATTATATGGCATTAATTTAGCTTTTTTCTCTTGGCAAAAAGACATCTACAAATACACTTGTTCATCGAAATTCGATAAACTTGCTGACGATCACATATCGATTGGTAGATTGTGACATAATAATCGTAACCGAAAGCCTCAAACGAATAAAGTCCTTACTGCTTATGTTATTTATTTCCGACGGAGATATGATCATCGGAGAATTGTACAAAATCCTTATTTTCCACATGTCCCTGCGTTCTCTCCTTTTATCTCACAAATAGAATTCCTTAATCTGAGTTATAACTAATAGATATTTTCGGATCTGCACCAAATCCTACTTAAAATCTGAATGTCGTTAGAAAAAAAGCTCACCACAATCCCAAAGGTTTTTAGCACCAAATCCCTTAACAGCTAACACCAGTTAGTCTCTCTCCATTTTTTTATACAATCCAATTGCATACACAACGTTCTATCTGCCTGCCAAGCACTTACAGTCGTAAGAGGGGTTTTAAAAAACATACATATGTATGTATGTATATCGACGCCCAAAAATCTCGTCCTATAACAAAATAACTCATAACAAAATAACCTTCTTCCAATTCAGTCATGTACGTCGCAGAAGAATACCACAACTGTCTATGATGGCATATATCGTATGCAGGAATGAAAGGGGTAGGAAAAAATAAACTTTTTTACTCGAAGCAGGGTGAAATAGGATAAGTCGGAGCAATCTTCTGCACCCTCAGTGTCTATCCGCAAACGGTAGCAACACCTATATACGTTACATTCGACCACCGACACATCTTCTGGGGATTAACCTATATCCGAGGAGTGCCGATGGATAAACATGATACCAACTCAAGGCTCATACGCAACTGCCCACATACTCAACTGAATTGGGATGCCCCTGCCTGGGTCTTCATATCATTGGTCAGTGGACAAAACGAGAAAAAAAAAATTAGCCTCATATCACTACCGGTGTCGGAAGCAAGAAATTTGGTATTTCATTAGCATGTCCTTTTTTATGCTTTTTCGGTTGTTGTTCATTTTGTTTTGATTATGCACATGTGTATATGCGTCGATAGGACCCACAGCAACTGAGGAATGGAAAACACACAGCACAGATGCTTGTTGGGATCTGATTACAAATTCTCTCCCAGGACAAACCAATCATTTTTGAGAGTTCCAGGATATTTTTTATCATGCTTTTTTAAATCCGACTTTGTTGTTGGCGCTTCGTGTATTTATTTCCCACTGGCTTGGAGACTGATAACGCTCAGTCACGAACATTTTGGCATTAGACGGAATAGTTGACATCAAATAAATAGACAACAAAGGCCTATCCTTGTGGAAGACCTTTGTTGTCGCTTCAGAGTAGTGAAGGACCAAAGCAATTTGTGAAGCATTTTGGTTTGTTATTTTGGTGCTGAGATTTTTCACGACGATCCCTGAAGTCTGTAAAACCGAGGAATAATAGATAAAACTAATGAAACATTTAAGATAATAGTCGGCTGGTCGTGAGTAGAGAGGCTGATGAAAATTTCCACCGCAAGCATGATCCCGACTACGTATGTCCCAATGGATATGATTTTTTCCAGGACAGACATCCAAGAGCACATGACGCAACCGGATTAAGAAGGAGAATCGCTTTACGTAACCACTTGTTTCACTTGGAAAGTTTGATTTCTCTTCAAGGCACACTTCGAAATTGTGGCGTGGGCGGGTGAATATTTACATTAATCGTTCTTGATCATTTGTAGGATTGAAAGGAATTGACCTTTTGCATAGATGGCAATTGAAGGGATTCTTGTACGAATGCACGTTAAGTCCTCAGGGAATCAACGAAAATTATTGAGACTGGGTAAATAGCTTTATGAAGGATAAAATAGGAACCTGAAAGTGTGGTTTACTTACTTAATTACCTAGGTGGCTCTACAGTCCGGTGTGAATCAGATGTTTTCAGTGCCGCACTTCCAGTTGGTTAAGGTCCCCTTCCACCTGTGCGCCACCTTATATTCGGTTGTCCTCTATTGCATCGCTCCTCGGGTTTGGATTCGATTACTCTTCGGGCCGAGGCTGTGTCGTCCATTCTCTCTATATGGGCCATCTTAGACGTTGGATCTGAAGACGTCGGTTTAGGCCGATGTCCCTGTACCGCCTGTACAGTTAGTCATTTTATCTTCTCCTTCACTCTCCGTTTATACGAACGGAACCATAGATTGAACGCAGAATTTTCCTCTCGAAGCGACCAAGGGCATCCTCATCCGTTTTCGTAAAGGTCCAGGCCTCTGCATCGTAAAGGGGATCGGGATGGCCAATGATTTATATAGTGCTATCTTGGTTTTTCGAGAGAGGGCTCTATTTATCAATTGCCTCTTGGCAAGAGTTACACTGCGTTTGATCTCTGCGCTGGTTTCGTCGCTGGTCACTAATGAGCCAAGGTAAACGAAACCCTTGACCACTTCAAACTTGTAGATGCCAGTTGTGATGATTTGGCTAAGACGTCGCTGAGTGCGTCTTTTTTGGATGACAGCAAATACTTCGTCTTTCTTCCAATCACCGAAAGACCCATTTTAGCCACTTCTACTTCAATGCTTTCGAACGCTTCATTGACCTCGTGCTGTGTTCGTTAAATTACGTCAATGTCACCCGCGTGACTTAAAATATATCGTACCTCTTGGCCAGTGAGTCTCGTATGATCATTTCAAGTACAATATTTGTAGGATTTGATTTAAACGCACTTGGTTTTGTTTTCTAACAAGTATTTTATTTTATTTATTTTATTATTACTAATTTTTATTATTACAATATTATACTTGGCGTTTGACGACGACTAAGGAAAACAAAAGAGAACCGCCTGCCCTGGTTGACTGCCGTTGAACGAATGGCCTATGTTGTTCTGCGTGTTCGTCTCCGTCTCTTTTGTTTCGTTCAGTTTGGGAATGGTGTGCGATGTGTGTACTGCGTCTGTCGTGTGTGTTATGTGTTGGCTCGTTCGATCGTTTTATAGTCGGTGTCTGTACAGTAGCCTAGTCGCCTGATTGTTACCCGTTAGGTCGTCCGTTTGTGTGGCGTGATGCTCGTCGTCGCAGTTTCGCTCCTATCCCACTTGCTGAAAAAGTTATTGTACATGACAGGTTCCATTACAAATATACACAAAATTTAGGAACACTGACATAAAGCACTTTAAAAGATCATCTCTAAAAATAGCATAATTATTAAATGTTGTTACTGAAGAATCAGCGATCTGCTGACAGAGGACACAATGAACAACGAAAAATTGTCACAACATATAACATTGACGGACCAGAAGAGACATAGTGCCCTGAACTTTAACTATTTTTCGGAAAAACGTTTTCGTATATTCGAATAAACTGACGTTCTAATAAGTTATGGTTCGTTGAGTAGTATGTTGTTTTTTATTTCTTGGTGAAAGCTCGCCAACTTAAGCAGCTAATATAAAGGGTCCGCCATCTAACGTTTTTTTTTCAAGTAGTGCTTATTTCGTGAATGGTAACACTTAGCTCATGTCTGATTTGACAGATAATTAGTTTTATCCTTCCGCTGAACGAATATAGTTGTGTATACGCTTGAACAACGCTGGGAAACATTGCGACATTACTTTGAAAATCATAGTAATGTTGCAGAATGTGAAAAAATGAAAAAATCATCTTTCCAGATGAAGCTCATTTTGATCTTGGCGGGTATGTAAACAAGCAAAATTGTCGCATTTGGGGCACAGAAAACCCGCACACATACATTGAAAAGCCGGTGCACCCAAAACGAGCCACTGTTTGGTGCGGATTTTGGTCCAGAGGCATAATTGGGCCATTTTTCTTCGAAAATGAGCAAGGAGTGGCTGTTACAGTCAATGGCGATCGTTATCGGGCCATGTTGAACGAATTTTTGTTCACAAAAATTGAAGAGGAGGATATTGGCAACATTTGGTTTCAACAGGAAGGCGCTACGTGCCGCTACAGCCGAAGCTACACTCGATGTTTTGCACCCTGTTTTTGAAGATCGCATTATCAGCCGCAGAGCTGATGTCGTTTGGCCACCTCGGAGCTGCGAGAGTCAAAGATAAGTGTTACGCCGACAAGCCAGAGACAATTGACGCTTTAAAGGACAATATTCGTGAAGCCATTGGTGAAATACAGCTGCACACAATCGATAATGTGCTTAAAAATTGGACCGATCGTGTAGGCTACTGCATGGCCAGCCGAGGCAGCCATTTGAATGAAATTATTTTCCATTATTAACCGGAAGGATTGTACTTTCAAATAAAAAAAAAAATTTGAGAAAATATTCAGTAGTTTTTTTTATAGCATTTTCAAAAAAAAAAAAGAAGTTATTTGGGGGACCCTATACAACGAAGTAGTTTATAAGCTCCTGGGAATACCTACAATAAAAATCCTGAAAACGCACATAATCTCTAACTATTCGAAAAAACCACTATAATCCAAAATAATTTCGGCCTTCAACTAACAATCACCAATTGTTTTGAACTCGCATGTCCCGTCCAAAAACCTCCCTGCAGGAAATTGGTTCCCTGGTAGAAGGCTCCAATGACTTGGTAGGAGGGCCAAAAGTCTCCTGAATAGATCGTACAAATTGAATTCGGTTTTATTCCGCCATCGGTGGACGGAATAATTGGCATATATCGCTGGCAAATATGACAATTAACCCTTTAATGCATACTGTTGCATATCTATATCATACTCAAATATGTGCTCTCGTAAGAGAATATTAACCGCTATCTTATATTTTTTTGTCCTGTTACCTTCCTGACTGTTTCTACGATCCGTGTCAATTCCTTGAAATAGTTTGAGTTTAAGTTTTAGCGCGTAAATTCACATTCCAAGTCATAAAACGGAGTGCGGTGAAAGTGAGCAGATGTTGTGAGTTTTGTTTATAAAAAAGTACAATAATTAAGTGTTTTAGTTCATGTAAGTAATTTTTTTATTGTTTTCTATATATTCAGTTTGACATCTGCATAAAAATTATAAACAAAGAATGGTTGAAGATAGACTTTTTCTTGTATTTTACGTATGATGCTTATCTGCAACATTATGCATTTACCGTATGTGAAACATGGTCTTTGGATATGTGAACTACATACTTTATCTAGATTCTTTTTTCGTTTTCCAGCATGCCGAAAGTTTTAATCCGATAGGGAATTAGAGAAAATTTTGGATGATTGGGTGGAAAGCGAGGATGATTTTGAGGGTAACGGACCTTTGGTTCATATGTTAGACCCAGAAGATTTTGTAACAAGCACAAGGCGGGACACTGTAGAAGAAGACGGACTTAATGAATTGTTGGACTTTGATAGTTTGGCTGTTCATATTTTACAGGATAAGCAAGAGGAATCCACTGCACCAACATGCCAACGGAATTTCAAAAGCGAAATTAAAAAACTAAAAGAAAAATATAGACGAATTACATGGAAGCGTAAGAATTTCCAGTTTGATGAAGGACTATATTCATTTAAAGGAAAGACTTCATTACCTGACACTGTTCTGAAACTATTGACACCATTAGACCACTTTGATTACTTTTTTCCCGCTGAATTGATTGATATCATAGTTGCGGAATCAAATTTGTATTCTCTTGAGATTACTCCAGAACGTCCTGCATTATTAACAAGCACACATATAAGAAAGTATCTTGGAATTTGCATCCTTATGTCCGTCGTTCATATTTCAAATATTCGGCGATATTGGGCTCCGATAACTGGTAATGGCATAATAATGGGTACCATGACAATCAATGAATTTGAAAGAATTCGCAGGTACTTGCATTTTAATAAAAATAGCCACATGCTGCCAAAAGACAGTCCAGATCACGACAGGCTTCACAAAATACGACCTATAATTACTCACCTTACCAACAATTTTTTAACGATTCCTCGCGAAGAGTGTTTATCTCTTGATGAGCAGATATGTGCCACTAAAGCAAATAGCTACATGAAGCAGTATATGCCTGCCAAGCCGCATAAATGGGGGTATAAATTATTTGTTTTAAGTGGTGTGTCGGGATTTACGTATAATTTCGAAATTTATACCGGTAAGGAAAATACTAACGAAATTTTACCAACAGAGTTAAACTTGGGTGCATGTGCCAATGTCGTTATAAGATTGGCTCGAAGTATACCAGTTAATCTTGGCCATAAGCTTTATTTCGACAACTACTACACTACAGTTCCGTTGGCTGTTGAATTGGCAAAGAAAGGTATATACACTCTTGGGACTATTCGGCGTAATAGACTGACGAATTGCAAGCTTCCGAATGATAAGCAAATGTCCAAGGAACTGCGAGGAAAATCGTTTGAATTTTTCGCAAACATCGACAACATTGATATTTGTACGCTTTGTTGGAAAGACAATAAACCTGTAAACTTGTTGTCTACATTCGTTGGCCCACTGCCTATTGAAACACTTAAAAGGTACGACAGTGCCAAATCACAGCGCATTGACATTAATTGTCCAAACATTGTAAAGCAATACAATAAACATATGGGCGGCGTTGACCTTACTGACAGTTTAATTGGACGAGGTAGAATTAAAATGAAATCTCGTAAATGGTACATGCGGATCTTTTATCATTTGGTCGATATCACTGTCGTAAACGCATGGATATTATATAAGCAAAATTGTGAGATGCGCAATGAAGTCCCAATCAATTTATCCGAATTTCGGGTAGATTTAGGTGAATCTCTTTGCCGAAGTGGAACTCTGTTTCCAAAAGTAAGAGGAAGACCATGCGGCTCACCATCAGCTCTTCTTCAAGAACGCAAAAGGAAGTTTCCAAAGTCGCATGTTCCATCG
The DNA here is from genome assembly GCA_958301585.1 of Merodon equestris. Lineage (NCBI taxonomy): Eukaryota > Metazoa > Arthropoda > Insecta > Diptera > Syrphidae > Merodon > Merodon equestris. The sequence goes on from OY284416.1 coordinate 49,861,776, forward strand.
ACAAATGTTAGAAAAGACGAAATCTCGCATTGGCCAGTGTTTTTAGAAAAAAGGGTTCGATGTAAGCTACCTAATTGTAGTGGATACACATTTGTGAAATGTGAAAAATGTGATACAGCCCTCTGTTTAAATAAAAACAATAACTGTTTCAGGAATTTCCATATTTAGCTTATTTTATTTCCTCACTTCCTATTTAAAAATAAATAAATAATAATTATAATAATAAATATGATAACTAAAGTAAGTAATGAACATAAATATACATATGTATGTATGTTTGCTTTGAAGACTTATGTGTGGGCCTTTTTTTATAAAAATTAAATTTTTACTTCTGTTTTATGTTAATGTGTTTTTTAGTTCGTAATGATTGTTTTATTGTATTAATTAATTTTTTAATAAAAGTTATAAAAAAAAACGTTTTAGTTCCCAAAAAAAGGATTGGTTTTCATTTTCATAAATTCATACTTGCTCGTATATACGTACCCTAAATGCATAGCGTTGCATATCTGCATCATAGTGAAAATTCGATTTTCCAAGAAAATCAATCGTCAGATTTTTTTTATATAATTTTTTTTTAGTTCAAATTGTCTTTTTATATAACATATATTTAATTCGTCAAAAATAAAAAAATCATGCATTAAAGGGTTAAGACCACAAATAAGAGCACAATGTTTGAAATCGTAAAAGTACAATCTGGCCGCAGATGTGAGATCCTCGAGCATACGGGAAATTTCTCACAGGAGGCATCTAAAATGTTAACGCGCAAAGTATAATAAGCATTAGTCAAATTCCAAACATTTATATTATAAACCAAAAAGTTGAACTTTACTCTACCATCAAAGAAAAAAACAGAAACTTCTAATATCTGACACACAAAAAACGGGAGAAGGATTTTAAGATGTAATAGATCGCAGACTCTGTTTCCAAAGTCATGACATTGAAAACAAATTGCTTGAGCTACTGTCCAAGGCAGGTCTGAATTAAGTAAATGAAGTTCATATTGTTGGTCGATTTTGACTGGAATTGCCCGTAAGGATATAACTTCTCGACCTAATCTGGAATTCTTGTCGAGATAAAACCACTTTTTGAGAAATTTCCCCTGTACTAAAATGAAACTTTTGCCCGCGGAGATATTTGACCGGTTGGGCCTCAAACATCCGATTAAAAATCCTTTTCCAGGAATTGCGGCTGCATAATTCTAAAATAAATTGTGATGAATCATTGCTGAAAGAAGAAGCCGGTCAATGGATCCACTACCGACAGGAATTACATAGCTTTGAAGGTATCGAGATCAAATGTTGGTCTACCTTGGCCGATACTTTGACCTTATTGGATTTTCAGATGTGTCCGAAAAGGTGTATTCCGCCGTTATTTGCACAGCGTCTCGGAGAATAACCAAGTGATTGTTCAACTTGTTGCTGCAAAAACTAGTGTCGCACCGGTCAAATAAATGTCTATCTCGCACCACCGGGATGACCTGTAGTGACAATGGGTGGATAACTTCACAAATATTCTATGATCGGTTCAAAAAGTTTGTAGAAACCGTAAGACCAATGAAAAGCCAGTCTTGTTGCTCCTGGACGGTCATGCATCACACACAAAGAATATTTATTTGATTGATTACGCAAGGGATCATCATGTAATACTGTTGTGTACACCACCCTATTGCACACATAAACTACAATCATTGGACGTCGCATTTATGAGACCGCTGAGTACATGATATGATGCAGAAGTGAAAAAGTGGTTAAGTGACGTAGTTTCACCGTACCAAGTGGCAAAGCTGTTTGGGCAACCTTATTTAAAAGCGGCGACTATGCTGACAGCTATAAACGGTTTTAGGAAATGTGGAATAAAGAACTCGTGCAGGGACGGGTTAAGAATATCCCTGCAGCGATACCTATCGCTTGTCGTAAAAGGCGACTAAACAAAGGTAAACAAAACTCACATCTAGGCAATTTAGAAAACACCAAGGTGAGCCTAGGGACACATATACCACCATTAAACTGCCCCACAAGTGTGCATGCAAATCAGTGGGTTGACACGACTTGAGATCACCGGTGTTGTAAGAGTAAGATCAATCAAAAAATAAAAAAATAAAAAATCTGGAGCATGCCCGTGTCAAAAAGGAAGGGAAGAATGAAAACGGTCAAACCGTAGCATTATGGAAAAGAACGCTAAAAGGAAAAGCACTACCCCGCCAGGCACTACTAATGGTCGTGATCCTGGGACGAGCAGCAATGCTCGGGTCAGAGCTATAGGATTTCCGGGGGATAGCAAAGTAATGCAACGGCGTAAGCCACATTTAAGAGTCGCGAGTTGGAACGTTGGAAGCATGAGTGGGCGCAGCTATGAGCTTGAAGAAATGATGGTTAGAAGGCGAGTAGACATCCTGTGCGTACAAGAGACGAAATGGCGAAACACCGGTAATCGGGCACGTTTCTTGGACGTTAAAACAAAAGCCTACAAGATGTTTTACTATGGATTGGAACAAGGAAAAAACGGAATCGCCATCATCCTTGCGGCAGAGTTACTTGGCAACGTCTTAACCATTTCAAAGTCCAGTGACCGTTTGATGGCTCTCAAATTGGTGATGCATGGTGAGGTGTGGAACATCGTAAGCGCATATGCCCCTCAAGTAGGATGCGAACAAAAAGAAAAAGATGCATTCTGGCTAGATTTCCACAACCTTGTCAAAATCATCCCAAAGGAAGAGCTTTTGTTTGTTGGGGGAGATTTAAACGGACATGTCGGGAAGACAAGCGAAGACTATGAAGGCTACCACGGAGGGCTGGGATACGGCACCAGGAACTCTTCAGGTGAAGATATCCTAAACATGTGCAAGTCGAAAGTTCTTATAGTGCTAAATACCATGTTCGTCAAACAAAGCCGGCACCTGATCACTTATAGCAGCGGCGGAAATGAAACTCAAATAGACTATCATTTGGTATCCAGTTTCATGAAGCCACGAGCTAAAGATTGCAAAGTGATCCTGGGAGACGCGATCGCCCCTCAACACCGTCTCCTCCTGACTGAATTTTTTATGGATGCGAGAAAGAAGTCAAAGCAGCAAACGAAGGTGTCTGAGAGAATCAAGTGGTATAAGCTGGATAAAGGAAAAGGCGAAGCTTTTATTACCATCATGGAAAACTACTTCTCTTCCATTATCGATGAGGTCGGTAATGAGGAGTGCAGAGCACAAGACATGTGGGATTCCCTACAACAATCTGGCCTGGAGAAAGCCAAATCACTGCTCGGAACATCTAAAGGCCCCTGCCAACACGCAAAAGAAACCTGGTGGTGGACAGACGAAGCCAAAGCAGTGATACACGAAAAGAAAATGGCTTTCCAAGCTTGGTCAAAGTGCTCTTCTACTAATAGAGAGGAAAAAGCTCGCCGTGAAAAGGTATATAGATGTTGCAAAGGTATCGCGAAGAAAAAATGCGCCGAATTCAAAGCGAAAAGCATGGAAGGCCTCTATCAGGAGTTGGAAGAAATATCGTCTTCCGCGTCTGACAGGAACCAGGCTACCCAGGAGCTTCGACAAAACAATTTGAACAAAGGAGCAAATATCTTTAAGATAGCCGCCCAGAGAAGAAGAAATGCTCAGGAGATTCGTTTCCCAAAGTTTATTAACAATGCTGAAGGCCAACTCCTTGTGGAAGACGAAAAAATTCTCCACAGATGGCGACAGTATTGCGAGGAACTTCTGAACGAACAGTTTCCCCGAGTGTACTTTCCAAGAGCCGCCCCGAATCATGCCGAAATACCCGACATCACAGTCGAAGAAGTTCGGTACGCGGTTAAAAACTCCAAGAAAAGAAAAGCTGTTGGGCCGGACGGGATACCCTCTGAGTTCTGGAAAAAGATGGGAGACATCGGGTCTAGATGGCTCATGGTTCTTATCTCTAAACTTATGAGAGGCGACACTATGCCTAATCAATGGAGGGAAAGCTATCTTCTTCCATTGCACAAAGGAAAGGGTGATACGCGAAATTGTGATAACTACCGTTCTGTCAAGCTGATGTCGCACACCATGAAGATCGTTGAACGGGTATTAGATAGCCGACTGCGGAAAATAATACGACTATCTGATGACCAGTGCGGGTTTGTCTCGGGTAAATCAACAACAGATGCAATCCAAAGTATAAGGATCATGATGGAAAAGCATCGTGATTCTTCAAAGGACTTGCATATGGTGTTGGTTGATTTCGAGAAGGCCTTTGACCGGCAACCAAGAGATCTTTTATGGGTAGCGCTAAGACAAAAAGGAGTTCCAGAAACCTACGTGCGAGTAATTATGGACATGTACGAGAGAGCAACGACAAGAGTAAGATGCACCGCAGGAGTCACCGAAGAGTTCGCAATCAAAGTCGGTGTGCACCAAGGGAGCGTCCTCAGCCCACTGCTTTTTATAGCAGTCCTTGATTGCTTGCTTGAAGGAAAAGTGACGGACCCCAATGTGCACCAGCTATTCTTTGCTGACGATGGAGCCATTATAAGTGATAATCAGGCGTCCCTACAACGAGCACTTGATGTGTGGGTGGACATTTTTGAGGGACACGGGTATCGTATTAGTTCAAAGAAGACAGAGTATCTGTGCTGCCCGTTCTCTGACCCTCATCAGCCTATTCCAGACATTTACTTGAATGGAAGAGTGCTTCCCAAGTGTGAAAAGTTTAAATATCTGGGATCTATGATTAATAGAGAAGCAACTTGTGATGACGACATCAAACATCGCGTAAGCGTAGGGTGGATGAAGTGGCGGGAAAACTCCGCCATCTTCTGTGATCGAAAAATGCCCCCTAAGCTGAAAGGAAGGCTCTACACTTCAGTTGTACGTCCGGCGCTCACATACGGTTCACAATGCTGGACAATGCACAAAAAGTATGAGAGCAAATTAACGGCAACTGAGATGAAGATGCTTCGCATGACAGCGGAAGTAACAAAGCGTGACAGAATTAGAAGTTCAAAGATCCGAGGAAGCCTCCACGTAAAAGAAACCATCACAAGAAATATAGAGCGCGACCGACTCAGTTGGTATTGCCATGTTCAAAGGAGAGATCCTTTGAACCCCGTCCAAAAGGCGTTATCAATCAACATTCCAATTTCAACACGCAAAAAAGGCAGGCCGAAAAACAATTGGTGCAAACAAATGCAAAAACACCAGCATTTGATTGGCCTCAGCGATGAAGTAATCCCAAACCGGGAAGCCTGCCGCTACTTTCTGAGGTCAAACCGGCGGACCCCACAAGCGGACCAGTAGGAATGCAGTTAAGTGGGAAGGTTATGGTCCTACACTTCTGACCATAACGACGCCGGGATAAAAAGGAAAAGAAGAAGAAGGAAATGTGGAATAAAGCCATTTGACAGAAATACATTGCCCATGAACCTACATCTGCTGGAACATCAATCATCAATTCTCTACCATCTGAAAAATTAAATACAGAACCGACATACTTTCAACGCCAGCTATATCGGAAGTAACCCAAGACGAACCATCCATTCTAGCACAAAAATATATTTCTGCTGATCCCGTAGTTGCGGAACCAATGAGCACTGGGTTTGTGCCTCAGCTTTCGACTTCTGCACACTTAATTAAAAAAAAGACCCCTGGGAGACAAATACAGCCAGCAAAATCCTCGTTTTCCGTGACTCCAGAAAGTATCATAGCTATTCCCAAGGAAATAAGAACCCAAGAGAGAAAAACAAGGAAACGCGGTAAAACTGCAATAATTGCGAGGGTGGTCCGATAAGTACTTAGCCTACAAAAGAAAAACAACAAATTTCGAGAAATGGCGATTTATTTTTCAATATAGTCTCCTTTTAGCTCGACACACTTGACCCAGCGATGCTCCAACTTCTTAAACCCGTCTGAAAAATACGTTTTGTCAAGGTCTGCAAAGTAGGCCTCCGTGGTGGCGATGACCTTCTCATTCGACTGAAATTTCTGCCCGACGAGTGACTTTTTCAAGTTTGGAATCAAAATCGCCTTCTTCGGAGCACGTTCGCCGTGTGAAGTCCACTGTTTCGACTGTTCTTTGGTCTAGGGTGTGTACCAGTGGATCCAAGTTTCGTCGACTGTCACGAAACGATGCAGAAACTCTTTCGGATTGCGCTTAAACAGCGTCAAACACTGCTCTGAAGTGGTCTCATGGTTGCGCTTGTTGTCCGAAGTGAGCGCCGACAGTTTTCTCATGCCCAAAATTTCATGCAGGATATGCCCCACGCGATTTTTTGAAATGCTACTGTCTCAGCTATCTCGCGCACCTTCAATACGAGGTCTGCCAATACGAGATCGTGGATTTGGTCACGTTATCCTCCGTGGTAGCCGTTTTCGGGGTTAAATCAATTTTTTGATGGTCGCCATCGAAGGAGAAGAGTCACCGTACACAGCATCCGAACGCTCTTTGATTTCGCTGCGCGATTTCCCTTCCAAAAACAAGAATCGAATCAACGACCGATATTGCTCTTTTTGCATTTTTCTAAAATCGGCGGACACTCCCGCTTCATCAAAACGTCCGATCCGGCTGAAATTTCGACAGTAGCCGTCTACTAGAATGTACTACACGAAAGTAATTTGCTCTTGCGATACTGGCGCCATCTGGCGGTGAGGCTAAGTACTTATCGGACCACCCTAATACAGTTTATCCATGTAAGAATGATCTCATCAAAGATATAAATAAAAAAGAAAAAACCTGAAAAGAGAATAGAAACAAAAAACGCAACAAAGAAAGTGACACGGATACTAGTTCATCTGAAGACGATAAAAACGATTGTCCTTGCATATGTTGTGGGTACTTATACTGACAGTCCACTGAAGGATGGGTTTTTTTTTTTTTTTTTTTTTTTAATTCATTTTTAATATTAATTTCTTACAACTATCTTACGCGCTAGACAAAAATGATTAAACTAACTTAAATAACTTATAACTACCTTACTGGCCCTGTACGGACACTCTAAAGTAAGAAGAACTGATTAAATTATACCTTTCGGTCTTATGAAAAACAAAAAATTATGACAATTAAAATAATTTTAAATTTAAGCTAAGAAAATATTTGTTAAAAAAAACTTAGCATCTGATTTTTATTTTTTTTTTATATTTAAAACTTACACCTAAGTAAAAACTAGCTTAACCTACCTTAACTAAAATATATATACAAAAATATATACATGATATATATTATATATATATATCTTTTTTTGTTGTCTTTATGTTTTTTACTTTTTTTTTTGTTTTTTTTTTTTTTTTTTTTTTTTTTTTTTTTTTTTTTTTTTTTTTGAACTAAAATAATTAAATCTACCCACCACCCTAGCCTACCTTAGCTTACCCTAACCTACCCTAAACTACAATAACCTATGTAAGCCTGCCATTGGTGTTTGGCGGGCTTTGCCTTGAAGAGGCTGGCCTATTAAGATGTACCACTGACGTAGTCCGCTCCAACCACCAAAAACGTTGATGCTGTCGGACGACGTCTTCTCGATCTCGGCGTGAATTCGACTTACTGAACCTGAGGCGCTCGGGCTCGCGGAGCGCGACGTCACATTCGTACAGGAACCGTCGTTCCACGGAATTGCGGGCCACGTGGAAGATTAGCGGCACCGCCAATCTATCCTGGATCAGCCCACATTGGTCTAAGTAGAGGAATGCCTCTGGTGGGACAAAGCCGTTAAGGCGCACCCTCTCGTGGTACAGGTAGTTGGGGTAGTAAGCCCCGGAGATCAAGTTATTGGCCGAAGTCATTGCTCTTGCAACGTGGCTTCGAATCAGTTTTATCAGAAAGTTATCCACCCGTACAATCCTGGCCCTATTGTATAGGACCTCGTTCGGGTAAAATTTCGTGTACTCAGATTCAGGTGTCCTATGTAACCCGAGACAAGTCCTGAGACATTGCCTCTCAAACACCCGAATCCTTTCCATTAAGCTGGCTCTCACATTGAACCAGACGGGACATCCATAGGCAACCATGGGCCTGATTAAGGCCATGTAGCAGATTACCTTCACTCTAGAATCAAGTTGGCTGCTATGAAACAGCCATCTTGTCAGAGCAAAAGCGCCCCGGGCCCTCGCCAGAGCAGCATCTATATGTTTGTCAAAATACAGATACTGATCTAGCACGATCCCAAGGTATCTGACTACACTTTGTCTCGCCAGTGGACGCCCGTCCGGGCCAAAGATAGAGAACCTGCGCCAATTTTTTCTAGTGTCCCGAGAGGCCCTAGACAAAGGCGTTCTGAATAAAATAGATTCTGATTTCTGGAAGTTGATTTTCAACTTCCAGTCATCACAATACTGCTGAATTTTTTCGAAGTCACGTTGCAGAAGAGTAACAATGACGTCGATCGTTGGACCTGATCTGTACGCAATTAAATCGTCTGCGTACGCTATTGAATGGTGAAGAGAAGCTATCAGATCACTGAAGTAAATGCTGAAAAGTATCGGCGAGTTCACCGTACCCTGTTGCAGTCCATTGTTAATGTCAAATGTTTGAGTAGAAGTCACGTTGGCAATTTTTACAACGAACTTTCTACCTGTTAACATGTCAAAGATCATATATAGCAGTGGTTTACTTATGCCCAGCCGACTGAGCTTGTAATACAGCCCTTCCAACCATACGGTGTCGAAGGCTTTTTCCAAGTCAATCAGACAGGCACCCGTGCATTGGTTCTTGCATTTGTTCCATTGGATATCCGATACGAGTTTCGACGCGGCATGAATAGTGTCATGCCCCGCTCTGAAACCGAATTGGTTATCCGGGATGATTTTATTGTCCTCAACCCATTTAGACAGGGCTCTATGGACCACCTTCTCGAAGACCTTGCTGATACTCGGAAGCAGACTTATCGACCGGAGATTTGCCGGGTTAGAGGTGTCTTTACCCCTCTTGGGGATTGGTTGCACCACCGCTGTCTTCCAGTGCACCGGATAATATGCATTATTCAGTGCATTGTTGAACAGGATGGTGTACATCTCTACAGCCATTGGTGGGAGGTGCCTGAGCACAACATTAGCTATTCCGTCGGTTCCCGCGGATTTTTTTCTTTTCAGTGATTCGAAGATCATCTGGAGATCCTCCGTCGAAATGAACAGGGTGTTAGGCCCTTCACTGGCGACGGCATTGTTTGCCATAAAATCATCATTGAACCTGGTAAAACCAAGGTTCTCTGATCGCCAATGATCTATATCATTTTGAAGGTAGAAGTGATGAAGTAGGACTCTGTTTTCCAGGTCGCGGTTTGGGCGAATGCTGTCATTCACCGTATACACTTCCTGGAATAAGGCTCCCACTGTCGCCACCTTCTCCTGGGGATCCTCGATCACAAAGAAATCATCATCCAAGACGGCGCTCTCTGGATCGATGCTAACTGTTCGTAGCAAGCGTTCATTGTCTGACGTCCTCGGAAGCTTCAGATCCTGAATGTCATTCTGATTGTTTCTCCGAAAGATTTTATTTATTTGCGGGAACATACTCGCGCTGTTGGATTTTACAGCACGAATTCTGTTGTTCCAATGCAAACTTACAGATATTCTGTAATTTTCCTTGATCAACTGTTGGAGATTTTTAATCAGTGACTTCAGTGTCCTAACCTCCGAGTTTTGTCTGTCGGTAAACCGCCTGTACAAGAGTTTGAGTCTTGTCAGGAGTCTACTTTTCTGTTTATGTAGTGCGTCGATTGTCGCGTTTCGGTACACGTTCGTGGTATCGTGCGGTCGTTGGCGTGGTATTGTACTGTTCATTGTCTGTTTAATGATATCGTCCATTTGTGTGAGGTACCTGTCAATCTCATAGTTTGACAGGTTCCTATTAGACGGTGGAAAGGAGGCGCTCGAAGTGAGCGCTCTCGTCAGGGAATTGGCAAAGCGTGGCCAGCGCGCCCTATTGTAATCATAGGGGTACGTTTGGACGTACTCTGCCATTTCCGCGAATTCGTCTGGTAATTTGATTACGGCACTTAGTCCGCAATGGTCACTGTCGTATATGAAGGTCCGTAGACAGTTAGTAGACCATTCGTTCGTGTCAGCCAGTCTCAGTCGAGAGTCAAGCAGCAAGAGATCCAGATAGGAGCCGCTCCTAGGATACGACGGACTATCCGTTGCGAGTATCTTGAGTCTATACTCTATGCTCTGCAGAACCCACCAATGGCTTAGTAGGCTCCCCCTAGTGTTGGGAATGTTGTTTCCCCAATCACTATGTTTGGCATTTAAATCGCCAGCCAGAATGTAGAAGTTTTCTACCGAGTTTAAGCGCAGAGATCGAAAAAGTGTCTCGAGCTCTGCGATGAAAACGTTGGGTTGAGGTGCTTCAGGTGCATAGGCTGATATAATGTACATTCTCTTTCCATTTCGGAGAGGAATGCACACAATACAGGCCTCTAGCACCTGGAACCTCCGCACTTCACCGCTATATATAATTTTATGTTTAAAGCTATTTCTAATGAAAATCGCAACTCCTCCACCTTGTGTGGCGTTGGGTCGGTCTCTTCTTATTACTCTATAAGAACTGTGCCTTATTTTGTGCTTTTGGCTTAGCTTTGTTTCGCTAACCAAAAGTACATCGGGGCTTTCGTCCTGCAACAAGTTGAAAAGTACAGTTCTTCGCTCAATCCTAATCAGTGAATTCACATTCACCGACAGGACCTTTAAGGGACTCTCTACCGGCGTACCCATCACGATTCTAGAGGCGCTAGGCCCGGCAGAAGCGAGTAGATTCTGTCCACTCGAGTCGCCTGCTCATGGATCTGCTGTTGGAGCTGGCCGATCTGCCCTTGGATGGCGAGCAAGATCGAACGCAGGTCCCCCTCGGCCTCCGGTGCCTTAGTAACAGGCACTGGGGCTTTAGTAACAGCCACAGGCTTTTGTACCGTCTGCCGCAGACCTGCCGCCATTTGGGCGTAGGTCATTGTGGGTGTAACGGCTGATGTTTGTGAGCGACCTGCGGGACGTTTCTCCTCAATCTTCTGCTTACGAGCCAGATTTAATTTAATGTCTTGGAACTTAGGACAACCCCGATAGTTTGCAGGGTGTCCACGGTTCCTACAGAGCACGCACTCGAGCTGCTCCCTATCCGCGACCTTGTCTTGTGTCAGATCGCATTCCTCGTTCATGTGGTTCTTTGCACACTTAACACATCGAGGCTGCATCTCGCAGTTCGACGCGGCGTGCCCGAACCTTTGACAGCGGATACATTGTAAAATGTTTCCGTGTCTTCTTAATTTTTCCCATTTTACAGACTGGGATGCTAAGGAAGTGATGGTCCTTAGCCTCTCCAGTTTGCTATTGGGTGCGAGCTGAACCAGGAAGAAAGGTAACACACGCTTCTCCCGTCTGGCCCGCGCCGTGGTGAACGACTTGACTCCCACGAATTTGAGGTCGTCGCTCTCGAACTCTTTGAGCTCTGAGAGCATTTCCTCGGGGTCAGTAATTGAGTACACGCCTTTGAGGAGCATCGTCTGCAGCCTCTCGGTCCTGGGGGTAAATGAAAAGAACTCAGTCGTGGTCTCTTTCAGTAGTTCCTTGACCCGCTTATGCTGCTCCAATGTGTTACATTGGATAGCATAGCGGTTCTCACCTATACCTTTAAAAACGAAATTGCCAACACCAATAACGTACTTACATAAGTCTATTGTTTCGCGTAGGGCTGTGGTGTGAGTAAGGATTGGTGGCACCTTCTCCTTGGGACGTAGCTGCTGCTTCTGTTGTTCCTGTTTCTGTTTTTTCGGCTGTTGTTGTTGTTGCTGCTGCTTCTGCTGTTGCGACTGTTGTTGTTGTTGTTGTTTCTGCTGCTGTGGCTGTTGTTGTTTCTGCTGCTGCTTTTGTTGTTGCGGCTGTTGTTGCTGCTTCTTCTGTTGTTGTTGTTGCGGCTGTTGTTGCTGCTTCTTCTGTTGTTGTTGTTGCTGCTTTTTTCGCTGCGGCTGAGGTTGTGGCTGTTGTTCAGCCGTTTTTTTCGGCAGCTTCTTCTGCGGCTGCTGTTGTTGTTGCTGCTGTTGAAGTGACTGAAGCTGGGAGGCTGCTGCCTCCTCTTTCTCCTTCTGTCGCATCTTGTTTAATTTGTCAACTACGGCCTTTAATTTGGCACGTAGGACACGTTCCTCCTCCTCGAGCTCGCTAAGCTCCTCCTCCGTACCCGAACTTGAAAGGGCGGCGAACGGGTTGTTGTCGCCCGTGTCGCGGCCTTCCCTACCATCGGAGAGGTAGGCGATATTTGCTTCCACGGGTAGCACTGATTGTTGATGTTGTTGTTGCCCAGCTGCTTTGGACGTTGATGGTGATGATGATGGTGATGGCGCCCCTTTCCTCCCTTCGACCCGCAGCTTTTCGGTCGAGGTGTTGAGGGAGGGGCGCTTAATTACATTGGGCCTCGGATTGACCCGTTTGCGTCTCTTCATGACGGCGGCCGGTGTTGCGAAATCGGATGATACATCATCCGATTCCGATTCCGCCAGACGTACGGGTCTTCCCCCGTCGTCTCCCGACATCTCTTCCTGCTACTTCAAGTTAACTTTAGAAGCAGCAGAAAGAATAAGGAAAAAAAAAAGAAAAACGCACACGAAAAAATTATTCTCCCAGCTGGAGATTCGAACTGGCGACTTCCCGCTCGCCAGCCGTGCACTATACGATCGCGCTGACTCGGGTTCCGCGAGCACCTTGTCCAAACGTACTTATAATTTTTATTTTCTTTTACTATTCTAGCCGAAACACTTCCTTCTTCCACACTGGTCTGTGAACGACTGAAGGATGGGTTATTTGTAGCAAGTGCCATGGCTGGGCCCATCATTCCTGCGCAGTATAGTATATAGTATAGACGATGACGATGAAAAGGCACATATATGGGAACGTTGTCAACCTGATTAAAATGCGTGCTCATTATGCCCCATAGCGTTTCCCATTTTCCCCCGGTCATGGGGTAAGACGGGATATTTGACATGTGCCATTTAATTTCTACTTGCCGAAAAAAGCATGTTATTTAGCGCCATAAAAGGTTATAATTTTGTTAATTAAGAAATAAATACTTTGATTTTCATATTATGACGTTTTTTCTCTTAAGTATTTCATCTTGCCCCAATCTCTCCTACTACCTTCAGGTTCTGCAATTTCTGCTTCGTTTGGGACCCAACCTCTTCTCTAAGTGCTTGTGGAGATCTTCTTCTACATATATTTTCACAAATTTCTAATTCTTTGTTTTCGTTATTCGAAACTACATATTTCTTTGGCTGTGGAATCCAGTCTTCGTCCTCACTATCAGACAGTCCACTTGAATCAGAATCATCGTCATTGAACATTGCTTTCAAATAAGCCTCCCTCTCTGCCACATTCATTCTGACAAGTAAATTATTGTGTTATTTAATTTACTAGGAATTACACAAAAAAATATTTCCCAAACAAATATTGCACATACATATATAACATTTATTTACCTAGCATATTTTTCTAGATATTTCTTCCACTTTACTTTGAATATAAAAAACGTCTGGGTCGACCAAAAACTCAAGCTATAGTGAACTATTGTACATTTAATTTCAATATGCTGAAGAAACGAACAAAACAATTACCTTGACATTCCTTTCGCTGTAGGGAGCAGCTGCTCTGCTCCGAACAATCGAAATCGTTTCTGCTACCTGAGGAGATCAAAAGTAGTTTGTGATATTAATTAATTTTCTTCTGCTTAAACTTGCTTACATACTCAAAAGCAATGTATACTTATATTTATTTATTGAAATACGAGTATTAAATATGTATTTCAATAAAATATTGATGTATACGGTTTAGCGTACTACGCGTATTAAACCGTTTTTTCCCAAGGAAAAGATAAATTTAAGTGGTCTCTAATACTTTATATCTCTTTAAGGTATTTTGTTCGCTATATTCTTCACTAAATAATAAAATTTAAGCTCTTCAGATATGGCGAGCATGAAGCTACTGCACATATAGCAAAATGTGCTCTTAACTAACCAAACGCAAAAATATTATTTCTATGCCATCTTGCCATAACTCGCAGAAACTTCCTCCCTTAACTCCCAAACAAAACCATGCTCGTCGTAAAATTCATATGACAAAGCAAAACCGGCGACTTTTCAAAGTACGATAATGAGATATCAAGGTGGATAAGTCGTCCATGTTCTGGGTTATAAAACCAAAATGCAAATAAATCCAACAGCCCCTCGTAAAAATAAAAATCGGAATTTTACGAGCACTACTTGACGATGATGTCCCGCCTTAAAAAGGATATAAGAATTTACTAATAACGATATCGCTCAAATGATATATAACACTCGATTACTGTTGGTAGCAAATTCTTGTTCGTTAGTATTTCGTTAGCTGAGAAGTCATTAATCTTATTGTTCGGTATTTGCCAAATGAAAAAAAAAACATACAAAATGGACACAAAATACATAAATAATGTAAATCCGATGACAGTTAATTTGCAGGACCGCACCAGTCACTCAATCACCTATTTATCCGCCCATCCATCCGTTCACGGTCGTATTTAAATTTTAAATGATTCCTTAAAGAAAAATCGCTGTGACGACAATCAGGGAAATTTATTGATCCAATAAATTTATTGGTCCACGTATCCGCCCATTCTTCCTTCCGCTTCTATAAAACATACCAGAGTACGATTTTTTTTAGATTGGCGACATTGACGATTTTCATCATTCCCTTTATATATACATATCCGAGTATAGATATATTTTTTTCATAGCTTTTCCGTCAATTTTTCTTCCTCTTTTTCCGTGCTTTTGTTTTCCGTGTGCATACATCACGTTTCAGGTGGAAAAAGGGCGAGAACAAAAGTTTGCATAACATTCCTGGCTATATCCTGACGAGGATTATTATAAAGTATTGAACAACTGTATATATTATATGCCGTGAATACAGCGCGTATATGTACACTGATCACGCTTCGTGAGCAGTGCATTTAAATATTTGGTGATCCAATCAAGAGACAATAGAAAAAATATGATACACGCTACAAGGACGAAGTAAAACAAAAATTATTATAAAAATAAACAAAGAATTGAGTTCATCGAAACAACGCATTGGACATGTTGTCGCGAAATATGAGGAATTTCTTTGTTCGACACCATTCACCCTTTGAGTGACCCACTCTGGTTTCCGGCAAGCGTGACAAGGATTCGGAAATCCTTTTCGCAGGTACAACAAATTGGGAATAAATAAATGGGAGAATGTGAGCCGTGAGGTGGCACAGGGTTGGTAATCCCGCAGTGTGATCAGTCGTGTGTTTGTTGGAGAGGAGAGTTCTATTTGTTTGAGCACATTGTTTTCAGAAACGAGAGGACTACCTTACAATCCTTTTTTGGCGGCCATGAATATACCTATTAGGGAAATACTGTGAGGCAGTTTTTAACTACTGCAATTATAACGCACACGAATATTCACATTGCAGGCTGAAGATGGGAGTTTGTGGGAGTTTAAATAAATATACATATATGGTTCAAATTGGCAGTTAATTCGTTAAGTAAATATTAATGCAAGTCGGCGATGTTTTACTTGGGTATCATTTATTACCATGGAGCAGGAAACATAAACGACGTGTATACATATTGCAGTTTGTGTTATATAAAAGCCTAGCGCTTGAGTGTAAGTATTCGTATGTCATGAACTGAAATTACTGTCCTTAATGATGTATACTGTATACATGTATACATGTCATGACTTGTCATGACTTCAATGGCTGATGAATTTAATTGTGGTGTCGTCATGCATGGGGTATTAAAGAGGTAGACTACGCGATCATATGAAGGCAGAAGCGCCGATACTGTCTGTCTACCGACTCCTATTCTCACCTCCACGCGGTGGCTGCTGAGTGTCTAGCTCAGCTCCTCAGCTGTAGATCGGGTAGACCCCTTTGTAAAGTTGTTGGAGGCAGCAAACTAGAGAGGGGGGTAGTCTGAGCCGACACCAGGGATCAGCTATGTCTTCGGGACGGTGGGGAGAAATTCCCAAGATGTGGTCAACGGCGGCGTCGACGGTTCGAGGAGGAAAACTACCTGGTGAATACCTTATTTCGGGCTACTACGGCATATGTATTTAGAGCTCAGGCCGATAAGGAACGGCACAGTCGGCCCCTTATTAGAATCTGGTCCTCCAGGTTGGGTTACGCTTGGAGTTAACATCCCTATCGCTTAAAATAAACACTTGTTCAGAGACAACCATTTGCCTCGTCTTAAAGGGAACAAATTCCCTTAAGGTCGCTTAACAGACCAGGTGCGGCCGGACAACTGGTCAAATCTCTAGACTGCTATAAGGCAGATATTACCGTACTCCAAGAAGTGCGATGGGTTGGGTCAGGTAAAAAGGGGATGAAAAACTATGATATGTACTACGGAAACTGCTACAGAGAAAATAAACAACGTTTATTCGGATGCGGATTTGTTATTCGAGACAGATTCAGGCAAAAAGTCTTAAGCTTCCGGCATGTAAGCGAACGCCTCATCACTATCCGCTTTAAAGCCAATTTCGGCAATATAAGCTTAATATGTGTCCACGCCCCCACAGGGGAGAAAGACGACCGACATAGACAGAACATATGCCCAATGTCCTAGCTATGGCACGAAAATCGTTCTAGGAGATTTCAATGCGAAGCTGAGTAAGGAAGCTATCTTTGAACGAGTCGTAGAAAAGCACAGCCTACATAGCATCATGTCTGAAAACGGACTAAGGCTAGTGGACTTTGTGGCGGGACGTAATCTCGTAGTAGCAAGTACACGATTCCCACAGCTCAACATCCATAAGGGAATTAGGCGGTCTTCTGATCAATCGACAACCAATCGAATTGCGATCGACGGCAGACACTATTTCAGCATCCTATATGTCCGAATCTTTCGAGGAGCCAACATTGACTCGGATCATTACCTTGTTGCAGCCAGAATCAACGGAGTCGAGTAAGAACACCAAAATTTAACTCCAGAAAGCTGCAATCGCAAGATACGGACCTTCGCCGATCAAGTCTCCGTCAAGCTCTTTCAGGACCCGATGCAACCTGCACAAACTATAGAACTGCGAAGGAGACATTGTCAGAACGCCATCAGAGAGGCCATCACCTTCGAGAAACCCCTGGTTTGATGACGAGTGCAGGCAGGCCCATGTATAGAAACAGAATGCATACATGGACACACCGCATCGACGGACGACAGCTACCCGCGAGCTCTATGAACAGAAAAGGAGGGAGGAGCATGCGCTTCTGAGAAGAACAAAGGAGCACGGGAAGCGCGAGATCAAGGAGATGGAGAGATGCTATTGCAGGAACGACGTTCGAAGGTTTTACCAAAAAATAAAACCAATATGCCAGAGCTTTAAAGCCAGAGCGGTATCCTGTAGGGATGAAGAGGGACAATTAGTACTGCATTCACAATCGATGCTGAGAATATGTAAAAAACCACTTCTGTAGTCTGTATAACGGCGAAGATAGGTCTGATACCGCTGTCAGGCAGAATGATCCATTTGCAACGGACGAAGATACAAGAGAATGTCGTTCACCTGACCTAGATGAATTTAGAACTAACAAAGCTGCTGGAGCAGACGGAGTCCCCGCTGAACTATTTAAAGCAGCCGGCGATGAGATTTTGAGGAACATGCACCAACTCATCTGCAAGATACGGTCGGGAGAAAACATGCCCGACGAATGGAATCTCAGCATAAGAAAGGATATCCTTATGACTGCGCCAATTACAGAGGGACAAAGCTCCTGAACATGCGTACAGGGTCCTCTCTGCCGTACTGTGTAAGCGCTTGAAACCTATCAGTGTGGTTTCATTTACACTATATCAGATCTTGGAGAAGACCCATGCATTTTAGGTCTACACGCACCACCTCTTTGTCGACTTTAAAGCCACATATGAAAGTGTTTATAGAGAGGAACTATACAAAGCCTTGTCATGTCTCTGCCAAACTCGTCAGACTGTGCACTATGGCTGTGGAGAAATCTCGCTGCTCCATTAAGGTCTTATGTGAACTAATCGAGACCTTCGTTGTTAAAAAAAAATTTAGTAAGGGTGACGCATTGTCATGTGATTTCTTTAACATCATATTGGGTATATAACTTAATTCGTGAGGTTTTTTTTACAAAATTTGAACGTTTATTTAAGAAAAACATGTACAATAGTATTATTCAAAGTATTGCCCATCTGAAGCTATGACTTTTTCCCATCTTTCTGGCAATTTGTGGATCCCATCCCAAAAGAACTGCGCCGGCTTGGCAGCCAAGAATGAATCAAGCCAATTTTTGATATTCTGCTCTGCTGTGAACCGTATTTCAATGAGAGCGTTCTGCATCGACCGGAACAAATGGTAGTCAGAAGGGGCAAGGTCTGGGCTATAAGGCATCCACTGTTTTCCAAATAGTTCTTAACCGGAATAGCGACGTGGGGCCGAGCGTTGTCATGATTGCAGATTATTGCCTCGTGTCTGGTCGCGTATTCCGGGCGCTTTTCGGCTACTGCTCTCTTCAAACGGCCTAATTGTGTTCGGTAGCATTGTCCATTGATAGTTTCACCCGGTTTTAGCAGCTCATAATACAGCACACCCTTCTGATCCCACCAAATATAGAGCATTACCTTCGCGCCATGGATATTCGGCTTTGTCGTTGATTTGGCTGGTTGGCCGGGTTTCACATATGATTTTTTGCGCTTGGGGTTGTCGTAATGGATCCATTTTTCATCACCAGTAACAATCCGATGCAAAAATTACTTCCTTTTGTGGCGTTCCAGCAGCATTTCGGACATGCAAAACAGCCTTTCGACGTCTCTCGGCTTGAGTTCATGTCGAACCCAATTTTCTTGCTTTTGAATGTATCCAGCTGCTTTTAAACGTTTTGAAATGGCTGCTTGAGTGACACCCAAAGATTCTGCGAGCTCTTCGCGTGTTTGGCAACAATCTTCATAGAGTAATGCTTCCAGTTCTTCATCTTCAAACTTTTTTGGCTGCCCAGGACGTTCATCGTCTTCCAAGCCAAAATCACCGCTCCCGCCCGAAGAGTCTTCGACTCCAATCCCAAAGGACGATGCAGCAGAGGACAACCGCATCTAAGGTGGAGCGCATAGGTGGAAAGGGACCACAACCAACTGGGCATGCGGCGCTGGAAGCAGCTGGCCAAAGATCGTGCCGGCTGCAGAGGCTTGTTGGTTGAGGCCTTGGTTCACCTTGAAGCGCCTTCTAAGTAAATAAGTTAGTCGTCATTCATGAAGAAGATGATGTGAATTATTGAGAAGGGCAAGTATAAGCGGCATATATTATTTAGACCAAATAATTAAAGAATAGGTCCTTGCAAAGGAAATTTTGTACGATCAATTGAATGGTGATCGTATAACCTTCTGTGTTCATTTATTTCTTTTTAATTATGTTTCTTTTATATATAATTATTTAAAATATATATATATTTTTTTATTAATTTTTTTGTTATTATTAACGATTAAAAGTAACATGAAAAACTTTTCGTAATACATACTACTAACACGTTAAAGAGAAGTGCAGGTTTATCAGGATCCGCAGCGTAAAAACTGCCCATTCCAAGGAAACACTGGGTGACATATTTGGTGAATATTCCATTCATTCAAAATAAACATTGGTTTGCGGAAAAACTGTTGAGAGATATCTATCATCAGGTGGTGTTTTTAACATATAGGGTCCGCCAAATAACTTTTGTTTTTTTTGAAAATGCTATAAAAAAAAAACTACTGAATATTTTCTCAAATTTCTTTTTTTATTTGAAAGTACAATCCTTCCGGTTAATAATGGAAAATAATTTCATTCAAATGGCTGCCTCGGCTGGCCATGCAGTAGCCTACACGATCGGTCCAATTTTTAAGCACATTATCGATTGTGTGCAGCTGTATTTCACCAATGGCTTCACGAATATTGTCCTTTAAAGCGTCAATTGTCTCTGGCTTGTCGGCGTAACACTTATCTTTGACGGCACCCCACAAATAATAGTCCAACGGTGTCAAATCGCAGCTCCGAGGTGGCCAAACGACATCAGCTCTGCGGCTGATAATGCGATCTTCAAAAACAGGCCGCAAAACATCGAGTGTAGCTTCCGCTGTGTGGTAGCTAGCGCCGTCCTGTTGAAACCAAATGTTGCCAATATCCTCCTCTTCAATTTTTGTGAACAAAAATTCGTTCAACATGGCCCGATAACGATCGCCATTGACTGTAACGGCCACTCCTTGCTCATTTTCGAAGAAAAATGGCCCAATTATGCCTCTGGACCAAAATCCGCACCAAACAGTGGCTCGTTTTGAGTGCACCGGCTTTTCAATGTATGCGTGCGGGTTTTCTGTGCCCCAAATGCGACAATTTTGCTTGTTTACATACCCGCCAAGATCAAAATGAGCTTCATCTGAAAAGATGATTTTTTTGGCAAAATCGGCATCTTCTGATCGCAGGCCCACTTAGCGAAGCGTTGTTCAAGCGTATACACAACCATATTCGTTCAGCGGAAGGATAAAACTAATTATCTGTCAAATCAGACATGAGCTAAGTGTTACCATTCACGAAATAAGCACTACTTGAAAAAAAAAAACGTTAGATGGCGGACCCTTTATATCCGACACTGTTATATTGCCTCATATTGATGCGCGTTTGAATGGTGCATTTCAATCTACAATTTGCGTCAATCGCCTTTATTTTATTAAATAATATGATAAATTGTTCTCAGTCATTAAAAAAGCGAAACAAAATAGGAGTGAAATTTTCAGAAAGACAGTCCTTTTAAGAATTACAGAAATGAAACGCAGCATTCTCAAAGCTAATGAATATTTTGAAATAATTGAAAGTCTTTCTGATGATGTATTCCGAAGTCATTTCCGAATGAGTAAAAACACATTTTTGGTATGAATTTTTCTCGATATGTAGACAGTTTTTGAATTTTTTTTCAGAGTCGAGAATCAGAACGAGGAAGACTCGGAGTAAGTTTCAAGTAAGCTTTGCTTTTTGCTATATGGAAACTTGTAATTTGATGTTCATATCCAGACTTATCAGACCGCTTTGATATAGCAAGGGGACTATCATATAAAAAAGTTACAGGAGTAACAAGAGTTATAAGTAAGCATCGTAGGTTCTTCATAAGGTGGCCTGTAAGTGAAGCCGACTAAAATTTCCATACGTATTCGGTTGTGTGGATGGATCCCATCTTGAAATTCTTCTCCCTTCGAAGGACAGCGGTAGCTATTATAACCGGCATGATACACACTCAAAGATACTACAAGCAAAAAAAGCTGCCAATTGGTATTATCCTATTTTACAAAAATGTGCTGTAGGGAGGTGCCAAGTGTATTTTCTTAGATATATTCTTTGCATGGCAAGGCAGATCTCACGATGCGTCTAGCGAAATAGTTCATTAGGCAAAGCTTCCTCCAGGAGCTTTCCTTTAGGAGACGCAGCATATACACTTTCAACCTACTTAATGGTTCCTTTCAGGGACAATGGACATTTAAATGAGCACCAAAGAAATGTTTACGTTCAACGAGAGTGTCCATTGAACAAGCCTTTGGAATGTTAAAAAACAGGTTTCGAGTTCTAAAGTTTCTTGAAATCTACAACCTGAAAGAGCCAAAGCATATAGTTACAACTTGCGTTTTTCTTCATAACTTATAAGAACTAAGTTAAAAATACAACTTAACTTAAAACAAAAACTTCATTTAAAATAAAAACTAGTTGTTATTGGCACCTTGCAGCATCTTATTTAAAAGCTTTTTTTATATCCTGCAAGGCCTCGATTCGTTTTGCGCTAAACCCATATGCTCTTGTGACGGTTCTGCTCATCTGCCTATTCTTTCTTAATTAATTAAAGGATTTCAGCTGTGTCTGTTTTCTTCCGTTTTGCTCTTGACTTCGGCTGGACTGATGTTGATGTAGAGGCTACTGGTGTCGGGTCATTTTCGCCCTCTGATTCATCCGATTAGAAATCCACCAAACTCGGAATTAAGTTTCCTTTAGGTGGGTCGATAAACTGTTTGGTCCCACATATTTCATCGAAATCGTCAAAATATTCCCATCGATTAGCCTCTCTTCCAGTCTGTTTATTGCGCTGCTTTATGCGTTTATAGGTTACGAGAAGGTTGTTACATCTTTAAAGAATTTCCTTCTTCGAGATTGCGCTCAAAATTGTGCTTTGAAAAAAGCTCTACTACATTTATGAATTCTCTGCGTAGCAGTGATGCCAATTTATGCATTTGTGAATTCTCGGCTTTGCGTTCTTGTGCAATATTGCATTTATGAACGGGCCCTAAAACATAAGTATTCATCAAGAGTTGTTGCAAAAACGTTTAGAGTTTACTAACGAGGGCAATACTCAGCTCATGGAATATGGGGGTGATGTCATATTTTGCGAAGAAACGAAGATAATGTTGTATTACAACGAAGGTCCCAACAAAGTGTGGCACAAGCCTTAAAATTCAGAAAATGTTCTTTGATTGTATGAGGGCTTATATCCAGCAAGTACGTTGGCGATTTGGTTTTTATTGAAAATAATATGGACGCTAAGAAGTATTTAAACATTTTACGGCCATTTGCTCAAAAGCACTAACGATTTTTTATGCCAATGAAGGGGAGGTGGGCAAAAAACCAAAGTTCAAGTTCTACTAGGACAACGATCCAAAGCATAAACAGTCCACAGTTAAAACGTGGTTGCTTTACAATTGCAGCAAATTGCTAAATATATCAGCTCAAAAGAGACTGTGAAAAAAGTTGTTTCAGTCCTTTAACCAGAAGTTCTATATTGATGTTCTACTTGATCCTGACCTACTTTTGAATGGTCAAGTTGTAAATCCTCAATACTGTATACACTCGAGACTACATCAAGCAATCGAAAGAAAATATCCTGAGTAGACTAGAAAGAAATTTGCCGTCGTCCCTGACAGAAATGCCCAACTAACCGTATATGCTGCTTCTTACATCATAACATCACATCACTCCAATCGTTCATCAGTGCCTAGCGCCTCGCATTCGACTGCCTATCTTCACGGTTTCACTGGTTTTATCATTAAAATCCCATTTGGAAGTTATGCTATTTTCAATTAAAAATATTGACAAACATAATTTCAAGGTCCTTAGAATTCGAATTCTAAGATGATTGCTTGGGGATGGATGGGGTGTATTGGGGATTTGTTGTTTGTACTGCTTAGTATGCGCCAATCCATGGTATTCATTGTGCAAATTGGTTCGAGTCCATAACATTATTTGTTTCCACCATATATGAGAACGATTTAGGTTGCAACTTATTGACATTTAAAAGAGTGACATATGTACATAAATTCAAAATATGTAGAATATCAACTTTGGTCTTTAGTTAAAAGTAGAAATTAACATCGTTGTTTGCGTTGACTACAGACCCAACAGCCACTTTTTAATTTTCGAAGAACTTGTCAATCCAATCAAAATTTTAAATTCAAAATAGTATTTCCCATAATGGCTGGAGTATTAGGCTTTCGTCCTGCGCTTTATATCTCTTCGCTGTATACGTTCACCTGTCCCTATATAAATCAGCTGTCTTGGCACTGAGTGAAACACAGGTAAGAGGGAATACCGATTTATCTGATTTGAACTTGCCTGGATATAACTTGGTGCCCCTTTTCTTTCTCCACCGCGGTCTCGCCCTTTCACTGTTCCAATCCGGAATTAAATTTTCTGTGGCTAAAAATCTATGTCCGTAAGCATTTAATCCACTACTGTTTTATTTATAGAAGTCCAAAACTCGACAGCAATTTAACTTTCAATGCGTTCGATACGCTATCCGACTCCAGCACAAGAATTGTATCCCTACATCCTCACACTGAGATTGCCATTGCGGGCGATTTCAATGTACACAATTCTAATTGGCTTCGACTTAACGTAGAGATCTTTGCTGAGGTAAATAATCTGACCCAGGTAGTAAATGAGCCTACACGAATACCTGACATTGCAGATCATTCCGCCAACACCTTGGACCTATTTCTCACCTCTCATCCTGACAAATATTCTGTTGCCATATTGTCGCCTCTACGCTTGTCTGACCACTGTGTGTATCAGCTAATTTCTCGTCTTCACCCTACACAGTTAGAGAACAAATTGCTAAAATAACAGTATAGCTATAAGAGAAAACCAATTGGAGCGGTCTTAACGACTTTAGGAATTTTAACTGGTCAGGTCACTATCTTTCCTCGATAATGACGTGGATGCCGCTGCTGATATGATCACAAACGTTCTTTTGAGATTCTATTCATTTAGGAGATCCTTTATTCCTCACAGAGTGAAGAGTATCAAACCCAAGGAAAATGCGTGGTATTACTCGAGCTGTAAAGAGGCCATCAGGTTGAGAGAGTTGAGTTTTCGGATTTACAAAACCAACCCTACTGAGGAAAACCGGAAAAAATTTAAACGGCAAGAAGAAAAAAAAAAGTTGAGGCAGAAAGTGCTACAATGTCCCAAGGGTAGCAAAAACTTTTGGTCATTCGTGAAAAACGTAAAGAATTCAGCCTCGTCGTCAACTCCCACGATCACTTACAATGACATTCCAGCTGTCAGCTCTTTAGACAAGGCCAATCTGCTTGCTGCGCATTTCGCGTCTAGCTCAATGCTGCCAGATTCCACATTGTCTTCGCCTGTACTTAAGAGCGGTGATTTCACCGTGGGACAAATTCATTTTCGCACTCCTACAGTTGCAAGAGTACTTAAAGATCTCAACGTACATAAATCCGCTGGCACGGGTGGTATACCCCCAATACTTCTGAAGAGGTGTTCTTCTGCGCTGGCAAAACCACTGCGTAAGCTTTTCCATCTATCCTACTTTTCAGGTCTCTCTCCGAGTAGATAGAAAACAGCATCTGTCCAGCCCGTCCCTAAAAAGGGCGAATCTTCGTCCCCCTCCTCCTACTGACCCATAGCACTAACGTCCCTTCGTTCCAAGGTCATGGAAACGCTGATAAACCGTCAGCTTATGAAATATCTTGAATCGCGAAAGCTTTTTAATGACCGGCAATACGGTTTTCGCAGCAACAGGTCCACTGGTGATCTGATGGCATATCTCACCGAATAGTCTTTGCACAAATTAGGGGAAAGCAATATCGTTGCGCTTGATATTTTAAAATCATTTGACAGAGCTTGGCATCAGGCTCTTTTATCGAAAATGCGTGCTTATGGCATCGATAAATCTCTCCTTCTATGGATTAGAAATTAACTTTCGACCCATTCAATTCATGTTGTTTTGGATGGGTTCAAGTCTGATATTCACCAAATAATTGCTGGTGTTCCCCAAGGTTCTGTTTTGTCTCCGCCTCTCTTTCTCATTTTTATAAATGATCTCTTGTCTGTTACTTCTAATCCAATCCACTCCTTCGCTGATGACAGTACTCTCAGCTTTTCATATTCGTTCCAGGACTTATGTTCCTGCTCTTTGGCCATAGAACTGGAACGGCAGCGTATGTTAAGGACATTGAATTCCGATCTTGACAGCATAATCGATTCGGGTAAAAATAGTAGAGCTTCTAAAACTCAATGCTGTCTACTGTCGTTAAAGCGAACCCGTAATAATCAGCCATTATCCATGAATGGCGCTTCTGTCGACGAAACCGGAAAAATTTCCATCCTCGATATGTGTATCAATACCAAACTTAATTGGAATGATCACATATTTGCAGTCGCCAAAAACACGGCAAAACGCCTAGGTTTCCTTAAACGATGCAAGAAAATTTCACCCCCTCCGATTTGGCTTCAATTTATAAGGCCTACATCCGCCCAAAGCTTGAGTATAACGCTCATATCCGGTCTGGTGCCCCTAGACCTCACTACACCTACTTGATAGAATACAAAAGCGAGCGATAAAACTTATAGGAGTCAGTAATATCACAAAGTCAATTAACCCGCTCGAACACCGACGTAATGTGTCTTCCTTGTCACTGTTTTATCGCTATTTTAACAACCGTTGCTCAAATGAGTTAGCCAATTGCATTCCTTACTCGCATTTGCATTCCATACTCGTCTTGCCAGGAATACTCATCAGTTCACCCTTAAGCCTGCTTTCGGACGTACAGTTAGGTTCAGAGATTCGTCTTTCAGCCGCACAACACGATTATTGAATGTTCTTCCCAGCCCAATATTTCCTACTCACTACAATCCACACACATTTAGGACCAATGTGCACAGGAACCTCCTCTCCCTTTCTCCCTCTACACCTTCGGTCCGTGCTGTGTCCTGATTTCGGACACTTAAGGATAGTCATAACCCCTTTTGCGCGCGCAAACTATAAAAAAAATATATGTACATGTATATGGATTTTTGAATTTTTGAAATATGTATATTTATTTAATTCAAAAGCGTTCCGGTACTGAAAAACTGTTTGGAAAACTATTGTAGTTTAAATTTAAACAAACAAAACACGCACTACTGTTTAAATACACCTTAATTCTTATACGGGCAACACACGAGTGAATCGTTTCTCACCTCATCTTTCTGTTCCACCGGTAGTTCCTTTACATTTTGTTCATATTCCCAGAATTCAAAACTAAGCCTACTACTCGTCTATGAGTACATACTGTCATATCTTGGACATACATAAGTATGCCCCATCGTTCGAAAAGTCTTCATTCCCCTATCGTGCTTTGCATCCGTTTTTTTTGCCGCCTTCTACATATCTATTTTACTCGTATTTTAAGCGAATCCACCCTGCCGGCAGTCGTGGCGCGAATGTCAGTCAAATTCAATAAATCAATTTTGATTTCAAAACACTATCACGTAGGAGAAGTATAGAATACCAAAATTGAGCATAAAAAAATAAAGAAGTCAACTTTTCTGCCGTTTCGGCAAAATTTTAGCAATGCAAACCTTTTAAGGCTCTTTCTATCGTCCTTCGTTTTTGCAGTTCACATGAAATCACATACACCCTACGATAAAACTTCACATCCCATACATGGTTATCTGTGTACAGAAAAGAAGTTCAGCGTTACGGTGTTCGGATGTTCGAATAAATGTAAAAATTCCTTAATTCGAGCAAAGAATAACAAAAACGAATCAACCCAAAAGGACAAAGGATTTTTCATGAATGTCATGTAAATTTCATTGACATGATTTCCATTCCGATTCTAAGCTTCCATTTTATTTTACTCGTATTTCATTTTACTTTTTCGGATATTGAAACTCGGTAACATGTATGGTGATGGGGGTGGATGGGAATGGAATTAAATCTTCATTGCTCATCCTTTCATTCCTTAGTCCCTTTTCTTTCGTTATTGTTAGTATAGTAAGTCAGGTATTGGGAATATTCAATTGCCGTCATTCGATTTGTTTTTCATTGTATTGGCAGTGGATTGAGGATAATGATGTGGATATCCTTGCATCCTATTATACGCCTGCTTGCCGTTTCGTGAAACTTGGGGGCTATAAAGGGTGTTCCAGTTAATTGCGGATCTTTTGTTTGTTATATGATGATAATGTTGTTTTGCTACGGATCTGGTACCGACATGCTTCGCATTATGTGCGGCTTATTGCTAATATCTGCTATTGTACGGAAGCGTGTGGCACAAAGCTCCTTACATCCGGATTTCGTTGGGACGCAGGCGAACGGCTGAAAGGACATTTCATGAAAATAATGAGAATTGTTTGTAATGTTGTGCTGGTGGACCACAACCACACGGATATCAATAGCTTTATAGCTTCTCTCTTTTGCTCAACAGGATTTCATACTTAGAGTCAGCTAAACTGTGTTGAATCAATAAAATCGTTTGGCTTGATTGCTTGGATACGAAACAATCTCGATTGAGGAAGGCAATGCGGAGTATTGACATTTGTCGCATGGCATCGAAAATGTGCTGTTGAATGGAAGGAGCTACTGGTAAATCGAAATGAGATCCTTGACTGATTAGCGTAGTTTTTTCACAGCAATGTTGTTCCACTTGTTACTGGTTGAGTTGAAGGCAATGACCTCGAACTATGTAAGTCCCGAAGAACCCAAGTAACACGAGTAAATGGACAGCCTAGAGGATGGAATTGCTCCAGGTGGCACCCGCGATCCAGGAAATTCACCCGCGATCTCCCTGATCATGGTCGGGTCAAAAATTCTCTCATTCATTCTAAACTCACGGCAGGTCAGAACGGCACCGACTCCTGCGGCTGACCTAGTTTCAGCAACAGGCTTCTGTATTCAAGCTCAGAGGTCTGCTCTGATGAACGGCACCTTCATGGTGAGGAACGCCTCACAGTACACTACACATCTGCCTGGATCAGGAGCATGGTGCCAAAAATCCCTCCTCTGGAAACTACTACCTATCAGGTAGTCAGTCTCCCAAAATTAACGCGCACCATCTGCTGAATTCCGGGGAAACCTGGAAACAAGTTGATGTGCTGACGCGATTACGTGCGCAGAACTTGGGACTTGACTCGAGTGCCTGGAATGTCTATTGCTACAAAGAGAGTAAGGGCACTCTGAAAAAAGAGGGCTTCATTCTGGTTATGGGATTGAATCACGGCTCTGTACAGACCCTGAAATCTGTATACGATTTACGTCCCTAATTCGGCCTTGGTTGTATTTTATTCCATTGTGATAACAAGTAGTCGAAGGATGGAACGTGATTTTATGATTTTTATTCAGATCAATCTACAGCACTGTAAGATTCTTCTCAGTAGAATAATTGTATGCAGTAGTACAAATCATCACATTGTATCCATTCAGCAACCATGTGTGCGCTATGATTTATTATGATAAGCGTGAAACCAGAAAGATTGGACTCATCATTTGCTGTGATGCTAATGCTCAAAACACTTTTTGGGGCAGCAGCAAATGCAACCAGAATGGAGACCATGTTTCAACTAACTTTATCATCAGTAATGTTGGCTCTCAACCAATCTTTGTGACGGCGACACGACAGGAGGTGCTTGACCTAACCCTGACTAATGAAGTGAAAGTCATCACTAACCAGAAACTCTTAAAAGATGCTACGTTGTCAGACTACATATATATCGAATTCCAATTGAGCTGTGTAAACAGAGGCTGCCCGCAAGGTGGCGTCTTGTCTCCGTTTTTATGGTGCATGGTGGTCGACTTTCTGCTCGATACTCTCAATGCAAAGGCATGCGGATGATGATGCTGTTCTCTCAGGTTTAGCGACTGGCTGTCTCAAAGCACAAGTGGCGCTAAATGTGATCAATGACTGGTGCACGAGTAATGGGCTATCGGTTAATCCTCTTACAACTGATGTCGAGGAAAAATATTGGCATTACTCAGCTGGTGCTAAAAAGCATTCCCATCTCGATATCCGAGGAAGCTAAATACTTGGGAGTCGTCTTAGATAGCAAGCTTCTTTGGTCAAAGCATGTTGAGTCCAAAGCAATGCAAAGGTGCCTTTTGCAAAACATGAAGCTTATCGCCGAAAAAGGTACTCTGGATCTACACGGCAATGATAAGACCGATAATCTCATGTGCATCGGTTGTTTGGTGGAACAGGCTAACACGCAAACACGTTATGGCCTCTTCCACCAAACTCCAAAGAGCGGCTTGTCTCACATGTACGGGGGCTTTTCCCAGTACACCGGGAGCTGCTCTGGATGCTATGATGAATCTTCCACACCTTAACATACATATATATCAGAGGTCTCGCCTCAAGAGAAATGGTTCTTTGGTACAACTCGCATTGGAGTGACAATGTACTTGCGCGAGAAATATCCTGTGACCCCTGTCTCATGCCTTCTGACGCAATGACACATTTCCATGGCGTCAGGACTGGCTTTGGCCAGACACTGAACCTAGAATGGAATGTCTTCGCATTTTCACAGATGGCTCCAGGACTGGGCAGGCGTCTGGTCCGGCGCTGGAGTTTTCTTTGAGCGCGAAAACAGAGGAGAGTTTCTCAGGATCTGAACCCGCCTTAGGTCTACCTGCTTCCACGGTCAAATCTGACATCAACGACTGGGTCCTTAATGCATATGCAGTCATGTATGGAGGGAATATCTAGGATGTGCGATGACTAAGCGAGTACGCCCTAATGTTTGCAAGAAGTCCGCAACATTTTACTCACCCTTAAGGAGAAATGATTGCAGAGGGCTTGTGGGCGTTATTGGGGGCCATTGCACTTTTGCTTAGCAACTCTACGTGCTTGGCATGAGTGAGACGCCCTTCTGTGCTGCATGTTACGAAGAGAATGACACGACAGAACACTTTCTCTGCGACTATCCCGCTGAATCTCTTAATTCTACATCACTGAAGCCCCTCGTCACTTTTCTCCGGCCAACGGGAAAAATACAATAAAGAAAGGTGCCTGTCTGGTAGTACAATGGACCAGTAATTGCCGCTGAGTGCTCCAACAGATAGTAGAAGCTTCCAACAAAAAAATAAAAAATAAATTGGTACGCTATTTGCGGAAGTACGGACAGGATGTTTCATCGAACGGGTGTTGGCTATTTGTTTTTGTGCTAAATTGAATACTATTCGTTGGTGTTGTTGATGATCCCCATTGAATCGCGGCATATGAATCGAAGTATGCCACGGTATAATTTATTTTGCGTTTGGTTTTGTTTGCGTTTTATTTTCATGTTTTGATACATGAAAAGAGGCTTTTGTTGAACTCTTTAATTTTTTGTTCATTTTTCTACTGTTGGTGCCATTCGAAAAATGTATAATCCTTGGGGCATTCTTGTTGATCCAGTAGGGAAAAATGCAAGATACTAATGCAGAATAAAAATACTATTCTGAATTATGTTTCGAGAAAATATCTCGCGAATTTAAATACAGCTTGACATATTTTAAGGGAACTTAATACCTTTTAGCATCGATCTATTGAGGCTATTCAAATAACTTTGGAGCATTGTAACTATTGAGACCCATATACCAACTACTGCTCATTGATTCAGTAGGTCACTAAGCATGATGTTAAAATTATACATATATACATATCCTTCGCAGAGGTATTAAAAGAGTCGACCATAGTGAATCATAGTAGACGGCTTCCTCTTTTCAATTTTGACAACACACCCCAGTTACATATATTTGAAAGTAAATAATGTAATCTGGCAGCACTTACCACTATTTGGCAAAGCATGATAGTTGGAAATCAAAGGGCTGACAACAAAAACTTTGCGGCCTTTTTTGGTATCATTCCTGCAGTATTCTGAAAGAAAAAAATATAAATATTTCTGTGATATAAATATTTAGCGCTTGAATATTATTTTTTATATCTAATATACCATAAATGAATTGGCCTACTATTTTTTCTGTCCCCAAATAATGATGTAAAAAGACTGAAAACGTGGATTTCCAGTCATTTATTACATAAAGTAAAAGCTAAAAACAAACTCAGAATTAAATGCAAACGATTTCCCTACAATTCTAACTTCCTCAATAAATATAAGAAGTTATGTGCTGAGCTTAAGAAGGAAATACCAAAATGCCGTGATGCATATTATCGCTCTCGGTTTAGTGCATCGAAAGGAAAATTAAAAAATGAATGGCTTCTAGTAAATAGTATTCTTAACAAAGCATCCCTAACCAAAAAACTTACTGTTATTAATGTCAACCAGTGTGAAGTTTCTGATAAACTTGTCATTGCTAATGAATTCAATTCGTACTTTACTAATATAGCGAAGAATTCATTACCATCTCCTATTCAATCTGCGTGTCATCAATGTGGGTCTCAGCACACTTCTGATGAACAAAGTCAAAGAAATAGTTTTGTTTTCGAGCAAATTACGCCTCTTGAAGTATTTAAAGCCATTGGTACCCTAAAAAATTCTAATTCTTGTGGAGTTGATGGCATTACCAGTCTTATGCTCAAAAAAATTGCTAGTTTTGTGATAGATGTGTTGGCAGATATTTTCAACAATTGTGTTATTGAAGGCGTCTTCCCGGAAGCTGTCAAATGTGCAGACGTTCTACCTCTGCTCAAAAAAGGTGCTGCTACGGAAATCTCCAACTATAGGCCAATTTCACTTCTTCCTGTCCTTAGTAAACTTTTCGAAAAAACTAATAAAAAGCAGAATAGTGAATTTTCTTAACTCAACTAAGTTCTTCGTTCCTGTTCAATTCGGCTTTCAAAAAGGGAAATCAACCGAGGATGCCCTTTTACAATTTTGTCTCAAATAATGGCAAACCTAGATCGGGAAAAATGCACCGCAGGCTTATTTATCGACATTACTAAGGCTTTTGATATGGTTAGCCATAATATTCTAATAAGGAAGTTGGAAAAAGCAGGTTTTCGTGGCTTCATGCTTGAATGGTTTAAATCGTACCTTCAAAGCCGTTCACAAAGAGTGAAATCATGCTCTACAATTTGGGTGTACCCCAGGGTTCGGCACTGGGACCTATCCTGTTCCTAATTTACATTAACTCGCTATTTCTACTTGACTTTAAAGGCAAACCGACTGCATTTGCTGACGACGTGGGTTTTTCCTATGGTTGCAACAGTCCCTTGGATTTGATCTCTGACATTAACTGGGACCTTTGTTTACTGCGCAACTGGTTTGCCCAACATAACTTGGTAATAAGCAAAAAAACTAAAATAATGCACTTTAATTTGACAGCATTAAACCTCGATGCTAATGTCTATTTTCATTCATCAGATTGCCAGAGATATACGCTGTCCATATGCAATTGTACCCTTGCTCCGTCTGTTCCCTCTTTTTGTAATGACTTAAGCTGTAGCGATAACTGCTTCTTAATCGAAAACATTGACGAGTTTAAATATCTAGGGTTTACCATTGACTATAAAATGACTTTTTTAAATCACATAGACTATTTAAAGAAATATTTTCGAAGCACAATTAGACATTTCTTCTATCTAAGAAAGATCTGCTCTAAAGAACTTCTCAAAATGGTATATCATAGCATTTGGGATTCTAAGCTGCAATATGGAATCACGTGCTGGGGTGGTGTATACTTTAGTAGAATCCAAAACTTACTAACGCTGCAGAAAAATGTTCTGAGAAAAATATGTGGGAAACCAAGTAAATATCATTGTTATTCGTTGTTCTGTGACTTGAAAATTCTTCCTGTAAGGCATTTATACTGTTTTAAAGTTCTAAAGACTTTTTTTATGAGGTCTGGAAACCGTAATTTTCGTCTGATCTCGTCTCATAATCTACGTGTGAACTTCTCCAATTTGTTACCTGCTCCAAAGTTCCGTACCACAGCCTATCGTAATTTTTACTCCATCTTATCCATTCGACTATTTAACAAGCTTCCTCGATCACTCAGGACAATATCAACACCTGGACTTTTTATAAAGCAGATAAAGCGATGTCTTTTGAATTACAATTATACGAGCTTAGAATTTCTTATTACTGGCTCCGAGTTTTCATCTATTCACTGACATATTGGTTTAATTGTTGAATACTTTGTCTCTTCAAAAAATTCCCTTCTTTTTTCTTTGTTTTGTATTTTAGTTATTAATTTATCTTAAGTCTCAAGATGCTGTCATTGTTTTATATTATTCTATAGACTGTGCAAATTACACATGTGTTTTTCCTTAATATTTTGTCACCCCCTATTTTGTCTTATTTATATTGTATTTTATCTTTGTAAAGTGGCATTCGACACTATTTATTACTTGTAATTAAATACAGGATGTCACCTAATGCATATAATAATAAATAAAAAATAAAAAAAAATAAAAAATAAATAAATAAAACTGGATCAAGATCCGTGCCAAACGCAAAGTGAACTCGCAGAGTCGTTGGGAGTGACTCAGCAAACAATTTCCCTTCGGTTAAAGAAATTTGGATTTGGCAAGGAAATTGGGTGCCGTACGAGTTGAAACCGAGAGATGTCGAAAGGCGATTTTTCACCTCGGAACTGCTTCTTGAAAGACATCAAAGGAAGGGATTTTTGCATCGCATCGTGACTGGAGATTAAAAGTGGATATACCCCACGAAGAAAAAATACTATGCAAAGCCTGGTGAACAAGTTCCATCATCGTCTACATCGACGCCAAAGAAAAACATCCACGGTTAAAAAGTTATGCTCTGCATATGGTGGGACCAGACGGATGTGGTGTACTATGAGCTGCTAAAACCAGGCGAAACCATTGATGGGAAACGTTATCGACTACAACTAATGCGTTTGAGCCGTGCATTGCGTGAAAAACGGCCAGAAACGACCGAAAGGCATGACAAGGTGATTTTGAAACATGACAA
Organism: Merodon equestris; assembly: GCA_958301585.1. Classification (NCBI taxonomy): domain Eukaryota; kingdom Metazoa; phylum Arthropoda; class Insecta; order Diptera; family Syrphidae; genus Merodon; species Merodon equestris. Next base: position 49,895,884 of record OY284416.1, read on the forward strand.
CGCTCGGCCCCACGTGGCTGTAGCGGTCAAAAACTACCTGGAAACGCTGAAATGGGAGGTCTTACCCCACCCGCCGTATTCTCCAGACCTTGCTCCTTCCGACTACTGGCTTTTTCGACGGATGCAAAACGATTTGGGGAGTCACCGGTTCGGGTCTTTTGAAGAAATCGAAGAATGGCTCAATGATTGGATCGATGCCAGAGAGGACTCATTTTTTAGAGATGGTATTCGAAAATTACCAGAGAGATGGGAAAAAGTAGTCGCTTCCGATGCATTGAGTGATGCATTTTTACGTTTTTTCAATAAAAAAAAAAATTTTTGAACACAAAAAAACCGACCGAATTAATTTGTACTCCAATACATATTGTACATGTTACATTGCCTAGGAGCTAGGATTGCTCGGGTTTAAGAGCCTAAAATTTTGAATTTCCCAATTGTTTGTACTGATACATTAAACAAGATGGGATCAGCACGCCGAGTGCCAAGCTACAATTTCAGATCTTCTATCTTGAATTTTGCAAACTTTTACGTGGATCTCAGGAACGACAGTAGGTAAGGTTCTAAAACCGGTCGCTATGAGCTCAGAATAATGTATGTATGCGTACGGACGGACAGATATGTATATGATATTAGCGTACGGACGGACGAACAGACAGTCAGGCAGGAAGGCTTTTGCATAAGTCTTCCCTACCCCAGTTTTGCAAGGTAGAAGACTAAGATGAAAAGTCAATGGACAGTTTGTCTTCTCCCCATAATTGTATAGTATTCCAATGCATAAAATTCTTTTACTTTATTAAGATTCATATTTGATTAGAATCTAAATAAAGAAAACATGAATTTGGAGACTAGCAAGTTCTTCTAGTACGCACTTATCCATCCCCTTTTACCTCCAATGAGTCTAATGTGAAGATGGTCATTGTTCAGGTTTCAGTTATAATTTATTTACATCCCAAATTACTCAAAAATAGTTTTTTGGCGAATCAACAAATCACACTTACATTAGCTTAGAAAGTTAACGACCGGTCAAAGTGATAAGGTTCATAAGTTCTATGAATGTTAGCCTACAACATAGAAAACGGATTACAGTAAGGTTGTGCGTTTTTTATTTCATTTTTTAAAACCACCTTACACGTCAACAAAAATACTTAAAACTAGGTTAAATATCATAAAAATATGATAATACAAGGTGGCAAAATTAATCACCCGTTCGGAAGATATTATAATTTTTGCAAATGGCGTCGTACGTCATTCATATTTGACATTTGTGAATTAGACAGCTGAAGTACACAAACAGATAAACAGATATGCAATGGTGTACTGTACTCTACAAGAGCGTGGAATAATTGTGTCGATTTTTTTGACCTATAATCGGTCGGTGATGTTAGCGCAGAGTGAATTTCGACGTCGATTTCCTAATCGGGTCGTGCCAACTGGACAAACATTCCAGTGCTTAGCTACCCGAATCGAACAGACTGGAACCACAGAAGGCCATGCAGGGCATGGCCCCCATCAGATTGGTCGTTCGGCCTAGAATATCGCCGCTGTGACCGCTGATGTCGCTGAGCACGAAGAAACATCAAGTAGACGACGGACCACGCAATTGGGCATCACCAAACGGACCCTACAGCGAATTTTAGTGAAAGACTTACACATGTATGTACAAGCAGTGCATCAGTTAATGCCTGCTGACCGTCAGTCCCGTGGGAATTAATCACAACAACGAAGAGGACGATTTTGTGTCGGAAATCATCATGGACGACGAGGCGCATTTCCACTTAAACGGTTACGTCAATAATCTTCCAAGGTATCTGTCTACACTTTGTTTCGCCAGAAATTAAAAACCTGCTCCAATTTATCCTAATGCCCCGTGAGGCCTTAGACTAAGGTGTTGATAGTTGATGGAAGTTGATTTTCAACTTTAAGGTTCAATTCAACTGAATTTTCTCGGGGTCGCGCTCAAAGAAAATGACTAACGACCGTTAGTCCTGATCAGTACGCGATTAAATCATCCGCGTACCCTTATGAATAGTGAAGAGAAGCTAGAAGGATCGGCGAGTACATCATACCTTGTTGCAGTCCATTGTTAAAGTTAACATTGGCAATTTTCACAACGAACTTTCTACCGGTTACGTCAAAAATCATATATAGCAATGCTTTACATGTGTCCAGCCGGCTGAGCTTGTAGTAAATACCTTCTTACCATACGGTGTCGGAAGCTTTTTCCGAATAAATCAGACAAACGCCCGTGCATTGGCTCTTGCAATTGTTATATTGGATATCCGAAACGACTTTCGATGCGGCACGAATAGTGTCACGCCCCGCTCTGAAAGCGATAACCCATGTTGTCAACTAATTTAGACAGGCTTCTCGAAGATCTTGCTGACACTTGGAAGCAGACTTATTCATTGGAAACCGCTCTTGGGATAGGTTGCAACACCTTTGTTTTCCAATTTAATGCATTATTGAACAGATTACATGTACCTGTAAATTTCTACAGCCACTGATGGAAGGTGCCCGATCACAGCATTAGATATATTCCAATTCCCGAGGATTTTTTTCTATTCAAAGTCCCGAAGATTATCTGGAGATGTTCCCCTGTTTCTGCTGCTTCTCCTATTACCCCTGTTGTTGTTGCTGCTTTGACGTGAATGAAGTTGGGCGGCTGCTACCTCCTCTCTCTCCTTTTAATGCATCCTTCTTAATTTATCAACTACGGCCTTCAGCTTTGCACGCAGGTTACGTTGAGAGAGCGGCAAAAGTGTTGCTGACGTCCAGCTGCCTTGAATGTCGTTGGTGATGGTGCCGAACAACTTCCTTCCACTACACTGGCTTGTGATCAACTGACACTAGCCATCAAACTGAAATGGACGCAATGAGCGAAATTACTGAATTTGGTCAATCGACCTGTGATCGTATTTGCTTGACCCACATCGCATTTCCGAGAACATTCATTAACGGAAATACCACATTCTCTCCATATATAAGTTCGCTGAATCATATTAAAATTATTTTTATGCGGTCCCATAGCAATATTTAATTAAAGAGTGGCTGGAATGCAACCTAATTGTGAGTGGCAACTGATATCACACATGGGATGTACGCAAAAATATGATAACAAGGACGCAGATGGCCAACAATCGACTCACAACCTGTATTGCAGCATCGACGATAGCACCAACAAGGTGAATCCATATGAAGGCGTCACTAGCTTGTGTATCCAGTTCTCTGCTTTATGTTAAGCTCTACATAATCCCATAGGTGCACTAAACAGGAAGGTGAAATTCGAAAACACAAAAGCTGAAATGGGAACATACTACTTGCACTAAATATAACCCCTACACCACAGATATACATACATACGTAAGCAGCATCCGTTTGCCATTTTATACAATCAGGCTCTGTATCTGCAACACACATTCTCTGCCGAGCGACTAAAACAGAGCAATGACTTAAGAATGACTAAAAGTAAGCAACGAACACACTAAACGAAAGTACGTACGCAAAAAAGGACATTAAATGCATTTGCTTGATTCATTAAATTTTTTTTCTATATAACGGACTTTCTGGTTTGTTGCTTCAAGAAATTATACTCGTATGCAGCATTTCGTCAGAGTCACAGAAAAAATGAGTCCCTACATATTCACATCCTTCATCTGGAGAGGGCGTGTGCAAAGTAAGTACATACATATAACCAATATCATTTTCCCCTTTTCAATCCCGTTTCCAAAGAGACAAGTCCGCCCTCAGTTTTGATCGTCGATGATACAGGAACGGCAGCTAACATCTGAAAGGATTTTCTTTCTGTCCTTTATCTTTGTTTGCATTTCCTTTTTCCATTAATTCCCATTCAAATGTAGGGAGGTACACATGGCTGTAAAGTGATATAGACAAAAGAAGGCCTTTAGAATGAGATTGGTCTATGTATTTCGTTGCTTTTGCATTATTCTGGTAAAAAGAACGACTCGAAAATCTATGTAAGTGTGCGCTTAGGCAAAGTAATCGCGATTATTAAGTTATCGCAGTGGTAGATTGCCCGTCCCATAATCAGAAGATGCATGGTTCGATTCCCCAGTTAGGAGCACAGTATTTCTTGTGTTTTTTTCCCCTCGTGTTCTATCGGCTGCTTTTAAAGTAAAAGTAGAAATGGCAGGAAGAGATGTCGGGAGACGGTGGAATAAGGCCCGTACGTTTTACGGAGACGGATGATTCATCATCAGATTTTGTAACACCGGCCGCCGTCATAAAAGGAACGAAGCTGAAAGTCAAGCAAAGCAGTCAACAACCACCCAACTGCAACCGCAAAAACAATAGCCGCAGCAACAGAAGTAGGAAGAACAACAACAACGGCCGCAACAACAACAGCAACAGAAACGTTCTACTAAAACGATCTGTGTAAGCATCTTATTGGCGTAGGCAATTTTTATTTTTAAAGGAATAGGCGAGAACCGCTATGCTATCCAGTGCAATACAATCGAGCAGCGGGTCAAGAACCTTTTAAAGGAGACCACAACAGAGTTCTTCTCCTTTACCCTCAAGGCGGAGAGGTTGCAAACGACGCATCTTAAATGCGTTTATTCGATCTCTGTTCTCGAGTAAATGCTCTCAGAGCTCAAAGGATTCGAGAGTAATAACCTCAAGTTCATCGGAGTTAAGCCGTTCACCACGACGTGGGCGTTTTTCCCGGTCCAACTTACACCCACCAGCTGGGGAGGCAAATAACCATTACTTCCTTAGCATCCGAAGACGGCAAGGAAACATTTCACCAACTTTTCGGGCATGCCGCGTCGAACTGCAAAATGCAACCTCGATGTGTTGAGTGTGCAAAGGGCCACTAAAATGAAGACTCCGACCTGGAACAACACAAGGTCGTGGACAAGGAGCAGTGCAAATCCGTGCTCTGTAGGTACCGAGGAAACCTTGTAAACTATCGGAAATGTCCTAAGGTCAGTGATAAAAAATGTTAGTGCATATGCAGCTATAATGTATATTTTCTTTCCATTTCGTAGCGCACAATTCGGGACTCTAGCACCTGGAACCTCCGTACTTCAACGCTATACATATGCTTACACGTGTTTTTCATGAAGATCGCAACTTCCCTTCCCCGTGTGGCGTTGGGTCGGTATCTTCGAAATATTTTATAGGAACTGTGCCGAATTTTATGCTTCTGCCTTAACATTGTTTCGTTAACCAAAAGATACATCGGGGCTTAGATCATGCAACAGGTTGAAAAGTTCGACTCGTCGCTCGAATTTAATCAGTGAATTCACATTCACCGACAAGTTCTTTAAATGACTTTCTACCGGCGTACCCATTACCATTCTAGGTCGGCTAAGCACGGCAGAAGCGAGTGGATTCTGTCCATTCGGGCTGTCTGCTCGTAGACCTGCTCTTGGAGCTGTTCGATCTGCCCTTTCATAGGAAGCAGGACCAAGCGGAGGTCCACCTCGGCTTCCGGTGCTTTGGAGACTGTTATTGGGGCTTTGTGACTAATCATGGGCTTTTGTACCGTCTGTCTTGACGCCATTTGGGCTGTCACCCGTTCGGTGTTTGTAAACGTCCCAAAGGACGTTTCATTACCGGTTTCTTAGGACATATGCGATAGTTTGCAGGGTATCATTGTTGCCTACAGGGCATGCACTCGAGTTGCTGTTGCTGTTGGGATAGATTCATCACAGCATATAGAGCAGCGCCCAGCGTACTGGGGGAAGTCCCCATACAGCTGAAACATACCGCTCCTTGGAGTTTTATGAAAGAGACCACGAGATATTTGCGTGTTAGCCTCTTTCACCATAGAACCGATGCATATGAGATTATCGATCTTATCGTTGCCGTGTAGACCAGAGAACTTTTTTCAGGGATAAGCCCCAGGGTTTGCCAAAAACACCTTTGCATTGCAAAAAGGCTGATAGTAATTTGATGGTTTTTGACTAAACATGCTTTGTACAAAGAGGCTCGCTATCTAAGATGACTCCCAGATACTTAGCTTTCTCAGATATTAGGATGGGAATGTCTTTTAGACCCAGTTGAGTCATGCCAGTATTTTCGTCCTTTTCGCGAAAAAGTGAAGTTTAAAAGATGGTCTTCTCTTCGGTTGCATTTGCTGCTGTCTTAAACAGTGATTTGGGCATTAGCATTGCTATGCAATCTTTCAGGCTTCACAATACTCTACGAGTTCAAAAACTGCCTTCGGTGGCGGCGGCCGTACCGAGTCGTACCAGAAGTAAGCAAGCGCCACGACGAAGTGTTCAATTTCTCCGTGCGCTTTATTTCACTACCATAGTAACTGAATGGATACAATGAGATGATTTGTACTACTGCATGCAAATCTGCTACTGAGAAGAGCGGTAGCAGCCTTGCAATGCTGTAGATTTATCTGAGTAAAAATCAGGGATTTAGACTACAGAGCACGTTCCATCCTTGGACTGGAAATTAAAATGGAATAAAATTCTACCAAGGCCGAAGTAGGGACGTGAATCATACACAGGATCTTGATAGAGCCGTTGTCCAATCCCACAACCAGAGTGAAGTCATCTTTTTTCAGAGAGACCTTACTCTCTTTGTAGGAATAGACATTCCATGCCTTCGTGTCAAGTCCCGGGTTCAGTGCACGTAATCGCGCCAGCACATCCAGCTTGTTTCCAGGTTTCCCCGGAATCCAGCATGGGTGAATAGTCAGGTATGTTATTTATTACATTGTCACTAACTCTGAACTAACTGTGAAGGAAAAGCCCCGCACTGGACGAGTGTCAACATCAAGAATCGATGACAATGTACAACGTGTTGAATTCCCAACGTCAGTTAAGTGGTATTGGGAAGATGATCGTACACACCATTATCCTTCAAATTTGATGCTACGGACTATTTGCGGGAAGCTCGTTGGATTACATTATGAAAACGATATGGCAATGATACCCAACCAACTTACAGTCTCAGGTTGGCCCTATCATACTTTTTTTATTCGCAAAAGTGAAATTATGCGTCGATAAGGTGTCCATAAAAAAGGCGGTATCCATGTTCGGACGACCATTTTGATCGCGTTGATTGAGAGCACAAGGGTTGATAGATAGGCATATAATCATGATAAGATAATTACTAGGCTTAATAGTTATATCAGGAACCATAAATGCAGTTATATCAGAAACCGTAAATGCTAAACCTAACACAACACAAAAACACAAGAGCATAATATAGGTCACATCGCATATTCACTGCAACTGTTGCGACATAAACAAAATTAGTACAACGATCGCCCAAAAAGCTGACATCGCGATAAACATAAAACAGACATGACCATTTCAGAATTGTTACAATGTCCGCCCAAAAGCTGACATTGTAACAAACGTAAACAGACGAACGTCAACAAACGAAACAACGAACTCCACAAACACTCCATACCAAATATAGGTCACAGAAAACACAAAATCATAGTCAAGCATAAAAGGCTAAATACAGGCCAACGCCCAGACAAAGGCACTCACGCCAATGACCGACCCCACTTAACGCATTGCGACATCATCGCAACACGCAGTGAATCGATCTAAGAACACCCTATATAAACCAAGGCAAAACCCCTCATGTTATGTTGTTGTGCTCCCGACTTTGACCATATCTGACGTGCTCTCGAAATAAAGATCCAGACTAAGTATTCTTCTTGAGTTTTATTTTATAAAGTAAATGTAATTGGCGCAGTCGGTAGGATACTGGTTAAAATTATCGGAACGAATATCTGTAAGCCAGCTATCCGCGAAACGAATCCAACGCGTAGTGAAGAAAAAAGTTAGTGGTTTTATCAGAACGAATATCTGTAAAACGAATCCAACGCGTAGTGAAGAAAAAGTGAAGAATAACACTCAAAAGAAACCGTGCTCGTGAAAATCTAACTAAGTGTCGACATCAGAGCAGCGATTCCTTCAGCAGTCCAACACATGCTGCCAGGAGAAGTAAATCCGCAAGAAGAAACAGAGGTACCGCCGATAGAAGCCCACGTACCCCAAGCTGAAGATACATCAAGATCCTGGATCGACGACGAAGCCACAGCTGACTTCCAGGAGCGCTTCAGGGCGTTACAGCAGCGACTCAGGAGACAAAGCCGGAGACAGGTTCCAGTGCCACCAAACTGAAGAACAGCAGAACAGCATCACCACCACCACCACCAAAGCAACGCCGTCATCAAAGCAGCTATCAAGACTCCACACGGACTCCGCAAAAGTGAATATTTTTTTTTCCTTTTCCTTTTTTCTTTTATATATATATTCTCCTTCCTGTATTCATACATATACATATACCTATCTCATTATAAAATTGTAACAATTGTATCAGTAGTAACTAAGTTAGACTTATGATAGAAGATATAGAGGTAGGAATAAACCGGTTAAGGGCTCAATCAGCCGAGATTTCTAATCTAGTACAAAATCTCAGACCCGAAATAGAGATGCTGACCCTAAATATCGACCCTATAAAATACCTCACCCATCTACCTGAATACTCAGGAGATTACCGAGAGTTGCAAAACTTCATAGACTTGATAGACAGAATACATCCAATCTTGACCAGATACGATGAACTCGGTCAGAGTATTTTTTCAGACCTTATTAAATCAAGATGCAAGGGCAAAGCCAGGGAAATTCTTGAAATTAATAACCATGTTACAACATGGAACGACATGAAGGCAATCTTAACGAACAATTTCGGCGACAGACTTAGCGTCGACAACCTGTTCGATGAGATGCGAAGCCTTCCAGTACGCACAACCTGTATCGAATATTACAACTCAATCAAAAATATCCTTAGACGCCTCAACAACAAACTAAAACAAACCCACACCCCCACAGATGGAGATTTAAACCAGAGGCTAGAACTAAACAAAAGGTCCGCGTTACAGATTTTCAAGACGAAATGCCCAGAACCGATGAGATCGATCTTATATTGCAGAAATCCTGACTCTCTGGAAGAAGCCATAGATATACTCCACGAAACAGGATACGCTTACTACAACATACATCAAAATACCCAACCAAAACCAAATAATGAACTCAACAAACACAGAAACCCGTCTCATAGATACGAATCATCAAATATCAACCCAAAGTCTCGAAATTCCAACAGAAATGGCTACAACACGAGACCCGCATATCCAAATTCGCATGAACAAGAAATCCGACCCAGACAAACCCAAAACCAATATCCCAACCACTACCAACGAAATCCCTTCCCAGCTAATAGGAACACCCCAAACCTTAACACAAGGAATGTAAATTACTCCCGCAACTACCCTAACTACAATAACACCCAACCGCCAATCCACAATGTCTTCACCAACCCATCTCCTCGCTACAGAAACCAAACTATAGAACCAATGGAAGTAAACAACCAAAACACTGTAGAAGTAGGAAATTTTCGAGCTGCCCCCATTTCCAACTCCGCTACATAACAATACAAACCAAACATTTCTTAATAGACTCAGGAGCCTCAAACTCAGTAGTCAACCCCGGAACCTTCCAATCACATCTTATCAAAAATCTTCAAAAGCCTGTCGTCCTCCGATCCTTAAACAAAGATACAATAGTCACACAAAAAGCGACCATTCAAGGTCAACAAATAATCCAATCTATAACAGGTAACTTAGATTTTCTGGTCTACCCATTCCATCAGAAATACGATGGACTTATAGGGAACGATATTCTAATAAAAAATAACGCAATAATCAATTTCAAAGAAAAAACCCTCGTAATAAACGGCAGCAAAATCGAACTCAAATTTCTCCCAACAAGAGAAAACACTATATTTCAAATAGACCCAGGCGAACACACATATAAGATCACAGTTAACAAAGAATGTGGAACCGTCTTCATACCTGAAACAAAAATAAGCGATCATATTCAACTATGTGAAGGCGTCTACAACGTTGCAGGTCATGAAACGCTAGCTAAAATCATCAACACCAATAAAGAACCCCTAATTTTAGATCTCGCCACCCCTTTCGAAACAATCGATATAGAGGAAGTACACGACTTCCATAACTTCGAACCCCAATGTATTGACTGCAATGAAGTATCCAACGAAGACGAACTTTTTAAAGACATTCGAACGAATCACCTAAACCCCGAAGAAAAAGGAAAGATAAAGAAAATAATACTTTCGTACAAAGATATTTTCGACAACAAGAAATCCCTAACCTTTACCAATGAAATAAAGCACAAAATAAACACGACAGATAACAAACCAATTCAGTCAAAAATTTACAGGTACCCATACATTCACAAAGCAGAAATTCAGAGACAAATTCAAGACATGCTCGAAACCGGAGTCATAAGATCAAGCTCAAGCCCATACAACAGCCCAGTATGGATCGTTCCGAAAAAGGACGACGCATCGGGAAAAACCAAATGGCGGTTAGTCATAGATTACAGGCGATTGAACGAAAAAACAATCGATGACCGCTATCCCATACCGAATATAGAAGAGATTCTCGACAAATTGGGCAGATGTAACTACTTCTCAACTTTAGATTTGAAAAGTGGATTTCATCAGATCGAAATGGAAGAAAAAGATATTCAGAAAACTGCATTTTCAGTCGACCACGGACATTACGAATTCTGTCGAATGCCATTTGGATTGAAAAATGCCCCGAGCACATTCCAAAGACTAATGGACCAGGTCTTAAGGGAACACATCGGTAAACAATGCCTCGTCTACATGGACGACATCATTATTTTTTCGAACGGACTGGAGGAGCATATACATAATCTAAGTTTGATCTTCAAGAAATTAAGACAAGCACGCCTCAAAATTCAATTGGACAAATGTGAGTTTCTGAGGAAGGAAGTAGAATTCTTGGGCCACGTAATAAGCGAACAAGGGATCCTTCCAAACTCAAAAAAGATCGATGTCATGAAGAACTACAAAATACCTAAAAACCAGAAAGAGATAAAAAGATTTTTGGGAATAGCCGGATATTACAGAAAATTTATTCGGAACTTCGCCGAAATAGCCAAACCTATGACTACATATCTGAAAAAGGATGCAAAGATTAACATAGAAAATAAAAATTATATAAAGAGTTTCGAAACACTCAAAGAAAAATTGATCACCGCACCCATCTTGCAATACCCCGACTTCAACAAAACTTTCGAAGTAACAACGGATGCAAGTCAATACGCCATTGGAGGCGTTTTATCCCAAGAAAACAGGCCCATCAGTTACGTCTCCCGAACACTGAATCAACACGAAATAAATTACTCAGTCATCGAAAAAGAACTGGTGTCTGAAACAATTCCGACCATATGTCTTCGGCAGGAAAATTAAATTATACACCGACCACAAACCTCTTATTTGGCTCAGCAATATGAAGGAACCAAATAGTAAACTTGTAAGGTGGAAATTGCAACTAGATGAGTACAATTACGAAATACTATACAAAAAGGGTCAAGATAACAAAGTCGCGGACTTCTTAAGTCGCATCGACTTTAATAATATAGACACAGCAGAGAACGATCATAGCACTGAAAACTCAACGAATATGAGTAACATAACCCAAACGATAACACCGATAAATCTCTATAAATACCAAATTATAATAAACGAAATTACATCAGGATCTTCACACATAAAAAATAAAACAATTTTCGGAAAAAATAGGAAGATTATAGGTATGAAGGAAGCTGACGAAGACAGCATAAAACAAATAATAAAAAACCACTTCAACCCTAACAAAGTTACAGCAATCCTTGTAAATGATGCAATATTCGAGAAAATAAAAGAAATACATCAAAAATACTTTAACGCATATAAAGTAGTAAGATGTGGCAAAATGTTGAAAGATATCGAAGACACGGACGAACTCGACAAAATAATCGAAGATAAACACATCGAAAACAACCATAGAGGAATCGAGGAAGTATATGAGGAATTAAAACAAGAATTCTACTGCCCAAACATGAAGATAAATATCTCGAAAATCATAAACAACTGCGAAACATGTATTTTAGGTAAATACGAACGCAATCCCGCGAGAATCCCTTTCAAAATAACCGAAACCCCAACCAAACCCAATCAAATTATACACTTAGACGTTTTCTACTCAATCAACAAATCACTTTTCGTTACAATGATAGATAAGTTCAGCAAAATAGCCCTCTTTACCAAGATAGAAAACAGAAGTGAACGAGAGTTCAGGAAAGCAATACTAAAATATATAAGCGTCTATGGACTCATAGAGAAAATAATCACCGACAACGAACTAGGTATGAAGTCCAAATTAATGCAAGATTTTCTAACAGAAAAGAAAATCGAAATCCACTTTACCTCCAATTCAAACCATACTAGTAATGCAGACATCGAAAGGTTACATAATACTATTAATGAACATCTCAGGCTTCTAAGATACAGAAAAAAACATTTACCTATCGAAGAACAACTTATCCTTATAAACGGTTACTACAATAATAGCGTCCACTCGACAATCAAACGTAAACCACTAGATTTCATACAGGGAAAAATAAAATGTGAAGAATATCCACAAATTCATGATTTGCTTATTCAAAAGAAGTCCAATACAATAGCTAAACTTAACGAAACTAGGAGAGACGTCATAATCGAACCAGGGATCAATTTCATTAAAGAAATAAGAGGAGGAAAAAACCATCCTCGTTATAGAAAAATAGAGTGCGAAACCCTAGATGAAGACCACGTAAAAGATAAAAAAAATAACCTCAAATACTTTAAGACCCATGTAAGAAGGAAAAGAAAATTTCAAAACAATAACGCTCTTAAGTTTAACGTGCATACCAAATGTAATAACAAGAACCATATCACTCTAGGTAACAATGACGCCAATATTGGGGATAATACTACTTCTATCTCTTCCAAGCAACGGACAGCATTTAGAAATTCAAGACCTAACAAACAATAACGGATTTATAACTTTCAAACTCGACAACGTCAGACTTATAAACGGACATACAAAGGTACTTCACATCATTAATATCACCGAATACGAAAATACTAGTAAACAGATTCAACGCAGTATAGATATTTTAGAACTTAACACAACCTTGATCACCCCAATGATAAACGCAATGAAACACAACTTACAAATTTTAGAAGATAAAATTAGTTTTTTAAAACCCCACGAAAGACAAACACGAGGCCTTTTTAATATTGCAGGCAAAGGGCTTAAATTCTTAGCAGGAACCTTAGACAGCGACGACGAAATCAAAATTACGAATAAACTCGATACACTCGAAAGAAATAGTCATAATATTATACTAGCTAACAACCAACAAGTAAAAATAAACAACCAGATTTCTGACCAAATCAAAAATATAACCATACACATAACAAACCAACAAAACTTAATAGAAACACACCTCAATGCCCTTAGTAACACCGTAGTCAAAAAACTCGACAACTTCCAAGATGAACTTTCCCTTCTTCAATTAACATACCAAATTAACCATAACATAAACCTTCTAAAAAACCACATCGACGACATCGAAGAAGTTATAATGACAAGTAGACTAGGGTTACTTTCAAGAAATATTTTAACACCACAAGAATTACATACAATATCCGACTTAGAGGCTTTGCAACAAATTAAAACGGTAGTAACATATTACAATAACCAAATAGTAATAATTATATTAATTCCTCAATTTTCAAAACTAACTTTTTCACGTCTGCTTATTGAGCCCATACCCACAATCCATAACAGAACCATACTTATAAAAAAACATATTGTAATTGTTGATCAAAATAATCAAATATATGATAACGATGTCAAGGACAACCTTAAAAATAATTTAATTAAAATAGAAGACACATGCATAAAAAATATTATTATTACTTAAAGAAGCTGATTGTAACATACTAGAGAATGACGTTGAAGAGATAAAAGAAATAAAGGAAGGATTGATTGTAACCAAAAATCTAAACACTGAAGAGCTCTGCCATAATTGTAATAGTTTAAGCATAAACATAAGCGGAACTAAACTTATCAAGTTCACTAATTGTTCCATTAGAATAAGAGATAATAAGTTTTCCAACTCAAACAAAGAAATTGTCGATCATTTTGTATTACCAAATTTCCTCATTAATGTCAATGAAAAACACATAGTTCCAAATATAAAGCTGGAAGAAATCCACTTTAAAATATAAAAAATCGAGATAAAATTTTAGAGATAGAAAGCAAAAATTATTATAAGAATATCGAAAATATTTCCTTACACACTGTAACATACGTATTGTTTATCATAATATTGATCATAAGTTATAGAAAGTATTCTACAAGAAAACTTATTGTAAAAAGTTCGTCGGAGCCTCACACTAACGAGGGGGGAGTTATATCAGGAACCATAAATGCAGTTATATCAGAAACCGTAAATGCTAAACCTAACACAACACAAAAACACAAGAGCATAATATAGGTCACATCGCATATTCACTGCAACTGTTGCGACATAAACAAAATTAGTACAACGATCGCCCAAAAAGCTGACATCGCGATAAACATAAAACAGACATGACCATTTCAGAATTGTTACAATGTCCGCCCAAAAGCTGACATTGTAACAAACGTAAACAGACGAACGTCAACAAACGAAACAACGAACTCCACAAACACTCCATACCAAATATAGGTCACAGAAAACACAAAATCATAGTCAAGCATAAAAGGCTAAATACAGGCCAACGCCCAGACAAAGGCACTCACGCCAATGACCGACCCCACTTAACGCATTGCGACATCATCGCAACACGCAGTGAATCGATCTAAGAACACCCTATATAAACCAAGGCAAAACCCCTCATGTTATGTTGTTGTGCTCCCGACTTTGACCATATCTGACGTGCTCTCGAAATAAAGATCCAGACTAAGTATTCTTCTTGAGTTTTATTTTATAAAGTAAATGTAATTCTTAATCAACTCTTTGCTTCTTGTACAAAGTTTGTGCACATAACTAGGATGTTCTCAATACCGATACATATATATATACTATACAGCTACTATGTATATAAGTAGTTACTAATATACTTAATATACACACCTTATACACCTTTCAAAATGCTGTAAGAAAAGATGGATAATGCCATTAAGTCACGCACATCGATGTCAAAGGCGGTCATTTGCGAGGTATTGTCTTGTCGTATGCAAAGTCAGTTTTAAATGGCTTACGGTAAAGTAAGGCAAAGTATTACACTAAGTTTCCCGTTGTATGTAAATACATTTACGTGAACCTATTAAATATAATATAAAATAAATATAATATCTATAGGGTTCCCTGAATGTACGCGTCACTACGAAAATATGTGTCATACCTTTCACCATGACTCCATAAGGCAAACTCCGGATAACTTATAAACTTGTTTGAACAATTTCGAGGAAAATTAAAGAGACTCTGGAATGATTCTCCAGATTCACCATTTTACTTTGACTTCTAAAAATTCTTCTATTTTCCACGTCACTTGATTCAGATAGTGATCCATGATGACATGATATATGTAGGTGTATTCAAACCGTGTTTGAGATGCTTCACTCTCAGAATAGACTTTTCAAAGGTTTGCCCTGGCCATGTGCCTCCATTTTTTTAACCGATTAGCTCCATGTTAAAAAGGCCTAAGGTCAAAGAGACCATACAATTCCATTTATTACAACCGCAGTTTGATTTCTTTGTACCCATCTGTCTGTCATATTTGCGTTTATCCTTACAACTCGGTGCTCATGAGCTGTCTTGATTTTTTTTTTCTCTATCAGTCCTTTGTCGGTTAACCCGAAAGCCCTGTGTTGAACGATTCATATCGAAAATTAAACTTGTGAAATCAGGACATGCCCACAAGATGGGACTTGCGAATGCCGCTGCCGCAACTATAGAAGCCGATGCTGGTATTCGTAGCTCTTAATGAAGTATTTCTGCAGTCTGTTATTATCCTTTCGTCGGTTGGCTTCAGCTTTTTTTCTCTCTCTGCACTCTTATTCGTTACTTTGTAGTGCCTTCTAAGGCATGCTCTGTTTGCGGGTTGACCCAACTTGTTTATCAGTTGTAAGGTCATTTGTTCGTTTTCTATGTTGATATTGTGCTATCGCTGAGAAGACCAAAGCTATTGTGGTAGAAGGAAGAACTGCAGAGATGAGAAACAGAAAAGGACATTAATCAAGTGCTTTTGGTTTTTCTTATTTATTTATTTCTTTATGTTTTTGTTTCGTTGTTGTTTGCTCTGTTGTCCTTAAGTTTAAATATTTCTGTATTTCTCTGTTCGCTGTGTTGCAACAGAGATTCTTTTTGGATAGAATGCAGTATGGGAGCGAGCTAGAGTGACTACTAGTGCTTCAGTTGGCATAGATTTTTTTTTCCACTGCAATACGTAGTAGAAAGCGGGGGTAGGTTAGACTGTCAGTTTAGATGTCGTGAAAATGGGTTACTTAGTATAATGATATCATTTAAATGAATGGAAGTTAAATGGTTTTTCTAATTTTACCTAAAACAACTATTTTGCTCCTTACTTGGCCGAGTACCTCTCCGGAAATTCCTAATTGCATTCAACTAAGCAACTTTACATTCAATGATGTTGTAAGTGGTTAATGGCTTCCTTTTTAGTCATTTAACAATTCAAATGGAAATGGACAAATGCATAAAGAACCAGTTATATAGGAATGTTGCAAGGTTGATAGAATAAGTTAGGTTTAGTTAGATTATGGAAGGAGCATATTTTAAATTCAGTTTGTATATAAATTCAAAAATGCGAAGATTTTATATAAAGCAAATTTTTCTTAACTTAATATATTAATTTTGAAAAACCACATATTTGAATTAGTAACAATTTGTACAGGGGTAGAGTAGGCGAACATATGACGGCACAAGCGCCAACACTCCAGCCTCTATCTACCAACTCCCTAGTGCGATGGGATGGGCCAGGTAAAAAGCGGATGAAAAAGTGTGATATATACTACGAAAACTGTAATAAGGAAAATAAACAACGTCTATTCGGATGCGGAGGTATTCGAGGTAGACTCAGGCAAAAAGTTTTAAGCTTCCGGCATGTAAGCGAACGCCTCATAACTTTCCGCATTAAAGCCAATTTCGGCCATATAAGCTTTATATGTCTGTCTCCACGCCCCCACAGAGGAGAAATACGATCGACATAAAGATGACTTCGATGATCGCCTAGATAGAACATTGGCTATGACACCAAAATCGT
The DNA here is from genome assembly GCA_958301585.1 of Merodon equestris. Classification (NCBI taxonomy): domain Eukaryota; kingdom Metazoa; phylum Arthropoda; class Insecta; order Diptera; family Syrphidae; genus Merodon; species Merodon equestris. Next base: position 49,913,077 of record OY284416.1, read on the forward strand.
TCTGGGAGATTTCAATCCGAAGATGGCTAAGGAAGCTACATATCTTTGAACGAGTCGTAGGAAAGCACAGCCATATCAGTAAACGGACTAAGGCTAGTGGACTTTATGGCGGGACGTAATCTCCTAGTAGCAAGTACACGATTCCCACACCTCAACATCCATAAGGGGGTCCCCTTATGGCGGTCTCACGATCAATCGACAACCAATCAAATTGATCACATTGCGATCAACGGCAGACACCCCTCCTACATCCTGGATATCTGAATCTTTCGAGGAGCCAACATTGACTCCGATCATTACCTTGTTGCAGCCAAGGTACGGACGTGAACATCTCGGAATCAACGGAATTGAGTAAGAACACCAAAATTTAACGTCGGAAAGCTGCAATCGTAGGAGACCGCCAGGACATTTGCCGATTAAGTCTCCCTCAAGCTCTTTTAAGACCCGATGCAATCCGCACAAACCATATAACAGTAATGGAGACGTTGTCAGAACGCCGTCAGAGAGGCCGCCTCAGATGTATTCATTTTCAAGCCACCATCTTCGAGAAACCACTGGTTTAATGACGAGTACAGATAGGCTCATGCAGAGAAACAGAATGCATACATGGCCATACTACATCGACGGACGAGAGCTGCCCGCGAGATCTATAAACAGAAAAGATGGGGGGAGCATACGCTTCTGAGAAGAAAAAAAAGGAGCCCGAGAAGCGCGAGATCGAGGAGATGGAGGATTGCAGGAACGACGTTCGAAAGTGTTACCAAAAATTAAACCGAACATGCCAAGGCTATGAAGCCAGAGCGGAAGCCTGCAGAACAACTAATAGTGGAGTCACAGTTGATGCTGAGACTGTGGAAAAACAACTTCTGCAGACTGTATAACGGTGATGATAGTCAAAATGCCACCGTCAGGCAGAACGGACCATTCACAATGGGCAAAGACGAAAGACAATCTCGTCCACCTGACCCAAACGATGTCAAGATAGCGATATTGAAACTTAAGTCTTATAAAGCTGCTAGAGCAGACAGACTACCCACTGAACTATTTTAGGCAGCTGGCGATGAACTGGTCAGGAACATGCACCAACTCATCTGCAAGACATGGTCGGAAGAAAGCATTCCCGATGAATGAAATCTCAGCATCGTTTCCGGTCCATTAGAAATGAGATCCCTATGACTGCGCCAATTACAGAGGGACAAAGCTCCTGAACATGCGTACAAGATCCTCTCTGCCGTACTGTGTAAGCGCCTGAAACCTTTCGTGGACAATCTGGTAGGTTACTACCAGTGTGGTTTCATGCCAGGAAGATACACGATAGACCAAATATTTACAAAAAATTCTGAAATTCTTGGAGAAGACCCATGAATTTCAGATCGACACGCACCAACCCTTTGCCGACTTTCAGGCCGCATATGACAGTATTTATAGAGACGAGCTGTACAGAGCCATGTCGTGTTTTAACATCCATGCCAAGCTCGTCAGATTATGCAGGAGAATTCTCGCTGCTCAATTAAGGTCAGATGGATGAACTAACCGAGATCTTCGATGTTAAAAAAGGATTTAGACAGGGTGACGCATTGTCATGTGATTTCTTCAACATCATACTTGAAAATATCGTGCGGGACTCTGCGGTCAATAGAAGAGGTACGATCTACTTCAGGTCTACACAATTGTTTGCCTAAGCAGATGACATTGACGTTGTTGGACGGACAAAGCGAGACGTCGATGAGATGTTTGGCAGCATTGAAGCAGAAGCGGCTAAAGTCTGCGTAAGGGTAAATGGCGCAACACCGACGTCTTGGTCAGAACGTCACCTTCGACAGCTATAATTTTGAAGTAATCAAGGACTTCATTTACCTTGGCTCAATAGTGACAAGCAGCAACGACACCAGCGCTGAGATAAAACGCAGAATAACTCTTGCAAACCGCTGCTTCTTTCCTCCGCATTTAGAGGCTCGTTTGCAAAAAACCACCATATAGCGAAATATTATAAATCTGACTGGTGAAATTCTCGGAGTAAATGAACGCAATGAACCCTTTACCACGGGGAAACTAGAATAAGGCAAACGGTGTTCTGTTTGCAGCTGAAAAGACAATGAAAAGAAAATACTGTACTGTTATGTCTTGTGCGAAACGCCGATTTACAAGGACTATCGAACGCATTTTTGCAACCATTGCGCACATTAATTTACTTTTTTTTCTTTAATTAACATTATTGTATCAATTTATTTGTATTTCAAATAGTAATAAATTATTTCGTGCCAAAAAATTACATTTTCGTTTATTATCGTTTATTATGCAACTGAGATACAAATAATTCAACTTTTTGGAACCCACGCAAGAAATACTGAATTCTTTTGAAAGAATTGTAAATGGCATCAGTCGTTGACTACTGTTTGGCTACAAGAGAATAGAACCTTCATATCTCGCATTTGGAAGCCAAGCAAGCCACATTCTTGGAACATCTTCCTATCATAGTCACAACTGCTCACGAAACAGTAGAAAACGAGCAAATAAGACCCATGATGGTACTCCCTAAGCTGGTTAGGAATGATCACAAAGGCGATCTGTATATATGTAGGTAGAAGGAAGATTGAAGATAATCTTAAGGCGCGATATGTTATGGGAGTTGAAGACATTGAAGAGATTATAGAAGAGTCGTACATATCTTCCCGTAAATCGTAACATGAATAAGAGTTGCCGTAGAACGAGGCAGATATCGTTTGCCTGGTTGAAATTATTCAGTTCCTTCAACACAGATACTCTCAAGAAAGCGTATATTAAAGCCAACCAAAAATTTAAAGCTATATGCAGACAAAGCAAGCGGAACTTCAATGAAAATGAGGCACGTAGACTGGGGTGCTGTAATAATTCATCGGAATTCTGGTAACGAATCAAAAAACTTAATAGTGGACGTTATGTGATAAATAGAGATCTTGGTACGAACACTCTCTGGGAATACTTAAAAAAAATATTGAATCCACCAGGATAATGTCCTTGCTTTTAATATGCAACGCCAGACATTCAAAATGACATACTTGATGATCCAATATCCCAACAGGATTTTATGAGTGCGCCCCTTTCTCTGAAAGGTAAAAAAGCCATTGATTAGTTCAACAGCATTTTAAACCACGGGATAGTGCCTCAAAGATTTAAGAAAGTGCTGATCTTCCCTATCCATAAAAAGTAGACGCATTGGATCCAGCTTATTATCGGGGCACATCGTTTTTAAACGAGTCCTACAAACTCTTTGCAAGTATTCTGCAAAAGCGACTTACTCAAGAAATTCCAGGCCGGTTTTAGGTCTGGCTACTCAACTGTCGACCACATTTTTGTTCTGAGCAGTATAGCAGATACACACATAAGGCGAAATAAAAAACTATACGCATTCTTTGTGGACTTCAAAGCGACCTTCGATTCTCTGAACCGAAATGTGATATTTTATAAATTGTATGGAATGGAAATGTCGTCGAAATTTTGGAATTTTACAAAACCTGTTTTCAGATGACATCGTGTTGTTGGCAAGATCACCAGAATCCCTGCAATTGATGATCAATCGATTAAGTCTGTGCTCTATGGAGTTTGATTGTTGGTCTAGAGAAATCGAAGATAATGATTTTCAAAAAAGGTAGAGGGAGAAAAATGGTTTTACAGAGGGGTAAATTTAGAGGTCATAAAGGAATAAAGGTACCCTAGTGTAATGCTATCCAGCAATCTAAATATAAAAAGACATCTGAGCGACAAACTAAGGAAATCTAAAACTGTCATAAATGCAGTCTGGAAGAACTGTTTGAGCAATACCAATATTCAGCATAGTCTTAAATGTAAACTTTACGAAGCAGTGTCCGAGGCAGTAGTGCTGTACGTGGCGCAAATTTGGGGGTATATGCCTCATGAGGAGGTAGAAAAATTGCAGCGCTTTTTTATTGAAAAAATGTTTGAACTTCCTACAAAGACGCCAAACTATATGCTTATTGTGTAAACAGGCTTGTGTCTACTGAATATAAAATCATTGAAGATGCGCTGCAAACAGTTCGAAACGAAGCTGCATGGTTCGAAGAGTGCCTGCAACTAGCTCAAGGGAGTGGGGTAGTCTTGAACGCCGATGGTAGAAATTCGGAAAGCTCACTATCCCAATCATATAGACATGTCGATGAGCAGAATGCATTTTTTGGAACAAGCGGCGGGATCACTACATCGCAATATATACAACCGGCTAAACCACAACCTGGACAGTCGAAACTACTTCAAAAACATTTACTATATGGCCCCCAGGAAATTTCGATAATGTTTAGTCTTGCGGCTGGGCTATTAAAACTCAAGCTTATACCTCATAGAGAAGATCTTCCTATACTCAGCAGCACGTGTAATTTGGAAGAAAGGGAAGATACCATACATCGTATCCTTAAGGAAACCAGGAGATCTTGTTTTGGAAAGAACTACCTATCGGAACAAGAAATTGTATCACTATTAAACGAAATGGAAGTAACAAAGTTGTATAAATACTGCGAAATTACTCTAAAATACAGAGAAAAAATTCTAGTAGGGAACTTCTGAAATTTTTAATACCTTATGAGTAAATGAACAGTTAAAACGATTTGCTCGTGCCAAGAGTTTTCGCAGCAATAAAACTTTGGAAATAAGTTAAAACAGCTTAAGTCTAAATTTCTATTTTTCAATACGAGGTAAATAAAATTTCTTTATTTTTTTTAACAGACTACTTTATCAATAAAAAAAAGTACTTGAGGCAAGGTGATGAAATTAGTTACCAATGCTTGAGTTTTGTAAAGAAAACTTATGACGGAGTTCCAAAACGCTATTTTAGATTCAATACCTTGTTTTACCCTTGTGTGAGTGTCAACAAAAAATTACAGTTAAGAGTGCTGTAGTACCCAGGTACTGCGGCTTATTTTGCATAGTAATTTTTTTTTGTATAATTCGTACAGGTTCAAGAGTGTACGCTGTTATAGTGTTTGTCACACACTCTGGACGGGGTGCAGATGGTTTGTGTCGATGATGTCCGTTCACTACTCTCCGGGGGTGGTTGTCCTAGATAGGATTTGAGAGATTCGACTGAATTTGCGTTGGTTGTATTGTAGTTCACAGCAACTCTTTTGTTTCCATGTCATTAAGGTGTTATGTTGGAAATGCACACACAGGATATGAATTTTGAAGTGATCTTATGCTGCGAGTGTTATGCCTTCATTAGCACTTTTTGATCATCTCTCATTCACAACTGATGTTGTTGCACAGTTTTTCGTATAGGAATTGTTCTTGACTATGGACGGACTTGAACTGGAGAACTGCTCAACAATGATAAATACCATTGCACCACGACCACCCACACCATCGTATGTTAATGTAGACTACTCGGTCAAATTTTGCTGCAACTATGAATCGGCAATGGCGCAGGAGAGGCATTTTTCTAAATTTTACACTGCTGATCGCATTCCTTTATGCACCACATGCATTCCTTGCATTTTTTGCGCTTACGACCTAAAACGCAAATGTGGCAAGTATCTTTGCAGACAAGACGTCGGTCTGCTTTGCGTTCTGGAGCTAGTAGAGCAACCACTGGTGGATGAATCGGGTTACCGAGGGCTCACTGGATATAATACGACATTGAGAAGTTAGCCATTACTTTCGAAATATTCGACCGTCCTTCTATACCAGTATAAGTTGCTTAGCCATGTTGGTGAGAAAGAACCTTCGTTTATTGGTCGCAGTGATGTCCGGGTCGTTGAAAGAATATACGACATAGGCTGCTGGACCGCAGACATCGAGCAAATTGTATTTATAACATGGCAAGCGGCCACCTTTTGGTTCCGTGTTTTGTTGTGTAAAATGCAGTCATTTTGTCAATCAGTTCTTCTCCACTCTTTGAGTTGTTATATCATATGTATCTTCTCTGGCTTGTACTTATTTTGTTCATCGGCGATAGAGTTATCCAGATGCATAGACGATAAGACACTCACAGCCAATCAGATCATCGTACTATATTTCTATTCATGGAAGCCAAACACGCCCGAAAGCTTTTCACAGTCCTTGTGCTTTTCGGAGGTCACATCCTAGTCATCATCAAGAATGAAAAGAACTAAAAGACATTCACCAACCAATTTGCTCTACTACAATAGATGGCATAGAAACGACGAAGTACGACAGGTTAAAGAGAGTTGAATAAAAACTATTATAAAGAAAGATGCAAACTAGAGTCCTAAGGGCCTTGATGCGAGGAAAAAGTTAAACTCTCTAATGTTCTAAGTCTTCAAGGCTTGGAAAATTGTGAAGAGATCACGTTAAAAAAAGAAACTATTAACCAACGAGAAAGCAAAAGAAGCACTCCATCGACATAAGAATAACAAGCCGCAGGAATCGAACTATTACTATCAGAATTAATAAAATAAGCATGAGAGGGAATAACAGAGAAGTTGCATGGGCGTATCCCAAATATAATATGTAGAACAATGAACAACTATCCCTTAGGAATGATGGGAGTGATCGAAGACTTGCCTTAATGTAAGTAATGTCGCAACTATCTCGGTGGTTTCAATTATTCTCTTAAAGAAACTGATACACTATGGAAATAATCGGAAACTAACAGAGTGGCTTCTTGAGGAACCGCTCGATGAGTGCAAGGTTTTTACTATAAAAGAGCTTTCAAAATAGAAGTTGTGCGAAACGTTGCAACAACTTAACAAACTTTGAAAAGGCATGTGTAAGTTAACGCGCACAATGTTATGCCACCCCCCAGGGTATGCGTGAGACAATTCGCTGACGATGCGCATGATAATAACACTTGTTCCAGAAATCAACCTGTTGTCATGGCACGCACGCCAATACCGAATTCCACAGTCATCCGAGTCCCCACGCTATCTATCCATCAACCACATCATTCCATCCCTGCAACTAATTATCTACTTTGCCACCCGAGAACCCAAACCACTGCACTTGAACCTATACTCGTGTAATAGTATTTAAGGTAGTCCTAAGTAAGAATTAGTTGAGTAGTAATTTAGATTTTATCCAGAACGGGGAACCGCTGATGGTATTAATAAAATTTTTTTTTTAAATAAAAACAGTTAGTAACAAGTTGATTGGCGCCCGAGCAGGGACTAGCGGGAACCGCGAAAAGTAAATAAATTTTCGAAAACCGCATAGTGAAGAGTCAGAGGCCTCAAGTAGCTCCAGTGTCTATACGGTGCCGATCTGGACCTGTTGGGAGAGTATAAGGAAACAATTAAATGAAATGTACTCTAAAAATAATAATTGCAGGATAGACTTATAGACCCACTTGAATCGACCTAAATCTCGCCCCTGACTGTACCCGATAAACACTTTTAGAAAGTAGATATATTCAAATATCTAAGAACCATACTCACTGCCGTAAATGAGATAAAGATCGAAATAAATAAACGGTTGCGTATGGAAAGCGGGTGCTTCCGTTTTCCAAGCAACTCTTTTGTTCCGCAATGTAAATTCATATTCAGAAGACCGTAATAGTGCCAACGACACTTTGAGGATGTGATACTAGATCTCTAACTAAGAGAGAAATAGTGTTCCGGTTTATGAAAGCCAAATCTTAAGGACGAAGAAACAGGCAAATGGAGAAAGCTATACACTCACGTTCTCGAGGAACTTTATTCAGCCCCAAGTATTGTACAAATAAAAATTTCACGAAGACGATGAACGAAAAGTCAAAAGAATAATGAGTGTAAAACTTGAAGGTATAAGATTGCCAGGAAGGCCGTTACCATAGATGGGAGGTTGAATTACATTATCTTTTTGCGTTATTTGATAATCATACGTATGTGCTGTACCTCAACTTTTGTGTAGCACTGTATGTCGGGTTATGTTTCTCGCTGGATAGAACAAATTTGGTTTCTTTCCTTTTTTTTTTCCTTTAGCAGTCACGGTGTTTGACTCTTCTCTGTTCAACACAACACGCTTTTTTCGATTTATTTGGTGGGTCAATTTTCTATGTGTCTGTGCGCTGCGCTGCTGTGTCAAGTCTGTATAGAGGTTTCTGTTTGAAAAAATCGAAAGAATAACACGGTTTTGTGTGTATTATACACCCAACTTTGTTTTTACACGATTTTGCAACAACACGGTTCACAAATTAGACAAATAATTTTTTTTATACAATTTTTTGTTCTTTGAAACCCAATTTTATCAGACGTGAGCCATATGGAACAACTAAGTGTCGTATTGAGGTACTTATCGAATGATGGGATAGATGAAAGATTTCTTGTTTTATATTGACGTGAGTGAGAATCGAAATGCAGATAACCTCTCAAAACATTTTCTTAATATTCTTCTTTATGCAAGGAAAAGTGGATTGATCAATCTTACGATGGTACTGCACAGTATATTCGTCATCACACAATTCCCTATCCTAATCCATATTTTCCAACAGAGTCAAAACAGTTAACTGGTTAAATTTGGTGTTATCCCGATCACTAGAAAATATATCTGAATTAAAAGCATTTTTCGGCAATAAAAAGAGTATAGTACGTTTTTTCAATAAATCAACGAAACGTTCAAATCGTTTAAAACAAATAGCACATCGACGCATTCCGGGAGTATCGGAGGCTTGATGGTATTACCATTCACGAATAATTAACGTTATATTACACTGCGAAACAAAAAACAAAGTTTTCTGTGGCATTAATTTTGTTATTGATTTTAATAAATACTTTCTCCGGCATACACAAAATTTATTTACTCTGTATGGATTGACTCTGGTTCTTGAGATATTCAACATAAACGATATCACTTGAAAAAATATTAATCTACCTTATTAAGTTGTAAAGAGTGGAGAATCTAGTGTTTTTTTTTTTTTTTAAATCATAGGTTATTTTGACACTGACAGTTGTTTCGCGCTCAAAATCTTGACAGAAAGTCAGTATCACACTTCCGCGGAACGAAATGACTCGCTTTACGCTTGAACATCGTTGGGAAATATTGAGAACTTATTTCCAAAGTGCGTTCTGTGTAGCCCAAACAGTGCATTTTTTTAAAAGAAGTTTTGGCCGAAATGAAGCACCCATTGTGACTGCTGTACGCAAGTTTGTGCAAAAAGTTCGTGAGACTGGTATGCTAGTGGACAACATTCATGGTCCCCGTCGTCGTACGGTGCGCATAGGTGAGAATATGGAGCTGTGGCCGAGAGTGTAAGACTCAATTCACGAACATCAACTCGCCATCGATCTCAACAGTTCAATGCACTAGCCTGAGGAGAATTCTGCACAAAGATTTCGGATTATTCGTTTACAAGGTCCAATTGACTAAGCAATTGTAGGCGTGACCATCCGCTTCATTATCGCTTCGCAGTTTGGGCCTTAGAGCAGCTTGAATTGGACAACCAATTTGGGCGACTTTGTTAACAAACGAAGAAATTGCCGTATGCCTCGGAAAACCCGCACGTTATTGTCGAGAAGCCAATGCATCCACAGCGAGCGACAGTTTAGTGCGGATTGGGGAGTGAAGGCATCATTGAACCATTTTTCTTCGAAAATGAGATTGCGAACAACGTTTCGGTTAACGGTGGGCGTTACAGTGCTATGTCAACCGACTTTTTTTTTGCTGTAATTGAAGACATGGATTGGGACGACCTCTGGTTCATGCAGGATAGCGCGCCATGCCACACAGCCCATGTCACAAACGATTTTTTGCGCACCAAGTTCCCAAATCGTGTTATCAGCCGTCTTGGCGATGTCAGCCCTTGAACGACATTGCATTTCTTAATTAATGGGAATGTTTGTAAATAACTAATAAAGCCTAATACCATACATGGAAAAAAGATAATTTTTTTCATTTTATTGAATTTTTAAAAAGAAACTTGTATTTGGCCCACCATGTACTATTTTTAGCATACCCAACCAGATTACAAATTTACATTTTTACAATTACAAAATAGTCTCGGTTAAATGAGATATTAGACCGTAAGGTTATTAGTTCGTACCCTATTTTAAGTATATAGCAATTACTCTCTTAAAAAAATATGCGTTCGTTTCGAAAGTCTTGTGTTAACGATCCCAACAGCTTTTGTTTTGTGAGTGGCAAATGTTGTCAGGGAAAACAAAGAAAAAATATCACAGATTTTGTGAAGCAAGCCTACCATGCATACTTTGGGAGAAAACTTGTTCAAGAAAATAAAAAGTCATTGCCGAATAGCGTGTGTAAATCTTGTGTGGAATCTCTGCGACAATGGAGCCACGGAGGACGTAAAGGGCTTAAATTTTGAGTGCCAATGATATGGGTTGAGCCAACTAATAATTAATGACTGTTACTTTTGTGCTGTGAATGTGAAAGGTATGAATCGGTACAAGAAACGTACTTGTGCTTATCCTATATTATATTACACAGTAAAGATTTGCCAGTTCCAGTATTTTTAGGACCATCGACTGCAAAATGTGATGAAGTTGAAATGTGTCAAATTTCTCACATTTCAATTCAAAGAATGTATTTCTACAAAACAGAGATTTTCTCAAGAAGAGCTTAGTGATTTGGTTCGTGATTTGCATTTTCCAAAGAAATCAGCCGAACTTCTTGCTTCAAGACTGAAAGAAAAAAAACTGTCTTCAACCTGGCGTTGCTATAACTTCCTACCGGACCCGAGAGCCAAATATTCTTCCTTACTATACGAAGAAGACAAATGGTCTTTAATAACCATGTTTCTAGCCTTTTAAGTTTTAGGAGTCTCCCCGAATATAAGCCAAAATTCGGGCGGCTTTTCATAGACAGCTCAAAAAGAAGTGTGATGTGTATATTTTTACACGCTGGAAAGAAATTTGCCTCGGTCAATTGGTCACTCTACCAAACTAAAGAAAGAGCACCAAAATATGAAAATTGTTTTAGAGAAGATTTCGTACGCACAACATCAGTGGTCAGTATGCGTAGATTTTAATTTGGTTAACATTTTATTAGGCCAGCAAGATGGGTATACTAAATAGTCCTGTTTCCCATGTCCATGGAATGGTCACGCAAGAAAAGAACACTGAAAGAGAAAGATCTACCCGTGGAGAAAATATGATGAATTGTCGTTAATGAGCCAGAAAATCATTCTTCCACCATTTCGTATCAAGCTTGGCCTAATGAAGCAGTAAATCAAAGTCGTAGATAATACTCGTGACTGAGTATGGAAAAATTGAAAGCAAGCATATTTGATAAGCCGCAAATCCCCACCTTTATATTTGATAGAAATTTTACAAGCCACATAACACAGATAGAATCAGAAGCATGACTAAGCTTTGTATTAGTAATCAAACATTTTGGGGAATCACAAAGCACCATAATAATCAGAACTAGTTGCTGAAATGCTTCAGAATTTTAACCGCTTAGGAGCAAATATGAGCATTAAATTACATATTTTACATAGTCATTTGAACAGATTCCTGGACAACCTTGGCGATTACAACGAGAACAAGGAGAACGGTTCCATCAGGACATTATAAGAATAGAAGAAAGATACTAAGGCCGATGGGACAGCCATCTGAAGGCAGACTATTGCTGGGGTTTAATAGGATAATAAAAGAAAAGCCTACAGAAAAAGTTTTTGGTATGTTTTTTTATGAGTGGCATTAATAGCATATATATTTATTTTTTTTTATCTTTATTATATAGCCGCTTCTAAAATATATTTTTTTAATACACGTATGTATGTAATTGCATTTTTTATTTCGAGCTTCTTTCAGTCAAATAGTTATAAAGTCTTAACTCATAAACTTGAGTAAATTTTAAAAAATTTATATTTTTTTCGTATTCAGCATACTTAATTTACACAAAACTGACTTCAACGTACCATGACGCAAAACGACTGTTTCGCAGTGTTTTTGACACTTTTAATCAACTATTAGATAACCTCAATGAATAGGATAATGACGCCCTATCTATGGGCGAGAGTATGTTACTTAAATTACAGAACAAAGATTTTTGTTTTTTACTTAACACATTATCTGATATATTTATTAGACTTATATATTGTTTAATTTAATACAAAATGAACAAAGGGGTGTTGAAATTGTTAAGGAAGAAATCGAAAGTTTTTAGTCTTGGCCTTGATCTGAGTTTCTCAACAAATATGAATCAATTTTGGAAAGCGTAAGCAATTGTGCAGAACCTCTGCGAACCTTTTTGTAGAAATAAGGGACAATATTATATTTTGGTTTTAGCTTACACATTGAACTTTTTGAAACTGTTCTATAATCAGAGAATTAGTTCGATTTCTTTTTATCTGAGATAAGTTTGGGTAAAGACACATAAGGGAGGTAAAAGAGGTACATGAAATTAGAAACACTAATTGCTTTTTCGTTAAATTTTTTTTTTAGTATTTTGTTGAATACCCATGATTATCAATCACAGCTTGTAATCTGCGAGGCATAATATTAATTTAATTTTCAGACTGACTTTGGTATAGATTGCCATATCTTTTGGGTCTCCTCAAAAAGATTGTGAAGATTTCCAAATTTTTGGAGCTCATGTTCCTTTTCCCATAGAAAGGGTTCTCAACAGGAATAGACTAGTCCAATAAGGTAATCCTATTTTCTTTAAACCACTTTTTTGTGTGAGCCGCCGTGTGTTTTGGATCGTTATCCTGTTGGAACTTCCAAATTATTGGCAGGTCTTCTTCTGCTTATGGCAGCATTATATTCTGAAGAATGTCACAATATTGGAACCGGTTCATTTGTCCCTCAATTTTGGGAAATGGACAAACGCTGGACCAGGACATAGCCCCCCATATCATAACGCTACCGCCTCTGTGTTTTACTGTGGGTCGTGGATCGAGCTCCTTACATCGCGGACGGCGAACACATGTTTTTCCATCGGATGAAATCCTGCTTATCTTTCTGGTTTTAGCGAAAAACAGAACAGTTTTCTACTGAGCGACAGTCCAGTCCTTATCCTTATGGCGAATTCTATAAGTCTTTTACAATGTCGCTCAGTCAACAACGGCTTCTTCCCGGCTATGCGTCCGAAGAGTCCTGCTTCGCGTAATCTATGTTTGACTGTGTCTATAGATGGCCCATCCTCTCTTTCGCCGAAAACTGCTGTCCTAACTTCTCTTGCTGTTGAGTGCAGGTGTTTTTTACTATGACGCACAATGAACGAATCTTCTCATCCAGAAATGAAACAGCGTGGGATTTTTTCAGCTACATATTTCATTTCATTTTTTCTGGCATAATGCACTGCATTAAATACAATTTTCTTGGAACATTTTAGTATATTGGATATTTCGTCGTTTGACTTTCCATCTTCATGATGGCTAACAATAACAATGCGAGTTTTTGCGTTACAGGATTTTTTTTACCCATTGTCCGATACAATTTTTTGTGTACTAAGGTTGGTAGTCGTAGTACTAAAAACAAGCAATTTGAAAGTGGCAAAATAAAACCTAGAAAAAGCGCGCTTTGTGGACTGCTGGCACTGTTACAAAGTTTCTAGTGTTGATACGCAAGTTGTAGACATCATGTAGCCTAACCGTGTAGAATCCAGATTTCTCAAAAAATATTTTTTAGAACTTTAAAACAGTATAACTGCCTCAGTGGAAGAAATTCGAGATTTCTGAAAAGTTCAAAACTATGAGTTGTACAGCTTACTCTACAGATAACTCTAATTTTTGCTTATTTATTAAGTTTTAATATGCGTGTAATAAGAACCTCCCCAACAAGATAATCCATATTGTAATTTAGATTTTAATAGGCCATTGTAAACTGGTTTCAAGATAGTTGTATTCCAGTATAGACTTAAATGATTTGGCTGTTTTACTACTCTATTCATGTATTGTTTCAAAGTATGATCCTTCCAACTGGGATTATGGACTAAAATCATGTCTAAATATTTAAAATGTCCAACACACTCTATTTCAAAACAGGATTCGCAACAACTGGAGTTACTGTCAAAGGTGACTGAGTTGTTCGGACAGCAGACTAAACTAAAACGTGTACAACTCGGGGAATGGTATCTTCTTCTTCTTTCTTCTTTTCCTTTTTTCCGGCGTCGTTATGGTCAGAAGTGTAGGACCATAACCTTCCCACTTAACTGCATTCCTACTGGTCCGCTTGTGGGGTCCGCCGGTTTGACCTCAGGAAGTAGCGGCAGGCTTCCCGGTTTGGGATTACTTCATCGCTGAGGCCAATCAAATGCTGGTGTTTTTGCATTTGTTTGCACCAATTGTTTTTCGGCCTGCCTTTTTTGCGTGTTGAAATTGGAACGTTGATTAATATTGCCTTTTGGACGGGGTTCAAAGGATCTCTCCTTTGAACATGGCAATACCAACTGAGTCGGTCGCGCTCTATCTTTCTTGTGATGGTTTCTTTTACGTGGAGGCTTCCTCGGATCTTTGAACTTCTAATTCTGTCACGCTTTGTTACTCCCGCTGTCATGCAAAGCATCTTCATCTCAGCTGCCGTTAATTTGCTCTCATACTTTTTGTGCATTGTCCAGCATTGTGAACCGTATGTGAGCGCCGGACGTACAACTGAAGTGTAGAGCCTTTTTCGATCACAGAAGATGGCGGAGTTTTCCCGCCACTTCATCCACCCTACGCTTACGCGATGGTTGATGTCGTCATCACAAGTTGCTTCTTTATTAATCATAGATCCCAGATATTTAAACTTTTCACACTTGGGAAGCACTCTTCCATTCAAGTAAATGTCTGGAATAGGCTGATGGGGGTCAGAGAACGGGCAGCACAGATACTCTGTCTTCTTTGAACTAATACGATACCCGTGTCCCTCAGAAATGTCCACCCACACATCAAGTGCTCGTTGTAGGGACGCCTGATCATCACTTATAATGGCTCCATCGTCAGCAAAGAATAGCTGGTGCACATTGGGGTCCGTCACTTTTCCTTCAAGCAAGCAATCAAGGACTGCTATAAAGAGCAGTGGGCTGAGGACGCTCCCTTGGTGTACACTGACTTTGATTGCGAACTCTTCGGTGACTCCGGCGGTGCATCTTACTCTAGTCGTTGCTATCTTGTACATGTCCATGATCACTCGCACGTAGGTTTCTGGAACTCCTTTTTGTCTCAGTGCTACCCATAAAAGATCTCTTGGTTGCCGGTCAAAGGCCTTCTCGAAATCAACCAACACCATATGCAAGCCCTTTGAAGAATCACGATGCTTTTCCATCATGACCCTTATACTTTGGATTGCATCTGTCGTTGATTTACCCGAGACAAACCCGCACTGGTCATCAGATAGTCGTATTATTTTCCGCAGTCGGCTATCTAATACCCGTTGAACGATCTTCATGGTGTGCGACATCAGCTTGACAGAACGGTAGTTATCACAATTTCTCGTATCGCCCTTTCCTTTGTGCAAAGGAAGAAGATAGCTTTCCCTCCATTGATTAGGCATAGTGTCGCCTCTCATAAGACCCATGAGCCATCTAGACCCGATGTCTCCCATCTTTTTCCAGAACTCAGAGGGCATCCCGTCCGGCCCAACAGCTTTTCTTTTCTTGGAGTTTTTAACCGCATACCGAACTTCTTCGACTGTGATGTCGTATATTTCGGCATGATTCGGGGCGGCTCTTGGAAAGTACACTCGGGGAAACTGTTCGTTCAGAAGTTCCTCGCAATACTGTCGCCATCTGTGGAGAATTTTTTCGTCTTCCACAAGCAGTTTGCCTTCAGCATTGTTAATAAACCTTGGGAAACGAATCTCCTGAGCATTTCTTCTTCTCTGGGCGGCTATCTTAAAGATATTTGCTCCTTTGTTCAAATTGCTTTGTCGAAGCTCCTGGGTAGCCTGGTTCCTGTCAGACGCGGAAGACGATATTTCTTCCAACTCCTGATAGAGGCCTTCCATGCTTTTCGCTTTGAATTCGGCGCACTTTTTCTTCGCGATACCTTTGCAATATCTATATACCTCGGGGAATGGTATATTAAGGAAAAGTCTTGATAGTGCTTACTTCTGATGTTGAAGAACATAAACTTAGTTTTAGTACTAATTACCAGTTTATGATGATTCAAGATCGCGGTTTACATCCAGAAATATATTAAAATTGTTATTATTGGAGTATGAGATAGCGGTGTCGTCAGAAAATACTGTTATTTTGCCTTTAAACGATTGGACGAACAGAGGATTAACATAAATTAAAAACAGAATAGGCCCTAAAACAGATCCCTGCGGAACTCCCATGTTTATATATTTTGGTGAGCTAATGGAATCTTTGATTTTAAACATCTGTTTGCTATTTGATAAATAGGAGGCAAACCAGTTAAGAATAAATTCTCTAAAGCCTGCATGAAATAACTTATCTAATAGCAAAGAGAGATCCAAAGTATTAAATGCTTTGGTAATATCTATAAATAGGGCTGCACATGTTTGAGATAGATTTAAGCTTACATACGATAGCTTCCCCGGTGAATTTAAGTAAGGCACTTTCTGTCGACCAACCACTTCTAAAGCCAAACTGATAGTTATTAAAGAATTTTGTCCTACTAAAAAGCGAAAGAATTCTGGATTTTATACCCAACAAATCGCACCTAAACCCTTAACAAATCCTTCTCTTAAATGCAATTTTATGTTTTTATCTTTTTCAAGAATATTGTTTCTTTAAATTTGAACATTTTTCTTTAATCAAAGAGGATTATCCATCCTCTATGTTTGCAAACACCTTATTTAGAGTTTTAATAAATAGGCAAAGCAATTTAATGTCATCAACTTCGACAACACTTTTATCGCCGTTTCTGGCTGAGAAATATTTATGTATATACTTCTGATCAAAGTATGGTTATGGCCATACTTAATACTATATGACATTAAGCTCGTCGTAAACATGATTAAACACTTAAAAATATTCGATATATTTTGTTAATTGTGTCATTAAGAGTTGTTAAGATTCCAATAACCCGAAACGAACCAATCTATCAAAAGAAAAATGAAAAAGTTCGCCTATCGTCTGTCGTCCTATCCATTTATTATTCATCATCATATAAACGCGAAAATGCTCATATACCCATTTATAATATCTGTTATCATGTCTCCATCTTAAAAAAATAACGAATAATTCGACCAATAAATTAATTCAACAATCATTCAGTCCACCATAATTAAGGATATGTTACGAATTTGCTGCATTAAACCAAATCTTTGATCTCCAATAAAATGGTTATTTTTTATCCACTTGAATTACCCCTCGCAGCAGCCCTCTCCAGTTATAATCGCATCCAACAAAGGCGACCC
The DNA here is from genome assembly GCA_958301585.1 of Merodon equestris. Lineage (NCBI taxonomy): Eukaryota > Metazoa > Arthropoda > Insecta > Diptera > Syrphidae > Merodon > Merodon equestris. The sequence continues at coordinate 49,930,269 of OY284416.1, forward strand.
TTAATAATCCATTAAACGTTACGACGGTTTCTCATTAAAAGAACTCGTTATCCCCATCACGCATCGATTAAAGTCCAGAGTACGAATATCTGCAAAAATTTCGACTTTAACGAGCATTTCATGTGCTGATGAGAAGAATAAAAGATCGAGCGAGAAAAATGTAATGAAAAGAGTATTGAGTCGAATTCCGATTTGCCTGAAGCACTTAAGCATCGATTAAATACAATAACATCCTTAAAGGTCCTTGTAGTAAACACTTAGGTCGTTAGCTGATTGTTTGGAACAGCCTTTTGCAGACGGGCGAAAAGACCCGAGTATTGTAGTATGTCAAATAGTTTAGCGCAGGACTTAATTAGATTCGATTCGATTGATTACTTTGTTTACATGTGCGAGTATTTCCCGTGGATTGGGAAATGAAAGTCGTAAGCCAAGACATACATGACGGAACAAACGAAGTTCCCCGCAAAAAGCTGGTGGGGGATAAAAAAAAGCTGATGGAAGAAAATTCTTTCGCTTAGGTCTACCTATATATGCGTTTTGAAAAGCTTATAGATAGGGCGTCAGAAATTGATATTGCAAGAACTGGGCCAGTGCGACAGATTGATTTGTAAACAAATTGATATGACAAATGGATCGGAATATATAGTTCTTATTTTTTACATATTTCTTCATGTAGGGAAGTTGAGTGTGCCTGCAAAGGACAATGCAATGATGGAGGACATTAATATGATATCTTTAAATGAATGTAGTTTACTATAAAGAGATATGGTAATTGTTGTATTGTCACCTCATATTATTACATTCGTAAAAGTCACCCCAGTGTCGATTAGATATTTAGAAACAAAAATTTCCATTAAGCCTAATGAGAAGAAATAAAAAAAAAAAAAAAAACAAAGAAAGAGAGAAACAAATAAATTGTTATACATTTTGTTGTTTGTTATAAACATTGCGCTCTTAAAGCAACTCTATAATGTATTAAGTTAAGAGAACATGTATTGTCGTTGTAATTTGCTCACTCACAACGAGTTCGGTTGGATGATCTTACCATTTGCCTTAATGTGACACTCTTGTTTCATCCACCAACGAGATCGGTTGGCTCGCGATTGTATCGATTTGTTAGTTCACATAATATCACATAAACCACATATTTTTCAATTTAAACACAATAAAAAGAACACTGTAAAATAAATTATTGTTAAAAAACACAACACACATTTTTGTTTGAAAACACATAACACATAACACAACAACATATCCCACACTGGACAAAAAACAGGATAAGTTATAAAATTGTATACATTACACACTCTATACATTACATATACATATAAACATTTATTCACATTCATTATCACCTAAAATTCTTCTGAGCATGGCACATCACAGCCATCGGCGTCTCGCTTTAAAAAGATCTTTCTCTCGCAGGACCTTCGCGTGGTTGCACACCTTGTCGCGGTGTGAAGGCTCAGTAAAGGGCAATAAGTCTTGAGAATTCATTCTCTATGACGAGACATGAAGCTAAGCTGCAGCCATTACCTCCTCCTTCCTACCCCGTGCATCCGAGCCACTCCTCTCCTTTCCCCTGGGCTGGACTAAGCTGTAAACCGTATCGTGCCAAGAGTCAACCAGGCTGGGGGCCCAGTCGAATAGACTGACTAGGCAGTCGCTAACGGCGTATCCAGGATACCAGGCACCCTTCTGAATCAAGTAGCCTTGCCTGTATACTGCGGGGCTCTCTACAGGTCGACCACTCATTCCTGCGCTACTCATTTTTAAAGAACAAAAAAGAACAAACATAAGAAAATAATAAAATACATCCTCTGAAGATGCAATCAGCTCAGGTTGCCACCGGCGAAGGTGTAATCGATTCAGATGACAGCGTCACTGGGACTCTCTTTCAGAGACTACAGATTGGTTCCGCTACCGACAATGAATCACTGACTTCATCACAGGTTAGCAACACCATGCAAGTGGACTCTGAAACTTAGGCTGAGCTGCTGGAAGAAAAGATCGACTAGGGTGATTAGGGCAAAAACATCGGCCCAAAAGGCAAAGAACGGCTATAAGAGGTCGATGCAATTTATCAAGAAGAAGAGAGATTCGAAAACGGCCAACACAACCGGCCACTGTCGAAGCGAGCGCACAGCAACCGAGCACCTCCAAAGGACAGACAGAGGGGGCGCTCCGTCAAGAGGGGCACTTCGGGGAAGGGACTCTAAGAGAACCGAGAAAAGCGAAAACATTAGCCAGCTTCAACCTCCCCATGAATCTACAAGTGGCCATTGTCGATCGTTCCAACCCTGATGGGAAGATAACATCCGACAATTGGCTCACTGTTGGAGCTAGAATATTGGAGGCGATGCTTACCATAGATGGTAGCAGTGATGAGATCCATTTTGACGGAGCAGGCTGGCAGAAAGGAGTCAAAGTCGTCGGTTGTGATAACCAGAGAACCGTAGACTTCTTAAAGCGCACAATCGATAATTGCGCTGAGCTCTGGCAGAACGCTAAATTCGAGGTTTCCGCTTCGTACATTAGCTTCCATATGGATTCCTCCATCGGTTCCCGAAAAGGAAGAGTCCATATTGAATAAAGAGCTTGACACTAATAGCTGGAGAATCATTTCTTCAGCCAAGAGTAAGAACGGAGTGACCTCATGGTTACCATTGACCAAAAGTCACTCTACCACATCTGTAGCAGATCTGGCAGCATCAGGTTCGGGCTGGGAACCCTAATGGTAAGGCTCCCCAATGAACGCGGTAAGCCAAAGGAGGCTGCTAGTGGTGCAAATTAATTTACACCACTGTAAAGCAGCCACCGACGACTTGATGCTGTACATGCTGCAGAAAGACGTCGATATAGCCTTAATCCAAGAATCTTGGCTCTTCAGGAACAAAATTCAGGCATTAAGGTCTAAAGTATACAATTTATGCTATCCACACACTGAAGGTAAGTTACGAACCAGTATAGTCGCCAAAAAATATCTCAATATTTTTCTCCCAGGTACATACAGCAATGGAAACCTCACTGTGATAACATACGAACAACAGGACAAATCTATTTTGCTCCTATCGTTCGCATACTTCCATAGAATGAGGAGGAACCACCTCCAAACGCAGTCCGAACACTTGTGCGGCACGCCAAGTCACGCGAATTGTGTCTTTGAGTGTCCTACACACTCAATAGGGAAGCAGCGACATTAGTAAAAGGGGTGAGTCCATTTTCGATTTTATAATCTCCACCAACCTCAACATATGTATGCAACAAAGGTAATACTGCAACGTTTCGTAACCGGGTTAGGGAAGAGGTAATTGACCTTACTCTACTAAGCGAGTCTAACTCTACCCGAGTAGAGAATTAGAGAGGACCACCACGGACCACAACCGAATACTCTTTAACCTTAACGTCAATAAAGAAATACCAAAACCTTTCAAAAACCCTCAGAAGATAGACTGCAATCTTTTCCCAAACCTAGTTGCCAACAGGTTTGTACCGCCACAAGCCATCACTAGCCCCGATCCAACTTACATTGAAAATTCAGTCGAAAACCTTGTGAAAATTTTGAAAACGGCTTTCAACAAATCCCGCCCTTTGCAACGTGCTCGCAAGAAAATCAGCGAAGAGCTAAAGCAACTCAGGACCAGGACCCGAACTCTATTCAATAGAGCTAAGATCAGTAAAAGATCGGAAGACTGGGATAACTACAAATCCAGCTTCAATGAATACAAGAGCGAAACAAGAGCAGCAAAGTTTAAATCCTGGTGGGAGTTCTGCGAATCAATAGCAGATCGAAGAACGAAGCCGGAAGGCTCAGAAGGATTCCATCCAAGGACTCCTGCGTCCCGGTATTCATCCTTAAACTAGATAGTTCTTGGACAGAATCCAGTCAGGAATCCCTAGAATTGCTGACTGAAACCCGATATTTTGCCAGCGATGCTTCAAAAAGCACAAACCCACACTGTACCCCACCTCGTAAGCATTTTTCTTCAATTGCTTGCGGTACATCCCAACAAAGTGGAAAGAGTTAAAAGTAGTTTTCATACCTAAAGCAGGTAAACCAATCCACACTACCGCAAAGGACTATAGGCCAGTTAGTCTCTCGTCGTTTCTATTAAAAACCTTGGAAAGACTCCTTGAACTATACATCAGAGGACTTATCAACTCACACAACTTAACACGCCTACCCTAAAGGCAGATCAGTTTAAAAGCGTTCTTCGTGAAATTGAGAGCTCATTGAATATAAAAGAATTTACAATGGCATCCTGCCTGGACATCGTGAGAGCCTTCAACACATATAGAGGCCATATAACAGCTCTAGAGGCCATAAAAGTAGACAAATCCATTGTAATCTGGATTGGAAATATGTTAAACAGCAGAATTATCAATGAAGACACAGCTCTATACGGAAAGTGACAGCTTGATGCACACCACAGGGTGGAGTTCTCTCTCCCCTTCTGTGGCTTCTTACACAAAACTTAAACAAAATCCTTAAAATCTTTATGGAGAAAGGCACAAAAATCATAGCAGAGTACTATCAGCGAACTAATGAAATCTGCGTTGAAGGAATTATCCTTGTGTGCAACACAGAATGGTCATAGAATATGCCCCCAGAAAACTGAGCTGGTTTTGTTTACCAGGAAAAGGAAAATCCCGATATTTGCGTCCCCAAAATTAGTTTATTATTATTATTCCATATTATTAAAATTATTCCACTCATACTCAAAACGGAAGCTAAACTTCTTCTTCTAAACTTCTAAACTTCTCTCTCAAAATACAAATCCTTTTTCCCAACAGAGACGAGTGGCTATCGAGCTCCGTGATCAACAACCACGAGATTACCCTCTTCACCAACGGATCGGAAATGGACACAGGCCCTGGGGCCGGGTTCTACTTCGACACCCTGCACAAAGAGGAATCATTTAGACTCCCTGATTTGTGCAACGTCTTCCAAGCAGAAATCCTGGTCAGAGCATAATATCGGCAAAGCAAAGAAACTCTTGGCGTTGAACTCAATCCGTATGCTCGTCGGAGTGATGATAGAACACTGTCTCATCGGAGCAATGCTTCGGAAATGGAACAGCGAACTCTGCCGGAGCTGCGGCGATGAGGAAAAAACCGAGACGATCCAACATCTGCTTCGCCACTGCGCAGCCACTGCCATTGCTTCACAGAGATTGCAGACGTAGCAAATGCAGATATATCGGATTTTCTAAAATACATAAAGAGCACCGTGTGGTTTCAGTCACCACGTGATAGGACAGGTTGAATGTAGGGAAGGGAATTACAATGGGCCCTTTGGCCTCCGAGTGGAAATGATGTTCAACCATCACACTCCCCTTCCTTTCACAGGAAAAGATCTTTCTTCAATTTTTCCTAACACATTTGGATCACCGTTGATGTCTTCCTTGTACATACTCGTATGTTAGTTTTCGCATGCAGGGAACAAATGAAGTGTAATGAATTTAAAGTAATTTTTATCCAAAGTTTGCTCCTTTTTTCTTTCTTTGTAGTAGTCTTCGGTGCATGAGCTTTATAAGTTTTTGTTTTTCACATCCCGCCGAGCAAATGGCATGTATGTATGAAGGACGGCTGAACCCCTGGTCATTAAAAAGCAATTCATTTTTTTTATAGCCCTTAGTTAAGATTCCTGCTTGAAAGTTATGTGAAATTGCTTTTCTCGGTATGGAACGTATTGTGGTGTTTGCGGGTGTGAAATACTGTGCTATGTGGGGCGACTTAAAAATTTCAAGATTGATGTCCGTAAATGCGGGATTAATTACTTGGCAAAAGGACATTTGTAATTCATTGCTGTGGCGCCTTAAAACCTTCAAAGAGTGAAGAGTAAAAAGTGAACTCAGGGGGGAAAATCGATGGTTGGGAAGCTGTAATAATTACATTTCAAACTAGTTGCTGAACTCAAGTTTCATGAATAAATAAATAACTTTTGCGTAAGTGTAGCAATTTGGCACGCCATATATCTGTTCTACTCATTCAATAAACGTGATATTTATGAACCAGAAAGCTTCACTTTTGTTAAGGATTCCGACACAACATTAAAGTACACAAAGTAAATTTTCAACACTAATTTTGAATAAAGCGAAATATCAGCCACAGAGATAAATTGTTTTACCGTCATAAAGCCCGCAACTTTCTCATATTATAGTATTAGGAGCGGAAACGTTTTCTCCGACGACGAATCTCCTAAATTCTCATTTCGAAAAATGTGTGGCGATTTATGTTAGTATATGTAACTCTGGAGGGAATGATGGAGCTCCGCAAGAAGACAGAAGAAAGTTTTAAAATTTATTCAAAATGCGATTTAAATGCAGCCAACTTATATACTGAAACTATAATATAATAATGCTAAACAATAAATTTGATTAAACTGTGAGGGTTACAGACTGTTTTCAAACATTCTCTTAAAGAGACTCCGAAGAAACAGCTGGACGAGTGACCATATTTTCCCTTAACAAAAGCTTTTATAAAAAAAAGAGAATTCGGCGAAACGGTTCACCAACTTTTCGTAGATTTAAAAAACATGTTTGGATCTACATATATTTGACTCGAAAATGTATCATGTCTTTGTAATCCCAAGAAGGTTGAGAAACCTGATACAAGCATGCCTTAAGGGAAACAAAGGACGAGTTAAGGTAGAAAACGTCTTATCTGAAACATTCGAGATACGAGCAGGATCAAACCAAGGGGACGCCTTGTTACCACATCTCCTTAATTCGGTGCTGGAATATGTAATGAGATCCCGTCAGATAAATTAATGGAATCACAGCAGCTCTAGCTTTTCTTTTTTGTTGTTGAATTGGGGGGCTAGTGCTAGCCGATATCATAGAGTACTGCGATCAGAGTAGCTCTATTGTGCCTGCTAGCCAATTAGGCCAATTTCTTAATAAAGCTGAGCATGTCCCACGTAGGAGCTGAGCTGATCCCCTCAGGAGTCATAATTTCTCTGAGGAGGATACGCTTCCTAAGATGGCAGAGGGCAGCACACTCGCATAGTTAGTTTCCTCTTCCTCTAGACAGAGTCGACACTCAGTTTCAGACGAGAGGTTAATTTTGTTAATATGATATCTCAGACTTAACTCTTAGATTTTCTTTCTTCTTCTTCTTCCGATATCGACTCTATTATACCTATATAGGTATTGGAGAATATTGTTAGATTGTTTGTTCAGGAACCGCATGAATCTCTTCGATTGTGGGAGTCCTTGAGCGGTGTTTCAAAACCGCAGGTGTTGCAATTTTTCTCACTTGTCTTAGAAAAAAAACCTTTCTTTTAATAAAAAGGTGCAGTGGAGTAATTCCGATCAGTGCCTCTTGGGCTGTTGTCGGGCAAGTTGGCATGGCGCCTGTAATGCCGAAACATGCTAGCCTATGAAGGCGTTGAAATTTAACGATTGTAGTTTTCTGTTCAACTTTTATTCACCATAAAGCAGACGCATAAGTTATGATAGGTCTTACTATCGTGGTATATCGTGGTATATAATCAGATTACCTTAGATTTCAATCCCCAGGTTTTACCATAGGTGCGTCGACACGCCCAGCGCCTTAGTCGCCTTTGCAAGTTTTCTTTTGATGTTGGAGGTCAATACCTAGACATTTGATTTCTTCTGAAAATCCAATGTTTGTACCTCCATTTAGGCCCTCCATCGTCGTATCCGATGAGTTCATAACCGAGGTTGGTTAACTTGTAGAGTACATCATCGATGACTATCGATCAGACCAATCTAGCTTACACTTACTATCTGGATCTACGAGAAGTAGAAAGAATGGCAGGGAAGGAAGTGCACTTAGAAGTAAAGTTTATAGAAAAATACTGGTAACTGAGTTGGATCGATCAAAATCTCGCGCTATAGTCATTATTAAAAATTATTTGAAACTTTTTATTTATGGAACTTCCTTAATTTACGCTATGTTATTCAAAAGTCAAATATTGCTATCTTGCATTTATAATGAATTTTTTGTGGAGACTTTTCTATATTGGAATGATTTGTCATCTATATGATCAATTGCTACTTAACCTTTGAAGAGTAAACGTGATATTTTGAATTTGATTTCTCGGTCTTTCTCTTAACGCCACACGGCCCTTTTTTCAGTCGAAACGCATTTTTACTTTAGTCAAATAAACTCTTTAAAAAAGCGTAAAAGTTCAAATGTCTGGGAAACATATAATAAAATTGGCAAGTTCACTGCATACGAAGAGTGTTATGAAAATGATTAATGCCTTTGCTCTATTCTTGACAAAAAGGGTATCACTGGGGTGAATTAATCAAAAATAAGAAAAGACTTCTAAGATCATTCGTGAAAAGGTCGTGTAAAAGTCATTTCCCAACACAGGAGGCATTTACTATTCGTATTTCATATGTGGGTGGCATTGAGGCGGTTGAATGAATGCAGCGGGACCACGCGACCAAGTAGTCACGTTCATGGAGCCAGTAAGGAGTAAAAGATATAACCATTACATAGTTAAGAATTTCGTGTACCCAACTTTGCAATTTAAAGTTCCAAAGGCATCAGCGGGTATCACTCTTACAATTGGCAACAGCGACATTATACAGATTAATCAGAAGAAACGCTTAAAATATTAAGACATGTTGAGTAAGAAATGTTCGACTACGTTTACGGGTGGGAAAATAATAGATTCTCATTCTTGCTCATCGTCACAGTTCCTGAAGATATTACCGGATTCTGCATTACTTCCAGTGCCAAGAGCTGCAATGATTTATTGTAGTTATGTCTTGACTATAGGGATCTAAGGTTGTTGCAATTATTCCTCATAATCCATTATGTGAAAATGATCAGCTAGTCGCATGTCTTTGGCCGCGTTAAATTCAATGGGCCCACTATCAAAAACAATATTTGATAACGAGAAATCAACGTTCATGTATAAGCATTTATTTAAGGCGAAAGTTAAGCGCCATGACCTACTTTACAGTCCATAATTACTATTTAAATGCCCTGTTTCAATGCATGGAGAACAACACTATTTTGTATGTACAGATGTATGTATTTGTTGTGGCAGAAATTAAATTTTTAAATACGTAGTAAGTACATATATCACTGAAAAAAACAATACTATTTTATTTTATTGATATTTAGAGAACACCATTCTTTTATTTTGGCCCCAAACTTGGACATAGAGAAAGACCAGTCAGAGTGATATCATTCTGATATTTTATCCTTCTTATTACCCACAGAGCAGGCGCGAGTCTCACTAGATGTCTGCGCAATTCAAGCGGCCCGCAGTAATGGTTGTGAGTGTTCTATACTCATATTTCCCTAAAAAAATAGGAAGGAAGCTGCGTTTTTTTTTGTAGTTACATATGTATTATATTTTTAGATTCTTTTGGACTCTTGATCTGAAGAAGCGAAGAAAAATTAATTTTTATTTAATTTACTTGTGACTTCCTTATGCTAGACAAAATAACTTAACACATGCTGAGATATCTTAACTTACATAAAAATATGCATTATTGGCTCTGTACAGACAGTCTAAAATAGAACAGTTACACCTACCCTTACCTACTCTTCCCTATATATGTATGTAAGCCTGCCATTTGCGTTTAGCTAGAGATGCTTTGAATAGGCTGAATTATCAATATTGAACACAGACGAGGTTTGATGCGGCGTGAATAGTGTCATGCCCTGCTCTGAAACCAAGTTGGTTCTCAAAGACCCTGCTGATACTTGGAAGGGGATTTATTGTCGAATATTAGCTGGCATAGATGCACGTAGTTTTTCGTGAAACTACGAAAATAAAGAAAAAGAATTAGATTATATATGTGGGATGGGAACCGAACACGCAGCCAACACCCTAGACAAGCGGACGTTCTGACGACAACCAGTCACGTACGCCACAATATAGCAGGGCAATCATCCGACGAACACACACATAATATAACACACATAACACATAAAGGGCAAGTCACATAGAATCCGTGCTTGCGTGCGTCCGTTAATTTCAATTGACTGCCAACGCATTGCAGGCATGCATAGCCACATAGAATCCGTGCGTGCGTTGATCTGTCAAAATTGAATGTCAAATCATTCAATGACATTTATTAATTGGTGTTGTGCGTTCAATTAGAAAACATTCTTTACTTGTTAAGTAATACTTAAAAAATATGGACGATTTTATTTCAGTAATAATATCTATATTAATATTGTCGCAAGCATTTGAAATGTACAAGATAATAATGGGATTTATTTCTGTAGCACTTTAAACTTTTGTTATAAAGACACGGATGGTCTTTAATTGTTTCAATCAATTTTTCTTCAAACATTTCTTTCACCAACAAAACATACCTCGCATGTGACATCAAACAGAATAATACTTAAATGTCAACCGAATTTGAAATTTCTCTCACTGCGAGAGAGTTCCTAAACATTCTCTCAAAGCATCCACCAATGAACGTGCTTACTCTCAATTTGTCTATATGTGAACTTCAAATTGTAAATGTGTGAGCTCCGATATGTGAATGTGTGAACTGTCAGCGCATCAAAAAGTAGAAAGTAGCTCTACTTTGTCTATCGAAGCGCGTGCTTCCGTCGGCTATGTGCCACCTCGCATAAGAATGTGTGTATTCTACTTTGCTGTCAGCGGAAGCACGCAAGCGCGGATTCTATGTGACTTGCCCTTAACACACACAGCGCCCGATACCGACAAGTGGAATGAAACGAAAAGGACGATCTGACGACAACCAGTCACGTACGCCACAACATAGCAGGACGATCGTCCGACGAACACGCCATACGCGTACACACACAGCGCACAGCATGCACAAACGGAACGAAACGAAACAGACGAAGCGAACACAAAAAACACAACACAGGTCATTCGTTGAACAGCTGTCAAGCCGTCTAGACCGTCTAAGAATTTTGTGAATAACCATTTGTTTAAAATAACTCTCTGTTTAAAATAAATACATAAAATAAGTAAAATCCTACACTTGTATCATTTGGTTTTGTTGTAAATAAAATCCTACATATATAATATTAATTTATTGTTTTGTTGTTGGGATAACGGGTTGCCCAGTATCCACTACGTGGACAACATGTTCGCCTAACGGCTGGAACTAACGGGGACGATTTGTATAACCGGGATACAGTGAGGCGAAATAAAAAAAGATTATTAAAAATAAAAAAAAGATACTTAAATGTGATACGTCCTTTATCGTTGGTATGTTTCGTAAATTGTCTGCTTCGTCCTTTTTTTTCTTCCTCGAGTTTGTGTTCCTTCAATGTTGGGCACGTATCGTCGTACATATGTACATACATGTCTCTCGTTCCTTTCTTTGTCTCTTGCACTTCTTTTTGTTTGTTCTCTTGTTTTCCGCTGGCGGCCACTTCGCTCAGAGTTGCTCTCGAATTGAATTGATTGTCGTCTGTCTGGCCCTGTCCAACCGAGAAAGCATACATACACTCACATAACTTTGCCATTGGAACAAAGGGAATCACCTCCAGAATTCCAACGCCTCCACTTTAAAATTTTCGGACCTTCGGACATTCGACCGGTTGGAAGGGGTGGTTGTCTTGGTTGGGATGGACGTGTTCACCGCAGTATCTTACGTTAATTTTTAAGCCTAAGTACATATCCCTCAGTTATAATAGGCTAACATCTAAGTGAGTTCCACCCTCCTTAGAAGGTGGCGGAGAAAAATGACGGGACAAAAATTTAAGAATGTAGGGATGGAGAGGATAGGATTTCGTGCGTATTGTGCACGTAACATACTAAAAGCGTGGATGATGGCGGACTACATCTCTTCGATTCCGACGTGAGACCGATCTACAGAACCTTAGGCGCTCGACACGCCAAGCACGAAATCAGGTCCGTAGAGGAATCGCCGTTCCACGGAATTGCGACCCACGTAGAAGATTAGCGGTACCGCCAATCTATCCTGGATCAGCCCACATCTATCTAGAGAGAGGAATGCTTCGGCTGGAACAAAGCCGTTAAGGCGCACTCTCTCATGATATAAATCATTGGGGTAGTAAGCCCCGAAGATCAGGCTATTGACCGAAGTTATTGTTCTTGCAACGTGGCTTCGTATCAGTTTGATCAGAAAGTTATCCACCCGTACAATTTCGTGAACTCAGATTCGGCTGACTTACATAGCCCGAAACAAGTCGTGAGACATTGTCTCTCAAATACCCGGATCCTTTCCATTAAGCTGGCTCTTACATTGAACCAGATGGGCCTGATTAAGGAAATAAGTTTGCTGCTATGAAACAGCCATCTTGTCAGAGCGAAAGCGGGCGCTTGCCAGAGCTACATGTTTGTCAAAATATAGATACTGATCTAGCACGATCCCAGGGTATCTGACTACAATTTGTCTCGCCAGTGGACGCCTGTTCGGTCCAAAAATTAAGAATCTGCGCTAAGGCGTTCTGAACAATATACATAAGTTCTGATTTCTCGAAGTTGATTTTCAACTTCCAGTCATACAATGAATTTTTTCGAAGTCACGCTGCAGAAGAGTTACAATACTGTCTGTTCTCCAGGTCGTTGTTTGGGCGAATACTATTATTCATCTTGTACACTTCCTGGGAGATAGTTCCCACTGCCGCCACTGTTCTCCTGAGGATCCTCAATCACGAAAATGTCGTAATCCAAGATTGCGCTCTATGGATCAATGCTAATTGTTCATAGCAAGCGTTCATTTTCTGACGTTCTCGGAAGCTTTAGATCCTGAATGTCATTCTGATTGTTTCTCAGATACGACAGATATTCAGTCCATTGTTGAACAGGATGGTCTGAGCAACCGATTCTCGCGTTTCCGTACTGTAACGTAGGGAAGCGTTCGTATATAGATATATACTTTGCCATTTCCACGAATCCGTCTGGTGTATGATAACTAAGGCACTAAGTCCGCAATGGTCAATTTCGTATACGAAAGTCCGTAGACAGTAGAACATTCGTTCATGTCAGCTAGTCTCGGTCGGGAGTCAGGAAGCATGCAATCCAGATAGGAGCTGCTCTAAAGGTATGACAGACTCTCCGCTGCCAATTAATTTTCGACTTTTTTAATTTCGATAACTCTGATTGAACATATTTAAAAGAAAGATTGCCGAAAGCAATATTAAAAAGATTTTGAAAAGAATTAGGGTAATTGCACCTATAGTTTTGCTATAACGTAATGTCCTTCATTTGTATAAAATATATTTGAAAAGAATAGTAAATATAAAAAGGCAGGAAAATGAAAAAGAAGAACTGAACTGCCAGATAATATTGGACACTAAATACCTACACATGTTAAGTCCACGCTTCTCAACAACATTAGTCTGATTTTCGAGCTTGCTACAAAGATTTAAATTAATAAATTGATAGCAGCATTGTTAAAGTGAGAAATTTGCAATACTCTGTTACGAGTATATGAAAAAATTTGCAGGAAAATCGTAGACATTTTCAATTCTGTCATTGAAGGAAAATGTTAAAAACCCGACACTGCACTGTTCAGCTTAATATGTAGTAGGAACCAAAGAGCAACTGCGTTACAAAACTCAAACAAAAAAAAAGAAAATTATTATGTGGGGGGATCAGATAAACGATGTGATGCGGCTGGAAGGGCAGTTATAGTAATTCAGGAGAATTAGGTTGATTTGAAGAAGTTTCATCCTTATTAGTCGATGGTGGTGGTTAGAGTAGAATAGATCTCTCTCCTAATAATATTTGGTAAAACATGTCATGCGATAAAGAATAAAAGTCACGCACATTTTTTTCAAAGTGTCTCCGCAAGGATAAGAATTAAATTAAATATTTAAAAAAATGCGTTAATGCGTAAAGCTAAGGTTTCCTCCGAAGTATTTGTCTAAATGTACATACAATTATATTTTTTGGTTTAAAGTTTAAATAAGGGGAGAACAGTTTAAAGCCGCCCTTAAAACTGCTTGACATTATTTTTATTTTGCTCTTTTTTGGATCCTAAAAAATGGCTTTTAATTGATTTTTTATTAATGCTTTTGAATTCTCATATTCTTATATCTAACTCACTTTAGGTAAAAATGCTAAAGCATAGCCTTACTATCTAAACTAATTGAAAATATCTTACTGACATCCTGCGGACGCTCTAAAGTAGACAACATGTCCTTAAAACTATGCCTTTCGACCTGACGATGAACTCATTTACATAAATGAATTAAAATGGTAAGGATAATTCAAAAAAAAAAAAATCCAATTCGCTGCACACATCCTGATTGAATCTGCTAGGTACTTCAGCATACTTCTAATCATATGAATCCGCATCAAATTCAACAAGACTTCGCTCGCTATATTCCTTGCTGCGACCATATTCCTATCTTCTCTTAAAATAAATCCATTCCGGCAACCAATCGACTCTGTCCTCCTGTCTTGTGATTTCAATTAAATTCCGTAATTTCGTCAAATTGAATTACCAGCATTTATTTACCTTTCGTAGAATACTTGGCCCATAGCTTACCGTCATTTAAGCATAGCATGTCCCATCTACTCCCCGCATATTTACGAGTGTGTGCCGGTGAGGCTTATAAATTTCTTGAATGCAATCTCTTCTCGAGTACCAGACCAGTAAATATAACCAGGAAGCAAGAGCTGCTACAATTAAGTGGAAAAGGGGTTCACAGAAATCAGAGTTGAACACTTTCTCGCAAATAAACAGAAACATCTATGTCTCCCTCTCTATCTTTCTGAATGTCTTCATCCCCGTGGCAGACAAGTATGTGAATGGCTCCGGGAGCTGGGGACAATTAATTTCTGTTGTAAAGTTCCACGGGGTTACGTTTGAGGACGAGTGTCCTCAATCCAGATCGTTTACAAGATTACTCGTATCCGGCTGGGTTGACGGTTGTAGGATGTGAGATAATTAAATGCAGTTTTCGAGGGACTGAGGGACCGAGTTTAGCTCGGTAGAAATAGAAATCTCATTCGAAAATTTACTTTCAGCGAGTGAGACACTCACTACCATTACCAGAGCAATTGGGTTTATAGTACTCGTGCCATTGACTGTGGGGTGGAATCGGGCCAACCCCTCGAACGGAGAAAATTTCCATTTTGGCAAATAATTAGTTTTGTCATTGTCGTACTTAAAGGTCGTCCTCAAGGATTTGGCTGTTTCTTATCTTTTTTTTTTCCTTTTTGGACGTCTTTCCACTATTTGCGTCTAAGGTGCCTGGCGTTATTCGTTGATGCCTTGCCAAATGTTTGTTGTGCGCACTAGGCGACGTTGTTAGTGGTGGTGCTGGTAATGGTTTCTTGCTTGGTTGGCGGTAATGTCTCGAAGTAACACGAACACGAGATTTATGCAAAGCAAAAGCAGACTGTGACGCTTGCTTGGCAGTGCCAGGGTGTGTATTCAGTGATATTTGGCAAAAGTTTGTGTGGCTTGTTGGTTACCTCAAGCGTTAGGAGGCACACTGGAATTGATTAGAACAAATGAAGATGATCCGAGCGGAAGGCAATGCCAAAAAACATTTTCTTTCAAAGAAAGTGTGTGCGTTCATCAAGGAGTGTAAGAAAAGAGATTTGGCGGCGAATTTACAAAACGACTATCAAATTAGTTGAGGGGGCTGATTCTGGGAACCAATCAGGAGAGCACTTTCCTTTCACAGCCTACGTTTGGTTTGTTATAAACACGAATTTATTGTTTTCTTCAGCAAGTAAGGCTATTTGTTTACAGTTCAAGCCTTCTGGGATTACGTGTTTTTGGGGAATACCAAATCGAGTTGAGAGCATGGTATATCATCAATTATTGTATAATATATGATGTTTATTTAATTTAATTTATAGGACCTTCAAGTTGTAGTACTGACTAAACGATATTTGGAATGCAGTATGTGTGTCATTACAAAATATGCTCTTAGGTAAAAAAGTACCTTAAACAAAAATACTTAATGTTACTGCGTAATTCCATAAAAGCAATATAAGTGAAACTACAATGCAAGTTGTGGTTTGCAATGAATTCGAGGAAATATCAGCTGCTTATATGGATACCTTTGTGGTTAACTGAAAATTAGTTTCATGATTGCACTGCGGGCTTACTTTATAGGTTTCGGAATGACTTTTCATCGGGTTGGTGCTTTGGGTAAAGCATTCATATACATAATTATGGTTGAATTAATAGATTTTATCGTTAGAATAAATCGATTTATCGAATTAATAGAAAAATCGTATGCATATGTCTGTATGTATGTATATTTCGTATGAAATCACTACTCAAAAACAATATATTGCTTTGGAAAATTTTACAGTGACAAGTGTCGGATTAAAAAGTTTTGAATTTAGTTCGAGGGTCTTTCAATAATAATACTCAATTTTAAAAGTAAATAAAACAAGTTGTGGGCATTGACTAAATGTACGCCATGGCTTTTCTCGGCGGCACCTATTCGGCAGTTTCAGTTTTCGATACATTTGTCGCATAAATCTGTCTAAATGGCATTTGTTATGTCGGCTTTAGGAGGTAGTAATTGTTTGCATTTTCTAAGACGTATTTTCAAAAGGGGCTAAGTCCAGAATATCGATAGCCAGTTTACGTTGTCGACACGAAAGGCAACCATGCTCTCAATCATGACCGTACCTTAAGTTCCTGGATTAGTTCGATTATATACGGGTGTAGACACAAGCTCTTGTAAATGACGAGAAATTTATTTCTTCAGTTTTTCTTGTATACTTTCACGCATGACATTTCCTCGGTGACGTGTTGGCTACTTATTAGGATTATCCCGCAAATCCTTTGTGAAAAGAATAAAAATCCCATAATGCGGGGAACGTTTGTCAAATGGCGATTGGCACGTACTATATTGAAAAACAGCTCAGAAGAGAAACATACATATACTAATAAACATACATATACATACATATACTAAAAAATTCACAGGCCATTGCGTTTTTAAAAAAAATGTAAGTTGAATTCAAACATTTGTTATTAAAAGATAAGAATAATAAAAATGAAATTAAAAACCATTAAGATTTGAGACTTAAAATATGAAATTGTACCAATGGACACAAGAATTATTGGCTTTCTCATAGATTTATTCTATTCAATTCTTGATGTTGCAATATAAGAAAAGGTTGAAGTGTGTATACATATGCATGGTTGAAGAAATAAGTGCAATTTCACATAATTGAAAAAAAAACCTAATCGAAAACAAAAACTTATTTTCTAATGAAATTCATATTTCTTGCTTAAAACTTGGTAGTGTAACCCTTACTCTTAAGTACTAAGTCAAGCCGACGTACCATATAGTACACAAGTTTTCGGCATTTTCCGACTGGGATGGTTTTTCAAGCTTCCTGCACTTTTTCCTCCAGATTTCTTAATTTTTTTTGTGTGTGCATTTCATCTAGTCATCTAGTAATTTTTTTTTAAATCATATGTTATTTTGACACTGATAGCTTTTTCCCGCTCGAAATCTTGACAGAAAGCCAGTATCACACCTCAGCTTTATGCTTGAACAACGTTGGGAAATATTGAAAACTTATTTCCAAAGGGAGTGCTGTGTAGCAAAAACAGTGCGTTTTTGAAAAAGAAGTTTTAGCCGAAATGAACCACCCACCGCGACTGCTGTACGCAAGTTTGTGCAAAAAGTTCGTGAGACTGGTATGCTAGTGGACAACACTCATTATCCCTGTCGTTGTACGGTGCGCATAGATGAGAATGTTGCTGCTTTGGCCGAGAGTTGAGACTGAATTCACAAACATCAACTCGCCATCGATCTCAACAGCTCAACATTTCACGCACTAGCCTGAGGAGAATACTGCACAAAGATCTCGGATTATTCGCTTACAAGGTCCAATTGACACAGCAATTGATGGCGCGCGACCATCCGCTTCGTTATCGCTTCGCAGTTTGGACCTTAGAGCCGCTTGAATTGGACAACGTTTTTCTGCGAAAAATCATCAACTGACGAGGCGCATTTCCATCTCTACGTTGACAAACAAAATTACGCATCTGGCTCGGAAAACCCACACATTATTGTCGAGAAGCCAATGCATCCACAGAGAGTGACAGTTTGGTGTGGATTGTGGAGTGGTGGTATCATTGGACCATTCGAAAATGTGGCTGGAAGCAACGTTTCGATCAACGGTGTGCGTTAAAGAGCCATGTTAACCAACTTTTTTTTTTTACTGAAATTGAAGACATGGATTTGGACCATGCAGGATGGCGCGCCATTCCACAATCGCTCTTTTGCGCACCAAATCCCCAAATCATGTTATCAGCCGTCTTGGCAATGTCAATTGGTTGCTTCGGAGCTGCGATTTGACCCCTTGTATGTATGTATATTTTATTCAGATTTTTGTTAAAATTTACATGGTCTGAGTTACCGCCCAATATTTAACACAGAGATTTGATACCTAATTGTATCTTGCTACTGAAATTGCCATTTTATTTGTTTACAAAAATGTACTTAAAGAAAAAGCTTACAGTTTGAGGACAGATTCTTGAAAAAAACCTCATTTGAAAAAAGAAAAATAAATAGTAAATAGATAACTAGATAAATAGATAAATAAATAGTTAAATAAATAAATAAATAAGTAAATAAATAAATAAATAAAATAAATAAACAAATTAATAAATAAATACATTAACGAATACAATGAATAAATAAATAAATAAGTAAATAAATAAATAAATAAATAAATAAATAAATAAATAAACGATAAATAAATAAATAATTAATCAAATCAAATTAGTTGAATAGGATGGAACATGTTTTTTTTTTTTTTTTTCTAATATGGTTTCTTGAATATGCTTGGAAGTATTGTCAAAATTAAATCTGAGAAAATAAATTTCTTATTAAGGGGTTTTCGGAGTTGTCGCAGCGAACCTTAAAGTGTTCACTAAGTTTATTTATTCTATCAGAGATCAATTCGACTTTCGCTCTTTTATGCAAGGCTTTTGTAGAAAAATGCCAAGGGAGATTTAGCATCATTTTTAGGAGTTAATTTTGTGCTATTTGTAGTTTTGCTAGGTGACTCTTTGCGCAGTTACCCCAAACCTGGCACCCATATAAAATTATTGATTGAAATATACATTTATGAATTATTATTTTGTTTTCTAGTGATAGTAGAAATTTTCTGTTTATGAATGGATATAATAGTCTTATACTTATGTTAATTTTGTTTAACGTTTCTTTTATGTGTTGGTTAAATAATAGTTTTGAGTCAAGATGGATTCCTAGGTATTTGACGTGAGAGCTCCATTCGATTGACACGTTATCTAATCGCAAGGGGTTGGGGGGAATATAGCAAGCTTTTCTTTTCCTTGTGAAAAAGATAGCTTGAACTTTTTCCTTATTTATCTTAATTTTCCACTTTGTAAAGTAGGTACTCAGTATTTCCAACGCATAGGAAAGATTCGTCTCAAGAACGAGAGAAAATTCATGTGATGTAAATACTGCTGTGTCATCGGCGTAAGTAGCTATATTGCAAAAGGGGAGATTTGGGAGGTCTGACGTAAACACATTGTACAAGACAGGACCAAGAACAGAACCCTGCGGAAGCCCAGCGTTAAAGTATTTAATTTCAGAAAGAACATTATTAACGGATACACTAAAGAACAAGACCGTCATGCCACACAGAGTCAAAGGCTTTTTCTATGTTAAGCAGGACCATGCCTGTAGACTTGTCTTGAGCTCGTTGTTCTTTGACATATTTTACTATTCTTAAGACTTGATGTGAAGTGCTTTTATACTTTTTTTTTGTGGGGAACTGTGAAGGACCGATGTTATGCCAACAATGCGGAAACGATTCAAGCACTTAAGGCCAATATCATCCAAGCAATGGATTGACAGAATGCGCTACCGCAAAGCCAGCCGAGGCAGTCATTTGAACGACGTTGTAATTCATAATTAATGGGAATATTTGTTCTTACTAATAAAGCCATAATACACGGAAAAAAATAATTTTGATCATTTTACTGCATTTTTAAAAAGAAACTTGTATTTTACCCACCCTTTACTTTCAATTAGATTTGAGTGCAAAAATCTAACCGGCCACGACCTAACCGTAATACCATTATCCTAGAACCATTTCCCCGATATTGAGGTAAGCTTTGTATCATTGTCCAGTTTAAACGGCACATTGATGCATAGTATTTTAAAGAAAACCCACTGCAGTTATGTTGGGTAATTGTGAGTCTTGGATGGCCGTCTCACAAATGTCTTACCATCGCGTCTTTTCACATTATTTTAGTTCCAGGATATTTCTCCATTGAGCCGTTTGTCGGACTAAGCCTCATTTATATTACAGCTCTTTCTGTTTCAAAGCATTTGCGACCATGTTCTGGAAGCATCTCAATTAATTTGTAATTTCCCTGTTCTTTACTTCCACTTCTTAACTGCGGAATAATTCTTATTTTATCTGTAAGACAATGTAGTCCTCCCATTTTTATCGTAAATTAGTTTAATGAATTATTGCAAATATGAATATCCCTTTAGGATATAAATTGTACTCACTTATTTCGACAGAGAAAAAAAAAAACTTTTAATTGGTTAATTGAATTGCTGCTACTTAAATCTATTTCAATATACAATTCAAAGTCATATACTACATTTGCTTCACTTAACGATACAACGTTTATAAAACATTGTGACATAAGAGTAGCTGTGCTGTGTATGGGAAAAACTAAAAAAATATGGAATAATATGAATTGCATGAGTTATCATTATCTCATTGACAGAGCTGGCAATAATTTTAAATGCCTGAAAACAAAAACAAAAAAAAAACATCAGTTAATGGATATGACTAATTAAGATGACTTGCAGCAATTTAACTAAAACCATTTTAAAAATCTCTCAATTGACCGCATATTTCTTACAATACATCACAGACAGGGCTGATATAAAATTGAATTCATGGCATTTTAAATTCGTATTAACGTTATCTTTATTTAGGTTCTGCGATGAACCAGGAAATTGTGCAAAACAGCTGGGAATGGCGAGCATCATCAGTATCTGAGTGATTTCAGTTTTTAGTGTGTATAAATCACAGGAAAATTGAAGATTTCTTATTCTGTGAGCATAAAGATACGTAATAGCGCATATAAAAAAGCTATGATTTTTTCTTTTTTAAATCTTTTGCATTCAGACGCAAATACTGGTCCATTGCAATTTTTCTTAGCTTAAGTTAATTATAATAATGTTAATTGTAAGTTATTTAAATAGTA
Organism: Merodon equestris; assembly: GCA_958301585.1. Classification (NCBI taxonomy): domain Eukaryota; kingdom Metazoa; phylum Arthropoda; class Insecta; order Diptera; family Syrphidae; genus Merodon; species Merodon equestris. Next base: position 49,951,415 of record OY284416.1, read on the forward strand.
GTCGAAAGGCATACGTAAAAATTATACAGTTTATTTTAGAGTGTCCGCCTAGGACCAGTAAGATTCCTAAATTTGTAAGGATAGTTAAGCTAGTTTTAAGCATTTTTGTCTAGGATAAGATAGATCTAAGAAACTATAAATAAAAATGAATTACAAAAAAAAAAAAAAAACTGGTCCATTGCACTACCAGATAGACACCTTTCTTTATTGTATTTTTCCCGTTGTCCGGAGAAAAGTGAGGAGGGGCTTCAGTGATGTAGAGCTAAGAGGTTCGGTACACAATAGCCGGCCGAAAGGCATGCGCGTGCGAAAGCAGGACAGTCGCAGAGAAAATTGCTGTGTCATCTTCCTCACAACATGCACAGGTGGGCGCCTCACTGATGCCAAGCATGCAAAGATGCTCGGCAAAATTGTAACGGCCCGTAATCATGCCCGCAAGTTTTCTACAATCAGTTCTACTTAAAAATAAGAATACAGACATCAGGGCGTATGCGCTTAGTTATCTTCCATCCTAGATATTCCCCCCATCTACGATTACGTGCATTAAGGGCCCAATCGTTAATACAGATTTCGACCGTGGAAGCAGATAGATATAAAGTGAGAAACTATCCTCTGAGCTCCTTCTAGCGAGTTCATCCGAGATCTCATTTCCTGGAATCCATACAAGCCTTGGTGAATTTAGTTTTCCGACTTTTTTATAAAAATGTCTTGAGTTCATACGCTAATCTGGAGTTGGATAGAGAGTTGGACATAGCTTTGAGTCCAGCTTGGCTGTCACTGCAAACGCATAAGCTATTTCCCTTCTTCTTGTGCTTAACAACTTAGCACATGGCCATTAGGATGGCGCATATCTCTGATTGAAGACAGACGCATATTTTTCTAACGAGAAGTGTTTTTGCGTTAAGAGAAAACTCCAGCGCCGCCCCCCGCCCAGACCTAGAGCCACCTATAAAAATGCGAAGACAGTCTTTTCGAGGTTCAGTATTTGTCCAGAGCTACTCCTGACGAAATTGAAATTATAGCGCAATAAGATGGCAGGTGTGTGTCGGAGGGCAAATCCATGAAACAGGGGTCGTAGTTTATTTCTCGCGCAAGTACGCTCTAGTGCGTGTTGTATCTGGAACTAATACTCTTGAGGCGATATACGGAGTTTGGTGAAAGAGGACACGATGTGTTTGTATGTAAACCTGTTCCACCAAACAACCAATGCATATGAGATTATCGGTCTTATCATTCTCGTGTAGATTCAGAGGCCCTTTTTCAGTGATAGGCCCCATGTTTTGTCAAGAACACCTTTGCATTGCCAAAAATTTGACAGGGCTTGACTGATTTTTGATTCAACATGCTTTTACCAAAGAAGGTTCGTATCTAAGACAACTCCCAGGAACTTAACTTCCTTGGATATCGAAATGGAAATGTCTTTTAGCAACAGCCAAGTCATACCGGTATTTTTCCTCCATTTCGGGAAGAGAACGACATCAGTCTTAAGAGGATTAACCGCCATCCCATTACTCGTGCACCAGTCGTCGATCAGAGCCGACAGAGAGAACGACAACATCATCCGCATAGGCATGGACATAGATTCCAGAGGCATTGAGAGCATTGAACAGAGAGTCGACCACCATGTACCAGCGGAAACAGAACGCCACCTTGCAGGCCAGTTTTTTTTGGTTACGCCAGATTTAACATATTGTTCGAGGCCAGTATCAGCGATCAAGGTCCTGTGCACAAGCATTGCTTTGATCCATCTACGCTATGTCGTCCAGCAGCGTTAGAGATGCTGTCAGATGCGTTATCAAAAGCTCCCTCAAGTCTACGAATATGCCTAGTACGTACTCTTTCCTTTCGAATGCGCATTAATTTCTCCCAACGAGGTTTTGAAGCACAGTCTGGGATAATAATTTCGCATCTCCGAGAGGATGCATTCGAAGCAGTTTTGGGCATGTGCTACTTTACTAGTCTCTTCCTGCTTTTCAGCAAGAAGAACGTTAGACGGATTGGTCTAAAACTCTTGGCGAGTGAGTATTTTTGTTTCCCTATTTTGGGAATAAAGACTACTTTCACCGCGCACCAAGGAATAAGTTTGTATATATGCAATTGCCAGCTAGCACTTGAAAAAGAAGAAAATTCTTTTCAGAGTAGGAAGCAGCTGTCTTATACATTTTTGCAGCAGAACAGGGTATCTCCCATCAGTACCTGGCTACTTAAAGCTATTAAAATATATCATAACAAATTCAATGGCCTCATCATTGCCACGAGTGACGCATTATGACAGCTAGGCCGAGTTGTTTCCCTCGTTTCAACCTCAGTTTAGTAGCTCTGTCCATGGTCAGCAATTTACAGACAGCAAGTGTGATAAGTAACACAAAAATGCTCATAAAAATACTTTATTAATATTGTATTGTACAATAATTCGTTAAAATACACTTAATCCAGTCTGCTTTTGTTTTTCTATAAAGGTTTCATTAAACAATCATTGCAACTTTAATAACAGAAAATTATTGATTTTTCGACGAAGGCGTTTATTTTTCAGTTAAGCACACATGGAATTTATTACTGAGTCGTTTTATCATGTAATAATTGATTGGATCCATTAAAATACTTAAATTATTCGTCAGAAAATGAATTGAAAAGTTTAAGAATCCACGCATCAATCATCAATACTAGATGGCATTAATACTTTTTGGATGGCATGAAAGCTGACGACGAAGCCAGAGAGGTAGAAACAATAAAAAGAATTGTAAAATAAACAGAAGAAAACAAATTAGCCTAAAGCAAAGCTCCCAAAAAAGCCTCGATTTGGCGAAGAATACGGAAAAAAAGTAAAAGTAGAACTTTAAGCCCTGGAAAACTGTACAGAGATCAGGTGTACAAGATATAAGACCCAACGAATGGAAGTCAGCCATCTTCTTCAACATTAAAGCCGTCAACGGCAAAGGAAAAACTTTTCTAACATTCAGGACGAATGTGGAGCTAAAAGCACGAGAGATATGTATGCAGGATAATGCTATACAAAAAAGATACCAGGCCAGATAAGAATTCCCCAGAAAGGGGAGCCCGTTACGTACAACGACAGAGTTGTAGCCCAATGGAAGAGATATTTCGAAAAATTGCCTTATGTACATGGAGAGGAAACAGCATTGTGATTGATCTGGGCGAGTATCTATTAAACGGTTTTATTGATATTTTTTTTGAAACTCATCACTTTCATTGATTCTGGTAATGTGTGTGGAGTGAATACTGATGGTGTTGAGTTTGCTAATTTTTGATTTCAAAACATTTAAGTCACTGTGGCCATAAAATCCGATTGTCATCAAATCAGAACCAAAGAATTTTTTCATGATCAGCTGTTTAAAATCTGATATTTTTTTAATGAATTTTAATTCTTTAAGACGATCGGTGATTGCTTTTTTCCAACTTGCGATGCATTATTCTACTTAATTCTACTAAATCCGTCTTCACTCAAACGGTAGTGACGACCAAGATCACGCCACCAAAGATCGGCTGCACTAAGTGTTAGAAATGCGGTTGGGATACCAAATTGATTAATCATGGCCAGCAATTCACAATTCTGATGGTACGAATATGCTGATGTACCGCGAATGCTCGCACCCCAAGCTAATATTATTTTTACAAGAGTCGGCTGCTGCCTAACTTTTTGAGCAAGCTCAATGATATTGTATATATTTTGTAAGTCTGCTGTTTGCGCTAGCACATCACTTTGACGTGATACATTGTGCTAAGGTAGAAGAAGCCGAAGTTGATCGTTGATCGCTGTAGTTCATTAAGAATTCGCACAACTCTCTAAATCTTAGCGTAGTATTTCGAAAAGAATCCAAGTAGTCATCATTTCCAACAGGGAACATATGTGGAAATGATAGGTTAAACGTTAAAGCATTCTCATACGAAAATCACAAAATGCATTAATTTTTGCTCGGCATATAATGACGGTACCTAGATCCGCAGGTGCTCTCGGTAATGCTCTTGCTGGTGGAGCAATATCTTGTTCGACATTGATAATATTCCCTAAATAATGTTAATTATTCGTACATAGTATCACAGTTTTTGTGATTTGGTACTGACCAACTCGTGTTATAACATTAATATTAAAAATTTGTGTTCAAATGACCTACATGTAGTTGAAAAAAATTTCCCATGTTAAGTCCATGAGAAGGTTTTTCGGTTATTATTCCTCCGTCGTACAATTTTATTAGCCTTAACAATCACCAGTTTAGACTCTAGCTACGTACAAAATTTCATCTTGATCGGTCAAACAGAAACAGAGGAGTTAGATTTCAAAGAAGTGGCGATCCCGTGTTATTAAGCGTTACATTTTGAGACTGAACAAGGAAAAAGTGAGGAAAAAGTTAGGAGGAACGTATAAAGTCTAGCAATGGCAGGAAAAAAGAAGTTTAGAAGTAAATGAAGACAAAACTAAATATATGATTATTGACTGACTTAGATTGATCCAAAGTTCGCACCTGATTGTACTTGATAAATGCTTTGAGAAGATCGTAAAATTCCAAATAAATAAAAGGCTTCATATGGGTAACGCTTTTTCGCTATGAAGGCACTTTCATATCTTTCGTCCTGATATATCAAATTGGTATTTATAAAACCATAATATTGCCACTGATATACGAGGGTGGCCAGATGGCGCCAGTATAGCAAGAGCTTACTTACTATCGTGTAGTACATTCTACACCTTACTGTACGGCCACTGTCGAAATTTCAGCCGGATTGGACTCGTAGTTTTGTTTCGACCGCGTGTGGAAGCGGGAGTGTACGCGGATTTTAGAAAAATGGAAAAAGAGCAATATCGGTCGGTGATTCGATTCTTGTTTTTGGAAGGGAAATCGCGCAGCGAAATCAAAGAGCGTTGTGTACGGTGACTCTTCTCTTTCGATGGCGACCACCAAAACTTGGTTTAACGAGTTTCAAGGTGGTCGCACGTCGGTTTTTGATGAGCCACGTCCAGGTGCCCCGAAAACGGTTACCACGGAGGATAACGTGACAAAAATCCACGATCTCGTATTGGCAGACTGCTGATTGAAGGTGCGCGAGATATCTGAGACAGTAGGCATTTCAATAGATTGCGTGGGTCATATCCTGCATGAAATTTTGGGCATAAGAAAGCTGTCGGCGCGATGGGTGCCGCGTTTGCTCACTCCGGACAACAAGTGCAACCGTGAGACCATTTTAGAGCAGTGTTTGACGCTGTATAAGAGCAATCCGAAGGAGTTTCTGCGTCGTTTCGTAACAGTCGACAAAACATGGATCCACTGGTACACACCAGAGACCAAGGAACAGTCGAAACAGTGGACTTCACCCGGCGAACGTGCTCCGAAGAAGGCGAATCCTGTCCCATCGGCCGGAAAGGTGATGGCCACCGTTTTCTGGGATTCACAAGGTGTGATCCACATCGACTACTTGGAGATGGTCAAAACGGTCACAGGGCTGTACTATGCCAAATTATTGGGCCGATTCGACGCCGAATTGAAGAAAAAACGGCTCCACTTGGCGAAGAAAAACTGCTCTTCCACCATGATAAAGCACCGGCTCACACTTCCGTCCTCGCCACGGCTACGAACTGCTGCCCCATCCACTGTATTCTCCAGATTTGGCCCCGTGCGACTTGTTGTTGTTTCCAAACTTGAAAAAGTCACTCGCCGGGCAGAAATTTCAGTCGAATGAGGAGGTCATCGGCAAGCATTCCAAGAATTGTTCGATTGATAAAATCAAAAAATCGATAATCCAAACGAAAAAGACCGCCAGGAAGGCACGCGAATGGACCTGCAAGAGACGGTTAAGGAGGCTCTTAACTTCCGAGCATTTTTGTCTAGCCTGGTTAACTAAAATTATAAAAAGTGAATTTAAAAAAAATGTTTTAAGTAATGATTACTGAATAATTATGCTATAACTAATATTTGTCTTTTGTCTATGCAATACAGAAATGTGTTAGCCTAACACATAATCATAATTTGAAAAAAAAACATTTTAAGCTTATTCAATAAAACAATCTACTGTTACTAAAGATTTTAAATTAAAGGGTGTCTCAGTAAGAGTGCACTTTTTCATTTTAAAATAATAACAAGTATTTTATGACAGAGTTGTGATATTTTTATTGTATTGTAAAGAAGACATGTTCCGATTAGGTATGGAATAAAATATCCGGCAAATGACCCCCACGGCTACGATCACAGGCCATTACTCTTTTCATGAAATTTTCGATGACTTTTGCACAGAGATGTGGCTGTATCTCACCGATGACGCGTTGGATTTCCAATTTGAGCTCAGGAATTGTTTCGGGTTTATTCGCATAAACCCGAGATTTCACAAAACCCTAAAGAAAAAAATCGCACGGCGTTAAATCGCACGATCTTGGTGGCCAGTTGACATCAGAATTTCGTGAGATAATGTGTTCTGGAAATCGTTGCTGCAATAAGTCGATTGTTACATGCGCGGTGCGGCAGGTTGCGCCGTCCTGCTGAAACCACATGTTGTCCAGATTCATGCCGTCCAGTTGAGGCCACAAGAAGTCCGTTATCATATTCCTGTAACGAATGCCGTTCACAGTCACTGCAATTTCTGCCTCATTTTCAAGAAAGTAAGGTCCAATCACGCCGCCTGCCCAAAATCCGCACCAGACAGTTACTCGTTGTGGGTGCATTTGTTTCTCACGGATTGCATGAGGATTTTCTGAGTCCCAAATTCGACAATTTTGTGTATTCACGAAGCCATTCATATGGAAATGCGCTTCATCGGAGAAAATGACTTTTTTCGAAAAATTGGCATCGACTTCACTTTGCTCCATTACCCATTGAACGAATTGCCGGCGCTTTCCGTGGTCTGCTGGTTTGAGCTCCTGAGTTAACTGAATCTTGTACGCATGAAGGTGGAGGTCTTTAGTCAAAATGCGCTGCGTAGTGCTTCGTGAAATTTGCAGTTGTTGAGAACGATGTCGAATTTATGTTTTCGGGTTTTCGGCGACACTCTCGTTTACAGCAGCAATGTAATTCAAGAGACCTACCGGTACATTGACGCAAAGGATTCTTATTATCCATAATTGACCCAGTTTCTTCAAATTTTTTGACCACTCTTCGAATGGTTGACACATTAGGTGCACTTTCTCCACTGAAAATTTGGCGAAGTTTGCGAGCGGTTTCAGCGTAACTTTCCCCATTTTTGTAATGAGTTTTCACAATTATAACGCGTTTTTCTTTCGAAAAGCGCTCCATTTTTAATAATCGGAATAAACACTTGCATGAAAAAAAAATATTCCAATTTTAAAAAGTGCACTCTTACTGAGACACCCTTTACAATGACTAACGCGGTCCTTGATTAAATCTTGAATTCTCTGTGGCATAGAAGTTATTAGATTTTGATATATACTTATACATATACCTTTTGATACATAACTTAGTTCACACTCTCAGTTAGGGTGTCAATATCGACATTACAAATGTATCCGAGAACTTAATACATATAATCAAATTGATTAATTTACTTTAAATATGTGCTAGAAGGTGTTTGATAATCTAAAGCATTATGAACCTTGTGAAAGGTTTCGGTGAAATTTTCAAGGTTTTTGTATTGATTTTTTATTATTTGAACAAGTGATCAATAATAACTTAGTTTTCACTTATCTAGCGTTAGCTGAGATACGAACTTTAAATGGAATTAGACGTGTTTTTAATATGCTCAATATCTTAGGTAGCGTATTTATATACTCTCCTTAGGTAGTCACTAACCGTAACACGCGTTTCCTTCCTTGGGAAATATGGTTGGGAAAAAATATCGGAAAATTCAATTAAAAACACGAAAGAATACTATTGATTTATTTCATTTATGAATTTGTTATAAATACAAGGTGGCTTTGATCTTCCAGCTTATGTTTCTGTGGTTGATCTTGATTCAGCTTCACCTGCTAAGAAGGGCGAAGTGAGGCAAAAGGTTGTTTTGATATTTGTTAATTGAAATTTGAGCATGACTCTAAAGTGTTTTAAGGTTTATGTCTGTTTGTATACCTTGCAAAAACATATTCTAAACTTTATATCGGAGAACCAGAACTCAGAATACTCATGTGGTTCGATAGTTATTAAATAAAATTTAAATATTTTAGTGGCATAAGCCAAATTCAATGAACCCTCAATGGGCTTCAACATTCAGTGCTTTTCTTACGTTGTCGTCATAGCTTAAGACAGGAATTATCTGAATCCTCTTGGCACTGGTTTTAAGACTTCCTGTAAATGTGCAAGCACAAATGTAAATTTCATTGAAACATACCCCTAAGAATGAATATTCAATTACAACCCCCCAGTCAAAGTCTTCCACACTACTGGGGTCTAGGACTGCCATACACGGAAATGAATTACGAAACCACAGTCCACCCTTAAAGCTGAACAAACAAACAGACACCACAAAAAAAAAAAACAAACAAATACACTTACGGGGCTTCAAACTTAAATCAGCTCATAGTTCTCACAGCTCGTGAAGTGATTTTGTATTTTGCGTTCTTTGTCTGTCCATTTTGCTATTGTTTTCTTTTTTCCTTGCGCTTGGTATAATGCCACTCTAGGCCTTCGTTGTTGGCGCGAGTAGATGACGGAATGAGCAATTGTAATAAGATTTATAAGTCTGGCGGGGGCAATGAGTTGCTAAGTTGATAGTTTGCGACGTCGACGGGAACTATGTACATATATACAATATATACGACACCCGACTTTGGGCAGGATATATTGCTATAAGTAAAGGATGTTAATGAGTTGTCGCTGGCGATTGTATAAAATCTTTGGAAAGGTTTAACTAATTTTCTTTTACTTCGATATATAGTGTCAATTATTGGGGGCTTTCTTATGTCCATGTTCCATGCGTCCCATCAAATTAAATTTATTTTCTGGACACGGCTTGTTTGAGAATTTTCAAGAAAATAAAATTGAACATTCAATATGGTGCTTCTGTGTTCAATTAAAAAAAAATCCTAGATCTTTCACTTTTTCCCATGACTTACATACGAGAAGGTCACTTTATTGGATTTTTTCTCTAAGCTTTGTGATCTGGTGTCGGAATTGATTGACATGAACGAGCAATTGAGCATTATTCATTCTTGACCCTAACGTAAGCATTTTATCCGTTGCCTTTCATTAAGAATATTGAAAATGATTAAAGTCTCTTGCACGTCCTATGAAAATTAGAGTGATATAAAATAAACATCGTCGATTTTTTGTTATTCTCTCAAGGATGTCTTGACAGGTGATTGATGAATGTTTTTTTTCCATACTGACATATACGAGATTATCTTTAGGTTGGATGGGTATCTGATTTCCTTTAACCTCTTCAGCAGTTAACACACAAGCAAATATTATGTATAATATGTTTTCGTTAACAATGATTCGGTGTGTTTATTGGCAGAAAAACTTTCATGGTGTCAATTACTGAGAAGTCAGTTCTATCAAGACAACTCCTTGGAAATGGTACCGAACAACACAATTATTGGTTGTGTCGCTAATGGAATATAGCATCACAATATACTCGTACTTAGGATACTAGACTAAAACTATATCAACTCTCTGGTGGATGAGCAGGAGTGTCTCTCATCTTAGTTAGTGTGCGACTTTGATTGGCACGTTAGAATTTATGAAACCAATTGGCTGTAGAAAATAATTACCAGGGCTATCTAATCAAAATGGCCTATACGTGGGAGCGGGATAGTACCGTTTCTGCCCTTCGGGTGTTTAGCTAAAAAAATCCAAGCATTTCCTGGCTTCCATATATACCCTTAGAAGCTAATTAGACATGTAAAAACGGAAGCAAATAATAATTATACGTTACAATGTCAGCACTTGGTTTCCTGCTTACTTTTCCAAAATCTTTAAATTGTTAGTGTAGCATATTAGTAACACAGCGAGTATCAGGTAAGCTTTACCATCAACAATGTATCCCAAAACCTCCATTGAGAGCTTGCCGTGGGAGAACAGTTGGTACATAATGCAGTTCCACTATCGCACATCATCTCTCTGTTTGTCTCGTGTGCATGCATGATCCTGGTCAATAGGACGAGAGTGCATTTGTTATTGGGTGATCGAGGTGAACGCGTGCAGTGACCGAGCCAACTCTACAGTTAGCGATTTATAAAAAACTATGTGTTCTGACCTTTTCTTATGACAATCTCAAGCCCCTAAATGTTAAGGGCTAAGCTCGATCAGCCGTCAAGAGTAATTACAAAGACAAATATCCATGTATCCAAGCTTATGTTGGTTATAAATTAATTTTTATTCAGGTTTTTCATGTCTTTACGTTGATATATTTAAAACTACCTTACGAAAGATAAAAATCCTCAAAACTAGCTTAATTATCTTCAATTACTTTATTGGCCCTATACGGCCACTCTAAAATAAACAGAACAAAAACTTAAAACATTGCCTTTCGATCTTAATATTAGTTAAAAATATATGAACTATTTTGTACCAAGAAAAGCTCATGCTCTCTATTCGGTGAGATCATAAGACGGTGGTTTACTTTGAGCGAATGAAGGAATCACTGCAGACAGGTACCGACCTCAAAAAAGTGAGATATGTGTTGAAAGCAAATCGGACGGAATATTCCAAAAGACAAGAAAAAGTGCAGCACGACAGTACTCGGCCACAGGTCACAAGACCAGTACGAGCCCAATAACGACAACAATAACTCATGCTGAATTGATGGAATAAGAGCTCTCAGTTCCACAAAGCCACAGAACACAACATTTTTTATCACCAGTTTCCATTTGATCAGTTCTTTCAATGAAAATATTCTGAGAATCGGATTTAGGATTATAATTAGTTCTTCTAACAATGCGTTTTCGATTTAACCTATGGCTGTAAAGCCACTGCGACAGGTGCTATGTATTTCCGGCGAATACGGCAACTGAAAACAAAAATGTTATTTTTTGGCCAAATATACATACATACGAGTATATAAACAAAAATCGATCGATTTGATTTTGGCATGATTACCTTCACATTTGACAGCCATTCATTCATTGAATGTTGGTTTCGACGTCATATTCGTAAATTCATATAGTTTCGCTGCTACCCAAAAATTCCCAGAAATGTTCATGGCTGGAGCCTATTGATTTTCCTAATTATGATTCAGGGATCGTTTATAATCATTTTATACTCTCTTATGACGGTTTCATATGTTGTTGATATCCTGGACCCCCCGAAAATATAGATGCTCCACCTTCAACATTCTTCTTGAAAATGCTTATATTAATCCTAAGTTCCAGTTTTATTTATAAAGGACGGATGAAAATAATAATTTTTTTTTTAAATTTGTTACACCATAAAAAACAGTGAAGATTAAGTTAAGTTGCCTTAGGATCTGCCAAGACCAGTATCTATAGTTCGACAAACATATACACAGATGCCGCTTTGGTAAGGGCCCGGGAGTTACGTTAAATGAAACGAGTATATTTATTTTTTTTTCTTGAGCTGTTTATTCTTCCGTGTCCACAATAAGAATGAATCACTAAACTTTTATTTGGCTAACCTTAAGCCTATTTTACAAAATAACAGATAATACAGATAACACAGTCTAAAGCAAATGAGAAAAAAAAGAGAGGCTTAAAAAGAAGATCACAAAAAGAGAAACAATATCGGAAAGAGAAGCATCACAAACATTACATATGTATTTACAATCTCGTAAGCTGGGCTTTAGGTGGAGGATTGGTACATACTCGCATTTTCTTTTGGAGCATGTCTCTGAGTACAAGGCAGCGTCCTGAGTATGTTCGCTGGTATGTTGATATGCTACTCACAATGTCATCAATTACAATGATAATTATAAAAGATATGACGAATATAATGGGGAGCATATCACTCCTCCCACCGATGTATGAACAATACATGCGTTCCATGTTGTTGCGCGCTTTCATTTCCATTTAAAAATTATCGACTTCTAAGATTTGTTTTATTTATTAATTTGGTTATGCTGTATATTACTGTGTACATTTCTTAATTAGATATGAATCAAAGTAGATTTTGGTATTGGTAATATTGAAATATATTGTATCTGTGAGTGACCGTAACTTCATAACATTGTAATATTACTATTATACTCGTATAGCTGAATACTTATCTCTTATCTCTTATCTCTAACTAACAAAATGTACATACCTACATATATATTTCATTTGAAAGATTTCTTAGCAATATGTTACAATATAAGAATATGTGTTTAGCTATGAGTTACACATATATATGAACAAGACAAATGGTTAAGGAAGCATTAGTTTATGTTTTATTTATTGTTACTTTTTGACTTTTTTTTTTGAATAGTTTCTCCCGGTTAGTTTTTTATCGAGTATAATATTTTCTATCGGAGCCTGGTGCTTGTATGGTCTTTTTATTATGTGCCTATCGCGTTTAAAACCATCCTTGTCTTTAAAGTAAGTTTTGCCTTTTTCTCTTACGTCTTTTATTATGTATCTTGGTAAATGTTTTATATTATGAAAACCTATGTTTTTCACTAGTTCTCTTTCCCCGTAATTATGGATTTCTTTTCTTACCTTGTTGATTTTACCTATTTTTTTTTCTTTATTTGCATGAATATGTTGTCTTAGCTTTTCCCATTCTAAATTGTTTAATCTCGAATGCAGGAGATCATAAGGTTTATATTTAGTGGAAGAATGAATTGTATCGTTATACATTTGAACTGCCTTAAATACCAACGTTTTCTCATCTGTATCTTTATTTTCTTTGCTAAGTTTGAACAGTCGTATGTGTTCATTGAGTGTTGAATGAAACCGTTCTATGATAGAATTACCTGTGTGTGTATTCGGGGATGTAAAATGGTATAATATATTTTCTTTATTCAAAAAATCCTTAATGAATGCGGTATTAAATTCATTATCGGCTACAATTTTACTTGGTTTACCTAATATTGAAAACCTATGTTGTAAAACCTCAACTATTGTTATAGAGTTTCTGTCTGTGATAGGGTGAATCGAAACGTGTTTTGTTAATTTATCAATACCTGTAAGGAACATGCGATTCTTGTTTAAAAACCATATATCTACGTGGACTATTTCATTAGGTTTATTGGGAGTTTCTGTTACCATTAAATTTGGTTTAATTGGATTTCTATCGTACTTACACATGCTGCAAAAAATACAATTATTAATAAATTTGTAAATTTCTAGTCTAAGATTTGGATAATAGTATATGTCTTTTAATTCTAAAAAGGTTTCCTCAATTCCTCTGTGATTCTTGGCAAAGTGAGTCTTTTCAATTAGTTCCAATACCTTTTCCTTGGAAGTTAGGTCTTTAAGAAATTTTGTTCATTTCATAATTTTCATTCCGGGTGTATTCGAAAAATATTTGACTATAGTATTTTGGAATTTTATGAAAATGTCCTCTTCGTAGCAATATAGCCCTACAGTTCCTTTAATTGGAAAGACTGACTTAAGAATATTTAGAATATATTCTTCATCATAATCGGTTATAGATATTATCAATCTGCGTTTCTTTTGATATAAAATTTTATTTGTATGTCCGTTGACACTACTCTTTTTTAGAATTAATTGATGTCTATAAATATTTACAGGAGTTTCTGTGATGAATATATGGTCGTTCAGGATTTCAACACCACTATGTATTGTTGCTAGGTCAGATCTAATATCATTTTCTACATAATAGGTTTCTATTCGACTTAGAAAATCAGCAACCTTATTTTCCTTACCTTTTATGTATTCTATGTCGAATTCGTACTCATTAAGTTTTATTTTCCAACGCTGTAGCTTGGAATTAGGTTCTTTAAGTGAATTCAGCCATACCAAAGGTCGATGGTCCGTTTGAACTTTAAATTTTCGTCCAAATAAATATGGCCTGAAATACTTCGTTGCCCATACAATAGAAAGCAACTCTTTTTCCACTGTGCTATAGTTACATTCATGACGATTTAAAGTCCGAGATGCATATGCTATTGGATGTTGATTTTGGGAAAGAACCGCCCCTAAAGCTGCATTACTAGCGTCAGTTGTCAAGGTAAACGTTTTTTCGAAATCTGGGTAGGCTAAGACTGGACATGTACATATAAGTTCTTTAAGTTTATTAAAGGACTCAATGTATAATCTGTCTTTGATATTAATTTTTGAACCTTTTTTCAGGCATTTAGTCATCGGAAGGGCTACCTTTGAGTAGTCCTTGATAAACTTCCGATAAAAGCCTGTTATCCCTAGAAATGATTTTATTTGCCTCATAGTTTGTGGCATTTTTATTTGCTTTATTATTTCTATTTTATTTGGATTGGGTTTTATTCCATCTTCAGAAATAATATGTCCCAAGTATTCAGTTTGACGTTTCAAAAAACTACATTTATCAATCTGAATTTTGAGATTGTACTCACGAAGCCTTTTGAAAATTTTATTGAGCGAAACCATATGCTCCTGAAGTGAAGTGGAAAATATAAGGATGTCATCCAAATAGACCACGCAAATATTATTTATGTAGTCGTGAAGGACTTCGTTCATCATCCGTTGAAAGGAAGCTGGGGCATTTTTTAAGCCAAATGGCATTCTCGTAAACTCATAGTGCCCGCTTGCGGTTGAAAAAGCTGTCTTGTGTTGGTCTTTCTTACTTATTGGAATCTGATGGAATCCCTTTGCAAGATCAAGGGTAGAAAAATAAAGAGCGTTGCCTAATTTGGAAAATATGTCTTCTATGTGGGGAATGGGAAACTTATCATCTATCGTTATATCATTTAGTTTCCTATTATCAACTACAATACGCCATTTCTGCTCACCGGAACTGTCAATCTTTTTTGGAACTATCCAAATTGGAGCATTGTACGCACTAGTTGATTTGACGATAATACCAGACTTAAGCATTTCCGAAATTTGCTTATTTACTTCATTCCTGTGTGCTTCAGGATATCGGTATTGTTTTGAATATATCGGTATGTCGTTCTTAGTTGGTATTTGATGAGTATAGGTAACCACTGATGATAAATTTTCACCTTCAAAGTAAAACACATCCTTAAACGTTTTAATAGTATGGGTTAAAGCTTTGAATTCTTCAGAATTGAAATTTTGTAATTTTAATTTACTCATTATTACATCAATATTTGGTTTTTCAAAATTGATGGCAACGACATCATTGGCTAAATTATTTATTTCTTCCGGTATTACTTGAGTGGGAGAATCATCAAAAATTAAGGGTAAAATAGCGTGTGTTGTGGTGAGTTGTGATGTGTTAAAGTCAATTTTTGCTCGTAACGGCCTTAAAACGTTACAACCAATTATTCCGCAAAAATTACCATTCAATTCAGTCTCAAGCATATCAATTTTTGTTGAAGGTTTGTTAAACTCCCTAAATAGTGGAATTGTAATTTTTGAATTACAAACAATATGGGAATTTATAGATTTTAAATTAATGGGCTTTTCTAGTACCGTTTTGAAGGTTTTATGAAAAAGTCCTTTTCTTATCAGTGAGGTGCTTGCTCCCGAATCAACAAGTAATTTAATGGGTCCTAAACTTGTCGTAACAATTATAGAGGGAAGTGATCTGAGGTGGGTGACTGAAAATGTTGGTATTTAGTGCACTCAGGTTGTGCACTTTCCGCAGACCCACGACGAGAAGAATTATCTATTTGTACATGATCTATTTCCATGCTATTGTTTTTATTTCGAAAATTTCTGGAATTTGAAAAGACACGGCTTGTTCCTGGGTTATTTCCTCTAAAGTTTGAAAATTTTGACTGACGAGAATTACCTGAATTTTGAGGATTTTGGTTTATTGAATTCGAGGGTTGGAAAGTTGAATTTTGAGGGGATGGATTATATGGCAAATCATTTCGATTATATGAGCTATTTCTTTGCATATAGGTATTATTATTAGTGTGTTGAAAATATTGGGGATTATTATGTCTAGGAGTCCGAGAATAGGAAAAATATGGTTTATTTTTGGTAAGAGCGTAAAAATGATCTGTATCTATAAGAATGGTCTTCGCTTCGTTTAACGACGAAGGATTTCTCGCATGCAAAATAAGCTTAGGTTCACTAGGTAACTTTCCAATAAATAGCTTAAGAACCATACTCTCATTTTGAGCACTATTAAACCACGCTGGTAGATTTGGGCTTGTAGATGCCTTAATGTTTAATTTTGTTAAGCAATCCAAGCACTTCTGAAAAAGCTCCTCTACCGAATTTTTATAATTTAACAATTTCACTTCATTAATTATGTTTTCGAAACTTTCAATGATTGTGCAGTGCTGTGCTAAAACTGTTTTAATTTCTGGCCACTGCGTGGGATTACCGTTATTAATTAAAGCTATGTTTGCCCTATCCTTAACCTTTTGTCTTATCTTTATTTCGATAAATCCTCTTAAATTAACATCTAAATATTCTATATAATTATATACATAATCTACTTGCTTTATAAATATATCGAGTTCCTCAGGAAGACCGGTAAAATCGCTGATTTCCTTGACGAGCTCCAAAAAATTAATTTGATCCATGCCTCGTGGTTTTACGATTTTCTCCGTTATTTACACTTTATTTATTTTAAAGTAATATGTTTTGAAGTAACTTTGTTACTTTGATTGATTTTTTTTTCAAAAATGTCTTTATATTAAGAAACAACAAAAAATAGAAATTCACTATCGTGCTTTAAAACGAAAAGCGAAAACGTGGCTTTCACCGACTGCGCCAGTTACGTTAAATGAAACGAGTATATTTATTTTTTTTTCTTGAGCTGTTTATTCTTCCGTGTCCACAATAAGAATGAATCACTAAACTTTTATTTGGCTAACCTTAAGCCTATTTTACAAAATAACAGATAATACAGATAACACAGTCTAAAGCAAATGAGAAAAAAAAGAGAGGCTTAAAAAGAAGATCACAAAAAGAGAAACAATATCGGAAAGAGAAGCATCACAAACATTACATATGTATTTACAATCTCGTAAGCTGGGCTTTAGGTGGAGGATTGGTACATACTCGCATTTTCTTTTGGAGCATGTCTCTGAGTACAAGGCAGCGTCCTGAGTATGTTCGCTGGTATGTTGATATGCTACTCACAATGTCATCAATTACAATGATAATTATAAAAGATATGACGAATATAATGGGGAGCATATCACTCGGGGCGCTTTCGCTCTGACATGATGACTGTACTCTGCCACATGCCCTCATAAGAGCCGTGTGGTTCAATGTGAAAGTCTACATAATGGAAAGGATTCAGGTGTTTAAGAGACAATGTCTCCTGAGTACACGAAATTTTGCCCTACAGTAAACAGGTCAAGGCATGTTGAGTCCAAAACCATCAAAGTGCTGTCACCTTTTTGCAATGCAAAGGTGCTTTTTGCAAAACATGGTGCTTATCGTCGAAAAAAGTACTCTGGATCTACACGGCAATGATAAGACTGATAATCTCATATGCACGGTTGTTTGGTCGAACAGGCTAACATGCAAACACGTTGTGGCCTCTTCCACGAAGCTCCAAAAAGCGGTCAGTCTCAGTAGCACGGGGGCTTTCCCCAACACACCGGGAGCTCCACTAGGTGCTATGTTGAATCTTCCACCCATTGATATATATATCAGAGGGTGGCACTGAAAGCCATGTCTCGCCTCAAGAGAAATGGTATTTGGTACAATTCGCTTAGAGTGACAGTGTACTTGTGCGAGAAATATCCTACGACCCCTGTCTCCTAGATATGATTTCTGACGCAATGACACCGGCCACCCTACTGCACCGTTGCACAATCATATTTCCATGGCGTCAGAACTGGTTTTGGCCAGACACTGAACCTGGAATGGACTGTCTTCGCATTTTCACAGATGGCTCCGGGACTGGGCGGGAGTCCGGCACTGGAATTTTCTTTGAACGCAAATACATCCGACTGCACTTTTCGTTAGCAAAATATGCGTCTTCATTCAGAGATATGCGCAATCCTAATAGCCATGCGCTATGTTGTTTAGCACAAGTAGAAGGGAAATAGCTTATGCGTCTGCAGTGACAGCCAAGCTGGACTCAAAGCTATGTCCAACCCTCTATCCAGCTCCAAATTAGTGCATGAGCTCAGGACATTTTTGAATAAAGTCGGAAAACTAAATTCATCAAGGCTTGCATGGATCCCAGGTCACTCTGGGATCCCAGGAAATGAGATCTCTCATCAAGGCTTGCATGGATCCCAGGAAATGAGATCTCCGATGAACTCGCTAGAAGAGGCTCGGAGTATAGTTTCCAGGACCTGAACCCGCTTTATATCTACCTGCTTCCACGGTCGAAACCCACATTAACGATTCGGTCTTTAATGTATGCAATCGCAGATGGAGGAAATATCCAGGATGCAAAATGACTAAGCACGTACCCCTGATGTCTGTATTCTTATCCTTAAGTAGAACTGATTGCAGAAAACTTGCGGGCATAACTACTGGCCGTTTCAGTTTTGCTAAGCATCTTTGCCCAGACGGCTGATAACACGATTAGGGCATTTGGTGCGCAAAAGATCGATTGTGACATGGGCTGTGTAGCATGGCGCGCCATCCTGCATGAACCAGAGGTCCTCCAAATCCATGTCTTCAATTACAGTAAAACAAAAATCGGCTAATCTGACTCTGTAATGCCCACCGTTGGCCGAAAGGTTGTTCCCAGCCTCATTTTCGAAGAAAAATGGTCCAAAGATGCCACCACTCCGCAATCCTCATCAAACTTACACTCTCTGTGGATGCAGTGGCTTCTCGACAATAACTTGCGGGTTTTCCGTGTTTGTTAATATAGTTGCCGAGATGAAAATGCGCCTCGTCAGTAAAGATGATTTTTCGCCCAAAATCGTTGTCCAATTCAATCTGCTCTAAGGTCCAAACTGCGAAGCGATAACGAAGTGGATGGTCGCACGCCATCAATTGCTGTGTCAATTGGACCTTGTAAGCGAATAATCCGAGATCTTTGTGGAGTATTCTCCTCAGGCTAGTGCGTGAGATGTTGAGCTGTTGAGATCGATGGCGAGTTGATGTCCGTGAATTGAGTCTCACACTCTCGGCCACAGCAACCACATTCTCATCTGTGCGCACGCTACGCTATAAAAACTCGAGGAACTTTACTCAGCCCCAGGCATTGTCTGGGTGGTAAAATCAACAAACAGCTAATAATAATTACTGAAAAAAAAAGGCGGGAAGGCCGCGCCATAATTGGGCCTATAAATGGAACAGAACAGCGAAATATGGAAGGAACACACTCTGAACTTCGCAGTTCCAAACTGACAAGTCGTTTTCTAATAAAAATTAAGTCATTTTTATTATTTAAAAAAAGGAGGTAAATATTGAAGGTAAACTCTATCCTTTTCAAACTGTGTCTGATATTTATGGCTACATTGTTTTCAAAACGATTTTTGATTTATAGGATTATAAATAATTATAAACATAGAACATCAATCTATTTTTTTTATGTACTTGATTGGAACTGCTTTGTCTAGCGTCGTCGACGGTTATACCCGTTGCGTGTTGATCGCAACATCTCGGCCATCCTATCGTCGATTTCGCCCTCGAGATCAGGGGCCTCCTCGTCGGTGACGTCGTTGGCAATACCCTCTTCTGGAAGCTCGCACCAGCGCTTCATCCTGTCTGCCGCCATGATGGTGTTCAGCTTTCGTTGCTTTCGTTGGTTTCGCTGCATCTGAAGGATATCTTCAACCACGTACCGGTCGTTTGGTTGGACCTTCGTAAAGAGGTATTGGCCGCGGTACTGTAGTTCCAACTTCCTCGACTCACCTGTGGCCACAGGCTCGTTTTCGATCAAAACGAGGTCCCCTATCTAGTATTCAAACCTTACTTTTTGGCGAGCTTGGGCGCGCTCGATGTTCGTCAAGGCCTCACTTCGCCACCGTCCCATTTCATTGGCTTCCACCCGTGTCTGCTCTCCTAACTTCAGCAACAACTCGTCACCCGAAATGCTCCTCGGCGTGTAAGCAAATAACAGTTCGTGTGGACTTGCCTTCGTCGCGCAGTTCCGGGTTGTGTTCAGACCCCACTGGACCGCTCGCAGATGGTTTGCCCGAGGAGTGCATGCATCCTAATAGCTACCTCGATGTGCTTCACCCCGTTCTTCTCGAAAAACTGCTCGAAAATTCCTGATGCGAAGGAGGTTCCTCCGTCAATGACGACCCTTCGGGGCAATCCAAAAAAGATCGCCACTTCGTTCAGCACGCTAAAAACCCCTCTGTTGTTGGCGGTCTTTACGGATCGCAGAATAGTGTATTTGGTAAAGTTGTCTACCAAGGCCAGAACGTATCTGGTTTCACCCTTCCCCTTTATGAACGGTCCAAGGGACACGTTCCATGCTGTACAGTTCCACTTCAGGTCTACCACATTTATTCTTTGATGTAGCTCCTGATGAAGCCTCTCATTTTCGGGAACCAAGAGATTTTTCTCTTCCTCTCCAGCGTCTTCTCGTCAGCGAGGGACCCCACATCCTTATGGCACAGCTTCAGGAACCTATCGCTTTGGGGACTATCCATCTCTCCGTCTCGTCTACCTTGCGAAAGAGACGGTACCCTCGGACGACATAGTCCTTTTGCAGCTGTTTTTTTTTTCCGGTGACATCTTTGCTGCAGTCAGTGTGGAGATCTTGTCGCGTAGCCCCTGATCCTGCCATTGCATAATCGCCATCCAATCCTCGTCGGTTATGTGGATGTTTAGTATTATTGCGGATGCTTCCTCCACCCGTCGCTCATCTTCCACTGGTTGCGGTCTTAGGGCATCAACATGTGCGGCCCTCTTCCCGGGATGATAAACCGTTTCGTAGTCGAACTCTTGAAGTTTTAGCCACCATCGTCCTACGGGGGGGATCAGCTTTGCTTTCGTACTGGTTGCAACTATGGCCTCACAGTCTGTGACAGCCTTGAAGCGCCTGCCCAAAAGGTACACGGGGAAGCGATTCAAGCTCTCCACTATGGCCAAAACCCCTAATTCATACGAATGGTATTTCGTTTCGTCCATAGACAGTTTTCGATTAAATAAGACCACTGCTCGCAGGGAGTTGTCTTCCTTCCCCCTTTTTAGTATTCCAGCCAGGCCGGAAGACAACGCATCCACATTCGCTGGCATCGAATAGTGCCAGTACGGGCGGGTGAATAAGGGCCATCTTCAGCCTCTGGAATGCTTCTTCCTGTCGCGGGGTCCAATCGAACGGCTGGTCTGTTTTGGTCAGGTCTGTCAGCGGCGTTGCCCAGTGCGGGTAGTTCTCCACAACCTTGAGGAAAAACCCTGTAAGCCCCAAAAACTGTCGGACCGCATGAATATCCATGGGAGTCGGGAATGCCGCTCCATCGTTCGTTAAGTTGTAACCCCTCCTTGCTTACTCAGTACCCTAGGAATTCGTTTTTAGTTTGAAGAAACCCACTTTTACTTACATTTAGGGTTAGTCCTGATTCTCTTAGGACTTCGAGGAATCTCTGGAGCTATTGCAAACCCTCTTTGATGGATTTGCTGCCGATGGCTATACCATCCAGGCGTGACTTGATGATATTCATGTATGCCATGAATAAAAGTTGAGAGTGTAGGATTAAATTGATTTGTACATTTAGCACAGTTATTTAAAAACAAAAAAACACTTATCCTGCACGCTTCATTTTCGCATTTATGCATTTGTCATTTTTGTTTTTGATATATAGCTTTAAATCTGGGCAATATACACGACGTAGACAAAGCCAACCTGGTTCTATCCGCAAATCTATCATCCAGATGACAACTGCGTCATCCCCGTAGGAGTAAGCCCTTAAATGTATTTACATAAAAACGTAGGGTACGAGTATATAAACATAAATTCCATCATAATCTGTTTGCCCTTCGAACGAACAATAAATATCCCAAGGCTGTCTTCTTCTAGCATCTACGATATGGCAAGACTCTCAGCCATCCCATTCGATTCCTTTTTGACTTTAAATGTCACAAATATGATTTATCTTCACCATTGTCAACAGAAGCAAAAAACAAACCCAAATAAAATACATTCAAAACGAACTTCTAAGATGAACCACATTTAAATTCCAAACAAACTTTCAGGCACAAATGCAAAGAGGAAAGTCTGTAAGAGGCAATTTATTATGCCGCGTTAAAAGGCATTGTAGAGCACTGGATTTGTTGTCTAAAAATTAGGTTACCCACAGACCTTGATAATCGTGCACTTCTCGCAATTTAATTAAAAAATAACAACCGGCTACGTCGAAAATCATTACACGGAACTTGTCTGCTTCCTCGCAAGACTCATCTTTAATATATAATTCAGCATCCACTTTATGAAGCAACATTGACTTTGTTTTCGTCTTCATTATCGAGAAACTTGACTTATCTTTGTCACATTTCTCGGTCGTCCGGCTAAATCCTGAGTACCTGTCACACGTATTGGGAAACTTTTACAAATTGGATCAACATTATGTGGACGAATATATTCCCTGGAATCGATTCGGGGAAGCTTCATAGGCAACCATCCCTCACTGACAACCACTTTGTCTCTTTAACAATGGGAAAAAAAACTGATCGACTCGGCGAAAATCGATATGGAGCACTAGCGCCGGGTCACTACCGTATGGCGTATCATCCATGCTCGGCTGTCTCTTCCCAAGATATTAATATTTAAATTTCATTTTTCCACAAAGTATTACGGAGGAAGCTTGCGTGGTGGATAAATCTGCCGGTTGGGTAGGTGTTGAGTGGGCGGTTCGGGGTACTTAAATCCTTTGGCCTCATGTGTTCGAAAGGCTTTGGTTTCAGAGTTAACGATTGGACCGGCACACATGTGGCTTCCGTTCGGTCGGTTATGGTCACGGTGGTGCGAGTCGAGCGCGTGGTAGGTTACATGGTTGTTATGTTGTAGTCACTTTTTGAGTTAATTGAGGACTTTTCGCTCGGGCCTTGTGCAACATTTTTCAACCCGTCGTTGTGCACTGTGCACAGACTTATTTTTTCATTATACTCTGTGCCAGCCATTGTGGCATGAACAAACTATGAAGCAGATTTAGGTTTTGGGCTCTCTATTATATTTTTAACCAAAAAACTAATTAATTGTAAACATAACCTTTTCTACGGCTGAATGGAATCTATCAAGATATAAAGTATTACTGGTTTCTTGTGACGAATTGTTTTGAGATGTGTTGTTCGGCTAGCTGCGTGTAAATAGTTCTAAGCTTTTGTATTACTCCGGTAGAAATGAAAAAGTTTAAATGTTGATTTAAGTCAGCTACAATTATTCTAGAGAGATGTACTACACCCGGAGACCCACTCAAATTAATTTAAGATTAGTAGAGGGTGAGAATAAGCCAATTTGCCTAAGTCACTCTATGATAAAGAGTTTTTTTGACAAATAGGTACAAGTAAACTTAAATCGGCGTTGCTGAGATCGGTGTTGCTATATTATTGGCCAGACTAGTTTTTAAAATTAAGTTTTAAGTAATGTGATTTTTTACTTAGTCCTCAAATAGATGCTGTCGAATAAACATCTGTATAACACTTACTTACTAACTTACTTAGATGACGCTACAGTTCGGAGTGAAGCAAGGTCTCAACCAACAAGCCCCTCCAGCCGGCACGATCTTTGGCCAGCTGCTTCCAGTCCACTGCCCAGTTGGATGAGGTCCCTTTCCACCTGTGCGCACCACCTTAAATGCGGTCGTCCTCTGCTGAGTCGTCCTCGGGATTGGAGTCGAAGACTCTTCGGAAGGAGCGGTGATGTCTATTCACTCTAGCCGTTGGTTGAATCTTCTCCTCGACTCTCCGTTTACATAAATGGGACCAAAGATTGCACGACCAAGAGCCTCTTCATCCCTTTTTGATAACGTCCAAGCCTCAGCGCCATAGAGGAGGAGCGGGATGATTAAGGTTTTGTAGATACCTTAGTTTTTCGAAAGAGGGCTCTACTACTCAATTGCCTCTTGAGCCCAAAGAAGTAACGGTAGGAAGTTATACTGCGTTTTATCTCATCGCTGATGTCGTTGCTGCTTGTCACTATCGAGCCCAGGTAGACGAAGTCCTTGACTACTTCAAAATTATAGCTGCCGAAGGTGACGTTCTCATCAAGACGTCGGTGTTGCGCGTCCTTCTTTGATGGCAGCATCATTTGACATTTGGTCTTGTCCCCATTTACCCTTAGGCCCACTTTAGCCGCTTCCTGCTTCAATGCTGGCAAACGCCTCATTAACGTCTCGCTTTGTCCGTCCAATAACGTCAATGTCATGTGCGTAGGCAAGCAATTGTGTAGACTTGAAGTAGATCGTACCTCTTGTATTGAACGCAGAGTCCCGCACGATCTTTTCAAGTATGATGTTAAAGAAATCAAATGACAATGCGTCACCCTGTCTAAATCCTTTTTAACATCGAAGGTCTCATCGGATGTGAACTAACATCCGACCTTAATGGAGCAGCGAGAATTCTCCATAGACATCCTGCACAGTTTGACGAGTTTGGCAGAGATGTTATAGCCTGACATTGCTCTTTCTCTATAAGCTCGTCTCTATAAACACTCTATTAACACTGTTATATGCGGCTTTAAAGTCGACAAAGAATTGATGCTTTGATGCTGAGATTGCATTCATCGGGCATGCTTTCTTCCGACCATATCTTGCAGATGAGTAGATGCATGTTCCCGACCAGCTCATCGCCATCTTTTCTCAATAGTTCAGCGGGGAGTCCGTCTGCTCCAGCAGCTTTGTAAGACTTAAGTTTCGATATCGCTATTTTAACATCGTCTAGGTCGGGTGGACGGGATTTTCTTTAGTCTTTCGTCCATTGTGAACTTGTTCTGCCTGATGGCGGCATTTTCATTATCATCGCCGTTATACAGTCTGCAGAAGTGGTTTTTCCATAGTCTCAGCATCGACTGTGACTCCACTATTAGTTGTTCATGCTCATCCCTACAGGCTTCCGCTTGGGTTTATAGCCTTGCCGTGTTCGTTTTACGTTTTGGTAAAACTTTAGAACTGCAATAGCATCTCTCCATTTCCTCGATTTCGCGCTTCTCGTGCTCCTTTCTTTCTTCTCAGAAGCGCATGCTTCTCTCTCCTTTCCGTTTCTTTACATGGGCCTGTCTGCACTCGTCATCAAACTAGGAGTTTCTCGTAGGTGAAGGTCCTGGTGGTCTCTTGCGATTGCAGCTTTTCGACGTTAAATTTTACTGTTCTTATTCGACTCCGTTGATTCCGAGAAATTCGCATTCGTACCTTGGCTGCAACAAGGTAATGATCCGAGTCAATGTTGGCTCCTCGAAAGGTTCGGACATCTAAGGTCATGAGGAGTGACTGCCATCGATCGCACGGTGATCAATCTGATAGGTTGTCGATTGAACGGGAGACCGCCAGCTCCCCTTATGGATGTTGAGGTGTGGGAATCGTGTACTCATACGTGCTACTACGAGATTACGTCCCGCCATAAAGTCCACTAGCCTTAGTCCGTTTTCTGAGATGGGGCATTGGGCAATGTATATATTTGAGATACAAAGGTGATAAGCAAAAAATATTAATTACGGACCCAATAGATGTTTAGGTTAGTTTAGGTTTTTATTAATTTTTTTCCGTATTTTTAGGTGATTTAACTCAATTTTTCTGTACTCTCACTAAACAGATTAAAATTTAATTTATATAATTTATATATACTTACAATGTAATCTTAGCATAACGAGCCTTAATATAATGCAATTCTCGATTTAACCAATTTTTCAAAATCCCCTAAGCTAGAGCTAATACAAAATTTAGTCGTTCTTGTTTGATGCAAACACTGCTGTTTGCTGCTGGCTTTAAAGCTGCAAATAGCTGAGGAACGAGAAAAGTGTGTTCTTAAGTATCGCAGACATCAGAAAAATCATTAAGTATGTAGACGAGAATCCTACAATGAAAAAAATAGAAATCGCTAAAAAGTTCGAAATTCTCACAAGTATGTTACATTGGCCACAATTTGAAAGTTTAAAGAAACATTTTCGAAAGAAAGTGAAAGTGAAAGTGAACACGGACGTAGAGGAATGTGTTTTGAAATGGTTAAAACAATGTGGGCAAAAATGTGGCAATTGGAGACCTTATTCTACAGGAAAAAGCTCAACAGTTCACAATAGAATTGGGGCATGCAGAGTACCGTTCCAGCAACGGGTGGCTTCATAACTTAAAAAAAAGAAACGAAATTATTATATTGTGAAAGTGTAGAAATAAATGAAGAAGTATGTGATGAGTGGAAAGACAAACTTGCAAAGCAGACCTGGAGATATGACCCCGAAGATATCTTTAACATCGATGAAACAGGACTTTTCCACAAATGTTTACCTGACAAAGTCTTATCATGCAAATGCTTCGTTTAACAGTGTTCCTAGGGACATACTATACCGGGACACCCAAATTTAAAGAACTCATCATTGGAAAATAAAAAAGGCCACGATGTTTTAAAAATGTCAGTAATTTGCCAACAGAGTCAAACACTAAGGCTTAAATGGCCTGAGATGCTTTTAACAAGGGGCCAAAAAGTCTTGATAAGGAGATGAAGAAAAGGAAGAAGATAATTGTTATGTTCTTTGATAATGTAGATATTCTTAATCTAATAAACATATAAATAAAGTACTTACCTACAAACACCACATCGAAACTTCACCCACTAGAAAGCTTCAATACGAATTTTAAAATGGAAGTTGTCAGACAGTATCTTACTGATATTAAACACCAAACGCCAACTACAATTGACGTGTTACAAGCCATGTGGATGATTGTCAAAGCTTGGAATCAAGTCAGTACAAAAACCATTACAAACTGCTTCAAGAAGAGTGGATTTAAGGTTCTACGTGACACTCGCAGAACTTGCTAAGAGAACAAAGAGTTCAGGAAAAATTTAACTTTCAAGAGCCTGTGTTGAACTCACTGATGCTGAAATTGTCACATCTGTATTGCCAGTTGCTAATGAATGGCAGAAGGGAGGAAGAAGAGAGTAAAATTATCCAACGTAATTTTACAATAAAAGATGCTCGTAATGCTCTAGATGTAAAAAAAATATGTAATTCT
The DNA here is from genome assembly GCA_958301585.1 of Merodon equestris. Lineage (NCBI taxonomy): Eukaryota > Metazoa > Arthropoda > Insecta > Diptera > Syrphidae > Merodon > Merodon equestris. The sequence goes on from OY284416.1 coordinate 49,978,418, forward strand.
CAAAAAAAAGGTGGTTAAGTGACGGTGTAGTCAAATCCGTCACGGAATTTAATTTCCTTTTCTCTAATCAAGAGAAACCAAATGAAAACTAAGCCACCATAACCACATTGTGGATTTTCTATGTTTATATGCGAAGTTAGTCTATTGATTGTGATTCCTATTTTAAAAGAACATTTATTAAGCTCTTTTCTGTTATTAGTGGAAATTCCTCGTTTTAACAGAGTCAGCAGGTGAGTATCTACGTAGGATTAAGGTTAATAAACAAGTTTTTTTACCTTGTTGAAACGAATCACAGTCCAACCTAACCTCTATATAACACAAATATTATTTGCATTCAATTGCGAAAACATTTAGTGGAGACTATTGTATTGGTTCAGTGAGTTGGCTAATACCCTGTTCATTTCGCCGGAAGATCTTCAGATGATCTTCGAGTCTATGAAAAAAAAAACAATCCGCAGGAATCAACGGTAGATTCAATGTTGTGCTTTTGCACCTTTCGTCAGTGGCTGTAGAGAGGTACACCATTCTGTTCAACAATGCACTGAATAATGTGTATTATCAGAAGACAGCAGTGGTGCAACTAATCCCCAAGAGGGGTCTCATAAGTCTCCCTCCGAGTATCAACAAGGTCTTCGATAAGGTGATCCATAGACCCTTGTCTAAATGGGTTAAGGACAATAAAATCATTCCCGAAAACTAATACGGTTTTGGGGTGGGTCATGAAACCATTCATGCCGCGTCGAAATTCGTATCGGATATTTGATAGAAGCAAGAATTTTAAATGGAAAATTCAAAGTCGAAGACGTTTTGATACCTCGTATCATAATGATCCCATCTGATATGGCATTTAAATTTGGGTGTCTTCATTTCCCTGTTCGCCTTGCATTCTCCATTACCATCAAAATGTCGCAAGGATAATCCTTTGAAATGTGCGGAATATACTTAGAAAATCCTGTCTTCTTACATGGCCAGTTTTACGTTGCATGCTCACGAGTCGGAAAACCATCTGCACTGTTTGATTACACGAGTGATGATGAATAAAAAACCAAAAAATGTTGTTTACAAAATGCATTGTAATAAGTTTGTTAATTTTACTCAAATTGTAAATTTTTTTTAAAGAATGGTGAAGAGAGCGGGGATTAAACTATTTACATATATTTATATAGCAAGTATATTTGAAAAAAATTCAAATTTCTGGAGTACAATTCATCTTCGTTATTGGATTTCATTTTAATATTTTTCAAGGACTTTTACATGTTCGGCATCAAAGCTTTATTTACTGCTGTTTTAAGTAGCTGATACAATATTCATACAACTATTCAATCATACGATGAATCCAAAAACAGGGGACGGCATCGGACTAATACTATCTTATACTTAATCATTTCCTTTTGTCTTGATATGGTCTTTTGATACTATTCAGTTTAATTTAATTTAACAAATGAACATTTATCTTCGCTTAAAGACTGCCTTAGCATTAGGAAACCTTCAAGCTAATAAACGTGATAAATTTCACTTACATAGAGTGGGCAGTACTTTGGTTATTTGACCGAAATCACAATTTACTCATATATGTATACTGCTTTAGCTAGTCTTAGGTAGTCCTTATATATCTCGTTTTGGATAATTTCCCCAGATATGGAGAACCACTTTTGTAAATCCTGTTCACAAAAAAGGTCCGAAGAATGATGTTAACAACTACAGCCCCATCGCCAAATTGTCACACATACCCCAACTTTTCGCAAGTAACTTGTATGACATTCTAGATTTCCACTGCCAATTTCTAATCTCGTCTAAATGATATGGTTTCCCCAAATGCAGCTCAACAATCACAAACCTTGTCGAATTTGTGACGTTCGCACACTCAGCATTAGAGAATGGAAATGAGGTCGACGTCATTTTAACTGATTTCAGTAAAGCCTTCCACCAAATATCTAACAAATTAATACTCTTGAAACTGTCTTCTCTTGGCCTTGAATCCCTTTTTCTAACCCTTTTTTAGCTTCTTCCGACGTTCCCCACTTCTCTTCATTCTTAATATAAAGACATTGAATTTATCATCAAACATTCCCACATGTCACTATACACACCAAGTTCCTCAAGACAATTTCATCGCAATAAGATTTTTCCCTTATTCAATCGGATCTCAACAGCTTTTCCGTCTGGTGCGCCAAAAACTGCTTGAAGCTTAACATTTCCACATGCTATACAATTACCTTTTCACGTAAACGAATCAAACCTCCCCCTCATCTCTACTTCCTCAATAATCAACCCATCTCCTTCTATCAGTTCCTATGTTTCGCTCTTCGAGGTCTGCCCTGGAACAATTCTTTATTCTTACTAATTCGAGTATTAACTTCGATTTCAACTAAAACTCCGTCTTCTCAATAGCCTTCCCTTCTCCCAGTGTTAGTTTCTAAGGATCGCGCCCCCCTCACCAGTTCTTCTTAGTTATTAAGTTAGCTTGAATTATGCTCAAAAAAAGGGGGTGTGTGCCCCTACGATAATTAAAATTAAAATTAAATTAAATTAATCAGTTGACAAGGTAATTTTAAAAATATATTTAAAATTGCCGAAATCGAAGAATAATTTTTTTTAAAATCATTTTTATAAAATGCTTAAAACAAGCTCAATAACAACTAACATTAAATACCTTGCTAGATCTATACAGACACTCTTTTTCCTCGATATTGAGGGAGCTTTTGATAATACTGGCTACAACTCAATCACTGTCCCGGAGAGGTGTTTACCACCCCACTAATCATTGGGTTAGACCGATGCTGAGAGCCGTATTATATCAGCTACATATATCCGGAGAGGTCCCTATGACAGTATCGGCAGCTAAGGGGTGTGGACAAGGTGGAGTCCATTCACCACTTCTCTGGTCGGTAGTCATCGACCACCTACTCTATAAGTTCGCCGATAACCTTGTAGTTACTGTTACAGCTAAATTTCTACCTGTGAACGCATGCAACTTACGCTTCAGTTGATCGATAAACCCAAATAAGACAACCTTAGTCCCGTTTACAAAAAGGAGGAAAATAAAGGGTGTTTTTCTGTGGAGATATGTGAAGTCGTTAGTCTACGTCGATAAACCCGAAACGATTGACCACTTGGAGGACAACATTCGCCGCGTTATTGCCGATATACGGCCACAAATGTTGGGGAAAATCATTAAAAATTGGACCTTCAGATTAGACTACATCCGAGCCAGTGGTGGCGGTCATATGCCGGAAATTATATTTAGGTTATAATGTCGGAAGATTATCTTTCGAATAAAGTCAATTTCATGTCAATTTAGAAAAACCATCTTTGTTTTATTTCATTTCAAAGAGGTCGCAAAGTTAGCAAGTATAAGAAATTTGAAAATTGTACGTAATTTCACGGTAGTGCTTATGGTCGATCCCGTTTCTCGGCTTCAGAGCTACTTTCTTGACTGTATTTTGAGTTAAGCAGTTGGCGCGACTTCAGCTCTAGCCTACAAAGTCAAATGTTGTGTGGTTCCTCCATGGTAACATAGCTGCCCGAGGTCGCAAAGTTGGCAAGTAAAAGAAATTTGAAAATTGTACGTAATTGCACTGTAGTGCTTATGGTTGATCCCGTTTCTCGGCTTCAGAGCTACTTTCTTGACTGTATTTTGAGTTAAGCAGTTGGCGCGACTTCAGCTCTAGCCTACAAAGTCAAATGTTGTGTGGTTCCTCCATGGTAACATAGCTGCCCGAGGTCGCAAAGTTGGCAAGTAAAAGAAATTTGAAAATTGTACGTAATTTCACGGTAGTGCTTATGGTCGATCCCGTTTCTCGGCTTCAGAGCTACTTTCTTGACTGTATTTTGAGTTAAGCAATTGGCGCGACTTCAGTTCTAGCCTATAAAGTCAAATCTTGTGTGATTCCTCCATGGTAACATAGCTGCCCGAGGTCGCAAAGTTAGCAAGTACAAGAAATTTGAAAATTGTACGTAATTTCATGGTAGTGCTTATGGTCGATCCCGTTTCTCGGCTTCAGAGCTACTTTCTTGACTGTATTTTGAGTTAAGCAGTTGGCGCGACTTCAGCTCTAGCCTACAAAGTCAAATGTTGTGTGGTTCCTCCATGGTAACATAGCTGCCCGAGGTCGCAAAATTTGCAAGTACAAGAAATTTGAAAATTGTACGTAATTTCATGGTAGTGCTTATGGTCGATCCCGTTTCTCGGCTTCAGAGCTACTTTCTTGACTGTATTTTGAGTTAAGCAGTTGGCGCGACTTCAGCTCTAGCCTACAAAGTCAAATGTTGTGTGGTTCCTCCATGGTAACATAGCTGCCCGAGGTCGCAAAATTTGCAAGTACAAGAAATTTGAAAATTGTACGTAATTTCACATTAGTGCTTATGGTCGATCCCGTTTCTCGGCTTCAGAGCTACTTTCTTGACTGTATTTTGAGTTAAGCAATTGGCGCGACTTCAGTTCTAGCCTATAAAGTCAAATCTTGTGTGATTCCTCCATGGTAACATAGCTGCCCGAGGTCGCAAAGTTAGCAAGTACAAGAAATTTGAAAATTTCTTGTATCAATTCCTTCGGTTGATACAAATGACGTCAACAACTCAGGCGACAAGGTAACAAACCAAATGTTACTTACGGAGATCGTCAAGCTTCAACAAATTGTTGCTGATGCTATGGCGAAAATCAATTCTCTCGAGGAGTCTAATTGTTCCCTGAATAAGAAGGTTATGCTGCTGGAGTCTAGGCTGAATGTCTTCGAGCAAAGAGAACTGCAATGCTCTGTTGACATAGTCGGCATTCCGGATGTTACCAACAAAAATGCTGAGGAGAAAGTGACAACTCTCTTAACGGCTCTCAATGGAGATGAGTTATTTAATGACGAGATAGTTTCGTGCTTCGTCAAGAGAATAAGAGTGAAGAAGAGCAACACACCATCCAACATTGTTTGCGTAAAATTTTCATCTCTCTTGCGTAAACAATCTGTAATGAGGAAAATGCGTGAGCACAAAAGCATTTCTTCGTTCAATATTTATGGTCCTGCGAAACATGTTGACAACTCTAACAGCAGCAACAGCAACAATAAGATCTACATGAATGATTCTCTCACTGCTTATTCAAGAATATTACTTAAAAAGGCGAATGAATTCAAATATAATAAAAAATGTAAGTTTGTTTGGGTGAGAAATGGTTCTGTGCTCATTAGAAAAACGGAAGGCGAGAAAGTAATTATAATTCGTAATCTTGAGGATTTTTTGCAACTTGATAAACAATAAATGTATGTAATTTATCCTATATTTTTTAACTTACCATGACTGATAATTTAAATTTAGTTATAAATCCTCAAGTTAATGTAAATACTAATTCAAATGAATTTAACTGCCTCTGTATAGAACATCCAAACAGTGATAATAATAGTACAGGCTTTTCAGTCATTCACCAGAACATTCGTAGCATGAGAGCTAACTTTGATTCTTTTTTCACTCATCTCGCATCTCTTGACCATTTGCCGGATCTGATATTTCTTTCTGAGATTTGGATTTTCGAAGAAGAAATCTCAGATTATGCAATACCACACTACACATTGTCTGCAAACTGTAATAATAATTATTCAGCTGGGGGTGTTGCAGTGTTCTTCAGAAATAACTTAAAAGGTTGTGAAGTTAAGATGTGGAAAGTTGAAAGTGCGGATATATTGACTGTATATTGTGTAATTGCTGGCTCACGTTACTGTTTTTGTTGTGTATATAGACTTCATAAGTTTTCAGTAGCTGCGTTCATAGATGAATTTTCCGCTTTCTTAGACAAGCAGACTTGTAAAAATATGGTACTCCTGGGTGATCTTAATACAAACATTCTGTCTGATTCGACAACTACTTATCACTGTTGTCCTCATATGGTCTTGAGTCCTTATTGAATCAACCTACCCGCTTAGATTCCTGTCTAGACCATATTTTCATAAGGCTTCATAGAAACAATTTTATAGAATACCAAGTAATGGCCTATGATTTGAATATAACAGATCATTATTTAACTAGTATTCAATTCGATCATAAAGAATATAAGACTAGCAATTCCTCGTATTTTGGTTTTGATAAAATTGATTTTAATGCTCTTAAAACTAGGCTTAGCTTTGAATTTTGGGATGATGTTTTTAACTCACATGATCCATCCCAAGCCTTTGATACATTCCTTAAAATATTTCAGTCTCACTTATCGTATTGTAGTCATCGTATGAATAAAAAGTGTAATAAGCTCAGATGTATCAAACCGTGGATGACTATCCCTTTACTTAGGAAAATAAAAAAGAAAAAAATGTTATATTCGCGTGTGAAAAAGCATCCCAATAATACAAGGCTTAAAAAATATTACGATAAATTATGTATGGAATTGAAAAATGACATACCAATTTGCAGGGATTCTTACTTTGGGAACAAGTTAACTAAGAATATTGGTAATGCGAAAAAGGAATGGGAAGTGGTCAATGAGATACTAAACAGAACAAAGAAGAATGATGATACAATTTTAGAAATTAATAATGTGCTTGTATCTGACCCGTTGTTAGTGTCCAACCTATTTAATGATTTTTTTTCTAATCTGTCCTCTGCACAAGAATTGTCAAATGTAAATGTTTCTTCTTGTCTATGTGAACATTCATTTAATAGAGAATTTCTACAAACCCAAACATTTTTTTTTCAAGAATTTACGGGACTTGAGGTTCATAAGATTATAATGTCGCTTAAATCAACAAGTTCCTCATCTTTTGATCTAGTTTCTAGCTTCGTCCTTAAGCAGATTTCATTTCATATCTCTGATATTCTGAGCTTTATTTTTAATCTTAGTATTAAGCAGGGTATTTTTCCTGAATCACTGAAAACAGCTATAGTGGTGCCACTTCATAAGAAAGGAGATACTTTGACGATCAACAACTATCATCCCATTTCACTATTATCTGTTTTTTCGAAAATACTCGAAAAGGGTATAAAATCCAGAATCCTTTCGTTTTTCAGTAGGACAAAGTTCTTTAATAACTGTCAGTTTGGCTTTAGATGTTACCTCCATGGTAACATAGCTGCCCGAGGTCGCAAAATTTGCAAGTACAAGAAATTTGAAAATTGTACGTAATTTCATGGTAGTGCTTATGGTCGATCCCGTTTCTCGGCTTCAGAGCTACTTTCTTGACTGTATTTTGAGTTAAGCAGTTGGCGCGACTTCAGCTCTAGCCTACAAAGTCAAATGTTGTGTGGTTCCTCCATGGTAACATAGCTGCCCGAGGTCGCAAAATTTGCAAGTACAAGAAATTTGAAAATTGTACGTAATTTCATGGTAGTGCTTATGGTCGATCCCGTTTCTCGGCTTCAGAGCTACTTTCTTGACTGTATTTTGAGTTAAGCAGTTGGCGCGACTTCAGCTCTAGCCTACAAAGTCAAATGTTGTGTGGTTCCTCCATGGTAACATAGCTGCCCGAGGTCGCAAAATTTGCAAGTACAAGAAGTTTGAAAATTGTACGTAATTTCACATTAGTGCTTATGGTCGATCCCGTTTCTCGGCTTCAGAGCTACTTTCTTGACTGTATTTTGAGTTAAGCAATTGGCGCGACTTCAGTTCTAGCCTATAAAGTCAAATCTTGTGTGATTCCTCCATGGTAACATAGCTGCCCGAGGTCGCAAAGTTAGCAAGTACAAGAAATTTGAAAATTGTACGTAATTTCATGGTAGTGCTTATGGTCGATCCCGTTTCTCGGCTTCAGAGCTACTTTCTTGACTGTATTTTGAGTTAAGCAGTTGGCGCGACTTCAGCTCTAGCCTACAAAGTCAAATGTTGTGTGGTTCCTCCATGGTAACATAGCTGCCCGAGGTCGCAAAATTTGCAAGTACAAGAAATTTGAAAATTGTACGTAATTTCATGGTAGTGCTTATGGTCGATCCCGTTTCTCGGCTTCAGAGCTACTTTCTTGACTGTATTTTGAGTTAAGCAGTTGGCGCGACTTCAGCTCTAGCCTACAAAGTCAAATGTTGTGTGGTTCCTCCATGGTAACATAGCTGCCCGAGGTCGCAAAATTTGCAAGTACAAGAAATTTGAAAATTGTACGTAATTTCACATTTTATAACCTTGTTCCATCTCCTTAAACGGTAAAAAAATTGAATTTTCAGAAGAAGTCAAAGATCTATTATATCAGGTGAATGCATAAGTTTTTTTCCAAAAGAGATGGCGTCAGCGAAAAGTACGCGGCGTTTTATTTTGACACACGCCATTTTGTTCTTCTGAGATTTAACTACAAGCACACACAAATTGAGTCCGCCAAAAAACTAGCATCTTTGTTTTATCGTTCAGTGATCATGTCGAGTTTTGTGCCTGAAAGTGAACATTTGCGACACACATTGCTTTTCTTATTTAATCAAAACGAAGACATTGTTGATAGTAATCGTTTGCTGGCAGAAACGTGTGGTGAACTCGTTCCATCAATTAGAACATGTGAAAGACACGGTTTCGACAATTTAAAAGAGATGATTTTAATGTGAAAGACAGTGAGTGCTCTGGTAGACAACAAAATGTGAAGAAGCAATTACAGGGTTTATTCGATGATGACCCTACTCAAACTGAGCGACAATTAGCAGAAGCATTACATGTGTGACAAGAAGCAATTAGCAGACGTTTATGGGTAATGGAGAAGATCAATAATTATCGCAAAGTCATTTGTGAAATGCTGCTTTTATTGCCACGAAATTCCATCGAATTGTGACGGGCGACGAAAATGGATTTATTGTTAAAACCCGAAATGGAAAAATTCGTGGCTTTCACTTGGCAAAGCCGGTACTTCAACATCAAGGCCAAATCGCTTCGGCAAGAAGACCGTGCTCTGTGTATGGTCGGACCAAAGCGGTATTGTTTATTATGAACTCTTGAAGCCCGGCGAAACCGTTAATACATAATGATATCATCAACAAATGATTAATTTAAACCAGGCATTAATCGAAAGATGACTGAAATGGGACAGAAGATATGTCAAAGTGATTTTGATACACGACAACGCGCCGTCTCACACGGTATAGCTAGTGAAAAACACCTTCAAATCGCTTGGATGGGGCATTCTTCTGCACCCGCCGTTTCCCCCTTGACTTCTGGGTATCACCTCTTCGCATCAATGGAGCACGCGCTCGTAGAGCAGCATATCAGCGATTTCGAGGAAGTTGGAAAATGGCTCGAGGAATGGTTTACCACGAAAGACAAGCAGTTTCATAAATTACCTGAAAGATGGCCAATATTTTTATTTAAAAAAAAAAAGTTAATTTCACTAGAATTTCACTTCTCGGCAGTTGGCGCCATGCCAACTAGCCCGACAGCAGCCCAAGAAACACTGATCGGAATTACTCCACTGCCCCTTTTTATTAAAAACGTTGCTATACATAGTGCAATCAGACTTCTTCGCTCGGAAACGAACCGGCCATGTAGACCATTGGGTTACATGACCATACTACTATACCTTCTTGAGCTAGATATGATTAATACAGTTTTGGACGTATTACCACACACGTCCACTTTTGACAAAAGATTTGAGATACTAATCCCAAACCAAACAACTTGGGAAAATGGCGATCCCTTGCTAAATGTCAAAGGAATGAGGTGGTACACAGATGGTTCCAAGATGGATTCCGGCGTTGGCGCTGGCATCTTCGGACCAAATCGGAAGATATCGAAGGCCCTCAGAACTAGACCTAATGTCTTCCAATCCGAACTAGACGCAATCCTACCGTGCGTCAACCTTAACTTAGAAACTGGCATTAGGGGTAAATATAATCATCAATATACCCTCAGACAGTCAGGCAGCGCTCAAAACGTTGGTCTCGTATAGTACGAACTCAAAATCCGTCAAGGAATGCCACAATACCCGGAAAACCCTCGGCAAAAGTATTGAGGTCAAACTCTGGTGAGTGCCAGGTCATAAAGGCATTAAAAACAACGAAATCGATGACCAACGCGTTGGGAAAGGTTCCAGCGAAAGGTACATAGGTGCCGAACCTTTCTGCGGAATCCCCAAGTCAAAGATTAATTTTCTCCTAGACAAGGGGGAAAAATCGCAACACCTAGGCTTTTGGAAGGGCATTCAACGACTCCGACAATCGAAGAGATTTATACGGCCCCTGAACAAATACTCTATCAATATTCTCAAATATAATAGAGTCGACATCAGAAGACTAGTCAGCTACCTTTCGGGACACTGTAGTCTGAGATATCATCTTAACAATATTAACCTCTCGTCTGAAACCGAGTGTCGACTCTGTGTAGAGGACGAGGAAACTGCAGAGCACATACTATACGAGTTAACTGCCATCTTAGAAAGCGTATCCTCCTCAGAAAAATCTTGACTCCAGAGGGAATCAGCTCAGCTCCTACGAAGGGCATTCTCAGCTGTTTTAAAATGTATAAACGAACTTTTGGTCAAATTCGTAATTTTAACTAGAAAAAGCGCCAGATATTTTTCTTTTTATAAATGTGTTTATTTGATAAACATATTTAAAATGATAAATAAAATTATAAAAAATACTACAGTACATAATAAACGCGCAAAGAAGATAAACAGTCTATGGGATACGATGTACGATGGTCATTTACATTTTGACATTATCACTAGCTTGAAGTATGTCCCTTATTTTTTATAACATATTTGCCTTTAATACACAATATATAGGGCGTAGATTCAAAATAAAATGTTTGACCATCCTTCACCAACTGCTTCTCCGTCCATTCTCAGTGGTTTGATCGTATTTTGGTGTCCAAATATCTCCGTAAATTATTTATAAGGTTGATACCTTGGTTTTTGGGGTGAGGCTCGCTTATTATAACATAGCTTCGCATAAACAACGATTTACGAGGGTGGTCCGATAAGTACTTAACCTCACCTCCAGATGGCGCCAGTATCGCAAGACCGATACTTACTATCGTGTAGTACATTCTAGTAGACGGCTTCTGTCGAAATTTCAGCCGGATCGGACTCGTAGTTTTGTTTTGACCGCGTATGGAAGCGGGAGTGTCCGTGGATTTTAGAAAAATGTAAAAAGAGCAATATCAGTCGGTGATTCGATTCTTGTTTTTGTAAGGCAAATCGCACAGCGAAATTAAAGAGCGTTTGGATGCTGTATACGGTGACTCTTCCCCTTCGATGGCGACCATCAAAAATTGGTTTAACGAGTTTCAACGTGGTCGCACGTCGGTTTTTGATGAGCCACGTCCAGCTGCCCCGAAAACGACTACCACGGAGGATAACGTGACAAAAATCCACGATCTCGTATTGGCAGACCGCCGATTGAAGGTGCGCGAGATAGCTGAGACAGTGGGCATTTCAAAAGATCGCGTGGGTGCATGAAATTTTGGGCATGAGAAAGCTGTTGGCGCGATGGATGCCGCGTTTGCTCACTCCGGACAGCAAGCGCAACCGTGAGACCACTTCAGAGCAGTGTTTGACGCTGTTTAAGCGCAATCCGAAATAGTTTAAGCGTCGTTTCTTGACCGTCGATGAAACATGGATAAACTGGTACACATCAGCGACCAAGGAACAGTCAAAACAGTGGACTTCACCCGGCGAACATGTTCCGAAGAAGGCGAAGACTGTCCTATTGGCCGGAAAGGTGATGGCCACCGTTTTCTGGGATTCACAAGGTGTGACCCACATCGACTACCCCGCCACGGCCAAATTGGTCGAATTGGGCTACGAACTGCTGCCCCATCCACGGTATTCTCCAGATTTGGCCCCGTGCGACTTCTTTTTGTTTCCAGACTTGAAAAAGTCACTCGCCGGGCAGAAATTTCAGTCGAATGAGGAGGTCATCGCCGCCACGGAGGCCTACTTTGCAGACCTCGAGAAAACGTATTTTTCAGACGGGTTAAAGAAGTTGGGGCATCGCTGGGTCAAGTGTATCGAGCTAAAAGGAGACTATATTGAAAAATAAATCGTCATTTCTCGAAAATTTTTGTTTTTCATTTGTAGGCTAAGTACTTATCCGACCACGCTCGTACGATTATCTTGATAGAAATAAAAGTCCTCTTAAACTCCTCTTCAACATTCTTAAATATATCTTTATTCAATTTCCCCTCAATAAACTCGAAACTTCCGGAACCTCTATTATTCATGGCATCCCAAACCTTGAGCAACCATGCTTTAGTGTACCATATAAGCCTAATTAGCTTTTCGCCATTATATTCCATTCTCTGAAAGGGTAAATACTTACTCTCGCGTAAGCGTTAATCTTTTTTTTCGCTTGATTTCACATACCACAGGCTTAATTCATGATAAACCGCAAACTTCTTCCTATTTCAAGTACCCGACGGATTGTAATTAGGTGAACGGAAGTACCGTTTCACAATTTTTTATTTCCCCTTGATTAGCTTTTCACTCCAGGTGTCCTTTCCTTGGTTTTCTTGATGAAGGTAAACTTTCCCTCTTCTTTCTAATGGCCATTGCAAGTATTTCGCACAATGACTTTGCTTAGACTCATAGTCTTACCCATTAAAGCCTTTCCTTTTTCACGGTGGAGTACTACAAGTAACCGAACGTTTACATTTTTTTTTTCATTTTTCAAACTTTTAAATAAATTTATGTAAAAATACCTTATTTTAAATTTATTTTTTCATTTGAAAATCTCAGCTTTTGTTAGGTGGAAGCGAAAAAGAATTTTTGAAATAACAAGCATTGATGATGTTAAGTTTACTTTCTTAGGTTTAACTTATTTTTAAATTCTCTCGACACATACATATTGTTTAGCGTTGTATTATCATAAGCAAATTAGAGAAGAGACGAAAAATGTATTGTATTATACATTTTGCACAAGTAGTCAATTTTCATACGCAAATTGCCGCTAATGTGGGAATCAAAATGTTCTTATAATGCCGCACAACTCAGGTGTCAAGGACGAACCCTTCTGATTCTCACATTCAGGAACTGTAGGCCAATGTCTGGCCGACATTGTGTCATTGTGATCTGTGAACTCGGCAAGAAAAGTCGTTTCGCTCGTTTTTTCATTAAATAAAGTTAAGGTTAAATAATTATGAGCATATTTGATTGTAAACAGATGACTTTGCTTGAAGAGTGTATTATGGTTAGGCCTGGTAAAGGTCTAAGCCACAGACCTTGAACTTGAACCACAGAAAAAAAAATAAAGAAAAATACTGGGAAGGTCCGACCAGTTCCGGTTGTGGCCCAGATCTACCCACTTGACTTCGGGGTCTGAAACGTAGCGGCCAGGCTTCCCAGTCGAGTTGAAATCCAGATGGGGTTCGAGAATGATCTTTTGTCTGTTTTTGTTTTTTTTTTGGTAGGAGAGGTATTTTCTTTCATTTCCGAATTTATCAAGGAATGTTGCTCCTACGTTTTCTTTCGTCGTGTTCCACCTAGCCGTAAAGTGGTCAAATTCAGGAGCTAGCGGAACGGGTACTTCGGATGACTTGTTGAACGGCAGAAAAAAGAGACAGCGAGGAACTCGAGGAGTTTGAGCGTGGACGTCGAAGCGCGAGGTTGGGCGCGGTATCGGTGCTTTTGGTTGGTATTTTTTTTGAGGGTGAAATTGGTGAACGAGGTGTCGACGTGACGGGGAATTCCGTGCGGGTTTATTCACAAATCGATTGTATAGGAAATTAATCTAAATATCAAACGGATTTCGAACTGAATTTTACTCCCCTGAGACCATTCCTATTCCCCGTGATTGTGAAAAGAAAATCAATTAATAATAAAAGGTGGAAACAGTGATACCGTACATATGTACATTTAACATTAATTAATAAAATAGTGAGAGAAAACAAGGCAAAAAAAAAAGGAAAGTGCTATAGTATATCGAGGTATAGAAAACTAAGTGGAAAAATAAATAAATATAATACGACCAAAATACCGAAATACAAAAAGCAAAAGTGTACAGTAAGTGGGCAACCAAACCACCAAGCCTGTCATAGAGGGACGACGACGGAGGTGATCAATTCGGCGACAACACCAGTTCGAGATCAGCAGTTGGGTGGGGTTTCGTGTCTTATTTTTTATCCTTTTTTTGGTTTAGGATTCTCTTTTTTTTCTTATTCACTATTGTTTTTATTATTGCTATTATTATTTATTATTATTACTTTTTATTACTTATTATTATTACTTTTGTGCCATAAGTTTAAGTTGGATTGGAGTAGGTTAAGTGTAGCCAGAATAGTTAAGATAGTATAAGAATACCTAACATTTTTCGTGAGGGGTATCACTAGGTGAATCTATTTAGTATTAATTAAACACAAAAAAAACGGGTTTATTTTATTTATTTACTTTTTTTTTTCATTATTCTCTTTTCCCGGTCTTGGGAATTAGGATTGGGACCAAGGCGAGCTCTATACCTCGTCGCGATTCTCGGCACTAGGGTAAATCGTCCATAAAGCCCAAACGCGTGGCGCCCTTTCACCATCTTAATCCACGTCCACTGTCGCAGAGTTTGTTAGGCTGCCTTACGGCCGATAGCGCGGAGGGTTCCGGTGTGTCGGAGTGAAAATAATACTGAGATAGCCATAGACCGTCCTAAAGTTGGAGGATCAATAACAATACCAACATCTTATTTACATAAATTTCCTATTTTTGTTAAAATGGAAAATATTTTTTCCATGGAAACCTCTAATATTATAGGGGCATTTAGAGCTTGACTAAATTTGTAAATATTACCCAATGTATAAAGAACGCCAGAAATACTTACATACATATATTGCCCCAGTTTGGTTTTCAAGTATTTAAAATGTTTTTAATATCCATTAAATACGTGAATTTAACTTAATTACCCCTCGTAACGCATATTATTTTTAAATCCTTTATTTGTAGCACTAAATCTATTTACAGAACGAATACTTGCGAATGCATAGAAGGGAAAATACACACCCAACGATACCCTAACATATTTAATCAGGCAAAATCCATCGGCGCTGTTCTTAAAAAAATCCTTTTGAAATTTTAAACTCTAAAAACACTTCATCCCACATACTTTAACTTCATATTGCAATATACAATAGAAAGATAGTAAAAGTATGAGCAATACAGACAAAATTTCTGCACAAGGGTAGATACATAACATACATAAGTTCCTGAGAAATTCCGCGTTGTGCGAAACCATGTTATATGAGACTAGAAGCCAATAAAAATGGAAGAGTGAACATATAATTAACAAATAATTTTAAAAAAAATTGTAAAGATATTTTACTTTTAAATTCTAATCAAGCTACTTTATTTTTATTAGGAAATAAGACAAAAATGTATATATCATTTAAATTCATTTAATTTAAACATTATTTGATAACTTTCTTCGTCATCATTGCTCAACACAATTTAATGAGAACGGCTTTTTTTGTTGAACAATGTTGTTCCCACTGTCAAAGATTGCTTTTATCAAAAAAAAAAAAAAAAAATGTGAGCTTGGTTTGCTACAAAAGCAAGGAAGGAGAAAGAAGGGTCTTTACTCAAGAAAAATATTTTTGCTAAGCCTTCCTGAAATTTGTTTAGTGCTTTAATACACCGCCAAATTCATTTTATGTCGACTCCAAAACATTATCGATTCAACTGACATTGGTAATACATTTTTCGCATGCCCGTTCAATGCTGACATTCAATGCTTTAAGTTCTTTCAGCAATGAGGATATTAATTCGATACAGTGCTTAATGGAATATTGTTGCCTTTACACCAGTAGAATAAAAGTATGTTTTGTCTAATTAAATAATGCCTTGATTCACTGACTGGAGCATTGCGGTAATGTTAGGTAGTAAACATTTTACTTGAGAAAAACCTGTGGCTAACATGGCGTGTGCCAATTAATAAAAGCGACTTGAAATTTAAATTTCTCTTTCTCTTCTTCTCTTGTAAATATTTCTCAACCTCTTGCACCAAGATATTTAAAGAAAATATATGCATAATTACCTAAGCTTTTGAGAGGAGCGCACCGAGACTTCCAAAAAGTTTACGGAGATGCTGCTCTTAGTGAAACAACGTGCCGTGATTGGTTCCGTCGTTTCAAAGATCGTGATTTCGATGTTGACTACCCGTTCGGGTGAAGGAAGACCAAGAACCTTCGAAGACGCTGAATTAGAGGCAATGCTCGATGAGCATCCATCCAAACGCAAAAAGAACTTGCGTTGGGGGTTACCCGCCAAGCTATTTCCAACCGATTGCATGCGTTGGAAATGATTCAAAAGCAAGGAACTTGGGTTCCTTATGATTTAAAGCCAAAAGACGCTGAGCGTCGTTTTTTGCCTGTGAATAACTCCTCCAGTGGCAAAAAAGGAAGGGTTTTCTTCATCGCATCGTTACGGGTGATGAAAAATGGATTCATTACAACAATCCAAGGAGAAAAAAATCATGGTGACAGCCCGGTCATGCTTGTACGTCGTCGTCTCGGCCGAATATTCACGCTGCGAAGGTTATGCTGTATATTTGGTGGGATCAGGGCGGTTTATTATGAGGTGTTGAAACCAAACGAAACCATCACTGGGGAACGGTATCGAAGTCAATTGATGCGATTGAGCCGAGCACTGCGCGAAAAACGGCCACAATACGAGCAGAGGCACGAAAAACTGATTATGCAGCATGACAACGCTCGGCGACACGTTGCCAAGCCCGTTAAAACCTACTTAGAAACGCTCAAATGGGAAGTCCTACCCCACCCTCCATATTCCCCAGATATTGCGCCGTCCGTTTATCACTTGTTCCGTTCGATGGCACATAGTCTGGCTGATCAGAAGTTCTATTCATATGAAGATATCTCAAAATGGCTTGATTTGTGGATAGCCTCAAGAGACGAACGCTTCTACCGTGACGGTATGCGAGCTCTGCCAGAAAGATGGGAAAAAATTATCGTTAGCGATGGGCAATACTTTGAATGATTCATTTGTAACCGTTTTTTCACAATAAAGTTGCATTTTCATCAAAAAACCGCGAGAACTTAGTTGCGCTCCTAATAAATTTCCCGGAGAATTGCTCCACATAAGTAATTCATTTTTATTTTTATTTTATTTTAATAAACGTCTATAACAGACTATGAAATTCTACAACTATTATAATCATTAATTAAAACTTAATATAGAGAGAATACAAGATCTATATTCTTCTCTAGATATATTTGCAAAGAAATCAATATTGGTACAGATCATGTTAGGCTCTCGGATGCAACGCGTAATGGGCTCATACAGCCATAATTTGTGCTATAGGGATATTCAGAAAAAATAACACGCGAGCGGGTGTGTCTTTTTGGGAAACGTAACGAGATTTTAAGAGATTTCATGTGATAAGGTCAGACATTTCTCACAAACATTAAAGAAAAATACCTTCGACGGCTATAGAGAAGGGTGGTCCAACCATAAAGCACGATGTTAATTGTGAGTCACACCTTAACGTCAACATTTTTTGCCCAACTTAATTTGACATTTCTTTGTTCCAGTGTTTGACGAATTCAACCGTGGAGAGGTACACAATTGAGCAGCGCGTTAAGATTGTTGAAGCCTTTTACGAAAATGGGCGTTCAAATCAAAATGCATTTCGTGTACTTCATGATTTTTTTGGTCGGCATAATCGACCAAATGTGTCCACAATCGGTAGAATTGTGCGCAAATTTCAGCAAACCAGGTCTGTAGGAAATGTGAAAACACCTGTGCATGCTCGCTTTCGACGTGGATTATCAAGACAGGAGTGCGTAAATCAATTAACTTCGACTTTTGGCGATGAAGGCCCATCCTTGGCCACTGTGAAACGCTGGTATAACGAATTTAATCGTGGTCACTGTTCGCTCAGGAATGAAATTCGTGAAGGTCGTCCAAAATCAATTGTTGTGCCAGAAAACATTGATGCTGTGCACGAACTGATATTGCAAGATCGTCATGTGACTTCTCGTGAGATTGAGGCATCCTTGGGCATTAATATGACGAGGATCAATAAGATATTGCATTAACATTTAGCTGTGAAAAAGATTTGTTCGCATTGGATTCCGCATAATTTGACAAAACCTCAAAAAGATGCTCGTGTTGATTGGTACAAAGAAATGCTTAAGAAATAAAATCGCAGTTGTATATAACATCTACACAGGTGACGAATCTTGGATCTATGCGTATAAGCCCGAAACAAAACAATAATCCACTTTATGGGTCTTCCAAGATCCGACAAAAGTGATTCGTGCGCTAAGTACTTCAAAACAAATGATCGCCGGTTTCTTCGGAATAACCGGACATGTGGCAACCGTGCCTTTAGAGCAACGTAGAACGGTGAATTCTGAATGCTATACAACAATTTGTTTGCCAGAAGTGCTTGGTGAAATATTATACGAAAAAAGAAGCGCCAAGGAAGGATCATCCTTCATCATGACAATGCAAGCTCTCACACATCGACTGAAACAACCACTTATTTGACTGGCAAAAACGTCGAGTTTATGGGTCATCCTCATATATAGCCATATAGCCATATAGCCCTGATTTGGCACCTAATGACTTATTTTTATTCCCGCATATCAAGAATAAATAGCGTGGCGAACGTTTTTCAGCGCCTGATGTAGCCGTTGATGCATTTAAAACACAAGTTTTGGAGGTACCTCAATCGGAGTGGAAAAGTGTTACGAAAATTGGTTCGAGCGCATGCAAAAGTGTATTGTTCATCACGCTGAATACTTGGAAAAGCAATACAGCCATTTTTGATAATAATTTACTGTCTTTTCATTATTAGGCTCAAAATAAAAATAGAAGCCTCTCGAATATGTTCATAGTGCATAATGGAATCTTCTAAAAAAATGTTAAGCAAAAATCTTATAATAAAGGGGTTGCTGCAATGTTATTTTCGTTTAAAACTGCACCGCGGATACTATGTCATAGGAGGGTAATCTGAAGTAATTCTCGAAACCACGTATCAACATTTTTTTTTGTACCAGCATGTTAATTTAATTACAAAGCTATAATTATTTCACACCTTTCAATTACCGTAAAGAAATTGTTCATATGTCATTATTGATTTTATATTATATCTGTATAATTCCATCATAAATGAGCTCGACCCCGACATTCTATCCACCCCACTCACTGGGATATACAAGAAAACATTATCAGGACCTTCCAAAATCGTTAAATTCCTTCACCTGTTTCGTGTTCACATCCACTTCACCATCGAATAACGAGATTTCTCGCTCTCAAAACTATCTTCAGCACCTGGCATACTTCAGTAAACACAGCCAGTAGGAATCCTTTTCTTAGTCGCCGGAACTAAACAAATCATTCCACCCCAGCTCAACGCAGTTCATAGAACATAGGTAATCACCCAGAACTACTTTCGTTTCAGGAAAGATGATGGTAACAATTTACGAGTACATGTTGAAGTAACAAATAATATATTTTGCAAAACCGAGAACAGAATTTAAGTCATCAAGATAAAATCTCGAGCCATAAACGGACAATTCAAATATAATATTCACCTGAACTGTTGATTTGACGAGTACTGCACTACTGTTGTACTGAAGTGGTGAAACGCAGGTTCACTCAAGCGGTGAAGTTATTCTCAGTCAGTGCCTATTGTTTGTCGTAGTATCTTATTATTCCGCTGTGGTTTGTTGTAGTGTAGTGTTCCTTGCATCCACAATGCAGTTTCTTTATTTATTTATCACTTTTACTCATTCACTCTCATCTGCTACAGACAAGACGAGACTTTTTTTCAAATTCACACTTTCACTTTTGCAAGAAGTTTAACTTCAATAGATATTTTACACTTTTCACTGCGAAGCGCTTTTCCCACCGTATCGTACGTAATCCGTTCACCGAAGGAATTCTAAGTCAAAGGAATACGCGTTAGTCACTTAGAACATATCAGAATCATGTTTAGCCCACAGTTGGATGTGGCCTTTCTCTATATCCCCCATTCTTGGCCAGTTACCAGCTAAAGCAAGAACAAAAACATGGCAAATCAGAACGTAACACACTGAATATACGAATTTATAGTCGAAATACGAAAACAATTTCGAATCGAACACTCGATGTCATGTAGACATTATCCCGAAAGGACGATAGATTCGTCAATCTTCTGATTGAGGTACTCTCATGATTTCGCACACTCAGCAAACACACCGGCGATTCGATATATCTTTTTTTTGTTTTTGTTTTTTTTTATACGGCAATTAAATCTAAAAATCGTCCGACAATCTTAGAGGGCACCGAAGTTCATTTAACATCACCACGCGTCCGAGTTAACTGAGTGGCATCGGTTCGTGTACCATCGGCATTTGCGTTCCCAGATAGAAGAGTTGAATCTTGCCCAAGTGAGGGTGATTGTCGCAGGGGAGTTTGCCGGTGAATATGATTATACTGGAATCTGAGTGGTGAGTTCTGACAATCACCTTTGGATTGTGTCTGATATGCGCATGCGACAAAGCGGGGGTTTCCTATAAAATAGCATATCTGTCCGACAAGGGCGAAAGTGGGTGTGTGGAACCTGAGTCAGTTGAATGAAATGCAGGTCATGAAATGAGGTGAGATGATGTGGCAGGTTTGTAGCTTTTATTTGTTATTATTTTGGTTTCTTTTTTTTGAGTTCTGCTTTATTTGTTTTTCATTGGGAATTCTTTTTAATAATAAAAGTAAACCAGGGAATTTCTTTGCGGGAAATGGAACTAAAGGTAAGTAAGCAAATTACTCCAGCATGTGGCTCACGAAATGTACGGAGTTTAGACGATGAAAGGAAGTCCTCAACGTAACTAATACATGTTTTTTGTTGTAGCTGATGGAATAGGAATAATACTTTTAAATAGAATCTACTTCTTTAGGCAAAATAATCTGGATTGAGGCCGGCACTAGTACACATTACGAGTGCTTCAGTTGAATAAATTACTCCTGTGCGAGTATAGTGAATGGGAGAAGTTGTGTGGGCTGAGTCCTAACATCCAACGAGAAAGTGAACGGAAGATTCCTCAGTTCTTGTTTTTTTACAATAAGGACAGTTGCAAGGCTTATCAAGTACGATGACAATAATACGATAAGAAGTTTTGTTTAAAAAAAAGGAAGTTTTCTTACTTTCTTTTGATGTGATGTGCTTTCTTTTGACTGCCGCCAGCTAGAAACCCCTGGTTTGATGAGCAAGGCAAACAGGCAAACAAGCGCATTTAACAAAGCAAACCGCCTACAAAGTCATGCTACAGAG
This sequence comes from Merodon equestris, assembly GCA_958301585.1. Classification (NCBI taxonomy): domain Eukaryota; kingdom Metazoa; phylum Arthropoda; class Insecta; order Diptera; family Syrphidae; genus Merodon; species Merodon equestris. Next base: position 49,999,550 of record OY284416.1, read on the forward strand.
CACGGCGAGAGCCGCACGTGAGCCTTACGAGCAGAAAAGGAGAGGGAAACACACGCTTTTAAGAAAGAGAAAAAGATAGCACGAAAAGCGTGAGATCGAGGAGATGAAGAGATGCTACCACAGGAATGACACTCGCAAGTTTTACGAAAAAATAAAACGAACATGCCAGGGCTATAAATCCAGAGCGGAAGCCTATAGGAATGAAGACGGACAACTAGTAATAGAGTCACAGTTGATGCTGACAATATGGAACCATCACTTCTGTGGACTTTATAACGGTGATGTTAGATCTGTTAGGCAGAATGATCCATTCGCAACGGACGAAGATACAAGAGAATTCTGTAGTCCACCTGATTTAGATGAAAGTAAGCTTGTTATTTGGAAGCTCAAAACTAACCAAGCGGCTGGAGATGAGTTGGTATGCCTGGGCATGCACCAGTCCACCCATAAAATATGGTCGGAGAAAAGCATGCCCCACGAATGGAATCTCAACATCATTTGGCCAGTCCATAAGAAAGAAGACACCTATAACTATGCCAACTATAGAGGAATAAGCCTCTTTAATATCGTGGACAAGGTTGAAAAGCTTACTCGAAAGCTCATACGTGCAGGATCGTTCACAGATTGAGTAGTCGCGAACAAGTCAGAAAGGGTACTACTCTAAGGCTTCTCTTGAGAGCATATGATTTTTAATTTGATCAAGTGGTATTGGCGTCTATTGAGTGACACAGCCTTAGCGCTTCCAAAGGCCTGTCATAGACAAAAGCACTGCGTCTTATTTTTCTTTTTTTTTAGTGCAAAAGCTCTTTTATTGCGCCCCTGTTCGGGCGCTTTAATTTCCAACAATTTTTTTATCAGTATTCCACACCCCACGAGAGAGTGAATTGGGTTTTTTGTGTGTACCGCCTTTTGGTGTTTGTCACACGACCTGGACGGGGTGCAGATGGTTTGTGTCGAAGATGTTCGTTCACGTTCGATTGTCCTAAATAGGCTTCGAGAGATTCGACTGAATTTGTCACGTTGGTTGTGTGTGTAGTTCACAGTAACTTTTGTTTTGTTTCCATATCATTTAGGTGTTGTATTGGAAATGCAGACACAGAGCATGAATTGTGAAGTGATCTTATGCTGCGAGTGTTATGCCTTCATCAGCACTTTTTGATCATCTCTCATTCACAATTGATGTTGTTGCACAGTTTTTCCGTATAGCAATTGTTCTTGAATATGGACGGACTTGAACTACAGACAGAGAGACACCTTGTCTTTATTTTATTTTCCTCGTTGTCCGGAGAAAAGTGAGGATGGGCTTCAGTGATGTTGAGCTAAGACATTCGGCACACACCACGTCAGCTCCAAGGGTACGCCACCGTGCGCGAGCGAGGGCGGGACAGTCGCAGAGAAAGTGTTCTGCTGTGTCATTCTCCTCACAACATGCAGCACAGGTGGGCGTCTCACTGAAACCAAGCACGTAGAGATGCTTGGTAAAAGTGTAATGGCCCGTAATGGCACCCGTTAGCCTTTTCTCCTTAAGGATAAGAATAATGTTGCGGACTTGTTGCAGACATCAGGGCATACGCACTTAGTCATCCTGCATATTCCCTCCATCTACGACTGTGTGCGTTAAAGACCCAGTCGTTGATGTTAGATTTGACCGTAAAGCTAAGTCAGGTCCAGGTCCTGGGAAACTCTCCTCTGAGCCCTTTGTAGCGAATTCATCGGACATCTCATTTCCTGGGATCAAAGAGTGACTTGGGACCCATACAAGCCTTAGGGAATTTAGTCTTCCGACTTTGTTGAAAAAGGTCTTGAGTTTATGCACTAATTAGGAGTTGGATAGAGGGTTGGACACAGCTTTGAGTGCAGCGTTATCAAAAGCTCCCTATATATCGACGAAAATGCCTGGTACGTACTCTTTCCTTTCGAGAGCGCATTCAATTATCCCAACTAGGTTTTGAAGTGCAGTCTCGCAGGATTTTCCGCGCTGATAAGCATGTTGCATGTCCGAGAGAGGATGCATTTGAAGGGCAACTTTGCGCCCGTCCAACTCTACTAATCTCTCCATGCTTTCCAGTAAGAAGGATGTTAGACTGATGTTCTTTCCCTATTTTGGGAATAAAGACTACTTTCACCGCGCGCCAAGGAATAGGTATGTAGGCAAGTTTCAGGCTAGCAGTGAAAATTATTTTCAGAGTAGGAAGCAGCTGTCTTAAACCTTTTTGCAGCATAACAGGGTATATCCCATCATTGCTCGGCGCCTTGATGCCATCGAAAGATGCCACACCAAATTCAATGGCCTCAGTAGTGAGGTGACGCAACATACCAGCTACGCGGAGTTGTTTTCAACGTTTCAGTCGGAGTTTCCAATGAGGGAGTGTGCAACGAGCCGATGACAGTCTGATTTCCCGGGAAATGGGTCTGAAGCAGTAAACTAAAAGTTTCTGCTTATTATATTACTTTTGCTTTGATCGATACTTATTTCAGTCATCTTTAAAGTTCGATTTAAGCGATCTATTCAGGAGATTTCTGGCTTTCCTCCCAAGACATTAGATCCCAGCGTTCCACCAGGAAACCAATTTCCTGTTTCCTGGTTTTTTGACAGGACATGCGAGTCCGAAACAGTTAGTGATGGCGCTACTCAGGTTATGAATGGCATCCTCCACCAATTGCTTTGTTCTGAGTTTAGACAGCGCTTGAGTGGATTTCCAAAGGTCCTCTCTAAACCGTACTCCTCTTTCTCGGATGCCGCACTTCAACTGGAACACGATATATCTATGGTCTGACAACGTGACATCTAGTAAAACTCTCCAGTTAGTGATATCCTTCACATGCCTATTAGACAGGGTTAGGTCAATTACTTCCTGTCGTCTCAACGTCACAAAGGCTGGTTGAAAGCCAACATTGTTGATGGTAAGCTCAGACGAAAGAGTGAAGTTTAAAATATGGTCTCCTCTCCAGCTGCATTTGCTGCTGCCCCAAACAGTGTTTTGAGCATTAGCATCGCAACAGATGATGAGTCCAATCGTGGCTTCACAGTATTCTACGAGTTCAGAAACCGCCTTCGGTGGCGGGGGCAGTACCGAGTCGTAGGGGAAGTAAGCATATGCCATGCAAGCAAGTGTCCAGGTTTCCCCGGAATCCAGCAGATGGCGCACGTTAATTTTGGGAGACTAACTACCTGATAGGTAGTAGTTCCAAGGAGAGGGATTTTCGGCGCCATGCTCCTGGTCCAGGCAGATGTCTGTGGTGAGGAACAGCTCACTTCTAAGGTACCATTCATAAGAGCAGACCACTCAGCCTGAATACAGAAGCCAGTTGCTGAAGCTAGCTCCACTAGACGATCCTCGCAATGTTGGCAATCTGCGCTGGTCATTCTGCTGTTAGTGCCAGCTTTCCCTGTCCTGACCTTTTCAGAGAAGATGGCTGCCCCTTTGTAGGAAATTTGCTTGTCTCGACTCGCATAGGACTTCAAACTGCCCGTCAAAATACAGGATACCCAGAGGTACTCTGATTACCCGCCACCATGTCGGAGGAGGAGACATCACGTTCTCTCTCCTCAACAAGGTTGTCCCCGGCGGCCGTCTTCCGTCTACCAGCGCTCCTACCTTTTTCGGTTCGAAGTCCTATTCCCTTCTGACGCCGCTTTGGAACAGCTCTGCCAGCTTGCTCTTATTGAAGATTTGATTGTCACCAATAAGAGGAGGACTGATTGAAAGTGCCGAAAGTGCTGACATGCTTGTGACTCCTGCAGCAGCCTTAAATAGCTGCCGACGCTTTCTGCGCTCCGATGATCTAATCCTCTTGACTGCTTTTCCCAATGATTTGTCTTCATCCTTCGTGCCTGTGGCTGAACGTCTACAGAACGTCCTGCGCCATCGTCGGTGTCGTCTCCGTTGGTTGGACCCATTGCTACACCCCAGAATCAAATCAGCAGTTAGGCGAGTGGACGGCAAATGGAAAACGTCCAAGGCGACCAAAAACGTAAGTGTGAGCTTTGTATTTTAAAATGCATATGGTAAAAATATTTTCGCAATTAAAAACTTGAAAGTGGATAGCTGACGAACCCAAAACCAGGCCTATAGTTCCTCATTGGCAACTATCTCGTCCAATAGTTTGGTAGCTTAATGATAATTTAAATTTCAAACATTTTCTGGATTAGAAAGTTTTTTTTGGATGTTATATAGGTCATGCTTTAAATACCAAATATATGGGTGAAGCGGATGTGAGTCAGAGGCCTTCTTCTTCTTCTTTTCCTTTTTCCGGCGTTGTTATGGTCAGAAGTGTAGGACCATAACCTTCCCACTTAACTGCATTCCTACTGGTCCGCTTGTGGGGTCCGCCGGTTTGACATCAGAAAGTAGCGGCAGGCTTCCCGGTTTGGGATTACTTCATCGCTGAGGCCAATCAAATGCTGGTGTTTTTGCATTTGTTTGCACCAATTGTTTTTCGGCCTGCCGTTTTTTTTTTTTTTTTGTGACACGGGCATGCTCCAGATTTTTTTGTTTGATCTTACTCTTACAACACCGGTGATCTCCAGTCGTGTCAGCCCACTGATTTGCATGCACACTTGTGGGACAGTTTAATGGTGGTATATGTGTCCCTAGGCTCACCTTGGTGTTTTCTAAATTGCCTAGATGTGATTTTTGTTTACCTTTGTTTTAGTCGCCTTTTACGACAAGCGAGAGGTATCGCTACAGGGATATTCTTAACCCGTCCCTGCACGGAATTAAGTGAGTCAGAGGCCTAATGACATATATTCCGGGATATTCCATCGATTCTATTTGAAATAAGGGAAGAAAAAATAATTATTAGTAGTTAATCATTTTTACTTTATTTTAAGTGGAAGAGACATATTAAAAGAAGTAGCACCCTGTAACAAAAAATCGAAAATATGAAGGCTTCTTAGTATAGATCATTGAATTTTTGAAGCAAAGAACTTTTTTTTTACTATCACATTGCCGGTTACTATCGATAAAGCCTGCAGTCAATATCATAATTTTCCCGCGCTCGTTGTTCATTCATATCATGTCCCCAACGAAGCCTTATGAGCTCCGAAGTAATTAGGCGGTAAATCCTTTTTCTTTATCTCACATTTCCTTCCGTCTTTTGTCTTTTGTAATTTTTTTTTCTCTTTTATTTGTCAGGGCAATTTGGGACGAAGAACGTAAACGACTGCTTGCCTTCCATTAAAATTGTATATTTGCGAAGTGAGCCCGGTCTTGTTTGTGATTGCTCATTTTCTTCTGGGTCGTATTCACATACTTAAGATAAGTAGCAGGGTTGTGTCCCTCTTTGTCAGGGGTAACCATTTTCTTTATTCCTTTTTGCATGTGTACGCAGAAGGAGTCGAGGATAAAATACATTGCCCCTTACGTTTGAAGAGGCGATAAAGACTCTTAATGTTTCACGCGGCCTTGAGCGAGAAGTGTTGCTATCTCTTCCGGTCAACGGCTTAAAGGATTTGTAGATTTAAGCGAGCAACTGTATATGGAAATATGACTTTGATTTGCGTTTCTGCTTCATTTGTTGAGTGGTCGACTTGAAAGAGCGGACAAAGGACGGTAGTCGTGCATGCCATCCTAAAATACGATGTTGGAAATGGAATTTATTGATTTCGGGTCTGTTCTTCTCTTGTGAAATGATTTTGAAATCAATATCGAAGCCTTCTGCTTCATTTGAAGATTGCTTCTGAAAGCAGATTCACGACAAATTCAAGCTTGAAATAAGAGCGAAAACACTGAAGCAGAAATGTCCGAAAAATTTTCTCTCTTTTTCTGTTTCATTAGCATGATTATTGCTTTTGTTTTCCTTCTTCTATGTCTAATTTTCCTCTTGCTACGATAACGAAGCAAACGCCAAGGCTTCGTCGATAGCACCACCACCACCATCGTCATTATCAGCTCAAATAACAAAAGTGAGAGAAATGAAAAGGATGAAAAGCATCGCCAGCTTCAACACCGACAACAACGTCGACTTCAGCATGAGGACAACACAACAGGACGACGAAACACAAACGAATGCCAGTCATCGCATCCAATTGAGTGAAATCAAGCGAAAGTAATACTTTTACGAGTTTAAATGCTCGGCCATTAATTCCCAAAATGTTTTACTTTATGAGATATTTTTTTTCAGAAACCCGCCAAAGGACATCAAGAGCAGAAATTATGGGACGAAGATGAGATCTTGTTTTGCCACTTTCTGTTGAAGAGGATGACTGCGTTGAATTGTGGTTGAGACTAGATTGCCGAATTGGTTTGGGCAGGATCTTAAACCCCAAAGTGTAGTGTTCTTGTTAAGTATTAAATTGGTGAAATTGGGTTCATAAAGTTTCCAGCTAAAATTTTATTGGAATTTAAAAAGCACTGAGGAGTACGATGGTTTGATCTTTCTTTTTGTTTTTAATATTTTTTTGCAAATTACAGTGCGGACAATTGTGTGTTTATTCAGATAGGAAACTTCCGAAATTGGATTTTCGTTTTAAGGTCGTCTTAGTTTAATAGTTATTTTAGACATGTATGCTACGGAAACTGAAGATAATGCCACATGCCCTCGTCTGAGCAGCAACTATTTTAATGGTTTTTAAGAACCTCTCGTTGGCAAGAGACAAGAATATTTATTACACATATACCAAATCATTTCCTTATTTCGCTGTGGTATCTATGCAGTTTGTAATTATTCACTATACTCCTGCTAATGCAAATGAAAACAAGGGGCTTTTGCAATCAAATTTGATAGGTTCCCTTATTCTGAGCTATCCAGCAAGTCATCTTGGTTTCAAGAAAGATATGATATGAGGTGTTCCGACAACATATCCCTGTATGCTAGCGCATCTAATTTGCCTTTCATAGATACCAGAGGACCAACAAGTACATGAGCGCTAAAACAATCCCGTACCATTACGCTACCTCCACCAAAATTCACCATCTTTTTGGCATACCGGGGATCAAGTTGTTTGTTTGGTGGCCGTCGTACAAAAGTTTTTCCATCAGAACCAGAGAGGTTGAACTTCGATTCATCCCTCCATATGACCAAATTCCAGAAAGATGAGGGAGAATCAAGATGGTCTTTTGCGAATTTAATACTTTTCTTCCCATTACCATGTGTTACCATCGGTTTCTTTAGGCTTTGGCATCCTCGAAGGTTGTTTTCCAACGGCCGTTGTCGCACCGTTCTTACCGAGATGTTAACACCAAAATTCTTCCTCCATGCATACTTGAATTTCAAAGGAAATGGGAAAAGTAAAGAGTATACCTAATTAAAATGGAATCCTCCCTTTTGGTGATTTTTCTATGACTGCATCTCCTTTTATTCTCAAACGTATCGAAGTTTTTATAATGCTTTAAAGCGTTTTGCACTTTTTTTCTCGAACAATTTATATGTCGTGCAATTTGGCTGATGTTTTGTTCCTTCTGGAACATTTGCCATATTAGCCTCCTCCGCTTTCGTGGAACTTTTATCGCGTCCCATAATTATTTTTAATCCCACTTAATCACTTGAGTAAGTCACCTTACAACTCGTCACAACAATAATATGGACAACAAATAAAACTCAACCTAACCCTTGGTTGTGCTAATTAAAATGCCAGAGCGAAGCGGACGTTATTTGGGAAAATGCTATTTATAAAGCAAAGCCTACTAAATTTCAAAATTTGAAATTTTTAAAAAGTGACTAGAAATGTATTTTTTTTTAAATATATGACAAATAATAGCTAGTTGATATGTTATTCTTTGACATAAGGTACATGTTAAATCTTTCATGTGGGTGTGCTAATTATCGTGCCACCACTGTATATTTAGCCCATATGATACAACGACACAATACGGCTTCCGACTCACAGACTTTGCGACAGCTCGTAGTGCGGTGATAAGTAGCACAAGGGTCTCTCGTAAGCGAATCCACACAACAACCTGGTGATCTCCGTATGATCGAACCGCCAACTAAATCGACCATGTGATAATTGACGCAAGACATTCGTCAAACATCCTGGATGTGCGAACATTCAGGGGGGCAAATGTCGAATCTGACCATTACCTCGTAGCAGCAAGATTCAGAGCTCGACTGTCTGCACAAATGCCAACAGTATGTGGCCATATTGCCGCTCAGCCATTCAGGAAGTAGCCGAGACCACCTTAGGCTACCTACCACCGCCGACAAGAAACCCGCGGTACGATGGAGAGTGTGAGCAGAAAAAGGCGAAAAACTAGTGCAGCAAAAGAGGAGAACTGAGCCAGAAGAAGGGAGGAGAAAAAACGATTGCGACAAAAGAAAATAATCTTCGCGGCCTCCCAGCACAAGGATATCGAAGAGTCCCGAGATATGCGCAAAATTAGAGCCTTTTATAAGAAAGCCAAAGGCCTTGCACGAGGTTTAAAGAAATGCATCCGGGCTCTTGGAAACTGCGAGCATTTCCAGCAGAGCATGACCAAGAGAGAGTGGTAGGAACCGAGGAAATCCCAGCTCCAGCCGTTGAAGAAGTCCTCCCACCCACCATCGAAGAAGTCGCCATAGATATTCACAAACTGAGGAACAACAAGCCAGCAGGCTCAGATGGCTTGCAACAAGTCTGTCAAGCTGTTAGGATACGCGAATGATATGAACATCATCGCGCGGTCGCGCCGTGACGGTGTGGGCCCGTTCACGGTGATTGAAAATAGGTGAAAATGAGTAAGGTCAATGAGGATAAAACAAAGTACATGCTGTCAAGCAAAAACCAATCCGTCGCTCACCTCCTGGGACAAAACGTAACAATTGACAGCTACAATTTCGAGGTGGTTAAGGAGTTTGTCTACCTTGCGGCAAACGTAAATTTCACAAACGACACCACAGCTGCTCTTCGAATCGTCCAAACAACTTGGGTCAAAACTCCTCACTCGAAGAACCAAAGTCATGCTTTACAAAAGGCTTATACTACCAGTCTTGCTGTACGGAGCCGAAAGCTGGACGATAAGCAGGACAGCGGAGCTGATTTTGGGATTTGGGCCTGTCTGTGAGGAAGGTGAATGGAGGAGAAGACATTACGGCAAACTCTACGAGCTGTACAAAGATGTCTATGTAGTTAGGGAGGCAAAGATCCGTCGACTACACTGGCTCGGCCACATCGACGCATGAACATCAACCTCCCAGCTAAGAGGATCTTGAAAATTAGAAGCAGTGTGTCCGGGCCGGTCAAGGATGGAAGGCAACCATAGCCCAGGCTCAGATCCTCCATGGATCGCCATGGATCACTGGCCTGATAAGTAAGGAAGTACCACTGTATATATTACTATTGGCACTCTAGTAAGGACGTCGGTGATCCTCTTTTGTCTATCAATAGGTGGCATTCTTAATGTGGCAGATATAACAAAAATGTATTCCCCACAAGAGGCGCAGATCAAAAGGTCTCCGTACATGATGACTGGGTAATGACAAGATAACAATACAACATCCATTCTATATTGCAATAACTCAATTTTGTCACTAAGACCTTGTGCTCCTCATTCTTTTTTGATTTCTTGCTTATTGTTTCTAGTAGTTCTCATCCCATGGTGTAGAAGCTGCATTGATCTTCAAAACAGGTAGTGGAAGTTTTCAACAGAGCACATCGAAAGTGATTTCTTTGATGACACATTGACAATGCAGCTAACACAAGATAAGATAGTATAGACACGTTAAAGTTCCTAACAGTCTCTTGCCAACATCAAATATACTATAAACAACCTGAGATGCGCTCACGAATTCAACAGGATAAAGTCCACTTTCGATGCTTATGCCTAGAAAATTTAGGCATATAGATTGCAGGAGAAATTTTCCAGATTTTCTGTAATTACTCGTAGACCAATTCGACTGGCAGTTAATTGATCGGTGGACCCTTTAGTCCGTTTGTGAATTTTCGGTTGTGGGTATCGCTTGTCAGTTAATAAATAGTAATAATATTTAACCAAACAAATTTACTAAATTGGGTTTTGTCTGTCTTCCGCTGAGGAGAAATACTACGACTACGATTGGTTGTTGGACTAGAACTCCGTTTCATTGAATTACGAATCCAACTAATTTACTACTGAGTCACTGAGTTCCATTACGAAATGTCTTCATTAAAATCGCGCGGACAATTAGTCAACGCCGTTGACTTCTTTGTAGCCATATAAGAAGCATTAGGTAATTACAACAAAGATATCAGATCAGCAAGAGGAAATCGCGGAAAAACTACTGCGGGAACCTAAAGACTCACCGGAATCGGCAGGTGTTAATAAGGCAACCACGACTCACTTGGTCTACTTAAAGACCTGGAGAGCTACTTTTAAAGATTCACTTTCCCGGGTGTATTGTAAAAAGCAACACTACAAACTACTGTGAAGCAAATGTCATCTCCAATGGTAGAAATCCCCACGCAAGCAAATATATAACGTATGATAAAGTTGGCTATGCAATAAACAAAGTACCTGGTCCGAATGGTGTTTCCCCTGCACTTTTAAAACATTCCCCCAACAAGCTAAAGGCTATTCTGGTTAAAACAATCTGAACATGTCTTATAACCAATTTTACAACAAAACACACATAATTCGATTCACTTAAAGAAGAACAAATAATCTTCGAACTTTAAAACTGAAAGAAACCTGCATTCCATTCCTCGGAAACCCGGGAAGAGGTTAAGTTTCTAGGAATAATACAGGACCAAAAACTCTCCTGGAATGCACACATAAACAAAATATACTGAAAGGCCATCAAAGCTCTATGAGCCCTAAAACAAATCGTAGGCAAAACATGACAGCTAAACCCAAAAATATTGGTGGAAAAAATTAAAAACAAGAAAGCGCCATGAATAAAATCAATAAAATACAAAGCCTAGCGTGCTACTACTGTAGCAATGAGAACGGTTCCGATTGCGGAGATGGAAGCAATTCTAAACAGCCCGCAATTACACACTGCCATACAGGCTGAAGCTGCCAAACAAGCCTAAACCTTACTGAGGACCTATAAAAACAAAGAAGGAGACCTTGTTGGACATCTAGAAATTCTTGAAAAAGTAAATAACATCTGGGAACTAACCCGAGTGAGTGATCTGATGTCCCCTGAGTTAAACTTCAAAAAATACTACGAGAGAATAAAATAGAGTGAAATGGAACAACAGCCCCCCTTGGATGAAGGATGGAGCCTAGAAATGGTACACAGATGGATCGAAATCTGGAGACAAGGTAGGGGCTGTTTACACTCACCATCGTTGAAAACAATGACATCTGAATGCTTCTCCAATCTGTACAAGAAGATCATGGAACAATGTGAGTTAATCCGTGATACCATTACCAGTATGGAGGAGAGGCTCTCCTCACGAATTGCCTCTATTGAAAAAAACATACAAGATAAATTCACACAAATCGATTTGGAAGTCGAAAAATTAAAATGTCGCGCGTCAACCTATTTGCCGTCAATAACTCAACTCCCACCCACTTTCGCCCTAAAAACTCTACGCTCATCGACCTGTTTATTGTCAACAGAACTGATATCATCAACTTCCATAGCCAGCTTGATGTTCCCGGCTTTTCAAAATACGATCTCATTGTCCTCTTCTATGACCTAAGTCTTGGTAGATCTTTCGTACTGACTACAATCAGTTACCGAGACTTTAAATCTATCAATATGGCTAGCCTTATCGATGACTCTCTCAATTCTAATTAGCATAACCTGTACCACATGTCTACCTTTGATGAGCAAGTCGAGTTTTTTACATCTACCATTAATAACCTGTTTGAGAATCATGTCCCAACCAAAAATCTCACCATCCACAATACCAAATGCCAATGGTTAACTAAACATATTGAAAAACTGATTATAAATCGAGACAATAGATGGAAGAAGTTTAGACTCCGCGAGTTATTATACGTTTTTAAGCGCCTCAGAAACCTTGCTTCGAAGGAAATCAGGAGGTCGAAAATAAAGTTTTTTGCATCCAAATTAAAAACCGACTTAAATGTTAAGCAAACTTAAAAGATTATTAAGACGCTAGGTATGGGTAAACAAATCAAGGCTGAAACTTTAGAAGACATCAATATCGAAAAGCTAAACAGGAAATTCACTTCAGTCGCATCTCTCTCTGACAATGGCAATGGGGATCCGAACGAGTGCGACAATATAGATCCCCGTAATATGGCCAACTTGAGTTATAGTTTTGGTTTTTCTAGAATCTATGAAGAGGATGTGCTTAAATCGACCCTTGCAATCAAATCTAACGCCATTGGCTTGGATTTCATGAACCCCCAATTCTTAAAACTAATCTTAAAACATCTCACATACATATAATAGCATCTTTACCACCTCCATCTACCCTAATTCCTTGAAGGCCTCTAAAATCATACCCGTTCCTAAATATGGAAATAATAATGATAAGGAATATCGCCAGATCGCTATAGGTACTGCCATTCATATCCAAGGTTTTCGAAAAGCTTCTGAGCACGCAATTGAACTCGTTCTTAAATCGACATAAGCTTCTGAGCACGCAATTGAACTCGTTCTTAAATCGACATAAGCTTCTTTCACCGTTTCAGTCAGGTTTCAGACCAAAACACATCTGCACCTTCGCGCTACTAAAGATTGTTGAAGACTTTCGCTATGAAAATGATAAGGACCATGTGAACTCATTATTATTACACTTCTCTAAAGCATTCGATACTGTCCCACATGAAATCCTTCTCAAAAAACTAAAATATTAGCGTTAAGACTCATCAGGAATTACCTTGGAGACTGCAGCCAAGTTGTATATGCTAACGGTAACTTATCCACCTTTTTTAAAACGGGGGGTCCCTCAAAGATCTATACTGGGGCCTTTACTGTTCTCACTGTTTAATAACGACATTCCTACCATTCTCAAACACTGTAAGGTACATACATATGTACGCAAACGACGTCCAATTATACATCAGCTACCCATTCCACCTAAAGGTAGATGCTACTGCGCGGTTAAATGAGGATGCCCATGCCATTACACGATGGTCATATCAACTTATGCTCAACTCCACCAAGAGCCAAGCTATTGTCATAGGTCGTACTATCTCAGACTTATGTAAGTAACTTTCCACCAATCCAAGCCAGCGGAAGCATCGACTATGTAAAGACTGTTAATAACCTTGTCACATCACCGATGTAACAGGTCGAGTCTACGGTATCTTGCGTATACTATACTACGCTGGAAATTGTCTCCCAATTAGCATGAAATCAATGCTCGTCAGTACGCTACTGATCCATATTTTAACGTACGCACTCCCATTCTTCTGCGATCTCGATAGTTACAGCTCACGCAAGCTAACCGTTTCGCTTAACAGAACAATGCGTTTCATATACAGATTACGGCGGTTAAAACCCTGTTTGGCATGGACTTTCAAAGCTTCCTTAAGTTTAGGATACTAACTTTCCTTTTGAAACTTATGAAGAGCAAAGCACCACCGTATCTTTACCAGAGTATTCGGTGTGCTACATCTGAGAGAAGTGGAACATTGATATTACCCAATTTTTATTACAGGATGACAGAAAAACAGTTTTTCATTTACGCCGTAAGGCTATGGAATTCGCTTCCAGTTAACATGAGGAGATCTCATAGTATCGGCATCTTCAAGAGGCAACTTAGGCAACACTTTAGCACATCGCTTTAGGATATATATTATTAGCAACACTGACATTTACTGCCACAGTTGATGCAGGCACTTCGGTAAAAAAGCGTTTTCAATGTGGAAAGCTGGGGCATATAAAGGCTAAATGTCGAGTTAAACGCACTACGCCACATGCAGACAACAGCACCTCGACAAAACTATTAATACTATTGAAACCAAATCAGGGTGTGCCAAGCTGGGTCGTGATTCTTCTAATTGCTTTACAAAGTCAGCTATAGAGAAACGGCGCAATATAAATTTTTGTAGTTCGGGTAAATCTTCGGGCGCCACTCAAGTTGTTATTGAGGGTCATCGATTTTGGGCATTGATTGATACTGGAGCAGATCTATCTCTCATGTCAAAAAAATGTCAGCACTTATTCCAAGAAAAACTTGTCGCGTGCAATGTTATGCTGAGGGGGATAGCTAATGTAACCATTGAAGTTACAACAAAATTTGAAGGGCGTACAAGAATCTCGAACATCGAAACTGCTGTAACACATGTCATTGTTCCAGACGGATGTCTTGACTATGACGTTTTTATCGGACGTAATTTGTTTGAAGACCACAGTTTGGTGACTATAACCGATCATACGGGTTCGCTCGTTGTTCGCCGACAGCTTCCTGGAATTAACAGAATTTCTGATAACGTCTATTCCAATATGTCGGAGATTCTGGTTCCTTCTGAATTTCGGAGCCCGTTACAAGATCTTTTGAGAAACGTTCATGATATGATAACAAGTGGGAATAAAGTAGGTGCAGTAAATAATATTAGCTTCAACATAAAACTGGAAAGGGATGCCATTGTCAACCGCTCACCTTACAGATTAGCTGCTGAAGAGAGAGCAGCTGTTCGCAAAATAACGTCCGACCTTATTACCAACAAGATTATTCGAGTAAGTGAATCTCCATTTGCAAGTCCAATTATCCTCGTGGTTAAGAGGATGGCTCTTACAGGATGTGCGTTGATTTTCGGGAGCTTAATCGCAATACAATTAAAGATCGGTATCCACTTCCGTTAATTGAGGATCAGCTTGATAGATTAGGTAAAGGGCGATTCTTTACATCCATAGATATGGTATCGGGATTTCATCAAATACCTATTCACGAAGAACCCATCCACAAGACTGCTTTTGTCACACCCGATGGCCATTTTGAGTTTTTGAGGATGCCTTTTGGGGTTTCTAATGCTCCTGCCATCTTTCAGAGATCCATCAACCTTGCTTTGGGACCATTGAAAGATACGATCGCCTTAGCTTACTTGGATGATATTCAAATTCCCAGTTTTACATTTGAAGGAGGTCTCGATTATCTGCGACAGGTGCTCAATGCATTAAGTTCCGCCTGATTCTTTTTAAACATTAGAAAGTGCCGTTTCCTCCCATCTAGTTTAGAATACCTTGGTAGAGAAATATCTAGTGAAGGCGTTCGACCAGGTAAGGAACAAATTCATGCTTTAATTAAGTTTCCTAAAAACTTCAAACAAGTTCGACAATTGATGGGATTGGCGGGATACTTCAGAAAGTTTGTTCCTGAGTTTACCGTTCGAACAGCGTCTATAACGAAGTTGACCAAACAAAAGATAACCTTCGAGTGGAATGAAGAGCAAGAAAAGGCAAGACAATATTTGATTGAGCGCCTAACATCCAGGCCACTTCTAGCTATTTTTAACCCGGAGTTATCTACCGAACTGCACACAGATGCAAGTAGCATTGGGTATGGAGCTGTCTTAATCCAAAAGTATAATTTGGTGTCAAAAGTGGTAGCTTATTTTAGTAAAAGAACTACTGTAGCAGAGGCCAAATCTCACTCGTACGAGCTCGAGACATTAGCAATTCGGTAGCGGTAAGGCACTTTCGTGTATACTTGCTATAATCCTGTTGACGTTGTTCGACGAATCCGACATAATGATTGGGCATACATAGAGCAAAAAGGAAACGAAGAGGTACAAAACCTGTTGGAAAAACTTAGAACAGGCGGCTTTGATGATAAGCAATACGTGGAAAAGAACGAAATGCTATACCACGAGCAAGTTAACCCAGATGGAACCATCAATTTGCAATGGTTTGTTCCTAAACAAAGTCGTTTAGGTTTGCTCCGAATTTTCCATGATGAGCAGTGTCATGTCGGTGCTGATAAAACTTATGCGTCAATTACCGAACACTTTTGGTTTCCTCGAATAAGGTACTTCATCAAGAACTATCTTAGACATTGCGTAATTTGTGCAGTGGAAAAAACTAGGACTGGTCCTTTGCAGGGCTATGTACATTAATCCAGTAGAAAAGCCAACACAGCCATTTCAGACCCTGCACCTGGATTGTCTGGGCCCGTTACCAATATCAACCGATGCTTACAAACATGTTCTGGTCATAATTGATGCCTTCACGAAATATTTTAACACCTATGAAGACTGTTACCACCGCTGAAACTCAAGAAAAGTTACAACATGTTTTATCGCTATTTGGTGCGCCCAGGAAAATAATCATGGATACTGGTACGTCGTTTAAAAATACAACTTTTCCGAAGTATTTGGATGAGTGGCAAAGTGAATATCACTTTATTATACCGGATATACACAGAGGCAGTGGTCAAGTTGAAAGGTACATGAGAACCATCAGAAATCTATTAAGAATTGAAACCAAAATCAAAGCAGTATGGCCGAGTGGTTTGTGGAAAATTCAATTGGTATTGAATCAACAATTCAAAAATCAACCGGTGTGAACCCGTTACAGCTTCTTCTGGGAATCCAAAGCTCGACGCCATTGATCCAAGCACTGCTGCGAAATATATCCCCGGACCTAACTCCTCTTCGTAGTCGGAAGTTGGCCAGAGAACGTGTAGCGAAAAAACTGTTTCCTCAATCCGGATGCATGGCGGAATTGAATCGAAAGAGAAGAGATAATATCCACTATTCACCTGGAGATTTTGTTTTGATGCATCGTGACTCCAACATGCATATTAGTAAGAGCAATTATGAGTTTTTAGGACCTTACGAAATATTAAAATGCCTCGAATATGGTCGCTATGAAATTAAAAAGGTTAGAAGCAACATCATCACCAAAGTGACAAAGGAACAATTGAGGTCATGGCCCTTGCAGTGGACATTGAAATGTGATATGAAAGAAATACTGGAGTTCTTGGAAACTGATGACACGGCTATTGGAAACAGTTCAGGTTAGTTTGAATGATGTGGCTTTTTGAATTTCAATATTTGTTCATTGGTCTCTAAACCGTTGGAGTTAGAGCTCGATGGGTGACGCGGTCACATAGGACTACAAAGAAGCTCAACTGTGCGCGTAAACAAAAAAAGGAAAGAAAAAAAAATATGTTTGATTTTATTTACAGATGTGCAGACCGGGCTTGAGGTGCCGAGTACGTCACCAGAGTCAGGTGGGCCGTATTAGCAACACTGACATTTACTGCCACTCATGGCCACAAGTGCCGCTACAATCAACCCCTTATTGCATGTACAGACACAGATAAACATATTTATCAATCGCAATCGGTCACAACAACTCAATTGCACAGGAGACAAGAAACAAAGATAATGATGAAATAGAGGACGATGAGTGATGAAATAGAGGACGATGAGTGATGAAATAGTGGAGGGATGAGACACTTCTTGTCGAGAGCTGAGTTGAACAAGGTGCTGTGCTCGAATAAACTGCCGCTATACATATATAAAAAGAAGTTCAAGCGTTTTTTTATTTTATTAAATTCATTGTGAAATTTCTAACAATATACTCGTATATATGTACATACATACATATACATATATATTTTAGGGGCATCTAGAGCTGGCTGGTCTAGGTGCTTGTCTTTGTTTTTTTTTTCTTTTTTCTTTTTTTCTCTATCTTGTTTTCTCTTCTTTCTTACCTATTATAAATCAATTATCTGCTTAGTTTAGTTTTGTTATTTTCAACTACACTTGTTTGCTTCACAATTTAAAAGATTATACATCTTATGTGTTAGCTTATGCTTTTATTAAATAAATAAAAATTCAAATAAACCTACACTTACACAATTCGATCATTAAACAAAAGAACCAATTCTGGAACAGATAGCAGGGTATCCTAAACATGCCAAAGGGGCTCTAGAATTAAATAAAGCCTACCTAAAAGTGGTATGTGAGGCACTAACAGGACACTGGGCATGCAACTACTTCCTTTATAAAACGGGTCTTACTAGCACAGAAATCTGCAGGTGATGTGAGCAGACCAAGGAAACCATAACAGGGAAAGACATCTAGAGAAGTTATCAAATGTTTGATGGTAGCACTTAAATCCTAGAACAAAGAATGGGGTACAATAGATCTTTACGTTCGCAGTAATAATGTCTTCAGGTGATACATCCCGAGTTCTTCAATTCAATTCAAATTGCAGCCGCACTTGGTTCATTTAGCCTATAAGTATAGATATTAATAGTCGAAAGGCAAATGAAAATGCTGTTTATCTTAAAGTGTCCGCACGGGGCCAGTAGGGTATTTTAAGATATTTAACATGATTAAGAACTTGGGGCCGGGTTTTACTCTGATACCCTACACAAACAGGAATCATTCAGACTTCCTGATCTGTGTAGCGTGTTCCAAGCAGAAATTCTGGCAATAGAGAAAGCAGCTAAACACCTACAGGTAGCCGATAACCCACCATCTGATATCACCATCTTCGTAGATAGCCAGGCTGCACTGAAGTCAATAGAATCCTGTATAACGAGATCAAAGGCTCTCAAGAAATGTCGCGACTCACTGAAGTCCATCAGACACCATAAAGTTAAACTCTGCTGGGTCCCGGGCCACAGCTCAATCGCAGGGAACGAAAGAGCAGACGAACTGGCGAGGCAAGGTTCTGAAATGGACATCAGCGAAGTGGACACGTCATTGCAACCACCGATCAGCGCATTATACCGGATCATAAACGACACAATTATCAAAGAGGCCAACTCGTCTTGGCTTACAAGAAACGACAGCTACACGACAAGATCATCGTGGCCAGAGCTCAACGTCGGAAAAACAAAGAAGCTCCTGGCGCTGGACCGTAACTCGATCCGTATGCTCGTCGGGGTGATCACAGGACACTGTCCCATTGGAGCAATGCTCCGGAAATGGGACTCGGGATCCAGCGATCTCTGCCGGAGCTGCGGTGATGAGGAAGAAACTGAGACGATCCAACATCTGCTCTGCCACTGTCCAGCTCTCCAGAATCGACGCCTAGTGTCGCTAGGCCAAAGATTCTTTACAGAGATTGCGGACGTGGCTAATGCAGATATATCGGATCTTCTAAGATTCATCAAGAGCACGGGGTGGTTTCAGCCACCACGTGATAGGACAGGTTAATTTTATGTGTATCCACACAAACGAAGGGAATCACAATGGGCCTCTTGGCCTCCGAGTGGAAGTGATGTCCAACCATCACACTCCCCTTCTCTAACCTAACCTAACCAGATTAAGAACTCAATGAAAATGAATTGAAAACTAAAAAAAAAAATAAAAAAAAAACTGAACTTAGTTCAATGACAATTAAGTGAGTTTAGGTATGTGATTCAATGTCGTACGGCTAATAACTTGATACCAGTGCACTGTGAGTACGAGCCGTACTTAACAACTTCCCCATCCACCGTAATCCTCGAATCTAATTTCCAGCGACTATAACTGTTTTCAGGCCTAAAGGCAAAGATCCGTGGATATATTGGGATTGCCCAGTGCATTTTGAATGCAATGGTAACATCTGTTGACAAACACCCAAGTGCAATAGCAACTTTTTATTTAATCTTTAATAAATTATTATATATATTGCACACCATGGAGTTCTAATTTCAGAACCTACAAAATATTTTTTTTTGCTTTATGTATTTTCATTTTGAGGATATTTTTACAATATGGCAGTGGTAATACCCCGCAAATGATATTGGTTTCTTCCCGATCGGGTTCTCAAATGAAAAATTGCCAATAATAGCTAAACGTCTAGAATCCTCGAAACTTTGGCACTTTTCTTGGGTAACGGATATCTCGGAAAATAATTAAAATCGCACGCTATATGAATGTGGCTGCCTAGTTTTGTATCTCATAGGCTATAAACTATTTTTAATAGAGGAATATTTCGAGATGCTTTTCTGAAAGTTGAACCAAAAATTATCCGGAATTGTGCTCTTTGATTACTTAGGCTTTTCCTCTGTTGAATACGCTTTTGTATCCACGATTTGAATCCAACGGACGTGGTTTATACGGATCTATTCATATATAGATTTTCTACCAAGTGATTTGTTTGACCAAATTGATTATTACCGTTGTCGCCTTATGTCTAAAGCTGAAGGTTTCTATATGGACGAGATCATTAAGTATATTATGCAGTCATCCTCTTACATCCAACCAGTTATAATTACGTCTCATGCGTCCCATGCGCCCATCTCACAAGCGTCAAACAATTTGTCTCGTTTTTGCTATAGCTTATATACCAAGTACTCATCCAATGAACGGATTCATCAATCTTTCCAATGGATCAACTAGCTGTGCTTTCTAAACAAGCAATAAAAAGGCAAATGTATCCCCAAGACATACCACGGAATCGAGAAATTTATCAAGTTAAAAATAATTTAACAGTTTATCCCTTGTAGCCACTGTCAGGAACATATTGTTCGTAATAGAGTGAGAGAAGTGATAGGATTCTCCTAAACTCGACTGAACCAAACTGCTGTCAGGGAAGGTAAACAGCATCTGTTTCATTATAACTAAAAATTGCGCACCCGGGTAGATATGTACGTACGGTAGGGTCAATTCAATTCCGTCCCACTCGTTTGACGTCGTCCGCTGTGCGATGACATAGAGCTATTTCATAATGTGTAAAGTGCTTGGTGTGTGCAAAAAACTTAGTTCAGTTTCGGGATTAATGGTTCACAAAAGAATCGGAAAGCACGTAGACCTGTGCGAGGTAATCATCTACAGACATGCAATTAAGATATTAGCAAGCAAATCAATGGGTTTGAGTTATTTTTGCTTAAAGTTTGAAAATATTTTATATTAGTATGGAATGATGTAAGGACTTTCGTCAGGTGCAGTTTAAATTCTACACGGTAGCGCAAAATTAATCATCGTATCATAACTATCCTCAACTGAAGGAAGAGGAGACTGGGCGAAACGAGATGAAGTCGACGCTAATATTTGCGTTGGTTCTGTAATTTCCATTGTTTCTATAGCTTGTAATGTATATATGTATATGCAACTGCTTTTATAGTTGAGCATTGATAAAGCCGTAATAGGTAAATCATCAGTTGAGTTAACATTGACCGACAGGTTAATGGCTTGAATGAAATAGTCACTCGTTGCTCCTGCATTAATTTCTTTAATGGCCTGCGAAATGCATAGCTCATTTTCAGCCGATATTTCATCAGAAATATAGTGCGGACCGTTGAATTCATCTCCACTGCTGTGATCACCGTCATCGTTTTCGCCCGTGTTGAGAGACTCCTGAACTCTTCCAATTTTTCGTCGTCTATATCTGATAGTTTCAAACGTTTACTTGTTTTTTGTAATTCATTTTTGATTTTATTTATAAAAATGCTTAAAACTAGCTTACATAACAACTAACATAAAATACCTTACTGGCCCTATACGGACACTCTAAAGCAAATAGAACAAATTCAGACTATGCCTTTCGGCCTTACAATTAATTTGCAATAATTAAAATAAATAAACAACTTAGGCTACGAAAAGTGATATTTATAAAAAAACTTAGCATCAGATAATTTTTTTAGAAAAAAGCTTATAACTAAAAATAATTTAACCCCACCTTAACTAAAATATATATACAAAAATACCTACATATGTACGTGATATACCTTTTGTATGTATAATCTTTTTTTTCGTTATTGTTTTGTGATTTTTTTTGTTTTTAATTGTTTTTTTAATTACAGTAAGTAAGCCTTCCAGTCACCCTAGCATGCCTTAGCCTGCCCTAACCTATCTTAACCTACTCTAACCTCTTCTAATCCACACAAGTCTATGTATGCCACTGGCATATGGCAAGCTTTGCCTTAAAGAGGCCGACCTATTAAAGTTAACCACTCACGCAGTCTTCTCCAGCCACCAAAAGCGTTGATGCTGTCGGGCGACGTCTCCCCGATCTTGGTGCGACACTGATCTACTAAACCTGAGGCGCTCGGGCTCGCGGAGCGCAACATCACCTTCGTAGAGGAGCCGCCGGTCCACAGACTTACGGGCCACGTGGAAGATTAACGGAACCGCCAATTCATCCTGGATCAGCTCACTTGATCAAAATAGAGGAATGCCTCTGGGGGGACCAAGCCGCTAATGCGAACACTCTGGTGCTACATGTAATTAGGGAAATAAGCTCCGGAGATCAGGTTATTGACCGAAGTCATTGCTCTCGTAACGTGACCTCGGATCAGTTTCATTAGAAAATTATCCATCCGTACAATCCTGGCAATATTGTATAGAATTTCATTAGGGTAAAATTTCATGTACTCAGATTCGGGTGTCCTATAC
This sequence comes from Merodon equestris, assembly GCA_958301585.1. NCBI lineage: Eukaryota > Metazoa > Arthropoda > Insecta > Diptera > Syrphidae > Merodon > Merodon equestris. The sequence goes on from OY284416.1 coordinate 50,021,656, forward strand.
AGGGTTTCCCACGAGCAGTGTGCCAAAAAGCTAGAGCGTGTAGGTCTGGTCAAGACAGGGAAAAAATTGTATGGGAGGGCGGGTCTATTCCTCCTCGTTTAGCCGGGAGGGTCAATTTTCTAAAAAATTTACTTAATTTGGGAAAAAAATTATTAAAAATCAACAGTTACATTCATACATTCATAATGCCGTGATATACTTTTTTGTAAAGCCAGAAACCTCTTCTTTCATCTTGTTTTTAAACGAAGCTGTTTTAAAGAATAGTTTTTGAGAAATTAATTTTCAAACTCAAAATTTTGAAAAAAAATGTCGAACTATTTTTTTTCAAAATTGTATATAATTAAGTACTATTTTTTTCAAAAATTCAATTCTCTTATTAGTTTTTAGTTAACAACAGATAACCGGATGCAGACCTTTTGCCCGATATGATAGAAAACGTTCCTTTGGTCATAGCAGATAATTTAATCTACCAGCAAGATGGAGCACCAGCACACTACAAATTACGGGTTAGAAACTGGTTGGATGATCATTTTAGTGACCGTTGGATCGGATGAAGGGGCCCCACGGAATGGCCACCTAGATCACCAGATTTAACTCCTCTAGATTTTTATGTGTGGGGATTCATGAAGAATTATGTTTACGAAGTGGAAATAGTATCTTTGGAACAACTGAGAGAACGGATCGAATTGCAGGAAAATTTGTCAAGCATAGACTTATATGCAGCCATTAGAAGGAGATATGTATAATCTTGCCTTCTAAAAAATGGGGATCATATTGAAAATTTATTATAATAAAACTCCGAATTTTTTAAAAATAATAAAAAAGAGGTCAATGTTTCATACATTAATTTGCCTACGGTCCAGCCGCGTTAAAACAAAAAAAAAGTTTTTCTTAGAAAAAAATAGTTCAGGTTTTTTTTTAATTTCTCAAAAACTACAAGACAGTTTTGCATCCGGTTTTCTGTTTTTAACTAAAAACCAATAAGAGAATTGAATTTTTGAAAAAAAAATTAGTACTTAATTATATACAATTTTGAAAAAAAATAGTTCGACATTTTTTTTTTAAATTTTTTTTTTCAAAATTTTGAGTTTAAAAATTAATTTCTCAAAACTTATTCCTTAAAACATCCTTAAAACAGCTTCGTTTGAAAACAAGACGAAAGAAGAGGCTTCTGGCTTTACAAAAAAGTATATCACGGCATTGTGGATGTAACTGTTGATTTTTAATATTTTTTTATCCAAATTAAGTCGATTTTTTAGAAAATTGCCCCTCCCAGCTAAACGAGGAGGAATAGACCCCCCCTCTCATACGATTTTTTTCCCGTCTTGACCAGGCCACCCTGGGACACCCTGTATAACCCAAGACAAGTTCTGAGACATTATCTCTCAAACACCCGAATCCTTCGTTCCAAATGATTTTTCTAATTGATTTTCAATTAAAGATTTTGTTTGAGAAGTTTACGTTGCAGATTGCTTTTTATTTCCTACCATAGTAAAAATCCTATTATTTATCCCAATAATAGATATATAAATTCACACATTCATATTTTCACTACGTATTTGGCGCATTCACAAAAGTCAAGCCGTCGTGGTGGCCTGATACAACTGCACCGGTGTTTACCGTTACAAACGGTACATCAGTGGCGTGAGATTAGAATTTACAAGAAACGTGGATTTAGTATCGTTTTAACATCGTGATTTTTGCTTCCTTCTAGTATTTAATCAAACAAATCAGTGAAACTCGTTGCACAATATGTCAAAACCAAATTAATTGCAATTTCATTTAGAGCAACAATACGAACTCTTTCAAACCATCGCGGCGATCATTGATAAATTGAAATTAACACCAAAAGTTAGTGTGCAACGAGTGGAAACAAGGCAAGCTGCACTTATAGAAAACTGGTTAAAATTTACAGAAAATCACGATACACTAGAAGCAATAAAAGCAACTCTAAAACCAGATGTCAAATTAGAATACGCAGAGGAAAATTACTTTAAGAACAATATGTATAGTGAATGTGAAGAGAATTATCTCGAAGCCATAGAAGAGATGACAACCATTTTGGACAGTGCGGTGTTAAAATCCTCATTAAATTCGTTGCCAATCAAAAATATGGACATCGCGCTCACATCACATTTGATACGCTTGCCTGCGGTGGGACTACCAACGTTCAACGGAGAATACTCTCAATGGGTGCCATTTAAAGACTCATTTACAGCTGTGATTGGTAATCATCCCTCCCTCACATGTGTGGAAAAGTTGCAATATTTAAAGAGATGTCAAACCCACAGAGCATCTCAACACATTCACAACATATCTTTGACCGAAGCTAATTATAAAATCGGTTGGGAGGAATTGGTATCATTCTACAATAACAAACGTGTTTTGGTAGATGCAGCCTTAACATCGTTATTTTCAACAAAGCCTGTTGCTTGCGGTTCATCCTCACAACTAGAAACTCTCTTCAATGAAACTAATCAAGCTCTAGCATCTCTTGAGGGACTTGGTCGTGATTTAAACAAATGGGGTGATATTCTTGTCCATATTGTTTCACGAAAGCTTGACGCAATTTCAATAAAAGAATGGGGGAAGGAATCACCATTATGGGCATCACTCAAGGACTTTTCGTTACTCGCATTCGCTTACTTCAAGCTTACGAGCGCGCTTCACCTATTCAAAATTTGCAAAGTAAGTCATCTTTAATAACATGTTCTAACTGCAAGGGTGATAATTATATATCCTTTTGCCCACGTACAAGTCAAAAAACATCGAGCATTGCCTTGAAACACTTAAACAATTAAAATTGTGCTTTAATTGTCTGGGATATCATCACTTAGCTAAGTGCTTTTCTAAGAAGAGATGCCAGTTTTGCAATGAAGATCATCACACCTCCATTCATCCAATTCATCAATCCACATCAAAAGTAGTAGTGGAGACTGCTTTACCACTATGATCGTCTGACAAAGAATCATTGAAAAATGCTGCAGCTTCTCATGTTACCTGTATCAATACACCAAGGTCACAATCAGTGCTTTTCAAACCGCTTTAGTCAAAGTTCAATCAAGTACAAGAGAATTCTACACCGTACGAGCATTTTTAGACCAAGGATCTGTAATCAATCTGGTGTCAGAACGTCTAACTCAAATTCTTCCACTTCCGAGTCATCGCTCAACCCTTTCAATAACCGGTATCGGTGCAGAATCCTCATCGACGCATCAATCAAAATGTACAGTTTCATTTAACCTGTCGCTAGTGGTTACTAATTTCAGCTGCAAAATCAACGCACATATTCTACCAAAACTGACTGGTCATCTTCCAATAACCAATGTCTCGCAGAAAATGTGGGATCATCTGCAAGGAATAACTTTAGCAGATCCTCAATACCATCAACCCGGAACTGTAGACCTTATCCTAGGAGTACAAATTTATGGACTAATATTGCAAGAAGGTTTAAAAACGGGCGAAGAAGGAACGCCAATAGCACAGAGCATTTCATTAGGCTGGATCTTATCAGGCGTTGAATCATCTTCATCAACTTCATCAGCGCATATCTATCATTGCCATGTGGACCTAGACCTAGCGTTATTAACGCGATTTTAGATGCAAGAGGAATAGTTTCGCACCACTGAAATACTCCGATGACACCAGAAGAAGCAGAGTGCGAGATAATCTTCAAATCAACCCATTGCCAAAATGCGGACGGTCGTTATCTTGTGGGACTTGTTTCAAATCACTCTTCCCCGGGCATTTGGGGATTCTTGTTCTCCTGCTCTCAAGATGCTTTATCGTATGTATGTAGAATCGTTTCAAGCAAAATCCAAAACTTTTCGACCAATATACTAAATTTGTTCAATTTGTCCAAGAGTATGAATATCTTGGACATATGCGCAGAACATCATCAGACAATCAATCAATCAAGATAGAATACTTGCTCAAAATGGCGTTGTTCGTGAATCGAGTACAACGACAAAACTTCGCGTTGTATTCAATGGATCGTTGAAAACCAATCGAGGCACTTCCCTCAATAATCACTTGCATGAAGAAGCCAAATTACAAGTCGATCTACCAGACGTACTGACTCGTTGGCGGCAATTCAAGTTTGCCTTTTCAACAGATGTGGTGAAGAAGTTTCACCAAACCGAAGTTCATCCTGAATATTGGACTTATCAGAGCATATTATGACTTAAAGGAAGAAATCTAGTCGAATTCCTTCTCACAACAGTGACATATGGCACCAAATCCACTCCCTTCCTGGCTAATCGTTAAACATTTTTATTTCCTTAAAAATGAATTCGGAAATTAATAAATTGTTGCATTGTGTATTAGTTGCGGTAGAAGATATGGACATAGATAGTAGTGGAGACGAAGAGATTGTTATGGGGCTTTTGGATATCTGTAATGAGGCAATTTTAGAAACAGGAGAACGCAAGAAAAAAAAACAGTGGATTAATCCGTGGAGGAAATAGAGACAACAACGAAGTTCTTATAATTTTCTCACTCAACAACTAATCGTTAATGATAAGGCATATTTTTCGAACTATTTGCGTATGGATGAAACGACATTTACATAATTTGTTAATGTCCATAGTTCAAAAACATATAGTCAGACAAAATATTGTGAGAGACTCTATTCCACCGGCAGAAAAATTATCAGCAACTTTAAAGTTTCTGGCGAATCACAAAAGAGCACAGACTAGCAGACAAGATTGTCGCAGTCTTTTCTAAGCTAAGCTATTCCCGATGTTTGCCGAGCAATATGGAATAACCTTCTTCTTTATCATCTCAAGGGTCACACAAGGAAAACTTACTTTCATCTGCTCATAAATATTCTCCAAAGAGTCAGAGCGTTTCACCCTATCTACATAATCTGGATGAGTCGTTATGTATAAATTTGGGTGCACTTCGTAGTAGCATATCAACTCCGACGTTAAATCACGCGTCCAAACAACATCCGATATGATTGCGTCCATTCCCCACAAAGTACGAAAAGAAATGAAATGGAAATGAAAAATAACGAACAAAGAGAAAGAGAAACGTCAATGTGAGTCGTGAAGAATTTCGCCCGCGACTCACCGGGAATTAAATTCTCCATCTCATTCGCACTCATCTCCTTTCTCTTTTACTCTTTTGTGAGTCGTGAGGCGTGAGGCAGATTTTAGCGCTAAAAATATTTCAAGGGAGAATTTTTGTATGGAAGTTTCGTGTTGTGTGTTGAAAGATGTTGTTTGTAGATACGGGGGGGTTATTTTGTATCACTTTCGGATTTATAATAGTTTGAATGCTGCCAAAAATTAGAAGTCATTTCCGTAAATTGTGCTGTCAAAACAAAAAAAAAGCAAACGTCAGCCGCAAATAAAAAGAAAAATATAAAGGTAATATCGGAATAAACTTCTACAATAAATAAAAACGGACAGTACCGTTTGAGGATGGTTTGAGAATAGAGAGAACCAAGAAGAAAATGTTCAACGAAGGAGGATTAGAGATAGTTATAATATTTTAGAAGTAAACGAAAGCAGGTGAGTTATTGTGTAAATAAAAATATATTTGGTGTATTATATCCAATATCGTTCTTATAGCTTTATAAAAAAAATGTTCGGCTGTCAAATGAATATATATACATATTAGAAGAGCAAGTTCCCGCTGTTTTTTTGATGAAAATGCAATTTTATTATGAAAAAACGGTTACAAATGAATCATTCAATGTATTGTCCATAGCTGGCGAAAGCTTTTTCCCATCTTTCTGGCAGAGCTCGCTTACTATCACGGTAGAAGTGTTCGTCTTCTGAGGCGTGGATATCAAGTCATTTTGAGATGTCTTCGTATGAATGGAACTGCTGAACAGCCAGACCATGTGCCATCGAACGGAACAAGTGATAATCGGACGGCGCAATATCTGGGGAATATGGCAGGTGGGGTAGGACTTCCCATTTGAGCGTTTTTAAGTAGGTTTTAACGGGTTTGGCAACGTGAGGCCAAGCGTTGTCGTGCTGTAGAATCACTTTTTCATGCCTCTGCTCGTATTGCGGCCACTTTTCGGGCTGTGCATCAATTGAGTTCGATACCGTTCCCCAGTGATGGTTTCGTTTGGTTTCAACAGCTTATAATAAATAACACCGCCCTCATCCCACCAAATACCCAGCATAACCTTCGCAGCGTGAATATTTGGCCGCGCCGACGATTTAGAAGCATGACCGGGCAGTCCCAATGATTTTTTTCTCTTTGGGTAATGAATCCATTTTTCATCACCCGTAACGATGCGATAACGAAAACCTTTCCTTTTTTCCATTGGAGCAGTTGTTCACAGGCGAAAAAACCACGGACGGTCGTCAACATAGAAATCGCAATCTTTGAAGCGACGGAACCAATCTCGGCACATTGTTTCACTTAGAGCAGCATCTCCGTAAACTTTTTGGAGTTCTCTTCGAATGGGAGAAGAAAAGCAACACTTCCCGCAAATGATGATGATTTGGCAAAAAATCAGACATTTTCACACAACCAAAATTATATGACGCAAAAACAAAATCACAAATGTGTCAAAGCGGTTTATTTACCATATGTCTAAGCTTGGTTCATGACATTTTGGATACGTCACAATCGAGCAGCACTTTCTACTGGAGCCATCTCTTGATAAACAGCGAGAACTCTTTTTTTTTATGTTGGAGGCTTCTACTATCTGTTGGAGCACTCAGACACGAATACTGGTCCATTGTGCTACCCGACAGACACCTTGTCGTTATTGTATTTTCCCCGTTGTCCGGAGAAAAGTGAGGAGGGGCTTCAGTGATGTATAGCTAAGATATTCGACACCCACCACGTCGGCCCCAAGGGGACAGTCGCAGAGAAAGTATTCTGCTGTGTCATCTTCTTCGCAACATGCAGCACAGGTAGGCGTCTCACTGATGCCAAGCACGTAGAGATGCTTGGCAAAATAGTAATGGCCCGTAATAACGCCCGCAAGCCTTTTTTCCTTAAGGATAAGAATAATGTTGCGGACTTTTGCAGACATCAGGGCGTACGCGCTTAGTCATCCTGCATCGTGGATATTCCCTACATCTACGACTGTGTGCATTAAAGACCCAGTCGTTGATGTCAGATTTGACCGTGGAAGCAGGTCCTAAGGACCCTAAGGCGGTTCCAGGTCCTGAGGAGAAACTCTCCTTTGAGCCCCTTCTAACGAATTCATCGGAGATCTCGTTTCCTGGGATTCCAGAGTGACCTGGGATCCATACAAGCCTAAGTGAATTTAGTCTTCTGACTTTGTTCAAAAAGGTCTTGAGTTCATGCACTAATTTGGAGCTGGATAGAGGGTTGGACACAGCTTTGAGTTCAGCTTGGCTGTCACTGCAGACGCATATGCTTTTTCCCCTCCACCTGTGTTTCACAACATAGTGCATGGCCATTAGGATTGCGTAAATTTCCGATTGAAAGGCAGACGCATATTTTCCTAACGAGAAGTGCAGTCGAATGTTTTCGCGCTCAAAGAAAGCTCCAGCGCCATCTGTGAAAATGCGAAGACATTCCATTCCAGGTTCAGTGTCTGGCCAAAGCCAGTCCTGACGCCATGGAAATGTGACTGTGAAATTACAGCGCAGTAGGATGTCATTGAGTCAGAAGGCATATCCATGAGATAGGGGTCGTAGGATATTTCTCCCGCAAATACACTTTTACACCAATGCGAGTTGTACCAAATACCATTTCTCTTTAGGCGAGAAATGGCTTTCAATGCATACCCTCTGATATATACATATGTCGAGGGGTGGAAGATTCATCATAGCAGCTGAGACAGACCGCTCTTTGGAATTTGGTGAGTGAAGCCACAGCGTGTTGGCCTGTTCCACCAAACAACCGATGCATATGATATTATCGGTCTTATCATTGCCGTGTAGATTCAAAGGACCCAGCGAGAACTTAGTTGCACACCTAATATATTATATATCCTGGAAGCAATAAAATACCATTTTCCAGGTGTGAGAAGACGAACTGCAGTACCTCCGAACTGCTATCAGCACCAAATTGGTCAGGATTGCTTGGCAAATCTTAACCAGTTTAAATTGTCCGTCTGTATAGCCGAGACATGCAGGGCGATCGAAGAAGTCCTTTGCCCTTTTGCACATTTTATTCGTGCTGCCAGAGGAACCCAAGAACCAGACCAAGCAATATTTCTATTTCTATTCTTCTTACTAATTGATGGAACGCACATATGTATGTACAAATATTTCGGCCTAGATCAGCGGAACATTTGTAATTTAATCGAAAGATGATCGTAAGTTTTAACTAAAATATAAAACAACTACTCGTATTATAATTTTACTTTTTAGATAGCAGATCAGAATATGAAAATATTGGCTGTAAATGGAAGGTTCGCAGGTGCATCCCATAACTCACATGTGTGGAGTGTAAGTGCAGAGAATAACTATTTGGAGAAAGAATTTGCAAATGGGGATTAATCTTCTTGGCTTTTACGTATATGTCTCAATCTATGCTTATTATAAATAGATATATATGTATATTTTGCGTATAACTTCAACCATGGTTTCTAACGCCTTACCGTCTAGCAGCCGAAAATTCTGCTGAAACCAAGTTCAACGAGCGACTGTCGAAAGCAAGAAGTTTAGTGGTGAGGACTTTCGGTGTGCTAAAGAGCAGGTTTAGATGTTTGCTGGCTGCCTGAGAGAGCGACTCAAATTTAAAATTCATGTTGTGCTCTTCACAACATTTGTCTACACTCTAAAGTGGATTTGCCTTCCATCGAAGAATTACCAAATGAAAACTGTTGGGCGGTTTGGAGAAGATCACTCATACTCTGGGGAAAGTGTTAGAAACAATTTAGCTGTTAGGATAAGGAAGCAAATTAAAGATAGTCTGACATAATAATAATAATGTTTTTATTGAATTAATCTAAATGTTGCTCTTTCAACAACAACATACGTTCCTTGATTTCAATTTATTGCTCGCTCCATTTCCTTTTTAAATTCCCACTTCTGGATTTAAAATTCAAGTTTTTTTCTTTGGTACTGAGCAATATCCTTGGTGGATTTATTCATTTCATTAAGTACTTCTATGACTTCCTTTGAGAACTTTTTCTGGTTTTGTACTTGAATTTCTAAAAGAGATTTTTTTCGTTTTTGTTGGTCGATGGTCATTACTGCTGAATGGCTGCCCAGAGCAGAACAATTCTTTATCGTCCTTCATCTGTGACTGGTCCATGATGCAATCCTCGTACATAGGATCCAAATCCTCGTTAGGCATTGAGGAGGGTATCCCAGACGATAACGTATTGGGCGTGCCACTCCCCGCGACGTTGAGATCCAATATCTCAATCACTTTTTCTTCTAATGGCATAAGTGGTACGCATTTGCTTGGACCCCCGCCAGTCGCTTGCAGACTGTTTCAGTTTAATCGCAGTTTCGACTTGGCGCGGTTTTTAAAAACAGACCATACCTAGAAATACATAATTTGTAACGATATCTTAAAATATTTTTTCAGACATACCTTTTTCCAGCCATTCATATCGCGAATCGGTGGGCCTTTTGAATTTAGCTCTTCTAACCTAGTCCAAAGCTGATTGGATTTCTGTCTTGCACCGGCTGATGGGAGATACCCTTTTGCAAGTTCTGAATGCTTGCACATGAACTCCACAAGGACTTTTAACTCTTGAGGCTTGGTGTTTCCCGCGTTTGTACTCTGCCTTTGAATAATCAAATAATTAATTAAGTTAAGAGTATTTAACAGAAAAAATCTCTTTAATTAATGGGAAAATTATCAAATACTCGCTTGGTAAGCACAATCCGTTAACCAAATAGCTTTCGAATCAATATTCGTAAGAAATAACGATTTCGACATTCCCTTTCGGAATATTAAGTACCAAATTTCCGAAAACGAGTTGACATTACTTTACACTTCCGAAAGCGAGTTGTGCACATTTTCTATAGCCGTACAAAATACCGATTTCCGATTTTCGAATACATTTCCGATACTATAGCAATACAAAATAACCCCCCGTACGCCCTTGGTAAAAGCAACCGATGAAAATTCGAGCAGTTGCGTTAATTGAGGTTGTTGCAATAGCCGAGTCACAAAAAGGTTGAGCCTGGAATTAGAATTTAACGTGAAAAAAGAAAAGTAATTATATGTATGTATTTCATTTAAAAAATATATTTACAAAATATTAATACATAAGTGTTTGGTTAAATTTATTTAAAAAGTTGGGAAATGTTCCTTTGCTTTTTCTTGAAGGATACCTTTTTGTCGACGGCCAGCTCTTTCAGTTTTAGAGAGAACTTTAAGAACCTTCATTTTACCAATCTGAATCTCGGTTTCCGGCTAAATGTACTAAAAGTCTTTTTTGTAGTACAGTTTTGTCAAGTTGATGGCATTTCGATTCATTGGTTGGAGAATAGCGGTGCAGTTTGCTGGCAAACAAATGGTAACAATCTTTCCATCATCACTAAGCATGACACGTGGCGTTGTCCAATATTAGTAGAGCCTTTTTTAGAAAATTTTTAGATTCCAGAAACTGTCTTATCGAAATCAAGAAAAATATATAAAAAAAATTTAAATCCGACCAAAACAATTCGAAAATAATTTTGCCTCTGATACGAATGTTGAAGCAAGCCAATCTTTAAAAAAAATCGTGTGTCATCCACGCATTTTTGTTAGCCTAACGACAACGACAGGTTGGTTTCGAAATGCGTAAATGCTCTAGGATTTAAAGCTACTCGTATAACAAACAATTTGACTTTTTGAGTTCCAGACGCATTAGAACCCACAAATGTTCTGTTTGGCATAAGCTTAAAATATAGACCAGATTTGTCCGCATTTTAAATTTGATCTGGTAACACGTCAAGCTCTTTAATTTTATTTTTGTATTGTATTTTATCAAAAAAAGGTTTAAACCAGTTTTGGCTTATTTGACAGATTTTCTCTGCAAATTTTAAGCATTCGAATTCCATCCCGTTTTTTTTTTGTAATTTGAAAACTAGTTATTACTGGCATTAAAAGCTCCTGGGTTTTCTTTGATTTTTTTTGTGAGAGAGGTCATCTCAATGTGAATTTTTCAATTTTTTTTTTTTGCATTATTGGATAGTATACACTGTTATAAATATTCTATCAAATTTTTAAATCGAAATTCCAATTATTTCGGTCGCTACATCGTTTTTCGTAGAAAGAGAATGGAGCGGGACATCTGTCGCGTCGGTCGTCCTGCCATACCATTATTCCTTTTGTTCTTTTTCTGCGCCTGTACCTTTCTAGGGTACTTAGGTCCTATAACTTCGTAAAATATACTGGCCAATCATTTCAGTTCGTTTTCGACATCCACCATGGATAGACCTACGAAAAACGAATTATCTAAAATTTTCGAACTCCAAACTTTGGACGCGTTTTTCTCGGAACGGTGTTTTGCAAAACGGTGCCCACTCTCAAAGGCAGAATTTTCAAGCTTTTCATTTCAAATTTTGGGAGAACATTTTTCACGTCATTCTCTATCGACCTATGGAAGCTTTTTTTTTTATGGAATTGAGGTCGCAATCATGGCCACCATATAGGACCTTTTTTTTATCGATACTTTTCAACAATTAATTAAACTATTGTACACTATATATAGTGTATATATAAATCAACATAAAAAAAATCATTTTGTAGCAGCAACAAAGAATCCAGTGAATTCCAAATTTGTTTTTATTGAATTTTGTAGCATTGTAATATTTACTGATTTTTTTAATTTAATTTAACTTATTGATTTATTGAATTATGTTGTAATTATAAACTATAACTATAACTTTATTTATTGTGAATGACTCTATTGTGAATTTGACATTTGGGAAAAAAAGCTTTTGTTAATATTAATTTTAAACTTTCATTGAAAAGCTTTCTTAAAAGTTTATTTGTGCCTATAAAAACACGTGCAGGATCGTGCACGAGTTGAGTAGTCGCGATCAGAGATGATGAACGAGATATGCAACTTAAAATGGCCGCCGACGTTTGCCTACAAGCTGTGCGAGCACGTGGGTACATAAAGTCCTGTCAAAATTATGTAAACAATCGCGCACATCGCGCACATTGTTATAATTCCATGAGTGTGTGTGGCGGGAGTACACTGCGGTAAAATGAAATGAGCTCACACGTATTCACGGATAGGGTCGTTTATAACGGGGGTTGTCGGCTTGGTACACAAACTCCTGTCAAAATTTCCTGAAAAATTTAGGGTGTCACGGGAACAGACGTACGAAAGTTGCATATCTCGTTCTTCATCTCTGGTCGCGATCAAGTCAAAGAAGTATTGCTCTAAGGCCCTTCCTAGGAGGATACAATTTCTTTGATTTGATCAAGTGGTACTTGCGTCTATTGAGTGACACAGCCTTGGCGTTTTCCAAAGGCTTGTCATAGACGCAAGCACCGGCGTCTTGTGTATCTTTTTTTCTTTCCTTTTTTCTCTTATATTTGAATTAAATAATTTTTTTTTGTCAATAAAATTTCGCTAATTCGTACAAACGACGAAGGATCCCAGTTCGGGCGCTACAATTTTGTATTTATCCTGAATATCTTTATTTATTAAAAAAAAAACCAGGACGATTAGTTTATTCCAACCATGAGAAAAAAAATCGCGAAAATTAGGGATTCTTCGGAGGGTCACACTGAGATGATCCCTTAAGGATTTGTGTGGAAATGGGTTAAGCACATTTTTTTGTCTTTTTTATTTTGCTAATGTTTGACTTGTTGCACTGGTGTGTTTCACATAGCGATTTAACTGATGCACCGTCACTCAATTTATTGAAAATCTCAGCCTTCTGCTTTATATACAGCTTGGGAACTTTGATTTCTTGATTTTTGAACATGATTTCTAAAATGAAAGTAAACAATCATGTACCGACCGCGAGAAAATTAGCTGAAAACTGGTAAATTGTACGAGTGTAAAAAATTCGGAGAGAAACAACTGTAAAATAACTGCCCAGTTACAGTAGAACCAAACGCCAAAAAATAGAAACAAAGATAAAACAGAATAAGAGATCATGGATGGAAAGTTGCGTTTGCTGAGTCACATTTTTTCGAAAAGTTGCACTTACTGGGTCACATTTGGGTGTTTCTTTAACCGAGGTATTGCGTTTATCGAGGGTGCTTTTACCGAGGGCGTTCTGTACATACATAGGTAGTTTTGTCATTTATGTCATTATTTGTTAGAATTAATCTTCTTAAATCCTTTAACCTCATCATTCACTGTACTTTGCATATAATAAATGTATTTCATAGAAACTATTCATTTAATTTCTTGGTTTAGCGCCGCTAAACTAGCTAACTGAAAGAAATCTCCCCTGATCCTTTCCCAGTGGTACTTCTGGTACCATTGCCGAAAGTAATGTACGGTGTTTCGTCCATGTAGCTTTTATGCCGGAGATGAGCCACTTTCATCTGGTGATGACGTGTATGTCGATAAGAAAACTGCCAATCCCTCATCGCATTGTAATCCGCCTTCTTAAATTTTAAGTACATAGCTCATATTTAAACGTTCTCACCATCCTCTCTACTGTCCAATTTGATTCGGGGTTCAATGGGGCGGAAGTTATGTGCTGCATGCAGTTTTTGCGACAAAACTCCTTCGACATAAACTGATTCCATTATCCGACACTAGCGTTTTAGGCAATCCCTCCAACACAAATATGCTGAGTAATACATTTATAGTTGGTTGCGTGACTGAGTTCATTCGAACTACGAATGGGAATTTAGATTTGGTATCCACAACGATGAGCCACATGTGATTTTGGATAGCCAAGCGAAATCTAAATGAAGACGTTCCCATGCCTCTTCTGTTGGAGGCCAATTGGTGTACTCCTTGAGTGGCTGGGTTACAATGAATTGAGAAGCGGCACACTGCTCCACTACTTTACTGATGTCCTTATCAATGTCGGGCCACCAACAGTAATTTCGCGACATCTGCCTCATGCATATAATGCCCCAATGACCTCGATGAAGAAGTGCCAAAACCCTTGGCTGCAGCTGCACAATGACTACAATGACTCGGGGATTGCCGCTGTGGAAGAGAGGAATGTTATTAAAATATTCAATAGAAAATCGACTACGAAAAAAAGGTTGCAAATGAGCATCTGCTGCGGGCAACTTTTTTGGCCATCCTTTCTGCAAGTAAGTGATGACTTTCCTGATAGCTGAATCCTTTTGCGATGCTTTCTGGATAACTGAAGCAGTAATGGGAAACCCATCCACGAACGAAAAAAACGTGTCACCCACTTGGTAGGAAGATTCTTCTAAACGATTAAAATCTTTATCGGGTCCACATTGTAACCGTGATAAGGCATCTGCGTTTCCATGTTGCTTGGTCGGATATAACCCATTAGAAGAATGGCCCATCTTTGAAGACGTTGAATTGTCCTGTGGGGTAGGTTTTTGTTGGGGATTGAAGTTATAACTAACCGCTGATGATCTGTAATCAGCTAGAATTGCCTTCAAAAAGATACTGTTGAAATTTCTTAACTCCATATAAGATCGACAGAGCCTTTTTTTTTTATTTAGCTATACTTTGGTTCGCAGATAATTGAAATTTAAGACGGTGTTTGATAAGTACACACACCATTACTTATGAAATAAATTATGAAAAGAATAACCAAAAGGATCACCATGACAGTTCAAGTGTTTAGAAAAAAAACACCTATCTTAATTTGACATACTCGCTCTCAAATAAGAAAATAAAAAAAATTATTACTTCAAAAAAAAAAACATAACAATTCAAATAATTAAAAGAACATGAGAAATTTATTGAATTTTAATTTTAAACATTTTGTTGGGAATGAACCAGTTCAAAACAAGGAACAATACACAAATGTGGTTTTTTGGGACATGTTCTACAAAAATATTTGGTCTCCTTCCTGATTTTGTTCTTCAAACACAGCCGGTATCTCATGTGATAAGTCTTTGCAGGATCCTTGTCGAATTTGTGTCCCTCACCCTCTCAGCATTAGAGAAAGGGAATGAGGACGACGTCATTTTAACTGTATTCAGTAAAATCTTCGACAAAATCTCGCACAAACTAATACTCTTCATTGTATTGGTGAAAAACCTCACTTCTCCGAGCCCTTGGATGAAATGCATCCCCACATTATGACGGATAGTTTGCCAAACTTTATTGTGGGGATAGTATTTTTGTTTTTCAAAGCTGTATTTGGTTTCCGCCATACAGTTTGAGATCCCTCGTTGTAATGCAACATAATTTTTGTTTCATCACAAAAAATTACATCATTCCAGTACTCTGGGGGCTGTGCAATGTAATGCAGTGCAAAAGCCAGACTTTCAGTCACAATTGTCTCGGAGAGTAACGGTTTCTTGCGGGCTATTGGCGACGATTTTCATTAATATCATGACCAAGGGGTATTACTTGGACATACTCCAAAATGAACTGTCCAAAAGTGCTGCAAGTTTCGGGTTTGTTAATCCCCAAAACCCTCAATAGCTGCAATAAAGTTATACCAGGAAAATGACCCGAAGCCCAAGTCACTCTTGTG
Source organism: Merodon equestris (assembly GCA_958301585.1). Taxonomy (NCBI): domain Eukaryota; kingdom Metazoa; phylum Arthropoda; class Insecta; order Diptera; family Syrphidae; genus Merodon; species Merodon equestris. Next base: position 50,037,165 of record OY284416.1, read on the forward strand.
CAGGACCTGGTGACTTTACAACTGCAGCAAAGTGCTCGATACACCCGCGCAAAGTCCCGATATAAACCCTATTGAAAATTTATGGGCATTTTTCAAAAAGAGGGTTGCAAAGCGGGCTTCCACATCACAAGGCGAACTAGTTAAAATAATCCAGAAAAACTGGAAAAAGCTACCGGACTGTTACGATATGGAACACCTAATTGGATCAATGCCAAGAAGGCAACAAGCCGTTATTGATGCCAATGGTGGGCACACTAAATATTAGGACAATTTTTATTTTTTCGTTCTCTTTTATGTTATGTTTGCATTTTGCAAACAATTATTTGACAGATTAAAATATGAAGATGTTTTTATTTTTGCTATTTTCGTGCATTCTTGTTTGAACTTTGGTAATTTTTTTTTGTTGTAGTCATTGAGAATAAGATTATTAATAAAGTTATGAAGAGAAAAAAATGCCAAAGCAATGGGTTTCCATAAATTTTAACATTTCAGATGAAATTGCAAACAATTTTTCCTTTTGCAAACAATTATGTGACAGACTGTATGTCAAACGTTCTAGAAGGAACAAACCGCCAAATTGCACGAAATATAAATCGTTCGCAAAAGAAAGTGCAAAACGCTTTAAAGAATTATAAAAAAAATTAGATACGTTTGAGAATAATAGGAGGCCGCAGTCGCTTGTCGTACCGTTTCGCTGCAGCATGTGTTTGAGCGAAGCGAGGTAAAATTTAAAGATAGAGTTGATCTCAATTTACCGAAAACAAATAAAATGAAACGAACACATTTTGGCGCTAAAATATTTCAATAAACTTTTGATACTACGTGTTGGTTTGTCATGAGTCATATCGATGTTTTTCAAAATCTGTCCGATTTCAAATGCTTGTTTTGGCCCTCAGATGTTGAAATTTGATACTAATGATTTAAATCTGTTTACGTTTAGAAAAATGCTCCTTGTGGACTTTCATGGTGCATATTTCATCTATGCTGGTTATGGTATAAGACAATCTGATAACAGTGATAACACAAGTCAACTGTAAAAACTAATATTAATTAACATAATTCGATTCGCGCAATGCTATATGCAGACTCATGAGCTTAATGTGATAGGAGATTGCCATCCGTTTCAGATCTTTTCTTCTCACTGGTTTTCCGAAGTCGTTCGAATGGAAAAGGGACGATCTAGAAACGATTGAAGAATCTGAACCTAGAAAAGACTACATAAGCCAAGCTTAACAAATGTTTAGTTTTACGCCGGAGTCGAAAGTTAAACCTTGAGAACGACGAATGCTGATTGCGTAAGCTAATTGAAGAGGAAACTGTTGTCATGTGTAACTTGTTCCATGATGTTTAAAGTATACGGCACTCACTGAAATAGGCAGACAATATCTGGATATATTTGAGGACCGGAAAAGTTGTGAAATTTCACCATTACACATATTGGGAATTCGTCATTTTATATATTGTCTGTAGTTAATGTGTAAATTATATCTACAACAGTACCAAGTGATCCATTGCACAAACCACCTGCTGTAAACAAATTTTGCCTTAATATTAATGGTGCACCAATTCAAAAAAGAAGCCTTGGAGATAAGCCCTGCGTAGAGTCTGAAGAGATCGAAGCAGCTCTGGGGTCGTTATGGATTGCATGGACGGTTTGCAGTCTTTACACTTTCTGTATTGTAGGTTCGGATTTCTTCGTTTGTCGACATCAATCTGATTGATTTGTTTATTGTTGGGAGCTCATCATAGTTGTAAGTAGTAAAACACTCAGTAAAGTGTCCAACCGCCAAATGTTCTAGTGTATTTTCGAATACCAGTTGCTCGACACCTAATTGGCTCATAATTTGCTTCAGGAAAAATACTTTGTTGAACTGTAGATAGATCAATTTTCCTTCCTATAAGTAATCAGGCCCAAAGTGGTCGGTCTAGTGTAATAAATTTTGCAGTCGATAATATGGTTTTGCTGTTAAAGAGGGCCAGAATGAACATCAATATACAAAGCTTCAATATTTTGAACTCGTGGTTTCTTTAATAAAACACGGATTATGTTTGCTTTTTTGGGCTAAAAACGTTCGAAAAGAATGAATCTTCCAATTAAATTTTTTTTTTTCAATTACATTTTTTAAATTAGGACCAAAATCAAAATTCTGTTTCGACAATAACCTAGATCTTTTAAATAGGTTCCGAAAAACATAAGGATCGGTTAAGAAATGGCTGAGAAACAATTAATCTTTGATCGCAATAGAAGTCATCCGATGGGAGCTTCGCTTCGCCTCGCTCAAAAAGCCAACCAGGCATAGAAAAATCAGCAAAAAGGAGGATCCCATTTTAATTAGGTATATTCTTAAAAACCCTTTTACCACAACCTTTTTAACATCTCAGCCAGAACGGTACGACAACGGCTGTTGGAAAACCGAAACCAACTTCGATGATGCAAGAGCCTAACCGAAGAAACTGAAGGTAACAGATGGTAATGGGAAGAAAAGCTTTAAATTCGCAAAAGACCATCTTGGTTCTTTCTCATCTTTCTGGAATTCGGTCATATGGAGCGATGAATCAAAGTTCAACCTCTCTTGACCCCCGGTATACCGAAGGGACGGTGATGTTTGGTGGAGCCAGCATAATGGTGGGGGTTGTTTTAGTTCTCATGGTGTTGATCCTCTTGTACTTACAAAAGGCAAAATAAAAGTGCTAGCATACAAGGATATGTTGTCGGAACACTTCATACCATATCTGAAGTATTTACCACTTTCCGTTTACAGCAAGCTGTTTTCCAGCAGGACAATGCGCCTTGTCATAAGGCCAGGCATGTAAAAGAGTGGTTTGAAAAACACCATGTGTCGGTGATGGATTGGCCTCCTCAGAACCCAATTTAGAATTTGTGGGCCATTATTAAGAAGTGTGCCATGGCTCTAAAACCTAAAAATCTAGATGAAATATGGGGCTTCATCTACCAAAAATGGTACAAAAACTAAGGAAGAGTGAGCACGAGTGACGTCTTCCATGAACAAAAGAGCTGCTGCCGTACTTCTCAAAGGGGGTACCCAGTTAAATAATAGTTTACTTCTAAATTTAATTTGATATCATTTTTTTTTCATATTTTCAGATGTTTTCGACCCGACTCTAAAAACATCTATTTTCTGTTTTTTTTTTTAATATATTGATTATTCTTAAAAAGTTTGAAGCTACCGATTCAAATTTTAAACTATCACATTATTTTACTTATATATAACTTTATTCGATAGGGTGTGCTAATTAGCGTGCTACCACTGTAGCTTGGAATATTGTTATGAATAATGTATTTCCAGTGGAGAGCAACATTTTTTTCCAATTATGTTTGCTGTCCAAATGCATGCCAAGCCACATTGACAATTGGGATAGTTTTGTGTTTTATTGTTAATGGGGTAGTTGAGTTGATAGGTTTCGTAGTAAAAATTACTTGTTTTGTCTTGTTTTCGTTCCAATCATCAAACCATTTTATCATTCTGTTGAGAAGTTTTTGAGCTTGAGATTATGCAATGTCCAGACTTTGATCAGCTGTAAGAAGAATTTTATCGTCTGCAAAGGTAGCCACCATGGTCGTAGCCTCTTCAGGTTGAGGGATGTTGACGGTGTAAAGGACATTTAAGAGTGAACAAATCCATTTTGTTTTTTCTTTTTATAATTCGTGCAGCTTCAAGCTCTTATGGTGTTTGTCACACAACATGGGCGGGGTGCAGAAGGTTTGTGTCGAAGATGTTCGTTCACTATTCTCCGGGGGTGGTTGTCCTAGATAGGATTTGAGAGATTCGATTGAATTTACGTTGGTTGTAGTTCACAGTAACTCTTTTGTTTTCCATGTCATTAAGGTGTTATATTGGAACTGCACACACAGAGTATGAATTTTGAAGCGATCTTATGCTGCGAGTGTTAAGCCTTTGTCAGCACTTCTTGATCATCTCTCTCTCATTTTCCGTATAGGAATTGTTCTTGACTATGGACGGACTTGAACTACAGACCTACGGCCCAACTTTCGGTGATGATTGCCGTTGCACCATGACCACCCCCTTTGAAAACTCCTGCTTTCGTCTCTACGATGTTCGATCGTTGGTCATTATATTTGACATAGAAATTACGTTCACTGAGGTAGCTTTAAATTATGAGATAGAAGTCTGGTGGGGCTTAGTTTTGTATTTGATTAAGTAGTCCTTTGTGCCATACCTTGTCGAATGCTTTTGCTACATCTAGGAATATCCTTATGTAGTATTTCTTTTACTCTAGTTCCGTTGTGCTTTTATTAACTACTCTGTGAATTTGTTGGATTTCTGAGTGTTGTTTGCGAAAACTGAATTAATGGTCAGGCATTATCTTACTATTGTTTAGTATTGGCAGTAGTGTGTCATGTATTAATTTTTCAAATACTTTCCCTAGAATAGGAAATAAACTTATCGGTCTGTAATGTTTTTTTTGCGTCTTTCCCAGGTTTCGGGATATTCTCTGTCTCGTCGGCGAAGTTGGCTTAACACCTTTCTATTAATGGAGTCATACCCTGGAGCTTTCTTGTGGTTATTTCTTCTTGATATATTGTTCGTTTCATTAATTGTCGTTTTTTTTATCTTTAAATTGGTGGTGGGTAAATTTGGTTGTGGAAGTATTGTGGTATTGTTATCTTTATCGTTCATGAAGTGCTTGGCTAGGAAGTTTTCTCTCTCTAGGTTGGACTTGATCCATATTCCGTCTGGGTTTTGCAGTGGTATCTGGTGCGTTATTTTGTTTTTAAGGTTCTTGGCAGCTTTCCAGAGTGAATTGTTGGTCTCAGAAGTTAGAGTCAATTTTTTAAGTAGGTCCTAAGTCCATCCTAAGTAGATCCATCGTTATAAGTAGATTCAACCCCTTTCTAAGGGCTACTGGAAATAGTGGGCAAATATAACTTGTCGCTATAAAATCTTTTAAAATGATATAAAAAAAAAACATATACTTTTCTTAGATTTTTATTAGAGTTCTAAGAACACTTTCCGAAACCTAGACTTTTTAGTACCGTCAGGAACTTAGTGTACCAAAAAGTCTGTAATTTACGAGCTAAGGAATCTTAGGGACTTATTATCAATACTTATCTACTAACTAATCGACCCCGTGGTATTCTGAAAAACTGTTCTTTTTATCATTTAAACACAAAAATTTTGTATGAGGCTTTGACAGTATATTTTTCATACTGCAGACTTTACATCTTCCCCTGCTTTTGTCGAAGCGAGGCCAATGGACCCCTCTCTTTCCCATCCTTACGTCTTTAAGGGTAGAAAATCGTTTTGACACACTTTGGCTTGAAACATTGTCTTCTGACTATTTCTTTTTTTTTTAGAAGTTTGTAGGTTTTCCTTAAGGCCTTGTGCCACTGACCTTCTAAACCCTTTTAGTGGCATTTTCTCCATTAGAAGTCCATGCACAATATAGGCATTTACAAATGCTATATCAAGCATTCCCCAGAATAATCTGTGCCACCACTTTGGAGACTTTCTATCAATACAGTACAAGGCTCTCAAACGATCTGCGGTATCCACCCCTCCCATGAATTGGTTATATTCTCTCACAACCGTGGGACAGGAAACTGAAGATCTCCTTTTCCTTTTCGTGAAACAGTGGTTTCCTCATTTCCATGGAAATTTGAGACAAAATACACAACCTTGTTGTCTTTCCATTTCCAAAACTCAATGTCTAGATTCGAAAACCTGTAGTCATAGTCTCCCCTGTTCATTTCGGTTACTTGTAATTGTTCCACAGCCAAAGGTCCCTTCAGTTATCAATTTCTCCAATAATGGAACAGATGAGAAAAAATTGTCAAAATATATGACTTTGTTCTTGCGCCACTCATTTTCCGTCAATTCCAATATAACTCTTTCTCCAAGTGAATAATCTGTAAACTTCGCCGTCATTTGTTCATCTTTGCCTTGATAAACCACGAGCTTCTTGATAAAACTTTCTTGATCTGCCAAGCACCATAGTTTATATCCCCTTTTTATAGGTTTCATCGGAAGATATTGTTTCAGAGCCGATCTGCCCTTGAATTTTACCACCGACTCATCAATACTCAATTCTCTGGTTCCATGATAACATTCTTGAAATGTTCGTTATTATAGGTTTAGGTGGACAGTATAGGGCTGAGAGGGGTAATGGTCCGAATTTGTCTTCTATTTGAATTGTGGTCGACTGTATGTGTTTGTGTCTGTGGTGTTCTAGTTCAATTCATTTTATTTTGTTATTTAGTATAATGTCTGTGCTACCTTGAGCTGCTCCATCTGGGTGATTTGTGTTGTAAATGGTGAATCCTGATATTGTGAGGAAACTTTTATTTGTGAAATGTTTTTCTGCAATCATTAGAACGTCAATGTTATTATCTTTTATGAATTGTTTTAGCTCCATTGCGTGTCGGTTAAGTCCATTTGCATTCCAGGAGATGATTTCTAGGTTATTAAACATTTGAACCATTAAGTTAAGTAGTCAGGATGGTAAGGATTTGGAGCATATTTGTCATTTTCCGGGACACATGCTTCTCAAACTTTATATCGTCCGAAGGCACATATTAGGAATTACTCCAAGAAAGGACATATTCATGGCTGCCACATTCCATTACCAAACTCGCTATTTCTTCATTCCAGCCTAGAAAACGGGATATCTACACGCATCCCAATTGCCACCAAACTTGCATATACCCACATATTCTCCACCTAGCGTGTGACGTTTCACGCCTCCGCAATTTCCGTTTAGGGGGAACTTTGACTAAAAATAATTTTTTCATTTAACCTTTGAATCTCTAGCCATCCCCAAGCACTCGGATTTCACAGGCAGCCCCAACATTGCTTTTATTGCTCACAACACCAACAGTCGGTGTTGTTGTCACCAAAACAGACGTCCCGCCAACTAGGATTTATAAAGCTCAGGGAAAAAAATAATCACAAATATTGCTTTAAAAATTTCATACCTCCAGCCAAGCGCGGCGGGTTCTCGAAAACAACAACAACGAGAAAATGAAAAATTGTAATGACACTTCGGGGTAAACAACGAATTTTTTTTATTTTACTTTTCTAGGTCACAGGTAATGTGAGTTGGTTCTATCCTATCACCACGTTGCACAATAAAAAGTCAGAAATTGTCGCTAGAAGAAAGGAAGTCTTGGGTTTATTATGACCTCGACGGGATGCGAAGGTTTTTTATTTTTTTTTAGTCACCCTCGACCTTTGACGGATGGCATGTGTGTAAGTGTTCTATATTTTCCGAGCCTAACGTCATCGCCAGATGAACTAGAGGCTTCTGGTAGCGGAAAAATATAAAGGTATGATGACGGTTTTTGGAAGTGATGTGATTTTGACGCATGGCTTGATTGTATTGTATTTCTTTATTTGAATCATTTCGAAAAATGTACGAGCATTTTTCGTTTTCGAATGAAAATCAGGAAGGAGAATAAAGATTAAATTTCCTTTCAAATAGTCACGTAGTCGAAATAGAAATCCCCGAAAGGGAACATGGGAGAGAAAACGGGGATTTGAAAGTCCCTCTAGAGCTGAGATGTTTCCGCTTCGTTGAGGATGCTTAAGAAGATTGTAGAAGGGGAGTTAAATGATTTCGGTGATTGTTAAATATTCTAGCGAAGGCCTCAAAAGAGTTCTAAACTCAATACGTTTAAAGTAAATCTGAAATTATTGTATATCTGCGATTACCGGTAATAGCGATGAATAGAGACGAGGATTAAAACTAAAATAAAAGTTTATAGAAATGTTAACTGAAACAGTGATGCTGAAACAAACAAATGGACACTCGGCGATACATTTTAATAGGTTGAAACGTTGAAGACAAAGTATGAACAACTTTAGATCGAATGTTAAAGAAGGGTGTCCAACAGTTTGGTAGATGATTGCTCTGGGTACATCTATAATAAAATAGATTTCAATAAATGTACATATTTAAATGGATTGAAGTTGGCTGACCCCAATTATCACACTCATTGTCATGACAATCGACTTACTTTTAGGGAGCGACATACATATAATATATGTATTATGATGAAATAGTTTTATTAGACAAAATAAAAAAAAAGATAAATTCATAGCACTAGTCGCATAAAATGTGCAATTTGGTTGGATTTCATTGGGAAAGGCGCCAACCACTGGGAATTTTAGGAAATCGAAGAACATACATACATACATACGTATGTTTCAGAGAAAGACAGAGCGTGGGAAATACTTTTAAACTCACACATCAAACTCTTGGTCGATATGAGGTTCGTCCCTCATTACACAAGAGCTACAAGAAATATATGGAGGAATAATAATAATAATAATAATAATAATAATAATAATAATAGTAATAATAATATTAATAATAATAATAATAATTGCAATTCTGATCATGCAGTAGTTAAAGAATAAAATTTCACCACAAAACTGAAAGTTGTACTCGTATATTACACAGCGTTTGGAGCTTCTTTAAATTATCACTTGATTGTGGGCCTCAAATTTCAAAATAATGTGATGAGGCTGTACTATGTTGGAGCAAACATCGCCTGTTATGGAGAAAAAAATAACACCAACTACCAGCTCCTTTTCTGGAAACATGATGACCAGCCGAAAATTCAGATGTACCGCCTAGAAACTGCGACTTTTGGAACAGCTCGAGTCATATCTGGCAAGTCGGATTACCCCCAAGCTTTCGGAAGCAAACGAAATTTCCATTGCAATCATCTATCCTGCGTTAGGACATGTATGTAGACGATGTCATCACAGGAGCAAATACATTAAAACATGCTTTAAAAATGAGAAAAGAGGTTGAGAAGGTTCTATTGTCGGCCGGATTTCACTTACGAAAATTGTCCAGAAACACGGAAGAAATTTTGCATGAAATTCCAAATAAAGAACGTGAAATAGACTTTTTTTTAAATATTTGTATAAGTGAATCATGTAAAGGTCCTGGGCAAGCCATGGCAGACCATCAAGTGCCTCTATTTGAAGAGGTGTAACAACAAGCCAAAATTATGATACAACAGCGATGGGAAAGGGGATTCACATGGGACGACCTTATTCCGTCGGATCCAACAAGAATGGAAATTATTCCCTCAAGAGCTTCTTATGATTGATAGCGTACATATACCAAGATGCATCCGTACGAATAAGAATGATATACGTCTGGAAATAAAGCACGTCCCTAACTCGTCTGCGAGAATGTCAATGGAATCACTCCAGCAATAACAAACAAAATTAATTGTCTTTAAGTCTTTAAGGTATACTGACAACAGATTGCAGATTGCTTTTGTTTTGAGTTCCTCTGCCCTCAGTAATGCAGGGTATAGGATAATAGATCCAACCACTTTTGAGAGTATGCTCCTCTTTGTGCATCTGGGTCCACCCACATTAAGTAATATTCTAAAGAGTGTCGTCTTAAGCAATGATGCTTTCTTGCTCACGTAATCTGCATTGTATTAAAACACAGCCTCAAGCATTACTTCTAAATATTTTACCGCTTTCTGTGATAGGATGGTTGGTAGATGATTTTTCTACTAGGACAAAAACGGCGTCCGGTTCAAACCACTTACTGATCAGGAAAATTGCTGCACTTGTAGCTGACTCGATAGCTTAAATATGCCTTGCAGCAATCATCACAACTATAGCATCTACATATGTATAAACCCTATTCGCAACACGCCGTTATACATAAAGTTTCGTGGTGGAGGGGACCAAGCAAGAAACCTTGAGGTACTCCCACGGATACGGAGTAATATTTAACGCCATCTTCGGAATTATATCTTAACTTCCTGTTGGCAAGCTAGTTGGAGACTATCCAGAAAATAGTAAGGTGTTTCTGTCCTTTCGAACGATCTCTATCTTTGGGACCAGTCAGCCAAATTAAGGGGAGTAGGTAGCGAGAGAACTAATACGTATTTTCCTTTTTCTCAAAAACTACTGGTCCAATTTTATCGAAATTTTGACAGTATAGTCAATAACCATGACCTAAAATTTAAGCCGGTAGAAATTGACATAAACATATTAGTTTTTAATTTACACGAATCTACAAAGCGTCAAGAAAAAGTAAATTTTTTTAACTTTAGTATTTCTTTTTTTTTTTTGGTATACATACCTATTATATTTCAAAACGACCTGCCATATAATGTCTCAATATAGCTCCTTTACATCGCCAATCGCGAATCGTCCATCCGTTTTTGAGAAAAGGAACATTTGTCTGAAAAAATTCAACTTTTCATGAAGCTATTTTTAGTAAGTATATCAAAGTATATAAAAGTACATATATCAAATCGATAAACTAACTTAGAATTCTTCCGAGTAAGTGCAGAAAGGTCGCAATTCAGAAACCTGTTTTATTTTTATTATACCTTAACCCTTATCCCACAATTCCTACGTGGTTGGAATGTGGTTTTCTCGTTGTTTCAATTTCTCGATATCTAATCCCCTTAAATGCATTTTTCCTATCTAGTATTACCAGTGCCAAGTATTCTTCCAAGAAAGTCCTTCTATGACCACAGATGTCTTATGTTCTACAGTTTCTATAACCTCTACAGAAGAGCTCTATTTTCTGAAGTAATACTGATGCTTTGTTAGTGCTCCCAATTCTTCTGCTACAGTGAGCGATTTGTCGTTAAACACGCCCATCGTGTCTAACATATAAGAAGGGACACGTCTTCCTCTAGACAAGTTTGCAGAATTGTGAAGAACATATCTGCTCTCTTTTGAACGGCAGCCTTCAATGCTTTGTTAAGAATCTTATCGCGTCTAGGCTCAATTTTACATCCTATTCTGTTAAGGGCTCAGTACAGTTCATCCAATGTTATAGCTGGAATATTTCCTACATCTATTTCTCGAACAATTGTAGGCAGAGTCTGTAACCTTTGGGAAAAAAGTGTTCCACAATGGATCTCAGCATTATTAGGCATGTTGTCTGTGGAGACTTGGAAGCTTCTAGTCTGATTATAATCATTCTGTAGGCCGTACCCCATATGTTGATGTCAGCTTCGTCGTAAATATGTTGGTTTGAAGCATCTTGTCTTCTTCCCTGGATTGTCTTAGTTATTGTCCGTTTTGCTTTCTTAACGGTCTCCAGGTGTTGCTGGAAATATACTCACCCTGTGGATCATTTGGCCTTGCATTAGGTATTAAGAGTGTTTTGCTGCTTTTCTAGATATTGCTACGTCACATCCTATACTCGTAACAATGTTTTGTATTAATTAGTACAAAGTTCAACTGATCCGTTAGTCTCCACGCTAAAGCTGCCCAACATCTTTTCGTCTCGTTACTTGAGGGCTGTGTGTAGTTCTTCCCCATTCGTAGATAATCACCTGGTGGTGACTGCTGCTGCAGTTTGCCGTTCGAGGAAAAGCATCCCGAGATATGGAATCTCAGCAAACTCTTCAAAATGTATAAGGAGAAAACCGTCAAACTGCATCAATTATGCCACTTATAGAAGTACACCCCGTTTCATAACTATACAACCACTACCCTATTCTAAAAATTCTTAAAAAAAATCGATTTTGACAGAAAATGTGAAACTCATTTATTGAATGTGTTTAAAAAAATAAAAAAAAAAACAATATTTTAAACTTAACACCTCTTTTCTTGTTTTGTTTGAATTTGTCATAAATAACGGTATTAAAAACAAAAAATAAATAAAAATGAACGATGGATGGGTCCTCTTTTTTGTTTTATGAGCTCAGAAAATCATGTTTTTCATGCATGCTTGTCTCGAATTTCCTGGCTAACCTGATTCCAGCTTACCTCTACAGCGCTTAGGCGCTGAAAAAGTTTGATAATGTAAATTTCGAACGTACGTTTTATGCACCAAAATTCGATGAGATTCTGATCAGGGGAACAAACGGGCCAAGCTAATGGGACGCCAGAAACACCTTGGCTAACCTGCTTGCCTACCGATGGGTGTTGCCGAAAAAAGGCAACAAATGCATTTGTAATAAGACTTCCCCCACCAAAGTTTCTTCGAGAGACTTATTTTTGCTCCTCTCTTTAAATCTCTCCAATAATACTGAATGCCATCAGGCCGGTCTAAATTTAATTTTTCCTCGTCGGAAAACATCAGCTAAGGAACAAAAAAAAAAGTAACTCAACCTAAAATTTATATTTTTTGGGGGTCCAATCTGTACCCATACTATTTTTGGCGTCTGGCATTTTTGTGATGAGCTATTGAGCGGAGAGCTGCCTTTGGTTTTTGATGTTTTACTGTGCTGATTGTCTTAAACAAGAAACAAATCGTGACGAATTTCTGGCCAACACAAAAACATTGAAAAAAAAATTATTTCAAACCGCAATGTTAAGTCTATGGGAAACATTTCAAGCTCTTTAGAAAACATAGAATTTAGATTTCGAATTGAAGTTTAATTCAGTTTCATACGAATTAAATTAACTTTGTTTAAGTATTTCAATAACTGTTTTAGATTAATAAGCAGAAACATAAATATATTCTGACATCTTGTTGTGTGAAAAATATATATTGTAGCTTGCATAAAAAAGTATATTTATGACTTGAGATTTCTCTGCCGATTATTGTGCTGTCTGAAGAACGCAGCAAACGTTAAACAGGTAGCCAAGCAAAAAAAAAATAAACTCAATGAACGGAGATTTGCCAAGAAGGGCACAAAATAATAACAATTTAGTGCAACTAATTATCAAAAAAATGTATTTTATTCAATATCAAACAAAACAAAACAGAAGTAGACAATTCTATTTACAAGTACCTACCCTATTCGCAGTGGAGGAACCCGACCGTCCATAGAACACCTGATCTTAAAGCACTTTCCAGGCTGTGGAAGTAACCCGCCTTATTCACGAAGTGCCAAACCTGATTGAGTGTGCTTTGGCAAAAGCTCGGCTTTTATACTTTTCGGCGCTGTTGGCAGATTTAATTTTCTTTTCTTCTTTCTTTGAAAATTGTACGTAATTTCACGGTAGTGCTTATGGTCGATCCCGTTTCTCGGCTTGAGAGCTACTTTCTTGACTGTATTTTGAGTTAAGCAGTTGGCGCGACTTCAGTTCTAGCCTATAAAGTCAAATCTTTTGTGGTTCCTCCATGGTAACATAGCTGCCCGAGGTCGCAAAGTTAGCAAGTACAAGAAATTTGAGAATTGTACGTAATTTCAGGGTAGTGCTTATGGTCGATGCCGTTTCTCGGCTTCAGAGCTACTTTCTTGACTATATTTTGAGATAAGCAGTTGGCGCGACTTTAGTTCTGGCCTATAAAGTCAAATCTTGTGTGGTTCCTCCATGGTAACATAGCTGCCCGAGGTCGCAAAGTTAGCAAGTACAAGAAATTTGAAAATTGTACGTAATTTCACGGTAGTGCTTATGGTCGATGCCGTTTCTCGGCTTGAGAGCTACTTTCTTGACTGTATTTTGATTTAAGCAGTTGGCGCGACTTCAGTTCTAGCCTATAAAGTCAAATCTTGTGTGGTTCCTCCATGGTAACATAGCTGCCCGAGGTCGCAAAGTTAGCAAGTACAAGAAATTTGAAAATTGTACGTAATTTCACGGTAGTGCTTATGGTCGATCCCGTTTCTCGGCTTGAGAGCTACCTTCTTGACTGTATTTTGAGTTAAGGAGTTGGCGCGGCTTCAGTTCTAGCCTATAAAGTCAAATCTTTATAATTGGTTTTAAATGTGTAAAAATAAAAATGAAATTTGAAAGTTCAAATAAAAAATAATAATTCATAAAATAAGTAAAAATAAATAACTGACATGTTATAATACATGAGGTTCATATTTTCTCTCAAAAAGTGTAGTGGTTATATACTTATGAAACAGGGTGTATAAACAAACGATTACCGCCTATAAAATCCTCAATGTCTGAAACCAACAAAATTATATGTCCGCATTCTGTGGTTTTATAAAAATTTCCCGGGTCACCTGCTCTACTTTACATATACGATTTTTTCGTTGCCACTTAATGCAGCTGGCCGTTGTGCGTTGTGTGTTCGCAATATCTCTTTCTGTCCGTCTAGATGATAAAATAGACATCCGTTCGCATATGTTCGATGATGGCGTTTGTCAGTCATGGGATCATGGCACAATTAGTGAAATTTCGCCTGGGTAAAGAACATGGTACATGGACCATAATCGGGCTGGCAAGATATGACTGAACTCCGAGCATCTTATGCCACTGGTCACAATCAGTCACGAGACTTAAGTCGCTTGAAAATACTAAACCAGGGCCTTCAAAATCAAATCCTGTTCCGGATAGTTGACTCCAATGATGTATCTCTTGGATGAGCCGCGTAGGTGCTCTTGCCGCCTCCTGGAGCTGTCGTTTTTCTTCCCCGTTTATACCGAGTTTCTACATTGTTGCTCTTTCTCTCGTCTTCATTCAGGTTCTTTGTTACTTGACATATCTAACTGTGTGTGACTACTACATACATATGTGCAGAGCAACTTTCCACTAGTCACGTGTGACAATATCTCCTTGCCACTTCTGTCAGACTCGCTTGTCATTGCAATTTTCGCTTTGTTTTTTCGCTATTTAACGTGTTATCATTTCAGCTTTCTAATGTTTGCCGATGGCGCAAGTAAAATTGAGTCTTTTGGACATGTGAAGGGAAATAATTATAATCCATCTCGTTATTCATGTTGAATTTGTGCTCCGCACGGAAACTACAAAATGAATAGTCATCTACACTACAGCAGACCTTGGAAATTCCAAATCGACAATCTATTGTTACATATAACTTTCCACACACTAGACGCACTTAAAACATGTAAATATCATTTTGGAGAACCATGTGCTTTAACTTCACTTGTCGTATGTTCTTAAATAAGAAGAAACACCTAGTGTGGGAGTAAGTATTTAAAACCATTGAAGCTGTCTGTCTCTGAGTGGAGAGCAAAACTAGGCTAAGCGTGGAAAGTCTCCTCCCTTTTACATTCTGCCTTTTGCACAAAAGGACGTGCTTAAAAGTTGACACTAAAATAAGGAATTTAGTAAAAAATAAGACAAGTTCTTCATTTAATTAATTTTATAAAACTGGCGCGGTCGGAAGCAAAGAACTCGAAATAAATTGAGGTGTAAATAATAAAAAGTATGAAATAAAAATATAAGTATGTCTATGAAAAGAGAATTAGCACAATAATTTAAACTGAACATTAAAACCAAATAAGTGCGAGTATAAGTAATTGCATAAAGTGAACTTTTATGCAAAACGTTTATTTAATATCTGACAATTAAAAAAAGCACATATGTCAGCTATTAAATTAAATTACGCTGAAAACGAAAAAACAACTTAACAAGCCTAAAAGAAAAGAGACAACCGGGAATTTACAGGGCACTGGCAAACGAGACATCACGAAACTTACTCTAGGTCTCGTTTACTTGTGTAAAAAACAAATCGTGCGCAACATAAATTAATGAGAGAAGCTAGGCTCTTGCTCTTCATGAGCTCTAACGCCAACTAAGGTATCTGTCTGGCGGTACAATGGACCAGTCTTTGTATAATAGCAATAATATGTATGATTTGGATTTTTGGATCGGATAAACTCGATTGCACGATTTTCCAAGAATACGATAGAACTTAATTTTATTAATATTTACGAGGCGGCCGCAGTGCTGGCCAAAAGGCTTCGCAGCAGCATAATGTAGCGGAGCTTAAATGTACTAACATTTTTCCAAAGACTCATTTTCTTAAACAAATTGCAGTAGACATTTCACACACATTTCAGTATATAAAGGGTCCGCCAAATATTTTTTTTTTTTTTTTGAAAATGCTATAAAAAAAACTACTGAATATTTTCTCAAATTTCTTTTTTTATTTGAAAGTACAATCCTTCCGGCTAATAATGGAAAATAATTTCATTCAAATAACTGCCTCGGCTGGACATGCAGTAGCCTACACGATCGGTCCAATTTTTAAGCACATTATCAATTGTGTGCAGTTGTATTTCACCAATGGCTTCACGAATATTGTCCTTTAAAGCGTCAATTGTCTCTGGCTTGTCGGCGTAACACTTATCTTTGACGGCACCCCACAAATAATACTCCAACGGTGTCAAATCGCAGCTCCGAGGTGGCCAAACGACATCAGCTCTGCGGCTGATAATGCGATCTTCAAAAACAGGGCGCGAAACATCGAGTGTAGCTTCGGCTGTGTGGCACGTAGCGCCGTCCTGTTGAAACCAAATGTTGCCAATATCCTCCTCTTCAATTTTTGTGAACAAAAATTTGTTCAACATCGGCCGATAACGATCGCCATTGACTGTAACGGCCACTCCTTGCTCATTTTCGAAGAAAAATGGCCCAATTATGCCTCTGGACCAAAATCCGCACCAAACAGTGGCTCGTTTTGGGTGCACCGGCTTTTCAATGTATGCGTGCGGGTTTTCTGTGCCCCAAATGCGACAATTTTGCTTGTTTATATACCCGCCAAGATCAAAATGAGCTTCATCTGAAAAGATGATTTTTTTGGCAAAATCGGCATCTTCTGTAAGTCGATCGCAGGCCCACTTAGCGAAGCGAAAACGCATTGGATGGTCAGTTGGCTTCAACTCCTGAACCAATTGGACTTTGTATGGCGTCATACCAAGGTCTTTATGCAAAATTCGTCTCAATGATGTCTCCGAAATGTTCAATTGTTGAGAACGACGGTGAATTGATGTTGATGGCGCTTCACGCACACTTTCTGCCGCAGCAGCAATATTCTCGGGTGTACGCACTGTTTTTGGCTTTTCACGCTTTGGTTTATCGATGAGGATGCCAGTTTCTTTCACTTTTTTCACAAGATAACGAACATACGGAGCTGACGGTGCTTCTCTTCTTCCAACATCCGTCCGCAATTTTTGCACACATTCTGCAACATTACCATGATTTTCAAAGTAATGTCGCAATATTTCCCAGCGTTGTTCAAGCGTGTACACAACCATATTCGTTCAGCGGAAGGATAAAACTAATTACCTGTCAAATCAGACATGAGCTTAGTGTTACCACTAATGAAATAAGAACTACTTGAAAAAAAAAAACGTTAGATGGCGGACCCTTTATTTGGCAAAGAGTTTCCACTCTTTCAAAAACTTAAAAATGTTCAACTCCTAACGCATTTTTCTTTCCCAATTAGTAATATATGTGTATGTCGAAAGGCAACATTTGTAATGCGTTTCATCGATCACTATTCAATATTCTATAAAATCAGACGATTTCAGTAGCTACAAATTTTTATCAGATGAGAACTTTGTTCACCATATTCAGTGGAAGTACAGATAAATGCGAATGGCATGCGGAAAAGAGTTATGAAGAATTACAATTGTTCAAAAAGTAGTATTTTGTTATAGAAAATAAAGCAAATCATGATACATAGATCAATTTTTTAAAATTGTTTTTAATAAAAAAAATGTTATTTCATTTTTAATTAATTATTCATCGAGCTTCGTCATAAATAATTTCGTCTTGTGAATTAAAATAATATTCATTTATATTTTCTTTGCTTTCTGGAAAAAAAATCATCATAAAAGTTTTTACAGACGACGTGTATACATAAAAGTTTATAAAATTCATTAAATTTATTTTTAAAATTCTTTAATGAGATAGTGTTATTTGATTGCTTTGATTTTAACCGAGCATCATATATATTGTAGATGATGGTACAATATTCCTTTCACTTAACGTATATTAGTCTTCTTCTATTAGCCATCCATAATCTTTTGGTTTTAATGTTGTATGACATTTTAAATGAGCATTTCGCCATATGCTTGTAATATATTGAGCCCGTAAAAGCTGTACCTTTAATTCTGATTCAATTTGCGGTAAACTGCCTTCATCATAACTGAAAGGTTAATTTTCATGATTTGAATCATATATTGAGATGAATTTATCACCTGTGCAGGGACGGGTTAAGAATATCCCTGTACCGATACCTCTCGCTTGTCGTAAAAGGCGACTAAACAAAGGTAAACAAAAATCACATCTAGGCAATTTAGAAAACACC
Source organism: Merodon equestris (assembly GCA_958301585.1). Classification (NCBI taxonomy): domain Eukaryota; kingdom Metazoa; phylum Arthropoda; class Insecta; order Diptera; family Syrphidae; genus Merodon; species Merodon equestris. The sequence goes on from OY284416.1 coordinate 50,055,108, forward strand.
AAGGTGAGCCTAGGGACACATATACCACCATTAAACTGCCCCACAAGTGTGCATGCAAATCAGTGGGTTGACACGACTGGAGATCACCGGTGTTGTAAGAGTAAGATCAAACAAAAAAAAAATTAAAATCTGGAGCATGCCTGTGTCTCAAAAATGTGAGGAAGAAAGAAAACGGTCAAACCGTAGCATTATGGAAAAGAACGCTAAAAGGAAAAGCACTACCCCGCCAGGCACTACTAATGGTCGTGATTCTGGGACGAGCAGCAATGCTCGGGTCAGAGCTATAGGATTTCTGGGGGATAGCAAATTAATGCAACGGCGTAAGCCACACTTAAGAGTCGCGAGTTGGAACGTTGGAAGCATGAGTGGTCGCAGCTATGAGCTTGAAGAAATGATGGTTAGAAGGCGAGTAGACATCCTGTGCGTACAAGAGACGAAATGGCGAAACACCGGAAATCGGGCACGTTTCTTGGACGTTAAAACAAAAGCCTACAAGATGTTTTACTATGGATTGGAACAAGGAAAAAACGGAATCGCCTTCATCCTTGCGGCAGAGCTACTTGGCAACGTCTTAACCATTTCAAAGTCCAGTGACCGTTTGATGGCTCTCAAATTGGTGATGCATGGTGAGGTGTGGAACATCGTAAGCGCATATGCCCCTCACGTAGGATGCGAACAAAAAGAAAAAGATGCATTCTGGCTAGATTTGTTAGGGGAGATTTAAACGGACATGTCGGGAAGACAAGCGAAGACTATGAAGACTACCACGGAGGGCTGGGATACGGCACCAGGAACTCTTCAGGTGAAGATATCCTAAACATGTGCAAGTCGTACGGTCTTATAGTGCTAAATACCATGTTCGTCAAACAAAGCCGGCACCTGATCACTTATAGCAGCGGCGGAAATGAAACTCAAATAGACTATCATTTGGTTTCCAGTTTCATTAAACCACGAGCTAAAGATTGCAAAGTGATCCTGGGAGACGCGATCGCCCTTCAACACCGTCTCCTCCTGACTGAATTGTTTTATGGATGCGAGAAAGAAGTCAAAGCAGCAAACGAAGGTGTCTGAGAGAATCAAGTGGTATAAGCTGGATAAAGGAAAAGGCCAAGCTTTTATTACCAACATGGAAAACTACCTCTCTTCCATTATCGATGAGGTCGGTAATGAGGAGTAATGAGAGCACAAGACATGTGGGATTCCCTACAACAATCTGGCCTGGAGAAAGCCAAATCACTGCTCGGAACATCTAAAGGCCCCTGCCAACACGCAAAAGGAGCCTGGTGGTGGACAGACGAAGCCAAAGCAGTGATATACGAAAAGAAAATGGTTTTCTAAGCTTGGTCAAAGTGCTCTTCTACTAATAGAGAGGAAAAAGCTCGCCGTGAGAAGGTATATAGATATTGCAAAAGTATCGCGAAGAAAAAGTGTGCCGAACTCAAAGCAAAAAGCATGAAAGGCCTCTATCAGGAATTGGAAGAAATATCGTCTTCCGCGTCTGACAGGAACCAGGCTACCCAGGAGCTTCGACAAAGCAATTTGAACAAAGGAGCAAATATCTTAATATCTCAAATAGCCGCCCAGAGAAGAAGAAATGCTCAGGAGATTCGTTTCCCAAAGTTTATTAGCAATGCTGAAGGCCAACTCCTGGTGGAAGACGAAAAAATTCCTCACAGATGGCGACAGTATTGCGAGGAACTTCTGAACGAACAGTTTCCCCGAGTGTACTTTCCAAGAGCCGCCCCGAATCATGCCGAAATATCCGATATCACAGTCGAAAAAGTTCGGTACGGGGTTAAAAATTACAAGAAAAGAAAAGCTGTTGGGCCGGACGGGATACCCTCTGAGTTCTGGAAAAAGATGGGAGACATCGGGTCTAGATGGCTCATGGTACTTATCTCGAAACTTATGAGAGGCGAACCTATGCCTAATCAATGGAGGGAAAGCTATCTTCTTCCTTTGCACAAAGGAAAGGGTGATACGGGAAATTGTGATAACTACCGTTCTGTCAAGCTGATGTCGCACACCATGAAGATCGTTGAACGGGTATTAGATAGCCGACTGCGGAAAATAATACGACTATCTGATGACCAGTGCGGGTTTGTCTCGGGTAAATCAACAACAGATGCAATCCAAAGTATAAGGATCATGATGGAAAAGCATCGTGATTCTTCAAAGGACTTGCATATGGTGTTGGTTGATTTCGAGAAGGCCTTTGACCGGCAACCAAGAGATCTTTTATGGGTAGCGCTAAGACAAAAAGGAGTTCCAGAAACCTACGTGCGAGTGATCATGGACATGTACAAGAGAGCAACGACAAGAGTAAGATGCACCGCAGGAGTCACCGAAGAGTTCGCAATCAAAGTCGGTGTACACCAAGGGAGCGTCCTCAGCCCACTGCTCTTTATAGCAGTCCTTGATTGCTTGCTTGAAGGAAAAGTGACGGACCCCAATGTGCACCAGCTATTCTTTGCTGCCGATGGAGCCATTATAAGTGATGATCAGGCGTCCCTACAACGAGCACTTGATGTGTGGGTGGACATTTTTGTGGGACGCGGGTATCGTATTAGTTCAAAGAAGACAGAGTATCTGTACTGCTCCTTCTCTGACCCTCATCAGCCTATTCCAGGCATTTACTTGAATGGAAGAGTGTAAGCGTAAGCGTAGGGTGGATGAAATGGCGGGAAAACTCCGCCATCTTCTGTGATCGAAAAATGCCCCCTAAGCTGAAAGGAAGGCTCTACACTTCAGTTGTACGTCCGGCGCTCACATACGGTTCACAATGCTGGATGTACAAAAGTATGAGAGCGAATTAACTGCAGCTGAGATGAAGATGCATCGCATGACAGCGGAAGTAACAAAGCGTGACAGAATTAGAAGTTCAAAGATCCGAGGAAGCCTCCACGTAAAAGAAACCATCACTAAAAAGATAGAGCGCGACCGACTCAGTTGGTATTGCCATGTTCAAAGGAGAGATCCTTTGAACCCCGTCCAAAAGGCGTTATCAATCAACGTTCCAATTTCAATACGCAAAAAAGGCAGGCGGAAAAACAATTGGTGCAAACAAATGCAAAAACACCAGCATTTGATTGGCCTCAGCGATGAAGTAATCCCAAACCGGGAAGCCTGCCGCTACTTTCTGAGGTCAAACCGGCGGACCCCATAAGCGGACTCCACAAGCGGACCAGTAGGAGTGCAGTTAAGGTGGGAAGGTTATGGTCCTACACTTCTGACCATAACAACGCCGGAAAACGGAATCTGGATTTACATTTGGGTCGAACAGATTCATATATTTATCAAAAGTATTTATGAATTGTTGAAGCTGATAAGTGTCTTTGCTCCGAAAAAGCAGTGTTGTAACTGACAAACTTAACATAAATTGTCTTATACTAATCTGGTCTTTTCAGATAACATTTTGTTGGCCGAAAAGTCGGTAGAGTTCTGGGCAGAAATATATAAATAATACAAATATACCTCGCATTAGTTGATCTCACCTGTACTTTCACTGAATATGGTGCACAAAGTACTCATCTGGTAAGTATTTTACAATAAGCTGCCGAAATCTTTTGATTATCAGTGTGCTTTCCCAAAGTATTTTATAGAATATTTTCTGTAGAAGTCAGCTTTGGGAAAATATATATTCGAACGCCAAACATGTGAAAGCACATTTTTTTTATACAATAAAACTTGCAATTTGAAAATAATAAAGGGTCCGCCATCTAACGTTTTTTTTTCAAGTAGTGCTTATTTCGTGAATGGTAACACTTACCTTATGTCTGATTTGACAGATAATTAGTTTTATCCTTCCGCTGAACGAATATGGTTGTGTATACGCTTGAACAATGCTGGGAAATATTGCGACATTACTTTGAAAATCATGGTAATGTTGCAGAATGTGTGCAAAAATTGTGTACGGATTTTGGAAGAAGAGAAGCACCGTCAGCTCCGTATGTTCGTTATCTTGTGAAAAAAGTGAAAGAAACTGGCATCCTCATCGATAAACCAAAGCGTGAAAAGCCAAAAACAGTGCGTACACCCGAGAATATTGCTGCTGCGGCAGAAAGTGTGCGTGAAGCGCCATCAACATCAATTCACCGTCGTTCTCAACAATTGAACATTTCGGAGACATCATTGAGACGAATTTTGCATAAAGACCTTGGTATGACGCCATACAAAGTCCAATTGGTTCAGGAGTTGAAGCCAACTGACCATCCAATGCGTTTTCGCTTCGCTAAGTGGGCCTGCGATCGACTTACAGAAGATGCCGATTTTGCCAAAAAAATCATCTTTTCAGATGAAGCTCATTTTGATCTTGGCGGGTATATAAACAAGCAAAATTGTCGCATTTGGGGCACAGAAAACCCGCACGCATACATTGTAAAGCCGGTGCACCCAAAACGAGCCACTGTTTGGTGCGGATTTTGGTCCAGAGGCATAATTGGGCCATTTTTCTTCGAAAATGAGCAAGGAGTGGCCGTTACAGTCAATGGCGATCGTTATCGGCCGATGTTGAACGAATTTTTGTTCACAAAAATTGAAGAGGAGGATATTGGCAACATTTGGTTTCAACAGGACGGCGCTACGTGCCACACAGCCGAAGCTACACTCGATGTTTCGCGCCCTGTTTTTGAAGATCGCATTATCAGCCGCAGAGCTGATGTCGTTTGGCCACCTCGGAGCTGCGATTTGACACCGTTGGAGTATTATTTGTGGGGTGCCGTCAAAGATAAGTGTTACGCCGACAAGCCAGAGACAATTGACGCTTTAAAGGACAATATTCGTGAAGCCATTGGTGAAATACAACTGCACACAATCGATAATGTGCTTAAAAATTGGACCGATCGTGTAGGCTACTGCATGGCCAGCCGAGGCAGCCATTTGAATGAAATTATTTTCCATTATTAACCGGAAGGATTGTACTTTCAAATAAAAAAAGAAATTTGAGAAAATATTCAGTAGTTTTTTTTTATAGCATTTTCAAAAAAAAAAAATTATTTATAAATAAATGCGATATACACACAGTCACAAAAGTAAGTAAACACCACAAAACGAAGTTTGAATTAACAAAAAAAAATAAAAAAATTAAACATAAGCGTTACAAAACACCTTGCATATATTTCTTTAGCATTTTTTATACTCTTTTCGGAATACAAACAATAAATAGAAATTAATAAATAATGGTGACGATATTTAAAATATAGTAAAAAAAGTTAAAATATTTGGCACCAAAGTAAGTATACATATAGAAAAATATTATACCTACTAGTTCGATGTTAGTACCGAGTTGGGTAGCCTTTGACCTTAATGACCGCGCTTACTCCTGATTCCATTGAATCAACAAGCTTTTGGATTACATTCGGCCTTACTTTTCCCCATTCTTCTTGAATAATGGCTTTAAGCTCGGCTTTGGTATTTACCTCATGTTTTCGGATTTGTCGCTTCAGATAATCCCATAAATGCTCGATGACATTTAAATCCGGTGATTGAGGTGGTGTTTTAAACTGTTTTCGCACATCATACATATAACAGCCATTCTCATCTCACGAAATGCGAAGTATGCTTGGCGTCATTATCCTGTTGGAAAATGAATGACCGCTATAAGCCTAATTTCTGCGCACTCTGGTGGAGATTGTCTTTGAGAATATTGAGGTAATCAAACATTTTCAATGTGCTCCTCAATGAACATTAAATTACCCACTCCAGATGCTACCATGCATCTCCAAACCATGACTGATCCACCACCATTTTTTATGGTACCAGCCATGTTTTTTTAATCCAACTGAGCATTCGGTTTCCTCCAAACCTTGTCGCGCCCATCTGAACCGTGAATGTTGAATTTACATTCGTCTGAGAATATAACGCTATTCCAGAAGTCCATTTTCGCATATGGTTTTTGTCGAGCATTTGCGTTATATCCAGCCATGTGAAAGACACGACGAATGGTTTCGGAACTGCATTGTTTACCTGTCTCCTCTCCTATCTCCGCTTGCAATTTTGGGGCGCTTATTTTCGGATTATGTTTGGCTTTTCGAATGATTAAGCGGATTTCATTTTCAGTGAACGTACGGGGCTGACCATTGTGGGCCATATTATCAAGCGTACCGAAAGTTTTCTATTTTTCTATAACTTCCTGTATAGTTGCCAGGCTTCTATCAATGATTTCTGCCGATTTGCTTTCATTGAAATGCTTTATAATCAATTTTTTCAGCTCTAGCGAAAGCCTCTCCCACGTGGTGCCATTTCTAGTACATGTGCCATAAAAAATCAGCCCGAACCAATGATATTTTGATATTTAGTTTTCCATAAAAACTCAGCTAAAATACTCGAAAATCGCGAAAGAAACTTGCAAACAGATCAGCCTTTCTCTAAGAAATGTAACCCCTGTGTACTTACTGTTGTGACCTGATTTTTTGCACATAATAGCAAAATAACCAAACACAAATTGTACCGTTATTTTACTTTCCAACAGTTGTGTTGATAATAGGCAACACACATGTGTAAAGGATAGTAACTCATACATATGAAATAAAGGATATTCATTGTATTTTTGGTTACTTGGTTGGGTGTATACTTATTTTTTTAACTGTGTGTATGTAATGCCTTATTACGGCACAGCATGGCCGGAAACCACTCAAGATGTTATTTCAGATTAAGGTAACACCAATGTATTAATAAACTAGAACCACAGAATAAATAGTATACAGAAGTCGCATCTCGGCCTGCGATGATTTTTCACTTTATGGTGCGGGCGGAACAACTGAAGGGAAGATCAAGCAACGAGAGAGCAAGCATGATCAGAGAGTAACAACCAGAGAGCAGCCACGATCAGAGAGAATCAACGAGAGAGCAATCTTAAAATGTTTATGTGTGTGTGTGTATTGTGTTGCTATCCAACGTCGTGAATGCACGTGGTGTTGACAAAATTTTGTTTCAAGTTTTAGATTTCTATATTTAGTTTTCTTCAGTTGAAAGTTGCGCTTTTCGATGTAAACTAAAAGGGCCGGGTAACACCAACTAACGTTATTCCATTATTTGGGATTTTTGTGCAAATTTCAATCTGATATATGTAGGGAAGAATAACCCAAAAACTTTAGTGCGACAGGATTTTAAGTTTGCGGGCTTTAGTAAAATTTTTTTTCTCTGAAGCCCACGAGCAATGCTTCCTCAAGAGTACTAAGATCATGAAGTCCAATATTATTTCCTTATGATCAGAACATGTGAAAAACAACCACAGTTTGTGGTTGTGTGTCAAAAATATTTCTAAACACTGTAATATGTTTCTTGCTAATTTCCAAGAAAATTTGTGAAGGAGCAACGAGGTTACCAACATCTTTAAGAGAATTGTAATTTTTATGAAATATGAAAAGTTCACTAGGAACTGTTAATACTTGTTAATATCGCAGTTAATTTTCGGTATCATTTTGTAGACGATATAACCTATGAAGTATCTTAAAGACGCCAAATCGATACTAAATTCCGAACAATTCTGAAAGTCATCATTTAATACGAAATCATCAATGATTTCTATGTTAATATCTATTTCAGAGTTTTCGTTTCGACTGAGTTTTTCATCATCTGTATCAGCTAAGTCCATATTTGACAAAATATTTGAAAGCGTTTCAAATGTGGTATCACTCAGCTCTTCACAGTTACTATAAGAACTCAACTGCACTATATTTGCAGACATTAAGCGTGCTAAAAAAGTGTTTATATCAGCAACTGAGGGGTTAATATTATTTCCACCCTTTTGTCTTAGAACCGAGAACATATTTTCGAGCTTATCTTGGTTTAATGCTCTTGTCATTAAAAAAAATATTTGGGATTTTTTTTAAATAGCTCGTCTACTAATAGTAATACAGCGTTTGAGGTAAATTTCATTCCATCTAAAAAAAATACTTTTTTCTTTTTGTCAACAAATGAGATTTCATTGAGGTATTCAAGGAAGAATTTTATATATTCGTGTGATGGACTGTTAAGTTGAACTGCAGACTTATAACAATTCTTTGAAGATAGCGAACCACTATTTAGGCAGTTAAATATTTTGTCAATATTTCCTATGAAGCATGGCGTAGATAAACAAACTTCTTTTGAGCAACTTTTAAAGCCTACTGTCTCAATAACAGTTTTAATTGCTTGAACAGTCCTACTAAAAATTTGGGTGGCTAGTTTTACTTTCATGTTTTCGAAAGAGTTCGGAAATATGTGCTGGCTTGTAAGTTTAAGACACATTTTTGTATTATATTTGCACTCCATTTCCCATAGTTCCTTAACTACTTTAAAACTAGCAACTCCATTTGGTGTTGTAAGGTCACATTGAAGCCAACCATTTCTTAATGATTTGATTAGATGTGGAAAATCATATACACAGAAAGTTTTACTACCATTATACATAAAATAGGGTTTTTCTAAAGTAGCTCCCAATTCCAAGAAACACTTCCTGTTAGAGGACCCTTGGTCACAAATTACAACTTTAACTATGATGCCAAAACTGTTCAAAATTGCTAAATTTCGTAATATTATCTTTTTTAGTAAATCGGCAGAAAGTCCATTTTTTGAAACAAAGTAATTAAATGTAAGCGCTCAGTTGGAAAACATTGATTTAATCATAAAAACGCACCAATCTGGTTCGTTCTTTCAACCCCATTTTCCTCAAATCCATCCACTAAATCTAATTTGGAATTGTATCGCAATTCCCTTCTAATCGCCATTTCATCCATCAGCAGAATCATATTATTCTTTTCGTACTGGTTCAAATCTAAGCACTTCTTTTTTATTAACTCTAAACCGTTATTTTTAAAATTTGGTTGTAGGGAATTTACAGGGGCCCATCGATAAACAGTAGAGATATGTGGCAAATTTAGATGCAATTTATTCTTCAAAAATTGGTACGTTGACTGTGAGACATAATAAATGTTTTGAACCAAATCTTTTACATCTTGCTTATATTCTTTAGGTCGTGGACTAAGAAGAAGTTTGCAAAATGTTTTTGACTCCTTGCTTATTTGAAAAGAGTCGATGGTTTGAAATACGCTTGATTTTGTTGCTATTTGTTTGCGGCTTTGGAGATTTTTATATTTTGCTACCATGTCGTAATATTTTTATCTCTAAAAATTAGCTGATTTCAGATATTTTTCACAGTCATTACAACATCCATGACTCCGTACACTTGTTCGCCTCTTTTTAGCTGGACAATCCAGCTACAACGACTTGTAATCTTCCTCAATAACTTCTAAGTTAAATACCGGAACAGCTCCGAACTTCTTATCTTTTCACCATATCGCCTAGATTTACCGCATGTTTTTATGCAGCATCGAATGCCGGACTTTTGGAAAATTTTACCAACAGCCGGTACAGAATCCATTTTTCCGATTCAAAATCGTATGACAACCCCTCAACAATCAATATATAATAATAAGTCCAAAGAATAATCCAAATCGTATACAAAGTTGTCAACAATTATAAAAGCTAAATAAAAGTTAAATATCAAAATACAAAGTAAAAATGGACTCGATATATAAGCGCAGGAAAACACAACCATTCGCATGAAAGTACAATTCCCAAGTGATTTCGAATCCAATCCACACAATCGAAAACAAGAGAAGCAATACAACACTATGCAAGCTTACGATAGAAGAAGCTATCAATGCATACACACGCACACACACTTGCATACACATCGTAAGCTGCTTTGCTCTCGTAAAAACAAAACCACCGAAAACGCATATGCTACTCTCTTTCGCTCGCACCAGCTTCTCAATTTTTTGTATACTCTGTTGCATGATCTCATGCTTGTACTGTCTGTTCAATAGAGTGCCAATATTGGAACCCTAGAACAAAATTTGCTTCGTATGAGATGCAACTTCTGTATACAATTTATTCTGTGGTATTACTCTTTTATCGCACTTGACAGAGTTGCCAGTACCATTAAAATTAGTAACAGAATTGTCACCACCATTGCCATCGGATTCATTGCCATCCATGTTCAATCCCTATCCGCACCAGCTTCAGTTAGACCATCACCAACACCATATAAGCATCAATAGAATCTATATCTATCGCCATCATTGTTGGCACTACCATAAGTGACAGCATCATTGCCAAAATCACTATCGTCGCCTTCATTAATATCATCACCACTATTGCCCTCATCACCATTACCCTCACAATTACCGCCACCGTCATAACTATTATCACCATCATCATCATAATCGCACTCATCAGCTTCATCAGCATCATCACCATCATCGTCATCATCAAAATCATCACCCTCATCACCATCGTCACCATCATCACCATCATCACCAACATCACCATCATGACCTAAATCATCATCATGACCATCATCAGCATCACCACCATCACCACCATCAACACCATCATCACCATCATCACCATCATTATAACTATTATCACCATCATCATCATAATCGCAATCATCAGCTTCATCAGCATCATCACCATCATCGTCATCATCAAAATCATCACCATCATCACCATCATCACCATCATCACCATCATCACCATCATCACCATCATCACCATCAGCACCGTCATCGCCATCATCACCATCATCACCATCATCACCATCATCACCATCATCACCATCATCACCATCATCACCATCATCACCATCATCACCATCATCACCATCATCACCATCATCACCATCATCATAATCGCCATCATCACCATCATCACCATCATCACCATCTTCGCCATCATCACCATCATCACCATCATCACCATCATCACCATCATCACCATCATCACCATCATCACCATCATCACCATCATCACCATCATCACCATCATCACCATCATCACCATCATCACCATCATCACCATCATCACCATCATCACCGTCATCACCATCATCACCATCATCACCATCATCACCATCATCACCATCATCACCATCATCACCATCATCACCATCATCACCATCATCACCATCATCACCATCATCACCATCATCACAATCATCACCATCATCACCATCATCACAATCATCACCATCATCACCAACATCACCATCATCACCATCATCACCATCATCACCATCATCACCATCATCACCATCATCACCATCATCACCATCATCACCATCATCACCATCATCACCATCATCACCATCATCACCATCATCACCATCATCACCATCATCACCATCATCACCATCATCACCATCATCACCATCATCACCATCATCACCACCATCACCATCATCACCATCATCACCATCATCACCATCATCACCATCATCACCATCATCACCATCATCACCATCATCACCATCATCACCATCATCACCATCATCACCATCATCACCATCATCACCATCATCACCATCATCACCATCATCACCATCATCACCATCATCACCATCATCACCATCATCACCATCAACACCATCATCACCATCATCACCATCATCACCATCATCACCATCATCACCATCATCACCATCATCACCATCATCACCATCATCACCATCATCACCATCATCACCATCATCACCATCATCACCATCATCACCATCATCACCATCATCACCATCATCACCATCATCACCATCAACACCATCATCACCATCATCACCATCATCACCATCATCACCATCATCACCATCATCACCATCATCACCATCATCACCATCATCACCATCATCACCATCATCACCATCATCACCATCATCACCATCATCACCATCATCACCATCATCACCATCATCACCATCATCACCATCATCACCATCATCACCATCATCACCATCATCACCACCGTCACCATCATCACCATCATCACCATCATCACCATCATCACCATCATCACCATCATCACCATCATCACCATCATCACCATCATCACCATCACCACCATCACCACCACCATCAGCATCAGCATCACCATCCCCCCCATCATCACCATCATCACCATCATCACCATCATCACCATCATCACCATCATCACCATCATCACCATCATCACCATCATCACCATCATCACCATCATCACCATCATCACCATCACCACCATCAGCATCAGCATCACCATCACCCCCATCATCACCATCATCACCATCATCACCAATCATCACCATCATCACCATCATCACCATCATCACCATCATCACCATCATCACCATCATCACCATCATCACCATCATCACCATCATCACCATCATCACCATCATCACCATCATCACCATCATCACCATCATCACCATCATCACCATCATCACCATCATCACCATCATCACCATCATCACCATCATCACCATCATCACCATAATCTCCACCGTCACCATCACCGCACTCATCACCATGATCACCATGATCACCATGATCACCATCATCACCATCATCACCACCGTCACCATCACCGCACTCATCACCATGATCACCATGATCACCATCATCACCATCATCACCATCATCACCATCATCACCATCATCACCATCATCACCATCATCACCATCATCACCATCATCACCATCATCACCATCTTCGCCATCATCACCATCATCACCATCATCACCATCATCACCATCATCACCATCATCACCATCATCACCATCATCACCATCATCACCATCATCACCATCATCACCATCATCACCATCATCACCATCATCACCATCATCACCACCATCACCATCATCACCATCATCACCATCATCACCATCATCACAATCATCACCATCATCACCATCATCACCATCACCATCATCACCATCATCACCATCATCACCATCATCACCATCATCACCATCATCACCATCATCACCACCATCACCATCATCACCATCATCACCATCATCACCATCATCACAATCATCACCATCATCACCATCATCACCATCACCATCATCACCATCATCACCATCATCACCATCACCACCGTCAGCATCAGCATCACCATCACCCCCATCATCACCATCATCACCATCATCACCATCATCACCATCATCACCATCATCACCATCATCACCATCATCACCATCATCACCATCACCACCATCACCACCATCAGCACCATCAGCATCAGCCTCACCATCACCCCCATCATCACCATCATCACCATCATCACCATCATCACCATCATCACCATCATCACCATCATCACCATCATCACCATCATCACCATCATCACCATCATCACCATCATCACCATCATCACCATCATCACCATAATCTCCACCGTCACCATCACCGCACTCATCACCATGATCACCATCATCACCATCATCACCATCATCACCATCATCACCATCATCACCATCATCACCATCATCACCATCATCACCATCATCACCATCATCACCATCATCACCATCATCACCATCATCACCATCATCACCATCATCACCATCATCACCATCATCACCATCATCACCATCATCACCATCATCACCATCATCACCATCATCACCATCATCACCATCATCACCATCATCACCATCATCACCATCATCACCATCATCACCATCATCACCATCATCACCATCATCACCATCATCACCATCATCACCATCATCACCATCACCATCATCACCATCATCACCATCATCACCATCATCACCATCACCACCATCAGCATCAGCATCACCATCACCCCCATCATCACCATCATCACCATCATCACCATCATCACCATCATCACCATCATCACCATCATCACCATCATCACCATCATCACCATCATCACCATCATCACCATCATCACCATCATCACCATCATCACCATCATCACCATCATCACCATCATCACCATCATCACCATCATCATCATCATCATCATCATCACCATCATCACCATCATCACCATCATCACCATCATCACCATCATCACCATCATCACCATCATCACCATCTTCGCCATCATCACCATCATCACCGTCATCGCCACATCATCACCATCATCACCATCATCACCATCGTCACCCTCATCACCATCGTCACCATCATCACCATCATCACCATCATCACCATCATCACCATCATCACCATCATTACCATCATCACCATCATCGCCATCATCAACATCTTCACCATCATTACCATCATCACCATCATCACCATCATCGCCATCATCAAAATCTTCACCATCATCACCATCACCGCACTCATTGATGGATCAAGGTCATTGACCTCATCAAGGTCATTGACCCCTCAAGATCATTGACCCCTCAAGGTCATTGACCCTCAAGGTCATTGACCCCTCAAGGTCATTGACACCTCAAGGTCATTGACCTCATCAAGGTCATTGACCCCTCAAGGTCGTTGACCCCTCAAGATCATTGACCTTATCAAGGTCATTGACCCCTCAAGGTCATTGACCTCATCAAGGTCATTGACGCCTCAAGGTCATTGACCCCTCAAAGTCATTGGCCCGACCTTAATGATGATTTTGATGATGACGATGATGGTGATGATGGTGATGATGGTGATGATGGTGATGATGGTGATGATGGTGATGATGGTGATGATGGTGATGGTGGTGATGATGGTGATGATGGTGATGATGGTGATGATGGTGATGATGGTGATGATGGTGATGATGGTGATGATGGTGATGATGGTGATGATGGTGATGATGGTGATGATGGTGATGATGGTGATGATGGTGATGATGGTGATGATGGTGATGATGGTGATGATGGTGATGATGGTGATGATGGTGATGATGGTGATGATGGTGATGATGGTGATGATGGTGATGATGGTGATGATGGTGATGATGGTGATGATGGTGATGATGGTGATGATGGTGATGATGGTGATGATGGTGATGATGGTGATGATGGTGATGATGGTGATGATGGTGATGATGGTGATGATGGTGATGATGGTGATGATGGTGATGATGGTGATGATGGTGATGATGGTGATGATGGTGATGATGGTGATAATAGTTAATGACCTTGATGAGGTCAATGACCTTGAGGGGTCAATGACCTTGAGGGGTCAATGACCTTGAGGGGTCAATGACCTGGATGAGGTCAATGACCATGATGATGATGGTGATGATGGTGATGATGGTGATGATGGGGGTGATGGTGATGCTGATGCTGATGGTGATGATGGTGATGATGGTGATGGTGATGATGGTGATGATGGTGATGATGGTGATGATGGTGATGATGGTGATGATGGTGATGATGGTGATGATGGTGATGATGGTGATGATGGTGATGATGGTGATGATGGTGATGATGGTGATGATGGTGATGATGGTGATGATGGTGATGATGGTGATGATGGTGATGATGGTGATGATGGTGATGATGGTGATGATGGTGATGATGGTGATGATGGTGATGATGGTGATGATGGTGATGATGGGGGTGATGGTGATGCTGATGCTGATGGTGGTGATGGTGATGATGGTGATGATGGTGATGATGGTGATGATGGTGATGATGGTGATGATGGTGATGATGGTGATGATGGTGATGATGGTGATGATGGTGATGATGGTGATGATGGTGATGATGGTGATGATGGTGATGATGGTGATGATGGTGATGATGGTGATGATGGTGATGATGGTGATGATGGTGATGATGGGGGTGATGGTGATGCTGATGCTGATGGTGGTGGTGATGGTGGTGATGGTGATGATGGTGATGATGGTGATGATGGTGATGATGGTGATGATGGTGATGATGGTGATGATGGTGATGATGGTGATGATGGTGATGATGGTGATGATGGTGATGATGGTGATGATGGTGATGATGGTGATGATGGTGACGGTGGTGATGATGGTGATGATGGTGATGATGGTGATGATGGTGATGATGGTGATGATGGTGATGATGGTAATGATGGTGATGATGGTGATGATGGTGATGATGGTGATGATGGTGATGATGGTGATGATGGTGATGATGGTGATGATGGTGATGATGGTGATGATGGTGATGATGGTGATGATGGTGATGATGGTGATGATGGTGATGATGGTGATGATGGTGATGATGGTGACGGTGGTGATGATGGTGATGATGGTGATGCTGATGCTGATGGTGGTGGTGATGGTGGTGATGGTGATGATGGTGATGATGGTGATGATGGTGATGATGGTGATGATGGTGATGATGGTGATGATGGTGATGATGGTGATGATGGTGATGATGGTGATGATGGTGATGATGGTGATGATGGTGATGATGGTGATGATGGTGATGATGGTGATGATGGTGATGATGGGGGTGATGGTGATGCTGATGCTGATGGTGGTGGTGATGGTGGTGATGGTGATGATGGTGATGATGGTGATGATGGTGATGATGGTGATGATGGTGATGATGGTGATGATGGTGATGATGGTGATGATGGTGATGATGGTGATGATGGTGATGATGGTGATGATGGTGATGATGGTGATGATGGTGATGATGGTGATGAAGGTGATGATGGTGATGATGGTGATGATAGTGATGATGGTGATGATGGTGATGATGGTGATGATGGTGATGATGGTGATGACGGTAATGATGGTGATGATGGTGATGATGGTGATGATGGTGATGATGGTGATGATGGTGATGATGGTGATGATGGTGATGATGGTGATGATGGTGATGACGGTGATGATGGTGATGATGGTGATGATGGTGATGATGGTGATGATGGTGATGATGGTGATGATGGTGATGATGGCGAAGATGGTGATGATGGTGATGATGGTGATGATGGTGATGATGGTGATGATGGCGATTATGATGATGATGGTGATGATGGTGATGATGGTGATGATGGTGATGATGGTGATGATGGTGATGATGGTGATGATGGTGATGATGGTGATGATGGTGATGATGGTGATGATGGTGATGATAGTGATGATGGTGATGATGGTGATGATGGTGATGACGGTGATGATGGTGATGATGGTGATGATGGTGATGATGGTGATGATGGTGATGATGGTGATGATGGTGATGATGGTGATGATGGTGATGATGGTGATGATGGTGATGATGGTGATGATGGTGATGATGGCGAAGATGGTGATGATGGTGATGATGGTGATGATGGTGATGATAGCGATTATGATGATGATGGTGATGATGGTGATGATGGTGATGATGGTGATGATGGTGATGATGGTGATGATGGTGATGATGGTGATGATGGTGATGATGGTGATGATGGTGATGATGGTGATGATGGTGATGATGGTGATGATGGTGATGATGGTGATGATGGTGATGATGGTGATGATGGTGATGATGGTGATGATGGTGATGATGGTGATGATGGTGATGGTGGTGATGATGGTGATGATGGTGATGATGGTGATGATGGTGATGATGGTGATGATGGTGATGATGGTGATGACGGTGATGATGGTGATGATGGTGATGATGGTGATGATGGTTATGATGGTGATGATGGTGATGATGGTGATGATGGTGATGATGGTGATGATGGTGATGATGGTGATGATGGTGATGATGGTGATGATGGTGATGATGGTGATGATGGTGATGATGGTGATGATGGAGATGATGGTGATGATGGTGATGATGGTGATGGTGGTGATGATGGTGATTTTGGCAATGATGATGGTGATGATGGTGATGGTGGTGATGATGGTGATGATGGTGATGATGGTGATGATGGTGATGATGGTGATGATGGTGATTTTGGCAATGATGATGTCACTTATGGTAGTGCCAACAATGATGGCGACAGACATAGATTCTATTGATGCTTATGTGGTGCTAGTGATGGTTTAGCTGAGGCTTGTGCGGATTAGGATTGTACATGGATGGCAATGAAGCCGATGGCAATGGTGGTAATTAACGGTGGGAAAAGAACCGGGCAAGAGAGGATAAAAAAACAGACGATATCTCAGTACAGTTTGTAGTACATTTTTCAACTCAACTCTTTATGATATTCGCTTAACATTTATAGAGGATGGGGTGATGGACTTTGCGCTAGTGTAGAAATTTGCCTTGATCGTTCGATATACAGAAACGGATTTCTTTATGCATTGGGTGTAAAATACGGTGGTGTCAAAAAGTGACGCCACGATGTGATTATTAGCCTACAGTTCGGCCAACCTGACCAGGTAATCGACCCGATTGTCAATCAGCGGGCAAAACTCTTGCTAGGGGCAAAACTCTTGCTAGGGGCAAAATCATCATTACAGTGAAAACTCTACGTTAAACATCCGTACTATTTTACTTACAATAGTTATGATGCAATTATAATAACTTTACTGGTTATGCGTTTAGGCACATATGGATATATGTATATACATATAATAAATCTAAGTTTTAATTCATTATTTGTACAGTTCATACAGATAAATGTTTGTTTATAAAATTGTGTCGAACAATGTGGGATTATCTTACGTAATATACATACATACATACATATACAGGGTGTCGCACGAGCAGTGTGCCAAAAAGCTAGAGCGTGTAGATCTGGTCAAAACAAGAAAAAAATCGTATGGGAGGGGGGGGGGTCTATTCCCTCCGTTTAGCCGGAAGTTGCAATTTTTTAAAAAAAAACTGACTTAATTTGGAAAAAAAAATTATTAAAAATCAACAGTTACATCCACAATGCCGTAATGTACTTTTTTGTAAAGCCAGAAACCTCTTCTTTCATCCAAGCATAATAGCTATCCTCTTTGTACTAAGGGAGGGAGTCCGTCGGACCAAATCCAAATTCTTTTATCTAAGATTCCTAACCCATCTGTAACTGATCTTTCGCTTCTTCGATGCTCTAGCACTCCGTGCTCTCGCAGACGTCGGTAGATTCTTGAAAACATGCTACGACTGGGACACCTCCGATTGGGATATCTTTCAGCGTAGAGTCTTTCGGCTTCACGATGTCGACCATTAGCTAAACCGTAGCAGAAGTGCATGTCCGTTAGTTTTTCTCGAGAGTATGAGTTTGACATCGTAATGTGTTGATGAAATGGAAATTTGGAAATGTTTTTTTATTAAAAACGCGATGCTTTTTATTTACATTTTAGTTGCAAATATTTTGTTTTTCGTAAAGAAAAATTGCGGTTTTATTGTCTTAAGGTCCTAGCGGGTAGAACCCATTGGCGGCGGGCGGACCCAGACGAAATTGACAGGTCAGTTTTCAGGCGTTATCAATGAAAAAAAAGGATTAATCCAGGGTTATTCCAATACTGTGTCTTTTTATTGTATCCTCATAAAACTCTGAATTTTTTAAAATTAATTTGTCTACAACTCCAGCCGCGTTAAAACCAAAAAAAAAAGGTTCTTCTTGGAAAAAAATGGTTCGGGTTTCTTTTTAATTTCTCAAAACCTACAAGACATTTTTGCATCCGGTTTCTGTTTTTAACTAAAAATTAATAAGAGAATTGAATTTTTGAAAAGAAATTAGTACATAATTACATACAATTTTGAAAAAAAATAATTCGAAATTTTTTTTTGCAAAATTTTGAGTTTGAAAATTAATTTCTCAAGAACTATTCCTTAAAACAGATTTGTTTAAAAACAAGATAAAAGAAGATATATCTGGCTTTACAAAAAGTATATCACGGCATTGTGGATGTAACTGTTGATTTTTAATATTTTTTTTTCCAAATTAATTAATTTTTTTAGAAAATTGCCCCTCCCGGCTAAACGGGGGGGAATAGACCCCCCCTCCCATACGATTTTTTTTTGTCTTGACCAGACCTACACGCTCTAGCTTTTTGACATACTGCTCGTGGGACACCCTGTATATGTACATATGTAGTGAAAAAAAAAATTATATTTTAGTAGTATCAAGAATTCAGCAAATGAATAATAGTACTCTTATACTTATACATGGTAAGCTTCTCCGTTTATTTCCGATTATCCTTCACAAAAGTGGTTTGGGTTTAAGTCCATAAAATGAAAATATGAAAATAGAAAATTTGCATTATATATTTGTATTGTTATGGGGATCGCCACCTCGATTTGTATCAAGCTCAAAGTCTACTTCACACCTATATGGCCTCATAACGTAACGATCATTAGGAAGGACTTCTTTTACCTCATAAGGACCTCTGTATCTCGCGAATAGTTTTTTGTTAACACCAGGAGTTGTTACTACATTTTTTATCATAACATAATCACCCTTTTTATAAGTTAGTGGCTGCTTATGCCGTTTATCGTAGTATATCTGATTCTTTTCGATATTTCTTACGGCTTCGGCTCTTATGCTATCTATGTCCGCTCTTTTATCTTCTATTGTGTTAGTTAAAAACTCCATAATCTTATCGCAAAGTACCCCTTTTTGATTCGTACCAAACAAAAGCATGCTGGGTGTAAAACCTGTACTCCTACTCAAAGTATTATTAAGAGTATACTCTATCTTGGCTATATGCTTGTCCCATTCCACAGTTGACTGAGCGTCGCATTCTTTCGCCAACATTGGAACAAGAATTCGCTTGATCCGCTCGACTTGCCCATTCGACTGGGGAGAATGTGTTGCAACTTTTGTATGTTCAACATTACTTTTGCTTAGAAATTCGGAAAATTCTTTAAATGTAAAGGATGATCCACGATCCGAAACTATTCTATTTGGCCTGGAATAGTTTTCGAAATATAAATTTAGACAAGCTATCACCTCTTTACTGGGTACAATTTAATAAACTTAAATAAAACCGTCGATAACCAAGAAAATATACTTTTTCTGGGAACGTGAATTCGCCAAGCGGCCAAGGTGGTCAACGTATAGGCTATCAAAAGGAATATCTCCCTTAGGTATTGAGTGGTGATTACCTTGAAGTTTTCCAGACTCAGGAGAAAAATAGATACACTTGAGGCAACTCTTGAAGAACTGTCTTATTTTCTCCTTCATTTTCGGAAACCAATAGCTAGAACATAGGTATAGTATATGGTTACCAGAATGACATAAGATGTACTTGACTACATATGTATTGGTGTGTGAATATGACTCCGCCCTTTCCTAAAAGATGTCATTGTTAATATTGCTTACGTGTACTTATAGATGGTAACACTTGTATTTGATAGTACTTTATGTCAGCTGTCAAACGCAGTACGTGACATTTGGTTGAAGTGTAAGCAACAAGTTTTTTTAGCTCCTTAAAAATGTCAGTTTTCGTTCCAAGTAAACATCATTTGCGGAAAGTGTTATTACACTATTTCGTTGCAAAGAAAAGTGCAGCGGAAACTTATCGTTTGCTTGTGGAGATTTACGGTGAGCATGCTCCATCTAATACAACTTGCAAGGAATGGTTTCGACGATTTCAAAATAGTGATTTTGGCACTGAGGAAAAGAACATGGAAAACCACCCAAAAAATTTGAAGAGAGGTATTTTGCATTATGAGTTGCTCGAACCCTCTCAAACTATTAATGGAGAAGTTTACCGACGACAACTAATGCATTTAAGGCGAGCCATACAAGAAAAACGACCAGAATGGGAGAATAGGCACAGTAAATTAATTCTCCGACATGACAATGCCAAACCACATACATCACAAGTCGTAAAAAAATATTTAGATGGACAGGACTGGGAAGTATTACTCCACCCGCCATATTCGCCGGACATAGCTCCGTCGGATTACCATTTATTCCGGACAATGCAGTCCAGTCTTACAGGAGAACGGTTCACTTCCCACGAAAGTATCAAAATTTGGCTTGATAATTGGATCAGCTCAAAAGATCAGGATTTCTTCAGACAAGGAATACGTAAATTACCTGAAAGATGGGCAAAGGTTGTAGCTGCAGATGGAGCATACTTTGAATAAACAGTTTTTTAATTTTCTAAACAAAACAAATGTGTTTTATTTCAACAAAAAAGGGCGGAGTCATATTCACACACCTAATATTTACATAGATATATTTTCCAAATATTTCACAATTCATAAGTTAGACGACAGGAATCGGATGCGAAGAATTTCTAAAAAAAAAAATAAGAAAGTTTCCACAAAACAATGAAAATTGCACGGTACCCTAAATGAATGCAGCAAGAAACAACTCAGAGTTGGATAAAAAGCTGCACATGCACATACACTCAACAATTAAGCTAATGCCTATTGATTTAATCTCTATTAATCTTACAAAAGAAATCGTTACTTCCTTAACAGAAAAATATAGGAAGGCAATGGAGTTTAGAGGAGGCTCTGGTCAACACCTTCATTTCCAACTTATGTGGCTTTGCTGGATTGTATTGCTTTAGGCTCGACCTTGAATGCTATAATTTGTGTATCCACGCACTGGAACTTTTCTTGGGGCAAGGTATTGAACCTATCTTTTAATAATTTTAACAACGGGCGCACTTTATACACTTTGTCATATAAAGCAGTACACTGATATAACGTCTCATTTCAAAAGGTGTGCATTTTATATCTGTACAGTTTTTCTCTATTGCATATAAATTACTTTGCGATACAATGAGGTCGAAAATCACGTCGTCAAAAAAACATTTCAAAATAATCTATAGGTGACCTGACAGCCATTATAGCCTACGGCAATTCCCTTCCACTCCACATCGATGACTTCCATGTCCCGTCTTCTCCACTTCGATTTAGATGCGCCCACTTTTGCAAAACAAACTTTACCACTAACGTCTTTATCGTCATCATGTCTTGTGTCATCATGGCTGCTTTGGACTGGGTCAATTTCTATCAAAATTTCTATTAAATCCGTTTCTATCTCCTCTCCTCTTTCTAAAATTTCTTCAACCGCTTCGTAGGTATACCTCATTACTATCATCACTATATTCGTCAGATAACAAATTCCAATCACAAGCTTCAATGTCAATACTAATCAGCCTTTTATCACGTAAACGCTTTCCTGCATATAATTTTGTGGTTTATGTGCACTATGGATTGATGTTGCTTTTAAGCAACTTTCAAATTCAAAAAAGATCTAGCTCGCCAAAAGCGCAAATTCGACTTCAAACTAATACATACGTATATTACGTATATTAACTTACATTTATTCTGAGAAATTTTAATGTTTTGATATTTTTTGGTTGAGTGTATATAATATAAAATTTAATTTTTCTGCAGCTCCTTTTTTCCCTATCTTATTGGGCACGTAATATTGCACTGATAAGCATAACACATCACAATAACCAAGTCTGCTATGTATTTACGGTTCTCCAATTTTACTCGAAATAATTGCTCTCTTGCATGCATTTTACCATTAGAAATCAGTTGTTACAAAAAAAAATATAGAGCCGTAAAGTTAAAAGTTGCTTATGGGCAACAATGGCATTCAAAGGGCTCATAAACATCCATTTAATTTCAACCCTATAGAGAAACATAATTACAGACCTCCTATACGATCGCCTTCCATTCCGCATATTTCTCGTTTTTCAAACAATAATCTTCAGAGAAACAATGTGCCAAGAAAACAATCAAACAAAGTATCTTGACTTAACTCCTTAAGTAGCTGCAATAATTTAATACATTAACTCGCAGCCCAAATTCCTTCCATCTTCCGGTTTCCACGCTTTGACGGTATATTTGAAGGTGTCCTTTTCACCTTTAACAGCTCGCTCAATTTCCGTCCTTCGTCCACCTTTTGCATACAAATTAATTAAAACTCACATCCGACGTCGCGCGAATAGGAATGTAAAAAATCATAAATAAATAAAAAACCTAAACAAGATTCACGCAAAACTTCAAAGTCACAGGGGCTCGAATAATTCTTGTCATACTCGTAACAGTCTACCGCCGCGCCGCACCCTTTGCCGACGTCATCGTACGTCGTTCCTTCTAACCAAACATCTACCCACAGAACTGTGCTAATCCTGTGCAGCATTGGCCGCTACACATTCATATGTTCGTATCGACGCCTTTGCACTGAAATTCTATTACGCCAGCAGTGCAGCAGAAGCGTATACCTTCTCGGATGCGCGCATATATGCATGTGTGTGTGTGTGCATTTTCAAAGTACATACATATGTGATTTATTTGTACATACATTAAAAGGAGAAGAAAAAATGAATAAAATATCTTTTAACGAGCGTTAATTAATGAAAGTAAGTACATCGTGGTGAAATTAAGGAACCGGAATGAATGGGTCGCGAAGGAGTTGCATGTGCGCACCGTTGGTTAATAACAAGGACCAAGGGTTGAATATGTATTTATTACGCATCCCTGTTTGCCTTATGATGAAGATGTTGCATATTACGGTATTTCGCTTGCTGAGGACCTCAGCCTGAGGTGAAGGTGAACTATGGAAAGTGAAAAGAGTTTCTTAATTTGCTTGCTGCTAGAGTTTAGAAGAAGCCTGTATTGTAAAACTCGTTTACGACATGATGGAGTGATTGTTTTATGGTGCAAGTCAGTTTTTTGGTGCAAAAAGCAACAATAACTCATTTTAGTGAATGATAAAAGTCTTCATTTACTTATATATTTGGCTACATCAATTAAAGATTTTAAAGATTATAAACTAAGTAACATTTAATGGATAACCTAACCATTTTAGTTTACAAATAACTAATAATTCGTTTTTTAAATAATTATCTGGGGCAGTTAGCAAAAAAATTCAATTCATTGCAAGCTAAGTTAGCTTCTTGTATACATCGCAATATTGGTTCGTTCTTACCATAGTTGGTTCGATGGAAAACTGTTTTAAAAAGCAAACGTTTTCGAGTGTTGCTGGAAGGATATACAACTTTAACATACTTAAAAGAAAACAACAGTCAATGTGACACTAACAGTAACAATGTCTCGTATAAACATTAATAAAAAGTATCTACGACGTTGATGAAGAGTGATAAGGTTAAATGAAAGACATCCCGTTCTGTAGGTTGGTGTCCGTTGTAGTCTGTCTTCCAAGTATTTAGCAGTTGTTTGGACTGGACTGTCCCTTGCAAAATTTCTGCTAGTTTTCTCTAATTCCTCTGCTAGAGATTTTTGTCTAGCTACGATGGTATAAACCTCTGATTCGTCTAACACAATTTTTAAATTTTATAAATTTTGAATTAAATGTTATAATCACTACCAGTGTGAGCCCTGGATACGCTATTTTCACTACCAGTGTGAGCCCTGAATACGCTGTATTCACTACCAGTGTGAGCCCTGGATACGCTATATTCACTACCAGTGTGAGCCCTGGATACGCTGTATAGGTTGCCGTTCTTTCCTCGAAGGACCAATGTTTGTATTAATCCATCTAGGAATTGTTATGGCCTCTGCATCTGGAAGATCTTTTTTAAAATTGTTGCAATTCTTCAGTAAGCGGTTCGTCCCACTCGAGGTCAGCCTTCCAAATCCGTTGCATTAGTAACTTTCCAATAATTATCAGTGGTGACAGCCATCCTAATGGATCAAAAAGTCTTGCTATTTCCGACAATGTTGTTCGTTTGGTTGGCACCGTCTGTTCTTTTATGTTAACTTTGAATTGGAAGGTGTCGTTCAATGGGCTCCAATGTATGCCCAGTGTCTTTATGGTATTTTCTTTGTCAAGGTTGATGATTGGCAATTAGAATCTGAAATGACATCCAGAAATTCCTTGTGATTTGTTGCCCATTTTCGAAGATGAAAACCACCACATTTCAATAATTTTATGAGTTGATTCTGAGCGTATCTGCAATCACTCAAAGTGTCACCTCCGGACATTAAGTCGTCAACGTAGAAGTCTTCCTTTAAGATGCTTGCAGCAATTGGATAATCTTGTTGCTCATCAGATGACAATTGATGAAGTGTTTTGACAGCAAGGTACGGTGCGGAAGCTGTTCCGTATGTGACAGTGGTAAGTTTATAGTCCTTAATTTTTTCATTTTTCTCTCAAAAATGCCACCCAAGAAGCCAACTGAGAAGTCTGCTAAACCAGGCGATAAGAAGCCTGAG
Source organism: Merodon equestris (assembly GCA_958301585.1). NCBI lineage: Eukaryota > Metazoa > Arthropoda > Insecta > Diptera > Syrphidae > Merodon > Merodon equestris. The sequence goes on from OY284416.1 coordinate 50,080,901, forward strand.
AAGAAACCTTCCACAACTTCATCAACCAGTGGCGCATCCACTTCAAATGGAACGAAGCCAGCTGCTGCAAAACCAACTGCCGCCAAGTCAGCAGCACCCAAACCAACGGCCTCTAAAGACAGTGTCCCTAAGAAATCCGCTGAAAGCAAGCCAGCAGCTGCAGCCGGAGCTGCGAAGAAGGTTCCAGCAAAGAAACCTACAACCGCCGCCAAGAAGCCGGTTGCGAAGAAGACTTCGCCAACCAAAAAGGTCGGATCTGCCAAGCCCAAAGGCAAGGATGCCAAGACCAAGAAGGTTAGTGGCAAAGTACAGTTGATGGTGGCTAAATTTTGTTATAATGTAATATATCATGCCGATCATTGAAAATGACGGATGCCCAACATTATCGGTCGGTAGAACCTCATTACCGATCTTCGTTTACATTAGCTGTGTTCTGTCATTTTAAATTGTTTGTGCAATAAAATTATTTCAAATTCTAAATAAATTGAAATTATCGATACGATTGCAATTTTTTCGACTTTGAGGAAGATCTATGCGATTGCCGACATATTCGTCACAAAATCAGAAGTATGGCAAAGATCATTTTTTTGTTATCCAATGCTCAGTAAGTTAATGTGAATTTAATACTTTTAATTGTAGGTTTATCATACAGCTTAGAATAAATAAAGCTGGTTTTAACTATATTTTGGACGTGTTGAAGGCAAAGCTACCACCAGTTGTCAGTTTATCATCACTGACTCCAGAGTTGAAGTTGGCGGCATGTTTAAGATTTTTAGCAGAGGGTGGAAACCAAACTGGCACTGGATAGGATTTCAATGTACTTAGGAATGGCACAATCAACGATTTCTGGTGTTCTCTCAGATATTTTTAATATTCTGGAAGAAACTCTGTGCCCAAAATGGATAACTTTAAGGTTTCCGAAGAAGAAAAGCGTGAGCCCAGACCATTTTTTTTATGAAAAGTCGAGAATACCGGGAGTAATAATGTGTGTTGATGCCACACATATCAAAATTGTCAAAGCTGCAGGTGAAAATTCTCACTTTTTACAACAGAAAAAGTGCTTACAGCTTAAATACCATGATAGTAATATTTAACGTCATATTTTAATTTTTTCTATTTTATCTATTTCAGATATGTGATCAAAGAATCAGATATGTGGATGGCAGATATCCTGGTTCCAGTCATGATTCCTTTATTTGGGGTAACAGCGATGCTTTCTTCTATTTTAAATCTATATATGACAATGTGCGATTATTAGGTAAATGCAATTTTCCAATATTTAAAGTCAAATGGTTATTACGTTCTTTTTTTAAGGGAGATGCTGGTTATCTCTTATCTCCATGGCTAATAACGTTTATAGATCTTCCGGTGTTGATACCCCAGAAAGTCGATTCAGCAGTAGCCATAGCATGGGATGGAATATTGTTAAAAGAACAATTGGGGTATGGAAAAATTGGTGTCGCTTTGATTGTAATTTGAGAATTAATTTTAATGTGTTTAATGAGGAGCACGGGTCAATAGAAGAAGTTACCGAAGTTGAAGACAGCCATCTTCATAATACACAAACAGAGATGTACATAATGGAGGCCATTAGAATTAGAAATGAAATTTTGTAAAATTTCATTTGAAATAACATTAATTTTTTTTCAAAACAAATAACAAATTTATTGTTTAAAGCAATATCACAAAAGCCTTCTTGGCAAAAACAAAATAACACAAATCAACCTTCACGGTCTTTTAAAGATGTATTTACTTTCATTAATTCCAGTTCCAGCAGTTCCTTCTTAATATTCTTTTTCGGCGCAATTTGTTCTATTCGCTCGTTATGCCTCTTCGTTTGTTGATTTATGTCATTTTGTTTGATTTGGGAATCATTGAGCCGATCGATTGTCCGGTAGATATTCCGTAAACATGAATTTCTTTCTTCGGTCTGCTTTTGGACTGTTGCCAGCACCGTCGACACATTTTCGTAGAGCTGTTCCTGTATCTTGATTTACCTCTCTAGAAGTTGCATTGGCTTCTGAACAGTTCTTTTGGACGTTTCATTTATTGTTCTGTGGGCGTTGGGATATTTGTTTTGCTCGGGTCATTTTCTATGTCCTCACAAGACATAGCCTCAATTTCGGTGTCGATAACTGTATCCATCTTAAAACCCCTTAACGCCTCCGTGGAGGAGGAAGCGAAGTTCAACAATGGTGCACCAAAACTTCTAGTTTGAGGCAAACCATTGGCACAGTCTTTTAAGCATATCATCTCAATGATCTCCTCTTCCAAAGGAGTGAAAAAAACCTTCTTATTTTCGCCTCCACCCGTTGCATTTTGTTCTCGCTTGTTGTGGCAAAGTTTCTTGAGAAGATCAGATTTGTGATCCGACCAAACCTAAAGTTTCATCAATGATCTTTATGAAAATAAATGAGTTTATTTATTTTAATTTATCTTCTTCCCCTCTGATACTTCCTTATTAGGAGGCCCCAAATATTATATTCTTGCTGTAAGTTTAACCAAAACTTTTGGGCGAACACTGTATCTTTTTTTGTGAAATTTCTGGCAATATCCGGATTCCTCTTCATATGTTCTACCAAAGCCTGAAACTGCTGGCGATTTGTTTCCCTGTAAATATTTTGTTCTATTTATTACCTGTAGATACTCGTATTTGATTATTTTACTCACTTCTTCAATTTCATCATTTTGATGACTGGAATCCTCATCAACTGCGTTGCGGTTGAGAAACGTCACAGCTTGTATAGAATGCGGATCGTATGCGTATTCAATGATGTCAGGTTATTAGACTTCTTTACTGACATTTATTCACTTGCGTTTTCAATGATGGCAAAACAAAAAAAGTAAGAGATTCTCACGCCGCTGTCAATCCGTCGTTTTCAATGATCGGCATGTATGTGAGAAGAAAAATGTAATTTCCAATCCAAGATAACACCCAAGTCCTTCAATTACGATACCTTCAAAGTTGGACACCGTTTAGGTCATAACGAAATTGTTGAGAAATGAGATGATTGGTTCCGAAATATAAAAACACAACACATTTAGAAACGCTTAAGTGTAAGAAATGTAACTCACACCAGTGGGATAGGCGTGTAAGATCCTCTTACAAACAATCCGAAGTGGATAAAATGTTTCTATAGATCTTTAGGCCATCAGCATAAAGAAGGCTTTGCGAAGATTTAAAAAATTGAGGGAAGATCATTGATGAATGAGATAAATAGCAACGGGCCTCAGTGGCTATGTTGTGGGACATCAGATGGTACGGGAAAAGGATCGGACAGGAAATTGTATATTTTTACTACTTGTGTTCTGCCTGCCATCCAACTCAGAGTTTTGGAGTAAAAACCTAAAGAAGACAACTTTGATAATAAAATGTTGTGGTTTACCTTGTCAAAAGTTTTGGCGAAATCTATGTTAACAATATAAGTTTACAATTTCTTTAAAGGTGTTCAGTAAAATAATTAATTAAAATGGAAAGATTCGTGGTGGTAGATCTACCCGAAACAAAACAATGTTGAAAGGGTGATATATTTATTTACATAAAAATATCATTTTCGATAAAATCTCTCTTCGAATAATTTAGGAATACAGGAAATTTTACAAATTGATCGATAGTTTTAAAAATGGGTGATATAAATGAGATTTTCCATTCCTCTAAGAATAAACCCTTACTGATGGATAGATTAAAATTGGGGAAAACCCATCGAGGCCAGTTGATTTACTACAATCGATTTGAGATAGCGACTTAAAAACATCAGTTGAGTTTATTTCAAGTGAACCAATTTAAAACAATTCTGGAATCCGAGGAATTTCAACAGAGAATCGGTCGTAGGAATTAACTGATTTAAAGTAATTAGCAAACATTTTCATGTCCACCACCTGGACATCTCCTTTGAGGTGGAGCCTAAATAATTCATGGAATTAGGAATGCTGTTTGATTTACGTCTCGAATTAATATACCCCCAGAACTGATTACTATTTTGTCTTAAAGTATCTTGTACGGCAAAAAGATACTAGCGATATAAGAAGCGATTGAAGTAGTCACACTGTTTCTGCAGATTAAAGTACTGGAAACAAAAATTAGGGTTATTCGGATTATAACGAAATTTTTTAAAGGCTTTATTCATTTGGTTTTTTAGATTAGATAGCCTTTTATTAAACCAAATGGGATTGGAACTCTTAAAAATTAATTTGTTTAGAACAAATAGTCCAATAGAATGCTTTAGAATAAAACAAAATGTATTATAGGCTAGTCCTAATTGATCAACGTCCCAATCAGATGAGGATGGTAATGTGTTGGAGAGAAGATTGATGAAATCACAGGAAAGACATTAACGAACGGCAATAAAAACACCTGCTCCAATCCAGACGTATATTTACATCTATCCTTTCCAAACATTAAATATTTCCCTAAATGAACCAACTCAGAAGTGAGAATGTCATCATTAAACCAAGTTTCTGTTAATATTATACAATCATACATTTAATTATTTAGTCTTGAGCGAAGAACATCTAATTTGGTTCTAATACCGCTAACATTTTATTATATGGGTGAAATATGTATATTTTTATCTGAGTTATTAAGTGTGATACAATTTTATTTTGCAAGGCAAAAGACTTGACTTTAAATATCAGGACATGAGAGCACACAAAGGGGACAATTTGAGGTACACAGCGTAAGGAGCTGTGGGAAACTATCACGTTTATACTATATCGGCTCGACTCAAGTCGTTTTGGAATAATGATTTAAAAAAAATGTATTTGCCGAAACAACAATTTAAAAAAACTGTAGAAAAATGGTAAGATCGATAAGTTATACTATTATAAGCAAACGTAGCTGAAATGGGAAATACCATTTGATTTGAGAAGAGTTCAGATATAATGAAGTGTGTTATGTTATATTATCACACACTATCTAATGCAACGCCCAACGAATGGTTGCCTTATTGATAACGCCATGGAGTCACCACTGACTTAGGTGGAACCTATTGCTTAGGTTAAATTTGGGTCATAATAAAATGCTTTTCTAAGCAGCAAGCTCTTTGCCAGAGTTCCCTTGCGTATCACTGCAAATTAATGAAAATACTCTTATGTCACTACGTATGCACTACCTTACATATAGTCGTCGGATATAAGGCAATGTTTTTTATTGCTCACTAGACACATTACCAACATGTGTCATGCCCATTGTACTTCTAGACTTACACCTCGAGTGAAATTTGTTGGGAGCCAAGGAAAAAAACACGTTGCCACTTTTTCTTATAATTGATTTTTACTGACCCCCGTCGCAAAAAGAGGGGTTTTATAAGTTTGACGTGTCTATTTGTCTATTTGTCTGTGTGTCTGTCTGTGGCATGGTAGCTCCTGAACGAATGGACCGATTTTGATGATTTTTGTTTTTGTTTGAAAGCTACCGTGATCGAGATGGTTCTTAGCTACAATTTATGAAGATCTGTTTAGGCGTTTCAAGGCCATCAGCTCTTCTAGGTGGCGCAAAATGAATCACCCTATCGGAAGATGTTATAATTTTTGCAGATGGCGTCGTACCTCAATCATATTTGACACTAGTAAACTAGACAGTTGCAGTATACACACAGATAAACACTGAAGCGCTATACTTTGGTAGAGCGTGGAATAATTGTCTCGATTTTTTTTACCAATAATCAGTCGGTGAAATTTTGTGAATTTCGACATCGATTTCCTAATCGTGCAAACTGGGCAAACATTCCGCTTAGCTACTCAACTTAAACAGACTGGAACCACAAGAGACCATGGAGGACGTGGCCACCACCGGACTGGTCGTTCGGCCGAGAATATCGCGGCTATGGCTACCGATGTCGCGGAGACCGAAAAACATCAACCATCAACCAGACGGGCCACACAATTGGGCATAACCAGACAGACCCTACAGTGAATTTTAGTAAAAAACTTACACATGTTCCCGTACAAAGTACAAACAGTGCATCAGTTACTGCCTGTTGACCGCCAGTCGCGTGTGAATGTCACGCGAATGAACTGTCAAGCCATTCAATCAACAACGAAGAGGACGATTTTGTGTCGAAAATCATCATGAGCGACGAGGTGCATTTACACTTAAGCGGTTACGTCAATAAGTAAAATCTTCGTTTCTAGGACATTGAAAATCCGTTATACACTCAAAGCCACTGTGTGGTGCGGCGTTCATGCGGGAGGAGTGATTAGGCCGTATTTTTTTTTGGACGCCATCGACAATACGATCACTGTTACTGACGAATGCTACAGGGCCATGATAAACGACTTCTGATTGCCGGGATTGGATGAGCGGGGCTTGGTGAACATTTAGTTTCAACTCGGTGCAACCACACACACAGCATAACACACAATGAGAATTGTGAAGGAAGCATTTCCTGGTCGCGTAATCTCCCGTTTTGGCAATTTGGCATGGCCAGCCAGATCGCCAGGTTTAACCATCTCAAACTTCTTTCTTTTTGGCTACTTGAAGTCGCGGACTTATGCCAACCAAGGTTCGCAGCCTTGGTTAGGAGAATATTCGACTGAAATACGAACATTTATCATGGGAAATCTTGCGGAAAGTCATGGAAAATACGATAAAACGGGTTCAAATGTGTATCAACACTGGCGGTAGCCACTGGACGGATATCTTATTTTGCCACTGGACGGATATCTTCTTTTCCACATAACAAAAAAAAAATTGTGAAGGTCCAAATAAAGATTGCATTACTCAAAGTCATTTTTATTTTATGTAGTAAAAAAGTTATTCAAAAACAAAATTGGATGGTAGATCTTGCGCCACCTTGTACATACAAGAAGCCCTATGCGTTGTTGGATAATACTTAAGAAAAATTTAATTTAAGTAGTTACCTGTCGCAATTACGTTCCGCAAGTAATTTAAAAAGAATAAAAAAAATAAAATTAAAAATTTTAAGTAACCCCCGACACAAAATAAAAAAACTAATAAATAAAAAAAAATAACGTTTTTCTCTCGGCATTTTGACTTCATTAAAAGAATCTATTAATATTTTTAATATAAGTGCCGCCGCGTGGGGAAACTGCTAAGTAAATAAAAAAAACCAGATTACAAAAAAAAAAAAATATTGATAATGATAAAGTATGGATTATACAAAGACCTACATCGTAAGTAAGTACCAAAACAACCATTTCCAATATTTTAATGCCACGCACGTGGTTCTCAAGCGAACGCTTCATATAGAAGTGATGCAAAATTAAGTTCATACGTACAATTTGAAACTAGTTGATATTTTTTTATACATTACACCTATGTAGATATAATTTGTTCTTTTAACTAGTTGTCTGTCACGTTTAGTACCTTTCTTATCTCTAAAGTATGTGGGACCTTTTTCTTCCACATAATTAATAATATACATACATATGTACCTATGCAAGTGTTTTATGTTGTGAAAACCTAATTATTTGATTAAATCTCGTTCTTTAAATTCACTTGGCCTTGTTCGTTTTTTAACCCCCGACGCAAAAAGAGGGGTGTTATAAGTTTGACGTGTCTGTTTGTCTGTTTGTCTTTTTGTCTGTTTGTCTGTGCGTCTGTCTGTGGCATCGTAGCTCCTGAACGAATGGACCGATTTGATGATTTTTTTTTTGTTTGATAGCTACCGTGATCGAGATGGTTCTTAGCTACAATTTATGAAGATCTGTTCAGGCTTTTCAAGGTTATTACCACTTTTTGTTAGCTGCGGTAGGCATCTTAGACACAATGACCTAACATTGAAACACCCATGTACCCATGCTGGTACTACTGAACTGGTACTCTGATGAAGGAACTCGAAGGTAGGAGACGATTACCTATTAGTAAACCTATTAAGTATTTGTCGATGACCATCGATATGGGTCTATATATTATTTAGCTGCGTAGTGGATCGTATCAGCCTTATAAACTAGGTTACCACCTGAAATATTCATACATATGCTCATTAAGTGTTAAATAGAATCGTTCTATAATTGAGTTACCCGTATGTGTATGGGGGACGTAAAATAATATAGAACCTGTTCGTCAATTAAGAAGTTCGTAATACAAGCCGTATTAAATTCGTTGTCGGCTACTATTTTAGAACGTTTGCCTAATATTGCTTAGCCTTAAAGTATCAACTATTGTTATGGAATTCCTATCTGGCAAGAAATAATTTTTTTTATTATTGAAACGTAATAAATTGTGAACATTTCATCACACTGCAACTAATATAAACTAAAGAGCAATTTTCATCTAATAAAATAAATGTAAATGTTAAATGTAAGCATAAAGTCAACAATTTTTAGAAAATTTTAATTAAATATGATCTATCCAGAAGGGTATAATATTAAAGGCGAGCGAATGCATAACTCGTGTACTTTAATACGTTTGAGTCTTCGGGTCCATACATTGGTGTCAATAAACCTTGCTGCATCCTGGTCTTAGCTTGGTGAAGTGCGCTCTCGCGTATTTAAAAATTGTCTCGTCTACAGTATCTAGTTTAAGACCGCGTTGTAAGTCCATGCTTCTTACATACCATGGGACTCTGGCAATGTCTCTAACGACTTTATTTTGAAACCTTTGTATGATGGCAATATTTGATTGAGAAGTTTTTATATTAAAAGTTTATTATGTCCTGATAGGTGCGATTTAGATGTTAGATGTTAAGCTCTTCTTTTTTCTTCTTCACGTGTTCCAGCATCTAAATTCATTCCTAAATAAAGGGTTTTCCAAAAAGGACTTGACAACTTTTTTTTTAAATAAAACGCAAACCATTTGAGATATTTCAAAAACTTTATTATCGGCTTTAAGTACAATCAAAACATTTATGAATGGAACTCGACTTCGTTCATATAGCCACCGCAAGCACGTTTACAGTGGTCGATTCGTTGGACCCAATTTTCGATGACTCGGCCACACATTTGAGCCGAAACGGCCGCTATTTCGCGTTCAATGTTTGCTCTGAGCTCTTCCAACGTCGTCGGCTTGTTGGCATAAACCGATGACTTAACGTAGCCCCAAAGAAAATAGTCTAGAGGCGTTAAATCGCACGAACGAGGCGGCCAATCGACTGGCCCATTTCTTGAGATAACACGCTCATCAAACTTACTCTTCAATAAATCGATTGTAACGTGTGCTGTGTGGCTTGTGGCACCATTCTGTTGAAACCACATGTCGTCCAAGTCCATATCTTCCAATTCGGGTCAAAATAATCGGTAATCATGGCACGATAACGCCATCGATCGTGATCGTAACGTGACGATCGTTATCGTCGATGAAAAAATATGGCCCAATAACGCCGCCGGCATGCAAACCGCACCGAACCGTTATTTTTTTGTGGATGAAGTGGTGATTCATGAAGCACATGTGGATTTTCACCCGACCAATAACGCATATTTTGCTTATTGACGAACCCATCGAGCCAAAAATGAGCTTCGTCACCGAAGATGATTTTGCGATGAAATTCATCATCTTGGCGCATCTTCTCCAGAGCCCAATCGGAGAACGTACGTCGCTTCAAATGGTCCATCCGCTTCAATTTTTGAGTCAGCTTGATCTTGTATGGGTGTAAACCAAGATCCTTACGCAAAATACGCCATAATGTGGTCTGAGCGATGCCCAATTCTTGAGAACGCCGTGGAATTTACTGATTTGGATCGTTTGCTACGGACGCCTGAACGACACTTCGACCAACCCGTTGTCTCACTGACACGGCAACATCACACAACGAATATGTAGACTCAAATTTTTGCACTAAGCTTGTTATTGCCTGTCTACTAGGGCGAGAATTACGACCGAAAATTGGAGTTAAGCTCTTAAAGTTGCGGTCACCGACTCCGAATTTCGATAGAAAATTTTTATAATTTGTAGAAGTTGCTCGTTCGTGTACTTTACCGTGAGGAAAATGTTGAGTTTACTGAATAAATTGACAATGATAGTTTGATGATTAGTGAAAGGGTGCGTTCACAAATTAAGTTCAAAGCTGTCAAGTCTCCATTGGAAAACCCTTTACTTAGCTGTGTTGGAGTTAGGAACTTGAGCATCTGAAACAATATATTAATATATAGCCAATAATAAATATTGGCTTCTGGGTAATTTTTTTTGTTGGTGAAATCAATGTGGACAGATTTTGAGTTGTTTAGGTGAATACGATATTTTTTGATCTTTTTTTGCAACTGTAAGTACAGCTGTGTCATCAAACGTAGCTATTGTGCAACTTGTAGGTGTTGGCAAGTTCTTAGTGAATAGAAGGTATAGCACTGGACCTAGGATACTTCCTTGTGGAACTCCAGCGTTAATTTCTTTCAGTTGAGAGTACGAATTGCTTTGTTTAATTCTAAAATATCTGTTTGAAAGATACGATTTCAAAAAGTTTGTGTATTCCTTGGGAAAGAGTGATTTTAGTTTTTGAAAAAGGCCTTCACGCCAAACTTTATCGACACATCCAAAAATCCAAAAATACAGCTGAACATATCTTTTTTGCTCCGAAGCTTTTTCGATGACGTCGGTAATTCGATGTACCTGTTCTATGGAAGTTTGTCTATTTCTGAAACCAAATTGATGCATTGGAATCATATCTCCACCAGTGATAAAAGGGCTTAAATTCTTCAGAAATGTTACCTTAGATAAAATTGGTAAAAAAAGAAATGGGCCTGTAGGATGATAGTTCGTGAGGATCATTTCCTGGTTTGGGGATCATTATGACGTCTGCTACATTGCAATGACAGGAAACATGGTTCAGGTTATTAAAATTGCCAATTTAACCAAAGCTCTTGGTTGTAGCTTCTGTAAGACTTCTGTAATTATTGAATCGAAGCCAGGTGATTTTTTCCGTTTCAGTTGGTATTTAATCATCTGATTTATTTCATTAGGTGTAATGAAAGGAATTTTTTCGTTCGGTTGCTGCACTTCTGACCATATTTCATTGATTTGCGATTCGTTGGGTTGAAAATTATCCATTAGATACTCAGCAAATACGTCGGTCTTTTCGGCATTTGTCCTAGCCCAGGTGTTGCCTGATTTTAAAGGTGGGTTCTGTTGTGTGGGATATGTTAGATATTTAATGGACTTCCAGAGAGAGTATTCTGTTTTTTTTTTATCGGCTGTAAATTCACTTACTAATCGGTGAAATAATTGGTTTTGGGACTCCTTTAGTTGACGTCTTATTATACATATATATTAATCTGTACTCCAAAAGGCCAAAATTCAGCGTCGAATGCATGTTCATAGGCGCAGGCAGGAACCCCCAGTTTAAAATTAACAAATCGTAGCAAAGCAATATCAGCTTCTTTCTTGACTAGGCGTTGACACCGAAAAGCGCTTTCCGGAAGATTTAACTTTTTTGCTACGAAAGAAATTACGTTGCTTTCCTGAACACTTATATCCAAACGAGAAAGGTGCAGAAACCTGAGTCTTGGGACGGTTTTGAGAGCATCATCTGCTGTGATCCCAACCGCAGAGCTTATCGGTACTGTCTTTAATACTTCCATTAGTACATTCCGTTGGGGCAGTGGCAACACTGGCACTGATGGCTGCACTTGCAACACACGTTGTTTCTTGTTGTGTTTTAGCGCAGGGTAAAGCATTAAGGCTAGCAGTAATCAACTTCTCTGTTGAAATCTCTTCCGTCTGTTGTTGTTGTAGGGCTTGTTCGAGAGAAAGAACTTTGGTTTCTAGATTAATTACCTTCTTGGATAAAATATTATTATTCTCTTCCAACATGTTGATTTTAGAGAGAGCGTTAATATTCAATTGCTGCAGCTTGATAACTTCTTCGTGTAACGATGAAAGAGTAACACTATAAATCGAGGGGTCTGGGAGATGTAGGAAGAGAGGGATCCGCTTTACTATCCGCGTCTGCGGCACTGAGCGACGGTGACGATATATTGTTTACATGTCTGGTGGAAGCACTGTCTTGGGCAGAGGTTATTAACCTCGTCGGGCGCGTTGGAATTGGACTTTGTTCACAATGGATGGATTTACGTCGTGTATTAGAGCAACTGTCACAACGAAAAAATTGTTTGGCTTTGTCTAAGTATTCAATATCAGCCTTTTTTAATTTAACGCACTTTCCATGATAAAATTGATCACAGTCCGAACATTTAATCTTGAGATCAGTGCGATCAATTTTACTGTTGCAGAGATTGCACTTCATGATTTTATTTATTGTTATTGATATACTTTTTTAATTAGACAATTCAATCAAATAATATGTAAATAATGTAATAATATATAATTTCACAAATTCCAAAAGAAAACACAACCGATCACGACGAAAGTCTACTTGTAATTGACTTGTCCACATAATTAAGTACAGTATTTTTGTTAGAAAAAAATATGTATATGTGTGATTTCATTTGACTTTTGAGATGTTTCAGATACCATGAAATAGGGTTTTATAGGGTTCCTACCATATTTACACATGTTTAACATATTTCTAGTTTGAAATTTGGTTTGTGGTTCAGCGGTATTGTTTTCAAAGACCGTTTCAAACTTTCTTTTGCCTAAAATTCAAACCCTCTCCGTTCCAGCAAGACTGAGAAATGTGTTCGGTGAGCATCCAATCTCTCGACCGGCGAATTGGCTGACTAGATCGTATGATTTGACGCCCTTAAAACTTTTTTTTATTTTATTTTATTTTTATGCCGATAAGCCAGCGTTAATTGTAGTCTTGGGAGAAAGCATCACACGTTTTATTAGCAAGATACCAAACAAAATGCTCGAAAAAGCGACTCAAAATTGGACCTTCCGTATGAACCCCAGATGCCTTGTTTAACATTTAAATGGAGTAATCTTTAAAAAATAATTGATTCATCAATTCGAAAATTTATAAGATTTTACACACTAACAATTTTCCAGTGATTTTTCTGACAATTAAAAACCAAATGCTTCCATCATCATAGAAGCGCATTTTCGTGGAGATCACATATATCACATAGCGCACATAGCGCTTAATAGCGCTACTCTACTAGCTATAAATTACAGCCTTACATTCTATTTAATCTTGAAATTCTCGATTGACTGTCTTTCATCTAAAAATCGTTGGCACTGACATAAAATTTCTGCAAATGAATTCATATACATATATCCGTCTCCACATTTTGGCTCTTTCCATTCATGTACCTGCGACGCAGTCAATCAGCTCTTAAATCCTTCAATTCAGGTGCACTGGTCTTAGCAAGAGTATTTTTGAAGATGTGGTACTTTCCTCAAATTACGTCCTCACATTGCATTTCAATAAGAATTGCATGCAAAACCTTCCAGTGTTGATGCTTATCAGATGAGAAAACTTCCTGCTAACACCTGCATTCCAATGTTGAACCATGGATCTAACACCTTCTTCAACTCTACTGCATCGATTACACCCTTTTGCACCTTCTCCATTTCTTCATATCGTCTCCAATGTAAAGGACTTGATTTGCGTTCCGTTTGCTTTCCCAATGCACAAGGGGGCAATTTATAATGGCATATGGCGCACTCTTGGGCATTAACCTCGAAACGAAAACAAAAACGAGCCAACCGGGAAGTCTATCCGTCGCAGTCGATAGAGAAACGGTTTGGAAGATGAATTTAAAAAAAAAAAAAACCTTTCGAATGCACGGACATCTACATGATGCCCAGCAGGTGACTGTGCTCTACAGGAAACATCCTGTAATAAATAGACGATGTAACCGTCTTGTGAGTTAACAAAAACACAAAAAAATACTCCATTATCGGCCATTATGCACCGAAATCATAACAAAAAACCGAAACTAGAGAGAGTAAGAATAGCCAAGACGAGGTCCCCTATCTCCTGCTCATACATTTATTCACTTTTTCCTGCTTTTTCATCGACTGTCACATTACCGCAAAAAACCACTACCCCAACTAGCAACTTACACCGGCATCATCAGCAACTTCCATTATGCATTCATTATTCATCTTAAAAGTGCCTTGTGCCACCGCGATGGCAGGAGCAGAATCTATCGCCATACAACGAGGAAGAAAATAGCATCAGAGTCGCAACCAGAACGAAACTAGAGTAAAAATAGCCCTCGGCTGGAGACTGGTACGTGACGTTTTTTTTTCCTTCCCGCCCTCGTTCACTAGTTTCATTCGTACGCTTCCTCCTCAATATGTTTTCATTATTATTTCCAGTTTCCAGGACGTAAAAAGAGGAAATTTTTAGTGCACCCGTGGTACCTTAAGGCTGATACTTGTATATCTTTACTCCTTAGCAGTGCTTGGCGAAGGAGGCACGGAGGCTGTCTTTCATAAATCTCTGCAATTAACTGGAGTTGTGGATATCTTTGCCGTTTTTGTTTCCTTATTGAATTTAATTGAATGTGGGTGATTTCTGGGTAGTGTGTAGGAGCAGAAATCAATTTGTAGCAAAGAATCTTCCTGCAGGTATAATACTGTTGAAATATTTGCATTCTCGTGGGTAGTTTCAATTTACTCGATTGAAAATAGTTGGTGGACTGTCTGGTGCTCTATACCATAGCTAAGAGGGAACGAGTCAAGGCGGTCGAGGAAAATTAAAATATTTATTGTATGGTATTTAAATTAAATATGGATTATGTGGACTATCGGGGATGTCCTGAACTTGAACTTCCTGGCCGGCGATTTTAATGCCAAACATAGTGATTGGGGATACAACATACGCAACACTAGGCCTACTAAGTAATTGGTAGGTTCTACGCAGCACTAAATATAGAGTCAAGTTGCTCACAACAGATAGTCCTATCCTTAGAGCAGTTCCTACCTGGATCTAATGCTGACATACTCACGACTGGGATTGGCGGACACGAACAAATGATCTATTAACCGTCTACGGACCATTCTATACGACAGTACCTGACGAGTTTGCGGAGATGGCAGAGTATGTCCAAACGCATCCCTTCGATTACAGTAGGGGGCGTTAGCCACGCTTTGCCCTGACGAGAGCGCTCAATTCGAGCGCCCCTTTCCACCGTCCAATAGGAAACTGTCAAACTACGAAATTGATATGTACCTCAGAAAAATGGACGATATAATTAAGCAGACGATGGATAGTACAATACCACACCAACGACACAACGATACCACAAACGTGTACCGAAACGCGACAATCGATGCACTGCACGGACAAAAAAGTTGACTCCTGACAAGACTCAAACTTATCTCAAACAGGCGTTTTACTGACAGACAAAACTCGGAGGTCAGGACACGGCGTAACTGAAAAACAGAATTCGTGCTGTAAAAGTCGCGATCTAAAACTTCCGAGAACGTCGGAGAATGAACGCTTGCTGCGAACAGTTGGCATCGATCCGGAGGACGCCGTCCTGGATGATGGCTTTTTCGTGGTTGAGATTCTCAGGTCGCGACAGAAGGAGCCGTTTTCCAGGAAGTGTACAAGGTGAATGATAGTATTCACCCGAACCACGACCTGGAGAACAGGGCTTCATCACTCCTACCTTAGAAATGATTTCGACAATTGGCGATCAGAGAACCTTGGTTTTACCAGGTTCAATGACGATTTCATGGCAAATTATGCCGTCACCAATGAAGGGGCGAATACCCTGTTTATTTCGACGAGGAATCTCTAGATGATCTTTGAGTCACTGAAGAGAAAAAAATCCGCGTGGAAGACAGCAGTGCTGAAACCAATACCCAAGGGAGGCGAAGATAGCTCTAACCCATCAAATCTTCGGTCGATAAGTCTCCTTCCAAGTGTTAGCAAGGTCTTCGAGAAGGTGGTCCATAGAGCCCTGTCTAAATAGCTTGAGGACAATAAAATCATTCCGGATAACCAATTCGATTTCAGAGCGGGGCTTAACACAATTCATGCTGCGTCGAAACTCGTGTCGGATATCCAGTGGAACAAATGCAAGAAGCAATGCACGGGTGCCTGTCTGATTGACTTGGGAAAAGCTTTCGACACCGTATGGTTAGAAGGTCTTTATTTCAAGCTCAGTCGGCTGGGCATAAGTAAACCACTGCTATATATGATTTTTGACATGTTGACCGGTAGAAAGTTCGTTGTGAAAATTGACAACGTGACTTCATTTGATATTAATAACGGACTGCAACAGGGTACGGTGAACTCGCCGATCCTTTCAACATTTACTTCAGTGATTTGATAGCTTCTCTTCACCATTCAATAGCGTATGCGTACGAAAGGATTAGGGTGTTTGAGACAATATCTCAGAACTAGTCTCGGATTACATAAAACACCCGAATCTGAGTACACGAAATTTTACTCGAACGAGATCTTATACAATAGGGCCAGGATTGTACGGGTGGATAACTTTCTGATAAAACTGATTCGAGGCCACGTTGCCAGAGCAATGACTTCAGTCAACAACCTGATCTACGGGGCTTACTTCCCTAATTACATGTACCACGAGAAAGTGCGTCTTAGCGGCCTTGTCCCCTCAGAGGCATTCCTATATTTGGATCAATTTGGGCTGATCCAGGATAAACTGGCGGTTTCGCTAAATTTTCCACGCGGTCCGTAAGTCAGTGGAGCGGCGACTCCTCTACGAACGCAATGTTGGGGAGATGTCGTCCGACGGCATCAACGCTTTTGGTTGCTGGAGCGGACTGGGTCAGTGGTCAACTTTAATAAGTCAGTCTCTTTAAGACAAAGCTTGCCACATTTCAACGGTAGGCTTATATGTATACTAGGGTAGGTTAGGTTAGAGTAGGAAAAGGCAGGCTAGTATGGCAGGTAGATTTAGTTTAATTTTAGCTTTAATTAAAAAAAAAATAAAAAAAACTAAAAACACAAAAAAAATTACACAACAATAACCAAAACCAAAAAAGATGTATATATTTTAGTTAAGGTAGGGTAAAGTTATTCTTAGCTATAAGTTCCATTGTTAAAAAAATATGATCTGATAAAATATCACTTTTCTTGGCCTAAGTTGTTTATTTATTTTAATTATTACAAGTAAATCGTAATCGTAAATCGTATCTTTAAGATGGCCGCCCAGAGAAGAAGAAATGCTCAGGAGATTCGTTTTCCAAAGTTTATTAACAATGCTGAAGGCCAACTTCTTGTGGAGGACGCCACAGATGGCGACAGTATTGCGAGGAACTTCTGAACAAACAGTTTCCCCGAGTGTACTTTCCAAGAGCCGGCCCAAATCATGCCGAAATATCCGACATCACAGTCGAAGAAGTTCGGTACGTGGTTAAAAACTCCAAGAAAAGAAAAGCTGTTGGGCCGGACGGGATACCCTCTGAGTTCTGGAAAAAGATGGGAGACATCGGGTCTAGATGGCTCATGGTTCTTATCTCCAAAGTTATGAGAGGCGATAATATGCCTAATCAATGGAGGGAAAGCTATCTTCTTCCTTTGCACAAAGGAAAGGGTGATACGCGAAATTGTGATAACTACCGTTCTGTCAAGCCGACTACGATCTGATGACCAATGCGGGTTTGTCTCGGGTAAATCAAGGACAGATGCAATCCAAAGTATATGGGTCATGGTGGAAAAGCATCGTGATTCTTCAAAGGACTTGCATATGGTGTTGGTTGATTTCGAGAAGGCCTTTGACCGGCAACCAAGAGATCTTTTATGGGTAGCGCTAAGACAAAAAGGAGTTCCAGAAACCTACGTGCGAGTGATCAAACACATGTACAAGAGAGCAACGACAAGAGTAAGATGCACCGCAGGAGCCACCGAAGAGTTCGCAATCAAAGTCGGTGTACACCAAGGGAGCGTCCTCAGCCCACTGCTCTTTATAGCAGTCCTTGATTGCTTGCTTGAAGGAAAAGTGACGGACCCTAATGTGCACCAGCTATTCTTTGCTGACGATGGAGCCATTATAAGTGATGATCAGGCGTCCCTACAACGAGAACTTGATGTGTGGGTCGACATTTTTGAGGGACACGGGTATCGTATTAGTTCAAAGAAGACAGAGTATCTGTGCTGCCCGTTCTCTGACCCTCATCAGCATATTCCAGACATTTACTTGAATGGAAGAGTGCTTCCCAAGTGTGAAAAGTTTAAATATCTGGAACCTATGATTAATAAGGAAGCAACTTGTGATGACGACATCAACCATCGCGTAAGCGTAGGGTGGATGAAGTGGCGGGAACACTCCGCCATCTTCTGTGATCGAAAAATGCCCCCTAAGCTGAAAGGAAGGCTCTACACTTCAGTTGTACGTCCGGCGCTCATATACGGTTCACAATGCTGGACAATGCACAAAAAGTATGAGAGCAAATTAACGGCAGCTTATATGAAGATGCTTCGCATGACAGCGGGAGTAACAAAGCGTGACAGAATTAGAAGTTCAAAGATCCGAGGAAGCCTCCACGTAAAAGAAACCATCACAAGAAAGATAGAGCGAGACCGACTCAGTTGGTATTGCCATGTTCAAAGGAGAGATCCTTTGAACTCCGTCCAAAAGGCGTTATCAATCAACATTCCAATTTCAACACGCAAAAAAGGCAGGCCGAAAAACAATTGGTGCAAACAAATGCAAAAACACTAGCATTTGATTGGCCTCAGCGATGAAGTAATCCCAAACCGGGAAGCCTGCCGCTACTTTCTGATGTCATACCGGCGGACCCCACAAGTGGACCAGTGGGAATGCAGTTAAGTGGGAAGTTATGGTCCTACACTTCTGACCATAACGACGCCGGAAAAAAAAGGAAAAGAAGAAGACATTTCAATATCTACCCGCTCTTATTGAATTGCTTTCATGCATTCAATTAACCACGGAAAAGTGCACCAAAGTATGATTATATTTGAAGTGCGAAACTGGAAAAGTGTGCAAGGTGGTTTGAGGATTGTGGTTTGAGGATTGAGGCTCAGAGTAATCCTGAATTTTAGCGCCGTATACTAGTAAATCATATTCTATAATGAAAGATTTTACTAGTCAATTCAATTTTAGAGGGGTGCATTCTTTTTGGCCCCCCAAATAACCTCCTGAATCCAAAGCCTGTAAACATGCCTTTATGCTAATGGCAGACTTAATACGGAAATAAAATGCAATATAATATAATTTCCTCTGATGAGCCGCAATTCGTACAACTTATCAAAGTCAATTAGTCGAGGGGTTCCTGTTCTTAGATTCTTTGGAGACTGGTTAAAAATCACTCCCAATCACATCATCATTCCATTGTTTACTTATTGATTAACCCCTCATCTGCCTACCCCCCCCCCCCCATTATCGTTCTCAATTAAATCTTCACCATATCATCAAATCACAATATCCAACCCATTCTTCTTTCAACCTACGTTTCCCAGACTATATTAATCTCGTGCGCATAAGGACACCTACTGAGGATTCGTAACACGCAAGTACAGTTTATTATTCATCCCACTTGACCACTAATGAAAACGGTTTGAATTCAATTCGCCTACGCCACTTATCATCAACAGATATACGGTATCGATCAGAGAATGTCACCCTCGGTCATCCATAACCTCCTTTTGCTTGATACTTGTCTAATTCTCTTCTCGGTCATAAGCTATCTCGCTACTTTGGTTGATGGTGCTGTCATTCCCCAAGTCATACGACCTGATTGACGATTCTGACCGGTTGCCATTGCGCTCAGAACTATGTTATTTTAGTGGTGGCTCTTATCTTTAATTACTCCTGGCGTTAATGGGAGTATGAGTCTAAATTTGATAGTAGTTTTCGTTTTCTCTTTTTTTTCTTGTTGCGGATGAAGACTAAGGACTGCTAGATTGACACGTGTATATAACATTATGCTCGGTTGGTGATCCGATTTCACACATATGTATGTATGAAGGTGAAGTGGTAATTGTGGACAAATGCTAATGAGGCACATTTTGTGCACATTAACGCCTACGGTGAACCGTAGGACGATTACTATTTAAGGCTAAATGCTTCGATGGAATGAGCGGGTGGATAGAGCTTTATGAATTCGTGAAAGTGCAAAGAAAAAGGAGATGATTAGCCCAGTCAATATTTTGAAATAATCTCCTTGAGAGTATGAAATTAATGATTGCTCAGGTCAAGATTGAGAAGCCCGAGTCATAGATGAGCCTGGTTATCTTGATGTGCCAATTAGCTTACAGTATCCCAAAGGAATGAAGGGGAGGATACCTACGAGGAAGTGGGGCTCGAGAAAGAAAAAAAGAAAAAGCTCGAGTGAGAAAAATCTGAATGTTTGGTATGGAATTGATGTTTCCGATAGTGAAAGTACAGTTGAAATAAATTATAATAAGATAATAACAATAAATAAATTATAAAAGTATAGTTGAGGTCGTTGATAAAGAGTTTGCCAAGAACACGCTGCCTGATTCTTGTAAGCACAACAGTATAGGAAACCATTTTAAGCCGAATATTTTATTACAGGCACCTTTTTAGCCTGCTCTTGATTTTGAATTTGGAAGAATAAGAAGTGGAATTGAAATTGAAATTGAAAATCTGTCATTTGTACAGAGCTAGTTTAAAATCAAATCGAACAAGCTGATGTTATGGCTATAAAAGATTTGAACAATATCTGAAGAGTGGACACAGTTTAGAGACCAGCTTCAAGATCCCAATTTTTTATCATCTCTCATTCACAACTGATGTTGTTGCACAATTCTTCCGTATAGGAATTGTTCTTAGCTATGGACAGACTTGAACTACAGACCTTCTGCTCAACAGTCCATGATGATCACCATTGCATAGAAAAGGTGTAAAAATTTACCGATGCTATTGTTACGAATCAACGTAGTGTTCATACAAAGTTTGAAAAATAGAGGTGGCTGAAACCACCCCGTGATTTTGATGAATCTTAGATGATCCGATATATCTGCATTAGCCAGGTCCGCAATCTCTGTAAAGAATCTTTGGCCTAGCGACACTAGGCGTCGATTCTGGAGAGCTGGACAGTGGCAAAACAGATGTTGGATCGTCTCAGTTTCTTCCTCATCGCCGCAGCTCCGGCAGAGATCGCTGGATCCCTGGAGCATTGCTCCAATGGGACAGTGTCCTGTGATCACTCCGACGAGCATACGGATCGAGTTACGGTCCAGCGCCAGGAGCTTCTTTGTTTTTCCGACATTGAGCTCTGGCCACAATGATCTTGTCGTGTAGCTGTCGTTTCTTGTAAGCCAAGACGAGTTGGCCTCTTTGATGATTATGTCGTTCGTCTGCTCTTTCGTTCCCTGCGATTGAGCTGTGGCCCGGGACCCAGCAGAGTTTAACTTTATGGTGTCTGATGGGCTTCAGTGAGTCGCGACATTTCTTGACAGCCTTTGATCTCGTTATACAGGATTCTATTGACTTCAGTGCAGCCTGGCTGTCTACGAAGATGGTGATATCAGATGGTGGGATATCGGCTACCTGTAGGTGTTTGGCTGCTTTCTCTATTGCCAGGATTTCTGCTTGAAACACGCTGCACAGATCAGGGAGTCTGAGTGATTCCTGTTTGTGGAGGGTATCAGAGTAGAACCCGGCCCCAGTGCCTGTTACCATTTTCGATCCGTCGGTGAAGAGGGTGATCTCATGGTCGTTGATTACGGCGTTTGATAGCCACTCTTCTCTGTCAGGGGTTAGCTTTGACTAATAAAAAAACCTTTGAATCCCCGTATTTCACGTTGGGCCCTAGAGCTACAAAGGTTTGGCCATCTCTTAATATTCTATTTATAGGCTATGAATCGTTTGAGTTTTCGCTTGCAGCAGCTCAAAAGCGAGATCCAAGAATCATTTCAATTGCTCTTGAACTGAAAATGCTGAAAGCCCTTTTTATGAAATGATAGATGGCTTAATATTGTGAAAATGCAAAGACAATGTTCTATTTTATATTCCATCTCAAATGGAAGAACGCGTCAATAAATTACCTGTTTGGGGGTCAATTGATCACCTTTCGGGAAACTATTGGTTTCCTCAAATAAAGGAAAGAGCGTATATAAAGACGTGTCTTAACCCTTATATGTATGTGTGAAGAAAATAACACCTGAATCCGTGTGAAAAGGTACCCGGGTATCTTCATATAAATACTAACGCTTGGTTTTATGTTTTCTTGTTCATTACATATAAAATCATTCAAATATAACATAATTTTATGTTATTCGAGATTTTTTAAAAGTTCTATTCGAATCTTTACGACCAAAATACCATTACCTCGTTTATATGCATTGTCGAAGGTTCCACCAATCATCGACTGCATATATACCTGGGTTGGTTGAAATGTACTAAAACCGACCCGACTGCACTCACTCAGCTCGGTTGGGTCGGATTTCTGCATATAAACCTAGGTTGAATTACGTGTTTATTTTCTTTTGATAGCTCCGCGTAGTCAGTTACTGCACAAGTGCTCACTGGGATTGGGATATTCCACCAAATTTCAATGCATGTACTGCAGCCTTCTTATGGAAATTTAAACCATGCATATACCATAAACGAGTTATATATGATCAGTCATCTAAATTTTGATTTCTGAAAAAAATGTAACGGAAATCATTTGAAAATCAAATAAACATAGTATGCTTCTAAAAAAAACTGTCACTGGCTATGTGAGTTTATTTTGCCAGTCGTTTTTGCGCAACGAAATCAAGTCAGCAGAGATAAGAACTCATTAGAGTAAATAAATCATAGGAGGTGCGTAAATTGAAAACAAAAAGGTTGATTTTATTGATTTAGTGTTATTGATTTGACTTATCGAAAACTAAAGATCGAAATGGATAATACCAAAGCAAGTTTTAGTGGGGCATTGCGTGTGCGTTGTCAAAGATATAACTCTGAAGAAATTCGGGAAGTGCTTTGCGAAAATGCAAGTGATGCAGATGTATTAGAGGCTTCTAAGAAGAAAATTATATTCCAAAAGCTGAAGAAGTTGAAGTTTCAGATGTTGAGCAAGAGCTTGATTTTGAATATGAAGCAGACTCGTCCGATTCAAATGAGAACGTGGAGGAACATGAGGTTGGGTCCATTGGAAAAGACGGAACTCGCAGGCTAGCACATCCTTTCCCAGAAACGCAAACATTTCGTCGCAACATTGTCCGCCAGCGGGGTGGAGCAACTAACTTCTGAAAGTTATTTACTGCAAAGGACATTTTCAAAGGTATTTTATGTAAAGACATTTGTGATATACTTTTGCGAGAAATGAATAGAAAAGGCTTAAAAGTAACAGAAGCATATTACAGGTTTCAGGATGATAAGTGTGTACATACATATATTCAAATAACGCACAAAAAAAAAATATATTTCAAAGATTTACTGAACAGGAATCCCACGCTTTTCTTGGAATTTTGATTTGTTGTGGAGTTTATAAATCAAATAGAGAGCACTTGACAGAATTATGGAAACCGGATCATTTTCCATTGATTCGCGCATCAATGTCGCAGGGTAGATGTTTTTGCGATTTATAAGATTTGATAACGATGTTACTCGCCCAACTTGTTTATAAAGCGGCTGCAATTGTCGACGTTTGGACAATGTTGCTATCAAATTTGGAGAAGAATTATAAACCATATGATTGCATAACGGTCGATGGGCACTCTATGGATATCGGGTACTGTGTACACGTTTTACGCAATATACGAGGGTGGTCCGATAAGTACTCAGCCTCACCGCCAGATGGCGCCAGTATCGCAAGAGCAACTTACTATCGCGTAGTATATTCTTGTAGACGGCTACTGTCGAAATTTCAGCCTGATCGGACTCGTAGTTTTGTTTTGACCGCGAGTGGAAACGGGAGTGTCTGCGAATTTTAGAAAAATATAAAAAGAGCAATATCGGTCGGTGATTCGATTCTTCTTTTTGGAAGGGAAATCGCGCAGCAAAATCAAAAAGCGTTTGGATGCTGTGTAGGGTGACTCTTCTCCTTCGATGGCGACCATCAAAAATTGGTTTAACGAGTGGTCGCACATTGGTTTTTGATGAGCCACGTCCAGGTGCCCCGAAAACGGCTACCACGGAGGATAGCGTGACAAAAATGCACGATCTCGTATTGACAGACCGCCGATTGAAGGCGCGCGAGATAGCCGAGCAGCATGAAATTTTGGGCATGAAAAAGCTGTCGGCGCGATGGGTGCCGCGTTTGCTCACTCCGGACAACAAGCGCAACCTTGAGACCATTAAGCGCAATCCCAAGGAATTTCTGCGTCATTTCATGACAATCGACGAAGCATGGATCCACTGGTACACACCAGGGACCAAGGAATAGTCGAAACAGTGGACTTCACCCGGCGAACGTGCTCCGAAGAAGGCGAAGACTGTCCCATTGGCCGGAAAGGTGATGACCACCGTTTTCTGGGATTCACAAGGTGTGATCCACATCGACTACCTGGAGAAGGGCAAAACGGTCACAGGGCTGTACTATGCCAAAATATTGGGCCGATTCGACGCCGAATTGAAGAAAAAACGGCCCCACTTGGCGAAGAAAAAAGTGCTCTTCCACCATGATAACGCACCGGCTCACACCTCCGCCCTCGCCACGGCCAAATTGGTTGAATTGGGCTACCAACTGTTGCCCCATCTACCGTATTCTCCAGATTTGGCCCCGTGCGACTTCTTTTTGTTTCCAAACTTGAAAAAGTCACTCGCCGGGCAGAAATTTCGGTCAGTCCCGCCACGGAGGCCTACTTTGCAGAACTCGAGAAAACGTATTTTTCAGATGGGTTAAAGAGGTTGGAGCATCGCTGGGTCAAGTGTATCGAGCTAAAAGGAGACTATATTGAAAAATAAATCGCCATTTCTCCAAAATTATTGTTTTTCTTTTGTAGGTAAGTACTTATCGGACCACCCTCGTATAGGTATGCCATCGAAGCTTGAGAATAAAAATATTTTGGGCTTGTGATTCATCAAACTCGTGTCCACTTAATGGACAAATTTACAAAGAAAAACTAGCTGGAGAAGAACGCCAGACAAATGTAGGAGAAAAAATAGTCTTGGACCTCGTTGGCAAATACACAAAAACTCGGGGAGGAATGTGACAACTGACAGCTTTTTTCACTTCAATGCAACTGGCTCATGTACTGACTAGCTGGAATACGACACTTGTGGGAACTGTGAGAAAAAATAAACGTTTTCTCCCAACAAATATGCAGGCACATAAGGATAGACCAGTGTGTTACAGTAACTTATGTCCACAAGAGGAAGAGAGCAGTTGTAATGCTTTCAACAATGCACACTTCTCCTAGTAACATATACAAAATACCGAAACCCGAGATTAAATCCTAATATAGCAAAACCAAAGGTGGCGTTGATAATATGGTTAAGTTGCTAGGGTAATACACATAGCGAAAGACAGACAGATGGCCTTTGGCTCTGTTTTATAATATGATTGATATAGCAGCCTTAGCTTTTTATATTATTTACATGGACCATAACCCTAAATTTTCCTCCACTGACAGGAGAAGGAAGTTTTTGAAGGAGCTAAGCCTTCAACTCTGTCAAGAAAATATAACATAGCGAGCTAGAAATCCATTTGTAACATCAAAACTACACATTCGTTCAGCAATACCGGAAATACTTGGACAAAACCCGCTTCCCCATGCATTGGCTGGGGCTTCAAGTTCAGGCAAATGAGACGCAAGTGGTCGCATTGCTGTCGTTGGGAGTTGCTTTACGTGTAGAAGCATTAAACCATAGGAGACGCAAACATGAAAAGCATGTACCAATTGTTCTCGACCTATTTGCGATCAATATGCAGTAACCGAAGCAACGTGCAACACCTGTTTTCAAAGATCTGAATAAAAAATTATTTTCTTTTAATTTATTTATTTAAATAAAAACAAAAAGAGAGTTATAATTGTACATTTTTTTGATCTTTGGACGAAATTCATTGCTTTGGGTTCCTTACATATGAAGGTAACCAGCTATCTTCTCACACGGTTTCTTCCTATTCGGTCTACAAAGTTATAGTTAGGAAAAATATTCGCAAAACATAAAGTTAGGAGCTATCATAAACTCACGTGCACATAGCTAGTGAATCGAATAATTAAATCGATCATTGAAAATTGAAAAGGTACCCGGGTACCTCGTCACCCATTCTGGCAAGGACGAAGGTACTTTACATGCTATACCAAAATGAGATGTTCCTGTCGATACTCTCCATGTTGACCACCTTGGACCTCTACCGAATTCCTTTGCAATGAGAAAACATGCCTTTCTAGTTATTAATGACTTTATAAAGTTCGTCAGACCTTACCCAAGCCATTATACATCAAACAACATTTTTTTTTTTAAATTTATTTAAGGCCTAATCGACTTATGTCTGATCGGGGTAGTTGTTTCAGGTCGGAAGAATTTTCCGATTTCCCGTGAGTGTGAAACATAAAAAGATTGCTACGCATTCTACTCAATGGACAATTTAAGCATTATTGAACCGTACCATAGTAGAGATCGAATGCATAACAATATCCGTTAGCGCTTGCCATTTCACAGTTCTTGTAGCCAAATCTTATGCGTTTTCCCCTAATAACCTTTTTCGATGGTTGATAAGCATAACATTTAATCATCGATTGGTCGACTGATAGATCTTCGTGGCATATTTCCCATTGACAAACCTTTTTTACCAGTACCTCACATAAATTATGAATTTTAAACATTTTATCATTGGATGTTTCAGCTAAATGTAGATTTTTCTTTATTTCTAAGTACCTGTTTGTTAACATACAAATAGTTTCAGCAGAGAATCCAATGTCTTCATCTTAGCTCAGTACGTGCACTCTCTTGGTAGCTTATGATAACCAGACATAAATAAAATGCAAGAAGCCCACTCAAATCATTCTCAACACAAAACCATGTTGATTGTGCTACCCTGCGTATGCCTACCACGTGCTATTTCGTATAATCAGGTCGTATATTTCATCATCAAGTATTTTATTATTTCCACAGTTTACTAATTCTTCAATTAACTGGTTGCTTCTAGCCTGTATACCGACAGCAAGTGGGTATTTGGATGAATACGAGTTGGCAAAGAGTCAGGCGACGACGTACCAACGTCGTTTATTCGAAAGAGGTTCTGCATTCTATCCTCCCAGTCACTGTCGTCCCGGCGTGTCATATGTCGACGAATTACCTGCAAAGTACCTGGCACGTCTATAGGTAAAGTAGCAATTTCTACTGCATCTTCGTCACGCTCCTGTTCATCTGTGTGTGCACTGGGCTCAAGTGGCACAATCACGATATCAAATTCATCGTTGTCTTCAAAATGCATTAATTCTGGCCGTAAAGTGAGACATTTTGGGTCCTTACATCTGAGGGCAAAAAATACGAATATTCAATATGCTTTAGCCCACTCACAAAACCAGGACTTCAAATCCCATATAGTAAAAATATAAAAAAATTAACCAACTAAAATCATTATAAACTGTACCTATCTCACTTACATAACCCATAAAACTGTGTGTAATTGACGGGAAATTCGGTAGTTAATGTGTATTTTCTTAGTACAAAAAAATAACTAGAATTATCTGCTAGTTATACTAAGAACTAAACCGTGAATTTCACTTATTGCTTGGCAAGTAACGTAAATCAAAGTAGGAACTGTCCTTTTTTCAGTACAGAGGGCGTAAGCGGGTAAACTATCAAAATCGTCCCAAGCCCTGCATGTATGCAGGCAAAAGACCTCAAACCCAAATCCCATCTTACCAAAATAAACCGCTCCTATAAATTCAAAGAAATTTCCACATAGATTCTCAATTGCGTACAGCGAATCCACCATCTCACGACGACGATTATCCACCCTGACATTCAAATAACTGGAAATGTTTCTTCAAACAATTGCTACGCTTTCGAGCAGCAATTCAACATAGATGAAGCAATGCATTATCCGGATTTAGTTGATACATGAATCACTAAGCTGAGGAAGTTCAAGATCAAGAGTTCCTTGAATATTCTGATATCCATTTTTTAAGTTAACACACTCTTCGATGTAACACGAAGAGTGACCCAATTCCTAATTTCCTAATCGATACAGGCTTCTCTAAGGATTACATCCAATCTAACCTAGTACAAAACCCCATTCGTAATGAACAGCGCTTCTTAGCTAAATCTATCGCTGGTGACATTGGGAGTACATACCACATCTTCCTCAATATTTTTGGACAACTTGATTAAAATTTAAAATTGTTCGTTCTCCCAACCCTAACAACCTTCCATGGGATTTTAGGAAATGATAATTTAAAAGTATTAAACGCTATCATCTACATACTTGCAACAAAATTGTATGATTGTTCTTAATATAATAAAAACTAGGATTAAACAATTACAAACTCTAATTGTAAATTCGACAGACATTAAACTGGATCACATAACGAAATCTGAGAAAAATGCCATACGGTTGACCAAGTTCCTTCACTTATATCGGAACCCAATGAAAAGCTTACCTGTACAACCAACATAGTTGGTGAAATTCGAACCAATATTATCCGGTGTATTCAAAATATTACCCCAAGCCTGCTACACTCAAGGACGAAGTGGAAAAGCAACTATAAAAATTCTTTGAGGACGGTATCATTCAATCATCGCGTTCACCTTATAATTCCCCAGTGTGGGTCGTCCCTAAAAAGGTAGACCCATCTGGCAATAAACAGTACTGTCTTCACTATCGGAAATCAAATTCAGTAGCCATTTCGGACCGATTCCCTATTCCGAATATTAGCAAAGTTTTATCTCAACTGGGACAAGCAAAATATTCTGTCTTAGATTTAAAAAGCGGTTTGCATCAAACCCGACTCAAAAAGAGGATGTTGAAAAAACGTGTCTTCCCTTCGGACTGAAAAATGCGACTTCTATTTCTCAACGTGCACTGGACACGACATTCTCCGAGCCCACATTGGCAAAAAAATGTATGTCTATATTGTTGAAATAATTATATTTAGCCAAAACGAAAATGAACACATGGAGCACGTAGAGAATATATTCCAATTAATAAAAAAAAAGTTAACATCGAGGTACAATTGGACAAATGCAAGTTCTACAGAGAAAAAGTTGAATTTTTGGGCTCAATTGTACCTTCGAAAGGTTTGTCGATGAGTCCCGAGAAAATCAATGCCAAGAACGCTGAAGGACCTTAGATCAGGTTGTTATAGGCATTTTGTTAAAGATTGCGCGATTACGATTACGAGATTAAGATTAAAGATTAGCCTTTAACAACCGGCGAAGAGGGTCCTATATCCAAAAATAAATAAAGCAAAGTCTTAATATCTCTTTCCACAGATGCCATAGGGGCGTTTAATAAAATTAATAGTTCCCTCATCTCCCAAGATACACTCCTTGTATACCCGGACTTCAAAAAGAGCTTTGAACAAACAACTGACTCATCGAATCTCACCATCGACTCAGTTTTATCGTAAAATAATAAGCCAATAACATTAATTTCAAGAATTCTTAGTAAAGCCGAAGAACACTACGCGAACAAGAAATGTTGACTATTATTTGGAAACTCAACACAATTAGAAATTACCGGTACGGTACAGCTCACGTCAAAATACGTACGGACCAGTAACCATTAAAATACCCCTTAAGTAATAAAAACAATTATTCAAAAATGAAACACTGGAAGACGATTTTAGAAGAATACTCTTATAAACTTATTTACAAACCAAGAAAGGCCAACATCGTTGCTGACGCAATTTTCCGCCCCCCACTAAGTTCCCAAATAAACTCACTGGCTGCATCTCAACATAGTGATCAGAGTTCCTCACATAATTGAATCCCCTCTGTAGAAAGGTCCATCAATAATTTAGCGTACCTAGCGTTATGAATGAACGTTACACTAATGAGTCAATAATAGGAAAAGTCTAAGAAATTTATTACCTTAACTTTAAATCCTACAAAATACGCTTTACCCAATCTCATGTAGTGGTACAAGAGGATCGCATTCTTAAAGAATATAAGAATGAAATTCAGATCCTCCAGAAATACTACTTCCTTAAGATGAGAGCTCGTATTTACGAGATAATAAAATACTGCCGTGTTTGCAAGGAACAAAAATACAAGCGTCACCGAAATAAACCACAAATTCAGGAGACACCAATTCCCCAATTCCCAGATCACATTGTTTACTTCGATATCTACGCAACCAATAAATACCTAATACTTATAGCAGTCGATAAGTTTTCAAAATTCGCTAAGGTAAAGATTAGCACCACTCCGCTGACACAGATGACATTAAGAAAGGACTACAAGAGAAAGGTCATGAATATACACAACATACTACATAGAAATACAAATGAACCATTGTCACTCTTTAATATCGAGATAGTCATGAGTGTCAATAACAAAAACATATATGACATTACACGTCTACTCCATTCCAAAGTACCCTTCGAACCACCTTCACGAACGAACCTTCAAAAGAATCATTTGGCAGCGCCCTGTGTAAAATGCGCGAGTCCCTACAAGACCTTAGACTGGCAAATAACATCAAACGAAGGCAAAGTAAAATGCGCCTTATGTAATGGCTGCCACACAGCGCAAATTGTAAGGGTTGCGACATCTACAAAGCCTTAAAAATAGAGAGCTTTCATCCAATACATAACAATTACCCCCCAATAACTGAACAGAAGAGTCCACGAAAATTAGACAAGATACAACCTACGCCCAAGTGACTGCGGACGACACATGCCACAGCCACAAACTCATAAATTGTAGCATCTCGGTTGAAAGCACTGACACAGGACCAGCAGCACAAGCATCAGAGAGAAGACAAACATCCCACCAAACTACAGAGTGCGTCATCACATATGGGTCGATGTAAACTTCGAATAACTTCAACAATTGTCAACCGATTTTCATACGTCATATCATTTTGGAAACGTCAGTCAGTACAATTTTAATTTTAACCATGAATCGCTTCACACCAAAAGAATGCGCGGAAATAGTTTCAATGTTTATTAAAAATGAACGCTCGATTGTACTAATTCAACGTGCGTATCGTGCAAAATATCGTGATCGTGTTGCGCCCAAAAAAGATACAATTCGTCGTTGGGCCTCGATTTGTCTTCAATTAGGTTCTGTGGCAAGCCCTCGTGAGCAACCTAGGCTACGTCCGCGGCGTTCAAGCTCAGCTATTCAGTCTGTGAAGGCCAGTGTTCAAGAAGACCCAAATTTGTCATATCGGCTCCGTTTGCAGCAGTTAGGCATCAGTGGGAGCACTTTGCGAAGAATTTTAAAGGATGATCTTCACTTATTTCCATACAAGGTGCAGATAAATCAAAGAATTTTGCCTAAAGATGAGCCACGGCGCTTGGCATACGCACAAAATGTCGTTGCAATGATTAATGCTGAGCCAGAATTCTGGCAGCAAATTTTGATGACCGATGAGGCACATTTTACGCTCTCTGGCTCAGTTAATACACAAAATTGTCGCTTCGGGGGCACCGAAAAT
Source organism: Merodon equestris (assembly GCA_958301585.1). Lineage (NCBI taxonomy): Eukaryota > Metazoa > Arthropoda > Insecta > Diptera > Syrphidae > Merodon > Merodon equestris. Next base: position 50,112,159 of record OY284416.1, read on the forward strand.
CTTCAGATTATTCACGAAGAGCTATATGATCAAAAGTTACTATTTGGGCCGGTGCATGCGCTACAACCATCATTGGACCGTATTTCTTCATAGTTGGCGATACAGTGGATGGCAATCGATATCGGATGTTGGCCCATTATGTGGTCCCAGAAATGCGTAAAAAAAGCTTATTTCACTTTTGGTTTCAACAAGACGGCGCCATGCTGCGGACAAAACAATGAACCTTATGCGTAAGAAGTTCCCTGGAAGATTGGTGTCAAAAAAGGGCGTTATTGATTGGCCTCCGAGATCGCCGGATTTGACTCTTCCAGACTTTTTTCTTTGGGGATACTTGAAGAGCAAAATGTATACTAACGGCCGGAAGACAATAGAACAGCTCAAAAGAAACATTAGTGCGGAAATCGCAGAAATTTCGACCGTAATGCTCGAAAATGTCATGGAGAATGCGCGAAAACGAGCCCATTTTTGCATCAGCAATAAAGGCGCTCATTTAATTGATATTGTTTTCATAAATTAATCACAATAAATTGTAAAGTTCGAAATTGAATAAGAGTGTTTGAATTTCTAAAATTTACATCGACCCATATGAGATGGCGCACGCTGTACCACCAACATTAACGAAAATAGCTTATCTGATCTAAATGAAATTGCAGAAACACATTTCATAAACAAAAGTTTCCTCAGAATACCAGGATTCACCATTTCCAACACAAATCACACAGATGGGAAAGCTGGTGGTGGCACAGCCATTATAATAAATAACACAATCAAATGCATTGAACTAGAACAATACAGACACGAACGCATACAGTCGACCACAATTCAAATAGAAGACTCTCAGCTCTACAGTGTCCACCAAAACACAAAATCGAATAAAGGTAATCTACAATAATAACTACAACTTACAACTTAGTACCGGCGAACCTACTTACTGCCCTACTGACCTACATAAAACACCTGACCTTATAGACTTTTGCATCACCAAAAACATACAGAGAAAAACATTACAAATCAAATAAAGTTTGGAATTTTCATCGTACCCCTCTCCCATTCACCCAAAATACTCATCTAGAATTACCCCCTTTACAACGCAAAAACTGATGGAGATTCTTTTCGGGTATATATAGAGCAACACAGGAATTTGCATATATCATTGCAAACACAACACGGCATAGAACGAGTTCATTTTAATGATACAGTAACTGCAACACCATTCGATAATTCAAGAAAACCTAACTATACACTACGCCAACACCAATTTGACAACAGATAGAAGAAAAGAGAAGACTTAGAAAACGATGGCAGACTGCAAGACTACCACAGGATAAAAGTGCATACAACTAAGCAACCAAAGAACTCAAACTGAGACTTAAATTTACTTATAACGATCAACTCAGCAACTAGTTAAAAAAATTTACTCCAACTTTTGAGACCAACTATTTACTCTGGAAAGCTACCAAAAAACCTTAAAAACAAAATAACGCACCAGAGTCCACTGCAAAAACCAAACGGAACATGGGCCAAGTCCAACCAAGAAAGAGCAAACTTCCTAGCCACGCAATTCACGAACGAAAAAGATAACGATATCACAATACCTCCACAACCAAATTTACCCACCACTAATTTAAAGATAAAAAAACAACAATAAATGAGACCGAACAATATATCAATAGAAGAAATAACCAAAACAAAGCCCCAAGGTATGACTCCATTACTGGAAAGATGTTAAGCCAACTTCGTCGACAAGCCATAAAATATTTACGAAATATCTATAATGCACTAATCCGACTGAAATATTTCCCTAAAACCTGCTCAAATAACTGTAATTCTGAAACCTGCGAAAGACACAAAGAACCTTCATCCTACAGACCGATAAGTTTACTAGGGAAAGTATTTGAAAATATATATACATATGTATATGACAGACTACTGCCAATACTTAACAATAATAAAATATTACCTGGCGATGAATTAGGCATCCGCAAGTAGTTTTTCACAGAGTAACCAATAAAAGCACAACGGACCAAGATGAAAAGAAATACTGCATAAGGATATTCCTAGACGTAGCAAAAGACACAAAGGACTACTTAATAAAATACAAAACTAAGCCCCACCAGACTTCTATCTCATCATTTAAAGCTAGCTCAGTGAATGTCATTTCTATGTAAAATATAATAACCAACGGTCGAACATCGTAGAAACGAAATCAGGAGTTTCCCAAGGTTGTGGTCGTGGTGCAATGATAATCATCACCGACTGTTGAGCCGTAGGTCTGTAGTTCAAGTCCGTCCATAGTCAAGAACAATTGCTATACGTAAAAATTGTGCAACAACATCAGTTGTGAATGAGAGATGATCAAACAGTGCTGATGAAGGCATAACATTTCCAATATACATAACATATTTCCAATATAACACCTTTAATGACATGGAAAACAAAAGAGTCACTGTGAACTACAACCAACGAAAACTCTGTTGAATCTCTCAAATCCTATCTAGGACAAGCACCCCCGGAGAATAGTGAACGAACATCTTCGACACAAACCATCTGCACCCCGTCCAGGTTGTGTGACAAACACCATAAGAGCGTACACTCTTGAACCTGCACGAATTATAAAAAAAAAAAATCATTGAAGCAACCACTTATGAAGCTTGACGCAAGGACGACGACACTGTGCTGTATTTCTTCCGTGACTATCTGTATTGTATTTTTGTTTCCTAATTTTTTCCAGGAAAATGGAGAACACATTAAAATGTAAGTCACGACAAATGTTATCCTAAGTCCTATTCTGTTATATCTGTTATCATGAAAACTGGACCAACGTGATACCTCAAAACTTTACTCCAAATAAATACCTCTATTATATTAATAATAATAATCTTATTCAAATATTTTTTAGCCTCGGAATCACCACGGATTCTTTTTTGGAAAGCGGAGAGCTTTTAGATTTTTGACCTAGTAAGAAAAAGATTTGCTGCATAGAAGGCAGTCCACCTTTTTTTAAATACCCAATAAATTTTTAATTCCATGATTTTATTTTAATATTACTCTCTGCAATAGAGTACACATAATGACTGAGACTGCATACTGCAATGAACAGTTTTGACCAAAATGTTATTGAATTTTTCCATAACATATCGCACAATGTTCTATGTTTAAAAGTGTTGTAATTACTTGGTACCTTGAAACATTTCTTCTTGAGTACTTTAAGTACTTTGAACCTAACTACTCCAAAACGCACATTCATGTTCTCGGAATCAAGGGGGACAAATGAGCTCATTGCCGCAACCACATTTTCATCTACAGCCTTAAATGCCCTGCATCATTATGGTTGGTAATTATAAAGCTTCAGATCAAATCCCCGCTCTTAAATGTAAAACTGTCATTCCCATATGCATGCCCGCAACATGAGGAGAAAGTCGGCCAGTTATTTATCACTCCCCTCACTCCATACATGACGAGTTCAAAAATTGTCTCCATATTTCCCCGAAAAACGACCTCTGCCACCAAGGCCACCTTGTCATTTCGTAAATGTACGAGTAGGAATTGAAAAATAAAATTTATAATAAACACTACCATGTATGGCAATGAAACTCTAGGCCATTTATCTTATCCATACCCACTTGGTACCGACTCCACGCTGGAGAGTAGGAGACTTAAAAAAGAATACATAGACAAAGCAGGACAACAAGAGCAAAAGAAAGGCAATAGAAATCTGAAAGAATGGAATCCTTAAAATAAATGGGCCAACATTTCCTGCAATTTAGAGCACCATTAGAGTGGAATTGATGGCGGCATTTACCCGAAAGTACTCTTGGGGAGAACCAAGTCGTGCGGTTTATAATGAATTTTAAGCGTCGTAGCTAGAGTAGCACAGGGGAGGACAACATTAAACAAAAAAAAAAAATGGAGTTTGAATCAAATTGCACAGATGGTAGGGAACAATGTAATATCTGATTGAGAATTATGAAGCTTCGTGTCGATGTAAAAATGGAACAACGTAAGGACAAGTTAATACAAACATGAAGACTAAATGCCTCTATTTTATTTCTGTAGGTTTTAATATCATAAGCTTGAAAATAGCTTTATTTAATTTTCCAATACGGTTGTGTTAGAAGAAATGCGGACAAGCCAGTGTCACTTACCGACTGCAACTATAGAAACGTTGTAATACGATGTACCGACTCGCCGTATTCACCAGAAATGACACACAACCAGGCTGAAGATCACTTCTAGTCTTTCATTGAAGACAAAAATTATGTCGGATTACCTCATATTGTTCCATTTTTCTATTTTCCCAACGCGGGAAAAAAGTTACACAATTTTGAAGCGCTGATGCTTTCCTGAAACTAGTATAAGATCTCTGGTGTTTTTATTCCTCCTTAGGGGAAATTGAGATACGGAGTTTCATCTCGAAGTTGAATAAGAGGTGCAGGTAATTCGTCCACTTTTCCCAATAGATATGGGTACTTTTTTACAAGTATTACATTGGTACCAAAATTGTTCGGATGTTTTGCATTAATAACAATTTGACCGATATTTTTGATTGATTTATTCAATTGGACGTTTATCTTATAATTAATGGCAGAAGTTCCAAAAAGTACTCATCTCCGATTTTCTTGAACATATAAGACGCATAGTCTAAATCATAAAAATCCAAAGCGATGTTCACCGCAAACTAATGTAAGGGACTAAAAGGACAGTTAAAATTTGAAAATCCTAGGAAAACTTATTGAAATATCTTCTAAATCGTAAAGCGTATGCAAATAAACTGCATCTCAAATTAAAGCTACGGTCTAAGGCTTTCATCCTTTGATAAGTTTTAAATTTATAATTAATTTTAAAAAAATTTATTGTATTGTATAAAAATAAATTCATAAAACAATTTATTTTCTAAAACAAAAGGAATAACAGAGCTATATTTTTTCAGTGTCTTATAAAACTTTAGTTGCTCAAGCGCATTCATAAACAAAATCCGGAAAATTGATTTGAATAATGTTAAAATAAAGATTCTTTCCCATAATGCCTCGGATTGTGACCAATGGACCGACACAGAGGGAGCCAGAAGACGTTTTGCGTCTCGAAAATGTTTTTGTTTTTTTTTAATTATTATGAATGCCTGTAATTCTCTGAAAACTAAGAGGCGAATAGTCAGATCATATATTACAATAAAAATTTTATTTCTTAAAATACCTTTTGCATTATACAGGGTGTTCCACGAGCAGTGTGCCAAAAAGCTAGAGCGTGTAGGTCTGGTCAAGACAAAAAAAAAATCGTATGAGAGGGGGGGTCTATTCCTCCCCGTTTAGCCGGGAGGGGCAATTTTCTAAAAAATTGACTTAATTTGGAAAAAAAAATATTAAAAACCAACACTTACATCCACAATGCCGCGATATACTTTTTTGTAAAGCCAGAAACCTCTTCTTTCATCCTGTTTTTAAACGAAGCTGTTTTAAGGAATAGTTTTTGAGAAATTAATTTTCAAACTCAAAATTTAAAGAAAAAAATGAAAAAAAAAAAAAGTTCGAACTATTTGTATGTAAAATTGTATGTAATTAAGTACTAATTTTTTTTTCAAAAATTCAATTCTCTTATTAGTTTTTAGTTAAATCCAGAAAACCGGATACAAAAATCTCTTGTAGTTTTTGAGAAATTAAAAAAAAAACCCGAACCATTTTTTTCTAAGAAAAATCTTTTTTATGGTTTTAACGCGGCTGGACTTGTAGGCAAATTAATGTATGAAATAGTGACCTCTTTTTTATTATTTTTAAAAAATTCGGAGTTTTATTATAATAAATTTTCAATATGATCCCCATTTTTTAGAAGGCAAAGATTATATCTCCTTCTAATGGGTGCACATAAGTCTATGCTTGACAAATTTTCCTGCAATTTGACTCCAGCGACTTCAATTCGTTCTTTCAGTTGTTCCAAAGGTACTATTTCCACTTCGTAAACATAATTCTTCATAAATCCCCAACATAAAAATCTAGAGGAGTTAAATCTGGTGATCTAGGTGGCCATTCCGTGGGGCCCTTTCTTCCGATCCAACGGTCACTAAAATGATCATCCAGCCAGTTTCTAACCCGTAAGCTGTAGTGTGCTGGTGCTCCATCTTGCTGGTAGATTAAATTATCTGCTATGGCCAAAGAAACGTTGTCCATCAAATCGGGCAAAAGGTCTCGTAGGAACTGCAGGTATGATTCTCCATTAATAACGGCATTCAAAAACCGGGGCCCGATTACAGTTTGTCCAACAATACCAAGCCAAACATTACAGCTAAAGCGGTGTTGTGATTTATTTTGTTTTTTGTTGTGTGAATTGGTGCTACTCCAATGATGCAAATTGTGGAAGTTAGTAACCCCATCTCTGGTAAACTGTGCTTCATCCGTCCAGAATATCCTTGCAAAATAGTTTCGTTCAGTTTCATCTCGAAGCAGTAATGATCGACAAAATTCCGCTCTCAAAAACTGGCCTAAAATGGTAAGTAAGTTTTCGGTATGAAGCACTCTCCATACTCTAGATTTGGGCACTCCAAGCATAATAGCTATCCTCCTTGTACTAAGGGAGGGATTACGTCGGACCAAATCCAAAATTCTTTCATCTAAGATTCCTGATCCATCTGTAACTGATCTTTCGCTTCTTCGATGCTCTAGCACTCCGTGCTCTCGCAGACGTCGGTGGATTCTTGAAAACATTCTACAACTGGGACACCTCCGATTGGGATATCTTTCAGCGTAGAGTCTTTCGGCTTCACGATCTCGACCATTAGCTAAACCGTGGCAGAAGTGCATGTCCGTTAATTCTTCTCGAGAGTATGAGTTTGACATCGTAATGTGTTGATGAGTTAACATCCAATTTGGAAATGTTTTTTTTATTAAAAATGCGATGCCTTTTATTTACATTTGGGTTGCAAATATTTTGTTTTTCAATAAAGAAAAATTGCTGTTTTATTGTCTTATGGTCCTAGCGGGTAGAACCCATCGGCGGTGGGCGGACCCAGGCGAAATTGGCGGGTCAGTTTTCAGGAGTTTTCAATGAAAAAAAAGGATTAATCCAGGGTTATTCCAATACTGTATCACTTTATTGTATCCTCATAAAACTCCGAATTTTTTAAAAATAATAAAAAAGAGGTCACTATTTCATACATTAATTTGCCTACAAGTCCAGCCGCGTTAAAACCAAAAAAAAAGGTTTTTCTTAGAAAAAAATGGTTCGGGTTTTTTTTTTTATTTTTCTCAAAAACTACAAGACATTTTTGCATACGGTTTTCTGTTTTTAACTAAAAACTAATAAGAGAATTGAATTTTTAAAAAAAAAAATTAGTACTTAATTACATACAATTTTGAAAAAAAAATAGTTCGAAATTTTTTTTTTTCATTTTTTTTTTCTAAATTTTGAGTTTGAAAATTAATTTCTCAAAAACTATTGAGATTAATACTTAAAACAGCTTCGTTTGAAAACAAGATGAAAGAAGAGGTTTCTGGCTTTACAAAAAAGTATATCACGGCATTGTGGATGCAACTGTTGATTTTTAATAATTTTTTTTCCAAATTAAGTCAATTTTTTTAGAAAATTGCCCCTCCCGGCTAAACGGGGGAAATAGACCCCCCTCCCATACGATTTTTTTTTGACCAGACCTACACGCTCTAGCTTTTTGGCATACTGCTCGTGGGACACTCTGTATATATAAATATGTAAATAAATATAATGTAAATAAATAAATAAATAAATAATTAAATAAGTTGAGGAATTAAATAAATGAATAGGATGGAACATGTTATTTTAAAATAAGGTTTCTTGATTGTGCTTGGAAATATTGTCAGGATTAAGTCTGAGTTACAAGTTACTCAATTAAAAACAAATGACGAATTAGCATAAATTCAGCATGAGCTGCTGATCGATGGAAAAGTCCTAACTGAAGCAAGTTCAAATCCCGTATACACTATGTGTTGAGCAAAACCAAAGGAAATGAATGACTAAATGAAAGTGAAATCTAAACCCGGAAATGAAACTGCATACCAGTACGGTTTTTCTAACTTACACACTTTGATCAGATGCATGGAATTAATTCTGCATATATCCTACAACCTTTCTTTTAAGAAGTGGTCTGCAAATACCCTCAAGAGCAGAAAAATTAAAGAAAATAAGAAAAAATACAGAGGTGTGTAAAATAATAGGCAAAGGGAAGAACGGAATAATTTTCAAAGGATCTGAGAACGATGTGAAACCTAATCCATAACTTTTAGTTTTTATTTGTTTAAGCTTGAAATTGTGAACATATTTCACTTACTGTTTTTTTAGTTTTTCCTTTGGTATTTACTTTTTTCAATTATTTACTGAAATTTACCCTATTTACGTTGTTCAAAATAATAGGGAAATAAAAAGCAAACATAAGTATTCTTAAAAAAAATCAAAAGCTTTATTTAATAATTCATTTTTTAGACGGAACGAATTTCAATTAATCAGTGCCCAGAATGGCATCCCTTATTTTTAACAACCGCGTTTATTCGACCTGGCATTGACTCTATAAGTTTTTGGCATTTGGTCGCAGAATGTTTTTCCAATGTTGTTCAATCGCGGCCCATAGCTGTTCTTTATTCTGAAATAATTTTGCCGCCAACGATTTTTTGAGCTCCCCCCACAAATTCTCAATTGGGATCGGGAGACTGAGAAGGCCATGGTAGAACCGACACTTTATTGTCCATTAACCAAGCACTAACCAATTTTAATGAGTGCTTGGGATCGTTGTCGTGCTGGAAGTGCCACCTTAAGGGCATGTTGTCCTCAGCGTATGGCAACATCACATCCTTCAATATATATATATATCTTCGTGGTGCCTTTTATTTGTATTATAGGGCCGACACCAAACCAGGAAAAACTACTCCACACCATGACACTCGCACCTCCGTGTTTCACAGTTTTTTTGTACATCGGAAGTGAAACTCTTTTCCTTGAGGCCGACGAATATTCCTGCCACTATCAGAACCAAAAAGATTTATTTTGGTTTCATTACTCCTTATGATATTAAGAATCATATCTTTAGAGTGGTTTCTGAATTGCAGGGCGAACTCCATTCTCGCTTTAATGTTCTGCTTGCTTAATAGTGTGACTTTACGGGCGATCCTTCCAGGAAGATTACTTTGCAGCAATCTTCTTCTCACAGTTGGAGTACCGACTATGTTGCCAAGTTCACCTGCAAAGGCTCTTTATGACATAAAAGGGTTTCTTTTAGTCAGTAAAACAATGTGATCGGTAGAGGTAACCTTCCTCGGCCTTCCTTGAGTTTCTTTTGCTGACGTTCTTGAAAGTGTGTTAAAGACAAAATTTACTTCCATGATCTTCCAATTAATTCTGCTATAAATTTGAGAGTTTTTCTCTGTCTCATTTTTACTATAGTCTGCTTTTTGCGTGCCATCCCTAATAAATCTACAATGATTTACACAATTTTTTACACAATTTCAAAGTACAAAAAGAAAAATCTTTACCTTTCACACTTTTTCAATAATAATTCTAAATAAATTAAAATTCACTACTATATTGAACAACCAAAAAACCCATTCATTTGTTGCTTACACCACTGCACCACTCATATGAATGATTAAATTTGAGATAATCTCGCATAGGAAGGACAATGCAGTTGTGCAAATAACAGTACTAATTACTGTTCCGATAAGAAACAAAACGAACTGAAAACATACAAAGGATCGATGATTAGTGATATTCCCTATTATTTTGCAGAGCTCTATATGTTCAAGCCCGTTTTCGAACTGAGCTAGGTTTACATCTGGATAAGCCTCAACAAGGCACTGGCAAAATTAATGATGGCAACACTACGCGCAGGTTTTTTGGGAACTGTCTATTGTCTGCAGATATAATAGGAGAAGAACTCTTATAAAGACTTTATGTTATTCTGCAAACGTTTCAATCCAGAATGTCTGTCACTGCTCAATTTTATGCAGAAAAACACAACTGGTACTTTATGCCATTTTTGGTACATAAAATATTGATGCTTGGTGAATCCCTCACTCAACATTTCATGTAAAGATTACAAAAAAAAATTAGATTGACGCATTCTAGAAAGTGTTCAAGAGTAGCAACAAACGAGGAGGTCTTTTATCGCCTATTATTGACATCAGATCCCCTTATTTCAATATTACGAAAGCAAGAAAAGTCCAGAGAGCTTTGTGAAGAAGCTGTACAACTTTTGGGAAACAAATAACTTCATTTTTTCTTCTAACTTAGAAACGCAGATTTTTTAAGTCAGACTTTTAATTTTATTATGATAACCAAAATTATGGTAAGCAATCTTATGTAGTATTTTTAATTTCGAATAATTTTGTCATATTAATAAAAAAATATTCACACTAAATAATTGTATTGCTTCATACGAAATACATTCAAGATGTTGTGTGCAAAATTTCATTAAATTCCTTCGAGAGATAAAAAAATTACAGATTTTTGAGACGCAAAACCTCGCCCATAGTGCGACATGCCAGTATACTGAGATAGGACAACCCATCACCGTTTATATATATAATATACATACATATTTAGCAGAAGGTATGGTTCAAATCTTTACCGAATATAACAAGGGTAGTGGATTAAGTTTACTTGATTTACATTTATTTAATTCTGTTTTGAGGAATTTAAAATGAGGCTGATATTTCACTCATCAATTTTGTGTCCATCGAGGGTCAAAATAGTCAAGTCGTTCTAAAAGGGCCGCCATTGTTATCCTTCTCAAACTGGATAAAATAATATTGACAAGAGCCCTTGTTATTATAATGCTTAATATCCTGTTAGTAGTCATTTACTCCAAAACCTTCAAATATGAATATTTGATTATTACGGAAAATAAAATTGAAATGGCTGGCTGGAAAGTGAACAGTTCGGGGAAAGCAAACTGAGGTTTTTTACATGGTCTATTTTTATGAACTCACGACCATAACCCATAATTCTAACGATAGGCCTGGGTAATTCTCTTAATGTTTTTTGTAAAATAAAATTTTGTAAAGAATCTGGGAGAACGAAATTTGCTTTTGCTTTTGCGTTGATTCACAATCTGTCCCACAAATGTTGATAGTTCATTTCTATTCTAATATCTTCCAGAAGATAGCCACATACGTGCGCGAATGTCGTAAATTGAGTTGAACGAGATATTCCTGTTTTAATCAGTTTAAAGTCAATTTAAGATTGATAATTAAACTTCATTTTAAAACCGGAATTGTCTTTTATTTTCTATATATGTTAATACAAATTAAGTGGTGTCATTATTAAGCGCATTCACTTTTTTTTAAAGTGTCCGTGATAGTCGGAAAAAAGTTTTTTATAGAAAAAATGTCTACGATCAAGATACATTTGAACTACGAGGCCTTGACTTAGACGATTGATATTCTTCGTCTGGTCGCTACTCACTAGTATGTACGTCAGAACGAGTTTGGTGGATTTTTACCGTTTTTATACATGATGGAAATCCAATAGAGCTAGGCAAAAGATGTAAACTCTAGTGGGTGCCAGGTCACAAGAGCTAGGAAATACATACGTGCCGAACCTTTTCGCGGAATCCCCAAGTCGTCATTTTCTCTTTGACAAGTGGGAAAAATTACAACACCTTTACTTTTGGAACAGCGTTAAAGGACTCCGACAATCGAAGAGATTCATAGGGCCCCTGAACAAATACTCTATCAAAATTCTTAAATATAGCCGAAGACTGATGAGCTACATTTCGGGACACTGTAGTCTGAGATATCATCGTAACAAAATTAACCTCTCGTCTGAAATCGAGTGTCGACTCTGTCGAGGAAGCACATTCTCCACAGAGAAATCATGACTCCTGAGGGGATCAGCTCAGCTCCTATGAAGGACATTTTCAGCTTTGTTAAGAAAGTAGAGGAACTCCTCGTCTAATTGGCTAGCAGGCATAATAGCACTCTGGTCGCAGTGCTCTATGCTATCAGTTAACACTAGCCCCCAATTTAAAAGATAAAAAAAAAGTAAATCCTCAAGGATTCAAAATCTATTCTCTCATTCTTATGACTGAGAAAAGAAGTTATTTTCATGCAAGTTGTAAATGCGTTTCTAAATTAAGCAAAATGTTGTTCGTATTGATCTCTTTCAATGTTGATATTTAGTCAGGACATGGTTATTGGACATCCTTTTTTAATGACTGAACAAATGTGACTAAATCTTATTGTAATGATGCTCTGATTCCATTTAGTGAGTATGCTTCTTCCACCTGAATGATGATCCAGATGTCACAGCCACAATACTTAGCCCCTATCACGATGCTGATGGAACCACATACCAATGATCTCAAGTCCATCCAAATCTGATCAAATATAGTCTTCAAACACACCACGATAGCGAACTCATTGACATTGCAAACATTCTTGTCGACGCAAAAATATGGTCCAATCATACCTCCAAATGCTTGAAATTAAATTTAATAAAGCATCTAAACCGTATATACCAGCAAAAGTTATAAAAACGTAACGGCACACAACAACTGTCATGCGCTAACAGCAAATGTACTTAGCAAAACCGATTGTGTCGTTATTAGCCTCACTGAAGCGTAGCTTGTTCCACTTAAGCCGTAAGTTACCGATCGTAGATATTTAGATTCGAGGTTGAAGAACTAAAGCACGACTCAAGTTTTGATGCCGGCTTCATGTGCGAAAGCAATTTGAACAAAAGACACAAATTAAGTTTTTTTCAACTATATTTTTTCGTTTCTTTGCATTGGAGGGGGACTTGAACCAATTTGATAACAATTATATGGTGATCCTGTTCAGGTCATCGATGGCATCATTTATGGTGAGTAGTCGGTTGTTAGCGTTTCCTCTGTAGTATGAGAACGAATTGTGCAGTTTACCAAGTATCTGGGGCTGGGCAAGATTGACAGCAGCAGATTGAAAATGTCCCGCCAAGGGAGCAGTATGAACAGCACCACGAGTCTTGGCCACATAGGTAGCACCAAGACCGGGAATGGCGGCAGTGATCGCTGGAGCATGGACAGATGCTATCAGTGGGCTAGCGGCAATGTTGACTGGTAGACCCTGCACACCTAATCCTAGTCCCAGGATACCGGGTCCTTGAGCTAATATTTGTCGGGGGTTGGTAATAGCAGCGCTACCTAGGGACTGATGACTCCAGGAATTCCAGCAATCAGGGACGATTAAGCTCCCTTTTTACCTTCATGTTGGATGCTTGTATAAGGTAGTGAATAAACTGTAGAGTGAGTTAAATCTGATTTGAAGTGCTGCAACTTTTATAGCAACTCGCGATCGACACATCTACTTGACATCTTACTCTAATAGTAGGCACAATGTGCAGAGGTGTCGGTATACCCCCACCAATAAGTTGTATGTTTAGTTTTTTTCTTGTCCACTGATAGGCATAGTGAAATTATATGCACTATTGCGGCAAAATGTACTTTTGAAGAAAATATGATGTGACGGTGATTTTCAAGTTCAATTTGAGAGATTGCAAGGCTGACAGTAGTTTTGAAAGTGGTCCGGAGGAAAGATCTTGTAAATCTATTTTATTAGACTACATTCTGTTGAAATGGCTGAAACCATTACATAAGAATATGACGTTGTTTTTTTTTTTTTTTTGATATACAGGTCTGAAAACAGTAGCAGTATTTTTCGAAATTATTTGAGTCACATTAACAATAACCACTACGATAGCAGGAGTGTAGATTTAGGGCGACGTTTCCTGTTTTTATCATGTTCCGGCAAAAAAAATTCGATCCATCATACTATGTGTTAAGAAATCAATTCAGATTTAGATGAAGTGGAACCGACACTCCTATCAGCGAAGATTGGTCTAGTTTCTAACTTTTCATAAATGTAAACCATAAAACTCTAACCTAGTTGTTACTGTGCTGTCCTGAAATCGAGTCGATTTTGATGAAAACAAACAGCATTTCCGGGTTTATGTAAGAACTATGAGTTTACCCTTCGTTATTGTCGATGTTCAATTTGGCAATACTCGCTCTTCAATATTTGCGTTTGATCTGTGACTTGATGCACCTATCCATTTTTTGTCGCTATCGCAGGCGTAAGTTGGTCGTTGTTTGTTTTCAACAAAATCGGCTCGATCTTAGGATATTCCAGCAACACTGGTAATGTTCATTTACACTAGATGGAGGTAGTGGTACATGCTGATCAGAAATGGCATCTGTCATCACTATATTGGACAATTTTTCTCGGCGAGTATGTTGTGCGAAATAAGCCAATTAAGAGGCTGAGGCGCATCTAATGATTGTTGGAATGCATAGTGAGGTTGGACAACATATCTCTCTAGACACAAATCATCTGCACGGGCAAGGACGACTGAGGACAGTAAATTAATTCTGGATAACCAATTCGTTTTCAAAACGAAGCGTTACACTATTCATGCCGCGTTGAAGCACGTATCGGACATCCAGTGGAACAAATACAAAAAAAACAAAACACGACACCGTATAGTCTTTATTACAAACGCAGTCGGCTGGGCATAAATAAGCCACTCCTATATACACATGATTTTTGTGTGTTAACCGGTAGAAAGATCGCTGCAAAATTGCCAACCCAAACATTTGATATTAGCAATGAACTGCAACAGGGTACAGTGATTTAATAGCTTCACCAATGAATAGCGTATGTGGATCACTTAATCGCGTACTGACTAACTATTATGGCACCACAACTAATCAGATCTAAATGATTCTCCAACTTACATATGCAAAGGGTGTTTTTTGTAGAGGTACAAAACTTTGAAATGGAGTAAAACAAAGACGATTTTTTAAATTCACATAAAATTGACTTTATTCAAAAGATAATCTTCTGACATTATAATTTAAATATAATTTCTGGCATATGACTGCCACGGCTGGCTCGGACGTAGTTTAATCTGGAGGTCCAATTTTCGATATTTTTTTCCAACATTTGTGGCCGTATATCGGCAATAACGCGGCGAATGTTGTCCTCCAAGTAGTCAATCGTTTCGGGTTAATCGGCGTAGACTAGCGACTTCACATATCCCCGCAGAAAATAGTCAAGCGGCGTTAAATCGCACGATCTTGGAGGCCAATTCACGGGTCTGCAACGTGAAAGTATGCGGTTACCAAACGTTTCCTTCAATAAATCAATTGTGGCACGAGCCGTGTGACATGTTGCGCCGTCTTGTTGAAACCACAGCTCCTGCACATCATGGTTGTTCAATTGATGAACGAAAAAGTCAGTAATCATGGCTCTATAGCGGTCACCATTGACTGTAACGTTCTGGCCAGCATCGTTTTTAAAGAAGTACGGACCAATTATTCCACCAACCCATAAAGCACACCAAACAGTCAGTTTTTGTGGATGTAACGGTGCCTCAACATACACTTGAGGATTATCATTACTCCAAATACGGCAGTTTTGTTTATTGACGTATCCATTCAACCAAAAGTGAGCTTCATCGCTAAACAAAATTCGCTTATGAAAATTGGGATCAACGGCAATCTTGTTTTGGGCTCATTCACCGCCAGCCGTAGCGGTCATATGCCAGAAATTATATTCAAATTATAATGTCAGAAGATTATTTTTCCAATAAAGTCAATTTCATGTCAATTTAAAAAAATCATCTTTATTTTATTCCATTTCAAAGTTCTGTACCTCTATAAAAAAACACCCTTTATAAATAAATAATATAAATATAAATTTTATTGATCTAAAAATTAATTGTAATTCTAGCTATACTATGAACTCGAAAACCGAGGTTGGCCACCTTAATTTAAGTGAGAAGGATATACTAACAATGTTGTCATCTCTCGACAATAGTATTTTTGTTTCACCATATAACATCACACCTTTGCTTCTCAAGCTTTAGAAGTCTAATTTGACTGATCCGCTTTGTTTTATATTGTATTTAATTTATCTCTAAGGCAGAACTAATTTTTGGACTGTTGGGAGCATTTGTTCATAAATCCTGTTCACAAATCTGGTCCTAAAGGTTCTATTACTAATTATAATTTGATTTTGATTTGAAGCCCCCCCACAAGGGCATTTTATTAGCTTAATATAAGCCTTAAAAAAAAACTTATGGATTAGTGACAGGGTGGAAGCGATATGAAAGGTTATGGTAGAAGGCATTTCTAAAGTTGGACATTTTGATGTGAAGGTGGAAAAGATTGGTGTCAGCTTTGCGCAGCATTCTGAACGTTGGTTCGTGGTAGCCATAATTTGTTCGATGAGTGTTTGTACAGAAAAGAGGCATGGAGTGAAGGTTATATTGGTGTTAAGGGAAATCATGTGCAATTAGGTGGGGCTATCAATGTTACCGCTGAGAAGGTCGTGAATAAAAAGAATATTTGCAACATCCCATTGTTCTTTAAGGGGCAATGGGCCGAAAAGACTACCTTGTAGGACACCGGAGATAGCATTAATTGGATCAGAGATTGAAGCTCTGAAAAAAACGTTATATTGACGATCTTCTAGATAAGATTTGATCCATAGAGGGAGGAAAACCGAGGGTAGTGAGCTTGAAAAAAATTATTTGGTGAGACATTTTGTTAAAGGCCTTGCTGAAGTCAGTAGCAACAACATCTCCTTCTTTGCCGGCTCCAAATTCACACAAAGATTATGAAACATACTCGACTAGATTAGTAGTTGTCGATCGACCTTTAAGAAACCCATGTTGGTTAGGAGAAAATATGGTTTTGCAGTGAAAGAGTATTGCGTCATAAACGATGCTCTTGTAAAGTTTGGGTATGCATGAGAGCTTGGCAATGGGGCGATAGTTGGACACATCATTTTTCAGTCCCTTTTTGCGGACTGGGGTAATATAAACATATTTCCAAAGCTGAGGAAAGCGTCCTAGAGAGATAGAGCTTCAAATAAGGCGGAAGGGTTAAAATGGTTCGCTTTTTAACACTATGGCTGGCAAACAGTCGGGACCGGGAGACCGTCGTCCATTAGGTTGCGTATTTTTTCGGTGATTAGGTCGGGAGTTATATTCAGTGATACAAGAGACAAGAGACCTTTTGGGGCAGTCTTTCAAATATCGAAAATAGTCGGGATTGGGTTGAAGATCCTGGTCGGTGAATGATTGGCTGAAGAAAAGAGCACAGAAATTGTAAAGAATGAATTATACTCGTTCTCCATAGTACACAATCAAATTATTGAGTACCAACATGGTTTTGTAAGAGGGAGATTTACTACTAAAAACTTACCAATCTTTACGAATTACTATCTTTCTAATTTTGAGAAACGTTTGCAATTTGACACCATATACACTGATTTTTCAAAGGCTATTGACCGCGTGCAATATAATGTCCTTATAAAAAAACTTGAGCAACTTGGATTTCACTCTTTATTTTTAAGTTGGCTAAGAAGTTATCTAGTTGGACATAAACAGTATGTGAAGGTAGACAATGTTTTGCTGGAGGAGATTGTAAACTTTTCGGGAGTACTACAAGAAACCCACCTTGGGCTTATCTTGTTCTTTCTTTTAATAAATTACTTACCATCGTGTATCCCTTTTTTAAATTGTCTCCTACATGCTGATGACCTCAACTTTTTTGGACCCATAAGGTCCACGTCGGATTCAATGTGATCTGAACAATATTGTTATATTTTAATAATCAGAAACGTAGAGTTGTTATTTTTTCAAAAACTTCTAATTCCATTCAGTTGATACTCTTTTATAATACATTATCGACATATCGACAATGTGGTATCTCGCGCTAAATCAATGCTGGGATTCGTAATAAGGAATTCTTAGGAGTATAATGATCTCTTCGTGCTAGAGTCATTATATTCGTCGGTCACGGCCTCGTCTCGAATATTGTTGTGTTATGTGGAATTATCACCTTCAAAATAGTATCTCTCGGATCGAAAAAATCTGAAAAGGTTCACAAAATGTACACTTTTAAAGATTTTTCCAAATTTAAATTTTCCCGTGTATGAGAGTAGGTGTAGCTTAATCGGATTGAAGCTCTGGTCTCTAGAATAAAAGGTTAATAGGTAATATAAATACATAGATTGTTCATTGTTAGTATCTGTTAACGCCATCTATCTGGTAATAGTTGAATTAATTATTATCTAAAATGTAAACTCACCATACTGTTAAATATTACCATTATTATACTTGGCACGTTACCATTATTATATTTCACTTTCACTTCCGAAAATAATGACGAGGAGTCAAGAAGCCTGACGAGAGTGTTCATCCTTTTTTATTCACCAAAATCCATTCCATCCACTGATAAACCCAATAATTAAGGTGCTTAATAGATTGTGTGCGTAAACATTTTTTTGGTCCTTCGAGCCGGATCGGTATTGAGATCACGGATTTTAATTCATCTAATAAAAAAGACTCACATCCGCGTGGGAGGAAAAACGCAAAAGGAGTAGGAGCTGGAAGTCAACATAGAAAAAAGGAAAAGGGAATTTCAAGGAGGAAGGCCGAGAATTAAACAACATTCAAATCAAGAAAAGGTTTAAATAACTAAGGAATTAAGTCGCAGTGAGTAGAACAATTTATCTCACCTATAATACACACATAAAATTATATATCCTACGCCAATACGTATATTGTTGCAATTCTTGGAATGGAGGTTTTGCGAAAGAAACGTGGTGTGCTTAAAGGGCAACTAACACGGATAGAAAGAGCAATTTCGGAGGAATTAGGGGAAAATATTACTGCAATCGACGCAAAGGCAAGGTTAGAGAAAGTGGAGGACATAATGAAATCGTTTGAGGAGGTACAGATGGAAATTGAGCTGCAGCTTCCAGATGAGGATGCTGCAAATGAGGTTAGCGTTAGGGAAGACTTTGAAGGGAAATATTACTCTTTAAAGGGTAGGTGCTTGCGAAAGATGGCACGCGGTACTCCAGTTTTGTGCATGAATCCAGTGTTTTGTCAGGGGCGCAAAAACTACAATATCTAAAGCTTTCACTAAAGGATGATGCCGCTTCGGTACTGAAGCATACAAACATATGTGATGCGAATTACGAACAGGCCTGGTCAGATCTATGTCACATGTATGACAGAGAAAAAGTAATCATCGAAGCACATTTGAAAACGATAATGGAACAACCGGAGGCGAGCTGCCCACCAACCGCGCCTGGAATACGTAAACTGCACAGCACAACTAACGAATCTATATCAGCGCTTAAAGCATTGGGAGTGCCAGTAGAGTTTTGGGATGCGTGGCTGATATATGTAGTGTCATCTAAGTTAGATCCAGAGTCAAAAAGGTTATGGGCTCGATCATCGGCAGCGAATCCAAAACCTGCCTTTAAGGACATTATGGATTTTTTAACAAACAGACATTTCGAATTGGATTCAGTACCTGTTAGTAAGGGACAACTTGGTTCTAAAACTAAAATTAATCGATATTCCGTTTGTACGACAATTTCACATTCCTGTTCTATGTGCAAGGGTTCCCATTTTGTTGCTGTTTGTCCTCAGTATACGAAACTTGATCTCCATGGGAAGCGGAGTTTTATAGAACAGGAGAAGTTATGCTATAACTGCCTGCATAGTGGGCATTCTGTCAAATCATGCAAATCTGGAACATGCAGAAAATGCAAGGCACGTCATCACACTACTATACATTCAGATGGAAATACCGAAACGAAGGTCATGTCTTGTTTCGTAAAGGAAATACCTATGGGATCGCATGGTGAAACCAAAGGCCTTATTGAAGAAAAATTACTCTCTGCATCTGCTTTATCAAAGAACGTTAGTCAATATGGTCCTTTTAGCAACGAAATCAATCTCTTACCTACAGCTGTTGTTTTGATTAGGAATCGCTGGGGAGCAGAGCATTATTAGATTCAGGATCCCAAGTCACATTGATAACTGAGTCGTGCATGCAGTTTTTGGGTTTATCACGAATCAAAAGTTACACAGCTATAGATTCCGTAGGTAACACAGAATCCAAGGCACAAGGATTGACGTGGGTTAGTATTCAATCACGCCTAAATGGATTCAGCATCTCGTCGCCAGCCATAGTGCTGCAGAATATAACGAAACAAATACCACAGCGTAAGGTAAGTCGTAACATTCGTTATCAATTTAAGGGCATTGAGCTAGCGGATCCCTCCTTTGATGAGCCAAGTAATGTAGATATTTTATTGAAGGCCAGCATCCTTTTTAAAGCTTTAAAGGAAGGCAAAATCTATGATTGTAATTGCGGCATAATAGCTCAAAATACAGAATTCGGGTTCGTGCTCACTAGCAAAGGTCAGAATATAGATAGAGTGGCACGTTGCATGCCACTGAGGGCGTAGAAGGGATGCTGGAAAGATTGTGGGACTTGGAAGAGCCGAAGCCTACGTCCCGTTACTTGTACGATGATCATCCTTGTGAAACGCATTTTAAAACTCACTGTAAAAGAGATGAACAAGGACGTTTTGTAGTCAGGCTTCCCTTTAAGGAACTACCGGAGATAAATGGTGATTCACGCGGGATGGCTGAACGTAGGCTCATGTCTATGGAAAGGAAATTTAAAAGGGATCCAGAGCTTTATAAACAATACAAGGATTTTATGGAGGAATATTTAGGATTAGGGCATATGGTAGCAGTGGATACTAATAAACATACGACGGAGACGGCTTGTTATTATTTGCCCCATCATGCGGTCATCAAACCTGAAAGTACCACGACAAGGTTAAGAGTCGTTTTTGACGCAACATGTAAACCGCCAGGAGGAAACTCACTCAATTCCCAACTGCTCACAGGGCCTGTACTTCAGAACGATTTAACGACCATTTTACTGCAATTTGTGCAAAATCCGATTGCATTGAGTGCAGACATTGCTAAAATGTACAGGCAAATTCTGATGCACCCTGACGACCGGAAATTTCAATGTATTCTCTGGAGGGATATTCCAAGCGCTCCAATGAAAACCTATCAGTTGACAACCATTACTTACGGAACGGCGCCAGCTTCATTTCTGGCGACGCGATGTCTTACTCAGTTGGCTGAAGATGGACGAAGAAAATATCCCGAAGCATCGTTTATGATAACAAACTGTTTTTACATGGATGATTTCCTGGCTAGCTGTGACGATGTTGAGACCGCAGAACGGATAGTCAAAGAATTGTGTATGTTATTGCAGGAAGCGGGTTTCAACCTTCGCAAATGGGCATCAAATTCCAAAGGCTTGTTTGAAAAAATTCCATTGGAAAAAAGGGAGCCCAGTTGGTCGTGGTCGGTTGAATCGGACAAGCCGGTTAATATCTTAGGGCTGCGTTGGCATCCGATAACTGATTGCTTCACCTTCAAGGTCAACTCACATGAGGTCTCCTGTTATACGAAAAGGAACCTTCTATCCGAAGCATCACGTATATTTGACCCTTTGGGTTTCTTGACGCCATTTTTAATAAATTATCGCATTCTACTTCAGCGTCTGTGGCAAGAAAAAATTGATTGGGATGAACAAATTCCGCTCACATACATAAAAAAATGGGATATTTTGAGAGGTGATTTAAGCGAATTGGGTTCTTTGAAAATATTAAGATATAGGCCTCATAATAGGCAAAATCTTGAGCTCCATGGGTTTTGTGATGCTTCGGAGGACGCTTATGCTGCAGTCATTTATTTACGTAGTATAAATAGCTCCGGCGAGGTAATTGTAAGTTTCGTGACGGCTAAGGCTAAGGTTGCACCCTTGAAGCTAGTGCTAGTTATACCCCGCTTGGAATTATGCGCAGCGGTTCTTCTATCTAAATTAATAGGAAAACTACGAACAATCAAGGGATATGAAGACATTCCCGTGCATGGATGGACGGACTCTAGCATTGTATTGCATTGGCTCCAAAGAAATATGCGAGTTTTATATGCAATAGAATTTCCGCAATAACGAGCATAATTCCTGCTACGAAATGGCATCATGTGAAGGGAGAGATAAATCCGGCTGACTGCGCGTCGAGAGGAGTTAGAGCTGACCAACTCAGATCTCATGCCTTATGGTGGAGTGGACCAAAAACCAATTCTTAACGATCCAACTTTAGCCAACTTTATACCTCAGTATACAGGGGACAGACAAGGTTTAGAAGAACGGCGAATAGTATTAATTGGTATTGCTTCAGGAGAAAGCGAGTTTGCAGAGTTATGGAACAAATTTTCGAACCTTACTACGCTTATACGAGTCACTGCTTGGATTCTACGTTTCTTCCATAATTGCCGAGGTAACAAGATAAAGGATGCATCGAACTGGTTGCGAACAACTGAACTCGAAGGGGCTAAAATGAAACTCGTTAGGCTTGTTCAGCATATGCATTTCGCCGAGGAGATGATGACGTTAAAGAAGGAACGATCCATCCAAAGAGGCCAGCTTAGTAGATTAAATCCGTTCTTAGATTCCGTTGGCTTACTCCGTGTCGGTGGGCGTATAGAAACTGCCCTCCTGAGTTATCAGCAGAAGCATCCTCTTATACTCCCATACTCGTCAAACTTTACAAAACTAGTTATTTGGGACGCACATCACAAGTTTTTACATGCCGGACCACAATTGCTGCTAGCGTTACTTCGACAAGACTATTGGATTTTAAGGGCGCGTAATGCGGTGCGATTGGTCAAACAGCGATGTGTCACTTGCCAAAGATATAGCGCAAAGCCTATACAGCAGCTAATGGGAAATCTACCAGTATCAAGGCTACAGGCAGAAAAGGCATTCCAAAATGTAGGCGTTGATTATGCAGGTCCCATTATGGCGACACCATGGCGCAAAAGAGGTTGCAGAGGTCAAAAGGTATATGTGGCCTTGTTTATTTGTGTGTGCACCAAAGCTATTCACCTTGAAATGGTTACCAATTTGACGACTGAAGTCTTTTTGGCGGCTCTTAAACGCTTTGTTGCTTGGAGGGGTAAATGTACTAAAATTTATTGCGATAATGGCACGAATTTTGTAGGAGCCAAGCAACATCTGAACGAGATCAACCGATTCTTAAGATCCAGGGAAGTTCAAGATAAATTGTGTACCCAAGCAAGCAAGGAAGATATTGCTTGGCATTTTATCCCACCTTCAGGCCCAAATTTCGGCGGACTCTGGGAAGCCGGGGTAAAATCTACCAAACATCATCTACGCAGGGCAATAGGATGTCATCTTTTATCATTCGAAGAGCTTGAGACCTTACTTTGTCAAATAGAGTCCTGTTTGAATTCACGACCCCTGATACCAATGTCAGATTCATTTGAGGATTTTGAAGCACTTACGCCTGCTCATTTTCTAGTCGGAAGCGTTTCCTATTTTTTGCCTGAAAAAGATTATCAAAATGTTAAATGCAAACTTCAACAAGCATTCTGGAAGCGATGGCAGCTAGAGTATGTTACCACTCTTCAACAAAGGCAGAAGTGGAGGGTTGTAAAAGCCAATTTAAAACCCAACGACATGGTTATAGTACGCGACGAAAATCTACCTCCGGGAAAATGGCCCTTAGGTCGAGTGAAGGAAGTCCACCTTGGAGCCGACGGACTAGCAAGAGTAGCCACTCTTATAACTAAAACAGGTGTAATCAAACGTCCTATTGCTAAAATTTGCTTACTAGGTTTAACAGAATAAATTTTAATAGTAACTATTGAAATATTATACAAATGTAAATGAATTTTAATATTAGTTTGGTACTTAACTGGCATTTAAACAAATTATAAGGTGTGAATACTCATGATAAAATATTTAGTTGAAATTATGTTTATTATTTCAAGGTGGGCGGCATGTTAACGCCATCTATCTGGTAATAGTTGAATTAATTACTATCTAAAATGTAAACTCACCCTACTGTTAAATATTACCATTATTATACTTGGCATGTTACCATTATTATATTTCACTTTCACTTCCGAGGAGTCAAGAAGCCTGACGAGAGTGTTCATCCTTTTTTATTCACCAAAATCCATTCCATCCACTGACAAACCCAATAATTAAGGTGCTTAATAGATTGTGTGCGTAAACAGTATCAATGTTTAAGATTTATGCCCCATCTCGTTGCTTACGTCCAAGAGAACTTGACTTTTTGCATGTTCCGTTTCATAGTACAATTTACGCGAAGTTTAATCCAAGCACTTCGGCTTGTATTGCTTTTAACGAATTTAATTATGCTATCAATTTTAACATGGATAGGATATGTGTTAAAATAAAACTATATCAGAATTATTATAACTGTAAGTAAATCATGTTTCTAGTCTCTAAGAAAGAGTTGAAGAATGAATAAATTAATGAATCCGTGGCGCTCGCAGCACATAGCTCGATATTGTGTTCACAGAGCAATCGCCATTCAACGGTATAGCAGAATAGGAGGAAAATTAGTGGGGTCGTTAATCTATCGTGGATCAATCCGTTTTTGTCAAAATAGAAGAATTTACATATCACACTAGATAGGCTAGGTAGGATTGACATCATTACTCTTGAAACGTGGCTTCGATAACTTTAGTTATAGGCTGTCCATAGGTATAATGGGTGCGTTGGAAGTGGTTGCTGGAAATATATTTTACCGAATCCACATATTTCTCTTTGGCAGGCCTAATTAATTCGTAATTTTATCAACGAAAAAAAGAAAATATTCGGCAGTGACAAAGGTAGGCTTTTTGTCTACATTTTATACAATAGGGATAAAAAGTATAATTTTCAGAAATTTCGCCGTGTCCCTTATGTTATTCTCCATTGCCTTGAGTTAAAGTTTATTTAGAAAATTTAGAGTTATTTTGAAATATTAAAAAAAAAAAAGGTTACTTCACCTACACCAAACGTGTACATCATATAATCGAATGGAGGTTTCACTACAATTGTACAGCAAGCTTGCATCGCATTAAAGTTTACTAGTCCCTACACTCTGGGAATAATGAAGGCAATTTTAATGATAGTGGACGTTAAACTTTTAACTCATTTCAGCACCGGTAAAGCTAACAATTACCAATCACCGTTCTTCAGAGCGAGTCTTCAGATATAAGAGTAAGTTTTCGACAAAACTTTTCAACGAACTATGCGAATTTATCTTCGTCCTTTAAAGAACCAACGTTTACATACCATAACCTCCATAAACAAAATTTGAAGTTGCTCCGGCACAGCTTACCATTCTCAACCCTTCAACTCGATATATTCTAAATCTTAAATAAACTTAATACCCTCAAAACCCACCACGAAAAATGTGCGACACAGTTTTAATGCCGTTTGCTCTCTTGCGAAATTTATTTGAGTTTACTTACTCGCTTCCTACAACCCTTCGTGCCAAGTAATAAAGATGTTCTGGAAATTTAAGCAAAACGATTCTCATCCACAAAAAGCTACATAAAACGCGCACAAAAAGGATAACGAAAGACATCCTCTGAAAATTAAATTCAATTAAGCGTTCTCTTATTAGGACTGAGCGAAAAATTATGGAGGAAATCTCTTCAAAATATCAAATTCCCCTATTATTCCTTCTTGACCGCACCGACCAAAAATATGGATTCGACTGATTGGTGGAATGATGGCAAAGAAGCTGAAAATACAAAAAAAAAAACTACAAATTCTCGTTTTCATTGAGTTTCCAGTGACTTCAGTCTCCACAGAATTCCATTTCTACCCCTATGCTGAACGTCGTATCACTTTTACACCTTTTTCTGTGCTCAAGTGCGAGCAACAGAGAAAGGTAGGAAGATAACGCTAACAAATATGCAAATTAAATTCAAATATCACAGAGGTATTCCACAAAAGTTGGAAAAAATGACAGGACACCAAGGACGAACAGACATCAAAAGGAATGAAGAAGAAAAAAGCAAAGAAAAACATCAAGTCAAAGTTTCGGTGAAACTTTCTCGAAAAGAAAACATTAAAATTGCAGAAAAGAAGATACAGATCATTCAGTGTCCTGCTGGCATTACTTTTATTTCTCTATTGCATTGCGGGTATGGTAGATTGTGGACAACGATGAGCGAAATCGTTATACTAGGGAATAAGGACATAATTTCCAGTCGAATTGGCCGAATCCAAGGAGCCGAGAAAACGGCTATAATGCAATGTGCACACAATGCATAAGCTTATCACGGATCAATGCAGTTTATTGAACTTTTAGATTTGCACTATCCTTGAAGATTCCGTTGTTGAGTATAACGAGTGACATAAGAAGCATAAAAAGCACTCAGTGCAAGTAAGGATGTTTTCAAAGCGAATCCCAGTGTCACTGACGATGGAATCATTTTCGATGGCAAGTTTTTATTAAGGTAGGATGGTAGGTTGTTGGGATAGCTGGAGAGATTGTGTGTTAACTGGCAAGAAGGACGGTGAGATTGTTTATGGGGTGCAAGGGCGGAATATATGTATAAGGTCCTCTTCGATATGGAAACTGATAAATTTGTACGATGGATCATACAAGAAAGACGAAGTTTTTTCTTTTTTACTTTTTGCTACAGTTCGGGGTTTCCAGGGACAGATGTATACAATCATTGTTTGACTTTGAAAG
The DNA here is from genome assembly GCA_958301585.1 of Merodon equestris. Classification (NCBI taxonomy): domain Eukaryota; kingdom Metazoa; phylum Arthropoda; class Insecta; order Diptera; family Syrphidae; genus Merodon; species Merodon equestris. The sequence continues at coordinate 50,138,573 of OY284416.1, forward strand.
AAACTTCGCAAAAGTGAAGAGTAATTGAAGCATATAATTTATAGCAGTTTTTCTTGATGAAGGATATTTTGATATTTAGGCGAATTCGGTAACTGCTTAATAGATAGCTTCTCATCGACATATATTCTTATTCAACATATGGATGGGGAGGACCTACTGGAGAAATAAAAACATCTCTACTAGACAGAATGTTCCTCTTTAATCAGATTCGTATTTGCATTTATTCCAAAATCTATACAAAAATTAAACTATTTCGAATTTCAAATTGTTGTCGAAATAATATTATCAAACTTAATGTTGGGATTCCTTAAGAACCATTAATTTTGCACAATCCAGAAATGATAGAAAGGCATAGACCATTCTCGAAAACTGCTTAGTATGCTTCATCACTCCTTCCTATCTGGCCTGTTTGTTATATAGCAATATGAGGCCATATGGTGGTCGATTTCATTAGGAATACGGTGGGTTTGTCCCAAAAATGAAGTCATCGGTTTTCTATATTAAATATATGAACTCTTAGTTGGGGATTTTGGTTTTTTTTGATAGTTGATTTAAATGGGGTGTAAGTGCTGATGGCCCAGTGGGCTGTTGATGGATTTATTGGCAACACCATTGGCCGAAGTAACATCTGGCGCTTACAAATCGCATTTCAGTGAAACTGTTGGGACTATCGTCCTTAACAGAGATATTCTTTTTTTCTTTTTTTAAATTCACTTTTAATAATTTCTACTTAGAACTACCTTACGTTAGACAAAAATGCTTAAAACTAGGTTAATTATCTTAATTATCGTAGAAATAATTTACTGGCCTCCTGCGGACTCTCCAGATAAGCAGGATGTTTTTAATTTGTCTTTCAACGATTTATATATACTTATGGGCTTAATTTGGAAAAAAAATTATTAAAAATCAACAGTTACATCCACAACGCCGTGATATACTTTTTTGTAAAGCCAGAAACCTCTTCGTTCTTCTTCTTCTTGTTTTTAAACGAAGCTGTTTTTAGGAATAGTTTTTGAGAAATTAATTTTCAAACTCAAAATTTTGAAAAAAAAAATTAAAAAAACTATTTTTTTTCAAAATTGTATGTAATTAAATACTAATTTCAAAAATTCAATTCTCTTATTAGTTTTTAGTTAAAAACGGAAAACCGGATGTTAAAATGTCTTGTAGTTTTTGAGAAATTAAAAAAAAAACCCGAACCACTTTTTTCTAAGAAAAACCTTTTTTTTGGTTTTAACGCGGCTAGACTTGTAGGCAAATTAATGTATGAAATATTGACCTCTTTTTTATTATTTTTAAAAAATTCGGAGTTTTATGAGGATACAATAAAGTGACACAGTATTGGAATAACCCTGGATTAATCCTTTTTTTTCATTGATAACGCCTGAAAACTGACCTGTCAATTTCGTCTGGGTCCGCCCGCCGATGAGTTCTACCCGCTAGGACCATAAGACAATAATGCAGCAATTTTTCTTTATGAAAAACTAAATATTTGCAACTAAAATGTAAATAAAAGGCATCGCATTTTTAATAAAAAACCATTTCCAAATTTCCATTTCATCAACACATTACGATGTCAAACTCATACTCTCGAGAAGAATTAACGGACAAGACTCTACGCTGAAAGATATCCCAATCGAAGGTGTCCCAGTCGTAGCATGTTTTCAAGAATCACCGACGTCTGCGAGAGCACGGAGTGCTGGAGCATCGAAGAAGCGAAAGATCAGTTACAGATGGATCAGGAGTTTTCTTTTCTCAATTAACGATTTTTTTCGACTCCAAAGATCTATTTCTACTTCACATGTTTCGATATCATTTACATTTGATCATACGGATGCGGTGTTTGCAGACATTTTCTTACATATTTGTTCCGCAACCATCACATTTCGTTGATTCGTTGATTGATTTGTTCCTAATGCCCTCTGCAGGCTCTTCATTAAAAAACATAGGCGTTTTATACCGGAAATCTAAAATTGTACAAAGCGCCAAATTGACATTTGATTCTATGCCCTCAATACGATGTAGCATTTCTTTTTAGAGGTGTTCTATTAAATTCACTATATTCGGGTTTTTTCTTTAATTTTTTAAATAAACTATTTATGAGGGGAATCGCTTTTGATGCGCATACGTATTTTTCTGCACTAAGTTCTCTTGTCGCCTGTTCGAAAGGTTTTTAAATTTGGCACAATTGTTTAAGAATTTTCCATTCTTCCACTGTTACAACTGATAAGTCAGTGCTTGAATTCGGCAAAGTTGCCCCTACAGCATCCTGCAATTCAATAAATCATTGTAACATATAATATTTGTAATTCCATCGAGTTACTATTGAGTTTTTCAGGACTAAGGGATTAGATTTCCCCAACACTTTAACTTGGTATTCTTCAAGTTTTTCTTTTGCTCTGTAGCTAGAACGATAGTGGCTCACGATCTTTCTTACTTTTTTGAAAAGCTTCAAATCACTTTGCAAAAGAAGATTCAATTTGTGTGCTAAGCATCCACAGTGATCCCAACCTATTTCATTTATGGCATTGACGATTTTTTGCATTATCTGTGACGCAATAATTAATCTTATGAACAAGGTTCCAGTCTTGGATAGTATTTTATAAAATGTATGCCAAACTGTTACTTGTGTGTGCACAATGAACTTGGCAACACTTTAACACTACAGTCTTGAACTCATATTTAATGTTTATAAAATGTCCTGTGATATGTACATACGAGGGTACAACGATAAGTACTTAGCCTACAAAAGAAAAACAAACATTTTGGAGAAATGGCGATTTATTTTCCAATATAGTCCCCTTTTAGCTCGATACACTTGACCCAGCGATGCTCCAACTTCTTTAACCCTTCTGAAAAATACATTTTCTGGAGGTCTCCAAAGTAGCCCTTCGTGGCGGTGATAACCTCCTCATTCGATTGAAATTTCTGACCCGCGAGTGACTTTTTTAAGTTTGGAAACAAAAATAAGTCGCACGGGGCCAAATCTGGAGAATACGGTGGATGGGACAGAAGTTCGTGGCCGAATTCGACCAATTTGGCCGTGGCGAGGGCGGAGGTGTGAGCTTGTGCGTTATCATGGTGGAAGAACACTTTTTTCTTCGCCAAATGGGGACGTTTTCTCTTCAATTCGGCGTCGAATCGGCCCAATAATTTGGCATAGTACAGCCGTGTGACCGTTTTGCCCTTCTCCAGGTAGTCGATGTGGATCACACCTTGTGTATCCCAGAAAACGGTGGCCATCACCTTTCCGGCCGATGGACTGTCCCATCGCCTTCTTCGGAGCACGTTCGCTGGGTGAAGTCCACTGTTTCGACTGTTCCTTGGTCTCTGGTGTGTACCAGTGCATCTATTTTCCATCGACTGTCACAAAACGACGCAGAAACTCCTTTGGATTGCGCTTAAACAACGTCAGACACTGCTCTGAAGTGGTCTCACGATTGCGCTTGTTGTCCGGAGTGAGCAAACGCGGCACCCATCGCGCGACAACTCCGAAAACCCCTTAATAAGAAATTTATTTTCTCAGACTTAATTTTGACAATACTTCCAAGCATATTCAAGAAACCATATTAAAAAAAAACATGTTACATCCTATTCATCTATTTAATTCTCTACTTATTTAACATTTTATACACTATATATTTATTTATTTATTTATTGTTTATTTATATATCTATTTATTTATTTATCTATTTATCTAACATACTGTGTAAAGAGCACATATTTGAGTCGATCATAGGAAAACATAGCCTTCATAACACCACATCCGACAACGGACTCAGGCTAATTGACTTCCTAGCAGGGCGTAACCTCCTTGAAGCATGCACACGATTCCTACATCTCAAAATCCATAAAGGAATCTTGCGGTCACCAGATCAGTCACAGATCGATCACATTGCGTTCGACGCCAGACACTCTTCCAGTATCTTAGAGTACGAAGCCAACTCGGATCACTAAAATGTTATAGCTAAAGTATGAATGAGGATGTCAAGGATGCTATGGAGTCGGGCAAGACAACAAGAGTTTGACGTCGATAAGCTACAATCGTAAGCAACCGCTAGAATCTCCGCCGATCAAGTTTAACTAAACCGCTCGCAAAGGACGATAACACCGGCACAATCCACAGAACAACAGTGGAAGAATGCCAACGCGCCATCAGAGACGCTGCCTCTGATGTGCCGGGTTTCAAACCGACTCCAGCTAGGAACCCCTGGTTTGATGAGCAAAGCAAACCGCCTACAAAGCCATGTTACACAGACGGACGAGAGCCTATCGGACGAGAAAGGAGAGAGGAACACACGCTTTTAAGGAAGAAAAAAAGAGAGCGCAAAAAGCGTAAGATCGAGAAGGGGACGTCTTGGCGAGAACGTCACAGTTGACGGCTACAAAATTTGAAGTGGTCAAGGACTTCGTCTGCATTAGCTCACTAGCGACAACAACACCAGCGCTGAGATTAATTACTCTTGCCAACCGCTGCTTCTTTGGGCTCAGGAGGCAATTGAGAAGTAGAGCCCTCTCTCGAAAACCAAGGTAGCACTATATAGATCACTGATCATCCCGGTCCTAGCTTCGAAAAATTCTGCGTCCAATATATGATCCTGTTTGCATAAACGGAGAGTGGAGGAGTGACGACGAACTATAGTTCGTCGGGCTGAACAGCAGTATCGACCTAGTACGACGTCTTCGTATCCAACGTCTAAGATGCCATGTGGAGCGAATGAACAACACAGCTCCGTTACGAAAAGTCTTCGAATCCAACCCTGAGGGACGACACAGCAGGGAACGACCGAATATAAAGTGGCGCACACAGATGGAAGGGGACCACAAATAACCTAAACTTCGGTACTGGAACAACTAGCAAAAGTTCGTGCCAGCCGGTTCACACCGGACTGTAACGCCATCTAAGAAGAAGAAGAAAAGGAAGAAAGAAACATCTCACAGTGTATGTGCTGCCAAAGTTCGAGCAGCGAACCTCATCGAATTGTGAAATGCAGCCTCGATGCGTTAAGTGTGTAAACGGCCACAAAAACGCAGGAGAATACAACGTGGCGAATACGTGGTCTGTAGGGACGGAAGACGCCTTGCAAACGTCTCTTATAACGTTTACAAAGACCTAGCTTTAGTCTATCCTGGATCAGTCCTTATTGATCCAAAGCGCAGTACAAGTAGTTAGGATAGTAATCCTTGGAGATCACGTTATTGATCGAAGTCATTGCCCCTGCAACATGACTTCGAATCAATTCAATCAGAAAGTTATCCCTCCGTACAATCCTTGTCCGGTTGCGTATGACCTGGTTAGGGTAAAATTTCGTGTTCCCAGATTAGGTTGTTATATGTAATCTGAAATAACGCCTGATTTTCCATTAAGCTGGTTTTATCATTTAACCACACGGGCATACATAGGTATTCATGAACCTGCTATGACCACGGTTATCCTCATTCTGGAATCAAATTAAATCTGACAACACTTTATTTCGCCAATGGACTCCCATCTAAAAATGAAGTACCTATGCCCATTTTGCTAGTGTTCCGAGAGACAAATTATTCTCAATAATTTTCACACTCATCCACATCATTTCCTATATCCCTTGAGCACTCTGGTGGTTTTGCCTTGACCTAGTGTCAATAAAATGTGGCTTTTACTATGTATGACACTAAAGGCCAAGGTCGCAATTCTATCAACCCGAATATTGTATGATTTTCGTTCATTCGGAAATACTACGGGGATTTACCAAGCGAAAGTCTTTGACTCTCCAACAAGCCCACCATGAGTCTTCTCTATCAACTTTTATTCTTTCCCATACGTATATTGACCTGCAAATTTCTCATGTTAAAACACTCAAATTCCAATATCTCACCCAAACATTCAAATGATTAGGCACCCAATGGCGATGCACGTTAAGATAATTTCCCATTAGGCCCCATGAATTCTCAGGTAGTCTTTATCTTCACTTCAAAGCGCTAACCCATCATTTTTTTGCCGATGTGTCTGCTCTCCGCATGGTTTGGAATCATCGATGACAGTTTTATGATCGAACGTTTTTTCCAATAAACCTTTCGAAGCTCGCCCATCAAATCTGTGAGTATCCGCCGCTAGCATCCCCATCAGCATCACATTCTATTGGGGGTATTCTTCCCTCTTCCTTCGATTATCGCATTCTCGAGGACTGCTCCTTACAAATCGCGGCAGGGCAACCGATCGGAAATAGTGTGTTCTTTCCGCCGCGACCGAAGCACCCATAAAAAAGACGACAAGAAAAGAGTGGGAAAAAAGTAAACAAGCATAATACTCCCTTAGGAATAAAAGAATTGTGTTTTGTTGCATGTGGTATGCACATTTGGAGCGCTGCTTGAAAGGTGCTGCACGGCAATACGAATGCGAGTGTCATATAAAACTGAAAACATGTTGACGCTAGCAGAAGTCATCGTAGACTATACGTACTTGTTCGTTTTGTGTTTATTTGTATAGTATTCGAGAATTGTGGGATTCAAATCGCGGCTGCTGAACGGAAGCGAGATATCAGACTCTTACGAATGCGGTGCTTGCATTTTACCACTATGCAAGTCCGAGGACTTTGAAAGATATCAAAGTTAAATGGAAGTACGAGAACGTGCAGGATGACAGATATATTGATGCTGCCCCTTTGAAACATATCGGCAGGCGGATATTATACCAGGTCTTATCTTATATATGTATATCTAAAACATTTAATCATTTTTACTATGGATTTTTTCTACAATATCACGGTATATTCGAATTCTTACATTATAGTAGTGCGAACCGACAGATTTGTTCACATTATAAAATTCGGCAACTGAGCGATCTAAGTCCTTTACATCTTTTTTGTGGATGCTCACCTCTTGGATACTCATCTCTTTGATGGCATAGCATCGAAAGTGCAATAAAACAGTCATCGATTATTTTGATTGGGTGTGGTTAGTAGAAACGTCAGCAAAAATGTACGGACTAGGATTGAGGATTCTTGTGGTCTAATCAAAAATTTACTGAAGCTATTTTTTCCTCATCTCTTGGGAGGCATATGTTTCCCACGTCGGAAAACAATACATATTTAGAGGCTGTCCAACAATCTTTTGGAATTCTTCATAAGATTAAAAGTGCTTTAAGTCAGCCCATCAAACTGAACGAGTAAACACAGTTCATCACAGACCAGTGTAGTAGAAGGTTGTGTTTCGGCTTGTTTACAGTAGAAAACAAAATAAACAATCAAAAGTGCAAGTGCTCATTTGGGCGAAGTAATCGCAAGACCAAATTTAACGCAGTTAAAATCTCCAGTCGAGAGAAAATAGTTTTTCCTGTTTTTTTCTGTGTTCTTTCTGCTACTTCTAAGAGCCCCCGCACACTGTAGATTTTCTGTCGGCCGATGGTTGGGTTGGGCTGTTGATCAGTATTAAGATATATGGAAGAACATCGATTCGGTATTGGCCGATAAGAAGTTAGAAGGGTTACCCATTTGCCTTCAAACTAAAGAATCATTCAACTGCTAAATCAGGCGCTATAGCAACGGGCGCACCACTCCTTTAGTCGGCCGATAGTTCACTTTGCAAAGGAAGAAGGCGAAGACTGTCCCATCGGCCGGAAAGGTGATGGCCACCGTTTTCGGGAGTCACAAGGTGCGATCCACATCGACTACCTGGAGAAGGGCAAAACGGTCACAGGGCTGTACTATGCCAAATTATTGGGCCGATTCAACGCCGAATTGAAGAAAAAACGGGCCTACTTGTCGAAGAAAAAAGTGCTCTTACACCATGATAACTTACCGGCTCACACTTCCGTCCTCGTCAAGGCCAAATTGGTCGAATTGGACTACGAACTGCCGCCCCATCCATCGTATTCTCCAGATTTGGCCCCAAACTTGAAACTTGATCAGAAATTTCAGTCGAATGAGGAGGTCATCGCCGCCACTGAGGCCTACTTTGCAGACCTCGAGAAAACATATTTTTCAGACGGGTTAAAGAAGTTGGAGCATCGCTGGGTCAAGGGTATGGAGCTCAAAGGAGACTATATTGAAAAATAAATCGCCATTTCTCCAAAATGTTTGTTTTTCTTTTGTAGGCTAAGTACTTATCGGACCACTCTCGTAAACTATAAGTAGCAGGAAGAGATTTTGGGAGACAGCGCGGAGAGAACCGTACGTCGTACCGAGACGGAATCGAATGATTTACCATCCGATATCGCAACACTGACCGCATTCATAAAAAGGTGCAAAAGGATTAACCCAAGGCCCAATTCTCACTATTTCGACCAAAAAGGTGAAGGTCGAAGCGAGGAACGGGATCGACTTCTAGCGCAGCTTGACAATAAAAACCACAGCGGCCATAAATGGGCAAAGCACAAATAAAGAAAACAATATACATACATACATATATGTATGTAAGGCAATCGGTGACAGAATGAACTCCCTTCATGGTGATATTTCACCGCATAGGGAAAAGAGAGTCAGTCTGCATACAATAGGCAAAGAAGTCAGACGTGTTCACGCATTGCGAAAATAAAATAAAAACTTAATAAAACTCATCAAGCGAAAGTCGTGTTTGTTTTTCATTTTATGACAATGATTATTACAACAGAAAGCAATGCTTCCCGTGGAGACGAATATTGCTTACCTCTCAGATGGTTGGGAAGGCCGCTAGCCGGGGGACAATAATCCCTTCGCCGCCCTCTCATGTTCGTTTACGGAGGAGGAACGAAGCAAACTTAAAGAGAAAGAACGTATCCTACATGCCAAGTTGAAGGCTGTAGTAAATAGATTGAGTGAGACGCATCATAAGGAGAGAAAGAGGACGTAACAGCTGCCCAACTTCAGGCACATCAACGAAAGCAGCAAACCATAGATCTCTGTATGTATAAAAATGGTTTCAGTGCCTTCATTTTGGCTTGTTCTATGCTCATACCTTTTCTTACAAGGTAGGCAAGCCTTTTCCTGGCGGCTCCGCTAACCTTGTTTTTGCTTATCCTGAAGTTGTAAATTTTATCTTGGATTAGGTCAGCAGTGTCTTGAGCGGAGGTACCAGTCACCTCTACGTTCTTCGACATACTGCCACATAAGGGTCCTTCAGCCTTTTTATTGTTGGGACTCTTAGGGCTGTGCCCGCCCTTATTTGTTTTTTGTGGTTCTGAAACTTTTAACCGCGAGTCTATAAGTCATTCGAGCTAGACCTCGAATGGGTATTTATTGAAATCGGACCTCGTTGGAGCATCCCAATTCCGCATATTAGCCACTAGTTACCCCCTAGCCATCCATCCTACGGCATATGCTGTTCTACTTTGGATTGGGGGATATGTTTAGGTCATGCCTTCATCTAATGATGCTTGCAATTCTGTTTCTTCAATTTTATTCTAGTTGACGACGGCAAAATCACCACTCCACCACTACTTTGCTTCGCTAAAAGCCACTACATTTGTAAAGTCAGCCAGGCCACTATACCTTGCCATATTCAATCTGCCCCAAGATCCTCAACAGTCAAAAAAGATATATAGACATTTTCCTGTGCCGCGAACGTGGAATACATGCATTTCCCCCCGTGAAATCTTTTTGTGCCTTTTGAGTTATATCTAAAGGAACCATTAAAACCCTTGCAAATCCTATTATCTCAATATGTGTTTCCTGTCAGCGCAAATGATGCATTGAAATGCAACGGATTTGGGTGCAATAGATATGCAGATAGCTAGGGTTGAAGAACGCTTCGGTTGGTGAGGCGATAAATGGGGTAATGGCAACCGGGCGATGGGTGTGGTAACAAATCAGCTGGAACTATTTTTCATTCGAATGTGTACTTAACGATTACCTGCATTGTGATCCTATTACGTATGCAAATTGAAAATATTTTACGGCCACAGATAAAACCCCTGCGCGAGATAGTTCTATGAGTTATGTGCTCAGGTTTACAATGTGAATTAAATTGATGTGAGCACTTCTTGTTACCAAAACGAATGTGGCCATTAAGTGTGTAAAAAGAGATTTTTCCATGCGATTCGTAACATTCTAATAACTTTATTTTTATTCCAATCATATTGTAAGATTTCTTTTGCTTCAATTACTCTCGGGACCACATACCCTTATTAAATTTCATCGTATTAGAAACAAACTGATATTCTATTCCTGTTATCCTTGACTTACCCCAAGTAAATATTTTTTGTGGCAATTTAGTGTAACCGATCGATAAAAAATCCTCAGTTTCTCATTCCACTACTACAATTCCAGGGATGCCGTTGCTTCGAGGGATTCTTTCTCAAGAAATTTTCCAACAAGCGCACGTCTTGAATTTCCTTAGTCCTTCTACCCTATAATCGATGTAGATATTATCGATATAGAATGCTCGACTATATCAACGTTCTGGTCCACCGTAAGCTATCAATTTGGGGGAGAAGAATTATCCTCCCCGACGCCCCTGGACCGACTCCATGAGTCCGATGTTCGTATCCCGGTGAGCGGATCTCAATTAAGGTTGAACGGGGAACTTCTGGCATTTTCCAACTACAAATATTTATTTCGGAATTCGCTAATTAAATCAAATGCTCGCATCTCCAACAACACACATAGTAAGTAAGGACAAAGTTGGAGAACGATGGGGTGGGAATGGGAAGAAACTTCGTGCACACGTTGTTTCCTGCGTCGTGTGGGTGGCAAATCAGGCTGAGATCTTGTTATAGAAGTTGTCTTTAGTCGTGCCCATTCACAGCTCATTGAAGTTCTAACAATGCAAAATCCTTCACCCGTTATTGAGGATATTCATTCGTATTGTGCCCCATTGCCTCCTACCACTACCCGGAATACAAGCTTCTATTGCCTCTACGAAGCAATCCCCATAAATGCGTAGCAATTATTGTACGAGTAGTGGAGCATTTTTTTTAAAACTATACCATATCCAGCTACTTAAGCGCAAATTTATAGCGGTAGGGGCTGCGGATTGTTTCGGTTGACCGGCAACAGAACTCTGATTCAAGTGAATTAAACCGAGGCGGTAGATTCGGGCGTACATACGAGGATATGGATTGAAATGGGCAGACGTGGGCTGTCAGTTAACAACAGACTTAATTGGTGTTAATATCGAGGTAATATTCAATTAACCCTGATGTGGAGGATGACCTCGCCTTTTTAGTTAATTTTATGTTCTGTGTCCGTTCTGATGTAGGGATTACAAGTTTTGTGTGCAAGCGATAAAAGGTTGCTAGCATTTGAAGTAGATGGGAAAGTAGATTATAAATAGCCGGTCTTGTGGCTGGTTTCCAAAATTGAGTTGAAATCATTACAAGCTTTATCAAATAACAGCAGATGTTATATGTGGTTGCTTGTTTATTAATTTTTAATTTTAATTTTAGTGGGTACAATACGGGAGAAAGCCATGATTGACACTTGGAAATGTTAAGGTCCCCCAGGCAGTTCTTGGAGCACCAGGGGGAAAAACTGTTGAGGCCCGATTACATACATAAGGGGAGAGTCATGTTCTGAGGAAACGATCTTAAAGATCTTAGCGTCGTTGGCATATAGAGAGATGTGGGAATGTGTGATAACCATTTCAATATCGTTAGTGGCAAGGATAAAAAGAAGCGGATCTAAATGACTACCTTGGGGAACACCGGAGGAAGCAAGGAAAGGGCTAGAAAGGGCAGATCTAAAACGAATGCTGTAGTAGCGATTTTCCAGGTAAGAGGATATCCACTTCAATGAGATGGGTTCAACGCCAAGGGAAGACAGTTTGAAGAGTATTAATCTGTGTGAAATGTTATCAAAGGCCTTACTGAAGTCAGTTGGAATAGCATCGACTTGCTAAGGCTGCAAGGAATAAATGATACGAATTCAATAAGGTTTGTGGTTGTAGACCTACCTTTGAGGAAGCCGTTTTTACTGGGGGAGATTAAAGACTTGCATTGAACACTTAAATTATCATACAAAATTCTTTTAAAGATTTTGGGTAAATGTGACAGTTTGGCAATGGAACGGTAGTTGTTGTGGTTTTCTTGCTGCTGGGTTTGATGTAATCTTGTAGTGTTTAATAAAACTTGTAAAAGTATTTTTAGAGAGATGCCACAATTACTAATTTTGTGAGGCATTTCTATTTTCCTTATTCTTAAACCTATTTTTTCTAGCCACTGGAACTGTTGGAGTATATTAATTTCAAATATTTAGGAGCACCAGGAGGGAAGTTAAAAATTTGGGTAAAATTCTCCCGAAAGAGCTCTGAATTTTCACATTGACAGAATGGATCAGACAATTTAGGTTAAATTTTGCTTAAAGAATGAAACATAATGCTGTAAACTTTAGATGAGTCTACTATGAATAAGATATGGGCTTACGAGTAACATAATCATTTTTATGAACGCTGTGATGTCGACGAAAGCCGACGAAAGTGTGTATTAAAGATCCAATTGTTGAAGTAGGAAGCAGGTTAACCTGAAGCGGTTTCAGGTCCTGAGAAACTCTCCTCTGAGGCTCATCTAGAGAACTCCTTTTCTGGGATCCCAGAGTGACTTGGAATCCATACAAGCCTTACTGAATTTAGTCTTCCGACTTTGTTCAAAAATGTCTTGAGTTCATGCACTACTTCGGAGCTGGTTGAAGTATTAGACATAGCTTTGAATATTGCTTGGCTGTCATTGCAGACACATATGCTTTTACCATTCCACTTGCGCTTTACAATATGGTGCATGTCCATTAGGATTGCGTATATCTCTGATTGAAAGATAGACGCAGCGACCGACCTCAGCCCAGATTTGGACCCATCTGTAAAAATGCAAAGACGGTCCATTCCAGGTGCAGTATCTGGCCAGAGCCAGTCCTGACGCCATGGAAATTTGACTGTGAACTTATTGCGCAGTAGGTAGGCAGGTCAGTCATTGCATCGAAGGGCATATCGATAAGATAAGGGTCTAAAGATAATCCCTACCATCTGCCGTCTAGCATCGTTACAAGTGTTGAAAGTTACGTTATCAAAAGCTCTCTATCTCGATGAAAATACTCAGCAGGTACTCTCTCCTTCCAAGTGCGCATTCAGTTCTCCCAATTCGCATGATTTTGCGCCCTAATAAGCTTGTTGCATCTCCGACAGTGTATGTATTCGAAAGGCAACTATGCGCACGTGCAAGTCTACTAGTCTTCCCATGTTTTTCAGTAAGAAGGATGTTAGACTGACTGGTCTAAAATTCTTTTGGCGAGTGAGTAATCTTCTTTCCCTATTTTGGGAATAATGACCACTTTTACCGCGCTCCAAGGAATAGGTATATAGGCAAGTGCTTAGCTAGCAGTGAAAATTCAGAACGATTTTCAGAATAGAAAGTAGCTGTCTTATAGCGTCCATCAGTACATGGCGGCTTGAAGCCGTCGAAAGATGCCACAGCAAATTGAATGGCCTCAGTCGTTGCAACGACTACCAGATAGTCTGATTTGTTTTCATCCTTTCAGTGGCAGTTACCGTTGAACGAGCCGATGACAGTCTGATTTCCTCAGTCTGAAACTGTAAACTGAGAGTTTTCGCTGTAGACTCAGTAAAGTTACTATCAGATTTTCTGAGTATATCCAGCTTTGTCGTTTTGCTGAGGACTTTAACCAACTTGCTGGTCGCTCTCTGGGATTTGATCTCTTCGCCGAAGATCTTATAAGAATCATTCTTTGATTATAAGCTTCTTATATTATTCCTGCTTCGATCGATACTTATTCCATTTTTCGAATGCGTAATGAGCGATAAATTCAGAAGATTTCTGGTTTCCCTATGAAGACATTGGAGCTCAGCGTTCCACCAGAGAACCAATTTCCTGCAGGGCGGTTTTTTGACAGGACATGCGAGTTCAAAACAATGAAGATAGAGCTACGAACGAGCTATGAACGGCAACCTCCACCAATTGTTTCGTTCGGAGTTTAAGTAGGGCTGGATTGGATTTCTCAAGCTCCTATGAAAATCGTATCCAGTCCGTCTTTCCTGAATTCCTGGGGAGATCTTACAGTTCAATTGGAATTCGATATATCCGTGATTTGCCAACGTAGCTTCTGGTAAGACACTCCAGTTAGTAATGGTCTTCATATACCATTTAGATAGCGCTAGGTCAATCGCCGTGACAAAATTAGTTTGAGAACCTACATTGTTGACGATAAGGTCAGACGAAAGAGTTAAGTTTAAAAGATGACCTCCTCTCAAGTTGAACTTGCTGTTGCCCGAAACAAGCACCAGCATCGCAACAAATGATGAGTCCAATCTTTCAGGCTTCACAGTACTCTACGAGTTCAGAAACTACCACCGGTCGCGGAGTCTGTACCGAGTGGGAAGGGAAGTAAGCAGACCCAACGACGAAGTGTTCGATTTCTCCGTGCGCTTTGTAACTTACTCTGGCAGCCACCAAGTCTTGTCCACAGACTTGTCCAAGTTTGGTTGCCGATAGTGAGTTCGATATGATCAGGCAGACCGCAAGCTTTTCGGATAGCTCATCATAAAGAATCGTAGCATAACGTATACCAGCAAGACCACACAGGGGTTTATTCCACACGCATGTTTTCTGAATGGATACAATGATGATTTGTGCTACTGCATGCATTTCTGCTACTAAAGAAAGATGGAAGTACGTTCGATCCTTCGATTACTTGACATTAAAGTGGAATATAATCCTAACAAGGCCGAAGAAGGGACGTGAATCGTACACAGATTTCAGAGTCTCAACAGAGCCGTTATCCATTCCCACATACAGAGTGAAGCCCTCATTTCTAGAGAGCCCTTGCTCTCCTTGTAGGAATAGACATTCCAGCCCCTCGCGTACGTAATCGCGTCAGCATATCTAGCTTTTTTCTAGGTTTCCTCAGTATCCAGCAGATGACGCGCGTTATATTAGAGAGACTGACTCTGATATCTAGTATATCCCAAAGGGAGAATTTTCGGCGCCATTCTCCTGATCCAGTCTGCTGCGAGGAACAGCAACAGAATACAGAAGCCTGTTGCTGAAGTTAGCTCCAGTAGATGATCCTCGCAGTGTTTGTAATCTGCGCTGGTCTGCTGTTACTGGTAGCTTTCCCTATTCTGACCTTTTCAGAGAAGATGGATGTCTTTTTCGTAGGAAAGCTATTTCTCTACACTTTTAGCGGTCATTTGGGTCTCTTTTTCGGATGAAGTTTAAGTTTTTTTTTAGATTAAGCCAGATCTAAAAAAGAAAAATAAAAAGCCTTAAAAAAAACAAAAAAAGAGTCTGAATGATAAGAGAATCATTCAGATAAAAATTAATAATAAATAAATAAATAAAAAGAAACAAATAAATAAATAAATCAAAATAAATAAATAAAAAATGAATCAGTAAATAAATGAAAACTTAAGTATATAACTAATTAAATAGTAATAATAAATAATAAATCTTGACTTCACGTCATGTTTATTTAAACAATTAATAAAGAGGTTATTGGGGATATCGCATCTTAGTTTAAAATGTTCAGTAAGATTATCAATTCTGTGAGAGATCAATTAACATTAGCTCTAGTATGTAAATTTCTTGTGGAATAATGCCAGGGGGGATTTAGCATAATCTTCAATATTTTGTCTAGTCTAATATATTTTTCATTGCTTTGCAATCTTCATAAATGAAACTTGGCCCATTTCCCCCAAATTGGACAGCCATATAATAAAATTGACCGAATTATTGTTTTGTTAATTAATATTTTGTTTTCATTTGAAAGATGGGATCTTCTGTTTATAATGAATATAACATCCGAATTGCAGTATTTGTTTTGTTTAGTTTAACTTGGAATCAAAATGGAACCAAAGGGACTGCGCTGACGACTTCCAAGGTATCGGTGGCCGTTAAACATAAATTGATTAGACGGCAAAAAACAAGTCTTTCTTTTCCGGGTGAAAAAGATAGTTTGATTTTTATCCGCATTAAGTTTGATTTTCCATTTGCAATAATATTTTATTATATCAATCACATTTCTTAAATTCGTCCCAATATTAAGATCAAACTGATGCGATAATAATAAATCTATGTCGCCTGCATAAATGCAACATCGCAACTTATCAGTTTGGAAAAATCAAATCGTATCATTGTACAAGACTGGACCAAGAACTGAACCTTGGGGTAGACCAGCGTTAAACATAACTAAATCAGACGAACTACTATTTATAAATACTTGAAAAGCACGATTCGACAAAAACTTCGGACAATTTTACAAATGAATAGAGGGAAATTATTGTTTAACATTTTGTAAACGAGACCATCATACTTCACATAATCGAAAGCTTTTTGTATGTCTAACGATAGCTAACCGTTGATCTTCCTATTGCATGATTTTTTTTCAATTAAATGCCATATCCTGAGAACTTGATGAGAAGTTCTGTGGCCAGGTCGAGAACCAGTCTGCTCATCAGGATAAATTTTCTTTTCTCGATAGTTCCGATACTTTTGTATTTAAGTATTATTTTCATAAATCTTACTTATACTACTCAATAAGCTTATTGGTCTATAATTTTGAGGATCATTAGGAGGTTTTCCTGTTTTTTGGATTGGGACTATTTTTGCTATCTTCTAAGCATCGGGGAAATATTGCACCTTAAGGCAAATGTTAAAAATATAAGTTAGAAATATGATACCTTCCTTAGGTACAACATTTTAACATTATCAATGCCTCCTACTACATTTCTTGTTTTTAAGCCTTTAAACTTCTTCTTCAGACACATATTCACTTAGGGGAGTTTTACAGAGGGCGACATTAGTATTTTCCAACGCGTTTTCAACGAGCCTAATAGTATAAACGTTGCCTAAATGCTGTGAAACTTTGTGATTGGCTAAGAAATTCGAAGCAAATACTTTCGATTTTACTGAGTTTGTGAGAAAAATATTAGAACCATTTTTAATGCAAGGTATTTGTCTGACTTTATTTCTAATGATTTTTGCAATATTGCAGAAAGGTCTTGAAGCTTTATCTAGATAGGACAATCTTCTTTTTCACATTTCATTGCGAAAGACTTAAATATTCTTGGCTATTAATTCATTGAAATATGCCATTAAAGTTTTTAAAATAGGCTCATGAAATCTTCGCTTAAAGCTCAAAATATGTACTGGTAGCTTTATAAGACGTGTCTTTCTCGCAACATAAGGGATGCTATTGCTGGCAAAGATATTAATATGTTTAGTGAATTGATGGATGATGGAGTCAACTTCTTGTTAGCTTCCACTGTTTGAATATTTTTGGGAATTGTTCGTAATCTGTTTTTAACATTTTTTCGAAAGATGGTCCAATTTTCTTTTTCAAGTCAAAGAAATATTGCACTTTTTCTATTCCCGACCAGCGAAAAAAAAACCCAATCGATAAATATTTTTGTGCTCCTTCTCTGCTTGAAAAAATCATAGAAGCGATTTTTACCATAAATTTTGGATCATTTTTCTATTTAAACCACTACAAAAGGGTTTTATGATTCTCAGGATACGGTAACATTGTTTCTTCTATGTAAGTTATTATGGTGATACAATTCGTCTCCCTATTCTTCGAAGAGTTTCCATTTCTTAAATATCTGAACCACCACCATCTTAATACTTCAATTACAATAGGGTGGATCGATGCCTACGGGCATTTTTATGCGCTTCATTCCATCAGAAAAGATCGATTTTTTTTTATTCATCACACA
The DNA here is from genome assembly GCA_958301585.1 of Merodon equestris. Classification (NCBI taxonomy): domain Eukaryota; kingdom Metazoa; phylum Arthropoda; class Insecta; order Diptera; family Syrphidae; genus Merodon; species Merodon equestris. The sequence continues at coordinate 50,156,186 of OY284416.1, forward strand.
AAAGGACTGTCTTCCATTTGTTCTTCTTAGAAATGAAGGTCGCCTTAGGGCAGTGAATAGGCCGTTCTATCATTGATATTTAATTGAAATTCTTAAACAAGGTCTCTTAAGGAATATTAGGGCCGCCTTGCAGATCAGAAGATGTTTTGCTTTGGTGTGATTTTTGTGGGCCTGTAACCATGTGAAATACTTTTACCCGACCAGTTGTATTCTACTTTTTTGTTAAAAAGGTCGTTAAATGGAGTAATACCGCTAACTTAACCCTTATTTTCTTTATAATCAAATACAACACAAAAAGATAATAGGGTACAACATTTTTATACCCCATCACACTTTAACACAGCCACTTTCAAGGTTCGGAAAGCTGAGAACGAAAGTTAAAAACATGTCTGAAATTATGGAGACAGGAAGATGACGGAAACGAAATGTATGCATGAATTAAGTTCAGTTAAAAAGAACATTCCATCGAATCTGAAATTCTGCAAACTTTTCACCCCATGCCCAAAGCAAATCCTACGGCGACAGTGTCGGCTTCTCTTTCCTTTTCACGCATCCTCACACCATTCATCGTAAGGAGCTCGTTTGAGTATTCTCTATGACATTCCCTCAAAGTGTTGTTTAACATGGAGCAATACTGTCAATTTGAATTAAAGAATCGACAAATTCGTGTTAGCTTCACATATACCAACAAATTCAAAATGAGGTTAATGTGCGGTGGTAGCGGCAACATCGAATTACCAATTACTATCGCATGGCTTGGGGCTTTGTAATGCCACAACTTTGAAATTGGAATATGGTTTGGTTAGAATTTCATTTCACTTCACTGGTTTATTAACTCAAACTCGGGTGTCAAAGTGAAATCATTTCAAGCAACAAAGATCGTAATTTATGCATAGAACTTTAAATAAACTAGATCTTCGAATTGTGGGATTACTTTAATTCAATGAGTCGATGCTGAGAAGGCTTGTAGATGCTTCCAGCAGCTCAGAGCTTTGTCACAATTGACGGGCAAGCTGGCATGGCGCTTCTAATGCCGAGACATGCTAGCCTCCCAGGGCGTTGATGTTTAACTATGTAGTTTTCTTTTCAAATTTTGTCCACCATATAACAGAGGCACAAATGATGATAGGTCTTACTATCGCGTCTTAGGTGCGTCGACAGGCCCAGAGTGTCTTAGTCGCCTTTGCAAGTTTGCTTTTGATGTTGAAATTCCAGTTGAGTTTTCGATCAAGGTCAATAGATATTTGAATTCTTCTGAAAATTCAATGTTTGTACCTCTATTTAGGGAGACGGGGCATGGTTGTATTTTCCTCCTTTTTGTAAACGGGACTAAAGTTTTCTTTTTTGGATTTATCGAAACCTTCTCTGCTACACCAGCCTTAGATAATGCGTTCACATGCAGAAAATTCACTTTTACCATTCACTTCACTTTTACTCGAGTACGTTGTCGATGACTATCGACGAGAGAAATGGTGAAAGTACTCCACCTTGTGGACATCCCTTAGCTGCCGATACTATCACAGAGACCTCTCCGGATGTAGCTGATATAATACGGTTCTCAAGAATCACTCTAACCCAATGGTTAGTGGGGTGGTCTACACATCTCTGGGAGAGTGCAGTGGTGATTGCGTTGTAGCCAGTATTATCAAATGCCCCCTCAACAGGAAAGCGCAAATTACGATTTCCTTGCGTGCGAATCTATTTTCCACATGCACTACCAAGTGATGCAGGGCATTCTCAGTAGATCGTTCATTGCGGTATGCATATTGATTTGAATACAGAGGTGTTTGATTTTCTATAATACCTCTTATATGAAGCTGTATCAGTTTTTCTATTGGTCTTAATAGGAAAGATAGGAATAAGGTTGTTTTAAATGAGGCAATTGCCCATTTAACTCTACCAGGGCTGAAGAGTCTGCCAGGGAGGCTTTTTGTTCTACTATCGATGTAACCTGTGATGCTCATTATAGCATCGAGAGGCGTTAGCTATGTAGTAGAGCCAGGGAAATGTACCTTAAGCAAAGTCTCCAAGGTTTCTCTGCGATTGACAGTGGAATTGTCGTCTGATGTGCGAATCAACCCGAGTCCATTTGTGTGCTTCTTCGATAGGACTTTGTAGAGTCGGGCCACGGTTGGTAGTGAATCTACACTTCCACAATGTTTCCTCCTAGATCTTCTCTTGGATTTCCTCAACTCGAGGTTGTATTTTGTTAGAGCAGATTTATTATCAGTCCAACTCTTCGTTCTTTTTGCTCTATTACACAAAGATCTGTTCATTCCACCAAGATACGCACCGCTTGTCTGTATCTATCTTGGGTGCATAGCTGTTTTTGAAGGATGAGAAAAGTGCTTCGTTTGTAATCCGTCGATTTGATGGATTTAAAAAACGTGTCTTAGCGACAAGTTGGACCTGGAAGAGAACCCAGTTGGTTCTTTTGGGCTGATATCTGTGCTCAACTTCTCCGCGCTCACCAATAATGTTAAATCTAATACATATGTTGGTGATCAGATGGTGAGGCCTCATTGTGCCAGTTACAAAGTATATTTAGGAAAAGGGGGCTAGAGATTGTAAGGTCAAGTACCCTATTGTTGCTACCCCATTTCGCATGGTGTACCTCAGCAAGTAGGATTTGGTCGCCGTCCCCTGGGAAGTAAGCGGAGGGGCACACGATCTCCCTTACTTCACCTTCAATGGAAGCTTCCACAATGACGGCTGCCAAGTCTCTAGTTATAAATTCTGGAGTGGGTAAAAAATGTATATTAGATGTGATTAAACATGCGGCCTAAGGAGGAGATTCTCCAGTAGCATATATTAATTTAATCTTACCTTTTTGAGCCCAGGGTTCTTGTATTAGTCCGAGAGATATTTTGTCGCGGTAGAAACGCAGCCTAAAAGTGTCCGAAGTACCATTGGCATAGTACAGATTACCCTGCAGTACATGCAGACCACTCATCTACTTGCGACGGTAGACTGGGTCCTTCACGACGTGGAGCTTGTTATTTCCATGCCGAAAGTTTACGGTCCGACGGAAGTGATCCACCGATCCTCTTCCTTTCCAAGATTCCCCGAGCTTGGAGGGGTGATAAAAGTATACTGTAAGAAATATTACACGTTGACCCGGAGCAAAGGAAAAGACTGTACACACGCTTTGAGTGACAAAAACGAAGTGAAGTATTTATTACATGTATCTATTGTGTGGAACAAAATATTAAACACATAGGAATACAAAAGTTATGTTCATTTTGACATTCTCATTTTGACACTTCCCCAGAATGATTAATTTCAATGTACATATAATAATTCATTACATTTACCAAAACTACTTCATTCAAAAGAGAAACAAAAAAAAAAGTTCATAATTTTTCAAATTTGGTTTCAATTTCATATGTGTTACTTAAATTAGACCGATTAAATTATTGTTCATTTCAAGTTTACATTTCACAAGCGGTTTTGTTAAATAATCGGCTAAATTTTTATTGGAGGGAATGTATTTAAGTTGAATTAAACCTTTTTCTATTTGCTCCCTTAAAAACTGCGTTTTTATTTCTATATGTTTCGTTCGGGGCGAATATGAATTATTTTCTATTCGCTGAATTGCACTTTTGTTGTCGCAATGTATAGCAAAGGTCTTGGGAGTATTTGGGAACATTTCTGCTTCCAGTCGTCTCAACCACATTGACTCCTGAAATGCCGCAACAGCAGCCAAAAGTTCGGATTCAGTTGTTGATAAGGCGATATTAGTTTGACGCCTTGATGCCCAAGATATTGGTGCTCCCTGCATTGTAAACATGTAGCCGGAGGTCGATCGTCTCTCATCTTCATCGCCTGCCCAATCAGCATCGCAAAATCCTTGTACGTAGCTAGCAGAATGTTTAAAAATTAGCTTTTTATACAATGTACCTTTTAAATTGCGAAAAACACGCTTCACTGCAATCCAATGTGCTTGACCAGGATTAGACGTGTATCGGCTTAACAGATTTACTGCATAACTTATGTCGGGCCTCGTTGTTTGCGCTGCAAATAGTAAGCAACCAATAGCTTCCATATACGGCATTCTAGACATCTTCTTCTTTTCTTCTTGTGAGCTTGGGCACATCTTCGATGATATTTTTTGGTTTGGATCGAGGGGAGTGCAAACGGGATTACAGTCGGCCATTCCAAATCGATTTAAAATATTTTCGATGTATTGCGACTGGTCAATTGAAATTGTTTTTGCCAATTTGTCACGAGTAATACGAATTCCCAATATGGAAGTCGCTTCCCCCAAATCTTTCATTTTGAAACTGTCACAGAGTACTTGCTTTAATTTCTTCTCGAAATATTCGTTGTTTGAGAGAATTAGCAATCATCCACGTAAACGGCAATAAAAATCATCTGCTTTCCATTTATTTTATGGTACACACACTGATCTGCATCCGATCGCACCAAACCAAACCCAATGAGCACTTCATTTAATTTTTTGTTCCACACGCGACTGGATTGTTTTAGGCCATATAGGGTTTTCCGTAGTTTGCATATTCTACCCGTACCATCAGTATATCCTTCGGGTTGAGCGACATAAATTTCTTCATTAAGTTCTCCGTTTAAAAATGCCGTCACTGCATCCATTTGACTTATGTTCAAGTTGTATTTTGCAGCCAAAGCTAGCAGGAATCTAATTGAACTATATCGCGTCACAGGTGCAAAGGTTTCATGATAGTCGACGCCTTGTTTTTGCGAAAAAACCCTTACAAACCAGTCGTGCTTTATATTTTAAAACTTCCCCATGCTCATTGCGTTTGGTTCTGAAAACCCATTTGGTTTGAATTGCATTCTTACCGCTCGGAAGATTAACCAAATCCCAGGTGTTATTCTCCTGCAATGACCTGAACTCAGCATCCATCGCCTCTTTCCATTGATGCGAATCAGCCCGTGACATTGCATCAGCAACATTTTCAGGATCGAAACAATTTGTATTAGCAACCAAACCAGCTTGTTTTAGCTTTTGACAAGCGACACGCTCAGATCGTCTCAGTTCAATGTTAGCAACAGCAGGTACCACGGGAACATAAGCAACAGGAACCACAGGAACAGCAGGTACCACGGGAACATCAGCAACAGGAACCACAGGGACAGCAGCATCACCATCTCCAGTATTAGTTGAATCACTCTCTAGTACTTTTTCAACATCCACTTCAGTTAAAGTTTTCGCGTGGTTGATAGCCAAGTCGTCACAGATATCTGGAACATTAACCTCAGTTAGATTAATTGAAGAACTATTACAATGTATGGGCACATTAACATTATCTTCAACAATATGAAATTCGTTTTTGTTTGTACCACTTGAATTCACATTATCAGTTGAAAAGATAGAACTATTTTCAGATTCGACGAAAATGACATTTCGGCTGACGATGATGTTTCTGTTTCTGTCGCACAATCTGTAGGCTTTCGCTTCTCTTGAATATCCCAGCAGCATGCATTCTGTCGATTTTGCATCCAGTTTCCGCCGCTTTTCATGTGGAACATGCACCATAGCTTTGCAACCAAAAACACGCACATAAGAGATGTCTGGTTTAATACCACGCCAAAGCTCCTCAGGCGTCTTATCGTTTCCACGACACGGAATTCTATTTATCAAAAAAGTAGCTGTATCAGCTGCTTCAGCCCAAAATCGTTGAGAAATGTTTGCGTCGATCAACTTGCACCGAATTCTTTCAATTAAATTCCTATTGGAACGTTCCGCCACACCGTTTTGTTCCGGGGTATATGGTGCTGTCTTTTGGTGATGAATACCGTACTTTCCACAATAATTTTGAAATTGTCTGTTCGAATATTCAGTACCGTTGTCTGATCTTAATATTTTTATCTTTTTCTCTGTTTGATTTTCCACTAATGTTTTAAATTTCACAAATTGATCGAACACTTCTGACTTTTGCTTTAAGGGAAACACAAACACTTTTCTGCTGTAGTCGTCAACGAATGTCAATATGTATTTACAACCACTCCAGGAACAAACAGACAACGGACCGCATACGTCTGTATGTACTAGTTCCAATATCTCTTTTGCACGACTTCCAATATGCGGAAAAGGCGATCGTGTGTGTTTGCCCTTTATACATATCAGGCACTTTGACGTTTGATTGTGTGAAGCAAAATTCATCCCTTTGACGGCGGACCTTAAGGCCCCGGCCCATAGAATCCGTCGATCCGTCACTCCGTTGATTTCAACTGAGTGAAAAGTAGAATATACACATTCTTATGGGAGGTGGCCCATAGCCGACGGATGTATGAACTTCAACGGACAAAGTAGAGCTACTTTCTACTTTTCGCTCCGTTGAGAGCTCATACATTCACATATTGGAGCTTACACATTTTCATTCTGAGGTTCACGCATGCACGAATTGAGAGTAAGCACGTTCATTGGTGGATGCACTGAGAGAATGCTTGGGAACTCTCTCATACTGAGAGAAACTTCGAATTCGGTTGACATTCAAAGTACGATTCGTTTGGTGAGGGTCGTTTAGTGTGCGAGAAGTGAACATTATTCTACGAAAAAAATGTTATAAAATGTTCGAGGAAGAACTGATTGAGGCGATCAAAGGCCATCCGTGCCATTCATTTTATAACTCAGATGAACGCACTCCATCAATTAATAAATGTCATCGACAACTGTCAACGGATTGACGGATTCTATGGGCCGATGTTTGCCTGCTCTATCCGCCAATACGTTTTCACTCAGTTGAAATCAACGGAGTGACGGATTGACGGATTCTATGGGCCGGGGCCTTTACTTTTATAAGATTGCCATCACATATGTGACCCATTCGACGATGCCATATTCCCCTGTCCACCATTGCACTGAATGCACTGTGGCTGTCATCAATTTCATTACTTATTGTGCAGTTCAACTTATACATGTTGTTCACTAGATCGGCAGTTCCTATGAGTCTTTGATTTTTAAAAATCTTACAAATGTTTTTCTCAAAACGCACTTTATTGCCATTTTTAATTAGTTGACTAACCGATAATAAGTTTGCACAGAGATTGGGCACATACTGAACATTTTTAATTGTAGCATTCAGCTTATCTTTGCCCTTCAGTAAAGATATATTAACATCACCAACACTTTCCACCGTCATTTTTGAATTATTTGCCGTTAAAATTTCTTTATGTGAGGGTTCCTTCTGATGTTCCAAATGCTTATTGTCCATGTTCATATGAGCTGAGGCGCCGGAGTCTACATACCATGTGTTCTGGGAATTTCTTTCCTCTGCTAGGAACGTTGTATATAAGCACTCGGATTTTCGTTCATTCTCTTTCTTTCGTGAACAATTTTTTGCAAAATGCCCAATTTCACCACAGCTATGACAACGAAATTTGCCCTTGGACTTATGTGTATGTTTATATGGTTTGCTCACCAAAGCTCTTGAAACTGTATAGCCGCCATCATATTGTACTTGTTGTAGTAACAAGGTTTTCACAGAATCCGACGTGAGTTTAGACGACGAATTTTCCACTGCCATTACCAAGGGTTTGTAATCCTCCGGCAGACCAGCCAACATCAAAGAGGCAACAATTTCGTCGTCAATTTTTAGTCCAGCTTTCCTTACTTTAATGGAAATCATGACCATTTTGTTCACGTAATCCTCCATATTTTCACATTCAATAAGTTTTAGCTGAACTAGTTGCTTCAACAGTTCCACTTTTCTGCAAAGGCCTGTGTCTTCAAAAGCACTCGTGAGATTATCCCATGCTCCCTTAGCTGTTACTGCATCTGCGATGTAGGAATAATTTTGTGTTTCAAGAAGCAGGATCAATTCGGACTTCGCTTTCAAGTCTATTTCCTTTTCAGCAATCGATGCGTTTTCTGCAAGCTCCTTTTCCATACAACCCCATAATCCCCTAATTACAAGGTAGGATTTCGCTGCTATTTTCCAAACGTCGTAGTTCTCCCTACCTTTTAATTTTTCAATACTTATATTTACCGACATGTTGGATGAGTGCCTGGGCCCATAACCTGATAAAAGTATACTGTAAGAAATATTACACGTTGACCCGGAGCAAAGGAAAAGACTGTACACACGCTTTGAGTGACAAAAACGAAGTGAAGTATTTATTACATGTATCTATTGTGTGGAACAAAATATTAAACACATAGGAATACAAAAGTTATGTTCGTTTTGACATTCTCATTTTGACAAGGGGAGACGTTTTATTATTTTGATTGGAGGGCTCTTGGTGGGTGCCACCTGTGTTATTGTGGTAGTTTGGGCCATCACTGGTTTATGCCGCGGATACGGCAGTAGGTACAACCACCGTACTGGTATCTGCAGCAACCGGCGACGGTTCCATTGACACCTTCTCGTGGTTCCTTATAATGATTTTGACATTAAAACGATAAGTCACTTTTGCTAGAACCAGACGCAGGAGGTCTTTTTCTTATGTGGCGTGCTTTGCATGACTCTCCAGTGCTGTGCATACAGGCCTTCGTTTTATAAGTCCCGCGTCGCCAAAAACTTAATTATGGGTAGATCGGTACTCTGTGGAAAGTAGCCCCGGCCGATGTGAGGTTCCGGGAAGGTGTCTTCATCCACAAGTTTGACACCAAGTCCGCTTTTTTCTTTTATAGCCGTGAAGCTGGACCTCATCCAATCGGCTGTAGTTGCGTCGGTACACACTAAGTTGAGCCAACCTGAGCTATATGTCGGTCCCTTGAAGTATGGTTTTGCCCCCTTACCTAGCAGTTCAAGAGCGGTGTCAATCACAGCCTCTTGAATTGCTGTCATTTATGCTGTGTGGTAAGGGAGTTTGCGCCCAGATCATTGGGGACGACCGCGACGCTGAGTCTTGTTTTTCCAGCTACACTGCCGTAGCTTTCGGCATGTGGATTGCGAATTCTCCTGCGTTTGGCGGCAGGGTTCGGCGGAGTGTTGTCGGCGAAACTAACCCGTTTCGGTTTCGGACCCTTAGTCGCAGCGGTAGATTTTGCGTATGCTACAGCTTCATCTCTTGGTTTTCCCTGCTTAATGGCGGCCTTAAAGCGTCTCTGTTCAGATGACTTTAGTAAAACGAAGCCACCGGATGGTAGAGATTTATTCTCCACAACGGTTTCGTTTCCTTCCGCGTCTGAGATTTCGTCTGAGAGCATACTCACAGAATCTTCGCAGAGCATGGAACCGGAGTCGGAGAATGAAGACACATCTTCTGCTTTTCGTCCGGCGGCAATGTCGGCAAAAGATATCGACGTTGCTGTTTTTTTGTTGTGCCACTGAGGGCTCACACGCCCAAGCGGGTGATGACATTTGAGAGACATCAGTCTCTTTATTAATTTTTGATTGAGAAATTCTGTTCCCACGAATGAAATCGGAGGTCGCCCGGTATCCGAAATTCACATAATAATAGCTAGGCACCCTCTTAGCTATGCATCCATCGGCGTATGCTGTTCCACCTTGGTGTTAGGAGAGTGTGGGAGTGATAGGTACGGAGGAAAAGGAAAGGAAAGAAGGGTCAGTAATTACTTCTTGGATTCGGGTTCCTCTAGAGACAGGTCTCGAGAGTCATTACCTGTACTAAGCCTCCGCACCGCGCCAAGGTGAGCAAATTTCGCAAAGGAGCTATATTTAATTTTTCTTCATTTACTTAACTTACTTCCCTTCCTGCCAGTATTAAACTTTCTGGCTTTCTCTTAACCGTTTCCTCACTCCTCTCACCCAGAACGTCAACATTTTCCTGAAGGAATCTCATTATGTATTCCAACACCAAATCAGAGGTGAAGGCGGCTCCTTGTTTGAGTCTTTTACGTATCTCGAATATTTCCGATAAGGTGTTTCGCGTCCTACCAGCAGGGAAGGTCTTGGCATGGTTGTTTAGAACCGTAAGAAGTGAACATTGATTATTAGCTCTTACAGCCCTTAACCTCTTACACCGTAACATTTATACAATCTGTAAAAATATGCAGATTCTTTTTGGCTGACGCATGTAATTCCTCCCGTCGTATTATGAACGATGAAGCTTTCCAATGCAATTAAATGTGTCTTTTAACATGTTGCCTATATCAAATGATTGACTAACGTAAGGATAATAATTTTCTGGTGTCTGTCTGTATGTTCGCGCTTATCTCCGAAACGGCTGCACCGATTGGAATGAAACTTTACAGACACAAAAAGGGAAGTCAGCGAAGTTATAGGTTTTGTTGACGTTAATTGTTTATATTAATTGAATTTGTTATAAGCAAAATGGAAATCGGCCGCTATTTAATCATTTTGAGTTTTTTCAACGAGAAATTATTTTTTCGACTTAAATAAAGTTACCAACGATGAAACGTGGGCTTAAACGAAACCCATTTATATATTTAAAGCAATTGAATTTGTTATAAAAAAATAGAAAAAGAGTGAATTCGAATTTTTCAACATTCGTAGCATGAGAGCTAACTTTGATTATTTTTTCACTCATCTCACATCTCTTGACCATTTGCCTGATCTAATATTTCTTTCGGAGATTTGGATTTTCGAAGAAGAATCTCAGATTATGCAATACACATTGTCCGAGAGAGCGCCGTGGCGCAGTGGGTAGTGTGTCGGCCCCTGACGCAAGATGAGTTCGGATCCCGATAACACCAACGCCATCGAATGATTGTTTCCCAAATTCTCTCTTCGGCGGAGTACTGGCAAAACCCCAGGTTGTACACTTGGCTTGAAAAAGGTTCTCGACTCCCGCCGTTCGGGATCGACATTAAGCTTCAGGTTCCGTTCACTTGTGTGAAAAAACAAATCGCACACAACATGAGTGAATAAATAAAGCTTGGCTCTGGCTCTTCATGAGCTGTAACGCCATGTAAGGTGTCTGTCTGGCAATACAATGGACCAGTATTTGTATCTGAGTGCTCCAACAGATAGCAAGAGCCTAAAACAAAAAAAAAAAAAAAAACAAAAAAAAAATGTGGTCAAGATGTGAACCGTAACTTCCCAGTGAGACGAATTAAAGAACAATTTTTTTTTTTTTATTATTATTTATTATTATTATTATTGTATAATTTTAAATTTATTCAATATTTTTTTTTATAATTTTAACCGTAGTTGATTACAGAGAACATGAAAGAGAAAAAAAATCAACAACTTATGGCGTCGCTACGAAGTGATGGAGGTTATCTAAGTTTTGAGAATCTGAAAAATCTCTAATGAGTCTCTGACTTACGTAAAGACGATGAATACAGAGAACTCGAAAGAATGAGCACTCAAAAACGCATGGCATCATTACGTAGTGATGACGATTTTAGAGGCTTCGGAAATCTGAAAAATCTTCAACGATTGAAAGAAAGACGAAAAGATGAAACTTTCAAAAAAAATGAAAATATTAATACAAAACGACGTATCTGGTGCTTGTGGCGTTTTGAAATATATTGAATGTAAAGATACCGACGTACCGTCGATGTTATGGATGGATTTTCATACGCCCAGAGTCGGCATCAAAATACGGGCACGTTATCGTAATTACATGACAGAGAATAGCATAGATAATGTGTTAACCCCAATAGAAAGAATATCGATCCAAACTAGTGTTACACAAGATGATAAATATAAAATCTAAAAAAATCAATTTCCTGTTATACCTGCGGAAGCAATAACTATTCATAAGAGGTCAAACATATGACAAAATATGTATAGATTTTTCGGCGCAGGAGAGGCGAACTTTATCGATGTTATACGAGTATGTTGCTCTCAGCCGTGTCACTAAATTGAGTGGACTATTTATAATTGGTAAATTTAAATTATCAAATATTCCAAAAAATTCAAAGTTGTAAACTCAGCACTTATTGAATTAGAACGTCTGAGATCTAAAAAAATGTTAAAATTGTCGTACAATAATTTAGAGAGCGTAGTAGCCACAAAAGTATGTTATCAAAATGTTAGTACATTAAGAAAGAACTTAACCCACATAATTGCAGATGAATGGTATCTGCGCGCGGATATATTAATTTTCAGTGAGTCTCGAACTACTGGTAGCGATAAAATAGACATTGATAATTTCAATATTGTTTTGAGAATTGATCGCAATAAAAACAATCATGGACTAATATGCTATGTAAAAAATAGCGTACAATCTACAATATTATCGTCAAAGCATCTTTACAGCAATAAGGGACATGTACAGCTATTTACAATGAAAGTAGATAATTGGTATTTAATTAGTGGGTACAAATCTCCTAAAACAACAACGACTATGTTCGAAGAAGCTATCGATGATATTATACAAAAATTACCTTCTGATAGTCTTTTTATATTAATTGGAGATTTCAACTACGATATCATTAATCAAGGTGACAAAAAAAATAATTTTTTGATCAATTATTTAAAAAAAATATAAATTATTAACACAATTGCCGCCAGACAGTATTACTACGTCATTAAATACTCAAATAGATGTCATTTTCTCCAATGTTTCCAACATACAATGTGGAGTTTATAAATCATATTTCACATACCATAAGCCAATATATGTATGCTATTTATAATAACAGTTTCAATAGAAAAAATTCTAACAATCATTGTAGCACTAGTGTTAACAGTACAGATGAAAACAAAAATTGCGATGAAATTATCATTAGTAGCTATGTTGCCATGGACACTTACAATGACAATATCAAAGATTTAATTCCTATAGATGTTGATAATGATGATATAAATCACAAAGAAACTAATGGAAATAGTATTCATTCTGGTGTTCAAAATGATATGAACAATATTTACGATAATACCGATGATAATGACGTACCATATGATTTTGATATTCCGATCGCAGAATGTCAAGAAGTGGCTCATAGTGAATTTTATTTGTCCGACAAACATATCAATTTATTCCATGAAATAATGAACAGAAAACTCAAAGCTCAACGGGTACATAATTTCGCACAGGATGTAGGTTACGTCGGCGCGTTTGTACGTAATTTAGAAGTAATACCCAAATCTGAGATTAATAGTCAGATTATTTATAGCGGTCAAATTGGTGTTAACATTATAGGTCACTGGATTTGTACAAAATATGACGGTAATGGCAATGTCCACATCTACGACAGTTTAAATAAGAATTACTTGGAAAACCATCAAATCGATTTTTTGAATGCTCTGTATAGATTTAATAGGAACACAGCAATGGTATAGATTGTGGGGCATTCGCAATATATTTTGCAACACTGTTATGTTACGATAAGTTACCGGAAGAGCAAATGCCATATGATGTACCCATTATGCGGAACCATATAGTTGAAGTGCTGCTGAATAAAAAATTGTTACCTTTCCCGAACAGTGGATATTTGAGCTATTAAAACTTTGTTTTATTATAAACAAAAATTTATCGACACTATTCTCTAAACGTTATCAACAATATCCAACTGTTACAAACAATATTAATTTTTTTTCAAATGTATTCAATTATTATTTACAATATTCGATTGTTATTCACAAAATTCAATTGTTATCAACAATGTTCATGAATAAATTATACACTTCATTCATTTTAAAATTCAGCTTGTTTTTTCCTTTTTCTTGGATTTCCCGTTAAAAAAAAAAACGGCTGGACCGATTCCGCTGAAAATTCTTTCAGTTCCTTGTTATGTAATTAGGCGTCCAATGTATCTAGTCTCATGTTAATATCATCTTTGGTTCTCAAGATAATCGAGACGAAAAAAATGAATATGAACACACATGCACACATACGCACATACGTACATACACACACACGGTCATCTCTAAAAAAACGTTGGATTTGGATTCTGGTGACCTTGAAACGAGGAGATATGTCAAAATTTGGGATTCACAAAATCGGCCCCATTACAAGAACTTACCACTGGGAAGTTAAAAAAACACATTGTCTGCCAACTGTAATAATAATTATTCACTTGGGGGTGTTGCAGTGTTCTTCGGAAAAACTTAAAAGATTGTGAAGTTAAGTTAAGTTGGAAATAGAAAGTGCGGATATATTGACTGTATATTGTGAAATTGCTGGTGCAGTAACGTTTTTGTTGTATATATAGACTTCATAAGTATTCAGTAGCTTCCTTCATAGATAAATTCTCCGGTTTCTTAGAGAAGCAAAACTTAAAAATATGGTACTTCTGGGTGATCTTAATATCACTCATCATCATTCTGTCTGATTCAATAGATGTCGACAGCTACTTATCATTATTATCCTCATATGGTCTTGAGTCCTTATTGAATCAACCTACACGCTTAGATTCCTGTCTGGACCATATTTTCTTAAGACTTCACAGAAACAATTTTATAAAAAATATAATATACAGGGTGTCCCACGAGCAGTGTGCCAAAAAGCTAGAGCGTGTAGGTCTGGTCAAGACAAGAAAAAAATCGTATGGGAGGGGGGGGTCTATTCCCCCCCGTTTAGCCGGGAGGGGCAATTTTCTAAAAAATTGACTTAATTTGGAAAAAAAATTATTAAAAATCAACAGTTACATCCACAATGACATGATGTACTTTCTTGTAAAGCCAGAAATCTCTTCTTTCATCCTGTTTTTAAATGAAGCTGTTTTAGGGAATAGTTTTTGAGAAATTAATTTTCAAACTCAAAATTTTGGAAAAAAAATGAAAAAAAAAATGTTCGAACTATTTTTTTTCAAAATTTTATGTAATTAAGTACTAATTTTTTGTCCAAAATTCAATTCTCTTATTAGTTTTTAGTTAAAAACAGAAAACCGGATGCAAAAATGTTTTGTAGTTTTCGAGAAATTAAAAAAAAACCCGAACCATTTTTTTCTAAGAAAAATCTTTTTTTTGGTTTTAACGCGGCTGGACTTGTAGGCAAATCAATGTATGAAACATTGAATCTTTTTCATTATTTTTAAAAAATTTGGAGTTTTATTATAATCAATGTTCAATATGATCCCCATTTTTTAGAAGGCAAAGATTATATCTCCTTGTGTCCTAATGGCTGCACATAAGTCAAACAATTTGACTCCAGCGACTTCAATCCGTGCTTTCAGTCGTTCCAAAGATACTATTTCCACTTCGTAAACATAATTCTTCATGAATCCCCACACATAAAAATCTAGAGGAGTTAAATCTGGTGATCTAGGTGGCCATTCCGTGGGGCCCTTTCTTCCGATCCAACGGTGACTAAAATGATCATCCAGCCAGTTTCTAACCCGTAAGCTGTAGTGTGCTGGTGCTCCATCTTGCTGGTAGATTAAATTATCTGCTATGGCCAAAGGAACAAAATCGGGCAAAATGTCTCGTAGGAACTCCAAGTATGATTCTCCATTAATAACGGCATTCAAAAACCGGGGCCCGATTACAGTTTGTCCAACAATACCAAGCCAAACATTACAGCTAAAGCGGTGTTGTGATTTATTTTGTTTTTTGTTGTGTAGATTGGTGCTACTCCAATGATGCAAATTGTGGAAGTTAGTAACCCCATCTCTGGTAAACTGTGCTTCATCCGTCCAGAATATCCTTGCGAAATAGTTTCGTTCAGTTTCATCTCGAAGCAGTAATGATCGACAAAATTCTGCTCTCAAAAACTTGTCGTTTGAGGTGAGTTCCTGAACTGTCCTAAAATGGTACGGGTGTAAGTTTTCGGTATGAAGCACTCTCCGTACTCTAGATTTGGGCACTCTAAGCATAATAGCTATCCTCCTTGTACTAAGGGAGGGATTACGTCAGACCAAATCCAAAAATTGACGTTTTATTGTCTTAAGGTCCTAGCCGGTTGAACCCATTGGCGGCGGGCGGACCTAGACGAAATTGGCAGGTCAGTTTTCAGGCGTTATCAATGAAAAAAAAGGATTAGTCCAGGGTTATTCCAATACTGTGTCAGTTTATTGAATCCTCATAAAACTCCAATTTTTTTAAAAATAATAAAAAAGATGTCAATGTTTCATACATTAATTTGCCTACAAGTCCAGCCGCGTTAAAACCAAAAAAAGGTTTTCTTAGAAAAAAATGGTTCGGGTTTTTTTTTAATTTCTCGAAAACTACAAAACATTTTCGCATCCGGTTTTCTGTTTTTAACTAAAAGCTAATAAGAGAATTGAATTTTGGACAAAAAATTAGTACTTAATTACATACAATTTTGAAAAAAAATAGTTCGAAATTTTTTTTTTCATTTTTTTTTCAAAATTTTGAGTTTGAAAATTAATTTCTCAAAAACTATTCCTTAAAACAGCTTCGTTTAGAAACAAGATGAAAGAAGAGGTTTCTGGCTTTACGAAAAAGTATATCACGGCATTGTGGATGTAACTGTTGATTTTTAATAAATTTTTTTTCCAAATTAAGTCAATTTTTTAGAAAATTGCCCCTCCCGGCTAAACGGGGGGGAATAGACCCCCCCTCCCATACGATTTTTTTCTTGTCTTGGCCAGACCTACACACTCTAGCTTTTTGGCACACTGCTCGTGGGACACCCTGTATATAAATATAATATATTTTAATAATTTAAATAATAGAATACCCAGTAATGGCCTATGATTTGAGTATAACAGATCATTATTTAAATAGTATTCAATTCGGTCATAAAGAATATGAGATTAGCAATTCCTCGTATTTTGGTTTTAGGCTTAGCCTTGTTGGGATGAAGTTTTTAACTCACATGATCCATCCCATGCCTTTGATACGTTCCTTAAAATATTTCAGTCTCATTTATCGTCTTGAACTCATCGTATGTATGAATAATAAGTGTAATAAGCTCAGATGTAGAAGAATAAGTGGAAGAATAGTGGAAGACTATTCCTTTACCTAGGAAAATAGAAAAGAAAAAATGTTATATTCGCGTGTGAAAAAGCATCCCAATAATACAAGGCTTAAAAACTACTAAGATAAATTATGTATGGAATTGAAAAATGACATACCAATTAGCAGGGATTCTTACTTTAGGAACAAGTTCAATATTGGTAATGTGAAAAAGGAATGGGAAGTGGTAAATGAGATACTAAACAGAACAAAGAAGAATGATGATACAATCTTAGGAATTAATTATGTACTTGTATCTGACCCTTTATTAGTGTCCAACCTATACAGTATCTTTACGAACACAAACATTTTGTTTTTCAAGAATTTACGGGACTATCGTCGCTTAAATCAACAAGTTCGTCTTCTTTTGATCCAGCTCCGTCCTGAAGCAGAATACCTCGACAGAGGTATAAAATTCAGAATTCTTTCATTTTTTAGTAGGACAAAGTTCTTTAATAACTGTCAGTTTGGCTTTAGAAGTGGCAGGTCGACATAAAGTGCCTTACTTAAGTTCACTGGGGAAATATATGATAGCTTAAATCTATCTCAAACACGTGCAGCCCTATTTATTGATATTAACAAAGCATTTGATACTGTCGATCGTTCTTCATGGAGGCTTTAAAAAATTTATTCTTGACTGGTTTACCTCCTACTTATCAAATCTCAAATAGATTGTGAAAATCAAAGATTCCATTAGCTCACCAAAATATATATGTATAAACATAGGAGTTCCGCAGGGATCTGTCTTAGGGTCCATTCTGTTTTTATTTTATGTTAACTCTCTGTTCGTCCAACCGTTTGAAGGCAAAATAACGGCATTTGCTGACGACACGGCTATCTCATACTCTAATAATAACAATTTCAAAATATTTCTGGATGTAAACCACGATCTTGAATTACTGAGATTATGGTTCAATCATCATAAACTGGTAATTAATACTAAAACTAAGTTTATGTTTTTCAACATCAGAGGTAATCACTGTCAAAACTTTTCCATAATGTGTTTCCCCGAGTTGCGCACGTTTTAATTTAGTCTGCTGTCCGAACAACTCAGTCACCTTTTGATAGTAACTCCAGTTGTTGCGAATCCTGTTTTGAAATAGAGTGTGTTGAACATTTTAAATATTTGGGCATAATTTAAGATCATAATCTTAGCTGGAAGGACCATACTTGTTATTTGAAACAATACATGACTATCTTGAAACTAGTTTATAATGGCTTATTAAAATCTAAATTACAGTTTGAATTATTTTGTTGGGAAGGTTCTTATTACACGCATATCAAACCTTTAATAAATAGGCAAAAACATGCAATTAGAGTTATCTGTAGAGTAAGCCGTACAACTCATAGTTTTGAGCTTTTCAGAAATCTTGAACTTCTTCCACTGAGGCACTTATACTGCTTTAAAGTTCTAAAAATATTTTTTGAGAAATCTGGATTCTACGCGGTTAGGCTACATGATGACTACAACTTGCGAATCAACACCAGAAACTTTGTAACAGTGCCAGCAGTCCACAAATCGCACTTTTCTAGGTTTTATTTTGTTGCTGCGCCTCGACTCTTCAACTTGCTTCCACTCTCGTTTAATCACACGGCTATTGAACAAACTTTTACACTGTTAGTTTGGTTATTCTGCTTTTCAGTTTGTACTCCGTCTTCGAAATTTTAACATATTGTTTTTCCCATCAATATTTTACTGAATTTTATGTAGTTCTATATTTGAATTGACAGTACATTCGCCTCTTGTCTGGTTGCCAACAGAATGTATTTAAAATAGTTTCATTGTTCAATTTATCTAATTATTTTGTTATATTATTAGCTTTAAGCTTGCAATGGAATAAAGTTTTAAATTATTAATATAATTGTTTCAATGCTATTGAAACGATAGAAGCCAATACGATGTTAAGCTTGCTACCGAATATAATTTTATAGCAAAGTAAATGTTGTACTGTGGAAGCAATATAATTAGCATATCTGTTTGTTATCTCAGTTGTGCCCTATTGCCAATCATGAAATTCATCTTTCACTAATTATGTTCCTATCTTTTATATCACGTTTATAGACATAACGTCTAAGCGCGTGGCAATTACCATATACTTAGCCAACACCACTGTCCTACAGTCCCCAATTCGTGAGAGAATTTAACTATCAAATTAACCCGGGAGATAATGGATGCATCCAAGAATAAATTGGCTGCAAGTCCTTATCCAAGACCTAGTGCCGCCCCCCGTGTTCAAGCATTAAATTCCCTGTTTATCATGAGACACCCCATATGAGAGAATTAAGGACATAAACCCAGTATTAAGTATATCTCTCCACTTGTGTGTGGAATTGTGTACGCGGAGCGCATATGCACAACATCAGCGTGAAACGAGGGAAGATTAGATCAGAGCGACACTAACTAAACTGCCGGCTACCACGAACTACACCTCGACACTATCTCTCAGGGACGCAGACAGACACTCGCCCATTCACCCATATATCTTTTCACATGGGGAAATGGACTCGGTTACAATGTTTGTCTGTTCTCCATATGGAAGATCAAAATGCAAAACTCGCATTTAATTGATGTGCCCACGTCCCCCTCACATTTCTAGAGAAAATATAATTTTCTTTTTCTATTAAATTATTATTTCAGACTGCACCTCTTGTAGTCTGTCCGAACCCTAAGGTTGATTCATATTTTGTAAGCAATCGGGTGCGAGCACGATGTCCATGGAGACTACCTGGGATTCTACGACGATGATAACGATGTACAAGTAGCAAGGGAAGCAGTGCACAAGCACCACGTGAAGACTGCGACGCATACATTAAAATTTCAGTCTTTCAAACTCAGTCTGTCACACAATGCTGTATAGTAGTGCGGTGAGGGCTGACTGACTGGTGACTTGCTATCCTCACCCAAAATGGTTTCCCTTTTCATTTTTTAAGGGTTTTCTGAAATTAAATGGAATTAAAGGGTGGGCCATCTAGTGGATTTTATTTTTAAATCATAGGTTATTTTGAAACTGAAAGCCGTTTCCCGCTGGAGATAGAAAGTCAGTACATACCTTTGCGGAACGAAATGAGTCACTTTACGCTTGAACAACGTTGGGTAATATAGAAAACAGTGCGTTTTTTTAAAAGAAGTTTTAGCTGAAATGAAGCACCCACCGCGACTGCTACGCAAGTTTGTGCAAAAAGTTCGTGAGACTGGTATGCTAGTGGACAACACTCATGGTCTCCGTCGTCGTACGGTATACACTAATGGTAATATAGCTGCTGTGGCGGAGAGTGTGAGACTCAATTCTCGAACATCAACTCGCCATCGATCTCAACAGCTGAATATTTCACGCGCTAGCCTGAGAAGAATTCTGCACAAAGATCGCGGATTATTCGCGTACAATTGACTCAGCAATTGAAGGCGCACTACCATCCGCTTCGTTATCGTTTCGCAGTTTGGGCCTTAGAGCAGCTTGGATTGGACAACGATTTTGGGCGAAAAATCATCTTTTCTGACGAGGCGCATTTTTATCTCGGCGGCTACGTTAACAAAAAAATTGCCGCATCTCGGAAAACCCGCTCGTTATTGTTGAGAAGCCAATGCATTCACAGAGAGTGAAAGTTTGGTGCGGATTGTGGAGTGGTTGCATAATTGGACCATTTTTCTTCGAAAATGAGGCTGGGAACAACGTTTCGGTCAACGGTGGTCTTTACAAAGCCATGTTAACCGACTTTTTTCTTACTGAAATTGAAGACATGAATTTGGACGATCTCTGGTTCATGCAGGAATGGGCGCCATGCCACACAGCCGTGCCACAAATCGTGTTATCAGCCCTCTTGGCGATGTCAATTGGCCGCCTCGGAGCTGCGATTTTACCCGTTTTTTTGTGGCAAACCATGAAGGACCGATGTTATGCCAACAATCTGAAAACGATTCAAACACTTAAGGCCAATATCATCCAAGCAATCCCTGAGCTACAGCCCGAAACCATTACCAGGGTCTTGGAAAATTGGGGTGACAGAATGCGCTACTGCGAAGCCAACCAAGGCAGCCGCTTGAACGACGTTGTATTTCGTAATTAATGGGGATGTTTGTTCTTACTAATAAAGCTACATTACACGGAAAAAAATTTGTTCATTTTATTGCATATTTAAAAAGAGACTTGTATTTGGCCCACTCTGTTTAGCCTGTCGTTGAGCTTACAAGATGTACCACAGGAAGATTTATTAAAAACTTCTTATTTTCGATGTGTTCTGAAGCCAATGGCAAACAGGAATAACCGGGATCTGAGAGCATTCAGTTTACCATGTATAACAGCTGGTGTTAAAGGTAAAGAACGACAAGTTGACAAGAAAGTTCACAATTTCGTGTTACATACCTAAGATTTTATAGTCAATATGTTTTACGAAACAATTCTTCGTTCTAGCACAATGTGAATTTCGGCTCAGATTTCCCTACTGTGATCTAAAAGAGAATATTGTATAGGCCAAGAAATTATGCTCTGAAATTTTATTGAATGCGGTAAAAAGAGTGCAAATGATAACCACTAATATCATGTTAAAAAGTAACAGAAAAAAACCTGACGGCCAACTAAAAATTTAACAAAAAAAAAATGAAATTACGTGATTCCCGATATCCCTCACGGTCATGGGGAAGTTTCTTATAGATTCCGTAAGTCCCTTCGGGATTAGTTTCTTATTACCAACTGAGACATCCACGTTCTTTATTACGACATAGTCGCCAGGATTCTAAGTTCGGGCTGGTTTATGGTGGTGCTCGAAATATTTTAGATTGTATCGCTGAGCTGACTCGATGGAACCTAGCGCCGATAGCCTACTTGCCCTTAGGTCCCTTCTTGCCATTGATTTTTCGTCCAAAAATTCTGTAAGCAAAAGGTAACGACCCTAGGTGGTCGATGTGAAGGGTGTCGAATGATACCGGACTTTTCGAAATGTTATACAAGTTTTTCTCGTCTGTTCTGGCAGGCGCGGAATACAGGTCTTAATCCTCATATCTGGGAACCAATAGTGCACTTTTATGCGATCGTAACATTTAGTCAATCTTAGGTAACCAAGGTCATACCTCCACGGTGTTGGATCTTGTAGTTCCAATGCCCAGCGTGCGATTCTGCACGCTTAACGTAAGTGTCAAAGAAGTACAGTCAGTAAC
Organism: Merodon equestris; assembly: GCA_958301585.1. Lineage (NCBI taxonomy): Eukaryota > Metazoa > Arthropoda > Insecta > Diptera > Syrphidae > Merodon > Merodon equestris. The sequence goes on from OY284416.1 coordinate 50,178,056, forward strand.
GATGTTGAAAGGGATACCCTCTAGATTTTTTTTTTTTATAGGGTTAGTGCAGGTTCAAGATTGTACGCTCTCATGGTGTTGGTCACACAAGCTGGACGGGGTGCAGATGGTTTGTGTCGAAGATGTTCGTTCACTATCTTCCGAGGGTGGTTTTCCTAGATAGAATTTGAGAAATTCGACTGAATTTATCGCGTTGGTTGTAGTTCACAGAAACTCTTATGTTTCCATACCATTAAGGTGTTATTTTGGAAATGCACACACAAAGTATGATATGATTACTCGGAACCGACGTAAAGCATAAATTATAGCCAATGTCTCGAGTTCGAGGCTATGATATCTACTTTCCGGGACGGTAGTACACTTCGAGAAAAAGAACACAGGGTGGAATTTTCCTTCCGATTGTTTTTGTAATAAAGTAGCGCCAAATCTAAGAGCACTGACATCACAATGCAATTCTGTCTCTTTAAGTGGGTCATAGATATCTAACACCGGTAAGTTAACCAATCGCTGCTTTAGCTCTTCGTATGCTTTATACAGTTTCCATACAGTTTCGCCCTTATTAAGAAGGTCGTATAAAGGCTTTGCGATTCGAGAGAATTGAGATACGAAATTTCTGAAGTATGCACACAACCCCACAAATGGGTTCAGTTGTTCCTCAATAAATCAATGTGATCTTTAATCGTAGTAGTGGCTATCAAAATGTCATCCATATAAACGACTATAAGTTTAATATTAAATTATTAAAATGATAGATATCCATATGTAATATTTCATTCCCTTTATCACATTAAATTTTGGAAAAGAATATTTTTTTCCTTTAAAGTACGGTATGTTTCTACTTTCTCTGAGTGGTTACTTGCTTTGGTGTGATAAGGAAATATTTGCCAATGAGCAAGGGCTGTTCGGGTAAATTTACAAAATTTAACTTCTTTATCATGTCCATACATTTTCATTAATAACATTTGCACTTTATTTTAATCATGATCATCTACATCGGAAAATATACTGACCCTGAGAAAAAGCTCTCAGAGGTCGAAGAATTCGAGAGCGAGGACCTCAAATTCGTGTGGGTGAAGGCGTTTACCACGGCGCGAGTCAAACTGGAGAACCTAGTCCTTCTTCCTGGTCCAGCTCGCACCCAACAGCAATTTGAAATGGCTAAGGTCTGTCACATCCTTGTCTTCCCATTTGGTAACATGGGAAATAGTAAAAAGGCAAGGAAACATTTTGCAATATATTCGCTGACAAAGTTTCCGGCACGCCGCGTCGAACTGCGTAATGCAACCTCGATGTGTTAAGTGTGCAAAGAACCATAGAAACGAGAATGCGATCTGACTCAGGACAAGGTCGTGGATAGGGACCAGCTGGAGTGGGTGCTCTGTAGACGACGGTACAAAAACATTCGATTGTGTCCAAAGGCCGAGGTGGACCCCCGTTCGATTTTGCTCACCAACCAAGGGCAGATCAGTCAGCTCCAACAGCAGATTCATGAGCAGGCGACTCGGTTGGACAGGATCTATTCGCTTCTGCCGGGCCTAGCACAACTACAATCGTAATGGGTATGCTGGTAGAGAGACCTTTAAAGATCATGTCGTTGAATGTGAATTCATTGATTAGGATTGAGCCGTACTTTTGGTTATCGAAACAAAGCTAAGCCAGAAGCACAAAATCGGGCATAGTTCTCATAAAATAATACGAAGAGACCGACGGCGGGGAAGTTAAAATAATTTAAAACATAAAGCCATATATAGCGGTGAAGTGCGGAGGTTCCAGGTGCTAGAGGCCTGTATTGTCTATATTCCTCTCTAAAATGGAAAGAAAATGTAATTATAGCAGCCTATGCACCTGAAGCCCCTCAACCCAATATTTTCATTGCAGAACTCGAGACACTTTTTCGATCTCTGCACTTACATTTGGTGGAAAACTACTACATCCTGACCGGCGATTTGAATGCCAAACATAGTGATTGGTGAAATAATATTCCTAACACTTGGGGAAGTCTACTAAGCCATTGGTGGGCTCTGCGAATCATAGAGTACAGATTCAAGTTTCCCGCAACGGATAGTCCGTCTTATCGGAGGAGTGGCTCCTATCTGGATCTCTACACACCTTTGTATACGACATTGACCATTCCGGACTTAGAGCCGTGATCACAGTACCATATTACGTGGCAGAGTATGTCCAAACGTGCCCTTACGATTATTGTAGGACGCGTTGGCAACATTTTGCCAGTAATCTGACGAGTGGTTTGGCTCACTTTGAGTGGTTACTTCCCAATAGAAACCTAACAAACGGCGACATCGACAGGTACCTCAGACAAATGGATGATAAAATTAAGCAGACGATGGGCAGTACGATACCGTGCCAACGACAGTAACATACCGCAAACGTATAACAAAAAAAGTAGACTCCTGACAAGACCCAAACTCTTATACAGGCGGTTTAGCGACAGACAAAACTCAAAGGTTAGGACACTGAAGTCACTGATTAAAAATCTCCAACAGTTGATCAAAGAAAATAACAGAATATCTGTAAGTTTGTATTGGAACAACCGAATACGTGCTGTAAAATCCAACAGCGCGTGTGTGTTCCCGCAAATAAATAATAAAATATTTCGGAGAGACAATCAAAATGACATTCAGGATGTACAGCTTCCGAGAACGTCAGACAATGTACGTTTGGTACGAAAAGTTACCAACAGTAACAGTAATAGATCCAGAGGGCGCCATCCTGGATCACGACTTTTTCGTGATATGGGATCCTCAGGAGAAGGTGGCGACAGGTGGGAACTGTCTTCCAGGAAGTGTAAAAGGTGAATGATAGTATTCGCCCGAATCACAACCTGGAGAAATCATATCGATGATTGGCGATCAGAAATCTTTGGTTTTACCAGGTTTATTGAAGAATTCATGGCAAATAATGCCACCGCCAGTGAGCGGACTAATACTCCGCTCATTTCGAAGGAAGATCTCCGGATGATCTTTCAGACATTGAAAAGGAAAAAATCTACGGGTATCGACGACATATCCAGTGTTGTGCTTAGACGCCTTCCACCAGTGGCTGCAGAGAAGTAACCATCCTGTTCAACAGTGCATTGAATAGTGGATATTATCCAGGGCACTGAAAAATAGAGGTGGAGTAACCAATCCCCGAAGAGGGATAAAGCCACCTCTAACCCGCCAAATCTCCGGTCGATAAGTCTCCTTCCGAGTATCAGCAAGGTCTTCAAGGATATCCAATGGAATAATTGCAATGCAAGGGTGTCTGTCTGATGGACTTGGAAAAAGCCTTCGACACCGTATGGCTAGAAGGTCTTTATTACAAGCTCAGTCGGCTGGGCATAAGTAAACCACTGTTATATATGATTTTTGACATCTTAACCGGTAGAAAGTTCGTAGTGAAAATTGCCAATGTGACTTCTACCCAAACATTTGAAATCAAAAATGCACTGCAACAGGGCACGGTAAATTCGTCGATCCTTTTCAGCATTTACCTAAGCGATCTCCTAGTTTCCTTTCACCATTCTTAATGTACGCAGAGGACTTAGTCGCGTACAGATCAGGTCCAACGATCGACGTCATTGTTACTCTTCTGCAGCGTGACTTCGAAAAAATTCAGCAGTATTGTGATGACTGGGAGTCGAAAAAAGGGGCTTGTGAAGGCTTTTCCTGAAATCTGCTACGTTTATTTGCTGGTAGGGGGTTTTGGCTGCTTCTTGAGGTTTTCGGCATGTCTTTCATACTCCTCAATGACAGCTTGGTATTGGATTTTGTCTTCCAGATCCTTCCCGTTGGAGATACCGGCCGCTTCATTCCGCGTAATCTTACTCAGCATAAACCAGGCCTTTCTGTATCTTCCCGTCAGAAGGGATCCTTCGGACTTAGCCTCAGTTAAGGGGGTGGGGAAAAAGGACGTGGATGGTTGAGCAGAAGTGCTTTGGCTGGCACACTGCAAAATGGAGAGGGTCTCCTGGCTAGAGGCCATTCTACGTTTGAGGATGTGCTAAATTCCCGCTTTTTTATTTTTCTATGATTATTTTTATTATTTTCTTTCTTGTTTTGGTTTTTATTTGAGTTCACTTCCTGTTATCATGAGTAGTTCCAGAAGAAAGAGTCCGTAGAGCCGACAGACATACATGCATATATGCCTGTAGTGATGTAACTGTGTGTCATCAGTCATTAGTTTTGTGCCTACCTCTACCCATTTTGTTTCATGGGGTAGAGATCCACCAGGAATTTAATCACCTCTTACGACAGGTATTCCAAGCCGCGGGTGTATTCCTTACCCCTCATGGGGCGCACTCTGTTGTACTAAGCATCAGAATGATGTAAATTGATGCAAAGCTAAAATCTCTAAACGCAATACCCCTATCTTAATTGTATGTCATGTCACATTGCAAGCTATGTAAATGAAAATCATCTAAATAGTATTGTAGGTTCTTGAATGCTTTACGAACTTTACCGACTAATCTCGCCTTAACCTGTGTTTAGCAATTTTGTAAAACACAAGAAAATACATAAACTTGATAAGACATTCGCACGTATGACACACCATTCAACAAATCTACAAAACGGGAGAAAGACTAGATTCTTCAACCGGGTCACATACATGAAGTACATTGGCCAACTCCTCTCCCGTGTATCCTGCTCTATTCGCATCCATTCCCGGCGCTTGATATGAATGGCTCAGTTCCTCTAAGCTCATTTCTAATATCCTGCGGATGTGAGGATGAGACCTGTGCGGGCACATTTAGATTAGAGAAATGGGAAGTAAGGGATATGGAAATAATCCAAAGCTATTGCATGTAACCTCGCTCCCTGAATTCTATGGTATTATCACTGATACCACTGCGTTGTATTGTGTTGGGTTACTATTATGCTCGGATGTCATGAATGTTGCTTTGATTAAGGTCGCTGTGGCAGCAAACACACATACGGGATTAGTGGAGGGAGCGTGGAACTAATTGGTTTGGCGGTGGACGGCGGTGAGTAACAAGGATGTGCGCACTTTGTTTGACCTGACATTGAACTGCTGATGCAGACATTGGCTAGATAGCATTCGGGTTGATTCGTTACGGAAATGGGTCGATAGCTATAACTCAAATTCTGGCGGCAAAGAAGTTTCATACCAAGTCAAACGTAAATCGAATTTGATTGCTTGTTGTTCCTTTAATTGCTAATTTGTAATTTGTAGCTCTTCTTTTCTGTTACAAAGTACCTAAACCCCAATCAATTATATCATCCGTCCACCCCACTCACTAGTAATTTTTATTAAATTCACTGAATTTCTTTAAAACCATTACTCTACCGTATTTTTTTAAATGCTTCCTATATCCCAACTGGACTCAACCCACATTCAACATCTCATAGTCAACACAAACCACCATTTAGACCCCGTTCGGGTCCTTTGTTCTTCTTCTTCCTGGTGGTTGATTGATTTGGTGAAATGAAATTTCTCTGAACTTGGAATTCTTTTTTTTTTTCTGTCTGACAGCTTTGGTTGACGAGTATCTAGGGAATTTCACTTATTCGAAAATTTTCCAATTACACTAAGCAAACTGATCGGATAACAAATGTACAAGGGCATTCTAAATCGAAGCTATGCTTTGCTCGGTATCATCATCTTATGGATGGTTGTCCTTGGATTGTTTTTGTTGTCGTTTAGGAATTTTAGTGATTGTTGTTTCCTTAAGTGTAGGAACACATAACTGTCTATTTAAGGTGAAAAAAGCTTAGCTCATTTAGGACAAATAATGGTCAACTAATAACCAGATCTAAGCATTTGAGATTCGAAACATTTGAGCAAACTTGCAAAGGCGACTAAGGCACTGTGGGCCTGTCGACACACCTACAGTAAAACCTGGGAAGTAAAGTAATCCACTGGTTATATACCGTGATGCTGTATAGTGGATAAATGATGAACAAAAAACTACAATCGTTAAACTTCAACACCTTCAGAGGATAGCATGTCTTGGCAATACAGGCGCCAAGCCAACTTGCACGCCGGCAGCCCAAGACGCACTGATCGGAATTACTCCACTGCACCATTTTATGAAAAAGGTTACTATACGTAGTGCAATAAGACTCCTCCACTTGGAAACAGAGCAGCCATGTAGACCATTGGGTCATATGGCCAGTCTACAAAACCTTCCTGAGCGGGATATGATTACCACAGTTTCGGACGCATTACCACACACGTTCACCTTTGATCCCTTGCTAAATGTCAAAGGTGTCTGGTGGTATAGAGATGGCTCGAAGATGGATTCCGCTGTTGGCGCTGAAATCTGATAATGAAGACCCTTGGAACTAGTTCTAGAGTCTTCCAAGCCGAACGTGTGTCAACCTAAACTTAGAGACTGGCGTAAAAGGTAAAACCATCAATATACTGTCATACAGTCAGTCAGCGCTCAAAGCGTCGGGATCATACAGTACGAACTCAAACACGATGCCCTGCAAGACCTAGGCAAAAGAAATAAAGTCAAACTCTGGCGATTGCCAGTTCACAAGGGCATAAAAAGCAACGAAATCGCCGACCAGCTCACTAGGAAAGGTTCCAACGAAAAGTATAATACATAGGTGCCGAACCTTTCTTCGGATCCCCCAAGTCAAAGATTAAACAAATTGATGTCCTAAATTCCAAGATATGAAGAAAACAAATCTGGCTCGTTAGCAGAAGTTTGAGTGGAAGAGTCCCTGGGGTCGCCTACAAACACCAGCCGTCACACCTGATGGTGTGGCTGTCTGGCTGTCCCCGAAGCCCCAGTGCATGTTTCTAAGGCATCGATCCTGCATTCCATTCTGCTCGCCATCCAATGTCTGATCGGCCAGCTCCAACAGCATGAGCAGGCACCCGAGTAAACGGAATCTACTCGCTTCTGTCGAGCCTACCGCAACAACAATCGTAATGAGTATACTTTTAGATGGCTTCAAGTCGCCGGGCATTGATGGGATATACCCTGTTATGCTGCAAAAAGATATTAGACAGCTGCTTCCTACTCTGAAAATAATTTTCACTGCTAGCCTGGGCATAGTGGTCTTTATTCCCAAAATAGGGAAAGAAGATTACTCACTCGCCAAGAGTTTGAGACCAATCAGTCTAACATCCTTCTTGCTGAAAAGCATGGAGAGATTAGTAGAGTCGGACATGCAACATGCTTATCAGCGCGGAAAATATTTTTAATATTATTTAAAGAAGGATGCTTTTGTTTTTTTTTTTTTTGTTATAGGATTCGTGTAGGTTTAAGAGTGTACGCTCTTATGGTGTTTGTCACACAACCTGGACGAGGTGCAGATGGTTTGTTCCGAAGATGTTCGTTCACTACTCTCCGGGGGTGGTTGTCCTAGATAGGCTTTTTTGAGAAACTCGACTGAATTTGTCGCGTTGGTTGTAGTTCACAGTAACAGCATTTTTTAACCATCTCTCCGAGCTCAAGGTGTTTGTGAGGTATTGTTAAAAAAAAAAAAAAACACGATAAATATATTTTTTAATACAAGCTTTAATAGGACAATAGGAAAGGTTAAAATAGACTTTGAAAATAAGATTGTTTCGCCGTCTAACTATGGCTGGAGCTCAAGAAAAATTGCCAACAATTGAAATTTATCTCAGAGGACAGTCCAACAGAAAAAGAAATATTGTAGTCCTCCTGAAAATGTAGGTGGAAGACCTCGGTTATTAACGGATTGCCATGTTCGTGTCATGGAAAGGATGCTTAGAACTAATAAGGTAAAAACACCAAAGGCTGCCTCCAAGGTACACGTTAGCGAATGGATTGCCAGGCGAGCTCTTAAAAAAATCGGTCTTGTATCGACAATCAAGCAGAAAAATCCTGCATTATCCGATAAAAACGTAAAAGCACGGTTAAAGTTCTGCAAACACCACAAAAACTGAACAGTAGGAGACTGGAAGAGAACTATATGGTCTGATGAGACCAAAATTAATCGTTACCAGTCAGATGGAAAGGAATATTTAAGGCACAGGACTAATGAAAGAATTCTTAAACACAAAGTTATAGAGACCGTGGAGCACGGAGGAGGTAGCCTTATATTTTGAGGGTGTTTTACTTCGTGGCATGTTGGACCCTTGGTGAAAATCGGTTTTATAAAGAAAAAGGAAAATTATCTCCAAATACTCCCGACAAATTTACCGGATTTTATTGAGAAATGTGCGTATCCCGTGGAAGGTAAGAGTACTATCTTCCAGCAAGATGGGGATCCCAAACACACTGTCAAAATTGTCAAAAAATGGCTTGATAACCATACTTTTTCACAGTTGCAACTTTGTAAACGTTCGCTTCTGGGATACGAAAGACCCCCCACCAAACTGAACGAGCTCTGGACTAGGATCCAGCCTGAATGGGAAAAGATCACTGATGAAACTATCCAGAAATGGGTAGAATCCATGCCAAACGAGTAAAAAGTGTATGAAAACATAAAGGGCTATGAACAAAGTACTAGAAGTTACTGCATTAAACTTACAAAAGTGAATACTTCTTATTAGAATTTTTATACTTGTAAGAGAGATAGTTAACACTCAATGTACATGTATCACATATCCAAACCGAAGTGACACGTCATTAATCGTGTGTTACATGCACAGCGAATGCTAACAAACATCACTCACAACAGCAGCCACGCCTGCGCATATCGGATGATCGTTATTACCGCATTTTTCCGAAATCGTACCAAGTATAGTTATCACGCCAATGCATTTTCGCGAGATTGGTGGCTGGTAGATGGCTGATGCTGAGAGTGCATCTCGGCTTTTGACTTTTGGTCACGGAGCGGTTTGTAAGCAAGTTCAATAAATTGTGTTATTCTATACCGTAATAATCGTATACTCAGTGCTTTTCTTTTAATACTTTTTCTTTTGGTTTCTCGCAGTTTCTGCCGGATATTGTTTAAAATGCTAAACAAAGTGTTGTCCTTCGAGCCGTTTATATTTATAAGAATCAAATAATTTTTTTACTTCAAAACATAGTTACTAAAGCGTACCAAGTGAAGATAATTAAATAAATTGAAATACTCCGCTATTGACTATAATTTAGTTAGTATCATTTGTTTTCCATTTTTGGTATACAGTTTTGCTCGCTACTGTATATGTTCTGTGTGATTAATTTTTCCCGCAAGTGGGGGCCATACTGTTTCATGATATCTAACTTAGACGGCGATACTATAATACTACCTGTTTCTTCTATGTCCCGCTGCTTATAAAATACGTTTTCGATTACCACTGAACTCCAGGGAATATCCTTGATTAATTGTGTGTTGTTCGCTTTGATAAACGATGTATGTTGGCTTTTGCGAAAGACAATTTAAGCATCCTGGCTTTCCTCAGATGTGATATTTCTTTTTTAAGGAAATGATATTTGCTAATAGCCCAAAATAATCATTTAAATGGTAACTTTCTACGTATCTATCCATCTAACTTGTTTGCTCTTGTTTAATTCAATGAGTTTACCTAGGTAAAATATTTTATTTTCCCCAATTCATTCGATTTCGGGATCATTAATCTCCAAAGGACCCTCTCGGACAGATACTGTTTAAGGTTATCAAAAAATGTCTATAAATGACACTCTTAAATAATCAAATACAATCAAATACATTTACAATGTATTGTACGAGTAAACCAATCGAATGGACAACATCCATCGGATACCTAAGCATTGTACTGATGTGTACCAAGCCATTGAAATGTATCCAACATACATATGTATTTGCTGATGAATGGCGGATTATGGCCCCGAGGCTTCACCTCCAGCTAGTACAAAATTTCCCATAACCAAACATTCAATCAATACATTATGTCATGAATAGTTGTCATTATGATGTATCCTTTTTATTTTTGTCATGTTGAATGTTTTATCCACCGAGGTTGTTCCGGTGTCGTCGGTGTATGTTATTATTTAAGCACATTTTCCGCCCCTCTGTACATAAATGATCAGGTTTCAATTGAATTTATTCCTAGGAATTCCTCCAAGCAAGGCTCTGGTCGCATGGGCGAGGGTAATTGGGTGCTGTACAACCATCGGTTGTGCATTGTGGTATTGTGTGTAATTGAGGTATTCTCAGCGAGCGTATCTGCAATTTTAATTGCATAAATATTCATTTGGAACATGCATACCACTGTGTGCGGGTAGATATAAAGGATTTCCATGTTGTGACTTAATTTTTGATTTAAATTAAGCGGAATTCCTTGGGTGGCGAGGCGAGCACGTGACGAGTACGAGCAATAAGTAGGATGGCGACAAGGACGGCGCGAAAGATGACGCGACAGTCAAGTCTCAAACTCGTAAGGACCTGGCCCTGAGCTATTTTAGGATGTTGAGGAATTTATTAGCAGTATGAAATGTATAAAAACAGTACTTTCGTAGTGTCGCTTACACATACACGTACTCTATGCTTTGATGTTCTTCAAAAACGTCAAAGCTCTCGTCAATGTCATCGGCATTGGCTTCAGCAGTGTTAGCGAGGGCGACAGCCGTGGTAACATCTCAATGACGCGGTACCCACGTAATTGTCATTTTCGTCGTGGAATAAAAACTCTCAAATAAATTAGGCACAGTTCCCTTCGTTCTAACTCCCATTTTCTGTGGCCTGGAAGCTCTGAATAATTTCTCAGGACACCGTTGTCAACGATATATAGACAATAGGCACCAGTCAAACGCGACGTGGCAGCATGTTAGATAAATTCACATAATTCAAAAACCCCGCTTGATATTGAAAATTCAGGGATGCCCTAAAATTAGACATTAAATTCTGGTTTAGGTATTGAAAAAGGAGGGAATTCTTGGAATACCGACAGAAGAGATAAAGGGGAAATGGGAAAATAAAGGTATTTGCTGCGGGGGAGAAAAAATGTAATATTCCTATTTGCGGAAATTACCGCAAATAACTTTTGCTTATAAATTGTATCTACTCGTATTTCCCGCACGTACGCCAGCTATGGCTCCTAGTGCATGTCTACCAGCTACCGAGTAACACTGTTCTATATTTTGTTAAAGGCTTTCTTTCTATGAAACAAACACAGCTGTCCTATGGAGGAAATAGATTTTTCGTTCAGTTAGAGTTTTAGCACTTCGTTTTATTTGTTTGCAGGGTTACGCATGGAGGGCTTTATTGTCACGGGCTTGCCAAAAGTAATTTATAATTCACATGAGTTGTGTGTTTCCTACTCTGCCATTTATTTTATTTAAATTGGATTGAGTTTCTTTGGCATCAGAATGCTGAAGTAAAATGTAACAAAAGGTACCCCCAAAACTCTTGGACTGTAGAATGTATTTGAGCTAAACATTAACTGTCTAGGGAATAATTTTAAATTTCGTCAAAGCATAATTGGTCGATACGAACACTTACGTAATATATTGCATTACTTAACGGCAGTGTCAAAAGCTATGAGGATTTTATCCTTAAACCGTTCAAATGTAAAATAACACATTAATGGTCGAATATTCTGTCTAATGGCAGCTTCACAGTATACAATAAAAGGTATCATTTAAAATATAAGTATACAATAAGTATACAATAAGAGGTATCATTTTAAATTCAGCCAATGTTCCACCAACTATCATTGCAACGACATTTGATGAATAAAAACAGGTCGATAGACACTCGCACGATCTACTAAAATAGTGAAAATTCACTAAACGAACTGTGAAAATATAGCTGAAAGGCCTAATTAAGTTCGTAATGGTTTGATGATGCAACAACATCACATTTCTTCTCGCTATAGCTAGAGCGAATTTAATTGATATATTTTAACGTCTCGCACAGTAAATGACGGAACAGGTGCGAGACTTTAGATCGTGTTCGTACGGCTAGGTCTGCTAAAAATATTGGCATCGATACTGAGACCATTTTTTGACGATCAAAGGATTTGAGCTCTGTGACCAGCCTTTTTAATGAATGAATTGTGCTACAGGACGATGTTGAATTAGTCTTTTTCCTTCAATTGATACTATAAACTTGAATGAAATTTATTTTCATCAGGACGGGGACACATGCCCCGAAGCTGCTGAAAGAATTACGCTTTAGGTGACAAATTTCCGGAGCATAGAATGTCTCGATACAGAGGCTCCAAAATTTCATCAATAGAATGACTATTTTAAGGCAGAGCCGATGTGAAAATTAAATAGATACTCGTGTAGTATTCGATTGGGGAACTATCAGTTTCTTTTTTATATAAAGATAAAACTATCATCCTTTTTAATAAAAATGTGACATTATCGTAACGTAGATATTACGGCCGTTCACAGTTGACTTTTCAAAGTTTATTGACCATATTTGAGACGATTGGTTCGGTAATCAGTCAGCCAACGTTTGTTCGTCAAAGGAACTCAAAATCAGTCGAGAACATTGCCGCGGTCCGCAACTTGCTGATTTTTGCGGTGAAGGAGCTCAAAGTTTATGAGCCTAGACAACACCATTTGTTCGCTGACTGAGCTTCGGAACATTTGGAAGAGAACCCCATTTTTTGCAGAAAAATCATCTTTGGCGACGAGGCTAGGATGAATTTTTCAATGGCTCTGTCAATAAGCAAAATTTCCTTGAGACGACACAAACCCACACAGGTACAGCAGGTGACAATGCATTTTGGGCGGCCGGCGCCATTAGAACAATGATAACCAATTTCTTATGAAGACCTAGACGACATGTGGTTCCAGCAGGATGGCGCTACGTGCCTGACAGTGGACACCACGATTGGAATTCCGCGTGGAAGATAAGGTTATCTCCCGCAGAGGTGAGGCGAATTAGCCACCAAAGTCATGCGGTTTGACCCGCTAGACTTTTTCTTGTGGTGTTTCCTGAAGTCGCAGGTCTATGTAAATAAACCACAATCGATCGAGACTTTTAAGGTGAACAAAACACAGCCAATAACTCAAATTCAGACGGATCTATGCGGATGAGTCATAGAAAATTGGACCACCCAGATCCGTGCCATCACAAGAAGCCGAAATGGGCACCGTTCAAATGTGTCATATTCCATACATAATTTTAACATCTACCCTCCTTAATTGAAACACTCTTTATATGCCACAAGGGTATTTTTTCAAATGTATAGAAATTAGTTTGAAATAATTTCTTAGTGAAATTCACTTGAAATACCCGATTTCCATCCTGGATTGTTGAATTTGAAATGGAAAAATATGTTGGTGGGCGGTGAAATAATTTGGGTTGTCAGAGTGGGCACTAAAGTAAAATAGTCTGAGAAGCCCTGCTACTCTTTCCATAGAGTAACGCCCAACCAAATTGATCATTTTCTGATAAATAGAAAATATCACAACCAATGTACTATGCCACGGTATTCAGAGGACCAAACTGAGATTCTGACCACATCCTAATCATAGCCAAAATCAAAAGTCGAATTGAAATTCACAGAAACTGAACACAGGAATGTATAAAAAAAATTAAAACTTGATGAAGGGTATTTCGAGGATACCAGGCCAGATCAGGATATACAAATTCGATTACAATTATTTCTACCATTACCAAACACAATTAGTTATAACAAGACAAGTTGTGAGTAGTGTTGTCAAACATACGCGTAATGACACTGACCTGTCACCGCTCTTCTTTAATTTGATGTGATCTGAAACTTCTGGGCAATAGTGAAAAAAACAATTAAAAAAAAAACTTGGATCGATCCAAACCTTGCGCCTGACTGTAATTGAGAAACTGATAAAATTCAAATATCTAGAAACCGAATTGACTGCAAAAGCAATATAGGAATCGAAATAAATTAAAGGCTGCATATGGAAAACAGGATGAAGAAGTAGGCTACTGGAGAAATGTACACAATCAAGAACTCGAAGGACTTTATTTAGTCCCAGACATTGTCCAAGTAATAAAATCACTAAGGCTAACTTGAGCAGGATACATAGGCAAGAGGCGAACAGTCACATAAAATAATGAATGGAAAACCCCAGGGAAAGAGCGCCAGAAGGGATGACAATATAAGGATAGAAGGATAGAAGTGATAAAATGGTGCAGCGGACATGAAAGGGACACTCATGACAGGGAGATTTGAATAAGGGTTAGTAACGATGCTCGCAATTTCCGAGTTTCAAATAACCCCAATAATAATAATAATTATTGTTTATTATTATTGATCCTATGGATTCAGAGTCTCGAATGATAAAGGTATTATACTTCGGGTTTAAAAAGGATTTAACCACACTCTCGAGGGGTGGAGTAGGAGACGGCAGCCCTGTTTAAACTAGAACAAAAATAACAACCAAATTAGTGGCTAGTTATTGAAGAAGTAATCGAACGCAATGTATAAAATTTAGCTTGAAAACTTTCCCCAACAGTGTTGAAACTGACCCCACGAGACTTTATCGAGGAGTACGTTTGTAAATGGCTCTGCTCTCTGAGTCTGTTGATTATTCCTAAGTCTCAGGACTAAAATAATGCTAAAACCCGTAAGCATAAGTTTTATGACCTACGTAGTCTGGGTTATAAATCAACGCGAAAACAAAAGCCATCGAATGCTAACATTCTTTTTATTATTGTAAATAAACGAATCTAGCTCACGAATTACGTCCGAAACTGCCCGTAACTTGCCTACACGGAACCTGAATCATTTTTGGACACTGCCAAAAGGAACATTTCTTGTCTCCACTTTCGAAGTTGAATGAAGTTTATGTTTTTTTTTTTTGCTTTCAAAATCCATAGATCATGAATATTATGTTAGATCAAATTAAAGTCAAGTATTGGCTAAATACAATGCTCAAGTAACAAAGTTTTCACAATCTAAAAAGTTGCGAATACTTAATTAACCAAGGCAAAGTGAAATTTACTAATGATGTCAGGAAGAGTGAACTAGTGAAGCGAAAACTTGAATGGTATGAAATAAAGTTAAAACATGGTGTTTGAACTTAATCGTAACTATCGCCGTAAAGATGATTGCACTAATGAAAACGAAATTATGGCCAATTCAAAAGAAATTGCATTATTAATGCAAACAATCCTGCAGCAGTAAACGATCTTGTTCAATTTCAACAGCAACTCAGCTAATTTACATTTACATCGAAATGAAAACCAAGTTAACTTACAAAAAAAAAAAAAAAACGTGGAACTAAACAGAAATACATTTTAACTAACAACAGAATAAATATTAAACCTTTTTCGCCAGTGGAAACTTTTTAATAGAAGAGATGACTTCACATTAATGGAGTTCATCAAGTCGACGCAAAATGCATTGGAACTATGCAACAGCGAAAGTCTAAAGGAGTATGCAATCATAACTGTCTTGACCGAAAAAAAAGGGAGAAGCAAAAATTCAACAATTTGGGGGGACAATGGCCTCTGGGAGGAAGCCCAAGCGGTGCTCAAACTGCACTTTCGGCCTCTTAGGGATTTTGCTGAGCTGATAAACGAATATTAATCGGTGGAAATATAAAAAAGGCAGTACTCTAATAGAGATTTGTTTTTTATAATTCGTACAGATTCAAGAGTTTACGGGAGCAGATGGTTTGCGTCGAAGATATTCGTTCACTACTCTCCTAGGATGGTTGTCCTAGATAGGATTTGAGAGATTCGACTGAATTTGCATTGATTGTAGTTCACAGTAACTCTTTTGTTTTTGGAACAAAATACTCTGTGCTCTGTTGCACACATTGAAGTGATATTATGCTGCGATTGTTATGTCTTGGTCAGCACTTTTTCATCATCTCTCATTCAGAACTGGTGTTGTTGCACAGTTTCTCTGTATAGGAATTGTTCTTGATTATGGACGGACTTAAACTGCACACTAAACCAAATAGTCCATGTTGATGTTTACTTACCTTTGATAACGAATTCAAACCAAAAAATATTAATCGATTAATTCATAAGTCATGAGAATTTTTTTTAAAAAAATTAATTAATTTAATGAGTTTTGAAAACTTATAGAAATTTAAATTTTATATTAACTTCATTTATATTGTAATTAAAATTAATTAATTGAACCATATTTAATTTTTTTTTTTTTTAATATATTTGGGATGCGTCATTTCCATGTAACCCATTTTTCTACTAGGAGGCCGCAGTCGCTTGTCTACCGCTTCGCTGCTGCATGTGTTTGAGCGAAGCGAGGTAAAAGGTACAGTTGATCTCAATTAACCGAAAACAAATAAAATGAAATGAACCGATTTGGCGCTAAAATATTTCAATGAACTTTTGATACTACGTGTTGATTTGTCATGAGTCATATTGATCTCTGTCCTACTTCAAATGCTTTTTTTGACTGTTTTTTATCAATCTGCCCTCAGGTGTTGAAATTTGAGACTAATGATTTAAATCTGTTCACACGTTTAGAAAAACGCTCCTTTGGATTTTCATGCTGCATATGGTATAAGACAATCTGATAACATAAGTCAAAAGTTAAAAACTTATATTGATTAACATAATTCGATTCGCGCAATGCTATATGCGGACACATGAGTTTAATGTGATAGAAAATGGATTTTTTTTATTAATTTAAAAGATTACTCATTACGGTCATTAGTTCATAATTCCTACCATCTGTTTCAGCCTGCTAAGTTATTTGAGGTTCTTCGATATTGTCAGACATAATATTGATATCGTATGAATAAAATAAATGAACTGAAGCTGAATGAAGAGTTGAAAGACTTCAATTAGTTTCAAATAGAGGAATTCAGATAGAAATTCAACTGACTGTTTCTATGCTACTATATTTAAGACTAAAATGTGGATTTCTCTTTATTCAAGAATAACTGCTAAAATGCATTCTAGTGTAATGAATTTTGCAGTAGATAATATTATTTTGCTGTTAAGGAGGGCCGGAATGAACAACAATATACATAGCTTCAATATTTTGAACTCGTGATTTCTTTAATAAAACACGGATTATATTTGCTTTTTTGTCTGAAAACGTTCGAAAAAAAGAATCTTCAAAAAAGACAAAAAATAGCGCGTGCGAAAATTTTGCACTTTCAATTTAAATGTTTTTCATCAATTAAATTTTTTAAATAAGGGCCAAAATCAAAATGGATCGATAAGGATCGGTTAAGAAATGGCTGAGAAACAATTTATCTTTAAATTGCAATTGAAGTCACCCGATGGGATCTCCGCTTCGCTTCGCTCAATAAATTATTTGCTTTGTCACCGTTTACCTCTATGTTTTGATTTTAAACACAAATATTACAATATGTTATCGTGTTTCATGCATTTTTTATTATTTTTTTCCATAATCCACCGGATAGGTGTTAAGTAAGATTAATATTATTTTTTGTAATTAGTGAAAGAAAAAAATATTTTCTTAATCATTTAACAAATAAAAATATTAACTTGCACCCGAGCAGGGAATGTTAAATGAATACGCTAGTGCAAAGCCTTTTTTTAATAAAGAAAAAATAGAGTGTCACGCGGAATAAGTGAAAAAAAATAAAGTTTACACCGCAAATCGCCAGTCGTCCGTAGTAGTCACCGTACGCTGACAACATTCACTCCACTAAGACAGTGGAGCCAGCCGCCTAAAATAGCCGCCGTGCTCACAAATATCCTTACTCAAAACACTCGAGGCTACAGTTTAAGACATAAAAGTAGTGATGATGGTAAAAAATAAACAAAAAAAATGAATAAGTAAAATGTTTAACTTTTTTATTATTCCCAAATTAAAATTACATCTGTCCTAAGACACTAGGTAATTGTTTTTAGATTTACAATGGTGTCTTATGATTTGAGACCAACATATGAACATCTCCGTGGCATATACACATAATATTATTTCTCACATTACATTTAATACATTTTATTTAATATCACAAGCTACATTATACATTTATTGTATATACATATTATCATATTCATATATACATATACACATATGTATACATATATTAAAGCTCATAGGTATTAAAGGTCTACTGGTCCTTTTCGTTTAATTCGTCTTTCTCTGCTAGCTTACTAGTTGGGTAAGTTTTACATCGTTGTTTTGGCGATTTGAGATTTTTATTTGATGGCTTTTTACTAAGTTTCTTGATTTCATCCTTAACATTGAGTATTTTGAGATCAAGACGTTCGCCTTCATTTGAAAGTGCCAGGGTGTGTTTACTATTATCCAGAGTTTTTTAAGTAAAAATACTTTTATTTTATTCAGTAGGAAAGACCAATAAATGACCACCATAATCTGTGTGATAATATTAGTCCGCTGGTTAATATCCCAATCTTCCGCACCTCAAGTTATTGAAACTTTTACTCTATCGTGTCCAAGTCATGTTATGAGAATAAGAAATAAAATAAAAAAAGAAAGAAGAGGAGAAATGTTCCTTTATGGTATAAATTTATAAAGTTTTGCCTAAATGTTTTCTTGTATATAATCTCAATGTTACATAATTGTAAACCTTTTGGAGACCAAAAATACTTGGCGGGGGAGGTGTCACATAGCAATGTGCCATCGAGTATTCCCCTGGGTATGTCATATCCATCCACTAAGTAAAGGGCTAGTTTTTCTCTACCCTCGTAGTGTGCTGAGAAACTTCACCCTAATTTCTTTTTCCACCATCAACTTCTTGGGAAGATCAAGATCTTGGGAGGTCAAACTTAGAATATATGATAAGTTTGAGAAAAATCAGTTTCAGTCAAGGATTGGAGTCTGCCTTGTACTAATCAAATAAAACTACTTAAAGAAAATGTGTTGCTTTTTTATTGATTGCATACTAATATCACTATATAAATAAGATATGGTTTTAACTAAGAATTGAAATTGAAAGAATTGACTATTCCGAAATAGTCACAATGGGTCCAAATTTTCCGGCTAAAAATGTTAACATCATCAAATCCATCAGTTTTAGAGAGAAAACAACTTACCGGTCTCATACGGCCCAAGATATGCGCCCGGCATTTTTTCCCGGTGATAAACCGAAACAATCAGGGTACGCCTGATTGTGACCAAATCACCCTTTTGTCAAATTTGCCTTTTCGCTTTTTGTCATAACCCCGCTTTGTTTGCCTGCTGAATCTGATTTTTCGCCTCCTCACGGGCTTTTTTTTCTGTCGCTATCAAAATTCTCAATCACTTCCAACTGCAGTAAGTTGATGATTTAATTGCTAAGTTTGATCTGCATTTTAATTTCGAACATGAGCTCGAAAGGCGACTTTATCGTTGTGCAGTGTATGTGCGAGTTTATTGCTCGCTGTACTTGAGGAGCAAATGTATATCATTTAGAAGGATCTCTGGCTGACAGTTTGCAAATAGTTGATAGAATAAATATATTAAGGGACTGGTCGGGAGTGGTAATCAGAATCGACTCTTGAGCGGAAGGTCTGTAGTTCAAGTCAGTCTAGCCAAGTGTGAATGAGAGATGATCAAGAAATGCTGGCGAAGGCATAACACTCGCAGCATAAGATACTTCAAAATTCATACTCAATTTGTTTTAATTAAACCGAGCTATTCCAGTGTCATGGCCAGTCGATTTTGTCGAGAAAAGCCATTTAAATTTTGTGAAATTGTCAACCATAGCAAAAGAACTTATCCCGCTTGGGAATGGGCTCCAAGTGATGTGTATGAATTGTATGCAATGATTTTTCTCCTTTATCAATACAGTACAGATGTCCTTCCTGCTTAATATTTTTTTTTTTTAATGATGCGGCGGATACAGCCATTGACCGATTTTATTTTCTACATGTGATATCGAAAACTGCTGCTGCAAGCCGTACTGTTTTCTGAATCGAGTACTGTCCAATGTTATGTGTATCCGTTGAAATTTCGCGCTCCATAGCCTTAGGTACGACAAGTAAATCATTGCCATTGACATTTTTGGACAAAATTCGATTTTATATACCTATTTAATTCGGGCGGATATTTCAGAGTTATGTTAACGAGTAACGGTTCAGGAAATCAACGTGTTTAATCTTTTTTCCCACGGAGATGTTCAATTTGATTGTCGAAGTCCTGTAAAACTAATATTCGTTGAGATACTTCACGAGAAGCATATGAATCGTTATCAATTGAAACTTAATTCCAAGTAAATAATGACGAATTTTTTCCGTAACAAGATAGTCTACTTTAACTTGTAGTATACAGCTGTGACGTGCTGAGTCGCTCGGTGATTAGGTTAGGTTAAGAAAGGGGAGCGTGATGGTTGAACATCACTTCCACTCGGAAGCCAAACCTGTTCTATCACGTGGCGGCTGAAACCACCCCGTGCTCTTTATGAATTTTAGAAGATCCGTTATATTATGAAGATGTCGGATCGTCTCAGTTTCTTACTCATCGCCGCAGCTCCGACAGCTCCGGCAAAGATCGCAAGTTCAATTTGCGAAGCATTGCTCCGATGGGACAGTGTCCTGTGATCACTCCGACGAGCATACCGATCAAGTTTCGGTCCAGTGCTAAGAGCTGCGCCGATATTAAGCTCTGGGCATGATGATATTTTCGTGGGACTGACGTTTCTTGTAAGCCAAGACGAGTTGGCTTCTTTATTGTATAATTTATGATCCGGTATAATGCACTGATCGGTGGTTGCAGTAAGGTATCCGGTTCGCTGAAGTCCATTTCAGACCCTTGCGTGGCTCATTCGTCCGCTCTTTCGTTCCCCACGATCGAGCTGTGGCCCGGGAACCAGCAGAGTTTGACTTTTTGGATGGACATTTCATGATACCCTTTCATCTCGTTGTACATGATCCTATTGACTTCAGTGCAGCCTGGCTGTCTATAAAGATGGTGATATCCAATGGTGGGATATCGGTTACTTCTAAGTGTTTGGCTGCTTACTCTATTGCTAGTACAAATTAGGGAGTCTAAATGATTCCTGTTTGTGCAGGGTGTCAGAGTAGAACCGGCGCCAGTTCCTGTGTCCATTTTCAATCCGTCGGTGAAGAGAAAATTTCGTGATCTTTGATCACGGTGTTCGATAGCCACTCGTCTCTGTCGGGGAAAAGGATTGGTATTTAAAGAGAGATGTCATTTTGGGGGAAATATAATCGGTCGTAGCTACGAGGCTACTCAACAACCTTCCCGATCCAGACATGGAATCTGTAGAACAACTGGACACGAAAGTTAGGACCTTTGAAAAGGCCATGGTCACGGCCTTCAAAGTTTCGTGCCCAGTTAAGCACAGCAAAAAAACCTTCCCACCGTGGTGGAATGAGGATCTCTCCGTTTTAAGGAAAATGACAAGAGGCCTCTTCAACATCTGCCACAGACACAAATACTGGAAACCCTACAAAGACTGCCTTAAACTCTACAAAAAGGCCATTAGCAAAGCCAAAGCTCAGGCGTGGTCAGAGTACTGCCAGTCAATCGAAACACTAAAGGATGCTGCCAGGCTGAGCAAAATCCTATCCAAACAACACCAGAATCCATCCTACATTAGACGTAACGACGGTGTTTGGGCAGATTCCACAGAAGAGTCCCTGGAACTTCTCTTGAACACCCACTTCCCCGGATGTAAAGACTACGGGACTACTACGCAGGTCCCTCATCATACGCAGCACACACCACGGGGCGATGCTAATTTGATCATCAACCCCGATAATATATCTTGGGCCATTAGCAGCTTCCCTCCATACAAGTCACCGGGACTTGACGGGATATTTCCTATAATGCTACAAAAGAATTTGGGCAAGGTTATACCCTGGCTAACGGTGATTTATCGAAGTTCGCTGAAACTCAACTACATCCCCCTAGCCTGGAGAAGAGTTCGATGTATCTTCATCCCGAAGGCTGGCAAGCGCGGTCATGAATCCGCAAAGGATTTCAGA
Organism: Merodon equestris; assembly: GCA_958301585.1. Lineage (NCBI taxonomy): Eukaryota > Metazoa > Arthropoda > Insecta > Diptera > Syrphidae > Merodon > Merodon equestris. The sequence goes on from OY284416.1 coordinate 50,199,757, forward strand.
CCTATCAGCCTCACATCCTTCGTCCTGAAGACCCTCGAACGCATCTTGGACAGGCACATCCGCGACTCCCTAGGAAACACAAAGTTTTCGAAGTCCCAACACGCTTACATTAAAGGCAAGTCCACTGAGACCGCCCTGCATGAAGTCGTGCAGACAATCGAAAAATCCATCCACCATAAACAATTTACCTTAGCTACCTTCATAGATATAGAAGGTGCTTTCAACAACATTCACACTGAATCGATCCAAGAAGCCCTCACCTCGGCAGGGGTAGAGGGACTTGTTAGTAGATGGATCATATCCATGCTCAGAACTAGGATCATTCAGGCCCAGATGGGCAATACCACTATAGTTAAGACCGTAGATAGAGGCACACCCCAAGGTGGGGTAATATCGCCTCTACTATGGCTCTTGGTTATCGATACAATTCTGAAAGAATTCGAGAGAATCGGAATTAAGGCGGTTGCTTATGCTGACGACGTGGTCATCCTAGTATCGGGAATGTTTCCCTCGGTAATTAGCGAAATCTCAGAGAGAGCTCTGAATAAGTTAAGCGCCTGGGCCTCAGGATGCGGCCTAAGCGTCAATCCGAGTAAAACAGAACTGATGCTGTTTACCACCAAATATAAGATACCGTCCTTTAATCTCCCTCGACTCAACAACCAGCCACTCTCCTTGTCTTCCGAGGCTAGATACCTAGGAATTATCCTAGACCCCAAGCTCAGTTGGAAGATAAACATTGAACATCGGGTACGGAAAGCATGTGTCGCTTTCTATGCCTGTAGCAGAACCTTCGGCAAAAGCTGGGGACTCCGACCCAAAATGGTGCTGTGGATGTACACGGCTGTCATCCGCCCCATCCTCACCTACGGAGCGCTCGTATGGTGGCCTGCCCTAAGTAAGGCATACAACATCAAAAAACTAAGCCGCGTACAGAGATCGGCCAGTATCGGGGTAACCGGTGCCCTTCGGTCTACCCCGACCGAGGCACTCAACGTACTCCTAAACCTCCTCCCTCTGGACCTCTTCATAAGATATAATGCAGCCTGTAGCGCCATTAGACTCAGAGAATCTGGGTTCTGGTCATCTAAACCCTACGGTCATAGCAAGGTGCTGGACCTATTACCTAGTGACCTGGCCATGACTGCAACCGATTTCACGACAACCATACACAACCCAAATAAAGCCGCCCATGTCCACTTCCCATCCAGGATGGCATGGAAACAGGGACTGCACTCTGAGAACCATCAGGTAGCTTTTTTCACCGACGGTTCGAAAATGGAGTGTGGGGTTGGCTCGGGTATCTTCTCAGCGGAACTGAATATCTCCAAATCGTTGCGACTTCCAGACTCGGCCAGCGTGTTCCAAGCGGAAATACTGGCGATTAAGGAAACTTGCAAGTTACTCACGCGCTATCCTATTACCAAGAGAGATGTAAATATATATATTGATAGCCAATCAGCTATCAAAGCTCTCGACTCTCACTCCATAAAATCCAAATTAGTTGCACAGTGTAAGGATGAAATCAGCTGTGCAGGAGACTATTTCAACATTACTCTCATTTGGGTTCCTGGCCACAGCAAAATAGAGGGAAACGAAAAGGCTGACGCTTTAGCAAGGCACGGCTCTTCCCTCGACTGTTCTTTGGCGGAGGCAGTACTCCCCCCCATCAGACTGGTAAAGGCAAACCTTCTACAACACTTTCTCTCGAGGGCGAACTCCAGATGGTGCAGTCTTAGCAACTGCGTCATATCTAGGAAAACATGGCCCTCCTATAACAGGAAAAGAACCCTCGACCTAACTAACAGACCCCGACAAGAGATTGCCAGAATTGTAGCCATCTGTACTGGCCACTGGCCTGTCGGTACCCACGCTGCTAAGTTAGGCATCCCATTCAACACCTACTGCCGTAGTTGCAAGAACCCACTGGAAAAGGAAACTCTCACCCATTTCCTGTGTGAATGTCCGGCTCTAGCTAGAACCAGACAGCGCCTACTCGGCAAAATCTCCTTCGACGATCTATCAGAATTCAGGGAAATAGGATTCTGTAATATCATCAAATTCCTTAATTCCACAGGATGGATATGAAACTCCAATAACAGCACACTAGGTCACTGAGTTGTGGCATCAAAACGGCGCATAAGCGCTAATTGGGCCTGGCATCTCGATATCAGGCGGCCACTCCTACCTACCTACCTACGAGGCTACTAGAACCATGTTTCTTTCCCAGGTCATCCGAGAGCGTTTTTTGCAGCGCAGCCCTTTATGAATAAATCCAGAGGAAGGAGATAAAGTATCATGTCCAACCCTGCTTGCGGCGTCCTTCTCATGGCTCCCGTTGTACAAACAGCGGCTGACCTTTGTACTTTGTTGAGCATGTTCATATAGCTTTTCGTGCTGCTAGCAGTCCACCAGACTAAGGTCCCATAAGTTATAATGGTGATTGATGATTGCTGTGAACATCCAATAAATGATGTTCAGATGAAAGCCCCATCTTTCAGCGAAGGTTTTTTTGCAGGCATAAAAAGCATTCAGTCGTTTTTTCATTCTTTCCTCCAGGTTCCTTTGTCAGGAAAGTTTGGAGTCAAGAATGATGTCTAGATATTTGGCTTCCGCTCTGAGTTTGAGTGGAGTACCTTCTAACTTTGGGGGAGTAAATATCGGGATTTTCCTCTTCCTGGTGAACAAAACCAGCTCAGTCTTCTGGGGGTTTATTCTCAGACCATTCTGTCTTGCCCACGAGGAGAGTTCCTTAAACGCAGATTCCATTAGTTCGCTGATAGTTGATAGAAATCTACCTTTTATCAAGATAACTAGGTCATCTGCATATGCTATGGTCTTTGTGCTTTTCTCCATGAAGATTTTAAGGATTTTGTTAACTGTAGGAAGCCACAGTAGGAGAGAGAGAACTCTAGTTATCACTTTCCTTATACCCGTAGAGCAGTGTCCAATGTTTGCATTGATAATTCTTTTATTTAACATATTTCCAATCCAGATTACAATAGACTATGTCCTCTAGAGCTGTTATTATGGCCTCTATAGTTACGTTGTTGAAGGCTCCCTCGATATCGAGCGAGGGTGCCGAACAACGTTATGCAATGCACTTTCTACTAATCTGCCTTTAATGTATGCGTGTTGAGTGTCGCATAAGTTGTGTGAATTGATGAATAGGTGAATAGGTCAAAACTTTGTTACGAATGCCGTCTATTTACGGCTTGGCTCTTCAATGGGTACGTTTCCAGGTCCATTACTACAAAAACCTTAGTGGCTTGCAGTTTTTCTATCATATCGTCCATTATCGACGCAGGGAGAAACATCATTTTAAGATTTTTCTATTCAATTTCTGGAAAGTCTACATAAATTCGTAAGGACGCTGCTGGCAAAATTTAATGTCGATTCACGCAAAATCTTTTGTTAAGCCAGTCGTCAACTTGAGTCTTCACCGAGGCGCTCTCTATCGGCGGTAGCCGTCTGGGCTGCTGATAGAACGGCTTAAAGGGTCTATCTGGACAATCTTCAACGAAACAGGTCATGCCGCAATATTGAAAGCTGGTTGGTAGTTATCGATTGATGTTTAGATAACCGATTTGAACTGTGGAGGGCAAGGTGTATCAGTTTCGGTAATGATATTGTATATACTCGAACTTAACTTTGTGTGTACCGTCACTTTGCTGCACTGACAGCGAAAAACCCAACGGAACTGTTCTTGGATTGCGTAGGCCACGTAATATGGAGTGGCTTTTTCGCAGTTCCACTCCAATAAGTTTTCGAAAAATGGTCACATCAGAACCAGTATCAACTAAGCCAATCACTTCAATGTCGTTTAGCATGCTTTGTTTTAAGCGTTTGCCATCTTTTACAATTTGCACACTTTCTGTTGCTTTTGAAAATCTCTTGAAATATGCCCATATCCATCACACTTAAGACATTTAGTTTGCTCTTTACAGTCCTTTCTAAGATGTGAGTGATTGCAGTGATTTTGCTTCACGCTTGCTGTATTTTTCTTGCCGCCATTGTATTGCGTCGGCTTGCTTCCAATCTCGCTCACACACACACACGTTCGTTTATATAATACTGCTCTTCTAGTTCATGGTGTGTTTTGAAGCCATACATATTATATTTCAAATCATTTTTTACACTTAATCCATCGACAATATAGCGTACGACCGATTTGACGTCGACTGCGTCCAATGCAGCGATTTTCTTCATTTGTAAAGTGGATTCATGGAAACTTTCATTCATCCGTTTCTTCCGATTCATCAACTTTATATTTCTGCACCTTTAAACGTACGTCCGAATTCGGTCACTAAAGCACTTTCCGAGTTATCCTACAGTCAAACGTGCTAATCGGGACACTTTATAATCGGGTCACTTCTTAACGCACGTCATGCATTCCCTGCTATTTTCCATAAAAATGTCCCTTTTTAGTCGGGACACCTGCTAATCGGACCATGGATCACTACTATGCCACACGTTGCTTAATGTATTTACCTGACTAATTGGACCATGCATAGGATATGTGCAATATATTTCGTTTTTCTCTATTCATTTTCTGAGAAGTTGTTGTATAAGTATTGTAGTATTCGCTTATTAACGGATTCTGCGAGTTATTGGCATCAAATTTGTAATATCGGTTCGTTTGTGCTTTATATTGGGATTTGCCGGTGTGTGTATTAATTTCAGTTTTAGTAGGCTTAAAAATAAAACGCATAAAACCATTTTTATCTTTTGCCGAAATAGATGTTTTGACATTTAAGTGGTTTTGCTTAACTAGAGAAAATAATGTGCCAATATCGGGAACAATTCTCCAAGCAAAAGCACCTACTATAGGAACAAATCTTAAGATTGAAAATTTTACTGCTTCAAATGGATCGCTTGAGGCTTTCAAAGTGCGACACAAAACTGTTTTTAAAATTCTGAATGGAGAATGCGCGGATGTTGATATTGATACATGCGGTGACTTCAAAAAAAACTTTAAAAGCCATCTGTAATGGTTATGACCCCAAGAACATTTTCAACCTCGATGACGCTGCGCTATTTTTTAAAGCAACTCCTACAAAGTCACTCCAGCTCAAGAATGAAAAATGGTGGCAAACTTTCGAAGGAAAGATTGACAATAGCGCTATTGTGTAGCGCGGTCGGAGAAAAAGAACCCGTAATGGTCATCGTTAAGTTAATTTTGTGTGATCAATTTTCATAATCTCACTTAGCGAAAACGTCCCATTATAGAAAATATATACCTCGTGCAGCATTTGGTCTTATGCATAGACGTAGCCAATAACATATCTGAGTTAGCTCCGAAAGTTAATGTGTTAGATGCTTGCGGCCGGATAAAAAAGGGATGGAAACACGTTGCTCCGACGGCAATTTCAAATTGTTTTAAGAAATGTGGTTTCTTCGCAGAAAATTTTAATCTAAAGCTGTAGGCTCGGACTTTATACATCCTGTCTTTATCAAAACTCTTTTGCCCTGTATATTACACCAGCTCACGCATATTATGAATACTATTATAACCACCTCCACATACCCACAGTACTGGAAAATCGCCAAAGTTGTACCGATACCCAAATCATCTTCCCCAAATAGCACTGATTTTCGGCCAATTGCAATCCTTCCATTTCTAAGCAAAGTGTTTGAAAGTATAGTAAGTAGTCAACTTAAGTCCCATCTAGAAAATAATAAACTTACTATTGAATTTCAATCTGGCTTCCGCGCTAAGCACAATCACAGAATAAATAGTATACAGAAGTTGCATCTCATACGAAGCAAATTTTGTTCTAGGGTTCCAATATTGGCATCCTATTGAACAGAGAGTACAAGCATGAGAACATGCAAGAGAGTATACAAAAAATTGAGAAGCTGGTGCGAGCGAAAGAGAGTAGCATGTGCGTTTTCGGTGGTTTTGTTTTTACGAGAGCAAAGCAGCTTACGATGTGTATGCAAGTGTGTGTGCGTGTGTATGCATTGATAGCTTCTTCTATCGTAAGCTTGCATGGTGTTGTATTGCTTCTCTTGTTTTCGATTGTGTGGATTGGATTCGAAATCACTTGGGAATTGTACTTTCATGCGAATGGTTGTGTTTTCCTGCGCTTATATATCGACTCCATTTTTACTTTGTATTTTGATATTTAACTCTATTTTTGATTTTGAATTGTTGCTTTTATAATTGTTGACAACTTTGCATACGATTTGGATTATTCTTTGGACTTATTATTATATATTGATTGTTGAGGGGTTGTCATACGATTTTGAATAGGAAAAATGGATTCTGTACCGGCTGTTGGTAAAATTTTCCAAAAGTCCGGCATTCGATGCTGCATAAAAACATGCGGTAAATCTAGGCGATATGGTGAAAAGATAAGAATGTTTAAGTTTCCTCCCTTTGACTCAGCTATGGGTCAAATTTGGCGAGAAAAATGTAATAATCCAATAAAAGTTTACACAAAGAAATTGTTGATTTGCGCCAATCACTTCTCAAGTTCTGACATTGGTAAAAAAAAGTTGAAATTCGGAGCTGTTCCGGTATTTAACTTAGAAGTTATTGAGGAAGATTACAAGTCGTTGAAGCTTGATTGTCCAGCTAAAAAGAGGCGAACAAGTGACTCCGTAGATGGATGTTGTAATGACTGTGAAAAGTATCTGAAAACAGCTAATTTTTACCGAAAAAAATATTACGACATGGTAGCAAAATATAAAAATCTCCAAAGCCGCAAACAAATAGCAACAAAATCAAGCGTATTTCAAACCATCGACTCTTTTCAAATAAGCAAGGAGTCAAAAACATTTTGCAAACTTCTTCTTAGTCCACGACCTAAAGAATATAAGCAAGATGTAAAAGATTTGGTTCAAAACATTTATTATGTCTCACAGTCAACGTACCAATTTTTGAAGAATAAATTCCATCTAAATTTGCCACATATCTCTACTGTTTATCGATGGGCCCCTGTAAATTTCCTACAACCAGGTTTTAAAAATAACGGTTTAGAGTTAATAAAAAAGAAGTGCTTAGATTTGAACCAGTACGCAAAGAATAATATGATTCTGCTGATGGATGAAATGGCGATTAGAAGGGAATTGCGATACAATTCCAAATTAGATTTAGTGGATGGATTTGAGGAAAATGGGGTTGAAAGAACGAACCAGATTGGTGCGTTTTTATGATTAAATCAATGTTTTCCAACTGGGCGCTTACATTTAATTACTTTGTTTCAAAAAATGGACTTTCTGCCGATTTACTAAAAAAGATAATATTACGAAATTTAGCAATTTTGAACAGTTTTGGCATCATAGTTAAAGTTGTAATTTGTGACCAAGGGTCCTCTAACAGGAAGTGTTTCTTGGAATTGGGAGCTACTTTAGAAAAACCCTATTTTATGTATAATGGTAGTAAAACTTTCTGTGTATGTGATTTTCCACATCTAATCAAATCATTAAGAAATGGCTGGCTTCAATGTGACCTTACAACAACAAATGGAGTTGCTAGTTTTAAAGTAGTTAAGGAACTATTGGAAATGGAGTGCAAATCTAATACAAAAATGTGCCTTAAACTTACAAGCCAGCACATATTTCCGAACTCTTTCGAAAAAATGAAAGTAAAACTAGCCACCCAAATTTTCAGTAGGACGTTCAAGCAGCAATTAAAACTGTTATTGACACAGTAGGCTTTAAAAGTTGCTCAAAAGAAGTTTGTTTATCTACGGCATGCTTCATAGGAAATATTGACAAAATATTTGACTGCCTAAATAGTGGTTCGCTATCTTCAAAGAATTGTTATAAGTCTGCAGTTCAACTTAACAGTCCATCACACGAATATATAAAATTCTTTCTTGAATACCTCAATGAAATCTCATTTGTTGACAAAAAGAAAAAAGTATTTTTTTTAGATGGAATGAAATTTACCTCAAACGCTGTATTACAATTAGTAGACGAGCTATTTCAAAAAAACAAATATTTTTTTTAATGACAAGAGCATTAAACAAAGATAAGCTCGAAAATATGTTCTCGGTTCTAAGACAAAAGGGTGGAAATAATATTAACCCCTCGGTTGCTGATATAAACACTTTATTAGCACGCTTAATGTCTGCAAATATAGTGCAGTTGAGTTCTTATAGTAACTGTGAAGAGCTGAGTGATACCACATTTGAAACGCATTCAAATATTTTGTCAAATATGGAGTTAGACATAGACAGATATAATGAAGAACTCAGTCGAAACGAAAACTCTGAAATAGATATTAACATAGAAATCATTGATGATTTCGTATTAAATGATGACTTTCAGAATTGTTCGGAATTTAGTATCGATTTGGCGTCTTTAAGATACTTCATAGATTATATCGTCTACAAAATGATACCGAAAATTAACTGCGATATTTGTGTTTCTATATTGAGGAAAGAAGACGAAGTATTAACAGTTCCTAGTGAGCTTTTCATATTTCATAAAAATTACAATTCTCTTAAAGATTTTGGTAACCTCGTTGCTCCTTCACAAATTTTCTTGGAAATTAGCAAGAAACATATTACAGTGTTTAGCAATATTTTTGACACACAACCACAAACTGTTGGTATAAAAAACTTGATAAAATCCAAATGCAAAAATGCCACACCGCAATGGTTTTCCACATGTTCTGATCATAAGGAAATAATATTGGACTTCATGATCTTAGTACTCTTGAGGAAGCATTGCTCGTGGGCTTCAGAGAAAAAAAATTTTACTAAAGCCCGCAAACTTAAAATCCTGTCGCACTAAAGTTTTTGTTTTTGTTATTCTTCCCTACATATATCAGATTGAAATTTGCACAAAAATCCCAAATAATGGAATAACGTTAATTGGTGTTACCCGGCCCTTTTAGTTTACATCGAAAAGCGCAACTTTCAACTGAAGAAAACTAAATATAGAAATCTAAAACTTGAAACAAAATTTTGTCAACACCAACGTGTGCATTCACGACGTTGGATAGCAACACAATACACACACACACACACATAAACATTTTAAGATTGCTCTCTCGTTGATTCTCTCTGATCGTGGCTGCTCTCTGGTTGTTACTCTCTCATCATGCTTGCTCTCTCGTTGCTTGATCTTTCCTTCAGTTGTTCCGCCCGCACCATAAAGTGAAAAATCATCGCAGGCTGAGATGCGACTTCTGTATACTATTTATTCTGTGCTATTGGTTTCCGAAAATGAAGGAGAAAATAAGACAGTACTTCAAGAGTTGCCTCAAGTGTATCTATTTTTCTCCTGAGTCTGGAAAACTTCAAGGTAATCTCCACTCAATACCTAAGGGAGATATTCCTTTTGATAGCCTATACGTTGACCACCTTGGCCGCTTGGCGAATTCACGTTCCCAGAAAAAGTATATTTTCTTGGTTATCGATGGTTTTACAAAGTTTACTAAATTGTACCCAGTAAAGAGGTGATAGCTTGTCTAAATTTATATTTCGAAAACTATTCCAGGCCAAATAGAATAGTTTCGGATCGTGGATCATCCTTTACATTTAAAGAATTTTCCGAATTTCTAAGCAAAAGTAATGTTGAACATACAAAAGTTGCAACACATTCTCCCCAGTCGAATGGGCAAGTCGAGCGGATCAACCGAATTCTTGTTCCAATGTTGGCGAAAGAATGCGACGCTCAGTCAACTGTGGAATGGGACAAGCATATAGCCAAGATAGAGTATACTCTTAATAATACTTTGAGTAGGAGTACAGGTTTGACACCCAGCATGCTTTTGTTTGGTAGGAATCAAAAAGGGGTACTTTGCGATAAGATTATGGAGTTTTTAACTAACACAATAGAAGATAAAAGAGCGGACATAGATAGCATAAGAGCCGAAGCCGTAAGAAATATCGAAAAGAATCAGATATACTACGATAAACGGCATAAGCAGCCACTAACTTATAAAAAGGGTGATTATGTTATGATAAAAAATGTAGTAACAACTCCTGGTGTTAACAAAAAACTATTCGCGAGATACAGAGGTTCTTATGAGGTAAAAGAAGTCCTTCCTAATGATCGTTACGTCATCGCCGATATCGATGGTCTACAATTGACGCGAATGGCATATAAAGGTGTATCATCGCCAGCTAATATGAGGCCATATAGGTGTGAAGTAGACTTTGAGCTTGATACAAATCAAGGTGGCGATCCTCATAACAATACAAATATATAATGCAAATTTGAATTTTCTATTTTCATATTTTCATTTTGTGGACTTAAACCCAAACCATTTTTGTGAAGGATAATCGGAAATAAACGGAGAAGCTTACCATGTATAAGTATACGAGTACTATTATTCATTTGCTGAATTCTTGATACTACTAAAATATAATTTTTTTTTTTCACTACATACATATACAGGGTGTCCCACGAGCAGTATGTCAAAAAGCTAGAGCGTGTAGGTCTGGTCGAGACAAAAAAAAAATCGGATGGGAGGGGGGTCTATTCCCCCCCGTTTAGCCGGGAGGGGCAATTTTCTAAAAAATTTAATTAATTTGGAAAAAAAAATATTAAAAATCAACAGTTACATCCACAATGCCATGATATACTTTTTGTAAAGCCAGAAACCTCTTCTTTTATCTTGTTTTTAAACAAAGCTGTTTTAAGGAATAGTTTTTGAGAAATTAATTTTCAAACTCAAAATTTTGCAAAAAAAAATTTCGAATTATTTTTTTTCAAAATTGTATGTAATTATGTACTAATTTTGTTTCAAAAACTCAATTCTCTTATTAGTTTTTAGTTAAAAACAGAAACCGGATGCAAAAATGTCTTGTAGTTTTTGAGAAATTAAAAAGAAACCCGAACCATTTTTTTCTAAGAAGAACCTTTTTTTTTGGTTTTAACGCGGCTGGAGTTGTAGACAAATTAATTTTAAAAAATTCGGAGTTTTATGAGGATACAATAAAGAGACACAGTATTGGAATAACCCTGGATTAATCCTTTTTTCTCATTGATAACTCCTGAAAACTGACCTGCCAATTTCGTCTCGGTCCGCCCGCCGCCAATGGGTTCTACCCGCAATTTTTCTTTATGAAAAACAAAATATTTGCAACTAAAATGTAAATAAAAGGCATCGCATTTTTAATAAAAAACCATTTCCAAATTTCCATTTCATCAACACATTACGATGTCAAACTCATACTCTCGAGAAGAATTAACGGACATGCACTTCTGCTACGGTTTAGCTAATGGTCGAGATCGTGAAGCCGAAAGACTCTACGCTGAAAGATATCCCAATCGGAGGTGTCCCAGTCGTAGCATGTTTTCAAGAATCCACCGACGCCTGCGAGAGCACGGAGTGCCAGAGCATCGAAGAAGCGAAAGATCAGTTACAGATGGATCAGGAATCTTAGATAAAAGAATTTTGGATTTGGTCCGACGTACTCCCTCCCTTAGTACAAAGAGGATAGCTATTATGCTTGGAGTGCCCAAACCTAGAGTATGGAGAGTGCTTCATACCGAAAACTTATACCCGTACCATTTTAGGTCAGTTCAGGAACTCACCTCAAACGACAAGTTTTTGAGAGCAGAATTTTGTCGATCATTACTGCTACTATTTTGCAAGGATATTCTGGACGGATAAAGCACAGTTTACCAGAGATGGGGTTACTAACTTCCACAATTTACATCATTGGAGTAGCACCAATCCACACAACAAAAAACAAAATAAATGACAACACCGCTTTAGCTGTAATGTTTGGCTTGGTATTGTTGGACAAACTGTAATCGGGCCCTGGTTTTTGAATGCCGTTATTAATGGAGAATCATACCTGCAGTTCCTACGAGACCTTTTGCCCGATTTGATGGTCAACGTTTCTTTGGCCATAGCAGATAATTTAATCTACCAGCAAGATGGAGCACCAGCACACTACAGCTTACGGGTTAGAAACTGGCTGGATGATCATTTTAGTGACCGTTGGATCGGAAGAAGGGGCCCCACGGTATGGCCACCTAGATCACCAGATTTAACTCCTCTAGATTTTTATGTGTGGGGATTCATGAAGAATTATGTTTACGAAGTGGAAATAGTATCTTTGGAACAACTGAAAGAACGGATTGAAGTCGCTGGAGTCAAATTGCAGGAAAATTTGTCAAGCATAGATATGTGCAGCCATTAGGAGAAGAAGGAGGTATAATCTTTGCCTTCTAAAAAATGGGGATCATATTGAAAATTTATTATAATAAAACTCCGAAGTTTTTAAAAATAATAAAAAAGAGGTCAATGTTTCACACATTAATTTGCCTACAAGTCCAGTCGCGTTAAAACCAAAAAAAAGGTTCTTCTTAGAAAAAAATGGTTTGGGTTTTTTTTTAATTTCTCAAAAACTACAAGACATTTTTGCATCCGGTTTTCTGTTTTTAAATAAAAACTAACAAGAGAATTTAATTTTTGAAAAAAATTAGTACTTAATTACATACAATTTTGAAAAAAAATAGTTCGAAATTTTTTTTTTAAATTTTTTTTGCAAAATTTTGAGTTTGAAAATTAATTTCTCAAAAACTATTCCTTAAAACAGATTTGTTTAAAAACAGGATGAAAGAAGAGGATTCTGGCTTTACAAAAAAAGTACACTACGGCATTGTGGATGTAACTGTTGATTTTTAATAATTTTTTTTCCAAATTAAGTCAGTTTTTTTAGAAAATTGCCCCTTCCGGCTAAACGGGGCGAATAGACGCCCCCCTCCCATACGATTTTTTTCTTGTCTTGACCAGACCTACACGCTCTAGCTTTTTGGCACACTGCTCGTGTAACACCCTGTATATGTATGTATGTATATTACGTAAGATAATCCCACATTGTTCGACACAATTTTATAAACAAACATTTATCTGTATGAACTGTATAAATAATGAATTAAAACTTAGATTTATTATATGTATATACATATATCCATATGTGCCTAAACGCATCACCAGTAAAGTAATTATAATTGCATCATAACTATTGTAAGTAAAATAGTACGGATATTTAACGTAGATTTTGCACTGTAATGATGATTTTGCCCCTAGCAAGAGTTTTGCCCGTTGATTGATAATCGGGTCGATTACCTGGTCAGGTTGGCCGAATTGTAGGCTAATAATCACATCGTGGCTTCACTTTTTGACACCACCGTATTTTACACCAAATCCATAAAGAAATCCGTTTCTGTATTTCGAACGATCAAGGCAAAACTCTACACTAGCGCAAAGTCCATCACCCCATCCTCTATAAATGTTAAGCCAATATCATAAAGAGTTGAGTTGAAAAATGTACTACAAACTGTACTGAGATATCGTCTGTTTTTTTATCCTCTCTTGCCCGGTTCTTTTTCCACCGTTAATTACCACCATTGCCATCGGCTTCATTGCCATCCATGTACAATCCCCATCCGCACAAGCCTCAGCTAAACCATCACTAGCATGACATAAGCATCAATAGAATCTTTGTCTGTCGCCATCATTGTTGGCACTACCATAAGTGACAGCATCATTGCCAAAATCACCATCATCACCATCATCAACTACATCGCCATCATCAAAATCTTCACCATCATCACCATCATCACCATCATCACCATCATCACCATCATCACCATCATCACCATCATCACCATCATCACCCTCATCACCATCATCACCATCATCACCATCATCACCATCATCACCATCATCACCATCATCACCATCATCACCATCATCATCATCATCACCCTCATCACCATCATCACCATCATCACCATCATCCCCATCATCACCATCATCACCATCCTCATCATAATCGCCATCATCACCATCCTCACCATCATCACCATCATCACCATCATCACCATCATCACCTCACACCATCATCACCATCATCACCATCATCACCATCATCACCATCATCACCATCATCACCATCATCACCATCATCACCATCATCACAATCATCACCATCATCACCATCTCACCATCATCACCCTCATCACCATCATCGCCATCATCACCATCATCACCACCATCACCATCATCACCATCATCACTATCATCACCATCATTACCATCATGACCATCATGACCATCATCACCATTATCACCATCATCACTATCATCACCATCCTGACCATCATCACCATCATCACCACCATCACCATCATCACCATCATCACCATCATCACCATCACCACCATCACCACCATCACCATCATCACAATCATCACCATCATCACCATCACCACCATCACCACCATCACCACCATCACCACCATCACCACCATCATCACCATCATCACCATCATCACCATCATCACCATCATCACCATCATCACCATCATCACCATCATCACCATCATCACCACCATCACCATCATCACCATCATCACCATCATCACCATCATCACCATCATCACCATCATCACCATCATCACCATCATCATCATCATCACCATCATTACCATCATCACCATCATCACCATCATCACCATCATCACTATCATCACTATCATCACCATCCTCACCATCATCACCATCATCACCATCATCACCATCATCACCATCATCACCATCATCACCATCATCACCATCATCACCATCATCACCATCATCACCATCATCACCATCATCACCATCATCACCATCATCACCATCATCACCATCATCACCATCATCACCATCATCACCATCATCACCATCATCACCATCATCACCATCATCACCATCATCACCATCATCACCATCATCACCATCATCACCATCATCACCATCATCACCATCATCATAACCATCATCGCCATCATCAAAATCTTCACCATCACCATCATCACCCTCATCACCATCATCACCCTCATCACCATCATCACCCTCATCACCATCATCATCATAATCGAAATCATCACCCTCATCACCATCATCACCATCATCACCATCATCACCCTCATCACCATCGTCACCATCATCACCATCACCATCATCACCACCATCACCATCATCACAATCATCACCATCATCACCATCACCACCATCACCACCATCACCACCATCACCACCATCATCACCATCATCACCATCATCACCATCATCACCATCCTCACCATCATCACCATCATCACCACCATCACCATCATCACCATCATCACTATCATCACCATCATTACCATCATGACCATCATCACAATCATCACCATCATCACCATCATCACCATCATCACCCTCATATGGTGATCATCATCACAATCATCACCATCATCACCATCATCACCATCATCACCATCATCACCCTCATCACCATCATCATCATAATCGAAATCATCACCCTCATCACCATCATCACCATCATCACCATCATCACCATCATCACCCTCATCACCATCATCGCCATCATCACCATCATCACCATCATCACCATCATCACCATCATCGCCATCATCACCATCCTCACCATCATCACCATCATCGCCATCATCACCATCATCACCATCATCACCGTCATCACCATCATCACCATCATACCCATCATCACCATCATCACCATCATCACCATCATCACCATCATCACCATCATCACCATCATCGCCATCATCAAAATCTTCACCATCATCACCATAATCTCCACCGTCAACATCACCGCACTCATCACCATTATCACCATTATCACCATTATCACCATCATCACCATCATCCCCATCATCACCATCATCGCCATCATCAAAATCTTCACCATCATCGCCATCATCACCGTCATCACCATCACCACCATCATTACCGTCATCACCATCATCACCATCATCACCATCATCACCATCATCACCATCATCACCATCATCACCATCATCACCATCATCACCATCATCACCATCATCACCATCATCACCATCATCACCATCATCACCATCATCACCATCATCACCATCATCACCATCATCACCATCATCACCATCATCACCATCATCACCATCATCACCATCACCACCATCACCACCATCACCACCATCACCACCATCATCACCATCAACACCATCATCACCATCATCACCATCACCACCATCATCACCATCATCACCATCATCACCATCATCACCCTCATCACCATCATCGCCATCATCACCATCATCACCATCATCACCATCATCACCCTCATCACCATCATCGCCATCATCACCATCATGACCATCATCACAATCATCACCATCATCACCATCATCACCCTCATCACCATCATCATCATAATCGAAATCATCACCCTCATCACCATCATCCCCATCATCACCATCATCACCATCCTCATCATAATCGCCATCATCACCATCCTCACCATCATCACCATCATCACCACCATCACCATCATCACCATCATCACCATCATCACCATCATCACCATCATCACCATCATCACCATCATCACCATCATCACCATCATCACCATCATCACCATCATCACCATCATCACCATCATCACCATCATCACAATATTCACCATCATCACCATCATCACCATCATCACCATCATCATCCTCATCACCATCATCATCATAATCGAAATCATCACCCTCATCACCATCATCACCATCATCACCATCATCACCATCATCACCCTCATCACCATCATCGCCATCATCACCATCATCATCACCATCATCACCATCATCACTATCATCACCATCATTACCATCCTCACCATCATCACCATCATCACCACCATCACCATCATCACCATCATCACCATCATCACCATCACCACCATCATCACCATCATCACCATCATCACCATCATCACCATCATCACCATCATCACCATCATCACCATCATCACCATCATCACCCCTCAAGGTCATTGACCTCATCAAGGTCATTGACCCCCCAAGGTCACTGACCCCTCAAGGTCATTGACCCCCCAAGGTCACTGACCCCTCAAGGTCATTGACCCCTCAAGGTCATTGACCCCTCAAGGTCATTGACCCCTCAAGGTCATTGACCCCTCAAGGTCATTGACCTCATCAAGGTCATTTACCCCTCAAGGTCATTGACCTCATCAAGGTCATTGACCCCTCAAGGTCATTGACCGCTCAAGGTCGTTGACCCCTCAAGGTCATTGACCGCTCAAGGTCGTTGACCCCTCAAGGTCATTGACCTCATCAAGGTCATTGACCTCATCAAGGTCATTGACCCCTCAAGGTCATTGACCTCATTACGGTCGGGTCATTACGGTCGGGTCATTACGGTCGGGTCAATGACCTTGAGGGGTCAATGACCTTGATGAGGTCAATGACCTTGATGAGGTCAATGACCTTGATGAGGTCAATGACCTTGAGGGGTCAATGACCTTGAGGGGTCAATGAGCTTGAGGGGTCAGTGACCTTGAGGGGTCAATGACCTTGATGAGGTCAATGACCTTGATGAGGTCAATGACCTTGATGAGGTCAATGACCTTGATGAGGTCAATGACCTTGATGAGGTCAATGACCTTGATGAGGTCAATGACCTTGATGAGGTCAATGACCTTGAGGGGTCAGCGACCTTGATGAGGTCAATGACCTTGAGGGGCAAATGACCTTGAGGGGTCAACGACCTTGATGAGGTCAATGACCTTGAGGGGTCAATGACCTTGATGAGGTCAATGACATTGAGGGGTCAACGATATTGATGAGGTCAATGACCTTGAGGGGTCAATGACCTTGATGAGGTCATGATGGTCATGATGAGGTCAATGACCTCGATCCATCAATGAGTGCGGTGATGGTGATGATGGTGAAGATTTTGATGATGGCGATGATGGTGATGATGGCGATGAGGGTGATGATGGTGATGATGGTAATGATGGTGATGATGATGATGATGATGATGATGATGATGATGATGATGATGGTGATGATGGTGATGATGGTGATGATGGTGATGATGGTGATGATGGTGATGATGGTGATGATGGTGATGATGGTGATGATGGTGATGATGGTGATGATGGTGATGATGGTGATGATGGTGATGATGGTGATGATGGTGATGATGGTGATGATGGTGATGATGGTGATGATGGTGATGATGGTGATGATGGTGATGATGGTGATGATGGTGATGATGGTGATGATGGTGATAATGGTGATGATGGTGATGATGGTGATGATGATGATCATGGTGATGAGTGCGGTGATGAGGGTAATGATGGTGATGAGGGTGACGATGGTGATGATGGGCATGATGGTGATGATGGTGATGATGGCGATGATGGTGATGATGGTGATGATGGTGATGATGGTGATGATGGTGATGATGGTGATGATGGTGATGATGGTGATGATGGTGATGATGGTGATGATGGTGATGATGGTGATGATGGTGATGATGGTGATGATGGTGATGATGGTGATGATGGTGATGATGGTGATGATGGTGATGATGGTGATAATGGTGATGATGGTGATGATGGTGATGATGATGATCATGGTGATGAGTGCGGTGATGAGGGTAATGATGGTGATGAGGGTGACGATGGTGATGATGGGCATGATGGTGATGATGGTGATGATGGCGATGATGGTGATGATGGTGATGATGGTGATGATGGTGATGATGGTGATGATGGTGATGATGGTGATGATGGTGATGATGGTGATGATGGTGATGATGGTGATGATGGTGATGATGGTGATGATGGTGATGATGGTGATGATGGTGATGATGGTGATGATGGTGATGATGGTGATGATGGCGATTATGATGATGATCATGGTGATGATGCTGATGATGGTGATCATGGTGATGAGTGCGGTGATGGTGACGGTGGAGATTATGGTGACGATAATGATAGTGATGATGGTGATGATGGTGATGATGGTGATGATGGTGATGATTTCGATTATGATGATGATGGTGATGATGGTGATGATGGTGATGATGGCGATTATGGTGATGATGGCGATTATGATGATGATGGCGATTATGATGATGATGGTGATGAGGGTGACGATGGTGATGAGGGTGACGATGGTGATGATGGTGATGATGGTGATGAAGGTGATGATGGTGATAATGGTGATGATGGTGATGATGATGATGATGGTGATGATGGTGATGATGGTGATGATGGTGATGATGGTGATGATGATGATGATGGTGATGATGGTGATGATGGTGATCATGGTGATGAGTGCGGTGATGGTGATGATGGTGATGATGGTGATGATGGTGATGATGGTGATGATGGTGATGATGGTGATGATGGTGATGATGGTGATGATGGTGATGATGGTGATGATGGTGATGATGGTGATGATGGTGATGATGGTGATGATGGTGATGATGGTGATGATGGTGATCATGGTGATGAGTGCGGTGATGGTGACGGTGGAGATTATGGTGACGATAATGATAGTGATGATGGTGATGATGGTGATGATGGTGACGATGGTGATGATGGTGATGATGGTGATGATGGTGATGATGGTGATGATGGTGATGATGGTGATGATGGTGATGATGGTGATGATGGTGATGATGGTGATGATGGTGATGATGGTGATGATGGTGATGATGATGATGATGGTGATGATGGTGATGATGGTGATGATGGTGATGATGGTGATGATGGTGATGATGGTGATGATGGTGATGATGGTGATGATGGTGATGATGGTGATGATGGTGATGATGGTGATGATGGTGATGATGGTGATGATGGTGATGATGGTGATGATGGTGATGATGGTGATGATGGTGATGATGGTGATGATGGTGATGATGGTGATGATGGTGATGATGGTGATGATGGTGATGATGGTGATGATGGTGATGATGGTGATGATGGTGATGATGGTGATGATGGTGATGATGGTGATGATGGTGATGATGGTGATGATGGTGATGAGGATGATGATTTTGATGATGACGATGATGGTGATGATGCTGATGAAGCTGATGATGGTGACGATGGTTATGATGCTGATGATGCTGATGATGGTGATGAGTGCGGTGATGGTGATGATGGTGACGGTGGAGATTTTGGTGATGATGGTAATGATGGTGAGGATGGTGATGATGGCGATTATGATGATGATGGTGACGATGGTGATGATGGTGATGATGGTGATGACGGTGATGATGGTGCTGATGGTGATGATGCTGATGATGCTGATGATGCTGACGATGGTGATGGTGATGCTGATGGTGACAGTGATAGTGGCGGTGATGATTGTGACGATGGTGACAGTGATAATGATGATGATTGTGATAATGGTGACGGTTTAGATGATGATGACGATAATGATAGTGATGATGGTGATGATGGTGATGATGGTGATGATGGTGATGATGGTGATGATGGTGATGATGGTGATGATGGTGATGATGGTGATGATGGTGATGATGGTGATGATGGTGACGATGGTGATGATGGTGATGATGGTGATGATGGTGATGATGGTGATGATGGTGATGATGGTGATGATGGTGATGATGGTGATGATGGTGATGATGGTGATGATGGTGATGATGGTGATGATGGTGATGATGGTGATGATGGTGATGATGGTGATGATGGTGATGATGGTGATGATGGTGATGATGGTGATGATGGTGATGATGGTGATGATGGTGATGATGGTGATGATGATGATGATGGTGATGGTGGTGATGAGGGTGATGATTTTGATGATGACGATGATGGTGATGATGCTGATGATGCTGGTGAAGCTGATGATTGTGATGATGGTGATTATGATGATAATAGTTATGACGGTGGCGGTAATTGTGAGGGTAATGGTGATGAGGGCAATAGAAGTGATGATATTAATGAAGGTGACGATAGTGATTTTGGCAATGATGCTGTCACTTATGGTAGTGCCAACAATGATGGCAATAGATATAGATTCTATTGATGCTTATATGGTGCTGGTGATGGTCTAGCTGAAGCTGGTGCGGATAGGGATTGAACATGGATGGCAATGAATCCGATGACAATGGTGGTGACAATTCTGTTACTAATTTTAATGGTACTGGCAACTCTGTCAAGTGCGATAAAAGAGTAATACCACAGAATAAATAGTATACAGAAGTTGCATCTCATACGAAGCAAATTTTGTTCTAGGGTTCCAATATTGGCACCCTATTGAACAGAGAGTACAAGCATGAGAACATGCAAGAGAGTATACAAAAAATTGAGAAGCTGGTGCGAGCGAAAGAGAGTAGCATGTGCGTTTTCGGTGGTTTTGTTTTTACGAGAGCAAAGCAGCTTACGATGTGTATGCAAATGTGTGTGCGTGTGTATGCATTGATAGCTTCTTCTATCGTAAGCTTGCATGGTGTTGTATTGCTTCTCTTGTTTTCGATTGTGTGGATTGGATTCGAAATCACTTGGGAATTGTACTTTCATGCGAATGGTTGTGTTTTCCTGCGCTTATATATCGAGTCCATTTTTACTTTGTATTTTGATATTTAACTTTTAGCTTTTATAATTGTTGACAACTTTGCATACGATTTGGATTATTCTTTGGACTTATTATTATATATTGATTGTTGAGGGGTTGTCATACGATTTTGAATAGGAAAAATGGATTCTGTACCGGCTGTTGGTAAAATTTTCCAAAAGTCCGGCATTCGATGCTGCATAAAAACATGCGGTAAATCTAGGCGATATGGTGAAAAGATAAGAAATTCGGAGCTGTTCCGGTATTTAACTTAGAAGTTATTGAGGAAGATTACAAGTCGTTGGAGCTGGATTGTCCAGCTAAAAACAGGCGAACAAGTGACTCCGTAGATGGATGTTGTAATGACTGTGAAAAATATCTGAAATCAGCTAATTTTTACAGAAAAAAATATTACGACATGGTAGCAAAATATAAAAATCTCCAAAGCCGCAAACAAATAGCAACAAAATCAAGCGTATTTCAAACCATCGACTCTTTTCAAATAAGCAAGGAGTCAAAAACATTTTGCAAACTTCTTCTTAGTCCACGACCTAAAGAATATAAGCAAGATGTAAAAGATTTGGTTCAAAACATTTATTATGTCTCACAGTCAACGTACCAATTTTTGAAGAATAAATTCCATCTAAATTTGCCACATATCTCTACTGTTTATCGATGGGCCCCTGTAAATTTCCTACAACCAGGTTTTAAAAATAACGGTTTAGAGTTAATAAAAAAGAAGTGCTTAGATTTGAACCAGTACGAAAAGAATAATATGATTCTGCTGATGGATGAAATGGCGATTAGAAGGGAATTGCGATACAATTCCAAATTAGATTTAGTGGATGGATTTGAGGAAAATGGGGTTGAAAGAACGAACCAGATTGGTGCGTTTTTATGATTAAATCAATGTTTTCCAACTGGGCGCTTACATTTAATTACTTTGTTTCAAAAAATGGACTTTCTGCCGATTTACTAAAAAAGATAATATTACGAAATTTAGCAATTTTGAACAGTTTTGGCATCATAGTTAAAGTTGTAATTTGTGACCAAGGGTCCTCTAACAGGAAGTGTTTCTTGGAATTGGGAGCTACTTTAGAAAAACCCTATTTTAGGTATAATGGTAGTAAAACTTTCTGTGTATATGATTTTCCACATCTAATCAAATCATTAAGAAATGGTTGGCTTCAATGTGACCTTACAAAACCAAATGGAGTTGCTAGTTTTAAAGTAGTTAAGGAACTATGGGAAATGGAGTGCAAATCTAATACAAAAATGTGTCTTAAACTTACAAGCCAGCACATATTTCCGAACTCTTTCGTAAAAATGAAAGTAAAACTAGCCACCCAAATTTTCAGTAGGACTGTTCAAGCAGCAATTAAAACTGTTATTGAGACAGTAGGCTTTAAAAGTTGCTCAAAAGGAGTTTGTTTATCTACGGCATGCTTCATAGGAAATATTGACAAAATATATGTCTGCCTAAATAGTGGTTCGCTATCTTCAAAGAATTGTTATAAGTCTGCAGTTCAACTTAACAGTCCATCACACGAATATATAAAATTCTTTCTTGAATACCTCAATGAAATCTCATTTGTTGACAAAAAGAAAAAAGTATTTTTTTTAGATGGAATGAAATTTACCTCAAACGCTGTATTACAATTAGTAGACGAGCTATTTCAAAAAAAATCCCAAATATTTTTTTTAATGGCAAGAGCATTAAACCAAGATAAGCTCGAAAATATGTTCTCGGTTCTAAGACAAAAGGGTGGAAATAATATTAACCCCTCAGTTGCTGATATAAACACTTTATTAGCACGCTTAATGTCTGCAAATATAGTGCAGTTGAGTTCTTATAGTAACTGTGAAGAGCTGAGTGATACCACATTTGAAACGCTTTCAAATATTTTGTCAAATATGGACTTATTAGCTGATACAAATAATGACGAACTCAGTCGAAACGAAAACTCTGAAATAGATATTAACATAGAAATCATTGATGATTTCGTATTAAATTATGACTTTCAGAATTGTTCGGAATTTAGTATCGATTTGGCGTCTTTAAGATACTTCGTTATATCGTCTACAAAATGATACCGAAAATTAACTGCGATATTTGTGTTTCTATATTGAGAAAAGAAGACGAAGTATTAACAGTTCCTAGTGAACTTTTCATATTTCATAAAAATTACAATTCTCTGAAAGATTTTGGTAACCTCGTTGCTCCTTCACAAATTTTCTTGGAAATTAGCAAGAAACATATTACAGTGTTTAGCAATATTTTTGACACACAACCACAAACTGTTGGTATAAAAAACTTGATAAAATCCAAATGCAAAAATGCCACACCGCAATGGTTTTCCACATGTTCTGATCATAAGGAAATAATATTGGACTTCATGATCTTAGTACTCTTGAGGAAGCATTGCTCGTGGGCTTCAGAGAAAAAAAATTTTACTAAAGCCCGCAAACTTAAAATCCTGTCGCACTAAAGTTTTTGTTTTTGTTATTCTTCCCTACATATATCAGATTGAAATTTGCACAAAAATCCCAAATAATGGAATAACGTTAATTGGTGTTACCCGGCCCTTTTAGTTTACATCGAAAAGCGCAACTTTCAACTGAAGAAAACTAAATATAGAAATCTAAAACTTGAAACAAAATTTTGTCAACACCACGTGCATTCACGACGTTGGATAGCAACACAATACACACACACACACACATAAACATTTTAAGATTGCTCTCTCGTTGATTCTCTCTGATCGTGGCTGCTCTCTGGTTGTTACTCTCTGATCATGCTTGCTCTCTCGTTGCTTGATCTTCCCTTCAGTTGTTCCGCCCGCACCATAAAGTGAAAAATCATCGCAGGCCGAGATGCGACTTCTGTATACTATTTATTCTGTGGCACAATTGTACCACGGCACTGCTCAAAATCTGTGAAGATATCCGCGTAGGAATGGATACGGATATGGTTGGTGTATTAGTTTGCTTAGATTTTTCCAAAGCCTTTGGTAGCGTAAAACATTATCTGTTATTAGAAAAGTTAAAAAAGCAATTCCTTTGTGAGGGTTCTGCAAGTCATCTTATGTCCTCTTATCTCTCAAATCGATTTCAATACGTGTTCTGTAATAATAAACGTTCCTCTAATGTCCGTGTCTACTCTGGTAGACACGGTAAGGCTCAGTTTTAGGTCCGCTTCTATTTTCTTGTTTTATAAATGACGTTTATAAATGTTTTTCTACCTCCAAATATCATATTTATGCTGAAGTATACTCCATGTTCCCTAAGTCGAACTTTATTTCATCTATGGAGTTGCTTTCGCACGACTTAAATCGGGTCTATCTTTGGCCGACAACTAATAAGTTTAGACTCAACGCATCCAAAACAAAGGCTATAATACTTAATAGATGCAGAACAACTCTGGAACTACCGCCATTAAAAATAAACAATTCACCCATTGAATTTGTATCCAAAGTAAAAAACCTGGGTATCTATTTCGATCGGGGCTTGTGCTGGAGCACGCACATAAATAGCGTAACTTCAAAAGTATACGGTGCTCTTAGAGGCCTTTGTCCTACTACAAATTACTTACCCACGGACGTTAAGCAAAAGCTTGTGACATCCTTCATCTTGCCTATATTACTCTATAGATGTGAATTTTTTTCTAAATTGGACTACGAGTCCTTCAGTAAGTTAAATGTGGCGTTCAATAGCTGCGCCCGAACGGCATTAAAAGACATGAACATATTTCCGAATTCGGCAAGAAAATAGTAGGCTGTTCCCTCAAATCGCTGTTTAAATTCCGTACCTTGCTACTATTACAGAAAATAATTAACACCAAAGAACCCGAATATCTCTACAAGAGTATTCGTTTTGCTAAGGCTCAGCGTGGCTCATTATTAATTGTCCCTAGACACAAATATTTAGCAACGTCTCGACAATTTTTTTGTGAATGCGGTTCAACTTTGGAACATGTTACCCCTCCACATCAAGCAAGCGACAAGCACAAAAGACTTCAAGTCTAGATGCTTTAAATATCTTGCTGAAAATGACTAGTGAAATCCTCTCGTCTTTCTTATCTGTTTTACTGTTCTATATTGTTTAATTCTTTAGTCTCTTCCCTCTTTTTCTTTATTTTCAATTAGTTTAATTTTTATATTTTAGTAAAGTAAAGGATGTTAATCTCAATTGTTTTAGTTTCTTAAGCTCGGCAAATTTAAAAGATGTTAATCTTAATTGTTTGAGGATTTTAAATAATAATAATAAATAAATAAATAAAATAAAAGGGAACTAATATGATTGTTGAAGAGATAGCACCCGAACCTGCGATGCCTGAAGATCTTGTCACTATGGACAACAATGTTGCGACATCCAATGACTGGTCCGAGAATTGGTCCATTCGGCCACAAACTTCTGATGCTGAAAAGGGACATATCTCCGCCGATCCTTCTTCAGAGGATATTGACGTAATTCTTTGTCCTACAAGATTCTCACATACAAAGAGGCTTTTTCACATTTCAACAGTTTGAAGGACTTTTCATGTGAAAATGGTTTGGCCGAAGTACGGACATGTTTGAACAGCTGTTCACATAAACTACTAACGACTTTCAAGGACACATCTGTGGTTCAGAAAATAATTACTGTTTTTTTTTTTAAGACAAATAAATAAAAAAAAATGTACACAAAACATAAAAAGCAAAAAAATAAATATTTATAAAAATGTTTGCTTTTTAATACTTAATGGAAACAAAATTCAAATAGATTTTTTGGAAATTTAGATCAATACGCTGCACTGACTGGTAATCCCTTTTATAGCCTAAAAAACACTCCAAACTGAAAGGTATGCATTTAAAAAAAAACCTTTGTGAGTGGACCGGTCCAATTAAATAGGGACCTACATTATCGAGCCACCTCCTAACAGGACCACATTTCTTTGGTTCCGAGGGTGGTCATTTGACAGGTTTTACTGTATTGACAATCACGAATTCTAGAAACAACTGCGATGTTTTAGTAATTTTTCTTCACGCCTTGACATACATATGTACACCTGTTTGTTGGTCAGTTCAAACGCGCTTTTGTTTTCTTCGAAATTTTCATTTAAAGAGAGATTTAAACTATGCCTTTCGGCCTTATGATAAACTTACATTGATTAACGAAAGAGAAATAATTAAAAATAAGAATTTCTTTTTTTATAAAAACTTAGCACAGTTCGTGTTTTCTTAAATTATATAAAACTTACGACTTAATAGAACTTACTTGATCTACCTTAACTAAAATATATATAACAATATGTATACATTATATATGTATTGTACATTATATGCATGTTCCTTTTTTTTTAGTATCTCATGTTTTTTTTTTTTTTGTAATATATTTAATTAAACTTAACTAAGCTAAACAACACTTGAGCTACCCACCACCTCCTAACCACCTCAGCCTACATTATCCTATCCTAACCTACCCTTACCCATCCTAACTTACCCTAACCTTACCTAGCCTATGTAAGCCTGCCATTAGCGTTTGGCAGACTTTGCCTTGAAGAGACTGAACTATCAAAATTGACCACTGACGCAGTCCGCTCCAGCCACCACAAACGTTGATGCTGTCAACGTCTTCTCGACCTCGGCGTGGAATCGACCTGTTGAACCTGAGCCGCTCGGGCTCACGAAGCGCGATATCACGTTCGTAGAGGAATCGTCTTTCCACGGAATTGCGGGTCACGTGGAAGATCAGCGGTACCGCCAATCTATCTTGGATCAGCCCACATTGGTCTAAATAGAGAAATGCCTCTGGTGGGACAAAGCCGTTAAGGCGCACCCTCTCGTGGTACAAGAGGTTGGGTAGTAAGCCTCGGAGATTGACCGAAGTCATTGTTCTTGCATCGTGGCTTCGAATCGGTTTTATCAGAGAATTGTCCACCCGTAAAATCCTGGTCCTATTGTCTACGACCTCGTTTGGGTAAAATTTCGTGTTCTCAGATTCAGGTGTCCTATGCAACCCGAGACAAATCCTGAGACATTGTCTCTCAAACATCGAATCCTTTCCATTAAGCTGGCTCTTATATTGAACCAGACGGGATATCCATAGGCAACCATGGGTCTGATTAAGGCCATGTAGCAGATTACCTTCACTCTGGAATTAAGTTGACTGCTATGAAACAGCCATCTTGTCAGAGCGAAAGCGCCCCGGGCCCTTGCCAGAGCAGCATCTACATGTTTATCAAAATATAGCACGATCACAAGGTATGTATCTGACTACATTTTGTTTCGCCAGTGGACACCCGCCTGGTCCAAGAATTGAGAACCTGCGCTAATTCCCCAGTGTACTGTACGCTGTACGCAATTAAATCGTCCGCCTACGCTATTGAGTGGTGAGGAGAAGCTATCAGATAGGTGAATTCACCGTATCATCGGAGAAATGACGAAATAGGACGTGTTTTTCAGGTCCTCGCGATCCTCCATCATGAAGAAATCATCATCCAAGACGACGCTGGATCGGTGTCGACTGTTGGTAGCAAGCCTTCATTGTCTGACTTTCTCGGAAGCTTTAGACCCTGAATGTCATTCTGATTGTTTCTTCGAAATATTTTATTTATTTCCGGGAACTGTTGTTCCAATGCAAACTTACAGATATACTGTAACATTCCCTGATTGACTATTGGAGATTTTTAATCAGTGACTTCAGTGTCCTAACCTCCGAGTTTTGTCTGTCAGTAAACCGCCTGTACAAAAGTTGGAGTCTTGTCAGGAGTCTACTTTTTTGTCTGTACAGTGCGTCCATTATGGCGTTTCGATACACGTTTGCGGTATCGTTATGTCGTTGGCGTGGTATCGTACTGTTCATTGTCTGTTTAATGATATCATCCATTTGTTCAAGGTACTCGTAACTGTCAATCTCGTACTTTGACAGGTCCCTATTGGACCGTGGGAAGGAGGCACTCGAAGTGAGCGCTCTCGTCAGTACCGTAGGTGCTTAAATAGTTTCCGGATTGTTGGCATAACATCGGCCCTTCACGGTTCCCAATAAAAAAAATTCAAATTGGTCAAATCGCAGGTCTAAGGCGGCCAATTGACATCGCCAAAGCGGCTGATAAGACGATTTACGAATTTGATGCACAAAAAATCGATTGTGGCATGGGCTATGTGGCATGGCGCGCCATCCTGCGTGAACCAGAGGTCGTCCAAATACATGTTTTCAATTTCAGTAAAAAAAAAAGTGGGTTAACACGGCTCTGTAACGCACACCGTGGACCGAAACGTTCTTCCCAGCCTCATTTTCGAAGAAAAATTTAAATTCGTCAGAAAAGATAATTTTCGCCGAAAATTGTTGCCCAATTCAAGCTCTAAGGCCCAAACTGTGAAGCGATAACGAAGCGGAGGGTCGCGCGCCTTCAATTGCTGAGTCAATTGTAAGCGAATAATCCGAGATCTTTGTGCAGAATTCTCCGCAGGCTAGTGCGTGAAATGTTGAGCTGTTGTGATCGATGGCGAATAGATGTTCGTGAATTGAGTCTCACACTCCCGGCCACAGCAGCAACATTGTTATCTGTGCACACTGTACGACGACGGGGACCATGAGTGCTATCCACTAGCATACCAGTCTCACGAACTTTTTGCACAAACTTGCGTACAGTAGTCGCGGTGGGTGGTTAATTTCGGCCAAAACTTCTTTTAAAAAAACGCACTGTTTGGGCTTCACAGTGAGTGCTGTGAAATAAGGAAATAAGTTTTCAATATTTCCCAACGCTGTTCAAGCGTTGTAAAGTGACTCATTTCGTTCCGCGGAGGTATGATACTGACTTTCGATTTCCAGCCGGAAACAGCTGCCAGTGTCAAAATAACCTAGGATTAAAAAAAAAAACTGCTAGATGGCCTACCCTTTAGGTAAATTTGGGTGAGACGGGTGGTGTGTGGAAGCGACCCGAGGGGCGCTTCTTCTCGTCCTTCTGCTTACGGGCCAGGTTTTCTTTCTTGATGTCCTGGAACTTAGGACAAGGTCGCATTCCTCGTTCTTGTGGTTCTTTGCGCACTTAACGCCTCGAGGCTGCATTTCGCAGTTCGACACGGCTTGCCTGAACCTTTGGCATTGCGACATTTTAAAAAATGTTCGGCTCGTCTTTAATTTTTCCCATGGGACAGTCTGGAATGCTAAGGTAGTGATAGTCCTTAGCCTCTTCAGCTTGCTGCTAGATGTGAGCTGCATCAAGAATCACTCTTCTCCCGTCGATAGCTCACCGTTGGGAGCGGCTTAATCCCTACGAATTTGAGGTCGTCACTCTCGAACACTTTGAGCTCTGAGAGCATTTCCTCGGGGTCTGTGATAAATCATCCGATTCCGATGATTTATCTGACGAACAGGTCATCCCCTATCGTCTCCCGACATATCTGATACCACCGTGCTAATTTCCCATTTATGAGTATTTCCCCCAAACGCGCACATCTACTTTTCTGTTGTTTACTTTGTTTTCTACTATAAACAAGCCGAAACACTACCCTCCACCACGCTGGTCTGTGATTAACTGAGAGATGCTCAATTTTTAAATGTATCTAAACCAAGCTGTATGTGATATATCCACTCAACATTTATTTTATATCTTATCATTTCAACTGCAAACGTTTTCGTAATATTTTATTTTAATATTTGTAATATTTTAAAATTAGTAAACAATTTTTTTAATATGCATTTATTTATTTTACTTAGCGAGGGATAGCAGTTAGAGATATATTTTTTTTAAGAACGAAACCTCACATTACATTTCAACATGAGTACCATATTATTTTCCTGTTTTTCTTCGGCGTAAGAAGACTTTAAAACTTATTAGAAGTATTATTAGCATGCTCCATAAAGTTACACAGCGAGTATCATCTAACCTGTACCTAACTGAAGAAAGGTATAACGTTTTAAGACAATTTGTTTCTTTTTATTTCATTATTCTTTTGTGACTTCCTGCTTGCTTCTGTTTACAACTACTGTCCCACTTTACTCGTATACCACGTTCTATTTTTACATCTCCATTAAAGATTTATTTTCCCACAACAGTTCCCATATACAACCCGAATTTCTCACTGAATGGAAGGGGAAATGCTCTCCAGTACTTCCTACCATGACCTACATCCCCCAGTGCGTTCCACGTTTCCCCTATTTGCCATTCCCCCATATACCCTATTTTATAGGATATCATTAAGAGGGAAACACGATGTTCTCCCCGCAAGCGAGGTGGATTCTGCGTGAACCCACTCTTGTACCTTAGACCACGTTCTCATAAGCACAAGCAGGGAACCGAAACATAGTATCCAGCATACTCAGATGGGAACCATTGAAGAAACTTCTATCTACATCCCTTCACGAACAATAGAAGCATCACACCATACATCGTGGCTACAAAGATTTAAGATAATTTCAGGAAACATGTGCAACGATTTGTTCAACAAACCTTTTTTCGCCCAACAAGAGCGAGTTGCACCGTTCTCAAAGGAATTGCTACCGTTTTTGGTCTGTGTGCAGCTGACGTTGATGTTGAGTGACGACTATGAGTGCTGTGAAGCTGTTTTCGTGTGCGTGCCTATTTTAAAGGAACAAGGCTTCTATTTTTATTTTATCGTTTGCCTTTAAATATATTTAAAATATTCGAGTCTTTTTGCCAGTGGTCAAAAAGGCCAAAAATGCTTTCCGGAGGGACCAGGAAATTAATTTCAAAAGTGAAGTTTGCGGCTTCGGAGTGTTTTCGGGTTTGGCGGATTTAAAGTTGCCAGTTTTTTGATGTCTTATTGTTTTATTTATACTTGGCATTAACATGGAAACCTAGTGGAAGACAGCTACTTATATTTTACGAACGTTTTGTAGATTAAATTTAGACTTTAAGGTTTGGCCGTCGAAGAGAACCCTGGTTCCTATTGAACTAACGACAAAACAATTTCGGGAAACAGAAGGGAAAAACAATTCCTCTCGTTATTAGATATTTTGCTAAAATTCTATGGGAGAACTGGGTAGAGTGATGATATGTAAGGTTAGGTATATGGATGAGATCTAAATCTTTCAAAAATGATTAAAAATTGTCCTCAAGATACCAGACGGAATGGGGCCTCGAGTATATAAACTTTGTCATGCGCTGCTTTTTTAATATTCATCTTTGTTATAATTGCAACCGATGTTCTTACGCATTCTTTTCAAAAGGTATGATGTTGACGCTGCATCTAAACTGGTTTCCAACATCTAGTGGAATAAGATGATAAACAAATATAAGGATGCTTGTCTGGTTGCTTTTGACACTTTAGTTAGAAGATCTGTTTTTCAAGTTCACCACTATGTGATGACTATGAAGAAGTTTCTTATTAAATATGACAACGTTAGATAAGTAATGTTAAGTTTTCAGCCACTCAATCGTGTACAAAGTTGATTTGGGAACGGACAGGTCAGGTCCAAAAGCGAGGTCAACAATGCAATGTTGCAGTATGATTTCGATCACGACTCTCCACCATTGAACACTTCCCCTCCGCTTAAGTCCTACCACTTCCACAAAGCTAATTTCAACCTAATCAATAAACATCTCAATAACGCCTCCTTCAATTTTAACAGCCTTACAATAAACGACGCCATATCCATTTTCGACAGAAAAATATTTAATTCTATTTCTCTTTATTCCCTATTCCGATTCAAACATTTATCCACCTCTTGTCCTTGGTAAAATCGCAGGCTCCGTTCTCCAAGAAACGGGAAGGAAACAAACTGGAACAATCTTCCTTCGTACTCAATCCCCCAATGATTTCTCTAATTATATTGGTACTTATCTGCAATTTACCGAGCTTCACAATTTTCTCATCGAACGCCATTTGATTGAAACGTAAGCCAATCTTGCGATCCTTCGTCCTTTTTTCAGTTTGTCAACTACAAAAGGAAATCTGATCTATCTGGCTACCCAACTTCACTCTCCTTCAATGGCGAAACCTCGAATGATCCCAAAACTATCGCCGACTTTTTCAAACGATCTTTGCCGACGATTCCTCTGTACCGGACACTACCTAGACTTACTTCGATTACTTACCAAATTTCTCGCTTGGACCATTTCTGCCACGTACTATTGCCCCCCATATCATCGAAAATAAAGTGAATCATTATTTTTGTCCCGCTTTCAAAAAAAAATTCAATTCACCCCTATCCCTTGGAGAATTTCCCCAAATATGGAGAATCGCTTTTATAACTCCTGTTCATAAAAAGGTCCGAAGAGTCATGGTGCATACTTTTCGACACTCTAAGTTTTCACTGTAAATCTATAATCTAATCTAAACAACATGTCTACCTCAAATCAAGGTGTACAACCACAAGCCTTGTCGAATTTGTGCCTTTAAAACTCTCAGCATTAGAGAATGGACATGAGATTGACGTCATTTCAACTGATTTGAGTAAAGCCTTCGACAAAATCTCCCTCAAACTAATACTCTTCAAACTGTCCTCTCTTGGCTTTGAACGCACTGCGTTGAAGTGGATATCTTCTTATTTAAAAAACCGCTACTATAGTGTTCATCTTAGTTCTGCCTTTTTCAAGCCTTTCTTAGCATCTTCTGGCGTTCCCCATGCAGCCACCTAGGGCCACTTCTTTTTATTCTTACCATTAACGATATTGAGTTCGTTATCAAACATTCCCACCTCTCACTGTACGCCGACGAGACAAAGTTCCTCAAGACCATTTCTTCGCAACAAGATTCTTCCCTTATTCAATCGGATCTCAATAGCTTTTCCGTCTTGTGCTCCAAAAATTGCTTGGAGCTTAAAATTTCCAAATGCCAATCAATTACCTTTTCATGTAAACGAATCAAACCTCCCCCTCGTCTCTACTTCCTCTAAAACCAGCCCGTCTCCACCGTTCAGGTTATCCGCGATCTTGGCATACTATATGACCAAGAGCCCAATTTTCGCGCACATATCCACGATATAATTCTTAATGCCAACTCTGCCAATCCCTACGTGACTCGATCCCCCTATATATTACCTTTGTTCGCCCCCTTCTCGAATATGCATCTCAAGCGTGATCTCCTTATGAACAAACCCACATATCTAGAATCGAAAGCATCCAACGTCGGTTCCTACGTTACGCTCTTCGAGGTCTGTCCTGGAGCAATCCCTTGTTCTTACCGCCCTGTCAAGACTGTCTCAAACTGATCAATTTGAGTATGCTGGAGAAAAAAAGAAGGGTATTTGACATCCTCTTCATTCATAGATTTCGAACAGGTACCATTGACTGCGCCACCCTTTATAATTCTATATCTCGTAATACACGCAATCCACGTCTCTTCTAACGAAATACCAACGATTTATTTGTTAAATAATCATTTATTCAAAAAATAAGGTTATTTTTATTTCTCTCGAAAAATAGTTATCTATTAATTGACATTGTAATATTGTAGATTAAATCAATGTGTTATTCTACTTTTGTGTAAACAAATTTGGTAGCACCGACAGCAATATGTTCCGATGCCAACGTAGCGATGTACGGACCCTCTCGGTCTGTCAAGCTTGCAAAAGGAATTCGGATGATTCTGTGTCCGATATTCGGAAAAGACACGTCAGCAAGTACGAATAAACATTACATATTTCATATATCACATCTCAGAAGTGGGATACAAATCCAAAAACGGACCGAAGATCAACGATCTAAAATCCGACCATTCTCCAATACTACTCACATTGCGTGAGCGTGTTATTCAGAAGCAAAGCAAACCAACGAACAAACACACTGACTGGGAAAGTTTCAAAAAGACCCTGGAAGACAGAATTGAACTAAACGTGCCAATGTATAATACTGAACAACTGGATAGAGAAGTGGAAAAACTTGTTAATAATATTCAACAATCAGCCTGGACAAACACACCGGAAATAAAGAGGAAATATAAAGACAATACGAGGGTGGTCCGATAAGTACTTAGCCTCACCGCCAGATGGCGCCAGTATCGCAAGAGCAACTTACTATCGTGTCGTGTAGTTCTAGTAGACGGCTACTGTCGAAATTTCAGCCGGATCGGACTCGTAATTTTGTTTTGACCGCGTGTGGAAGCGGGAGTGTCTGCGAATTTTAGAAAAATATAAAAAGAGCAATATCGGTCGGTGACTCGATTCTTGTTTTTGGAAGGGAAATCGCTCAGCGAAATCACAGAGCGTTCGGATGCTCTGTACGGTGACTCTTCTCCTTCCATGGCGACCGTCAAAAATTGGATTAACAAGTTTCAACGTGGTCGCACGTCGGTTTTTGATGAGCCACGTCCAGGTGCCCCGAAAACGGCTACCACGAAGGATAACGTGACAAAAATCCACGATCGTGCAACCGTGAGACCACTTCTGAGCAGTGTTTGACGCTGTTTAAGCGCAATCCGAAGGAGTTTTTGCGTCGTTTCGTGACAGTCGACGAAACATGGATCTTCACCCGGCGTGGACTTCACCCGGCGAACGTGCTCCGAAGAAGGCGAAGACTATCCCATCGGCCGGAAAGTTGATGGCCACCGTTTTCTGGGAGTCACAAGGTGTGATCCACATCGACTACCTGGAGAAGGGCAAAACGGTCACAGGGCTGTACTATGCCAAATTATTGGGCCGATTCGACGCCGAATTGAAGAAAAAACGGCCTAACTTGGAGAAGATAACGCACCTCCCACCATGATAACGCACCGGCTCACACCGGTGCTCGAATTGGGCTACGAACTGCTGACCCATCCACCGTATTCTCCAGATTTGGCCCCGTGCGACTTATTTTTGTTTTCAAACTTGAAAACCGCCGGACAGAAATTTCAGTCGAATGAGGAGGTCATCGCCGCCACGCAATCCTACTTTGCAGACCTCGAGAAAACGTATTTTTCAGACGGGTTAAAGAAGTTGGAGCATCGCTGGGTCAAGTGTATCGAGTTAAAAGGAGACTGTATTGAAAAATAAATCGCCATTTCTCCAAAATTTTTGTTTTTCTTTTGTAGGCTAAGTACTTATCGGACCACCCTCGTAAGTACCCCATGGAAATTGGAGAACTTATTTTAGATAGAAGAAGAGCGAAAGAAGTATGGCAACAGACTCCGCCCTCCAAGACAAAAAGAAACTGAACAATCTTACCCAACAGTTAAGAAGAATCCGTCATCTTCGAGGATTAACCAACGAAAAAACAACCGACCGGAAAAATCTGATTCCAAATTACTAGTTCGGATTTAGGAGACATCACTCAACAAATGATCGAGTTCGCAGAATAGTCAACATTATAGACAAATCGTTAGAAGAAAAAAAAAGTATGTTCTGCAGTGTTTCTAGATGTAGCGCGGGCCTTTGATAAAGTTTGGCATGAAGGACTTAACCACGAACTAAGATGTGTCCTACCAAAACAACACGCTGCAATCTTAGAGTCATACCTAAGCGGGAGATGTTTTAGAATAAAACAAGAAGACTCGTATTCAGAATTAACGGATTAACGTGTGCTGGTTCCGATTCTGTATCATCTATATATATGTGATCTTCCAGAACTAGAATATTGCACATTGGCCACGTTTTCCAAAGCCACTGCAATCCTTCAGTGGGAAACGATAATGTGGAATCAACACAGAAGCTACAATCAGACCAAATTTGTAATTGGACAATAAAATGGCGAATCAAGCTTAATGAGAGCAAATCAGTTCACATAAATTTCATTAACAAAGCAATAACACAAATCCCGGTTACTATCAATCAGAAAATAGTACCTACTGTATGCGAACACAGCGAAATACCTGGGCATGACGCTAGACTAAGGCTAAACTAAGATGGAAAGAGCACGTTAAAAAGAAAAAAGAGTAATTAGAAATAAAATACAGAAAAATGTATTGGCTGATAGGAAAGAACTCCTCACTATCAGTCTATAAGCCAATATAGACATATGGTAGTCAACTATGGGGTTGTACCAAAAAGAGCAATGTAGATATCGGACAGAGATTCCAAAACAAAGTACGAAGGAAAATCGTATATGCACTATGGGACATAAGAAATAAGGACCTCCACAGGGACTTGGGTGTAGAAGAAGGAGGTAATCGAAGTGAATGCTTCTTGTAAGGAATTGGCAAAATCTGGCCAACGCGGCACAGTGGAATCGATCTGTATATTTTGACATACTCCACCATTTTCGGGAATTAGTCTAGTACTTTGATTACTACATCAAGTCCACAATGATCACTGTCGTATACGAAGGTCCGCAGATAGTTAGCAGATAATTCTTTATGTCAGCCAGCCTTAGTCGAGAGTCAAACCGCATGAGATCCAAATAAAATCATGAAAGTACCTTGACTCTGTTCTCTATGCTCTGCAGAATCCACCGATGACTTAGTAGGCTCTGTTATTTCCCCAATCACTATGTTTGGCATTTAATTCACCGACCAGAATGAAGCACCTTTCTACCGAGTTTAAACGCAGAGAACGTAGAAGTGCCCCGAGTTCTACGATAAAAATGTTAGGTTAAGGGGCTTCAAGTGCATAGGCAGCTACAATGTACATTCTCTTTCTATTTCGGAGAGGAATGCACTCTGTATTGTGCCTCTAGAACCTGCGCTTCACCGCCGTATATAATTTTATGTTTAAAGTTATTTCTAATGAAGATCGCAACTCCTCCGCCTCGTGTGGCATTGGGTCGGTCTCTTCGGACTATTTTGTAGGAACTGTGCCTTTGGTTTTGCTAACTAAAAGTACATCAGGGCTTTCATCCTGCAACAAGTTGAAAAGTTCAGCTCTTAACTTAGTCGTAATCAGTAAATTCACATTCACCGACAGGATCCTTAAGGGACTCTCTACCGGGATACCCATTACGATTGTAGGCATGCTAGACCCGGTAGAAACGAGTAGATTCTGTTCACTCGGTCGCCTGCTCATGGATCTGCTGTTGCAGGTATTCGAGCGCAAGTTTACCTCGGGCTTCGGTGTCTTAGCAATAGGAGTTGGGGCTTTGGAAACAGCCACAGGCTTTTGTACCGCCTGCCCAAGATCTGCCGCCATTTAGGCGTAGCTCATCTGAAGTGTGACGGCTGGTGTTTGTAAGCGACCTGAGTGGCGTTTCTCCTCAGCTTTTGCTTACGAGCCAGATTTGCTTTCTTCATATCTTGTACTTTAAACATTCCCGATAGTTTCCACTGTTTCCAGGGTGTCCTCGGTTCCTAACGGGCACGCATTCGAGCCAATCCCTGTCCGCGTCCATGTTCTTTGCACACTTAACGTATCGAGGTTGCATTTCGCAATTCGTCGCGGTGTGTTCGAACCGTTGACAGGGGATACATTGTAAATTGTTTCCTTGCCTTGTTAATGTTTTACATTTTCAAGACTGCTATGGTAAGGAAGTGATGGTCCTTAGCTATTCAGCTTGCTGTTGGGTGTGAATTGGACCAGAAAGAAGGGCAATACCGCTTCTCCCGTTTGGCCCGCGTCTTTGTGAACGGCTGAACTCCTAAGAGCTTGAGGTCATCACTCTCGGACACTTTGAGCTCTAAGAGCATTTCCTCGGGGTCGGAAATCAAGAACACGTCTTTGAGGAGCATCGTTTGCAATCTCTCCTCCTTGGGAGTAAAGGAGAAGAATTCTGTTGTGGTCTCCTTTAAAAGACTTTTGACCTGCTTGTGCTACGTAAAGACGAGCGGCACCTTCTCTTTGGGAAATTGTTGCTTCTTATGTCGTAACTTTTGTTGTTGCTGCTGTTTCTGTTGTTGATGTTGCTGTTGCTGCGGTTGTTGTTGCTGTTGCCTGCTTCTGCTACAGCTGTTTCTAATACGGCTGCTTCTGTTGAGGCTACTTCTGTTGTTCTTCTTTTTTCTGTTGTTGTTGTTGCGAATGCTGTTGGATGCCCACTTCCTTCTCTTTTTGCCGCTTAGCCTATCCACTATTCTGTTGTTGATGTTGCTGTTGCTGCGGTTGTTGTTGCTGTTGCCTGCTTCTGCTACAGCTGTTTCTAATACGGCTGCTTCTGTTGAGGCTACTTCTGTTGTTCTTCTTTTTTCTGTTGTTGTTGTTGCGAATGCTGTTGGATGCCCACTTCCTTCTCTTTTTGCCGCTTAGCCTATTAACTACGGCCTTTAATTTTGCACGTACTTAGTATGCGCTTTTTGTCCTCTAAATCGCTACGTTCCTCCTCCGCGTCCGAACTTGAGAAAACGGCGAAGCTTGTGGTTATAGCGGCTTTCAACCTCGGCGGGTGTTATTTTTTCCCCACCTAGTTGGAACACAACTGCTCAATACCATATCCTGTGATCGATTCAGGGAAACAAGTGCCTGGTGAAACCCCGAGGCATGACTGGCGTATTTTTTGAACAAGAAGTACGCACAGCAATACTGAGAAAGCAAGTGCATGAATTTTATTCTTCCAAGCCGGACGTTTTAGTTGTATTATTTCACGCAAAAGGCACATAACTTCAAGGTAATATTATTTAATGACTGTACGACTTTCAGGCAGAAAATCATAATGAACACGCTTTTGTAAACCAAGATAACAGTGAGCAAAACCTTCACATTTGATCGAACCTTGTGTGCTTTTTTCTCTCTTGACTTTGATATACTCATGTTTTGCGACCAGTCGCCAATATCCTTCGAAACTTCTCTAATAATAAGTTGAAGCCCTTGATTACGTGCTGATAATTTCTCCGCCTTCTGTGAAGCGCTTGTACTATTTATAGATATTTGTTGCTCAGGGTAGGCTCGTCAAATGCTACCACTACTTTGGAGCACTTTATTTTATTTGTCATATATAATTTAATGCAGATCCTTAATTCATTTTTTTTTTAATAGTAAAACTTGCCAAGCATACCAAAACAGGTCTTAACTTTATATCTCTGGAAAACTTAATTTCCAAAATGACTTTATCAGATTCGAGCCCTACAAGAACTTCAATGGAAGATATGATATTATACTTCATTCGTAATGGCACGATTCAAGCAATAGATTGAAATAAAAATTGTAGAGAATACCAACTAGAATTGTTGACAATGTAGTCTGCCAGACCTGCGCACCGAGATAAATAAAATCAAAACACGACTTTCGACCTCTTAGGTTCTCTTTCTGGGCCTTATTTTTTTGGGACACGCTTCTAAAAGAAAGATCATCAGTTAGCTTAATATTGTTATGTGACTTCATTGATATATCCTGTGACTCATTTTGCTACGCGTTATGGAAGACTTGCCGCAAGATAAGGTATGCACTCTCTGTCTTTTTATTCTTTTTTGATTTGGATTTTAATGCCACTGTTGTAAATATTGTATTTAAAACCGAAATAAAATTTAACTGCTATGCGTTCTTGCATCCGAAATCACAATCCTCTTCTTGATTGAGGGTTTTATGATTTTTTACATTAGTAATTCCTACATTAAATTCCCTAAACAGACTCAGTGGCCCATGTCCTTCATTTGGAATTCATTCAATAACGACGTTTAAAATGGATTTATTCAATCACCAACGGTTTGATCTTTTCTAAAATATGTATATGTAGAAAGTTTGATCGCAAACCCTTTGCGACCGTGACTACTCTCAACCACCAAAGCTTTTTTTACCGATCCAGTCGTATGTTTGCTCTCGGAGATATGTACATATGTAGAATTCAAACAATATTTTATAAATTGTGTTTAATGTAATTAAGTATGTTAAATTTTTAAAATATTCTAAAATAATACTCCAATAAAATTCCTAAAGGAATCTACCAACAATTTA
The DNA here is from genome assembly GCA_958301585.1 of Merodon equestris. Taxonomy (NCBI): domain Eukaryota; kingdom Metazoa; phylum Arthropoda; class Insecta; order Diptera; family Syrphidae; genus Merodon; species Merodon equestris. Next base: position 50,239,786 of record OY284416.1, read on the forward strand.
CAACTTGTAGGTGATTTTCGTTATGGAGCATCTTCAAAACCCGGACGACCATCTTCTTCAGATAAAGAGAAAATGCTTAATGGCATACTACATATGCCAGAAAAATTAAAGATGGATGACCAACTAATTGTTTTTGCGATGCATGTTTCGAAAACCAAGACTTCATACGAGTATTGGAGTCTGCTTTCAAACTTTTTGACGGAATCGTGAATGTTTTATTACCTTGAGCAAAAACAACAACAATGTCATTTTGGGATATATGTGATTATATATATATATCAGTAATTCAAATAAATTATTTCTGAACACCTCAAGAAGTTATTTTAATTAATATATTTATCTTTCATCCCTTCAGTATGGACGACTCTGAACAGCAGTGGCATTTTATGTCGAAAAAGACACACTCAAGAGCATGTGCGTACTATTCCTTCAGTATCGTTGCTCACTTTACCACAAATAGTAGATGTCTAGACATTATTTCCATAAACCTATACTCAACCTTCAAAGCTCGCATTCGAATGTTACTATATTTACCCGAATGCCAGCTAAAAGGCCGCATCCTTGATGTTCGCGCTACTCTCCCCTCTGCATGTCCAAGTTTTCCAAAACCAAAACGGTTGTGCAAAAACGAAACTAGAAACAAAATGTGAAACCTTGGAGGGAGGTTTGCCGGCAAAAGCAACTTTAACTTGTTTTTGGGTTTTTTTCCAGACAACGCCGAAGCAACTTCATGACGTGAACTGAGCTATTATAGTATCAAGGACCTTTTGTTTTATGGTGTTCGTTATTATTATTATTTTTATTTATATCCCATGGTATGGGTTCGAAGCTTGGTGGATGGTATCACACCAAATGGTAGTTCTCGTGTGTGGAAGAAAAAACTTTGGCGTAAGCAGGATCGTCTCTCGTAGGTTTTCAATTTTGATTCCATTTATTCGCTACTTCTTTTATTTTTTTGTTTTGTCAGTTCCGCTGTAGTGCTTGGTGTTCTTTCGTATTTTCCATCGGTTATCCGCTCTGCGGACTTGTGATTTCCGCAGAGCAGTAAAAATAAATTAATTTACGATCTCTTCTGCGGAAAATAAATATAAGAAGAAATGAAGAAACACATCCTTGTGCCCGGGTATTTGCATCTTCCTTGGATGGGTCGGCATTTTAAAAGAGGCAATGAGTCTTTTGTGTTGTTTTAAATATTTATGCGCACTTTGGTTTAAGGATGTGTAATGTGTAAATAGCTTAAGTATCCTGTAGCGCCCTCTGTGAGGTAGAAAATAAATAGAGAGGTGCGGTCATATTGAAAAAAGGAAAAGAAGATGCCGAGAGAGAGGGTCCGGGAGAGCTGTGAGTAGGAAGAATAAAAAAATAAAAAAAAGAATCCCGCGTTTGATTAAGAATCTGCCCAGATTAGAATCCCAAATGTTTATTTGGTGGATTTTTAGCGTGAAAATGTCGAACACACGAATATTCTGAAGCGCTCTCGAGGGCAAATACTGAACTCCTTCCCAGTGCTACGGTTGTAAAATTACAAACTATTTATGAGGAGTTGCTGTCCAGACAACGCCTGTCTATGAGAAATGGACAACTGGGCAAACATTCCGACGCTTAGCTACTCGACTCAAACAGGTTGGAACCACAGGAGACCATGTAGAGCGTGGCGACGAGGCGCATTTACACTTAAGCGGTTACGTCAATAAGCAAAATCTTCGTTTCGGGGGTATTAGAAATCCGTGTGTGATACACGAAGAGCCATTACATCCACTCAAAGCCACTGTGTGATGCGGCGTTCACGCGGGAGGAGTGGTTGGGCCGTATTCATCCATCGATCACCGTTACAGGGCCATGATAAACGACGACGGAATGATCACCATGAGCGGGGCTTAGTGAACATGTAGTTTCAACAATGCGGTGCAACCGTCACACAGAACGACCCATAAGGGATATTGTGAAGGAAGTATTTCCTGATCGAGTTTTGGCGATTTGCAATGGTCAGCAAGATCGTCAGATTTAACCATCCCAGACTTCTTTCTTTGGGGCTACTTGAAGTCGCGGACTTATTCCAACAAGCCTCGGACGTTCGCGTTCACAGCCCTTAAGGAGAATGTTCGACAAAAATACGAACATTTATCACCGGTAATCTTGCGGAAAACCATGGAAAATGCGATAAAATGCTTATCAACACTGACGGTAGCCACTGGACGGATATAATCTTTTTTACATAACAGGAAAAATTGTAAGGGTCAAAATAAAGATTTCCATCACTCAGAGTTTTTTTTTTTTTTTGGATGATAAATCTTGCGCCACATTGTACATACAAGTAGCCCTATGTGTTGTTGCATAATACTTAAGAAAAGTGTATAATAAATGCAATTACGGTCCGCGAGTAATTTAAAAAGAATAAAATAAAAATAAAATTGAAAGTTTTAAGTAACCCCCGACATAAAAAAACTACTTTGACTTCATTAAAATAACCTATTAATATTTTTATTATAAGCACCGTCACTAAGCACCGGAACTGCTAAGTGAATAGAAAAAAAGACAGAATACAAGTAAGTACCGAAACAACTATATCCAATCTTTAAATAAGTATTTAGTCTTAATTAATTTAATCTGAAAAATTCGAGAAGTAGACACAACCGTCAACGATGTGTGCCCTTACGTGTCCGACGTTTCGGGTTGCCACACTCTGTCACGCTCCGCCCCCGTGCCCACATATCACGCATTGAACACCGCTCTCAAGCGAACGCCTCATATAGAAAGGGTACAATATCGAAACAGTCCCGGAACGTAGTAGACCTTGTAAGATAGTTCGATGTATAAAACTAAGTTTATACGTACAATCTGAAACTAGTAGATATTTTTTATTTACTACACCTAGCCAGATATAACTAATTATACTTCTTCACTTAGGGGTCACCCGACGTGGCGACTCTCATCTTAAAAATATTAATAGGTCAAAACGCCGAGGGAAAAATTTTATTTTTTTAATTTTTGATATTTTTTTTGTGTTGGGGGTTACTTAACATTTTTTAATTTAATTTTTTTATTTTATTTTGTATAAGAACTAATCTTACATAAAAATTATGAGTTGCATTTTCTGAAGTGCTGGTGCGGCTAGCTGCTGCTTCCCTCTTGCTTATACTACTCCAGAGCCCTTTCGGTTTTTACCTCACACTTAAGTTTTAATTCCAACCGGTAATTGTTCGCGAACTGAACTCCTTGAAGTCACTATTTCCGCGAACTGAATTGCTTTAGGTCGGTATTTACGCATCAGTGCTTACGCGTACTGTTTCAGTTACTTGTTGGAGCGCAGAATCTTTTCCCGACGCGTACAGCTTCTACTTGAGAACTTGATACTTCATTACTGCTCGGGCGCCAGTTAAACTTTAACAAGCTTATCTTCCTTAAAAAAAATGATTATGCCCTTCTACTATTTCTAATTACATTTGACATTGAATGAACTTATCGGCTACCTTAAATACTAAATTGCCGCCCATATTGCAGTTTGCTCCGCTGGAAACCAGGGTACATTTTTGTTAATCATTGCTTGTGGGTAAATTTACTTATTTGATTTTTTCTTTTTACAATTATTGAAGGTTTTCTTTTAATTTCTTTCTAAACAGATTTTCAATATATGTATTAGATAGATAGATAGATATTTCTTTATTTCGTGCTATGATACTTTACAATATGGTTGCCACACAGTGATTCGAAAGCTATATACATATCTTTCAACTGAAATGTTATCTTTTGGGGTTATGAAATAATGTTAATTTAAGCAATAATAAATTTGAAGGAAACCACGACAAAACCTTCAATGCAAACAAAAAAAGAAATAAATAAAAAAAAAGATAAATAAATAAAAATAAACTGAAAATATATAAACATAAAAATAAATAAATAGATATACAATATAATAATTAGTTAAAACAAATAAATAACGAAATAGACAAATTAAAAAATACACAGATAGATAAATAGTGAAAATATATAAATAAATAATATATAAATGAACAAATAACGAAGTAAAAAAATAAATAAATTCATTAATTTATACAGAAGTAATAAATAAATAATTTATAGATAAATAATAAACAGATACATCCATTAACTAAGTTAAACATTTAGTTGGTTTAGCAGAGGATTATCCAGAAAAACGCAATTTTGTAGAAATCTATCCGTTAGTTTAACAATTATTTCGGAGATCAATTCAACACCCGTTTGACAATGAAGATCACAGGTAGAATGGTACCTTGGTAGATTAAGCATCATCTTCAGCAGTTTGTTTTGTGAAGTTTGCAATTTCTTAATGTGACATTTTGCACAACTTCCCCATACCTGGCAACCATACAGTAATATTGACTGGAAAATTACTTTATAGATAATAATTTTGTTTGCTTTACTTAGTGACGATTTCCTATTTATAAATGGGTAAAGCATCTTGATACCAATATTAGTTTTATTGATTGTATTTGAAATATGTTCTTTGAAAGTTAGTCTTGTATCTAGATAAAACCCCAGATATTTCACGCTAGATTGCCAATTGACATTTAGCCCGCACACGTTAAGTGGATTACTGGGTAGATAGCAACTTTTTCTTTTTCGACTGAAAAAGATAGGTTGCACTTTTTCGGCATTAATTTTAATTTTCCACTTATTGAAATAATCAGCGAATATTCTAATCCCATTTTGCAAATTAGTTTCAATACTGAGACTATATTCATGAGAAGAGAATATACCCGTGTCGTCGGCGTAAATGGCTATTTCACATGGCTATACCATCATGCCAAACGGAATCGAAAGCCTTTTCAATATCTAGCAAAACTAAACCTGTGGATCTGCCCAATTCGAAATTTCTTTTGACGTGTTGGCATATTCTGAGCGCCTGATGCGAGGTACTGTGATGGCTTCTGAATCCAAATTGCTCATCTGGGAAGATACGCATATCATCAATAAAACTCATAAGTCTAGTTTTAAGTGCCTTATCGTACACTTTGCTAAGACAAGTTAGTAGACTAATTGGTCTGTAGCTATCTGGGTATTGATTTTGCTTCCCAGGTTTTAAAATCGGAACTACTTTTGCGATTTTCCAGTTATTCGGAAAGTACTGGATTTTCAGGCATGCATTAATAAGAAAAGTTAGAAATAATATTCCAGATTTCGGCAAATGCTTGAGGTACAGGTTCTTAATACCATCAAGGCCTTCTGTTTTCCTCAGTTGTAAACTTTTTAGAATGTCCCTTATTTCGTTTGGAGATACAAACGCGTTAGGGGATGGCTCATGGCTCTGCAAACGAACGCTGTCACATGCTTCCTTTACAAGAGAGCTTGTGGTTGCATCACCGAGGTTTTGGGAAATATCGTGATTCTTTTGGAAAGTTAAACTGAAAATATTGGCCTTTTCGATGTCTGCATGAAAGACGTTGTCGGAACTGTGTAGACTTGGAATTCGCGAGTTCGTTTTTTTAATTATCTTAACTATGTTCCAAAACGACCTAGCATTTTTGTCCAATAAACTTAGCTTCGTATTCCATTGATTGTTCCTATGCTTCGCTATTTCTGCAGAAATGAGTTTATTGAAATAATTCATTTGTTTGCAAAGAAACGGTAAGCGATACCTTTGCCATTGTCTCCTCAGAATATTTCTAAATCGTATATACACTAGGACACGATCCGGAATTGTGATAAAGAAATTATTCCTAGCTGCTTTCGGTACACTTTTCTCTATTGATCTATGGACTTCCTTTGAAAAAGCTTCCACAAGTCTGTCAATATGATCAGCGGAAACATTTTCTAAATCTAGGGGAATATTAGTAAGATTCCTTTTCATTTCAAATTGAAATTGTGCCCAGTTCGCACGTTTAAAATCAAAGTAATATTGTGTTGTTTCTACACTAGATTTGAGAACTTGGCAAAAGACTGGGTTATGGTCAGAACTAAGATCGTTAACTGCAACCGGCTGAGAGAATAATCGTGGTGAATTTGTAATAAAAATGTCGAGCGTAGATGGAAGACCTCTCGAACCTGCTGGAATATATGTGGGACTACACGGAAATAACACCGAAAACGGAGTATATGTATTAATACTTTAAAAACCAAAAAAAAAAAATTTATTTGATTAGGAAGTTGCCATTGTTTTGTTAAACGTAGAATACTAATCATTTATCGCGATTTCGGAAATTACTTCTTTTTCCCGCTTTAAATACGTACATATATGTATATAGCTTCCATTATGGTTGAATCAGTTAAACAAATTGTTTGGTTTTACTTTTATTTTTTTTTTTCTGTTTTTAACAAATACCCCTGGTTTGATAACCCAACCAGTTGTTATAAATGAACTTAGCTCTGATCACATTCCAGTTTTTTTGTAAGCTCCGCTGGTCGGGAGTAGAAGTAGTGCAATATTTCTTTGACTTGCAGAAAGCAAATTGGACCAACTTTCGAAAAGAAGTAAAAAACAGACTACGAACAATTCCCACAAATGTTCAAACAGTGAGAAGCAAACAAGAAGTTGACTCCATCATCCATCAGTTCACTGAAGATATTAATATCTCTGCTAACAATAGCATTCCCTGTGTTGCGAAAAAGACCCATCTTATAAAGCTACCAGCACACATTTTAGAGCTTATTAAAATTCGTAATTTACACAGAAGAAATTGGCAAAGATTTCATCAGCCCATTTCAAAAATTTTAATGCCATTTCACTATAAATTAATAGCCAAGAATATTCAAGTCTTTCGAAATGAAATGTGGAACAGAAGATTGTCTAATCTAGATAAAGCTTCAAAACCTTTCTGGAATATCTCAAAAATCATTAGAAACAAAGGCAGACAAAAACCTTGCCTTAAAAATGGTATTGATGTCTTTTTCACAGACTCAGAAAAATCGAAAGTGTTTGCTTCGAATTTCTTAGCCAACCACAAAGTATCACAGCATTTAGGTAACGCTTATATTAATAGGCTCGTTGAAAACGCGTTGAAAAATTTTAATGTCGCCCTCTGTCAAATGCCCATAATTGAATATATCTCTGAAGAAGAGATTAAGAAATTGGTTAAAAGCTTAAAAACAAGAAAGGTAGGAGGCGTTGATAATATTAAAAATGTGTACCTTAAGAACCTGCCTAATGAAAGTATTATATTTCTAACTTACATCGTTAATATTTGCCTTAAGGTGCAATATTTGCCCGATGCTTGGAAAATAGCAAAAATAGTCCCAATCCAAAAAACAGGAAAACCTCCTAATGATCCTCAAAGTTATAGACCAATAAGCTTATTGAGTAGTATAAGTAAGATTTATGGAAAAAATACTTGATACAAAATTATCAGAACTATCGGGGAAAAGAAAATTTATCCTGATGAGCAGATTGGTTCTCGACCTGGCCATAGAACTTCTCATCAAGTTCTCAGGATATGCCATTCAATTGAAAAAAATCGTGCAATAGGAAGATCAACGGGCATGCTATTGTTAGACATAGAAAAAGCTTTTGATTCTGTGTGGCACGATGGACTCGTTTACAAAATGTTAAACAATAATTTCCTTGTATTCATTTGTAAAATTGTCCAAAGTTTTTTGTCAAACCGTGCTTTTCAAGTATTTGTCACTCGTAGTCCGTCTGATTTAGTTATGTTTAATGCAGGTGTACCCCAAGGTTCAGTTCTTGGTCCTGTTTTGTACAACATATATACATCTGATTTTCCCAAACTGACATGCTGCGATGTTGCAATTTATGCAGATGACATAGCTTTACTATCATCGCACGAGTCTGGTCTTAATATTGAGACGAACTTAAGAAATGCGATTGATATAATACAAAAATATTACTGCAACTGGAAAATCAAACTTAATGCGGATAAAATTCAAGCTATCTTTTTCACCCGGAAAAGAAAGACTTGTTATTTGCCGTCTAATCAATTTATTTTTAACGGCCAATCGATACCTTGGAAACGGTGAGCGCAGTACCTAGGAATCCATCTCGATTCCAGATTAACATTTTCCAAGCACATTACAGAGACAGTAAACAAAGTAAATATTGCAATTCGGATGTTATATTCATTGATAAACAGAAGATCCCATCTTTCAAATGAAAACAAAATATTAATTCACAAAATAATATTTCAGTCAATTTTATTATATGGCTGTCCAATTTGGGGGAAATGCGCCAAGTCTCATTTAAAAAGATTGCAAATTATGCAGAACAAAATATTAAAGATTATGCTAAATCTCCCCTGGCATTATTCTACAAGAAATCTACATACTAGAGCTAATGTTGAATTGATCTCTCTCAGAATTGACAATCTTATTGAAAATTTTAAGCAAAGATGCGACATTCCCGGTAACCCTCTTATTAACAATTTAAATTTAACATGACATCAAGTCAAGGTTTCTAATGTAAAATCTATGTCAATTATAATTCTTATTATTTATTACTTACTATCCATCTAGTTATATACTTAATTTTCCATTTATTTACTAATTTATTCTATATCTATTTATTTACTTATGTTTTTATTCATTTATTTATTTGTTATTTATTTACATATTTATTTATTTACATATTTATTTATTTATCTATTTATTTATTTATTTTTTTATTTTTTTTTTTTTTCTACATTGAAGGTTTTAACGTATTTTCCTTCAAAGAATAAGATTCTCAATTTATATTCGTATTTATCTTAACATAGTATAATGATACAGTAGAAAGATAGAGCTTAAATATCAGATCTCTGTAAATTGCGCGATAACTCACCAATTGTAAAATTTTTGAAAAAAAAAAGAAAAAAAAAAAATCTGCATTTCACCTTTGGTTAACGATGCGTAGGTGCCGTGGGATAGTTTTTATGTTACGACTCCAAATGAAAAAGTTGCATTAAAAATTGCATTCAAAAGTCACTAGTTCAATAGTGATGATAGCACAAAGCAGTAGGAACTTCTATAGTGAATTTCAACAATTTAAATATGTTTTCAAGTATGTATGGCTTCTTACGTATTAACCACCTAGTTTTTGAATATCAAAAGTTATCGAAATGATAGTTAAATATTTAAGAATGTCGGAATTCAACATGACACCTTATCCCTCTTTATGGGCATATAGAAATACATAACGAGTCAACGGTGTAGACCTTATCATCCGCTCTCAAAAATAAATTAAAATAATAAAACTATTTTGAAAATCTTCATAAAAATGGAGCCAAACCGCCAGAATACCAAGTTAATTTTTCCAAGGCAAACCTTATAAAAAAAACCATTCCCTATCTTCGCCAAACCTGATGAAGGTTTATAAGTTGTGCAACTATTTTTATTGTGAATATACGAGTAACAGTTTAATCGGAGGCATTTGAAGGTTAACTAGTTGCAGAGAAATATAATGAGAGAATGCTTTTTCTCATTTTAATTTTTAGAATTAAAATGATCCTATGGAAAGGTTCTGACAGCAAATGCACTCAACCAAGCATTATAAACCAAGAGAATTCTAAAATCAAAATCCCCATCGCTTAGATACTCAGATACTCGTTCACGCACATACCAAATGTTCACAAACATGTACATTTGCATGTGTCGTCCATTAAAATAAATTAGAAATTTTATGTTTCCATTTAAATCAATTTGTTTAAACGTATTTATCTGATGTTAACTATTTCAATAAACCGAATGTTTTCTCAATGAGCGTATCTCATGCCAATTAGTCACATGCCACTTAACCGCCCCACACGCACCCAGCCCCAAACACCAATAATTTGCATAAAAATTAATCAACTTACAAACGATTGAATGAATGGGCAAAGGCCTCTATTTAGGTACTTTTTTACTTGACAGCTACAATCGCAGTCGCATTCGGCGGTGGAATGCAATTATGCGTTGTAATTAAAATTTGTATCCATATCGCTGTAAGCGCATTCATGAGTACGGATAGGCCACACGAATGACGGCTTACATATATTGAGAACATATCATAGCTCTGGTGTATAAACTACAATAATCGGATTTTTAATTGGAAATGAAATCCAGTTAAATAGTAGCCATTGCCGTCGCAAATTGAATTTGAATTGCGAATCAGATTTTGTTTTCCATCGCGAGTTTCTGTCAGATGCTTCGCCCAAAACGACAACTGCCCAAAATGGTATTAGTGATGAAACCCTGTTTTCTTGGGGATAAATACTTTAATTGATGAATTTATAAAGTGTTTTCGTTTTCCATCAGCTTTCCTAGGCAAGTCCATAGCTCGTATTGCGATCAAGTCAAATAGGCTTTAATGGCACTCAATGGTAACGTATGGACTGCATCCGAACATGAGATTCTGACGGCACCCCGCTGTTTAGAAACTAGTTGAAAGTACACGCAAATATACATTCCGACTGAAGCGCACACTGTTCATGTGGGGTAAATTCATTCAATGATGTGGAATACAAAAATGAAATGAAGAAATAAAAACAAGGCAAATAGGGAAATATAAAAGCAGAAAAGTGAGAGACCACCGTTAGCTGATAGTTGTTATTCTGCACAGCGAGCGTAACATGGTCAAGCCGGTAGGATACGGCTTTCAGGTAGCAGCGGGGAGTCGAATATCCTTCGGCATATCGTTGATTACGATTCCAGTGCTTAGGGATATGTGGGACAAGCCTCAATTTGCATATGGACTTACAAAGTAGTCTTAATAGGAAAGCTATTCCACCATATAACTTATCTGTAGTTATAGATCGAATTTGTTCTTCATTATGACTTACAGTTGAGATATTATTCGATGCCTATTGAAAGGTTTCCCTTAATGAACAAGAACAGAGATGTGTGGGTGTACGTGTAATGAATTGCTTATCGTAGCATTGGAAGTAATATTATGGAATTGAAATAGCTAAGGCAAGTCTTCAGGGATGTCCTGAAATCAAGGTTGATCCATAATTAAAACTGCGGTTCACTTAATTTGTGATTGACATTGGGATTAGATGCTTTCCATAATAGCATGATTTATTAAAGTAGTCTTTTGTATTTGGGTTATACAAAACTTAATTTTTTTTATATAGGTATGAGAAAGGTCCAGTTCAATGTTGTATAACTCTACTAATAGATACGTACTGTATCCTATGTATATAAATATGAGTTAATTAGTTGTGATAGCAGACTCAGTTTCTCAAACCACAAGTTGCACTTTGGACATTGTTTATCTTCTCTTTTTGCGGTTTTTAGGGCTTACTATTGAATTAACTTGCATTAAGTACTGATATGATTTTAATTTTGTTACTGAATTATGCTTATTTGTTGATAACAATTATGTATGGAAGCTAACATGTGCTCAATATTCACCATGGGTTCTATGTCATGTATCAATGCCGCTCTTTCTCACCTATTTGAGGCATATCTGGTCTCTTAGATTTTGAATTTTTACCGGCTTATTGACTTTCTATAACATGTCCTTGGCATAAAAATGTCCAAATAATGTTGAGTTGAGAAATCTGAAATACGATATATTTCTACTTGGACATGTAATGAGTTTTTATAAAGAAGAAATAAGCACTACCGTGAAATTACGTACAATTTTCAAATTTCTTGTACTTGCTAACTTTGTGACCTCGGGCAGCTAAGTTACCATGGAGGAATCACAAAAGATCTGACTTTATAGGCTAGAACTGAAGTCGCGCCAACTGTTTAACTCAAAATACAGTCAAGAAAGTAGGTCTGAAGCCGAGAAGCGGGATCGACCATAAGCATTAATGTGAAATTACGTACAATTTTCAAATTTCTTGTACTTGCTAACTTTGCGACCTCGGGCAGCTTAGTTCATTTTTAGCCATAAACTCCCTTGACTTCAATGCATTTGGTTAGGCATTCCTCAAACATCAGTATTCCTTTCCGGAAGTGAAAGTCTGGAAGGTTGTGAAAATTTTTCGTTGGATGCGATAGGAGGAGCCTAAATCGTCTAATAAGTCGTATCCCAAATTCCATAGTCTTCTCATCGCCAACTCATCCTTGCGCATAGGTGTACTGTCTCAGTGAAAGATGATTCTTTTCTTCTTCAAGCAAGACCTCTCCTCGCGAACTTCTATATTTAACTGGTCAAGAAGATGGAAGGAATGCAGTTAAGTGGGAAGGTTATGGTCCTACACTTCTGACCATAACAACGCCGGAGAAAAAAGGAAAAGAAGAAGAAGAAGAAGATGGAAGTAATATTCACCTGTAATAGTTCTATCTTTTGCAAGATAACCGATCAACACGATCTCTTTTGCATTTCAAAATACGCTCGCCTTTCCGACCGATGCGATCGACTCGTTTTCTTCGACGCTGAACCACCGGCTGACTGCTTAGACTGCTGTTTCGTTTTTGGCGTATAGTGGTGGACCCATGTTTCATACAATACATAAAATCGGCCGAATATCTATTTAGTCAGTCCAAAGATCTGCGGACTAACTGATCACAGGAAAACCTTAACACTCTATAACTCAAAATCTCCAAATTAAAAAAAAGGGGGAATCGGATAGATCTACGAATAAAAAAAAAAAAGTACTTTTTGAAATTTTGAACTCATTAATTATTTATTAACAATGTTCTAAAAAAGGCAATGTAGCTTAGTTAACACCATCGACCAAGGCCAGGGGCAAAGGTCGATAACCCACATTAACGGGACTCGATGAGTCAGCACTTTGTGCGGTTCCCGCTACTTCGCGTGTTACCTAAAAGCACAGGAGGATCATATTCCGTCTGGCATAGACTCGAATATGCGCGAGTCGGACCATGGATTACATCAACCAATGCATACGAACGCATGCTGATGATGCGTTTCCGATCACGTTACAGCATTCGAATATGTGATGTGGAATATGCACCGAATACCATACTTTGGAAAGGCGGAATATGCGAAGCGACAAGCGCAAGTCGGGCAGATCGGGGAGTCAGTTCGCTGTGACCACCGAGAGGAATAGTATCGAAATAAATATAACGAGTATAATTCGAAAGTTGTTTTTTTGTAAATCGAACAGTGGGGCCAGCCTCCTTTAACTAGCTTATAAGCAAAAATGAGTTAAAAGGAAAAAAAACGTATTTCGAAAGAAAAACGAACAAGTTTCTGAAACAATTTTTGTTTTAGGTATAACATAATGCTACGCCACACTTCTCACAGACCGTATGAGTGAATCCAGTACACTTTGGTAACTTGCACCGATTTTTTTTTTTCCGCCCATAGAGGCCAGTGTCCGTCTTGATCTTGGCGGACTACTTGCGGATGTATATGTCGAGCAGGTCCTCTATGTTTTTTTTTACTAAAATTTCAGGCTCAATAGGTTAAGTTAGGTTAAAGAAGGGGAGTGTGATGGTTGAGCATGACTTCCACTCGGAGGCCAAAGGGCCCATTGTGATTCCCTTCATTTGTGGAGTACACATACAATTAGCAAGATTTCCGGTGATAAATATTCGTATTTCTGTCGAACATTCTCCTTAAGGGCTGCGAACGCGAAGGTCCGAAGCTTATTTGCATTAGTCTGCGACTCCAAGTAGCCCCAAAGAAAGAAGTCTGGGATGGTTAAATTTGGCGATTTTGCTGGCCATGCCAAATCGCCAAAACAGGAGATTACGCGACCAGGAAACGCTTCCTGCACAAAATCCATTTGGGCTCGTGCTGTGTGTGTGGTTGTACCGTCTTGCTGAAACCAGGCCCACCAGGCCCCGCTCATCCAATTCCGGCAGTCAGAAGTCATTTATAATTGCCCTGTAGCGTTCGCCAGTAACAGCGATCGTATTGTCGATGGCGTCCTCAATGGCGTGAACGGTGCACCACACAGTGGCTTTGAGTGGGTGTAATAGCTCCTCGTGTATCACACGCGGATTTTCAATATCCCAGAAACGAAGATTTTGCTTATTGACGCGGTTACGTCAAGTGTAGATGTACGTTAAGTGTAATTTTTTCGACACAAAATCATCCTCTTCGTTGTTGATTAAGAATGGCTTGACAGTAATTCACACGCGACTGACGGTCAGCAGGCACTAACTGATGCACTGTTTGTACTTTGTACGGAAACATATGTAAGTTTTTCATTAAAATTCACTGTAAGGTCCGTCTGGTTATGCCCAATTGCGTAGCCCGTCGTCTGGTTGATGTTTCTTCGTTTTAATCTACATCGGTAGCCACAGGCGCGATATTCTCGGCCGAACGAACAGTCCGGTGGCGCCCACGTCCAGCATGGCCTCCTGTGGTACCAATTTGTTCAAGTCGAGTAGCTAAGCGGAATGTTTGCCAAGTTTGCACGACACGAATAAGAAATCGACGTCGAAATTCATGAAATTCCACCGACCGATTATTGGTAAAAAAAATCGACACAATTATTCCAAGCTCTTGTAAAGTATAGCGCTCCATTGCTTATCTGTTTGTATACTGCAACTGCCTAGTTCACTAATGTCAAATATGATTGAGGTATGACGCTATTTGCAAAAAATATAACATCTTCCGATAGGGTGATTCATTTTGTGCCACCAAAAAGAGCTGATGGCCTTGAAACGCCTGAACAGATCTTCATAAATTGTAGCTAAAAACCATCTCCATCACGTTGGCTTTCAAACGAAAAAAAAAGCATTAAATTCGGTCCATTTGTTCAGGAGCTACGATGCCACAGATAGACACACAGACACACAGCCAGCTCTTTTTGCGTCGGGGGTTAAAAATGATAATACACGAAAAATTCAAGAGAGACCGTTATGTCATAATCATAAGCCAGAAACCCCCAATGAGAAATACCACTTAAAATGGCTGACGACGTTTGCCTACAAGTTGTGGCGAGCACGAGAGCACCCGGGGTTTTGTCAAAATTATGTCAACAATCATGCACATTGTTATAATTCCATGCGTGTGTATGGCGGGAGTACACTGCGGTAAAATGAAATGAGCTCACACACATTCAATAATAGAGTCTGTTTGTAACGGGTTTTGTCGCTACGAACCTGGACTTCATTCAAAATTTCAGGGTGTCGCGGGGAAAGATGTACGAAAGACGCACGTCTCGTTCTTGTGTCTAATATAAACGCATATGACGTGGAATTAACTATAGTATAAAGTAAGATGACACTAACGATCCCAACAATTCTGCCCTGCAACCTATCGCTAGGCTTCCTGGCATCCTGGATTCAGAAAGTAAAAATAAAATGATAATCTCACACTGAACACCATTATCGACCATTCTTCGACTCTTTCCTCTTCTGGCAGACGAACTTCGGAAGTGCACTCGTATAATTGTCCCTAAATAAAAACGAAATTCTTAATTTTTCTTTAATTTAATTTTTCGACGCCATCTACTGGATAGTTACCCAGCCTAGATCACCAAGTATTGTCGGTATTGTGTCATTAAATTAATTCACAAACTATTACAAACTTATGCATTTCCATTTCAATTCGCACGCTTTACGTATGTACATGAAACTACTACAATCACCACGCGGCGTTCCCGAACAGTATGGATACATTGTAAAATATTTCCATACTTTCTGAACGTTTCCCACTTCACAGTTTGGGATGCAAGGAAAGTGATGGTTCTTATCATTCTGCTTCTCCCGCCGCATCATAATTCCCATGAAAGTGAGGCCGTCACCCCCGAACTTTTTAAGCTCTGAGATCAATTCCTCGGGTTTAATGATCGAATATACGTCTTCTCCGGTTATAGCGGTTGTTGCATCTATCTTTAAGAAAATTGAATTATGCCAGGAAGAAATGTTGCTACCATTTCAGTTGTTACTGCTGTTTCTGTTTTAAAATGTGAATCTCGAGGTTTTAATTCTATCTTCAGTTGCAATGTTCCCAAATATAAGAATTTATTGAGATAGAGATATCGGCCTTGATATGGTAAAGAATTTGATGACACTAAATTGCGTTCTGTGCTACACTTCAATAATAATTCCAAAACGGTGACTAACAAAACTTCATCTGAATTTGACAAATTAAATAATTCAAAAGGAATTTTCTATCGATTCACCCGGAAGAACACCTTTTCGCCAATGAGCAAATTTTCGCATCAAAAGGCAAACATTATCTAAAGCAATACTTGCCACTGAATGGGGGTCTGGTGTCTCTGGTTCTGCATACAATTTTGAAGTTAACACGGGTTTGGAAAATAATGCTGCTATATTACATTTGCTGCTGTATATTACACAAAGAGCCAGATTTGGGATCAAGTAGCAATATACAGGGTGTCCCACGAGCAGTGTGCCAAAAAGCTAGAGCGTGTAGGTCTGGTCAAGACAAGAAAAAAATCGTATGGGAGGGGAGGGTCTATTCCCCCCCGTTTACCCGGGAGGGGCAATTTTCTAAAAAATTAACTTAATTTGGAAAATAAATTATTAAAAATCAACAGTTACAGCCACAATGCCGTGATATACTTTTTTGAAAAGCCAAAAACCTTTTCTTTCGTCCTGTTTTTAAATGAAGCTGTTTTAGGGAATAGTTTTTGAGAAATTAATTTTCAAACTCAAAATTTTGGAAAAAAAATGAAAAAAAAATGTTCGAACTATTTTTTTTCAAAATTTTATGTAATTAAGTGGTAATCTTTTTTCAAACATTCAATTCTCTTATTAGTTTTTAGTTAAAAACAGAAAACCGGATGCAAAAATGTCTTGTAGTTTTTGAGAAATTAAAAAAAACCCGAACCATTTTTTTTTAAGAAAACCCTTTTTTTTTGGTTTTAACGCGGCTGGACTTGTAGGCAAATTGATGTATGCAACATTGACCTCCTTTTTATTATTTTTAAAAAAATTCGGAGTTTTATTATAATAAATTTTCAATATGATCCCCATTTTTTAGAAGGCACAGATTATATCTCCTTTTAATGGCTGCGCATAAGTCTATGCTTGACAAATTTTCCTGCAATTTGACTCCAGCGACTTCAATCCGTTCTTTCAGTTGTTCCAAAGATACTATTTCCACTTCGTAAACATAATTCTTCATGAATCCCCACACATAAAAATCTAGAGGAGTTAAATCTGGTGATCTAGGTGGCCATTCCGTGGGGCCCCTTCTCCCGATCCAACGGTCACTAAAATGATCATCCAGCCAGTTTCTAACCCGTAAGCTGTAGTGTGCTGGTGCTCCATCTTGCTGGTAGATTAAATTATCTGCTATGGCCAAAGGAACGTTGTCCATCAAATCGGGCAAAAGGTCTCATAGGAACTGCAAGTATGATTCTCCATTAATAACGGCATTCAAAAACCGGGGCCCGATTACAGTTTGTCCAACAATACCAAGCCAAACATTACAGCTAAAGCGCTGTTGTGATTTATTTTGTTTTTTGTTGTGTAGATTGGTGCTACTCCAATGATGCAAATTGTGGAAGTTAGTAACCCCATCTCTGGTAAACTGTGCTTCATCCGTCCAGAATATCCTTCCAAAATTGTTTCGTTCAGTTTCATTTCGAAGCAGTAATGATCGACAAAATTCTGCTCTCAAAAACTTGTCGTTTGAGGTGAGTTCCTGAACTGTCCTAAAATGGTACGGTTGTAAGTTTTCGGTATGAAGCACTCTCCGTACTCTAGATTTGGGCACTCCAAGCATAGTAGCTATCCTCCTTGTACTAAGGGAGGGATTACGTCAGACCAAATCCAAAAATTGCGGTTTTATTGTTTTAAGGTCCTAGCCGGTTGAACCCATTGGCGGCGGGCGGACCCAGACGAAATTGGCAGGTCAGTTTTCAGGCGTTATCAATGAAAAAAAAGGATTAATCTAGGGTTATTCCAATACTGTGTCACTTTATTGTATCCTCATAAAACTCCGAATTTTTTTAAAAATAATAAAAAGAGGTCAATGTTTCATACATTAATTTGCCTACAAGTCCAGCCGCGTTAAAACCAAAAAAAAGATTTTTCTTAGAAAAAAATGGTTCGGGTTTTTTTTTAATTTCTCAAAAACTACAAAACATTTTTGCATCCGGTTTTCTGTTTTTAACTAAAAACTAATAAGAAAATTGAATTTTGGACAAAAAATTAGTACTTAATTACATACAATTTTGAAAAAAAAATAGTTCGAAATTTTTTTTTTTAATTTTTTTCTTCAAAATTTTGAGTTTGAAAATTAATTTCTCAAAAACTATTCCTTAAAACAGCTTCGTTTAGAAACAAGATGAAAGAAGAGGTTTCTGCCTTTACAAAAAAGTATATCACGGCATTGTGGATGTAACTGTTGATTTTTAATATTTTTTTTTCCAAATTAAGTCAATTTTTTAGAAAATTGCCCCTCCCGGCTAAACGGGGGGGAATAGACCCCCCCCTCCCATACGATTTTTTTCTTGTCTTGACCAGACCTACACGCTCTAGCTTTTTGGCACACTGCTCGTGGGACACCCTGTATTGTAGTTTGTGTCGAGAAGTTGCCCGAGCATGCAACTTCAATATTGATTTGATCATTTTTACACCTCCCTTCAGCTTCAGTATTATTTGACAAAACTTGGAATGCTTTCATTGGGAAAAATGAGGTGGAATACCAAATTGTAAGCTACAAAGCGATGATGAAATGAAGAACGTAGCTAGGGGGACATCAGTCGAACTCGTTGCTGATTTTGAAGGAATATCTATTTCCAATTTGACACGGAAGGTGATAAATGCGTCAACATACTATTTATCAACCTTTGATAAACTGAACCGAAGGAAGTGTTAATAAGCTTCGGTAGAAAAATTAAATCCAACATAACAATTAAATGTCCGTAATAAAATAATATAGTCGATATATGGGAGGAGTAAATTTGATGGACAGTTTTATCGGCAGGTCTACGATTTCAATGAAATCCAAAAAATCGTATATGCTACCATTTTGTCGGTTTGGCTATTATATATTGTAAAATAATAGATTCATGGCTCCTCTATAAACAAACATTTAGAAATTTAGTTCGCTTTCGAAATGAATTAGCAGAAACTTGTGCGAAGCTCACCGTCTTTGTTAAAATGTGAAAGCCCTGTTTCTTTACTTAGGCTGAAAAAAAGAAGGGGACCAACTGCACCCATTCCTTCAACAATTGTGATGGAGTCAACCATATGCCGGTTTTGTTTTTATAGGGTTCACGCAGGTGCAATAGTTACGCTCTTTTGGTGTTTGTCATACAACCTGGACGGGGTGCAAATGATTTGAGTCAAAGATGTTCATTCACCATTCTCCTGGGTAGTTGTCCTGGATATGATTTGAGAGATTCGACTGAATTTGTCGCGTTGATTGTAGTTCACAGTAACTTTTTTTTTGTTTCCATGTCATTAAGGTATTATAGTGGAAATGCACGCACATAGTATGAATTTTCAAGTGATCTTATACTGTGAGCTTTATGTCTTCGTCAGCGTTTTTTTGATAGTCTCTCATCCACAACTGATGTTGTTGCAGAGTTTTTCCGTATAGGAATTGTTCTTGGCTATAACAGACTTGCACTACAGACCCTCCGCTCAACAGTCGGGCATGATTACCATTGCACCACGACCACCCCCAAATTTTGTGGTCAGTTCATACCAAGTCAGAGTTATAAGTTCCTATCATGCAAATATAAATCATTTTTAGCATGCCACGTAGCGTTGTACTATGTTTGAACAAACACAATACTTGTTTTCAAAAATTTCATTAAAAGTAGATGTTTCTATTATGTACATTAACATATATCTTCTTCTTCTTTTCCTTTTTTTTTTTTTTTCCGGCGTTGTTATGGTCAGAAGTGTAGGACCATAACCTTCCCACTTAACTGCATTCCTACTGGTCCGCTTGTGGGGTCCGCCGGTTTGACCTCAGAAAGTAGCGGCAGGCTTCCCGGTTTGGGATTACTTCATCGCTGAGGCCAATCAAATGCAGGTGTTTTTGCATTTGTTTTTCGGCCTGCCTTTTTTTTTTTTTTTTGTGACACGGGCATGCTCCAGATTTTTTTGTTTGATCTTACTTTTACAACACCGGTGATCTCCAGTCGTGTCAACCCACTGATTTGCATGCACACTTGTGGGGCAGTTTAATGGTGGTATATGTGTCCCTAGGCTCACTTTGGTGTTTTCTAAATTGCCTAGATGTGATTTTTGTTTACCTTTGTTTTAGTCGCCTTTTACGACAAGCGAGAGGTATCGCTGCAGGGATATTCTTAACCCGTCCCTGCACGGTCATGTACATTAACATATATACATACATATTATAATATTACGAAAAAATAAAATTTGAATTATTAACAACATTAAATCAACTGGGTTCTAGTTTTAATTTTTTGAAGGCTAAATGCATGATGTGCCATATTTGGGACAAACTATATTTTAGCAAATTATTAACATACTAGCTGACCCGGCCAACTTTGTTCCGCCTTAGAGGCAAAAAATAAGCAGATTTTGGATTTTATTAAGTTCAATTTTTTATTTGGCAATACAAATAAAAAAATCAAGTATTTTAATGATTCCTTATTGTTCATGTATTTTGTTGCATAGGTTGCACTCTTCAGTTAAGCATACACGACATTTTTTGTTATATTATCAGGCGCAAGAACAAACAACGCAGATGGTCTTCCGACCGGTGAACATGCCGCATATAATTGACCATGGGAAAAACATGGATTTTCCAGATTCAAACCACAAACTTTCAAGGATTGGCCTTGTGATTTGTTAATGGTCATGGCGAATGCAAGACGGATCGGAAATTGAAGTCTTTTAAACTCAAACGGCATATCGGTTGGGATCATCGGGATCCTCGGGATGAGAACTTCCTCACCTTTCGAATTTTCCTTTGAGTATCGTCGCGTAAATCACATTGTTCATCAATTTACTTACCACCGAACGCGTACCGTTGCACAGTTTTGGTTGGTTTACGATTATGTTTCGAAGTATGATTACTACGGAGCCAACTTTTAGGCGTAAATTGTGCGGTGGTAAGCCAGGCACATCCAAGAGTTTAAAAATTCAATTGGATAGTTGGTGGCTTCATCTTCATTTATTACACAGTCAATAGATTTTAATGAATGCATTGATCTCATTCTGAATTATGTAGTTTAGGTCATCTACATCTTTATTCTTAGCCGCTAAAATTGCTCGCTCACTCAACCATTCATTATTTTTGTTGTTAGTAATGATGATGACTTTGTTGATAAGTTCGTCTTTCGATGAGACAAATTACGGAAATTCTGAGGAAATGGAATCAATCCGCTCGATTCGTCGACAGGTACTCGACCATTAGCGATAGTCAGCAATTGCTCAGAGAAATCTTCAGCAGATGTATCATTAAGCAAAGCAAATCCCATGTTTGTTGTTAGCTGAAGTTTCTTCACATAGCGCCATAGATTCGATGATTTGAGGCAAGCGTTTATTTCGTCGGCAGTCGTTGATCTTGGAAGTACTGACAGTGTTTGGCGGAAATCGCCAGACAGTAAAATCATTGCGCCTCCAAAACATCTCGAGTCATTACGTAGATCTTTTAATGTTCAGTTAAGTGCTTCTAATGCACGTTTATGCGCCATTGTGCATTCGTCCCATATGATGGTTTTCGATGCTGATAAAACTTTGGCCATTGCGGAGTTTTTTGCAATATTTTATAGTTTGAAGATTTAACGGCAATTTTAATGCTGAATGAGCCGTACGGCATCCTTCTAACAATGTGGCTGCTATTCCAGAAGAAGCAACTGCAACCGCAATGTTGGATTTCGCAGTGGCTAAAACTACTGACATGAGGAATGTCTTACCAGTTCCACCAGGGGCATCCAGGAAATATAAACCACCATTTCCATCATCAATTGCCTTCATTAATCTATCATAAACTTCCTTTTGTTGGAGATTCAACAGGGGTACATTCGTTTGAACTACTAAATCTAATTCCTGGTGATCATATTCACGTTCCCGTTCCAATTCTCGATTAAATGCGTCATTCATTTCACGATTTGGCGCTGGCATTCGTAACCTGACTAATAAACTACCGCACATGATGTAACACATGTCTTCAATCAAGAGTAAAGCCCGATTATATATCTCCTCATTCATCTCAAGATCTGGATTTCTGGAACTGACACTGAATTTGATGTAAAATTTCTTCTGACATATTATCCTTGTATTTGTGCCACAGGTTAGATGGGTTCGATGGAAAGCATGTCAATATGATGATAGCAAATAATGTGCGTATCTGACTTGGAGATGCAGAGATAATAGCTTCAACGATTGTCGTATCCCAATGGGTATCGTTTTCTAGTAAATTGAGTTCTTCACATGCAGCACGATATTTTCGGAATATTGTGCAATTAACAGTCCATAGTGACTCAAATGACGTTGGCCCACGCACATTTACCAGCAACAACCGCAAATAGAAGCATTCATCATTCTTTGGATGAACTGTATGTATACATACATACATACGACCAAGAGCATCAGTACTTCAGTAGGACGCACATCCGGATAACCAGGAACCGCATCGCCTTGCTTCCGTCGTTGAAAATTCTTCGATGAAGCATACCAAGTGTAAAAACGTGGCATCTCCGAGTAAAGCAAAGTTCGTGCAAACGGATCGCTTTGGCAGATCGCAAAAAAACTGGTCAATGTTGTCGATGGAGGTGTTTCAGCACGTTGAACAACATTCGAAGCCGTGAAATATACTCGTTGACCATTCTCCAGATGCCGATACAGTGGATAACCATCGTTGCCAGTGACGGTCTCCGCCGTTAATTTCCGTGGATACCGTCGGCCATGCAAGGTGATTGGGGATTGATGGCGCCACACGGTCCATGAATCATATTTGTAATTACAACATCATGTAGGTCTGGATCGGCTTCGTGATCGGGAATCTCGGCACATATGATATCATCTATTTGAATGTGTGCGTGCGGCAGGCCTCGTTTTTGCCATACGATTGAATACATCGAGCATCGAGTATCTCCAAAGACGCGTTGTTTAACAATGTAGTTCATCAGGGACCGCATTTTTTGCCTGAATACACGTGCTGTGATGTCGTGTTGATCACTTGATGTTTGTCCGGGAAGCAATTGAACAATTTCTATCCATTTTGGATTACAGGTAAAAGTAATAAAGAGATCTGGCCAACCGTAATGACGAACATATGTCATTGCATCTTGCGCATATTCATGCATATGACGTGGACTACCTATGTACGTCGCCGGCAGAATCTCGAACCTCTAATCTTTTCCTGGTAATAAGCAGTGTAATTTGTCTTTTATTGTAAACCAAACCCAAACATTGTAAAATGTATGTCATGTTGAACTATGATATTGATACTCACCATTCAATGGATTTATCATTTTGATATTAAAATAATTTCCATGTTCTCCTTGCCAAAACATGAGCGGGTAGGTGTCATATGAACGATGTGTTTCAGATATTTGTTGCAGTTGCCCAGTATCGCGACGTGTAAGCACAATATCGCGTGTTTCCAAGTTTTCACCAACAATCAGGATGGCAATTTCATCTATTGTTGGAGCGTTAAATGTGCGTTCGTGTGTTCCAGATGGTCGTTTATCTGCTCTGATCACGACTTTGTAGTCATCATTTGGCATGCGCTCCAAAGCACTCTTGAACAGCCTGACCAACGCATGATGTTCATGAAGTACATTGACATTGTCCTCTGTAACCGCATCGGAGGGCCTGCCGCTGCGGACTTCAACGGTAGTGGAATTGCGGCCACCACGAAACTCTCGAAACCAATATTTGACGGTGTAATCTGACGGAGCATTAACCCCATAATATTTATCCAACTTTTCTTTTGTTTCCTCGCCGTTTTGCCTCTCTAAAAATAATGTTTTATGAGAGAACGAAAATCGTTTTTGTCCATACTCAACATGATGCCAAACACGTCAACAACAAACAGCTGTCAAAACAAAACTAAGGGCAGTATCGCACTCAAATTTGGCATGTCTGCCTAAATATGAACGGACTACAAGGCACCATAACCTTTTTTGCAGTAGCAGCGCATTCTGGCTGTCAAGGAGGTTACTTTTCACCCCACCTAGTAGTAGTATTTGCTGCAGATCTTGAAGAATTGCTCTTTTCATTGCAGCATTGATCTCTTGACGTCGATCAAGTTGTTCTTCCATGTTGCCCATGAAGTATATTTGTAAACATTTATGTTGTGCATCTTCGAGAGGTTGCAATGATCCAATTCGATGGTGAATCTGTCCTTGTATCTACAAAATAAAAAGCAAAGTCAGTATTACTGATTTATAAACACTTAATAGATAGGAATAAGTATAGTAAGTTATTCTTCTACTATATTATGTGTAAGTACAAAAATAAATAAATAAATACCTTGAATGTCGGATTGAATCCTCGTTCTTCGATAATGTCTGCCCCAAATGAGGTCATTTGGAAACAACCATTGTATTTTTGAGTGTTTGCAAGAAAATGACGTGATTCATGTGTTTCGCCACAAAGCAATGAATGCAATGGCTCAGGTGGCGGAGTCAATAATGGCAATTTCACTTTCCCACTAAGGCAGCACAATCCGGGCGTTTCTCCGGGAAACTTCAATGCGCCACAATACTCGCAAACAACGTCCATTGGCCCAATGCAAACGCTAGGATGCAAGCAGTAATCAGTGCTGCAATCGTATCGAAACGCTGCTCGATTCAAATCAGCACTTGATAAATCTCTTCTTGTGCGTCAAAATTTTTCTACTTGTTGATCTCTGTTATTCGCTTGACGATTTCGCATTGCCAACCGAGCCGTTTCACGGGCTGCCTCGCTTTGCTCTTGTGATTGAGAAGCACGAAGTCAAGCCATACTAACGCGGCGCTCTTAACGGGCAATTTCTTGTTCTTCTTCAGTCCTTTATTTCGAAATGTTTCGTATCCTTCTTGCATTACGGCTTTGTAGGGAAAGATTCGATCGTCTTGGTCGCGGCATTGTTAATGATGATTCAAAGAGAATACAAATTACTGATGACTATTGATTTCTGACAAAATTTATAATTATCAAATTTTCAACCATACTTAACCATGGATAAAATTACGTTTATCTGTCATTTGCGTTTTGTTATTCCATGTCAGATACTTTTTTATTATACCAAGTTTTATAGTGAATTGTATTCTCTTTGACGTTTTATGTCACGTCACACGGAAACGCGGTCGAACGGGATAAAAAGTCCGTCTCCTGGTTCTAAGCTACCTCCCCACCAATTTTCAGCCAAATCGGTTCAGCCGTTCTTGAGTTATAAATAGCGTAACTAACACGACTGTTATATACATATGTACATATATATTTTGAAAAAATTAAAATAAAATTATTGATGAGAAAGTGTTTCTACAGCCAATACTTAGTCAGGATAATTTTTAATCCAAATTTGGAAAAATCATGCATCAAGAGTTAATTCTTCTGATATTGTTAATGCTGCTCTTTAGAAGCTGTTCTTGTTGTGTCTGCATTTATTTTTGCTGATTCTGTTGCGGTTGCTGTATATGTTTCTGCGACTATACAGGGTGTCCCACGAGCAGTGTGCCAAAAAGCTAGAGCGTGTAGGTCTGGTCAAGACAAGAAAAAAATCGTATGGGAGGGGGGGTCTATTCCCCCCGTTTAGCCGGGAGGGGCAATTTTCTAAAAAATTTACTTAATTTGGAAAAAAAATATTAAAAATCAACAGTTAGATCCACAATGCCGTGATATACTTTTTTGTAAAGCCAGAAGCCTCTTCTTTTATCTTGTTTTTAAACAAAGCTGTTTTAAGGAATAGTTTTTGAGAAATTAATTTTCAAACTCCAAATTTTGCAAAAAAAAATAAAAAAATAAAATCGAACTATTTTTTTCGAAATTGTATGTAATCAAGTACTAATTTTTTTTAAAAAATTCAATTCTCTTATTAGCTTTTAGTTAAAAGCAGAAAACCGGATGCAAAAATGTCTTGTAGTTTTTGAGAAATTAAAAAAAAAACCCGAACCATTTTTTTCTAAGAAGAACCTTTTTTTTGGTTTTAACGCGGCTGGAGTTGTAGACAAATTAATTTTAAAAAATTCGGAGTTTAAGAGGATACAATAAAGAGACACAGTATTGGAACAACCCTGGATTAATCCTTTTTTTTCATTGATAACGCCTGAAAACTGACCTGCCAATTTCGTCTGGGTCCGCCCGCCGCCGATGGGTTCTACCCGCTAGGACCTTAAGACAATAAAACCGCAATTTTTCTTTATTGAAAAACAAAATATTTGCAACCCAAATGTAAATAAAAGGCATCGCATTTTTAATAAAAAACCATTTCCAAATTGGATATAACTCATGAACACATTACGATGTCAAACTCATACTCTCGAGAAGAATTAACGGACATGCATTTCTGCTACGGTTTAGCTAATGGTGGAGATCATGAAGCCGAAAGACTCTACGCTGAAAGATATCCCAATCGGAGGTGTCCCAGTCGTAGCATGTTTTCAAGAATCCACCGACGTCTGCGACGAGTGCTAGAGCATCGAAGAAGCGAAAGATCTGTTACAGATGGATCAGGAATCTTAGATGAAAGAATTTTGGATTTGGTCGGACGTAATCCCTCCCTTAGGAGGATAGCTATTATGCTGGGAGTGCCCAAATCTAGAGTATGGAGAGTGCTTCATACCGAAAACTTACACCCGTACCATTTTAGGCCAGTTCAGGAACTCACCTCAAACGACAAGTTTTTGAGAGCAGAATTTTGTCGATCATTACTGCTTCGAGATGAAACTGAACGAAACTATTTTGCAAAGATATTCTGGACGGATGAAGCACAGTTTACCAGAGATGGGATTACTAACTTCCACAATTTGCATCATTGGAGTAGCACCAATCCACACAACAAAAAACAAAATAAATCACAACACCGCTTTAGCTGTAATGTTTGGCTTGGTATTGTTGGACAAACTGTAATCGGGCCCCGGTTTTTGAATGCCGTTATTAATGGAGAATCATACCTGCAGTTCCTACGAGACCTTTTGCCCGATTCGATGGACAACGTTCCTTTGGCCATAGCAGATAATTTAATCTACCAGCAAGATGGAGCACCAGCACACTACAGCTTACGGGTTAGAAACTGGCTGGATGATCATTTTAGTGACTGTTGGATCGGAAGAAGGGGCCCTACGGAATGGCCACCTAGATCACCAGATTTAACTCCTCTAGATTTTTATGTGTGGGGATTCATGAAGAATTATGTTTTCGAAGTGGAAATAGTATCTTTGGAACAACTGAAAGAACGGATTGAAGTCGCTGGAGTCAACTTGCAGGAAAATTTGTCAAGCATAGATTTACATATGTGCAGGCATTAGAAGGAGATATAATCTTTGCCTTCTAAAAAATGGGGATCATATTGAAAATTTATTATAATAAAACTCCGAGTTTTTTAAAAATAATAAAAAACAGGTCAATGTTCCATACATTAATTTGCCTACAAGTCTAGCGGCGTTAAAACCAAAAAAAAGGTTTTTCTTAGAAAAAAATGGTTCGGGTTTTTTTTTTTAATTTCTCAAAAACTACAAGACATTTTTGCATTCGGTTTTCTGCTTTTAACTAAAAGCTAATAAGAGAATTGAATTTTTTAAAAAAAATTAGTACTTGATTACATACAATTTCGAAAAAAATAGTTCGATTTTATTTTTTTATTTTTTTTTGCAAAATTTGGAGTTCGAAAATTAATTTCTCAAAAACTATTCCTTAAAACAGCTTTGTTTAAAAACAAGATAAAAGAAGAGGCTTCTGGCTTTACAAAAAAGTATATCACGGCATTGTGGATCTAACTGTTGATTTTTAATAATTTTTTTTCCAAATTAAGTCAGTTTTTTAGAAAATTGGTGGGACACCCTGTATAAAGGCAGCTACTCCTCTTCCTGTCGTATCAGACTTAGTCTATCACTACAGTCTTTAATTGGAGCGTAGTGTGCGCTCTTCATCATCTAGTTCACTGCGCTCGTTATTCGAACTTGAAAGAGCAGCGAAGGAGTTGCTGTCACCGTAACCTTTCCTACCCTATATGTGATTGTTATTGTTGGGGTGCTGGCCTTGATGTTTCTCGTCGAACCGTAGCTTTTCAGCCGAAGAGGAGAGAAAGAGAGGGGTACTTAACCGGATAAGAGTTCGCATTACGTCTTGTCTTTCGAAATCGGAGCCTCCAGTCGGCAGATGGTGTTGCACAATCAGATGATCTATTTATTTATGAGTACAAGTATTAGTGTATTAAGTTATTCGAACATTTTTTTCTCACTAGGGGATTGAATATGGAACCTTGAGTTTCCGAAACGAGCATTTCATGTTACCATCATCCAAACGAAAAAAAACTTCGTCCAAGCCCTCATGAAATGTGTTATAGCTTTTATTATACTTACACATCACTAATTTGAATGCACCAGGAAAAGAGATCTGGCTCCAATGAAGAAGTGATAGCCGGAACTGAAAATATATTTTGAGACCAAAGCCAATAATTTTACAAAAAGGGCTTCAAATATTACAAAAATGTTGGAATGAATGTATCACTCTTAAAATAGACTATGTTGCTGAATAAAACCGAATTTTGCCCAAAAATAGTTTTTTTATTAGTCATTTTTTTATTTACGACAATTAAGTGAGGCCACGCTCGGTTACATATTTCTCAGGTCGATAAAACTTACCGGGAGACGTTGAAATGGCCATAAATCCGACTGTCGTATTTATTTATTTATTTATTTATTTATTTACATCAATAAGAGATCTTAAATCTACAATAAGACTACCGAAAGATAACTATGAGATCGATTAACTAATTTATAAAGTGCAAAAGTAAATTATTTTTTAAAGTCAATCTGCTCATCTGAAAATTTAAATCAATATAGTTAGAGATTAGATTAGTTTCTCTAAGGCAACGTGTTATAGGTTCGTTAAGTGCATAGTTTACCCTATGTTCATTTACTTGGAACAAACAACGTTCTCTTAACTGTCTTGATGGAGCGTAGAAGCCAATCAATGATAAAAGAAAAGGCCAGAGATCTCCTATTCTGACTCAACCCGTTCCGATTAATGATGCATACCCGGCTGAGCAGCACCTCCGACCTCACGGAGAAAATAAAAATTGGGTTGATTAGTGGATGGCCTCAGAAGACGTTCAGTTTTTCTAACGTGGAATTTATATTCAGCTGGAAATACATTGACGAATAATCTTGTAACCTTTTTTTCCAAAACAAAGTTCAAAAATTCTATTGTACACACAAAACGATTGACTCGATGATGTGACCAAATTTCTGTAGACTTAATGTACGCCCATGACCGACAATTAACAATTATTTGTGATGTCCATTTGTATATCCTTATAATTCGTTTCAACAGACTTATGGGCCATGAAAAAAATATAAACTAAATATAAATGCGATCTAATCATTTCAATGTCATTTATACATTTCCGTACGATACCCTTTCATTCTTCTCTCCAAGCTGCCTCAGTGGTTATCTGAAATAAAACGGTACTTTTTTATTGCTATGAAAATCCAGGTCGACGTGAGTCAGAAGCCAAATCGTTACTCGTTGAGTAATAAGAGAGTTATTTATTTGTTTAATGTCATATAAACAATTTATTGTACTTTTTTGATTTACTTTTGATGCATTGATATTTAGACATTCTCTTACTTGACTAGATTAGATAGCCCGGTAATTGATTAACCTATATGACGTGACGTGTTTATCATTTATCTATAGATTACAAGAGAGATAAATTGACGGTTCATATTAGCGGTTCACCTTCCAATCGGAGCTGGGTATGACGAATAATTTTGTCGGAATACTTCAAAATACTTGCTAATCTTATGGGCACTTGTATTATCTCTACTCTATCCTGTTTTTAGGGAAAATAACTTTTTCTTGGCTAAATTTGGTTTTTGTCAAAACCTCATTAAATCGGCCCAATAAGTTGGCATAATATGCGCCATTTATTGTTTTACCTTTTTGAAGGTAGTCAATGTGGATTATACCGCGTGCATTCCAAAAAACGGTCGCCATGACTTTATTGGCTGACTAATCCACTTTGGTCTTCTTTGGCGCCGATTGACCCCGAGAAACCCATTGTTTTGACTGCTGTTTGGTCTTTGGCGTATTGTGGTGGATCCTCGTTTCGTCCACGGTTACGAAACGGCGCAAAAACTCGTCCATATTGCGGTTGAACAACGCCAAACACTCCTGCGAAGTTGTCACACGATTGCCCATTGTGGTCGATTTCGAGCAAACGCAACACCCATCTTGCGGAAAGCTTTTTCTTTTTTTTGTTATTCATTTTTATTTATAGTTTCTTAGATCTATCTTATCCTAGACAAAAATGCTTCAAACTAGCTTAACTATCCTTACAAATTTAGGAATCTTACTGGCCCTAGGCGGACACTCTAAAATAAACTGCAAATTTTTACGTATGCTTTCGACTACTATTTAAATAACTTACAATTAACATTATTATAATTGACTTAAGCTAAGAAAAATTTTTCTTTTTTTTCAAAAAACTTAGCATATGATCATTCTTTCATATATTTTTATATAATCCTTAAACCTACCTAAACCTAACTAAACATATCTTATTTTAACTTAGCTAATATATATATATATATTTTTTTTTTTTTGGTTTTTAATATTTTTTTTTTGTTCTATTCTACCCTAACCTACTCTACCCTAACCTACTCTACCCTACCCTACCCTAAGTAAGCCTGCCATTGGTGTTAGGCAAGCCCTGCCTTGAAGAGGCTGAAGCTATTGAAATGTCCACTGACGCAGCTCCCTCCAGCCACCAAAAGCGTTGATGCTGGCGGACTACGTCTCCTCGATCCCGGCGTGAGACCGATCTACAGAACCTGAGGCGCTTGGGCTCACTGAGCGCGACATCGGGTCCGTAGAGGAATCGCCGTTCCATGGAATTGCGACCCACGTGGAAGATTAGCAGCACCGCCAATCTATCCTGGATCAGCCCACATCTATCTAAATAGAGAAATGCTTCTGGCGGGACAAAGCCGTTAAGGCGCACTATCTCGTGATATAAATCATTGGGGTAGTAGCCCCAGAGATTAGGCTATTGACCGAAGTCATTGCTCTCGCAACGTGGCCTCGAATCAGTTTGATCAGGAAGTTATCCACCCGTACAATCCTGGCCATATCCTTTCGATATCGAATCCTTTCCATTAAGCTGGCTCTCACATTGAACCAGACGGGGCATCCATAGGCAATCATGGGCCTGATTAAGGCCATGTAGCAGATTGCCTTCACCCTGGGATCAAGTTGGCTGCAATGAAACAGCCATCTTGTCAGAGCGAAAGCGCCTCGGGCCCTTGCCAGAGCAGCATCTACATGTTTGTCAAAATATAGATACTGGTCTAGCCAGATCCCAAGATATCTGACTACACTTTGTTTCGCCAGTGGGCGCCCGTCCTGTCCAAGAATTGAGAACCCGCGCCAATTTTTCTAGTGTCTCGAGAGGCCCTAGACAAAGGCGTTCTGAACAAAATAGTTTCTGATTTCTGGCAGTTGATCTTCAACTTCCAGTCATCACAATACTGCTTGATTTTTTCGAAGTCACGCTGCAAGAGGGTGACAATGACGTCGATCGTTCGACCTGATCTGTACGCGATTAGATCGTCCGCATACGCTATTGAATGGTGAAGAGAAGCTATCAAATCACTGAAGTAAATGCTGAAAAGGATCGGCGAGTTCACCGTACCCTGTTGCAGTCCGTTGTTAATATCAAATGTTTGGGTAGAAGTCACGTTGGCAATTTTCACTACGAACTGTTTTTTTTTTTTTTTTTTTTTTTTAATTCATTTTTAATATTAATTTCTTACAACTATCTTACGCGCTAGACAAAAATGATTAAACTAGCTTAGATAACTTATAACTACCTTACTGGCCCTGTACGGACACTCTAAAGTAAGAAGAACTGATTAAATTATACCTTTCGGTCTTATGAAAAACAAAAAATTATGACAATTAAAATAATTTAAAATTTAAGCTAAGAAAATATTTGTTAAAAAAAAACTTAGCATCTGATTTTTATTTTTTTTTTATATTTAAAACTTACACCTAAGTAAAAACTAGCTTAACCTACCTTAACTAAAATATATATACAAAAATATATACATGATATATATTATATATATATATCTTTTTTTGTTGTCTTTATGTTTTTCATTTGTTTTTTTTTTTTCTTTAGGTTTTTTAATTTTTTTTTTTTTTTTTTTTTTTTTTTTTTTTTTAACTAAAAATAATTAAATCTACCCACCACCCTAGCCTACCTTAGCTTACCCTAACCTACCCTAAACTACAATAACCTATGTAAGCCTGCCATTGGTGTTTGGCGGGCTTTGCCTTGAAGAGGCTGGCCTATTAAGATGTACCACTGACGTAGTCCGCTCCAACCACCAAAAACGTTGATGCTGTCGGACGACGTCTTCTCGATCTCGGCGTGAATTCGACTTACTGAACCTGAGGCGCTCGGGCTCGCGGAGCGCGACGTCACATTCGTACAGGAACCGTCGTTCCACGGAATTGCGGGCCACGTGGAAGATTAGCGGCACCGCCAATCTATCTTGGATCAGCCCACATTGGTCTAAGTAGAGGAATGCCTCTGGTGGGACAAAGCCGTTAAGGCGCACCCTCTCGTGGTACAGGTAGTTG
This sequence comes from Merodon equestris, assembly GCA_958301585.1. Classification (NCBI taxonomy): domain Eukaryota; kingdom Metazoa; phylum Arthropoda; class Insecta; order Diptera; family Syrphidae; genus Merodon; species Merodon equestris. The sequence continues at coordinate 50,272,297 of OY284416.1, forward strand.
GGGTAGTAAGCCCCGGAGATCAAGTTATTGGCCGAAGTCATTGCTCTTGCAACGTGGCTTCGAATCAGTTTTATCAGAAAGTTATCCACCCGTACAATCCTGGCCCTATTGTATAGGACCTCGTTCGGGTAAAATTTCGTGTACTCAGATTCAGGTGTCCTATGTAACCCGAGACAAGTCCTGAGACATTGCCTCTCAAACACCCGAATCCTTTCCATTAAGCTGGCTCTCACATTGAACCAGACGGGACATCCATAGGCAACCATGGGCCTGATTAAGGCCATGTAGCAGATTACCTTCACTCTAGAATCAAGTTGGCTGCTATGAAACAGCCATCTTGTCAGAGCAAAAGCGCCCCGGGCCCTCGCCAGAGCAGCATCTATATGTTTGTCAAAATACAGATACTGATCTAGCACGATCCCAAGGTATCTGACTACACTTTGTCTCGCCAGTGGACGCCCGTCCGGGCCAAAGATAGAGAACCTGCGCCAATTTTTTCTAGTGTCCCGAGAGGCCCTAGACAAAGGCGTTCTGAATAAAATAGATTCTGATTTCTGGAAGTTGATTTTCAACTTCCAGTCATCACAATACTGCTGAATTTTTTCGAAGTCACGTTGCAGAAGAGTAACAATGACGTCGATCGTTGGACCTGATCTGTACGCAATTAAATCGTCTGCGTACGCTATTGAATGGTGAAGAGAAGCTATCAGATCACTGAAGTAAATGCTGAAAAGTATCGGCGAGTTCACCGTACCCTGTTGCAGTCCATTGTTAATGTCAAATGTTTGAGTAGAAGTCACGTTGGCAATTTTCACAACGAACTTTCTACCTGTTAACATGTCAAAGATCATATATAGCAGTGGTTTACTTATGCCCAGCCGACTGAGCTTGTAATACAGCCCTTCTAACCATACAGTGTCGAAGGCTTTTTCCAAGTCAATCAGACAGGCACCCGTGCATTGGTTCTTGCATTTGTTCCATTGGATATCCGATACGAGTTTCGACGCGGCATGAATAGTGTCATGCCCCGCTCTGAAACCGAATTGGTTATCCGGGATGATTTTATTGTCCTCAACCCATTTAGACAGGGCTCTATGGACCACCTTCTCGAAGACCTTGCTGATACTCGGAAGCAGACTTATCGACCGGAGATTTGCCGGGTTAGAGGTGTCTTTACCCCTCTTGGGGATTGGTTGCACCATCGCTGTCTTCCAGTGCACCGGATAATATGCATTATTCAGTGCATTGTTGAACAGGATGGTGTACATCTCTACAGCCACTGGTGGGAGGTGCCTGAGCACAACATTAGCTATTCCGTCGGTTCCCGCGGATTTTTTTCTTTTCAGTGATTCGAAGATCATCTGGAGATCCTCCGTCGAAATGAACAGGGTGTTAGGCCCTTCACTGGCGACGGCATTGTTTGCCATAAAATCATCATTGAACCTGGTAAAACCAAGGTTCTCTGATCGCCAATGATCTATATCATTTTGAAGGTAGAAGTGATGAAGTAGGACTCTGTTTTCCAGGTCGCGGTTTGGGCGAATGCTGTCATTCACCGTATACACTTCCTGGAATAAGGCTCCCACTGTCGCCACCTTCTCCTGGGGATCCTCGATCACAAAGAAATCATCATCCAAGACGGCGCTCTCTGGATCGATGCTAACTGTTCGTAGCAAGCGTTCATTGTCTGACGTCCTCGGAAGCTTCAGATCCTGAATGTCATTCTGATTGTTTCTCCGAAAGATTTTATTTATTTGCGGGAACATACTCGCGCTGTTGGATTTTACAGCACGAATTCTGTTGTTCCAATGCAAACTTACAGATATTCTGTAATTTTCCTTGATCAACTGTTGGAGATTTTTAATCAGTGACTTCAGTGTCCTGACCTCCGAGTTTTGTCTGTCGGTAAACCGCCTGTACAAGAGTTTGAGTCTTGTCAGGAGTCTACTTTTCTGTCTATGTAGTGCGTCGATTGTCGCGTTTCGGTACACGTTCGTGGTATCGTGCGGTCGTTGGCGTGGTATTGTACTGTTCATTGTCTGTTTAATGATATCGTCCATTTGTGTGAGGTACCTGTCAATCTCATAGTTTGACAGGTTCCTATTAGACGGTGGAAAGGAGGCGCTCGAAGTGAGCGCTCTCGTCAGGGAATTGGCAAAGCGTGGCCAGCGCGCCCTATTGTAATCATAGGGGTACGTTTGGACGTACTCTGCCATTTCCGCGAATTCGTCTGGTAATTTGATTACGGCACTTAGTCCGCAATGGTCACTGTCGTATATGAAGGTCCGTAGACAGTTAGTAGACCATTCGTTCGTGTCAGCCAGTCTCAGTCGAGAGTCAAGCAGCAAGAGATCCAGATAGGAGCCGCTCCTAGGATACGACGGACTATCCGTTGCGAGTATCTTGAGTCTATACTCTATGCTCTGCAGAACCCACCAATGGCTTAGTAGGCTCCCCCTAGTGTTGGGAATGTTGTTTCCCCAATCACTATGTTTGGCATTTAAATCGCCAGCCAGAATGTAGAAGTTTTCTACCGAGTTTAAGCGCAGAGATCGAAAAAGTGTCTCGAGCTCTGCGATGAAAACGTTGGGTTGAGGTGCTTCAGGTGCATAGGCTGATATAATGTACATTCTCTTTCCATTTCGGAGAGGAATGCACACAATACAGGCCTCTAGCACCTGGAACCTCCGCACTTCACCGCTATATATAATTTTATGTTTAAAGCTATTTCTAATGAAAATCGCAACTCCTCCACCTTGTGTGGCGTTGGGTCGGTCTCTTCTTATTACTCTATAAGAACTGTGCCTTATTTTGTGCTTTTGGCTTAGCTTTGTTTCGCTAACCAAAAGTACATCGGGGCTTTCGTCCTGCAACAAGTTGAAAAGTACAGTTCTTCGCTCAACCTAATCAGTGAATTCACATTCACCGACAGGACCTTTAAGGGACTCTCTACCGGCGTACCCATCACGATTCTAGAGGCGCTAGGCCCGGCAGAAGCGAGTAGATTCTGTCCACTCGAGTCGCCTGCTCATGGATCTGCTGTTGGAGCTGGCCGATCTGCCCTTGGATGGCGAGCAAGATCGAACGCAGGTCCCCCTCGGCCTCCGGTGCCTTAGTAACAGGCACTGGGGCTTTAGTAACAGCCACAGGCTTTTGTACCGTCTGCCGCAGACCTGCCGCCATTTGGGCGTAGGTCATTGTGGGTGTAACGGCTGATGTTTGTGAGCGACCTGCGGGACGTTTCTCCTCAATCTTCTGCTTACGAGCCAGATTTAATTTAATGTCTTGGAACTTAGGACAACCCCGATAGTTTGCAGGGTGTCCACGGTTCCTACAGAGCACGCACTCGAGCTGCTCCCTATCCGCGACCTTGTCTTGTGTCAGATCGCATTCCTCGTTCGTGTGGTTCCTTGCACACTTAACACATCGAGGCTGCATCTCGCAGTTCGACGCGGCGTGCCCGAACCTTTGACAGCGGATACATTGTATAATGTTTCCGTGTCTTCTTAATTTTTCCCATTTTACAGACTGGGATGCTAAGGAAGTGATGGTCCTTAGCCTCTCCAGTTTGCTATTGGGTGCGAGCTGAACCAGGAAGAAAGGTAAAACACGCTTCTCCCGTCTGGCCCGCGCCGTGGTGAACGACTTGACTCCCACGAATTTGAGGTCGTCGCTCTCGAACTCTTTGAGCTCTGAGAGCATTTCCTCGGGGTCAGTAATTGAGTACACGCCTTTGAGGAGCATCGTCTGCAGCCTCTCGGTCTTGGGGGTAAATGAAAAGAACTCAGTCGTGGTCTCTTTCAGTAGTTCCTTGACCCGCTTATGCTGCTCCAATGTGTTACATTGGATAGCATAGCGGTTCTCACCTATACCTTTAAAAACGAAATTGCCAACACCAATAACGTACTTACATAAGTCTATTGTTTCGCGTAGGGCTGTGGTGTGAGTAAGGATTGGTGGCACCTTCTCCTTGGGACGTAGCTGCTGCTTCTGTTGTTCCTGTTTCTGTTTTTTCGGCTGTTGTTGTTGTTGCTGCTGCTTCTGCTGTTGCGACTGTTGTTGTTGTTGTTGTTTCTGCTGCTGTGGCTGTTGTTGTTTCTGCTGCTGCTTTTGTTGTTGCGGCTGTTGTTGCTGCTTCTTCTGTTGTTGTTGTTGCTGCTTTTTTCGCTGCGGCTGAGGTTGTGGCTGCTGTTCAACCGTTTTTTTCGGCAGCTTCTTCTGCGGCTGCTGTTGTTGTTGCTGCTGTTGAAGTGACTGAAGCTGGGAGGCTGCTGCCTCCTCTTTCTCCTTCTGTCGCATCTTGTTTAATTTGTCAACTACGGCCTTTAATTTGGCACGTAGGACACGTTCCTCCTCCTCGAGCTCGCTAAGCTCCTCCTCCGTATCCGAACTTGAAAGGGCGGCGAACGGGTTGTTGTCGCCCGTGTAGCGGCCTTCCCTACCATCGGAGAGGTAGGCGATATTTGCTTCCACGGGTAGCACTGATTGTTGATGTTGTTGTTGCCCAGCTGCTTTGGACGTTGATGGTGATGATGATGGTGATGGCGCCCCTTTCCTCCCTTCGACCCGCAGCTTTTCGGTCGAGGTGTTGAGGGAGGGGCGCTTAATTACATTGGGCCTCGGATTGACCCGTTTGCGTCTCTTCATGACGGCGGCCGGTGTTGCGAAATCGGATGATACATCATCCGATTCCGATTCCGCCAGACGTACGGGTCTTCCCCCGTCGTCTCCCGACATCTCTTCCTGCTACTTCAAGTTAACTTTAGAAGCAGCAGAAAGAATAAGGAAAAAAAAAAGAAAAACGCACACGAAAAAATTGTTCTCCCAGCTGGAGATTCGAACTGGCGACTTCCCGCTCGCCAGCCGTGCACTATACGATCGCGCTGACTCGGGTTCCGCGAGCACCTTGTCCAAACGCGTACTTATAATTTTTATTTTTATTTTCTTTTACTATTCTAGCCGAAACACTTCCTTCTTCCACACTGGTCTGTGAACGACTGACTCACTACGAACTGTCTACCTGTTAACATGTCAAAGATCATATATAGCAGTGGTTTACTTATGCTCAGCCGATTGAAGTCAATCAGACAGTCACCCGTGCATTGGTTCTTGCATTTATTCCATTGGATATCCGACACGAGTTTCGACGCGGCATGAATTGTGTCATGCCCCGCTCTGAAACCGAATTGGTTATCCGGGATAATTTTATTGTCCTCAGCCCATTTAGACAGGGCTCTATGGACCACCTTACCTCTTGGGGATTGGTTGCACCACCGCTGTCTTCCAGTGCACTGGATAATATGCATTATTCAGTGCATTGTTGAACTCTACAGCCACTGGCGGAAGGTGCCTAAGCACAACATTGGATATACCGTCGATACCCGCGGATTTTTTCCTTTTCAATGACCGAAAGATCATCTGGAGATCTTCCGTCGAAATGAACAGGGTATTAGCCCCTTCATTGGTGACGGCATTATTTGCCATGAAATCGTCATCGAACCTGGTAAAACCAAGATTCTCGGATCGCCAATGATCGATATCATTTCGAAGGTAGGAGTGATGAAGTAGAACTCTGTTTTCCAATTCGTGGTTTGGGCGAATGGTATCATTCACCTTATACACTTCCTGGAAAACAGCTCCCACTGCCGCCACCTTCTCCTGAGGATCCTCGATCACGAAGAAGTCGTCATCCAGGATGGCGCCCTCTGGATCGATGCTAACTGTTCGAAGAGATTTTTGACCTTTCCACAGACCATTCTCCAGTTATACTAACGATGAGCGCAGCTCTAATTAAAAGACAAAGACCACCTAGGTTAACAAGTAGGAGAACTAACTGGGAAAGATTCAGAATCTACATTGAGGAAAGCACTGAACTCAGAGTACCGCTAAGAACACCCTATGAACTAGAAGTCGAAGTTGATCGTTTTGTCCAATCAGTGCAATACGCGGCGTCGAACAGTACTCCACACCAAGATCAAATTCCGATCAGTCTAAATGTATCGTATGCGCCAGAAATAAGACAAATGGTGAACGCAAAACGGAAAGTGCGGAAGCGGAGGCGCACCGCTGGATAAAACCCGATTAAACCACTTGTGTAATTCGCTCAAAAGGGCAATAAAAGACTACAAGAATGAGCGTATCGGCATTTACCTATAAAACTTGACTTCAGAGAAAGACTCAAATTACTCGCTTTGGAGAGCTGTAAAAAGTATTAAAAAGCCGCAAATCCTGGCACCACCAATAAGAAAAGGTCAGGACGAATGGGCAAAGGGAGATAAGGAAAAAGCAGACATTTTCGCCGGTTACCTTGAAGATACTTTTAAACCCTTCCCGGGCCAACCGGTGCAGGACAATGATAATCGCTTGAATTCAGAGACGGACTACCGAGTACCAGCTCCAACGCTCTCGGAACTTAAAAAAGTAGTAAAATCATTAAAGTTGAACAAAGCTCCTGGTTACGACTTAATCACAGGAGAAATTCTTAAAGCATTGCAGGAGAAAGCGCTTCTTAAACTTCTCTTTCTCGTAAATGCGGCACTTAGATTAGAACATGTTCCAAGCCAATGGAAAGTCGCAGAAGTTATCATGGTTCCGAAACCCAGGAAACCGCCGCGCCGACTGAAGTTACGTCGTATAGACTTATTTCTCTTCTACCGATCATCTCCAAAGTATTCGAGAGAATTCTACTTAATCGACTTAAACCAACAATTGAAAGTCTCTTACCGGATCATCAGTTTGGTTTCAGAAGCAAGCATTCCACCATAGATCAAGTACATCGAATAGCTGATGTAATTGAAAAGGCGATAGAACAAAAGTTAATTTGTTCAACTGTTTTTCTTGACATCTCACAAGCCTTTGGTAAGGTATGGCACAAAGGCTTGGAGTACAAACTACGACCTGTTCTACCAGGACAGCTATATAATATTTTAAGATCCTATCTCTCACACAGACTCTTCCGCGTTAAGCATGGAAATTAATATTCCGAGCTAAAAGCGATAACAGCCGGTGTACCGCAGGGTAGTGTTTTAGACCCACTGTTATACTCAATGAAACCAAATCTGTTCACGTTAACTTTACCTATAGAAAAATAAATAACTTACCAGTTTTTATAAACGCTGCTCAAATTCTGTTCGCAAACGAGGCGAAGTATCTCGGAATGACACTTGATGCGAAATTAAAATGGAAAGCACACGTTAAGAAAAAACGAGTAGAGCTGGAACATAGATATCGGGAATTGTACTGGCTGTTAGGAAAAAATTCCAAGCTCAGTATTTATAACTAGGCAGATCAGTATGCGCGGGCTTAACTCCGCTACTGATAATTTTTGATCGAGCGAGCAAATTTGTTGTTTTATCAACCTTGCTCTCGCTCCGCATGGCACTATTCTAAACTTTACTTCGTTATTTCTCACTATTTTTCAATCAAACAATTTCATTTGATAATTTATGGCTCATCTACAGACCTAGATCTATCGAATGACATGCTGCACACATGTGTGGTTATAGCCGATATCTACATTTAGTGCGTACAATATTAGTCCGAAATCGTTTTCGGACCACTATATTCCCCGTACATGCACGCGCTAGGCCAAAAAGTGGGTGATTGCTCTCGCTCCGCTCGATCAACAAACTGCTAATATATAAGCAAATGCTAAAACCTACTTATATATGTAGGCTTATGTAATACAACTATGGGGTTGTACTAAAAAAAGTAATGCTGAGATCCTACAAACTTTTCAAAACAAAGGGCAATTGTTAATGCGCCGTGGTATCTGCGAAATGACGATATCCATAGAGATCTCGCAATCGTAACAATCGATAACGCAGTTAGAGATTTTGCTCGTAGACATAAACAACGACTAGAGGAACATGCTAACAACGCTGTACTTCCAATATTAGAACAAGATAATTTATTACGCCGCCTACAAAAACCAAACCGTTCGATTTAGCGCGATAATAAATAATAAATAACTCGTGTGAACTGGCGAGCTCTGCAGGAACCATCGCTGGAAGGTGACCTGCCACATTTTAATTTATGTACATAAACATCTTTTTCTGATTTGAATAAAAAACTGCTGGATGAGTGTAAGAACTCAGATGTAGTCTATACATTAAAATACATTTGAAGGGAGGTGTTGTTAGTGAGTAAGAATCTCACACTACTATGAGCACGCGCTGTCGATTCTCATAGTGTCTTTTGTCTTTTGAAAATTTTTACCTACCCTCGTAAAAAAAAAAAATTATGTATCTATTTATGAATGTCATTTATGAAGAGGGTAAACAGGAACGGATCCTTGGGGGACACCTGACGTAACGGGTAGATATGTAGAAATTTTGTCATCATAGCGAACACGCATAACGATCAAAGGCGAACTAATTTTTTAACTTGTACAGAAGGATAGACCGATAGAGTGACTTACTGAATCAAAAGCTTTCGAGAAACCTAAAAATTTGATTAGAGAAATCATATCTAAATCAATACCAGCTATTACGTCATCACCTTAAGTATTCCTGTGATGTAGTTATGCCTTTGTCTAAAACCTCATTGATTATTGTCAATCAATTTAGAAAGGAAGTGGCAATAGATTTGAAATCAAAGTTTGCCTGGGAATGCGATTTTGGTGATGATTGATCGCCTTCAATCAAAGGATGATAATACGGGCAAACAAGATAAGAAATTTAATTCTTCTTCTTTTCCTTTTTTCCGGCGTCGTTATGGTCAGAAGTGTAGGACCATAACCTTCCCACTTAACTGCATTCCTACTGGTCCGCTTGTGGGGTCCGCCGGTTTGACCTCAGAAAGTAGCGGCAGGCTTCCCGGTTTGGGATTACTTCATCGCTGAGGCCAATCAAATGCTGGTGTTTTTGCATTTGTTTTTCGGCCTGCCTTTTTTTTTGTTTTTTTTTTTTTGTGACACGGGCATGCTCCAGATTTTTTTTGTTTGATCTTACTCTTACAACATCGGTGATCTCCAGTCGTGTCAACCCACTGATTTGCATGTACACTTGTGGGGCAGTTTAATGGTGGTATATGTGTCCCTAGGCTCACCTTGGTGTTTTCTAATTTGCCTAGATGTGATTTTTGTTTACCTTTGTTTTAGTCGCCTTTTACGACAAGCGAGAGGTATCGCTGCAGGGATATTCTTAACCCGTCCCTGCACGGAGAAAGATAAGAAATTTAATAGAAAATATAAAAGGAAAAGAGAATAACACAAAGCAAAAAATATAAGATTATTGAAAATAGATAAATATGTAAGAATGAAAAAAATGAAGGGAAAAAACAGGAGCAAAACAGAGCAGTGGCAGAGTAGGCAATGATCAGTGTGATTGTTGTTCCTGTAACGTCTTCAGATCGTCTTTGTGATAACTACATCCTCACCACATAGAGTGCGCACGTAAACGAGTGGATATTTTCTTAAGCTAAATAGCAGCGAATAATCCACCTTGGTTAGGATCTCATTGATGTAGATTCCTTGGTTGGAGTTCATGCCGATGTCACTGAGAGTCAGACCTCTCTTATTTTGCTTGTAGTATTTTACGCAGTTGCTGATAACAATCTTTTTGTCATAGGAGACAACAAACTTCAGAATAACAGCGCCGTCGTATGAGCTAAATTTTCTCTCAGAGGCAATACTGAGTAAAAATACTAAGCACTCATATTTTTCGAATCCTGGTATGCTTTTTCAACCAGATTTCATTTCTACCCTCCTTTCTCTTTAATCTGTATATGTTTCTCTCTCATTTATCTATTTATTTCTTCAAATTTTAATTCTAAACATAAGTTTTGTAACCTTTTCTTAAATTTTGTTATTTAGCAGCACACCCTGATGTTTTTCTATTTTTCTAATAAAATCAATTTTATATACAATATTTGTGACTACGATTATATTATGTTAACACCATAGCCTCCAAATGAGTTATATGTATATAGAAATTAAGTGGATTCTAGCCGAGTATGCTTCGAAGAAATGAACTGTCGAATGTGATCATGCCATCAAAATTTCCGGTAACTGCTTGTGATTGCAGGACTACTTACAACATCTCCCTTATGGATTAGCTTCTAGAAAACGCGACCGCCCGTACCATTCAAACGCCTTTTACATCTTCCGTCCAAACGCAGACCAGCATGAGTCCTCCGAAGTCCCCATGTTTGGACCTTATCTGATTGGGAGCAGAGAATTTACAAGTTCCACAAGGGTAATGCGATGGTACAGGACCCTACGTCCGATTACATCCTATGGGACGCCCCATGCGACGCTGACGACCGCTAGGTATTTAACCTCTTCCGCCAACGATATGCCATCAACTACGTTAAGTCCACGAAGCTCACCCCCGTCAAATTCTATCGTAGAAACGGCTTCAAAATTAGCATCCCTCCGCAATGCGAATGGCTTTTTCGGAGCCCTTCCAATAAGGAAATCAAAGTAGACCGAATACGGATTACCATTAGGCACCGTAAGAATAACATTAAACCTAAATATAAATCTAAGACCAACACTCCCAGTTCCCCTAACCCACCCAAACTTAGACCCTCTCCCTCTTCTCAATCTTCTCGCAATTTAGGAGCTAACTTGGAATTAAGGACAGGAATACTTCCCAATTTCTCCCTTGACATCCCTCCACCTAATAATATTCCTAACAGTGTACACACCCACCCATAACCGCATACCTTACGCCCGGCTTCCGTACCTCATCTACCTCACCGATTTTTTGTCAATTCAAAACCTAATCCCAACCCCCAGGATCTCGTAATAGCCGCACATATCAACAGTACCCAAACCTTATACATTCTCATACTCCGGACCTAGCTCCCTCCACATCCTTAGCTTCTCACAACCAACTGCAGCCCCTCCCTCTCTTTCTTATATCCACTGCTACTCCCCATGACCAAACTCACTAAACATCTTGTCGAACTTAACGCCAAAGACCACAGAAGAGACGAAGAGACAAAAGAATCTACGAAAATGTGTATCTATTTAACCCTATTTAACCTCCCCACACGTTAAAAAAGACCTTTATCCGGTTTCGCGAAAGCCTTATTATCTCCCCTATTGATGTACGAGTAAATAACGATCTCTTCGCATCGCACACTCGCAAATTTCTATTTTAAGTTCTAGCCAAAGCAACACAACATCTCCCCACCCCTCGAATATTACTATCAGAATGTCAGAGGATTACACACCAAAACTTCCACAGTACTCCTTAATTCCCAAAACCTACCCTACGATATATTTGCCCTAACTAAGACGAATCTATGCTCATTTCATTTTGTTTCGGGACGATGGACACGACAACTCTGCTGATTCGGATGCTCGCGGAGTTCTCTTAACAATCCATAGCCGCTACGATCCCTTGCCCTAAACGGAAACTTTATCTTGCCTGCTGTTAATTAAGACCCTCACAGCCCACACATTACTACCAACTCGCCGTTGATTTCGTCGACTCCATATTTGATATCGCCAAACCCAATGACATTATCACCATCTGTGCGATTTCAATCTTCCATGCCTGAATTCGATGATGAGATCTATTATATCGCCGCTAAGCCCTCCTCAGGCAAAGAAATCCTTTTCACAGATCATCTCTCTGACTCCGGCCTCCTGCAACTCAATAACATCACCAATAACATGGACAGACAACTCGAGCTGATTTTCTCATCTGATGACGTAACCTGCGTTGTTACCCATCAAGTAACCATCTTCTCTCTACTTTAGACCTCCTTCAGCCACCTTTATCGGTAACTTTTTCACTCGAGACTGAATTCACTATTCTTCCCTCCGAAAACACGTACTGTTTCAATTTCCGGAAAAGCTGACTTCGCGAAACTAAATAATCTGCTCAACAATGTTAATTTTAACTTCCTTTTTAACCCTAACGCACACATATCCTTAAACGAAACCCTTGCGCTATTTTACACCAAAATCCTCAGCAGCTTCATTCTTTCAGTCCCATACTCACCAAAACGAACTACACTTCATCTCCGCCCTAGTATATCAAGGAACTACGCTCTTGGCGTAATAAAAGAAATGAAAATTGGCACGTCTTTCTTAGATCCTCATCTGCATATGACCTTTCTAATTACATGCAGTCCTACATTAAATTTGCACAGCTATGTGAATCACCCTACCTCCGATCCCTGAACTGAATGCAATCATTAATACAAAAAGAAAAACCGATAACTACCCCGCTACATTAATTTTTTTTTAATAAATCTTCCAACGAACCCGAAATAATCGCCAAATTCTTTGCTTATTTCTCCATCCAATCATTCACCGACCAGGATCTTCAACCCGATCACGACCATTTTCGATATTGAAAGCTAACAGTCGGTCCCGACTGTCTGTCTACCATAGTTTTAAAAAAAGTACGCGAACCATTTTATTTCACCCCTTACCTCTTTATTGCAAAGCTATATCCCTCAAGGACTCTTTCCTCAGCTTTGGAAATATGCTTATATCATTCCAGTCCGGAAAAAAAGGACTGAAAAATGATGTATCCAACTATCATCCTTTTGCCAAGCTCTCATGCATGCCCAATCTTGAACTAGCTGACCACAAGATGGAAGCTGTCTTAATAATCGGCCGAAAGACTGTGGAATACGCGAGAACTCACAATGCAGGGGATAAAAAGAGAGCTCTCGTCTATGTACATGCATTGCGCAATGCGTTTTTCGGACAAAGCATCCTGTGTTATAGCGTGGAATAATCCCTATCGATATCCTCGACGACGAAATGCACAGTGTTTACTTTAGGCGAATCACGGACTATCAAGAGACCAGCGTTGTGCGGAGGATAAAAGCAGAAAAAAGGACAACATCTGTATTACTGTGGCAAGCCAGGTGGGATAACGCGCAAAAGGCAGATGGATCCACAAGTTGATCTACACGATAAATTACCACCTACGCAATTCCTGTCAGGTCACGGCGGCTATCGAAAATATCTTCACAGATTTGGACAAGATAGCTCGCCCTTCTACTCAGAATGTCTAGAGGAAGAGGAAGTCGCAGAGCACGTAATATTCCACTGAAGACGCTTCGCAGACGCAAGAATGGACCTGCCGATACTGGAGCTTCTAGTAAGCTATATATATGAGAAGCTCAGCAACTGACTGGAGATCTGATCCTTCAAAACGAGCCTGCAGAACGAGATAAGAAGAATCGAAAGATTGAGAAGAGTTGAATCGGCAGGTACAGAGCACATAGCCTAAATTGCTAACCAGCCCCGCGTCATTTCCGCGAATCGTACATACCAGTAGCCAGTAGCCGGGCCACAGATATCTTTCCAAGATTACACAAGATAGATGGATAGATAGATAAAGTTCTATCGTACAAGTGTTTTACATTATAATAGTTTGACATAGCACATTGTACAGAGATATGATACGGCGTATTGTACCTTTCAACTGAAAAATTGATCACCTTGATAAAAATGTTACGATTACGAAGGAGAATATCTTAGAAGGAAAAAACAAAAAAAAAACCTTCTATACGAGTACAAAATTAATCAAATATGTCACATTATATCTTTGACGTTAGGCAAAAAGGTCTTAAGTCAGAAACTGCAGTTTTTCGTGAAACCGAATTGAAAATAGTTTAATTATTTGCAAATCGGGATTAAATATGTTAGAAAAAAAAATGATGGAAGATAAGCTCTGAAATAAAGACCTATTTATTATGTTAATACATTTTGCAAATTCATTAGTATTTACTGTTTTTTCGATGACTTAAGTCCTTAGGATCCTCTCATTTTGTACTATTTGTAAAAGTTTTGTTTCTCCGTAAGACTTAAGTCAGGAAATAAAATATTGTAATAAAGTTATAAAATAGGAAATTGTTTAATTAATCCAGAATCTTAAAAAAATGTACAGCTAATAACAAAAAAAAAATGTTTATGTTGTTTCCGCTTCTTCTTCTTCATCTACCAAATCTGGATCATAATTCTTTATTGCGGAGTTAGAAGTTGGTAAATTTTTATAGAAGTCGTGAAACACAGGTGGCATTAAGCTTAAAAGAGAGCACAAATCCTTTTTCTTCTCCTCAGATATCGGGACTAAGGTTTTGTACTTTGCTTGGAGTGGATAATCTTTGAGACATCTATTTTTTCCTCTTCTACGGAAGATTAAAATCTTAAACTCTTCGGAGTGGTTTAAATTGTTTTTATATCTCACTAAGCCATTCTCCTGGTATTAGAGCCATTGCACACTATGCCAAGAATACTGCTCATTAATAGTATTTTTTTTCTGCACACAAAATCAAAGAATTCTTCTTGCCGGAACTTGTGGTTTATAGTTAAATTGGGCAACTTAACTTGAGCCATTAAAAACATTGCCGCCACATGACTGTTTTTATTTTGTCCCCCGCATGTTTCTGAGTAAAATGTCACCTCAGAAACCTGATTGATTGATTAGGCAGCCTGATTAGGCAGCTTCTTCAAATGAGCGTATAGGCAAGAAGCTATTTCATTTCCCCCTCTAGCAGCTAGAGCTTCATGCCACATGTAGTGCTTTGAATCTCCGGTAATATTGTCATGAACAGTAAGGTTATAGGTCCATAGCTGCCTTTTATAAAATGCTACCGAAGATCCAACAAACGGTGTTGGCAAGCATTGTTGAAGATCGAAGCTGAAGCATTTCTTTTACGCGCTGTCTTGAGCTGCTAGCTTATCAGTTTTTTGGCATCAAATGCCGCATTAGCCTGATCCTGGTGGATTTGGAGATCGTTTTCTGCTTTCTGTTTTTCTTCCTGATTAGCAGAAACTTGAACGCACATGTGAAGGGTGTCGCACTTGTACTTTTGGCTTTTTAAAGGCTAGTTTTAATTTATGAAATTCCCTTTCATAAATTGAACGACCAACGAAATTCTCTCGTCCGTCTTTGTATAAGTCGTACATAATGCGCAAGTTTAAATAGGAAAGTAAAATTTTTTTCTCATTTGTACGTCTGGTGTAATGACTTTCATAGCTTGGAAAAGATTTTATGTGAGCCAAGACTTCATTAAGCTCCTCTTCAGATTTTTTGTTTTTCGAAAATTTTTTACCCCTTTGGTCGTCTACCGTAATGCCGGATGTGTTAAGCATTTTATTTTTGACGGCGTTTGAGATGAACTTTTCTTTTTCGTCTAACGTTCTGCTGAAACAGGCCTTACACACAGAGACTCTTGAACCGTTTACTTCAAGAAAGTATTCATGAGTTACTTCCCTGCTTTTTGAACTGCCAGCTTTTCCTTGACTGGAAACCTGTTTTTCTTTGACATTTACGAGATTTGCGATGAAGGTTACGCTTTTGTCGTGGGTGCCAAGCGACCAGTACTCGTCAAAAATAACTTTCCTAATGTCCTCTTTAAGGAAAGAACTGCATTTTTTCCTGCATTGTGGTAAATTTTGCAATTCCCTTGCTCGAACAACTTTTTCGCTTACATTCACGTAACTTTTGCCGCTATGAATTCTCTTAATTCGTTCTTTCCTTATACGCCTGGACCACTTCTTCCCAACTGATGTCTCTTGATTTAATTGAGTTGAATTAGTTGGGTCTTGATTCATTTCGCTATCACTGGTTTCTTTGTCTGGGACAAAATCCACATCCATAACGCTATCATCGGAATCGAAAATGTTTGGCATATCAGCAGGTAACAATGGAGCTGGCGAAGACTCGGGTGAAGCTGGTATATTGTACATATCTATGCTATTCTCCTATTTGATTATTCCGTACGGTATAAAAGACTTAAGTCTTTAGAAGAATGTTAAATGCTTCAGAGACATCGGTCACAAAGACTTAAATAAACTTAAGACCTTAATACCAAACCAAATATGCATTTTTCTGACTTATTGCCTAAAGACTAAATTATTACGATGGGAACGTTGTGACAGACTAAAGTCGTTAATACCAAACGAAAGAGAAAAAAAAATTGAGTTAAACCCAATCAAAAAACCAAAATGCAATTTTTTGACTTAAGGCCTTTTTGTCTAAAAGATATAGTGCTGTTATTTGCACAGCTGCATTGTTTTTCTTATGATGCATTTTTTGAGAGACTAAGGGAAAACCTATAAATTTATTGCCAACACGTTGGGGAGGTCAATCAATTTTGTTTATAAAGCTCTTTCAAGAACCCCAGCACAAGAAACAAGAGGCAGACAAAAAAAAAACTACTCCAACCGATGACTCCCAACTGCAACTACCATATTACGCAGTTCCTCTCTGGTCACGGTGATTACCGTAAATACCTATATCGGTTCGGGCACAAGCAGTCTTTATCCAGACTGCTCAAACCAAGGGGAAGACGTGAGGCACGCAATCTTTGAATGTAGACGCTTCACAGATTGGAGGGGCACTCTATCAAGACCAGAAAATATAAAACAGTGAATGGTGGAGTCGGAGGAATACTGGCTGACGATATGCACACTAATCAAAAATATGCAGACAGAGCTGAGGAGAATAGAAGCGGCAAGGAAAGCAGAAGAGACCGCAAGAACAACAGAAGCAGGTGGAAGTCTACAAACTCAGGAGTAACATGAATTGCTTGCCAGCCCCCCGAAGTACAATAATACCTAGCGGTCCCAAGGGGACAGTGGCAGATGAGTGCAGGGTGTGGTTTAGTACGTAGACACAGGCTTGAGCAAATAGGCAGAGCTCAAGCCTAGATCGGTGTCCCACCAAGATCGGCGAGATGTCGCCTGACAGCATTAACGCTTTTGGTAGCTGGAGCAGACTGCCTCAGTGGTTAACTTTAATAGGTAAATCTCTTTAAGTCAAAGCCTGCCACATGCCAATGGCAGGCTTACATAGACTAGATTAGGAGAGGTTAGGGTAGGTTAGGGCAGGCTTGGGCAAGCTAGGGTGACAGGAAGGCTTAGTTTAGTTTTAGCTGTAATTAAAAACAAAAAACTTAAAAACAATAAAACAAATCACAAAAAGAAAAGGCATAGTCTTAAAGTGTAAGACTATGGTAAGAATGTTTTTAAAATATAAAAACGAAATTGATAAAAAAAAGTTGCTATGCGTAAAACACGAGTTTCTTTTTCTTGGTTTCGTTAAAATATCCAAGGTGTACTGACCGAAGTTATTCGTCAGAACTGGCTGCTTAAAATAAGTATTTTATCACTGTAAGAGGTAATTTGCAAAAGAGTACCGTGAATAAGGTTAGTAATCAAGTTTGTATTGATGTGATTGTAAGGTAGGTGGGTAAATTATTTTCAGAAATTCGTATTTTTTTTTTAAATGACTAAATGACATTTATCTTTCTACCTGATAGCATAGCAGATTATCTAAAAAGATTCAGAAATAAAAAAAACGTATTTCGTAGCATGAATAGCATTGTGCGCCATTTGATCGATACGGATCGGTGAAATGTGCACTGATGTCGTAAATTTATAATAACTTATTGACAAGATATAAAAAACTTATTTATGAGTCAGACCTTCACGCCATTCATGCGAAATATTGACTTATTGCAAATATACAGTCATCATAAGTTTAGGGTTCAAACGAAAAGAGTATACAACCTAAGTGTCTAAGTGTTATAGGTAATCACAGTGAGTCAATAACCGACGACAATTATCAAGATGACATTGAAGGGGATTTAGTACTTAGATAATGGACTAGTCAATATGAAATAAAGATTTAAGCTCGCGTGAATTGTGAATAGGAAAATTGTAAACACATAGTATTAGAGATTGCAGGATTAAGTGGAAAGATACTTAATCTAAGTGTTTAAACAATATCGAGAGATCTACGAAATAGCTTCTGAAGAACTTGTTAGGCTTATCGATCGATGACTTTTAGAAGCCTGCGGATTAGGTCAAAATTCGAAGTACGAATTCAGAATATTAATTCGAAAGATCTATTTCTTAATGACGATTTTTTCTCTATCGGAAATAGACATCGAAATTTAATATAGCTTTGAAGACAACTCAATAGTCTCAAAGTCCTCTAGTTTAGCTTAAGGGTGCCCCTACTTGGTTAGCTCTGTGGTTGTATTTTGCTGGATAGCTCAAACAGCTGCCTGAGCTCTAACTAGGGCAGATTACAATTATTTGCAATTAATTCATCCAAATCAGATTCCTTCGTTGGAAACCTTTGCATTCTTTAACCCTAGACCGGTGACTTTTCAAATCAAAATTTAACGATTTAACGTATATTTTGCTATGTACAATCGAAAAAGAGCTATGTACCATCGAAAAAGAGCATTCGCATTCAAATATACATTGTCCAAGTACACGAAAATAGACTATTGAACTTATTTTAGTTGATATTTGTGACAAAATATGGTTGCAAAGAAAATAAGCCGATAAGCGAATAATTTTGAAGCATTTTTATCTGTTTTTCGATAACGAATTAGTACAATTATTTGTACAGCTGCTGTCGCTAGTACCAACTAACATCGCATGGGTACATTCGTATCCATTGCTCGAGTGGCGATAAGATGCAATGGTGCAGAAGCTTATTTCTAGGATGGCGATCCGTTAGAGTCGGCTGTGGACTGCATCTCGCTAGTACCACATAAAAAGACGATTGTCTTGCGACACTCGGTCAGTTGTATTCAAAAGCGAGTAAAGTGAGTAAATTTATTTTTTGTTGTTAGTTACAAGTTCTACAGAAATATGGATGAAATTATTAGTCGTGTCCTTTGTCTGCTAAATGCATCCTCTACCCGGGAATTGACTGTTACAGAACAGGAATTGTTGATGAGCATTACTCCCGACTTTTAGAGGCAGAAGACGATGATAGCGATAACGATGCAGATTTTTCGGATGCTGATGATCCCAATTATGAGCCAAATGCTGCTTTGCTTGATGTACGCGTTGAACATGCTGGTATTGATATGGAGGAAGACGGAGAGGTAGAAATGCAACAACAACTTGGAGACAGACGTGCGGAAGAAATAAAAGAAGAATCTGTTGCACTCAATCGAGGAATGAGGTATACGGCTAGAAATGTAAAATTCCACGACATTTGGTGGTCAATGCCTGATGCGTGTGAATATCAAAGAGCCACTAGAGATCGTTGCGAACGAATAAACCATGTTCCGAGATGTTCAAATATATTTTTGGAAAAAGCTGAGGCTTTTAAGTCTTTGGTTACTCCTGCTATAGTTGCAAATATAGTGATTGAGAGAAACAGAAAAGCTAAAAGAATTTACGAGGAGAATCGTTTGTTAAGCAATCCGAAGCAAATGCGCAGGTGGTATGATACAACAGAAGAAGAGATTTATGCTTATGTTGCTATATTGTTGTATGCTGGTGCTGAAAATGCCTACGGAATTGAAGCGAAGGATCTCTTTCATCAGAGTAATATGGCATTTTACCGCGCAGTAATGTCGCTGGAAAGATTTGAACAAATACGCCGTTTTATTCGTTTCGATGATGGAAGAATTACAACCTTTCGTCTTCAAACCGACAAATTAGCTGCTTTCAGGGAAGAAAGACAAGAAGATGGTTGACCGTATATAGTTTTCTTTTATTTTATTTTTTTAATATTATAATTTATTAGGTATGTCTGGAACTTATTCCAGAATAATCTTGTCGATTTTTACCATCCCTCGAAAGAGCTTACAATTGATGAACAATTGGTTTCCTCAAGGGGAAGATGTCCATTCAAAATGTTCATGCCCAATAAGCCTGGTAAATATGGGATAAAAATTTTCTGGATTGTAGATGCCAAAACAAGCTATCCACTTCAAGGTGAAATTTATGTTGGTCAGCAACCGAGTGATAATCGGTCAGAGGGTATATCACATCAGCTTGTGATGCGATTAGCCAACAAATATCTCGATAATGGTTATAACATTACAACCGACAACTATTTTACTTCAGTTCCATTAGCATTAGAGTTGATCAGGCGAAATACAACAATAGTGGGAACGACCAAATCGAATAAGCCGCAGTTGCCTAAATCGTTTACTCCAGCCGATAAGGATTTGAAACGGACCAGAGAAAAATTCTCTACGAAATTTTGCTATTCCCGAAGCATGCAATTATGCAGCTACGCAAGCAATACAAAGAAAAAAACGTTCTTATGTTATCAACAGCTCACCACGAAGACAAAATTGATGAAGCATCTAAAAAGCCAACAGTAATTTTGGAATATAATTCTACAAAAGGTGGCGTTGACACTTTCGATCGTATGGCAACTGTTTATACCTGCAAGCGGAAAACTAATCGATGGCCAGTAACGTTATTTTATAATCTTTTAGACTGTGCAGGAATCGCCGCTTACAGGATGTTTGATATACATATGTAATCCAACCTGGTATACCAGCAAAAAAAGATCAGAAAAACGAAAAAAATCTTTGAAAGAACTAGCTTTTGAGCTTGCAGATATCCATATAAAAAATCGCATAGGTAAGCCCAATAATGCAAACAAATGTGAAAACTGCGATGAAGTTAATTGGTTATGAAATCGAAACTCCTACAACTTCTTCTTCTTCTTTCTTTTCCTTTTTCCGGCGTTGTTATGGTCAGAAGTGTAGGACCATAACCTTCCCACTTAACTGCATTCCCACTGGTCCGCTTGTGGGGTCCGCCGGTTTGACCTCAGAAAGTAGCGGCAGGCTTCCCGGTTTGGGATTACTTCATCGCTGAGGCCAATCAAATGCTGGTGTTTTTGCATTTGTTTCGAAATCGAAACTCCTACAACGTTACCTGAAATTCGAAAAAATAAGAAAAAACAACGTTGTGAAACATGCAAAGCTGAAAAAAAGTACAACAAAACTACAGCCGTTTGTGACTTGTGCTATACAGCAACTTGCACAAAACACTATATAAGAGTGTGCGAAAAATGCTTCATAAATAGCGCGGTGGATCATGACGAAGATAATGTCGATTCTATTGACATCATGCTTCCCTCCACTTCATCAGGACCACCAGCAAAGCGCCCAAGACAACGAAGTACAACATAATTATTTAAAATCCATTTAATCCCATTTTTTCTTATATTTAAAACATTATTTGAATCTCATTTTTCGTCTTATTTAGTGCACTTTTCTTACATTTCATATGAAAACTACTGGAGGGCACTCAGTGCCCAAGTACACCGTATATAGAAATATTTAAGTACCCGGGTCTAGGATTAAAATCGAAAACCATCCTCCAAAATACTTTATTTAGCTTGGCATTCATAAAAGACTCAAAGAAAATTTGTTTAGTTTTGCTTAAACATTTTATTACATAATTTTTCGAACAGTCTCAAACTTTCATTCTAATTCATCTTAAAGTCAATAAATAATACATGCACTCGAGCATTTATAAATACTTCCTCAGAAAATCAAATGATTTTCAAATCTCCAAAGGACACAAGTACATCGCGTTAACCTTTTCAATATCCCTTTTACTTGGTCCAGTACGTTGTCCGATCACCGCATTGGGATCGCGGGTCTGAATAGTTTTAAGTCCATTCTTTGAATACGCTACAGAGCTGTAATGAAGAACACTATTGTAGTCGTAGGGTAGGCCAAAGCTTTCAGTTCCTTTTTTCTTGGTAAAATTATATTCGAATCCAGGCTCAATATTCTCTGTAATAATATCGATGTAGTCATCACGATTCGAGGCACTTTGCTCATGATAAAAGCCAAGTGTATGTAAAAGCTCATGCACAATTGAACCCATTCGGAAGCATCCCTGGTCGAGGGGAAAAATTTGCAAATTCATCCTTTGGACTGAACGCTGGTATCCAACTTGAGAGTGACAGCCGTCCTTATCTGCCGTAATGTTAATGTAATACTTATCCGTTTCCCCAGCCTCCTGGAAACGGAGACAAGTTGCACTTTCTATGATATTGATACCTTTTAAGATATAGTTTCTGTGCGAGGAGTCTAAAAAAATAAACAACAAAGATGACACTGAGTTTAAAAAGCCAACGTGGTACGACTTACCAAAATCGGAACTGATCTTATAGATAACCAGTTTATTTGGCCATCGCTTCGCTTTATCTATGAAGCCATTAAAAGGTTGTATGATCTTTTCGTCGTCAGGAACTATATCGCCTTCGAAATATCCACCGATCTCCTCGGGATCTCTTCTGACTTCCAAGGTAGGATATCCGATTGCAAAGTTAGCGATGCAAACGAATATAAAGAGGCGCAAAACCTTGACCATGGTGACTTTTTACTGTTGCGGTGTTAAGGCTTCAGACAGAACTGACCATATGGGACAACGTTGAATTTACTTTTAAATACACCATAATGTGGTTGAGTAATTTAAAAAGCACCATTGCTAATCGTTCAATAAAGACGATGTTCGATTATTGTATCTGTATTGTTTTGCTGATAAATAAAGTCAGGAATGAAAAAGGGATTGGTCGATTTTTATCAATGAAAGAATATAATAATAGCTTATCAGAAGCTAGATATGATGACCATGTTTAACACAAAGAAGCACCTACAGATTGCATCGGACTGTTTTTTACTTTTCATGTCATTCAGATTGTAAAGTGAATTATATTTTTAGGCGAAGTGAAAACTTCAATTCCGTTGTTTAGGTTGTAGACCCCGTACTGTCTATGTTATCACAAATGATTAATGTCTTATTTCACTGAAAATCAAAATTGATTACTTAGAAAGCATTTAAGAACGTCAGCTTTTTAATTTTGAAATTATTCGGAAGGAAGAATTCCCAGGGTGCCCACTGGAAATGACTAATCACCGGTTAGTGTCAGCTAAGGTCTTACTCGCATGCATCAATGCACAGTGGACTATTAAGGAAGAGGTAACAACAGACACCTAATTCCCTGGTGGTGTGAGCGAAAAAACCGGATCGAGGGATGAAATGCTGAGGGTTAAGCCAGCCCTAACGAGCTCCTTTCGATACTTTGACAAGGCTCATAGTATACGTGCCTTACCACACTAGAACAATTTCCACACCTTACTCGTGGGATCAAAATAAACGAGAAAAATAGTAACAAACAAATAAAATCGCTTCCCAGGCAACGGCATCGGCCCCCAAGGAAGCACATAAGCGCCAGCACGTCAGCTTAGCCGACTAAGACAAAAGGGAAAGGGCAAGGACAATGGGGGTGAGAAGGACGCAACCTCGTACCAATGGGCTTTGGGAGGAACAGAAGAGTCGACCTAGAAAGGGAACTTCCGCATCGGCTTCCGCAGGCAAAAGAAGTGCTTTGGCATATAAAAGGTATCGATCTCATGATGATACCTCATCCACCTCAAAGAGACATAGGAGCACCGCTATGGCACCCATTCTCAATGAGGTGGTAGCCGTAGTGGTCATAGATCGGAGCCATGAGGAGAGCGACATCATCCTTGAGCATTGGAAATTCCTCGAAAGTGAGATTAACCTCAGCCTTCTCTCCATGTGCATAAATATCCCGGAAAAGAAACTTTCCGGTTTCACCGATAGGAGCTGGCTCCATCGGTACTACAAAGTTATTGCTTGCGACGATGGCAGCGCTGCATCCTGTCTTAGGGCTACTGTTGCCGCGGCGCACAATTTGTGAAAAGGTGCCAAGCCGGAGGTTATGAGCAAGGACGAGATCCAGCTCATGCCAACAGCCACACCCGTATAGTCGTGGAACTCGGCGCCCCACAAGATATTTTGCCTCTGTTGCTGTGACAATATCCGGATTTTCCGACTACCAACTGAAACAGAGGTTGAAAAGGAGTCGGACAGAACAGTTACCCTGTTGCTCCCTGTTGCCAAAAGCGAAGGAAGGAACAGTTCGATATGGCCTTAAAACCATCAGGTTGAAGGTATACGAGCAGCACGAGAGTCAGGCAATGGCCATGATTCCCACCACTTCAGCCACCTTCAACACCTCCCTGCCTCTTCGGCAGTAACCGCGAATATTATAATATGGTCAACGTAAATAAGCAAATATTTCCCTGATATTAGATGGCGAAAAACTTGCTCAAAGAGCACCTTGAGGAATTCTTAGTGCCCGTTCGGTGTAACAAACGCGGTGTATTTCCTGCTATTTTCCGCGATATCCACTTCGAAAAATCCGTTCATCAGATCCAAGGTGATATCACGTCCGTAATGACTGTCATCGGGTGTCTGTTCTTCATCATCTTTATAATCAACGTCCAATAATCGACGCATAGCCAAGAACTGCCGTCCTTTTTTCTTACCAGCACTATGGGATCAGCATAGTCCGACCAACTGGGGCGGATAACCCCCTTCTCCAACCATTCTTCCACTTGTTTGGCCACTGTGTACTGTGTACTGGAACGTCATCCATCAATGTGATTCTCATCTGCACACATAACTTCTCTGATCTCTTTAGTGAATACGACCCGGCGATGTGCTCTACGATCTCGCGATATTCCTCGTTGCCTACGTGTAACTTCGCCTTCACGTTGCTTACTGCCTCTATCTTAGAAATATCGTTTTCCTCAATGTCGTATGTTAGTGTTCTTCATCGTTACGCTCTTTATCATCTCTAATATCCTGTGATTGAGCAATAAATTGATGTTCTTAAGGAAATCCGTTTCCACGATAATTCTATCGGAAATCCAACCGTCTGATACAACCTGAAACCGGACCGAGTGAGTTTCTGTATCCAACTGCACCCCAGGCATGAGCCTAATGTTTTCTCTTTTGGGGAACCGTGAAGGACCGACGTTATGCCAAAAATCCGGAAACGACTTATGGCCAATATCATCCAAACAATCCGTGAGCTACAACCCGAAACCATCAACAAGATTTTGCATAATTGGGGTGACAGAATGCGCTAAAGCGAAGCCAGCCGCCTCGGCCACTTGAAAGACGTTTTATTTCATAATTAATGGTAATGTTCGTTCCTACTAATAAAGTCATAATACATGAAAAAAATTTATTTTGTTCATTTTATTGCATTTTTAAAAAGAAACTTGTATTTGGCACACCCTGTACATCATGTACATATGTATTTGATATTATTTTTCTGCAAATGTGTGTTTTCTCTGTAATCGATATTTTTTCTCAGATCAGGTCAAAATTGAATTGTAAACAGTTCAAACCTTGATTTCGTACTATACGAGTAACGAGTAATTCACGCATTCCCACATCAAGTGCACCGTTTCAAGTTAATTTCAATCCTTCCTTCCAATAAAAAAGAGACTTTAAGTTCTCTAATTTTTTTTTCTGGTGATAGTTATGAACAATAAAATCTACATAAACTTTAATTTCCTTCAACAACCCTGCAAGCATAGCAGGCATAAGGGAAAGTCCCCTTTCTCGTTTTGGTTCTTGAGTACCGAATCCAGTTTAAACCGAATCAAAAAGAGGAAAGGAGCACGAAATTTCTGAAACTTTCTCTTCAACCATCAGCATGATTCCCGTATGGGATCCGGGCGACGGGTTAGCGGCATAGAGTCAATAACAACGACATCCAACGAAAGTCCTTTCGCAGCAAAGTATAAAAACCGTTTTATTATATTCATTCGGTGAAAAAGTCCGGTTCTAACTCAATTACCTGTAGGAATGCGTTCGCACGGTTATGGCACAGGCACCAGCATACGAAGCAAGGCCAAGATAAATATAGTTTTTTGGGGGAAACAGAAGGAATGAAATTACCCTGATTTCATGAGTCATTGCCAGTTGGCTGTTGCTAGTTACGCTTCCCGTAAGCGGAGAAAACTTTAACCCTTTCGCTTGGTCGTTTTGTTTCTACGAGTAATGCGATTTATAGGCGTTAATCATGGTTCCGGGCTAATTGAAGCACTTTAAACTGCCCCTTCATCAGCGTCATCTTTAATTAGGTTAAAACGAGTTGTTCCATAGCTCCCCGGGGTGTTGACACACAAATTAAATAATTTAGTTTCATTGCGATGAAAAAATGTCCATTACCTCAGGCCGCCCGACGAAGCCAATATATGAGTACTCGGATGTACGAGTATTTCAATTTATATCTAAGAGATCTAAAATATTATGAATCCACAGTCAAGCCTATCGATTGGCACATAATCGCCTTGCTAGCATCCGGAATGAGGGATTAAAACTTTCGCTACACCAGTTGGAAGTCTGAAAAGTTAGCACAACTTGAATCTTATCGCTGCAACCAGATTTTTGCGCAGGCTAATAGATAAAAGATTCAACGAGCCAACGAACAACTTTGCTCATCGCTCCAGTTTGCCTTTTATTCCGTACATTTTTTTCCCAAGGTCTTTTTTACTCTCGACTCTGACTTCGATTTACACATACAGCTTGCCAATGTTACGAATCGAAAATTCAATTTGCATTCGATACCGATGTCATTGAAAAAAAAAACTAATATGTAGGTACGAAGTAGGACAGCAAGAAATCCAATAAAAGTGATACCAAAAATTGTTTGCAAAGTATTGGACTTTGAAAAAAGTTTTTTTTTTTTTGTTCGTTTGAAAACGCGTGGTATTTTGTTGATGATATGATGACGGGGAAATTTGAAATTCGAACATTGAGGGATGAACGAATGTTCATATGCCAAATGATTTTGAAGCATTTGTTCTTTGAAATTTGGCGGGAACAAGTTGATTGGTCTTCTTATTTTGATTGGTTTAAACAAAAGTAGTTTGACCAACTTTGAAATAAATAAGATTTGATGTCGGATTAGATGAATATTTTTTGAATTTGGACGGAAATAATATTTTACGGATTTTCGATAAACAGTTATTATATAGTTAGAAACCTATAAGCGTACAAGCAATAGCTAATTAAAACGGGGAGCAATAAATGTACGTTATAAGAGAATGCAACAACCGGATTCAAGACCGGGGATTGATAATAGGAGTAGCGGTGGGTCTTACTTACTTAGTTACTTAACAGGCCAGCGATCCATGAAGGATCTGAGCCTTCCATCCTTGATGGTCCCGGCTACGCGCCTTCCAGTTGTCAAGACCAAATTGCCTAACATTCGCGATTACTTGGTCTTTACACTGTCGGAGACCCTTTAGCTTTGGCGATGGTGTTCATGCGCTCGATGTGGGCAAGTGCAGTCGACAG
Organism: Merodon equestris; assembly: GCA_958301585.1. NCBI lineage: Eukaryota > Metazoa > Arthropoda > Insecta > Diptera > Syrphidae > Merodon > Merodon equestris. The sequence goes on from OY284416.1 coordinate 50,299,196, forward strand.
ATCCTTGCCTTTCAGGCTACATTCATATCTTTGTACAGTTCGTAGAGTTCGCGGTTATGTCTTCTCCTCCATTCACCTTCCTCACAGACAGGACCAAATATCCGGCGCGGAATTTTTTATTCGAAGAACCCAAAATCAGCTCCGCTGTTCTGCTTATCGTCCAGCTTTCGACTCCGTACCGCAAGACTGGCAGTATAAACGTTTTGTAAAGCAGGACTTTGGTTCTCCGAGTGAGGAATTTTGACTCAAGCTGTTTGGACAATCCGAAGTAGCAGCGGTTGCCAAGTGCGATTCTATGCCGGATCTCCACTGTGGTGTCGTTTGTGAAATTTACGTTTGCCCCGAGGTAGACAAACTCCTTAACCACCTCGAAATTGTAGCTGTCAATTGTTACGTTTTGTCTCAAGTGGTGAGCGTTGGATTGGTTTTTGCTTGATTGATTGGTTTTGTTTTATCCTCATTGACCTTAAGTCCAACTCGCGCGACCGCGCGATGATGTCAATATCATCCGCGTATCCCTAGCAGCTGGACAGACTTGTAGAAGATAGTGCCTTCCCTGCTGATGCCTGTCCTTCACACTATCTACTCCAGCAACAGATTGAAGAAGTCACACGACAGCTTTCAAACGCTTCAGAGGTCCTAGAACCGAGCTGCACGGTGCATCGCGTATTTTTTAGCGTGGCGCTTACAACTGGATCAGTTTTCCCGGGATCCCGAATTCAGCCATCGCATCAAATAATTCCTTACGATAAATGCTGTCGTATGCGATGGAGTATATCGATTTGAAACTCGTTGGTCTTTTCCAGGATTTGTCGAAGTGTGAAAATTTGTTCTTTAGTCGATTTGCCGGGCCGGAAGCCGCACTGGTAGCTGCCGATTAGTGCGGTGCAAAAGGGCTTTAGACACCCAATACGCTGGGCAGGATCTGGTGCATGCTCCCTACCAGAACATCACCGCCAGCCTTGAAGAGCTGTGATGGCAAGCCATTTCAGTTTGTGAATAGCTGTGCCGACTTCTTCGGTGCTGGGTGGGAGGTTGGGTTTTTCTCGGTTCCTACCACTCTCTCTTGGTCATGATCATTAAGCAGCTGCTGGAAATGCTGCTTAAATACATCCACTATTCGCAGTTTCGAAGAGAATGAGTGCCTTTCTTTAAGCTTCCTGCAAAGCATTTGGCTTTCTTATAAACGGCTCGAATTTTATGCTTATCCCTAGACTCCTCGATATCCTTGAGCTGCGAGGCCGCGAAGATTATTTTCTTTTGTCGCAGTAATATTTCATCCTCCTTTCTTCTGGCTCGGTATTCCTCTTGCGCTGCCCTGGTTTTTCGCTATGGCGCCTTTTGATACGCCTCGTTGGTTGCTGCCTTTTTTTGATCACACTCTTCATTGTACCACGGGTTTCTTGTCGGTAGCCTAAGGTGGTCTCGGCTACTTGCTGAATGGTTGAGCGGCAATGCAGTCACATAATGTTGGCATTTGTGTTCGACGCAGTCTTTTGATCAGTTGAACCCTGTAGACTGGCAACCCGCGGTGTGCTCAGGCGTCCAATGTCGAACTTCCTCATGGAGGGCTCATGCAGCCTTCTGACATTGGACAGCCGAGCTCTGAATCTTGGTGCTACGAGGTAATGGTCAGAGTCGACATTGGCCCCCATGTATGTTCGCACATCCAGGATGTTTGACGAATGCTTTGCGTCAATGAGCACATGGTCGATTTGGTTGGCGGTTCGACTATGCAGAGATCTCCAGATTGCTGTGTAGATTCGCTCACGAGGGAATCTTGTGCTACTTATCACCGCATTACGAGCTGCCGCACAGTCCGTGATTCGGAAGCCGTTATCTGTTGTTGTATCATGTAGGCTGTATTGGCAGGTTAAAAAGTGCGCGAGATAGCTGAGACAGTAGGCACTTTAAAAGTTCGCGTGGGTCATATCCTGCATGAAATTTTGCGCATGAGAAAGCTGTCGGCGCGATGGGTGCCGCGTTTGCTCACTCTGGACAACCAGCGCAACCGTGGGACCACTTCAAAGCAGTGTTTGACGCTGTTTAAGCGCAATCCGAATGAGTTTCTGCGTCGTTTGGTGACAGTCGACGAAACATGGATCCACTGGTACACACCAGAAATCAAGGAACAGTCGAAACATTGGACTTCACCCGGCGAATGTGCTCCGAAGAAGGCGAAGACTGTCCCATCGTTCGGAAAGGTGATGGCCACCGTTTTCTGGGATTCACAAGGTGTGATCCACATCGACTACCTGGAGAAGGGCAAAACGGTCACAGGGCTGTACTATGCCAAATTATTGGGCCGATTCGACGCCGAATTGAAGAAAAAACGGCCACACTTGGCGAAGAAAAAAGTGCTCTTCCACCGTGATAACGCACCGGCTCACACCTCCGCCCTCGCCACAGCCAAATTGGTCGAATTGGGCTACGAATTGCTGCCCCATCCACGGTATTCTCCAGATTTGGCCCCGTGCGACTTCTTTTGTTTCCAGACTTGAAAAAGTCACTCGCCGGGCAGAAATTTCAGTCGAATGAGGAGGTCATCGCCGCCACGTAAGCCTAATTTGCAGACATCGAGAAAACGTATTTTTCAGACGGGTTAAAGAAGTTGGAGCATCGCTGGGTCAAGTGTATCGAGCTAAAAGGAGACTATATTGAAAAATAAATCGCCATTTCTCCAAAATTTTTGTTTTTCTTTTGTAGGCTAAGTACTTATCGGACCCCCCTCGTATGATGTTATAAAATCTGAGTTTGATGCGGATCACAGGCAGGCGATCACTTATAGGCTTAAAGTCGATGACCTTCGACTTTAACCGCTTTCCCACGACAAATCCGCATCCCAATATGTGCAATATTTTGAGACAGCTGTAATAAATATCGCAATCTTTTTCCTCATCATACCGTTTCCTATCCAACGTATTTCCTGCACCGCAGTAATATCCGCCTTGTACAGCGTGAGAATTCTTTCCAGTTTATGAGCAGCTCCGGGGGTGTACAGAGTTCTGACATCCAAGGAGCATACTCGCAAAAAGTGTTCCTTTTTCGTGCAGTATGATCGTCGCGTATCCGTCCGTTGATCCTAGGCATTTAGCTCATTCATAATTTGGTTTTTTTATCTGGGCGGTTTGTTGGCCCGCCGCACAACCGCCAGTCTGGTCGGAGTTTTATAGCAGCATACATTTGTTCACCTCCAACCGGTTGCTGAAGAGGCTATGCAGAGGGCCTCCCGAGGAGGCTATATGTATGTATGTCAACTTGACCCGGACATTGAAACAGGGATCATTGCTGGCATCTCGCCAGGTTGAGAGCAATCAACAACTTTACCCTGTATATCCGAGCCCATGCCCTCCAATCAATGTAAATTAATGAAATTAATTCAATTTAAAAGCTGTATGCATGCGATTTATGAAAACAACATATTGCTAAGATTATGTCACATCCGTAATGACATGTGGCTTGATTACATTTGATATGAGGGCCGCCAAATAACGATATCGGTGTGGTATTATTTCAAATATGAAAACCTAAGCCCAGTAAATGAAAAACGGTTCAATTAAACTAAATTAAACCGCCATCGATGCCAATCAAACGCCAATTTAAATACATACCACTCAAATTGACCCAGACTGTTGTTGCTCGTACTGTTTTTGCTTCGACCAATTAAAAGTTATGTTAATCCAATTAAAAAAATGTTAACCTTTGTACAAATAGGTATTAAGTAATACAACATCCCGAGAAAACGCGGCGCAAAAAAAAAAATGGGAAAACGACGCATTTCAAATTAATTCCACAAAGCAACCCCCATTTTCGACAACGTTCCAATCTGGCTACGCTACTCACCTCCTTTATTGTCCCTTCGTTCGATTCCATTAATAGGATTCTTATTTATTATCTGTAGGCATTTTCTTGCCTCGCAATTCTCATAAGCAGCACATAATAGGTTCACCGGCCATAATTCAGTCGCAGCAACAACAAAAGAAACAAGGGCCGAACCTTAGGACTTTAGGGCAAAGTAAAAATACCTAGGAAACTCAATAACCAGCACAAAGCTCGTCTGAAGACAAAAAGAACTGATACCGCAAATTTGACGGGTGACAAAAATTCTCAGACGCTTTATTGTAACCTTTAATTTTTCAAGTAACAAAACACAGCAAACACTGTCACCGTGGCACACTCCAGCATCGAAACGAAAAAAAGAAAAACAACGAACTGATGATAACGCCAGATGTCACATCATCAGCTCCTTGTCTCCCACATTGTCGGGAAACTGCCTGTTTTGTTTTTCCGTCAGAGAAAAATCACATCCCCACAAGGACATCTTTGAACAAATGTGTTGAACACCTTATAATGGACCAAATGGTTTTTCTGCTCTACGATGCTGGTCAGTTGGAATAAGAAAAAGGAAGCAAAACGAAAAATTACAGAAAGAACGTCTCTTGGACAAGTGCAAACAACTAAACTCGTATGTTCGTACATATAAGTCGTTTGGAGTCACGATAATTGATTTATTTGTTTGCACAGGATGTGTGTGGGCAGGTTTTATTAATTGGCCCTGGAGCTGAGAATTTAAGTCAATTGGCTTACTGTGAGACATTCCTGTCACATGTGTGAACATGGATTGGGTGCGAATGGCTATATAAGATGGGAATGAACTACAAAAATGATTGAAGCTGTTGAAGTGGAAAGTTGACATTAATCGAAAACGAGTGGTGTATTAGACAGGCCATATGCATATGTTTAAGATAAGGTGACATGATGCATTTCTTGTCGAAGCTTCGGTCTGTAAATGAATTTAGTACATTGTAGTCGATGTTTTATTCAAATTAAAAATCAATCAATCTCCGAAAAAGTAGTTTTTTCTCTAGTGGTGAGATAATGTATTTATCCTTTAGGGCTCATCGGTTGTTGTTTTTAGTTTTAAATCCATTTTAATTCACAATTTATTAGATCTAGATGAAAATGCTTAAAACTAGCTTAACATAGCTCTCATGCGGACACTCTAAAATAAACAGCACAACTTATTCCTATGTGTTTCGATTACTATATTTAAGCTCACTAGTTACCTTATTTAATGAACAAGATTTTTTTTTCAATACATTGACTAAGTAAAAAAATGTAAATGAAAACTCAATTTCAGTGATATTGGCAGGAATATTTTCCCACTCATTCTTCCAAGCTGCAAAAAGAGAACTTGTTCAAATGTGTTTCTTCCAATTTGCCTTTTTTAAAATTCTCAATCGGGTTCAAATCCGGCCAAAGTAGGCCATTCAAGAACGCAAATGTTATATCGGAGTAAAACATGCTGAATTAGCTTTGATCACTGAAAGGCACACTTTTCCATTTGGTTATAGACCAGTTGATAAGATTTTCCGCAAATTCAACCCTGATTATAGACGTTTACAATCAGAAATAATAGTCTGGATTTTTGAGCACAAAATTCTTGATGCGCCTATCAGTTATGAATGACGTTTTGATGACGCAGCCATATCGGATTAGATTTATGTATGTTTTTTACACAAGGACAGTGAGCTGTCCCCGGAATTCGGGGATCGAGCGCGTTTATTAATTTTGAACGTTATGTTATGTACATGAAAAGTGAGATTGGGAAAGCGATAGGCAAAATATCGAGAAAACGTATTTTTCAGACGGGTTAAAGAAGTTGGAGCATCGCTGGGTCAAGTGTATCGAGCTAAAAGGAGACTATATTGAAAAATAAATCGCCATTTTTTTCTTCTGTAGGCTAAGTACTTATCGGACCACCCTCGTATGTAGGTATATTTAGTACAAGCATATTTGCTTATCCCCATGGTTAATGTTCTTTTCCATATTTTGTAAATATGCACTAACAAACATTGATTTTGGAACTCAAAACGTCTCTCAAAGGCTTGATTTGGAAGCGATTTCGGCTGCTTCAATAAGCCGGTCTGGTTTTTTTTTTTTTGAAAAGAATTAGAAGTCGTATGGTCCGCATGATTCTAAATCCAGACCGTATAGTGCTAATTGCTTGTTTGAACGAACCATTTGTACTACCTCTAATGCGTTACTCTTATTCAACTCTTAGTCTTATTTAACCAAGGCGTCGTTTCGCTCATACGTTTTCAGAGACATCAGTTACTTTCACCGTATTTTGCATTTATACCTCGTTAAAACACACCAACAATGATAACCAATGATGGTATGCTGTACATTTCGTAAGAATAGTAACTCCATTGACGTGAGGAAGCAGCGAGAGACCTCAGACCATACGCATTGAAATATGGATTAGTTGCCTACCTACGACTACCTTTTCAACTGATCCCATGTGAGGTGGGTTGGCCAAAAACTGTCCATGACATTGCCAATTTAAATCTCGTGTGTCGGAAGGATTGAGAAATAGGCGAAAAAGGTCGATCCCTTGACATTTTAGCCAATCTATCATCCCCACCCCTACCTGACATTGGTCATCAGGGCATCACGTTGTTATATACTTCCCGGAATAGTCAAAAGCAACGTTAACGAGCTCCCACGGGCCGACATTTATAATATTGAAGATAGTTATAAAAGTCAAACCCCATTTTCTCGTGTGTACTCCCTTGTTGCCAAAGTGCAGTTCTCTTTTATTCCCCTTGATGGGTTGTGATAAACACAGCCAATAGCATCCAACGTCCATCCCGACATATAGTGCGTCATCGCGAACTTTTCCGTTGTCGAACAGAGTGCGTCATCCACAACCTTGACGTCTAGCTCGTGGACTCATTATTATTGAACAAATCTATTTCTTTTTCGTTTTCGCCTATGTATGGCATTCGTTTTCGCACAATTTACGAGGGTAGTCCGATAAGTACTTAGCAAAAATCACATCTAGGCAATTTAGAAAACACCAAGGTGAGCCTAAGGACACATATGCCACCATTAAACTGCTCCACAAGTGTGCATGCAAATCAGTGGGTTTACACGACTGGAGATCACCGGTGTTGTAAGAGTAAGATCAATCAAAAAAAAAAAAAAAAAATAATAAATCTGGAGCATGCCCGTGTCAAAAAGGAAGGGAAGAAATAAAACGGTCAAACCGTAGCATTATGGAAAAGAACGCTAAAAGGAAAAGCACTACCCCGCCAGGCACTACTAATGGTCGTGATCCTGGGACGAGCAGCAATGCTCGGGTCAGAGCTATAGGATTTCCGGGGGATAGCAAAGTAATGCAACGGCGTAAGCCACATTTAAGAGTCGCGAGTTGGAACGTTGGAAGCATGAGTGGGCGCAGCTATGAGCTTGAAGAAATGATGGTTAGAAGGCGAGTAGACATCCTGTGCGTACAAGAGACGAAATGGCGAAACACCGGTAATCGGGCACGTTTCTTGGACGTTAAAACAAAAGCCTACAAGATGTTTTACTATGGATTGGAACAAGGAAAAAACGGAATCGCCATCATCCTTGCGGCAGAGTTACTTGGCAACGTCTTAACCATTTCAAAGTCCAGTGACCGTTTGATGGCTCTCAAATTGGTGATGCATGGTGAGGTGTGGAACATCGTAAGCGCATATGCCCCTCAAGTAGGATGCGAACAAAAAGAAAAAGATGCATTCTGGCTAGATTTCCACAACCTTGTCAAAATCATCCCAAAGGAAGAGCTTTTGTTTGTTGGGGGAGATTTAAACGGACATGTCGGGAAGACAAGCGAAGAATATGAAGACTACCACGGAGGGCTGGGATACGGCATCAGGAACTCTTCAGGTGAAGATATCCTAAACATGTGCAAGTCGTACGGTCTTATAGTGCTAAATACCATGTTCGTCAAACAAAGCCGGCACCTGATCACTTATAGCAGCGGCAGAAATGAAACTCAAATAGACTATCATTTGGTTTCCAGTTTCATTAAACCACGAGCTAAAGATTGCAAAGTGATCCTGGGAGACGCGATCGCCCCTCAACACCGTCTCCTCCTGCCTGAATTTTTTATGGATGCGAGAAAGAAGTCAAAGCAGCAAACGAAGGTGTCTGAGAGAATCAAGTGGTATAAGCTGGATAAAGGAAAAGGCGAAGCTTTTATTACCATCATGGAAAACTACCTCTCTTCCATTATCGATGAGGTCGGTAATGAGGAGTGCAGAGCACAAGACATGTGGGATTCCCTACAACAATCTGGCCTGGAGAAAGCTGCTCGGAACATCTAAAGGCCCCTGCTAACACGCAAAAGAAACCTGGTGGTGGACAGACGAAGCCAAAGCAGTGATACACGAAAAGAAAATGGCTTTTCAAGCTTGGTCAAAGTGCTCTTCTACTAATAGAGAGGAAAAAGCTCGCCGTGAAAAGGTATATAGATGTTGCAAAGGTATCGCGAAGAAAAAATGCGCCGAATTCAAAGCGAAAAGCATGGAAGGCCTCTATCAGGAGTTGGAAGAAATATCGTCTTCCGCGTCTGACAGGAACCAGGCTACCCAGGAGCTTCGACAAAACAATTTGAACAAAGGAGCAAATATCTTTAAGATAGCCGCCCAGAGAAGAAAAAATGCTCAGGAGATTCGTTTCCCAAAGTTTATTAACAATGCCGAAGGCCAACTCCTTGTGGAAGACGAAAAAATTCTCCACAGATGGCGACAGTATTGCGAGGAACTTCTCAACGAACAGTTTCCCCGAGTGTACTTTCCAAGAGCTGCCCCGAATCATGCCGAAATATCCGACATCACAGTCGAAGAAGTTCGGTACGCGGTTAAAAACTCCAAAAAAAGAAAAGCTGTTGGGCCGGACGGGATACCCTCTGAGTTCTGGAAAAAGATGGGAGACATCGGGTCTAGATGGCTCATGGTTCTTATCTCCAAACTTATGAGAGGCGACACTATGCCTAATCAATGGAGGGAAAGGTATCTTCTTCCTTTGCACAAAGGAAAGGGTGATGCGCGAAATTGTGATAACTACCGTTCTGTCAAGCTCATGTCGCACACCATGAAGATCGTTGAACGGGTATTAGATAGCCGACTGCGGAAAATAATACGACTATCTGATGACCAGTGCGGGTTTGTCTCGGGTAAATCAACGGCAGATGCAATCCAAAGTATAAGGGTCATGATGGAAAAGCATCGTGATTCGTCAAAAAACTTGCATATGGTGTTGGTTGATTTCGAGAAGGCCTTTGACCGGCAACCAAGAGATGTTTTATGGGTAGCGCTAAGACAAAAAGGAGTTCCAGAAACCTACGTACGAGTGATCATGGACATGTACAAGAGAGCAACGACAAGAGTAAGATGCACCGCAGGAGTCACCGAAGAGTTCGCAATCAGAGTCGGCATACACCAAGGGAGCGTCCTCAGCCCACTGCTCTTTATAGCAGTCCTATTGCTTGCTTGAAGTAAAAAGTGACGATGGAGCTATTATAAGTGATGATCAGGCGTCCCTACAACGAGCACTTGATGTGTGGAGGGACACGGGTATCGTATTTGTTCAAAGAAGACAGAGTATCTGTGCTGCCCGTTCTCTGACCCTCATCAGCCTATTCCAGACATTTACTTGAATGGAAGAGTGCTTCCCAAGTGTGAAAAGTTTAAATATCTGGGATCTATGATTAATAGAGAAGCAACTTGTGATGACGACATCAAACATCGCGTAAGCGTAGGGTGGATGAAGTGGCGGGAAAACTCCGCCATCTTCTGTGATCGAAAAATGCCCACTAAGCTGAAAGGAAGGCTCTACACTTCAGTTGTACGTCCGGCGCTCACATACGGTTCACAATGCTGGACAATGCACAAAAAGTATGAGAGCAAATTAACGGCAACTGAGATGAAGATGCTTCGCATGACAGCGGGAGTAACAAAGCGTGACAGAATTAGAAGTTCAAAGATCCGAGGAAGCCTCCACGTAAAAGAAACCATCACAAGAAATATAGAGCGCTACCGACTCAGTTGGTATTGCCATGTTCAAAGGAGAGATCCTTTGAACCCCGTCCAAAAGGCGTTATCAATCAACATTCAAATTTCAACACGCAAAAAAGGCAGGCCGAAAAACAATTGGTGGAAACAAATGCAAAAACACCAGCATTTGATTGGCCTTAGCGATGAGGTAATCCCAAACCGGGAAGCCTGCCGCTACTTTCTGAGGTCAAACCGGCGGACCCCACAAGCGGACCAGTACGAATGCAGTTAAGTGGGAAGGTTATGGCCCTACACTTCTGACCATAACGACGCCGGGATAAAAAGGAAAAGAAGAAGAAGTCCGATAAGTACTTAGCCTACAAAAGAAAAACAAAAATTTTGGAGAAATGGCGATTTATTTTTCAATATAGTCTCCTTTTAGCTCGATACACTTGACCCAGCGATGCTCCAGCTTTTTAACCCGTCTGAAAAATACGTTTTCTCGAGGTCTGCAAAGTCTCCGTGGCGGCAATGACCTCCTCATTCGACTGAAATTTCTACCCGGCGAGTGACTTTTTCAAGTTTGGAAACAAAAAGAAGTCGCACGGGGCCAAATCTTCAGAATACGGTGGATGGGGCAGCAGTTCGTAGCCCAATTCGACCAATTTGGCCGTGGCACGGGCGGAGGTATGAGCCGGTGCGTTATCATGGTGGAAGAGCACTTTTTTCTTTGCCAAGTGGGGCCGTTTTTTCTTCAATTCGACTTCGAATCGATCCAATAATTTGGCATAGTACAGCCCTGTGACCGTTTTGCCCTTCTCCAGGTAGTCGATGTGGATCACACCTTGTGAATCCCAGAAAACGGTGGCCATCACCTTTCCGGCCGATGGGAGAGTCTTCGCCTTCTTCGGAGCACATTCGCCAGGTGAAGTCCACTGTTTTGATTGTTTCTTGGTCTCTGGTGTGTACTAGTGGATCCATGTCGACTGTCACGAAACGACGCAGAAACTCCTTCGGATTGCGCTTAAACAGCGTCAAATGCTGCTCTGAAATGGTCTCACGGTTGCGCTTGTTGTCCGCCAGCTTTCTCATGCCCAAAATTTTATGCACGCATACCCACGCGATCTTTTGAAATGCCTACTGTCTCAGCTATCTCGCGCACCTTCAATCGGCGATCTGCCAATACGAGGTCGTGGATTTTTGTCACGTTATCCTCCGTGGTAGCCGTTTTCAGGGCACCTGGACGTGGCTCATCAAAAACCGACATGCGACCACGTTGAAACTCGTTAAACCAATTTTTGATGGTCGCCATCGAAGGAAAAGAGTCACCGTACACAGCATCCAAACGCTCTTTGATTTTGCTGCGCGATTTCCCTTCCAAAAACAAGAATCGAATCACCGACCGATATTGCTCTTTTTCCATTTTTCTAAAATCCGCGGACACGGACTTGTTGGACCACCCTAGTACATTTAGGTACATCCACCGTCCAACAGGTTGGAAAGTACGGCATATCTCTTAATCTTAATCAAGGTGTCCTCCTTCCTATACAAGACACACTGAACCTATCGCAGCTCGATTCAGCGTGCCCAAACGGTTGGCAGCAGATACATTGTAAAATATCACCGCCCCTTCTTAATTTTTGCAATGTAACACTCTAAGACATTAAGGAAGTGATGGTCCTTAGCCCCTCCAGCTTAGCAAGGAAAGTGTGACAGAATTGATTCTGAGTGGTGTGGTGTGTCATGCGGACAACATTAATTTTACACACACTTAGTCGGAATGTCCTTTCGAAAACAATTAATGACTTTCCTCTACTCCTTTTGTTCCATTATTAAGCAGTATTAACTTGCCTGTCATCAAAACGAAGGAAGATATGCCATTAACGGGTAAAGTAAGATTAATTTCCTGGCAATGTCCATATAGAATAATACCTGTGCATGTCCCTAGTGTGAGTGAGTGTATATTAGTGGTTAATGGTCATTCGTTCGCTATTTTGTTCGGTGCGTGTAAAGACGCATGAATATCCATTTCATCCCGTCCAAAGATGTGGCTAAGTACTGGTTAATTGCTCCCAACAGACCGGATACCGTGCTTTTTGCTTTTCCTTCTTCCTCCATACACGCACGTAAACGCTAGAAATGTTCGCAGAAAGTGAGATGAAAGTAGCCCTTAGAATAAGGTAGAATTTGTGGTGGTTCCTTCTCCGAAAGTCCTTGCCTGTTGGCAGCGCACTTGTTACTCTTCTGTAACGAATTAAACTCCTGCTCCATATTCCAGTGCTCTTTTGTTACCATTGTTCCCAGCTTGTAAAAATGTAATTCTTGTAATTATGCGCGTCCTAACCCACATAATGTTGAATAGTTCGTAAACATTCATTGTCTTTGCATCCCCTGCTCCCCCTCCACAAGATTATCTAAATTACTCTGCCAGTCATAACAATGAATGGAGTGTATTAAATTACAAATTCCACCCCGGCAGCGTTGTTCTTTTCTAACTCCATCGTATTCGTTCATTCTCCATGGGTCAACACATACTCGTAGAACAAGCCAAGCAAATAAGGGTGGAAACAATGTTTGTTACTTTCATTTCAGCCTCGTTTTAAGCATCAATCATTCGTACAATAGAATTCAACGAACTCAGGTTCATCGACGTCGAGACAAAGAAAAGTATTGTACAACCAACTGGCGATATAATATAGCCCATAAAATCCTCAATCGATTGAGCATGAAAGGGATGCTCAGGACTTTTTTTCGTTCATAAATCGCCACCTCCCCTATGAGTCGTTGCAATGATCTTCGACGCTCTTCCTTTGAAGGGGCCTTTCGTCCCGTCATAATCGGATTTGCCTCTGCGTCTTTCCAATTTGCCTTTCCGTCCCAGACCGACAACCAAACATTTGCAAACCCATACACCATCCACCCAGCAGGCGATGGTGGTGTCTGAAATGTCTTCATGGCCCAAAGCGGCGTATATTTTTACTACCCGTTCGCAGTCAAATTTCTCCAGGGACCACTATAGGACTACGACTTAGAGCGTTTATGTTTGCTTGGTTTGTTCACGTTTACCGCTTTCTGTCGAATCCGATTAATTTTGGTCTACGAGTGTTGTGGTGGAGCAAGGATGTGGTTGACGTTGGGACAGATAATGGCAAGTCAAATGGCCAATATTTGCGGTTTGTTAATTTGGTTCTCTCCGTGCCGTGCTCCGGAGGTCGATGGTCTTCGATTATTACCTGAAAGTTGCTGGTAAGGGGGCATGACTCCCGAGCGCATTTGCGCAATGAGACGTGTTTATGGGACAAAGATGCCAATTAGCATGTGATTGAGGAGACACAACAATGCGTTCTTTCCGTATGACTTTGCCGACAAACTATTCTCTGAATGGATGACTATTTTGCACCTTATACCAGATAATTATAGAACTGACTGATTGATACACACTGATTATGCCAACAACTTCAAAGTACTCAAGATTCTCATTTCTGGAAAGGAGTTCAACAAGGATTTTTACAAAATGTTTCAAAAATGGGTTCATAATTCATATGGCTGCTTTAACTCCCTCTTAGGTTTTTTTTTATGTGTTCTTTTTGTGCTCTTGTTCATAACAATCTTTGCCACGTTGGACTTTAGCGAAAAAGTAGTGGGCTGGAATAATGACTGTAAGCCTTTGATAATCTATTCCCCTTAATAATAAAAAGAAAGCCGCTGATTTCTTTGAGACATCAATGCAGACTGTGATAACTTCGGCGACACCCTGTCGAAGTAGCTCGGAGGGAATCTCAAGGAACTATCATGGTGTGACAGCTCTGGAGAAAATTTCAAGGACTGACGGTGGGGAGACTTCCTAGCTGCATGCTTACAAACACGAAGGCGACTTTTGTAGAACAACTATTCTAAATCCACTACCATCCTGTAGGAACTGCAACATGGCACTGAATGCAACTCCACAAACATTCGGGAAACTGAAATAATTTCAACCAACGATGGTGTGGAGTAATTATAGAGAACGGATGGAGTTTTATTTCGAAGCAAATGGCATAACCAATGAAGTCCCAATGAGAGCCATTTTTCTGTCCTGTCTTGGGGAATCAACTGATGAGATAATACGACCGATGTTGACACCACTTACTCCAAGGGATGTGTCTTTTTACGAAATTTTAGAAAAACTGGATAGTCATTTCCACCCGAAAACAAACGAAATCGTGCAGAGGTTTGCATTACACAAACGAAGCCAAGGGAGTGACGAGATGATCGCGAATTATGTGAAGGATCTGAGGAAATTGTCGGAGCACTGCATCTTTTTGGAGTTGGATGATATGCTAAGTGACCAAATTTTCTGCGGAGTGGCGGATGAGGCGTTGCAGAAGCGCCTATTTAGTCAACCGAAGTTGGATTTTAAGATTGCATAGGAGTGAAGGAGCGAGCAAACATAGCAAAGAAGTTGATCGTGTTTAACATGGCAAACACCAGCTTCGAGATCTATCAATCCAAGCTGTCAAACTGCCTCCACGCGGCCTCTCCTACATAGCTGGCCTGGCATCCGCTGTGTAGTGAACCAATGTGTGCAGCGAATTCTGGCCCTCCAGGTTGGAGGTTGTACTTAGGATTAACATTCAGGTGCAGACAACCTTCTAGAAAAAACTCTCGACTGCTACAAAACAGATATAACCGCGCTCCAAGAAGTGCGATGGGATAAACCAGGCAAAAAAAGGATAAAAACTGTGATATCTATTGCGATAACTGCTACAAGGAAAATAAACAACGCCTATTCGGATGCGGATTTGTTATTCGAGCAAAAAGTCTTAAGCCTCCGGCATGTTAGCAAACGCCTGATAACAATCTGCATCAATGGCATCCTTGGAAATATAAGCCTAATATGCGTTCATGCCCCTACGGAAGAAAAAGATGATCGATTCAAGGATGACTTCTATGATCTCCTGGACCGAACGTACGCCCAATGCCCCAGTTATGACACCAAAATTGTACCAGGAGATTTTAACGCAAAACTGGCAAAGAGACATATTTAAGTCGACCATAGGCAAATATAGCCTCCATAACACCATAGCATATCTACTGATTTAGGTTAATTAACTTCTTAGCAGGGCGTAGCCTCCTTGTAGCAGGCACACGATACTCACATCTCAACATCCACAACGGAACCTGGCGGTCACCAGATCAGTCGACCAGATTGATCACATTGCGATCGACGCCAGACACTCCTCCAGCATCCTGGATGTACGAACCTTTCGACGAGCCAACGTCGACTCAGATCTCTACCTTGTTGTAGCCAAGGTACGAATGAGGATATCAAGGATGCTACCGAGTCGAGCGAGAACACAAGAGTTTGACGTCGGAAAGCTGCAATTGAAGGAGACCGCTGGGATCTTCGCCGATCGAGTTTCCCTAAACCTCTCGCGAAGCCCGGCGACACCGGACACAGAACATCAGTGGAAACAATGCCATGCCAGCGCGCCATCAGAGACGCTGCTACTGATGTGCTGTTTTTCAAACCGCCACCAGCTAGGAATCCCTGGTTTGATAAGCAAAGCAAACCGCCTATAAAGCCATGCTACATAGACGGACCTACATAGAGAGCCGCTCGTGAGCTCGACGAGCAGAAAACGAGAGAGGAACATCCCCTTTTAAGGAAGAAAACGAGAGAGCACGAAAAGCGTAAGATCGAGGAGATGGAGATGTGCTACCACAGGAATGACGTTCGCAAGTTTACGAAAAAGTAAAATGAATATTCCAGGGCTATAAAGCCAGAGTGGAAATCTGTAGGGATGATGTACTGTTTATTCAGTTTTAGTATTTTCTTTTATTGTCCATTTTATATGTCGTCTCCTCTGAGGTCTGTGTACAACCACAGAATAAATAGTATACAGAAGTCGCATCTCAGCCTGCGATGATTTTTCACTTTATGGTGCGGGCGGAACAACTGAAGGGAAGATCAAGCAACGAGAGAGCAAGCATGATCAGAGAGTAACAACCAGAGAGCAGCCACGATCAGAGAGAATCAACGAGAGAGCAATCTTAAAATGTTTATATGTGTGTGTGTATTGTGTTGCTATCCAACGTCGTGAATGCACGTGGTGTTGACAAAATTTTGTTTCAAGTTTTAGATTTCTATATTTAGTTTTCTTCAGTTGAAAGTTGCGCTTTTCGATGTAAACTAAAAGGGCCGGGTAACACCAATTAACGTTATTCCATTATTTGGGATTTTTGTGCAAATTTCAATCTGATATATGTAGGGAAGAATAACCCAAAAACTTTAGTGCGACAGGATTTTAAGTTTGCGGGCTTTAGTAAATTTTTTTTTCTCTGAAGCCCACGAGCAATGCTTCCTCAAGAGTACTAAGATCATGAAGTCCAATATTATTTCCTTATGATCAGAACATGTGGAAAACCATTGCGGTGTGGCATTTTTGCATTTGGATTTTATCAAGTTTTTTATACCAACAGTTTGTGGTTGTGTGTCAAAAATATTGATAAACACTATAATATGTATGTTTCTTGCTAATTTCCAAGAAAATTTGTGAAGGAGCAACGAAGTTACCAAAATCTTTAAGAGAATTGTAATTTTTATGAAATATGAAAAGTTCACTAGGAACTGTTAATACTTCGTCTTCTTTTCTCAATATAGAAACACAAATATCGCAGTTAATTTTCGGTATCATTTTGTAGACGATATAAAGTATCTTAAAGACGCCAAATCGATACTAAATTCCGAACAATTCTGAAAGTCATCATTTAATACGAAATCATCAATGATTTCTATGTTAATATCTATTTCAGAGTTTTCGTTTCGACTGAGTTCTTCATTATTTGTATCAGCTAAGTCCATATTTGACAAAATATTTGAAAGCGTTTCAAATGTGGTATCACTCAGCTCTTCACAGTTACTATAAGAACTCAGCTGCACTATATTTGCAGACATTAAGCGTGCTAATAAAGTGTTTATATCAGCAACTGAGGGGTTAATATTATTTCCACCCTTTTGTCTTAGAACCGAGAACATATTTTCGAGCTTATCTTGGTTTAATGCTCTTGTCATTAAAAAAAATATTTGGGATTTTTTTTGAAACAGCTCGTCTACTAATTGTAATACAGCGTTTGAGGTAAATTTCATTCCATCTAAAAAAAATACTTTTTTCTTTTTGTCAACAAATGAGATTTCATTGAGGTATTCAAGAAAGAATTTTATATATTCGTGTGATGGACTGTTAAGTTGAACTGCAGACTTATAACAATTCTTTGAAGATAGCGAACCACTATTTAGGCAGTCAAATATTTTGTCAATATTTCCTATGAAGCATGCCGTAGATAAACAAACTTCTTTTGAGCAACTTTTAAAGCCTACTGTCTCAATAACAGTTTTAATTGCTGCTTGAACAGTCCTACTGAAAATGTGGGTGGCTAGTTTTACTTTCATTTTTTCGAAAGAGTTCGGAAATATGTGCTGGCTTGTAAGTTTAAGACACATTTTTGTATTAGATTTGCACTCTATTTCCCATAGTTCCTTAACTACTTTAAAACTAGCAACTCCATTTGGTGTTGTAAGGTCACAGTGGAAAATCATATACACAGAAAGTTTTACTACCATTATACATAAAATAGGGTTTTTTTAAAGTAGCTCCCAATTCCAAGAAACACTTCCTGTTAGAGGACCCTTGGTCACAAATTACAACTTTAACTATGATGCCAAAACTGTTCAAAATTGCTAAATTTCGTAATATTATCTTTTTTAGTAAATCGGCAGAAAGTCCATTTTTTGAAACAAAGTAATTAAATGTAATCGCCCAGTTGGAAAACATTGATTTAATCATAAAAACGTTCTTTCAACCACATTTTCCTCAAATCCATCCACTAAATCTAATTTGGAATTGTATCGCAATTCCCATCTAATCGCCATTTCATCCATCAGCAGAATCATATTATTCTTTTCGTACTGGTTCAAATCTAAGCACTTCTTTTTTATTAACTCTAAACCGTTATTTTTAAAACCTGGTTGTAGGGAATTTACAGGGGCCCATCGATAGACAGTAGAGATATGTGGCAAATTTAGATGCAATTTATTCTTCAAAAATTGGTACGTTGACTGTGAGACATAATAAATGTTTTGAACCAAATCTTTTACATCTTGCTTATATTCTTTAGGTCGTGGACTAAGAAGAAGTTTGCAAAATGTTTTTGACTCCTTGCTTATTTGAAAAGAGTCGCTGGTTTGAAATACGCTTGATTTTGTTGCTATTTGTTTGCGGCTTTGGAGATTTTTATAATTTGCTACCATGTCGTAATATTTTGCAAAATGTTTTTGACTCCTTGCTTATTTGAAAAGAGTCGCTGGTTTGAAATACGCTTGATTTTGTTGCTATTTGTTTGCGGCTTTGGAGATTTTTATAATTTGCTACCATGTCGTAATATTTTTTTCTGTAAAAATTAGCTGATTTCAGATATTTTTCACAGTCATTACAACATCCATCTACGGAGTCACTTGTTCGCCTCTTTTTAGCTGGACAATCAAGCTCCAACGACTTGTAATCTTCCTCAATAACTTCTAAGTTAAATACCGGAACAGCTCCGAATTTCAACTTTTTTTTACCAATGTCAGAACTTGAGAAGCGATTGGCGCAAATCAACAATTTTTTTGTGTAATCTTTTGTTGGAATATTACATTTTTCTCGCCAAATTTGACCCATAGCTGAGTCATAGGGAGGAAACTTAAACATTCTTATCTTTTACCATATCGCCTAGATTTACCGCATGTTTTTATGCAGCATCGAATGCCGGACTTTTGGAAAAGTTTACCAACAGCCGGTACAGAATCCATTTTTCCTATTCAAAATCGTATGACAACCCCTCAACAATCAATATATAATAATAAGTCCAAAGAATAATCCAAATCGTATGCAAAGTTGTCAACAATTATAAAAGCTAAAAGTTAAATATCAAAATACAAAGTAAAAATGGACTCGATATATAAGCGCAGGAAAACACAACCATTCGCATGAAAGTACAATTCCCAAGTGATTTCGAATCCAATCCACACAATCGAAAACAAGAGAAGCAATACAACACCATGCAAGCTTACGATAGAAGAAGCTATCAATGCATACACACGCACACACATTTGCATACACATCGTAAGCTGCTTTGCTCTCGTAAAAACAAAACCACCGAAAACGCACATGCTACACTCTTTCGCTCGCACCAGCTTCTCAATTTTTTGTATACTCTCTTGCATGTTCTCATGCTTGTACTCTCTGTACTCTCTGTTCAATAGGGTGCCAATATTGGAACCCTAGAACAAAATTTGCTTCGTATGAGAAGCAACTTCTGTATGCTATTTATTCTGTGTTATTACTCTTTTATCGCACTGGACAGAGTTGCAAGTACCATTAAAATTAGTAACGGAATTGTCACCACCATTGCCATCGGATTCATTGCCATCTATGTTCAATCCCTATCCGCACCAGCTTCAGTTAGAGCATCACCAGCACCATATAAGCATCAATAGAATCTATATCTATCGCCATCATTGTTGGCACTACCATAAGTGACAGCATCATTGCCAAAATCACTATCGTCACCTTCATTAATATCATCACCACTATTGCCCTCATCACCATTACCCTCACAATTACCGCCACCGTCATAACTATTATCACCATCATCATCATAATCGCCATCATCACAATCATCAGCTTCACCAGCATCATCAGCATCATCACCATCATCGTCATCACCAAAATCATCACCCTCATCACCATAACCACCATCATCACCATCATCACCATCATCACCATCATCACCATCATCACCATCATCACCATCATCGCCATCATCACCATCATCACCATCATCACCATCATCACCATCATCACCATCATCACCATCATCACCATCATCACCATCATCATCATCATCACCATCATCACCATCATCACCATCATCTTCTTCATCACCATCATCACCATCATCACCATCATCACCATCATCACCATCGTCACCCTCATTACCATCCTCACCCTCATCACCATCATCATCATAATCGCCATCATAATAGCCATCATCATCATAATCGCCATCATCACCATCGTCACCATCATCACCACCATCACATTCCCCACCACCATCTTCACCATCATAACCTTCATCACCATCATCACCGTCATCACCATCATCACCATCATCACCATCATCACCATCATCACCATCATCACCATCATCACCATCATCACCATCATCACCATCATCACCATCATCACCATCATCACTATCATTATCGTCATCATCATCTCCACCGTCACCATTACCACAATCATCATCATTATCACTGCCACCATCGCCACAATCATCACCGCCACTATCACTGTCACCATCAGCATCACCATCGTCAGCATCATCACCATCATCACCATCATCATCACCATTATCACCATCATCGTCATCATCATCATCAAAATCATCACCCTCATCAACATCATCACCATCATCATCATCATCATCACCATTATCACCATCATCACCATCATCACCATCATCACCATCATCACCGTCATCACCATCATCACCATCATCACCATCATCACCATCATCACCATCATCACCATCATCACCATCATCACTATCATTATCGTCATCATCATCTCCACCGTCACCATTATCACAATCATCATCATTATCACTGCCACCATCGCCACAATCATCACCACCACTATCACTGTCACCATCAGCATCACCATCACCATCGTCAGCATCATCAGCATCATCACCATCAGCACCATCATCACCGTCATCACCATCATCACCATCATCACCATCATCACCATCATCACCATCATCACCATCATCACTATCATTATCGTCATCATCATCTCCACCGTCACCATTATCACAATCATCATCATTATCACTGCCACCATCGCCACAATCGTCATCACCATCATCACCATCATCACCATCATCACCATCATCACCATCATCACCATCATCACCATCATCACCATCATCACCATCATCACTATCATTATCGTCATCATCATCTCCACCGTCACCATTACCACAATCATCATCATTATCACTGCCACCATCGCCACAATCATCACCGCCACTATCACTGTCACCATCAGCATCACCATCGTCAGCATCATCACCATCATCACCATCATCGTCATCATCATCATCAAAATCATCACCCTCATCAACATCATCACCATCATCATCATCATCATCACCATTATCACCATCATCACCATCATCACCATCATCACCATCATCACCATCATCACCATCATCACCATCATCACCGTCATCACCATCATCACCATCATCACCATCATTACCATCATCACCATCATCACCATCATCACTATCATTATCGTCATCATCATCTCCACCGTCACCATTATCACAATCATCATCATTATCACTGCCACCATCGCCACAATCATCACCGCCACTATCACTGTCACCATCAGCATCACCATCACCATCGTCAGCATCATCAGCATCATCACCATCAGCACCATCATCACCGTCATCACCATCATCACCATCATCACCATCATCACCATCATCACCATCATCACTATCATTATCGTCATCATCATCTCCACCGTCACCATCATCACCATCATCACCATCATCATCACCATTATCACCATCATCGTCATCATCATCATCAAAATCATCACCCTCATCAACATCATCACCATCATCATCATCATCATCACCATTATCACCATCATCACCATCATCACCATCATCACCATCATCACCGTCATCACCATCATCACCATCATCACCATCATCACCATCATCACTATCATCACCATCATCACCATCATTACCATCATCACCATCATCACCATCATCACCATCATCAAAATCATCACCATCATCACCATCATCACCATCATCACCATCATCACCATCAGCATCACCATCACCATCGTCAGCATCATCAGCATCATCACCATCAGCACCATCATCACCGTCATCACCATCATCACCATCATCACCATCATCACCATCATCATCATCATCACCATCATCACCATCATCACCATCATCACCATCATGATGGTCACCATCATCACCATCGTCACCTCATCAAGGTCATTGACCTCATCAAGGTCATTGACCTCATCAAGGTCATTGACCTCATCAAGGTCATTGACCTCATCAAGGTCATTGACCTCATCAAGGTCATTGACCTCATCAAGGTCATTGACCCTCAAGGTCATTGACCTCATCAAGGTCATTGACCCCTCAAGGTCATTGACCTCATCAAGGTCATTGACCCCTCAAGGTCATTGACATCGTCAAGGTCATTGACATCATCAAGGTCATTGACCCCCCAAGGTCATTGACCCCTCAAGGTCATTGACCCCTCAAGGTCATTGACCTCAGCAAGGTCATTGACCCCATCGAGGTCACCCGACCTTAATGAGGTCAATGACCTTGAGGGTTCAATGACCTTGAGGGTTCAATGACCTTGAGGGTTCAATGACATTGAGGGTTCAATGACCTTGAGGGTTCAATGACCTTGAGGGGTCAATGACCTTGATGAGGTCAATGACCTTGCCGAGGTCAATGACCTTGAGGGGTCAATGACCTTGCCGAGGTCAATGACCTTGAGGGGTCAATGACCTTGCCGAGGTGATGATGGTGACCATCATGATGGTGATGATGGTGATGATGGTGATGATGGTGATGATGGTGATGATGGTGATGATGATGATGATGATGGTGATGATGTTGATGAGGGTGATGATTTTGATGATGACGATGATGGTGATGATGATGATGATGGCGATGATGGTGATGATGCTGACGATGGTGATGCTGATGGTGACAGTGATAGTGGCGGTGATGATTGTGGCGATGGTGGCAGTGATAATGATGATGATTGTGATAATGGTGACGGTGGAGATGATGATGACGATGATGGTGATGACGGTGATGATGGTGATGAAGGTTATGATGGTGAAGATGGTGGTGGGGAATGTGATGGTGGTGATGATGGTGATGATGGTGACGATGGTGATGATGGCGATTATGATGATGATGGCGATTATGATGGCGATTATGATGGCGATTATGATGGCGATTATGATGATGATGGTGATGAGGGTGAGAATGGTAATGAGGGTGACGATGGTGATGATGGTGATGATGGTGATGATGGTGATGAAGAAGATGATGGTGATGATGGTGATGATGGTGATGATGGTGATGATGGTGATGATGGTGATGATGGTGATGATGGTGATGATGATGATGATGGTGATGGTGATGATGGTGATGATGGTGATGGGTGCGGTGATGGTGACGGTGGAGATTATGGTGATGATGGCGATGATGGTGATGATGGTGATGATGGTGATGATGGTGATGTTGGTGATGATGGTGATGATGGTGATGATGGTGATGATGGTGATGATGGTGATGATGGTGATGATGGTGATGATGGTGATGATGGTGATGATGGTGATGATGGTGATGATGGTGATGATGGTGATGATGGTGATGATGGTGATGATGGTGATGATGGTGATGATGGTGATGATGGTGATGATGGTGATGATGGTGATGATGGTGATGATGGTGATGATGGTGATGATGGTGATGATGGTGATGATGGTGATGATGGTGATGATGGTGATGATGGTGATAATGGTGATGATGATGATGATGATGATGGTGATGATGTTGATGAGGGTGATGATTTTGATGATGCTGATGATGCTGATGATGCTGATGATGCTGATGATGCTGATGATGCTGATGATGCTGATGATGCTGATGATGGTGATGATGGTGATGATGGTGATGATGGTGATGATGGTGATGATGGTGATGATGGTGATGATGGTGATGATGGTGATGATGGTGATGATGGTGATGATGGTGATGATGGTGATGATGGTGATGATGGTGATAATGGTGATGATGATGGTGATGATGTTGATGAGGGTGATGATTTTGATGATGACGATGATTGTGATGATGATGATGATGGCGATGATGGTGATGATGCTGACGATGGTGATGCTGATGGTGACAGTGATAGTGGCGGTGATGATTGTGGCGATGGTGGCAGTGATAATGATGATGATTGTGATAATGGTGACGGTGGAGATGATGATGACGATAATGATAGTGATGATGGTGATGATGGTGATGATGGTGATGATGGTGATGATGGTGATGATGGTGATGATGGTGATGATGGTGATGATGGTGATGATGGTGATGACGGTGATGATGGTGCTGATGGTGATGATGCTGATGATGCTGATGATGCTGACGATGGTGATGGTGATGCTGATGGTGATGATGGTGATGATGGTGATGATGGTGATGATTTTGATGATGGTGATGATGGTGATGATGGTGATGATGCTGATGATGGTGATGATAGTGATGATGGTGATGATGGTGATGATGGTGATGATGGTGATGATGGTGATGATGGTGATGATGGTGATGATGGTGATGATGGTGATGATGGTGATGATGGTGATGATGGTGATGATGGTGATGATGGTGATGATGGTGATGATGGTTATGATGGTGATGATGATTGTGGCAGTGATAATGATGATGATTGTGATAATGGTGACGGTGGAGATGATGATGACGATAATGATAGTGATGATGGTGATGATGGTGATGATGGTGATGATGGTGATGATGGTGATGATGGTGATGATGGTGATGATGGTGATGATGGTGATGACGGTGATGATGGTGCTGATGGTGATGATGCTGATGATGCTGACGATGGTGATGGTGATGCTGATGGTGACAGTGATAGTGGCGGTGATGATTGTGGCGATGGTGGCAGTGATAATGATGATGATTGTGATTATGGTGACGGTGGAGATGATGATCACGATAATGATAGTGATGATGGTGATGATGGTGATGATGGTGATGATGGTGGTGATGGTGATGATGGTGATGATGGTGATGACGGTGATGATGGTGATGATGGTGATGATGGTGATGATGGTGATGATGGTGATGATGGTGATAATGGTGATGATGATGATGATGATGGTGATGATGTTGATGAGGGTGATGATTTTGATGATGATGATGACGATGATGGTGATAATGGTGATGATGATGGTGATGATGGTGATGATGCTGACGATGGTGATGCTGATGGTGACAGTGATAGTGGCGGTGATGATTGTGGCGATGGTGGCAGTGATAATGATGATGATTGTGGTAATGGTGACGGTGGAGATGATGATGACGATAATGATAGTGATGATGGTGATGATGGTGATGATGGTGATGATGGTGATGATGGTGATGACGGTGATGATGGTGATGAAGGTTATGATGGTGAAGATGGTGGTGGGGAATGTGATGGTGGTGATGATGGTGATGATGGTGACGATGGTGATGATGGCGATTATGATGATGATGGCGATTATGATGGCGATTATGATGATGATCATCACCATCATCACCATCATCACCATCATCAAAATCATCACCATCATGATGGTCACCATCATCACCATCGTCACCTCATCAAGGTCATTGACCCCTCAAGGTCATCGACCTCATCAAGGTCATTGACCCCTCAAGGTCATCGACCTCATCAAGGTCATTGACCTCATCAAGGTCATTGACCTCAGCAAGGTCATTGACCCCATCGAGGTCACCCGACCTTAATGAGGTCAATGACCTTGAGGGTTCAATGACCTTGAGGGTTCAGTGACCTTGAGGGGTCAATGACCTTGAGTGGTCAATGACCTCGAGGGGTCAATGACCTCGAGGGGTCAATGACCTCGAGGGGACAATGACCTTGAGGGGTCAATGACATTGAGGGGTCAATGACCTTGAGGGGTCAATGACCTTGATGAGGTCAATGACCTTGATGAGGTCAATGACCTTGATGAGGTCAATGACCTTGATGAGGTCGATGACCTTGAGGGGTCAATGACCTTGATGAGGTGACGATGGTGATGATGGTGCCCATCATGATGGTGATGATGGTGATGATGGTGATGATGGTGATGATGGTGATGATGGTGATGATGGTGATGATGGTGATGATGGTGATGATGGTGATGATGGTGATGATGGTGATGATGGTGATGATGGTGATGATGGTGATGATGGTGATGATGGCGATTATGATGATGATGGTGATAGGGTGACGATGGTGATGATGGTGATGATGGTGATGATGGTGATGATGGTGATGATGGTGATGATGGTGAAGATTTTGATGATGCGATGATGGTGATGATGGTGATGATGGTGATGATGGTAATGAAGGTGATGATGGTGATGATGGTGATGATGGTGATGATGGTGATGATGGTGATGATGGTGATGATGGTGATGATGATGATGATGGTGATGATGGTGATGATATTGATGATGGTGATGATGGTGATGATGGTGATGATGGTGATGATGGTGATGATGGTGATGATGGTGATGATGGTGATGATGGTGATGATGGTGATGATGGTGATGATGGTGATGATGGTGATGATGGTGATGATGGTGATGATGGTGATGATGGTGATGATGGTGATGATGGTGATGGTGGTGATGATGGTGATGATGGTGATGATGGTGATGATGGTGATGATGGTGATGATGGCGATTATGATGATGATGGTGATAGGGTGACGATGGTGATGATGGTGATGATGGTGATGATGGTGATGATGGTGATGATGGTGATGATGGTGAAGATTTTGATGATGCGATGATGGTGATGATGGTGATGATGGTGATGATGGTAATGAAGGTGATGATGGTGATGATGGTGATGATGATGATGATGGTGATGATGGTGATGATATTGATGATGGTGATGATGGTGATGATGGTGATGATGGTGATGATGGTGATGATGGTGATGATGGTGATGATGGTGATGATGGTGATGATGGTGATGATGGTGAAGATTTTGATGATGCGATGATGGTGATGATGGTGATGATGGTGATGATGGTGATGGTGGTGATGATGGTGATGATGGTGATGATGGTGATGATGGTGATGATGGTGATGATGGCGATTATGATGATGATGGTGATAGGGTGACGATGGTGATGATGGTGATGATGGTGATGATGGTGATGATGGTGATGATGATGATGATGGTGATGATGGTGATGATATTGATGATGGTGATGATGGTGATGATGGTGATGATGGTGATGATGGTGATGATGGTGATGATGGTGATGATGGTGATGATGGTGATGATGGTGATGATGGTGAAGATTTTGATGATGCGATGATGGTGATGATGGTGATGATGGTGATGATGGTGATGATGGTGATGATGGTGATGATGGTGATGATGGTGATGATGGCGATTATGATGATGATGGTGATAGGGTGACGATGGTGATGATGGTGATGATGGTGATGATGGTGATGATGGTGATGATGGTGATGATGGTGAAGATTTTGATGATGCGATGATGGTGATGATGGTGATGATGGTGATGATGGTGATGATGGTGATGATGGTGATGATGGTGATGATGGTGATGATGGTGATGATGGTGATGATGGTGATGATGGTGATGATGGTGATGATGGTGATGATGGTGATGATGGTGATGATGGTGATGATGGTGATGATGGTGATGATGGTGATGATGGTGATGATGGTGATGATGGTGATGATGGTGATGATGGTGATGATGGTGATGATGGTGATGATGGTGATGATGGTGATGATGGTGATGATGGTGATGATGGTGATGATGGTGATGATGGTGATGATGGTGATGATGATGATCATGGCGATGAGTGCGGTGATGGTGACGGTAGTAATGATGGTGAGGATGGTGATTATGGCGATTATGATGATGATGGTGACGAGGGTGACGATGGTGATGATGGTGAAGATGGTGATGATGGTGATGATGGTGATGATGGTGATGATGGTGATGATGGTGATGATGGTGATGATGGTGATGATGGTGATGATGGTGATGATGGTGATGATGGTGATGATGGCGATTATGATGATGATGGTGATAGGGTGACGATGGTGATGATGGTGATGATGGTGATGATGGTGATGATGGTGATGATGGTGATGATGGTGATGATGATGATGATGGTGATGATGGTGATGATATTGATGATGGTGATGATGGTGATGATGGTGATGATGGTGATGATGGTGATGATGGTGATGATGGTGATGATGGTGATGATGGTGATGATGGTGATGATGGTGATGATGGTGATGATGGTGATGATGGTGATGATGGTGATGATGGTGATGATGGTGATGATGGTGATGATGGTGATGATGGTGATGGTGGTGATGATGGTGATGATGGTGATTATGGCGATGATGGCGATTCTGATGGTGGTGTTGGTGGTGATGGTGATGATGGTGATGATGGTGATGATGGTGATGATGGTGATGATGGTGATGATGGTGATGATGGTGATGATGGTGATGATGGTGATGATGGTGGTGATGGTGGTGATGGTGATGATGGTGATGATGGTGATGATGGTGATGATGGTGATGATGGTGATGATGGTGATGATGGCGATTATGACGATGATGGTGATAGGGTGACGATGGTGATGATGGTGATGATGGTGATGATGGCGATGACGGTGATGATGGTGATGATGGTGAAGATGGTGATGATGGTGATGGTGGTGATGATGGTGATGATTTGATTTGACGCCCCCATAGGGGCACTTTATTAACTTAATGCAAGCCTTAACAAAAATCTGGTAACTTAACTATAACTTATTAACTAGGTGGCGGCGTGGAGACGATTAAGGAGAGTGAGAAGGGTGGTGGTATAGGGCAATTCTAAGGCTGGACTTATTAAGGTGAAGGTCGAAAAGATTGGTGTTAGCTTTGCGAAGCATTCTGGACATTGGTTCATGGTAGCCATAATTTGTGCGGTGAGTGCTTATACGGAAAAGGGGTGTGGACCGAAGGTTACGCGGGTTGGTGTTAAGGGGAATCATGTGCAATAATGAAGGGCTGTCAATGTTACCACTGAGAAGGTCATGGATAAATAGAATGTCTGCAACATCACATCGTTCTTTAAGGGGTTGGAGGTTGATTAATTTTAAGCGATCCGTATAAGGTGGTAAATTAAGGGAGTCGGCCCAAGGAAGGCCACGAAGGGCAAAACGGATAAACCTGCGTTGAATGGATTCAATACGCGTAGTATGGGATTCATAAGAGGGGGACCAGACTTGGCTAGCATATTCGAGAAGGGGCCTAACGAAAGTGATGTATAATGATTTCGTAACGTAAGGATTCGAGAATTCTTTGGACCAACGTTTCACGAAACCGAGGGCAGAGTTAGCACGTTTGATAATGTTGTCGATATGGAGGCGAAAGTTGAGTTCACGGTCACAAATAACCCCTAGGTCAACCAAGAAGTTGACAGGGGGAACGGTGGTGGTGAGGAAGAGCGTTTGCGGGAGTAAGTGATGGTTTGGCATTTACTGATATTGAGCTCGAGATGGTTTTTTTGACACCAAGTAGTGAACCTGTTAAGGTCCAATTGGAGAGAGCAGGAGTCGACAGGGAAAGATATGTGTTTAAATATTTTCATATCATCAGCATATATGGAGAGCTGAGAGTTCAGAATAACGCTGTCGACATCATTAATGGTTAGAATAAATATCAGTGGACCGAGATGACTACCTTGCGGGACACCGGAGGTAGCGTTAATTGGATCAGAAATAGAAGATCTGAAGATAACGTTATATTGACGATCTTCGAGATAAGATTTGATCCATGAGATAAAACCGGGAGAGAAACCGAGGGCAGTGAGCTTGAGGAGAATAATTTGGTGAGACATTTTGTCAAAGGCTTTGCTGAAGTCAGTGGCGACAACGTCTACTTCTTTGCCAGCTTCGAGTGCACACAAACATTGTGAAACAAACTCGACTAGATTAGTGGTTGTCGATCGACCTTTTAGGAACCCATGTTGGTTAGGAGAAAATATGGGTTTGCAGTGAAAGAATAGTGCATCATAAACGATGCTCTCGAACAGTTTGGGTGCGCATGAGAGCTTGGCAATGGGACGATAGTTGGATACATCATTTTTCAGTCCTTTTTTGTGGACTGGAATGATATAAGCATATTTCCAAAACTTAGGAAAAAGTCCTTGAGAGATAGAGCTTTGAAATAGAGCAGTAAGGGGTAAAATAAGATGGTTCGCGCACTTTTTTAATACTATGGCAGGCAGACAGTCGGGACCGGGAGAGTCGTCGTCCTTTAAGTTCCGTATTTTTTCGGCGATTAGGTCGGGAGTGATGTTCAATGAAACAAGAGATGTCTGGGGGCAGTTTTTCAAATATCGAAAATAGTCGTGATCGGGTTGAAGATCTTGGTCAGTGAATGATTGGCTGAAGAAATGAGCAAAGAAATTGGCGATTACTTCGGATTCGTTGGAAGAGTTACTGAGATAGTTAAGTGTAGTGGGGTAGCTATCGGTTTTTCTTTTTGTATTAATGAAGTGGTAGAAACACTTGGGTTCAGAGATAAGGGAGGATTGCATTCTGTTCAAGTATCGGAGGTAGAGTGATTCACATAGCTGTGCAAATTTAGTGTAGGACTGCATGTAATTAGAAAGGTCTGATGCAGAGGAGGATCTAAGATAGGCGTGCCAATTTTTGTTTCTTTTATTGCGCAAAGAGCGTAGTTCCTTGGTATACCAGGGCGGAGATGAGGTATAATTCTTTTTTGGTGAGTATGGGACTGAAAGAATGAAGCAGCTGAGGATTTTGGTGTAAAATAGCGCAAGGGTTTCGTTTAGGGATATATGTGAGTTAGGGTTAAGGAGGAAGTTAAAATTAACATTGTTGAGCAGATTATTTAGTTTCGCGAAGTCAGCTTTGCGGAAATTGAAACAGTACGTATTTTCGGAGGGAAGGATAGTGAGTTTGGTCTCGAGTGAAAGAGTTACCGATAGAGGTGGATGAAGGGGGTCTAAAGTAGAGAGAAAATGGTTGCTTGGGTTAACAACGCAGTTTACGGCATCAGATGAGAAAATCAGGTCGAGTTGTCTGTCCATGTTATTGGTGATATTACTGAGTTGCAGAAGGCCGGAGTCAGAGAAATGATCCGTGAAAAGGATTTCTTTACCTGTGGAGGGGTTAGCGGCGATGTAGTGAGTCTCATCATCGGAATGAACCCATTTCAGGTGCGGGAGATTGAAATCGCCACAGATGATGATGATGTCATTGGGTTCGGTGATATCAAATATGGAGTCGACGAGATCAACGACGAGTTGGTAGCAGTGTGTGGGCTGTGAGGGTCTTAAGTAACAGCAGGCAAGATAAAGTTTCTGTTTAGGGAGTTTTATTGAGGCACTAGTGAAGTTGAAGTCAGCGGAATTCGACGATTTGAAGGGCAAGGGATCATAGCGACGGTGGATTGCTAAGAGAACTCCGCGACCGTCAGGATCGGCAGAGTTGTCGCGTCCGTCGGCCCGAAACAGAATGAAATCTGATGTGAATAACTCGCTGTCTCCAATACTGGAGCATAAATTCGTTTCAGTTAATGCAAATATATCGTAGGGTAGGATTTGGGAGTTAAGGAGTACTGCGGAGGTTTTGGTGCGTAATCCTCTGACGTTCTGATAGTACAGGGATATGTTATTATTTGATGGGTGAGGAGATGTAAGTGTATTTAGGTTAGGATTTAAAATAGTTTTTGAGATTAGAACGGGTACTTTGCAAGTGTGCAATGCGCTTTGAACTGACGTGGGCTGCGAAAGTGGAGAGGTCGTTATTTACATCAATGGGAGAAATATTAAGGCTTTCGTGAAATCGTATAAAGGTCTTTTTTAACGCGTGGGGGTCTGTGGGTAGGCCTTCTTGGTGGATTGAAACTAGGACGTTGGTTTTAGTTTTGCCGTCGATACAAATGGAGTCAGGTTTGTCGTGGAGGTAGGCCAGATAGAGGCGTACATTTTCATAGATTCTTCTGTCTCTTAAACGTGACATAACATAGCGGTCTTCGGCGTTTAGCTCGGCAAGATGTTTGGTGAGTTTGGCTGTGGGAGGGAGAAGTGGATCTAAGAAAGAGGGGGAGGTGAGAGGGAAGGTGATGATGGCGATGATGGTGATGATGGCGATGATGGTGATGATGGTGATGATGGTGATGGTGGCGATGGTGGTGATGATGGTGATGATGGTGATGATGGTGATGATGGTGATGATGGTGATGATGGCGATGATGGTGATGATGGTGATGATGGCGATGATGGTGATGATGGTGATGATGGTGATGATGGTGATGATGGTGATGATGGTGATGATGGTGATGAAGGTGATGATGGCGATGATGGTGATGATGGTGATGATGGTGATGATGGTGATGATGGTGATGATGGTGATGATGGTGATGATGGTGATGATGGTGATGATGGTGATGATGGTGATGATGGTGATGATGGTGATGATGGTGATGATGGTGATGATGGTGATGATGGTGATGATGGTGATGATGGTGATGATGGTGATGATGGTGATGATGGTGATGATGGTGATGATGGTGATGATGGTGATGATGGTGATGATGGCGATTATGATGATGATGGTGATAGGGTGACGATGGTGATGATGGTGATGATGGTGATGATGGTGATGATGGTGATGATGGTGATTTTGGCAATGATGCTGTCACTTATGGTAGTGCCAACAATGATGGCGACAGACATAGAGTCTATTGATGCTTATATGGTGCTAGTGATGGTTTAGCTGACTCTTGTGCGGATGGGGATTGTAAATGGATGGCAATGAAGCCGATGGCAATGGTGGGAATTAACGGTGGAAAAAGAACCGGGCAAGAGAGGATAAAAAAACAGACGATATCTCAGTACAGTTTGTAGTACATTTTTCAACTCAACTCTTTATGATATTCGCTTAACATTTATAGAGGATGGGGTGATGGACTTTGCGCTAGTGTAGAGTTTTGCCTTGATCGTTCGATATACAGAAACGGATTTCTTTACGGATTGGGTGTAAAATACGGTGCTGTCAAAAAGTGAAGCCACGATGTGATTATTAGCCTACAATTCGGCCAACCTGACCAGGTAATCGACCCGATTATCAATCAGCGGGCAAAACTCTTGCTAGGGGAAAAATCATCATTACAGTGAAAACTCTACGTTAAACATCCGTACTATTTTACTTACAATAGTTATGATGCAATTATAATTATAATGATGGTGATGATGGTGATGATGGCGATTATGATGATCATGGTGATAGGGTGACGATGGTGATGATGGTGATGATGGTGATGATGGTGATGATGGCGATGACGGTGATGATGGTGATGATGGTGATGATGGTGATGATGGTGATGATGGTGATGATGGTGAAGTTAAGTGGGAAGGTTATGGTCCTACACTTCTGACCATAACGACGCCGGGATAAAAAGGAAAAGAAGAAGATGATGCAATTATAATGACTTTACTGGTAATGCGTTTAGGCACATATGGATATATGTATATACATATAATAAATCTAAGTTTTAATTCATTATTTATACAGTTCATACAGATAAATGTTTGTTTATAAAATTGTGTCGAACAATGTGGGATTATCTTACGTAATATACATACATACATACATATACAGGGTGTCCCACGAGCAGTGTGCCAAAAAGCTAGAGCGTGTAGGTCTGGTCAAGACGAGAAAAAAAATCGTATGGGAGGGGGGCGTCTATTCCCCCCGTTTAGCCGGAAGGGGCAATTTTCTAAAAAAAACTGACTTAATTTGGAAAAAAAATTATTAAAAATCAACAGTTTCATCCACAATGCCGTAATGTAATTTTTTTGTAAAGCCAGAAACGTCTTCTTTCATCTTGTTTTTAAGGAAATCTGTTCTAAGGAATAGTTTTTGAGAAATTAATTTTCAAACTCAAAATTTTGCAAAAAAAATTAAAAAAAAAAATTTCGAACTATTTTTTTTCAAAATTGTATGCAATTAAGTACTAATTTTTTTCAAAAATTCAATTCTCTTGTTAGTTTTTATTTAAAAACAGAAAACCGGATGCAAAAATATATTGTAGTTTTTGAGAATTTAAAAAATAACCCAAACCATTTTTTTCTAAGAAGAACCTTTTTTTTGGTTTTAACGCGACTGGACTTGTAGGCAAATTAATGTGTGAAACATTGACCTCTTTTTTTATTATTTTTAAAAACTTCGGAGTTTTATTATAATAAATTTTCAATATGATCCCCATTTTTTAGAAGGCAAAGATTATATGTCCTTCTTCTCCTAATGGCTGCACATATCTATGCTTGACAAATTTTCCTGCAATTTGACTCCAGCGACTTCAATCCGTTCTTTCAGTTGTTCCAAAGATACTATTTCCACTTCGTAAACATAATTCTTCATGAATCCCCACACATAAAAATCTAGAGGAGTTAAATCTGGTGATCTAGGTGGCCATACCGTGGGGCCCCTTCTTCCGATCCAACGGTCACTAAAATGATCATCCAGCCAGTTTCTAACCCGTAAGCTGTAGTGTGCTGGTGCTCCATACTGCTGGTAGATTAAATTATCTGCTATGGCCAAAGAAACGTTGACCATCAAATCGGGCAAAAGGTCTCGTAGGAACTGCAGGTATGATTCTCCATTAATAACGGCATTCAAAAACCAGGGCCCGATTACAGTTTGTCCAACAATACCAAGCCAAACATAACAGCTAAAGCGGTGTTGTCATTTATTTTGTTTTTTGTTGTGTGGATTGGTGCTACTCCAATGATGTAAATTGTGGAAGTTAGTAACCCCATCTCTGGTAAACTGTGCTTTATCCGTCCAGAATATCCTTGCAAAATAGTAGCAGTAATGATCGACAAAATTCTGCTCTCAAAAACTTGTCGGTTGAGGTGAGTTCCTGAACTGACCTAAAATGGTACGGGTGTAAGTTTTCGGTATGAAGCACTCTCCATACTCTAGGTTTGGGCACTCCAAGCATAATAGCTATCCTCTTTGTACTAAGGGAGGGAGTACGTCGGACCAAATCCAAAATTCTTTTATCTAAGATTCCTGATCCATCTGTAACTGATCTTTCGCTTCTTCGATGCTCTGGCACTCCGTGTTCTCGCAGACGTCGGTGGATTCTTGAAAACATGCTACGACTGGGACACCTCCGATTGGGATATCTTTCAGCGTAGAGTCTTTCGGCTTCACGATCTCGACCATTAGCTAAACCGTAGCAGAAATGCATGTCCGTTAATTCTTCTCGAGAGTATGAGTTTGACATCGTAATGTGTTGATGAGTTAGCATCCAATTTGGAAATGGTTTTTTATTAAAAATGCGATGCCTTTTATTTACATTTTAGTTGCAAATATTTTGTTTTTCATAAAGAAAAATTGCGGTTTTATTGTCTTAAGGTCCTAACGGGTAGAACCCATTGGCGGCGGGCGGACCGAGACGAAATTGGCAGGTCAGTTTTCAGGCGTTATCAATGAGAAAAAAGGATTAATCCAGGGTTATTCCAATACTGTGTCTCTTTATTGTATCCTCATAAAACTCCGATTTTTTTAAAAATAATAAAAAAGAGGTCAATGGTTCATACATTAATTTGCCTACAAGTCCAGTCCCGTTAAAACCAAAAGAAAAGGTTTTTCTTAGAAAAAAATGGTTCGGGTTTTTTTTTAATTTCTCAAAAACTACAAGACATTTTTGCATCCGGTTTTCTGCTTTTAACTAAAAACTAATGAGAGCATTGAATTTTTGAAAAAAAATTAGTACTTAATTACATACAATTTTGAAAAAGAATAGTTCGAAATTTTTTTTTTCAATTTTTTTTCAAAATTTTGAGTTTGAAAATTTATTTCTCGAAAACTACTCCTTGGAACAGCTTCATTTAAAATCAGTATGAAAGAAGAGGTTTCTGGCTTTACAAAAAGGTATATCGTGGCATTGTGGATGTAACTGTTGATTTTTAATAATTTCTTTCCAAATTAAGTAAATTTTTTAGAAAATTGCCCCTCCCGGCTAAACGGGAGGGAATAGACGCCCCCCTCCCATACGATTTTTTTTTTGTCTTGACCAGACCTACACGCTCTAGCTTTTTGACATACTGCTCGTGGGACACCCTGTATATGTATGTAGTGAAAAAAAAAATTATATTTTAGTAGTATGTATCAAGAATTCAGCAAATGAATAATAGTACTCGTATACTTATACATGGTAAGCTTCTCCGTTTATTTCCGATTATCCTTCACAAAAATGGTTTGGGTTTAAGTCCACAAAATGAAAATATGAAAATAGAAAATTCAAATTTGCATTATATATTTGTATTGTTATGAGGATCGCCACCTTGATTTGTATCAAGCTCAAAGTCTACTTCACACCTATATGGCCTCATATTAGCTGGCGATGATACACCTTTATACATATGCCATTCGCGTCAATTGTAGACCATCGATATCGCCGATAACGTAACGATCATTAGGAAGGACTTCTTTTACCTCATAAGGACCTCTGTATCTCGCGAATAGTTTTTTGTTAACACCAGGAGTTGTTACTACATTTTTTATCATAACATAATCACCCTTTTTATAAGTTAGTGGCTGCTTATGCCGTTTATCGTAGTATATCTGATTCTTTTCGATATTTCTTACGGCTTCGGCTCTTGTGCTATCTATGTCCGCTCTTTTATCTTCTATTGTGTTAGTTAAAAACTCCATAATCTTATCGCAAAGTACCCCTTTTTGATTCCTACCAAACAAAAGCATGCTGGGTGTAAAACCTGTACTCCTACTCAAAGTATTATTAAGAGTATACATACTCTATCTTGGCTATATGCTTGTCCCATTCCACAGTTGACTGAGCGTCGCATTCTTTCGCCAACATTGGAACAAGAATTCGGTTGATCCGCTCGACTTGCCCATTCGACTGGGGAGAATGTGTTGCAACTTTTGTATGTTCAACATTACTTTTGCTTAGAAATTCGGAAAATTCTTTAAATGTAAAGGATGATCCACGATCCGAAACTATTCTATTTGGCCTGGAATAGTTTTCGAAATATAAATTTAGACAAGCTATCACCTCTTTACTGGGTACAATTTAATAAACTTTGTAAAACCATCGATAACCAAGAAAATATACTTTTTCTGGGAACGTGAATTCGCCAAGCGGCCAAGGTGGTCAACGTATAGGCTATCAAAAGGAATATCTCCCTTAGGTATTGAGTGGAGATTACCTTGAAGTTTTCCAGACTCAGGAGAAAAATAGATACACTTGAGGCAACTCTTGAAGTACTGTCTTATTTTCTCCTTCATTTTCGGAAACCAATAGCACAGAATAAATATTATACAGAAGTCGCATCTCAGCCTGCGATGATTTTTCACTTTATGGTGCGGGCGGAACAACTGAAGGGAAGATCAAGCAACGAGAGAGCAAGCATGATCAGAGAGTAACAACCAGAGAGCAGCCACGATCAGAGAGAATCAACGAGAGAGCAATCTTAAAATGTTTATGTGTGTGTGTGTATTGTGTTGCTATCCAACGTCGTGAATGCACGTGGTGTTGACAAAATTTTGTTTCAAGTTTTAGATTTCTATATTTAGTTTTCTTCAGTTGAAAGTTGCGCTTTTCGATGTAAACTAAAAGGGCCGGGTAACACCAATTAACGTTATTCCATTATTTGGGATTTTTGTGCAAATTTCAATCTGATATATGTAGGGAAGAATAACCCAAAAACTTTAGTGCGACAGGATTTTAAGTTTGCGGGCTTTAGTAAATTTTTTTTTCTCTGAAGCCCACGAGCAATGCTTCCTCAAGAGTACTAAGATCATGAAGTCCAATATTATTTCCTTATGATCAGAACATGTGGAAAACCATTGCGGTGTGGCATTTTTGCATTTGGATTTTATCAAGTTTTTTATACCAACAGTTTGTGGTTGTGTGTCAAAAATATTGCTAAACACTGTAATATGTTTCTTGCTAATTTCCAAGAAAATTTGTGAAGGAGCAACGAGGTTACCAAAATCTTTAAGAGAATTGTAATTTTTATGAAATATGAAAAGCTCACTAGGAACTGTTAATACTTCGTCTTCTTTTCTCAATATAGAAACACAAATATCGCAGTTAATTTTCGGTATCATTTTGTAGACGATATAACCTATGAAGTATCTTAAAGACGCCAAATCGATACTAAATTCCGAACAATTCTGAAAGTCATCATTTAATACGAAATCATCAATGATTTCTATGTTAATATCTATTTCAGAGTTTTCGTTTCGACTGAGTTCTTCATTATATCTGTCTATGTCTAACTCCATATTTGACAAAATATTTGAATGCGTTTCAAATGTGGTATCACTCAGCTCTTCACAGTTACTATAAGAACTCAACATTAAGCGTGCTAATAAAGTGTTTATATCAGCAACTGAGGGGTTAATATTATTTCCACCCTTTTGTCTTAGAACCGAGAACATATTTTCGAGCTTATCTTGGTTTAATGCTCTTGTCATTAAAAAAAATATTGAGGATTTTTTTTGAAATAGCTCGTTTACTAATTGTAATACAGCGTTTGAGGTAAATTTCATTCCATCTACAAAAATACTTTTTTCTTTTTGTCAACAAATGAGATTTCATTGAGGTATTCAAGAAAGAATTTTATATATTCGTGTGATGGACTGTTAAGTTGAACTGCAGACTTATAACAATTCTTTGAAGATAGCGAACCACTATTTAGGCAGTCAAATATTTTGTCAATATTTCCTATGAAGCATGCCGTAGATAAACAAACTTCTTTTGAGCAACTTTTAAAGCCTACTGTCTCAATAACAGTTTTAATTGCTGCTTGAACAGTCCTACTAAAAATTTGGGTGGCTAGTTTTACTTTCATTTTTTTCGAAAGAGTTCGGAAATATGTGCTGGCTTGTAAGTTTAAGACACATTTTTGTATTAGATTTGCACTCCATTTCCCATAGTTCCTTAACTACTTTAAAACTAGCAACTCCATTTGGTGTTGTAAGGTCACATTGAAGCCAACCATTTCTTAATGATTTGATTAGATGTGGAAAATCATATACACAGACAGTTTTACTACCATTATACATAAAATAGGGTTTTTCTAAAGTAGCTCCCAATTCCAAGAAACACTTCCTGTTAGAGGACCCTTGGTCACAAATTACAACTTTAACTATGATGCCAAAACTGTTCAAAATTGCTAAATTTCGTAATATGTATTATCTTTTTTAGTAAATCGGCAGAAAGTCCATCGTATGCAAAGTTGTCAACAATTATAAAAGCAACAATTCAAAATCAAAAATAGAGTTAAATATCAAAATTCAAAGTAAAAATGGAGTCGATATACTATAAGCGCAGGAAAACACAACCATTCGCATGAAAGTACAATTCCCAAGTGATTTTGAATCCAATCCACACAATCGAAAACAAGAGAAGCAATACAACACCATGCAAGCTTACGATAGAAGAAGCTATCAATGCATACACACGCACACACATTTGCATACACATCGTAAGCTGCTTTGCTCTCGTAAAAACAAAACCACCGAAAACGCACATGCTACTCTCTTTCGCTCGCACCAGCTTCTCAATTTTTTGTATACTCTCTTGCATGTTCTCATGCTTGTACGCTCTGTTCAATAGGGTGCCAATATTGGAACCCTAGAACAAAATTTGCTTTGTATGAGATGCAACTTCTGTATACTATTTATTCTGTGATAGGATGTACTATGTACCTAATGGCATTATTGATGGGGTTGCCACTTAGATTTATTACTATCTAACTATTACAATTAGGACAAAACTATTACTATCAATTCATGTATATACTTGCCAGATGTAAATGTTTTACATTTATTACACCCTTTTTTTTTATTTTTACTATTTACTATTATGTTTACATCAACAATTCAATATTACTTATTTTATTCTTAATCATAACCATATCGTTTAGGTGGACGAACAATGCGACCACTCCTTGTGCTATAATTGTCACTAGTATTAATTACTGATTTGAACTCATTATTA
Source organism: Merodon equestris (assembly GCA_958301585.1). NCBI lineage: Eukaryota > Metazoa > Arthropoda > Insecta > Diptera > Syrphidae > Merodon > Merodon equestris. The sequence goes on from OY284416.1 coordinate 50,339,054, forward strand.
TTTTCAGATGTTTCGGATCCCGAGTCACCGACAGACTCCGTATTTGTCTGAGCAGGTCCTGCCGTTGATTTTGGTTCGTCCACATTCACTTTAGGATTATTTTCTATGTTCATATTTTCATCAATTAGAAATTCGCTAGTGTCAAATCCTTTATTTGATGTCTTAGCAATAAATCTACGATTTCTTCTATAATATTATCAAAACAATCTCTTACAATATATGATCTCTATACGATACCAGTAACAGTGCCATAGATCCATTCTTTTTCATTCTTTTTAAATATAACTTGATCCCCAATATCTAGGGCAGGTAGTGCCTTAGCATTTTTATCATAATAATATTTCTGGTTTCGCTTCTTCTTTTCTATTTTACTTTGGACAATCTGCTCACCTACATTGTTCCGACAAAGCAATGCGTTTGAAATTGGTAGCTTTGTTTTTGTTACTCTTCCAAAAAATAACTCGGATGGTGAATAATGCATACTCGCTATCGGAGTCGAATTGTATTCCAAAATTCTGTATTGGAATTGATCAGTTTCGCCTGTTTCCATACATCGTTTTAAAATATTCTTAGTAAAAGCGACCCCTTTTTCTGCAAGTCCATTACTCTGAGCATATCTAGGACTTGAAAATTTTAAGACAATATTGAATTCATTCGCAAATAACTCAAATTCATATGAGCCAAATGGGCTATTGTCACATTTAATGATTGTGGGGAAACCAACAATGTTAAATATATGCGAAATTACCTCAATGATATGTTTTGATGGTTTGTTTTTAAGTTTTTGGGCAAAAATAAAATTTTAATATGAATCAATTACGGATATGTAGTCCTGACCAGCGTATTGAAACAAATCCATAGCCAGTATGTGGAATGGGTATTCAGGCGAAATTTCCTGCAATAATGGTTCCTTTTGATTATTACGTCTAATTTGTTCACAGGTTTCACAAGATGAGACCAAGTCCTTTATTTGCTTAGACATGCCAGGCCAGAAGTATTTCATTCTTGCCGAAGAAAGAGATTTTTCGATGCCCAGATGTGGACCATGAACCATTTTTGTTATTTTTTCCTGCAATTTATGTGGGATAACTAATCGAGGATCTTTAAACAAGAGCCCAGTGCAGCTCATCCTTATATTTGTGAAATGCTTGAGAGAAACTATCGAGCTGGTGAAATTTTGGCCAGCCTTTCATAACGTATGTGCGTATCCGATTGTACATATTTCTCATCCTGGCCTAAAATTGATAAATAGTAATCAAGGTTTTCTTTTGATAAGCAAGCCGATTTTGTAACCATATGAATGACGCCTGATAAATCCCTGAATTCCGTATTATCTGACAATTGAGCACGTGAAAGGCAGTCAGCTACTAACATTTGCTTTCCGGGCTTATAAACTAATTGCATTAGAGGATACTTTAACAAAAACATAAACAATCTTTGTAAACGTGGTGGAACATCATCAATGTCACGTTTTATTAGGACCTCTAGTGGTTTGTAGATAGATAGATAGATAGATAAATTTTATTCTTATAAATTAATTGAAGAAAATACAAACAACAGGATTGAAATACATGGTGACGAAATATAAGAATAGGTAGTGACATTCAGTATTTAAATACAAGTGTAAAAATAGTGTAGAAAGCCACTTCAATTATATGAGACTATACTAAATATGTTAAAAATGGGTGGGGTGATCATAAAAATTAAAAATAAATAAATAATCTCTAAGCATTATAAGAAACAAGAACCAAAATTAACTATTACAAACGAAAATATAAATAAAGATAATAAAAAAAAAAGAAAAAAAGAGACAAGTCATTGAGTGAGACATAAACAAATTAAACCCAGACAGATTCTAAGGCCACATAGTCAAAACTAAAGAGCCATATTTTTATGCGCTTAAAGAACATTCCAGGTATTGTAAGTGTCCTAATAGACTGAGGCAATGCATTAAATAGTCGAAAAGAAAGAACAGAGAAAAAGTTACGATATGCAGTGGTACGGAAATTGGGTACGGAAAAAGTGTTAAGACAGGTTACCATGTAGATTATAACATGAAATTAAACGAAAATTACGATTACCAGACTTCATAGAGAACATTTTTAGCACCTTAAAACAATACAAGTGACAAACAGGAAGAATTTTGAGTTCATGGAACAGGGGAAAGCTGGAATGTCTTCCAGATTTACGACACATTTTCGTAAGGACACTTTTCTGCAAAATCAACAGTGGTTTAATTCTGTTTCGACACACGCCTCCCCAACAAGCGATTCCATACTGTAACTTGGAATGGAAAATACCATAATAAATCATTTTTAAAAGCTTAGTAGAACATAAGTTACGTATATAATAAAAATGTCGAGGGGTGCATCGAAAATATTTTTTCAGAGTATTAATGTGATTCGCAAAACTCATCCTAGAATCAAGGATAAGCCCCAGATACCTAAATTCATCTACTCTCTCAACTTTAGACAATATTTTCACAAAAAGAGGGAGATGAAGAACCAGACGCATAATGGCAATTATACATTTTATATCTAAGACACTCAGGTGCATGAAAATATATATTAGCATCCAAGAAGTCCGAGGAAGATAAGCTAAAAAACATTATCTTAGTTTTAGGGCTTATTACTAAAAGATGTTCCGCAAACCAGTGTCTCAATAAATATAGATCCCAATTGATATCAGAGACTAGGTCCAGAGGACTGTTAGAGCCATAAGTAAAGTCAATGTCATCCGCAAAAGCAGTTGGAGAACCCTTGAAATTAAGAGCAAGAAGCGAGTTGATATAGACCAAAAACAGAATCGGACCCAAGACCGAGCCTTGTGGTACACCTACGTTGGAGAGCTTTATTTCACTTCTAATATCATCTATTTTCACTTGTTGTGCCCTATTTTTAAGATATGACTTGAACCAATTGAGTATAAATCCACGAAATCCAGCTTTTTCCAGTTTACTTAACAAGATGTTGTGGTTGACCATGTCGAATGCTTTGGTGATGTCAATAAATAAACCAGCAGTAACTTTTTTCCCATCGAGGTGTGACATTATAAGAGAGCAAAACTGTAAAAGCGCATCTTCTGCCGATTTACCTCTCAAAAACCCAAAATGATTAGGATTGAAAAATTTGGTTTTGTCTAAAAAACTCAATAATCTTTTTTTTATTAGTTTTTCAAAAATTTTGCTGAACACTGAAAGAAGTGAGATGGGCCTATAGTTACCGATATCTTCTGGGGCCCCTTTTTTAAATAAGACATTCGGGAAAAACTCCTTCAAACGCGCAACGATTATATAATTTTTCCAGGACATCCACTGTGAAACATGCAATTTTTTTAAGCAGATAGTTAGTGGAGAGATTCCATCAGCTCCACACGTAGACGAATTAGGTAAGTTACCAATAATTTTCAAAATTTCAAGAGCAGTTATGGGTTGAAAAACAAAACCATTACTATGCAACGGTTCACCACATCCACGAATGTAAAGACAAGTACAATTAATCGATTTGACTGTACTGGATTGTAGGCTGCAGCCAACATTAGCAAAATAACAATTAAAAGCGTTAGACATAGCAACTTTGTCATAAATTAAAGAATTTTCAACACGAATACAAGTGGGTTTTTTATAGGCCGTTGATTTATTCAATAAACTATTTACTACTCGCCATTCGTTTTTTAAATTTCCCTGTGCAGAGCTGAATTTAGTACGGTAATAGTTATCGCGGCAAATTGGTATCTCTTTCTTAAGATCAGCACACAGTTTCTTATATCTTCTTTTTAGACCCTGGTTTGCAGGATACTTTTTGCACTTAATTCTGAGTTTATTTTTATATACAACTTTTCTAAGTAAAAGATTAGATATCCAAGGTTTAAGTCTTTTAGCGGATTTTATTGAGGGCTGAACAGAGGAGCAAGATAGAATATGCTTCCTAAGAGAGTCAATGAAGACTATAAAAGCAGTAGATGGATCTCTACAATTAAAAACATCAATCCAAGATTCAAAGCATAAACAATTTTTCAATCTGTTAAAGTCAACTCGCATTTTTCTATGGTGGGGATTAGGAGTTCGAGAACCACTGGTTTTAGAGATAGTTATTAATAGTCCTGTCATGCAATGATCAGTAACTTTAAAATCAAAGACACATTTTTTACACTCTATGGGCGCTACGTTACTGAAACGCCCATAAATGTGATCTAAACAGCTTCCCGAAGTAGGTCTAGTGGGTTCATTGATAAAGAAAGCTAGACCATGCGAAGAAAGTAATGACAGGTAGCTAGAGACAGTTTCATTATCTTCCAATGTATTAATATTAAAATCTCCTACTATAATTAGATTTTTTGATTTTTCTCTAATTTAAAGATCAGAAAATTCGTTTAAAAAAGTAGCAACATTAAACAAATGCAGTCTATAGACACAAAAAAACACAAACGTAACTTGGTTAATTTCAATAGAAACTTTTAAAACATCAGCACTTGAAATATTAACGCGCAAGACATCAAGAATTAGTTGTACATCTTTGATAAAACAACCCACTCCACCTGCAGCGTAACTTTCATTTGTTTTAGAGACAAACTTGAACCCGGGAATAAAATAATCATCATTCTCAAAGTCATATATCCAAATTTCAGACACAAAGACAATATCTGAAACGCAAGCAAAAGAATCAAGATGAGTGACAAGAGATGTAAAATTTTCTCTCATACTTCTAATATTCTTGTGAACAATAAAAAGTTTATCATTGCAGAACGTACAATTATTAAAAACTATATCACAGTTGGAATTACTTAAATTGGGGGAAGAGAAGTCATCAAGAAAATCCGTATTAAAATACATAATTTAAAGCATAAAATCGAGCGCACTAAATGCGAGCAAGATCATTGAAAGATTTAATCGAAATGACTTTTCCCCCCTCAACCTTTCTCATAAGAATTTGATTATTGCTAAACCATACATATTTTCCGCCTTTCTGCTTCGTTGTTTCCTTTGTTTTCATTAAGAGAGCCTGAGTAAACTTTGTGAGAGCATTATTGATGAAGATTCTGGTACCGCTCCCTTTTTTGGTGCTACTTCCACTGTTCACTGGAGGTCCATCAATGCCAGACGCATTTGTGTTGAGATTGTTTTTGTTATTCGTCTTTGCGCACATCATTCGTTGCTTTTTTGTTAGTCCGGTATTACACGTTTCAATAGTTGCTGGCAACTTTTGCTTATTTTCTTTTGTGTTTTCTGTCCGTGTTGCCTTTATCTTTACACGTTTCAACACAGAGCTCGCAACAAAGTGACACTTAACGTGCATTTTCTTTTTGATTCATTTCCCAGAGTTGTTTGAGTTGTTGTTGCACTCGAAATCTGGCGAATGAGAAAAAGGAGAAATGGCAAAAAATGAGAAAATAACAAAGGGAAACGTCAAAGTGTTGCCGGTACAGGCAACACGACCTACCCCGGATGCCTCTCACTTCTCTTACCCCCAAGTTCGTGTTGCCGCGGCAACTATTGAAACGTGTAATACCGGACTTAGACTAGCGAATCGTAGACAGATGATCGTTTTTAGGCCAGAGGAGGATTTTGCTTGTGTTTTCTTCACGTAGCAATTCTCAATTTCTTTGTCGGGAACATCGATAGACAAGGCTTTGGTGAAAATTTGTTGTGCAGTCTTGATAGCATTGGAGTCAGTGACGTTTGAAACACCTACAATTTCTATTGAGTTGCTGAGAAGATTTTGCTGTTGCCAGTTAAGCTTGCTTTCCAAAATATTGACTCTCGATTTAAGTGCAGCATTTTCAGTTCGCAACTCATTTAGCTGTAGCAAGAACTGATAGTTAATATCCTCCAACTTCAAGAGTTTCTCGTAGACCCTCTGAAGAGTGCAATGGTCCTCGGTGGCATTGTTGTGAATGGGCTCAGCAACTGATGAAAGAATGTTACTTCTGGTCGGTTGCGGACAATTGCCATTAGATGTAGACGGCTCACTGTTATTGTTCGGTTTATGTACCACAGACACTGGCAAATGAAGAGAACGGCATCTTAGCACTGAACATTTGTCACAACGAAATGGCGTAGCACTGGCCTTAAGATAATCCACATCGTCTTTCGAAATATTGACACAAGCATAGTGAAAAAAATGTTTGCACTCACTGCAGTTAATTTTTGTAGAACAACTGCGATCTATTTTTTGTGAACAAACTAGGCAGTTCATCTTATAAGATTATTGAATTAATAAAAGAAAAAGTTCTAAATGATCCGCACCCCACGACAGTCAGATCTTCACTGTGGTCGCTTTCGACGGTAAACTCACGACCATATAGAAAAAAATGAAATCGTTGACAAGAGAAAGCCACTGCTAACAGTTCCTTCTAGATTTGTGCCCACTTTTGTTCAGATTTACTTAATGTACGCGAAGCGTATGCGACTGGATGACCCTCCTGTATTAAAACACAACCTATTCCTTCTTTGGATGCATCTGTTTGAACAGTCACAGGTTTATTTGGGTCATAGATCGCAAGAACTGGATCAGATGCGATAATTTTCAAAAGTGTCTTCATTTCAGTTTCATGGTCGTGAGTCCAACAGAACTTACAGTCGTTCCGAATTAAATTACGCAGAGCGGCTGTTTACTGTGATAAATTTGGTATAAATTTCCCTAAATACTTAAAAAGGCCTAACATTCTCATGACATCATGTTTGTTTTCCGGCCTTTTCATGTTTAAAATTGCATCGCGATATGCTTCTGGAGACCTTATTTGACCGTTTTTTAAGATCTGCTCCATAAACTTGATCTGTGGTTTCTTGTATTGTATTTTCTCTGCATTGAACTTAATGTTGTTCGCTCGCGCCCGTTCAATAACTAGCTTTAAAATCTGGTCGTGTTCCATTTCTGTTTCTGCAGCGATTCTAATGTCATCAAAATAGACGACTACTCCTGGAATGTCCCCAAAAATCTGTACCATTCTCCGCTGAAACATTTCAGGAGCACAATTTAGGCCAAAAGGTACCCTATTGAACTTGTATCTACCAAAAGGAGTCATAAACGTTGTTAACTCAGAGCTATTTTTATCTAATTTCATATGCCAAAATCCACTTGAAAGATCAAGTACCGTAAAAATAACTTTTCCTTTTAATTTGCTTAAAAAATCGTCTATAGTTGGGATTACAAAATGTTCTCTTTTAATACATGCATTTAAAGGTTTCGGATCTAGACATAAACGCAACTTTCCATTGGGTTTTTCAACCACTTGCAAATTATTTACCCATTCAGTTGGATAAGCAACTGGCGAAATTACTTTCATTTCGACCATTTTTTGTAGTTCGTGCTTCAATTTCTCGACTAGACTTAAAGGAACACGTTTTTTGTAGTGCAACACTGGTTTTGAGTTTTATATCAATTCGATATTCATGCTACCCGGAAGTTCCCCTAACCCCTCAAAAAGATCCTGATTCTCTTCTATAAATTCCTCAACTGTTTTAGGCAAAGTAATCGAGTTTATATCTAATCGAGTTATTAGATTAATTTCAACGCATGTTTCTAAACCGAGTACAGGTTCACATGCGTCATCGACAACTACGAGTAGAAACTGAGCAGATTGTTCCATGTGCGAAATAGGATCAACACAGTTTAATGTAACTGAACCAAAAAATTTTATTCTATTCCCATTGTATAGTCGTTGACACAAAAATTATTTTCTTCATTTGACAATTTGATTTGAAATCTTTTTATTAAGCTGAGTGGTATGCAATTGACATCTGCACCGGTATCGATTTTGAATTTGACGTCATGATTATTAATGTAATAATTTTTTTTCCATCTTGATATGTTCTCCACCGTCACCATTACCGCACTCATCACCGTCATCACCATCATCACCATCATCACCATCATCACCATCATCACCATCATCACCATCATCACCATCATCACCATCATCACCATCATCACCATCATCACCATCATCACCATCATCACCATCATCACCATCATCACCATCATCACCATCATCACCATCATCACCATCATCACCATCATCACCATCATCACCATCATGACCAAAATCATCATCATGACCACCATCACCATCATCACCATCATCACCATCATCACCATCATCACCATCGTCACCCTATCACCATCATCATCATAATCGCCATCATCACCATCATCACCATCATCACCATCATCACCATCATCACCATCATCACCATCATCACCATCATCACCATCATCACCATCATCACCATCATCACCATCATCACCATCATCACCATCATCACCATCATCACCATCATCACCATCATCACCATCATCACCATCATCACCATCATCACCATCATCACCATCATCACCATCATCACCATCATCACCATCATCACCATCATCACCATCATCACCATCATCACCATCATCACCATCATCACCATCATCACCATCATCACCATCATGACCAAAATCATCATCATGACCATCATCACCATCATCACCATCATCACCATCATCACCATCATCACCATCGTCACCCTCGTCACCGTCATCATCATAATCGCCATAATCACCATCCTCACCATCATTACCATCATCACCATCATCACCATCATCATCATCATCACCATCATCACCATCATCACCATCATCACCATCATCACCTTCATCAACATCATCACCATCATCACCACCATCACCATCATCACCATCTTCACCATCATCACCATCATCACCATCATCAGCATCATCACCATCATCACCATCATCACCATTATCACCATCATCACCATCATCACCATCATCACCATCATCACCATCATCACCATCATCACCATCATCACCATCATCACCATCATCACCATCATCACCATCATCACCATCATGACCAAAATCATCATCATGACCACCATCACCATCATCACCATCATCACCATCATCACCATCATCACCATCATCACCATCGTCACCCTATCACCATCATCATCATAATCGCCATCATCACCATCATCACCATCATCACCATCATCACCATCATCACCATCATCACCATCATCACCATCATCACCATCATCACCATCATCACCATCATCACCATCATCACCATCATCACCATCATCACCATCATCACCATCATCACCATCATCACCATCATCACCATCATCACCATCATCACCATCATCACCATCATCACCATCATCACCATCATCACCATCATCACCATCATCACCATCATCACCATCATCACCATCATCACCATCATCACCATCATCACCATCATCACCATCATGACCAAAATCATCATCATGACCATCATCACCATCGTCACCCTATCACCATCATCATCATAATCGCCATCATCACCATCATCACCATCATCAGCATCATCAGCATCATCAGCATCATCACCATCATCACCATCATCAGCTTCACCAGCATCATCAGCATCATCAGCATCATCGTCATCATCAAAATCATCACCCCCATCAACATCATCATCACCATCATCACCATCATCACCATCTTCGCCATCTTCGCCATCATCACCGTCATCGCCGTCATCGCCACATCATCACCATCATCACCATCGTCACCCTCATCACCATCGTCACCATCATCACCATCATCACCATCATCACCATCATCACCATCATCACCATCATCACCATCATCACCATCATCACCATCATCACCATCATCACCATCATCACCATCATCACCATCATCACCATCATCACCATCATCACCATCATCACCATCATCACCATCATCACCATCATCACCATCATCACCATCATCACCATCATCACCATCATCACCATCATCACCATCATCACCATCATCACCATCATCACCATCATCACCATCATCACCATCATCACCATCATCACCATCATCACCATCATCACCATCATCACCATCATCACCTTCATCACCATCTTCACCATCATAACCATCATCACCGTCATCGCCATCATCAGCATCATCACCATCATCAAAATCATCACCATCATCACCATCATCACCATCGTCACCCTATCACCATCATCATCATAATCGCCATCATCACCATCATCACCATCATCAGCATCATCAGCATCATCAGCATCATCAGCATCATCACCATCATCACCATCATCAGCTTCACCAGCATCATCAGCATCATCGTCATCATCAAAATCATCACCCCCATCAACATCATCATCACCATCATCACCATCTTCGCCATCTTCGCCATCATCACCGTCATCGCCGTCATCGCCACATCATCACCATCATCACCATCATCACCATCGTCACCCTCATCACCATCGTCACCATCATCACCATCATCACCATCATCACCATCATCACCATCATCACCATCATCACCATCATCACCATCATCACCATCATCACCATCATCACCATCATCACCATCATCACCATCATCACCATCATCACCATCATCACCATCATCACCATCATCACCATCATCACCATCATCACCATCATCACCATCATCACCATCATCACCATCATCACCATCATCACCATCATCACCATCATCACCATCATCACCATCATCACCATCATCACCATCATCACCATCATCACCATCATCACCATCATCACCATCATCACCATCATCACCATCATCACCATCATCACCATCATCACCATCATCACCATCATCACCATCATCACCATCATCACCATCATCACCATCATCACCATCATCACCATCATCACCATCATCACCATCATCACCATCATCACCATCATCACCATCATCACCATCATCACCATCATCACCATCATCACCATCATCACCATCATCACCATCATCACCATCTTCGCCATCTTCGCCATCATCACCGTCATCGCCGTCATCGCCACATCATCACCATCATCACCATCATCACCATCGTCACCCTCATCACCATCGTCACCATCATCACCATCATCACCATCATCACCATCATCACCATCATCACCATCATCACCATCATCACCATCATCACCATCATCACCATCATCACCATCATCACCATCATCACCATCATCACCATCATCACCATCATCACCATCATCACCATCATCACCATCATCACCATCATCACCATCATCACCATCATCACCATCATCACCATCATCACCATCATCACCATCATCACCATCATCACCATCATCACCGTCATCGCCGTCATCGCCACATCATCACCATCATCACCATCATCACCATCATCACCATCATCACCATCATCACCATCATCACCATCATCACCATCATCACCATCATCACCATCATCACCATCATCACCATCATCACCATCATCACCATCATCACCATCATCACCATCATCACCATCATCACCATCATCACCATCATCACCATCATCACCATCATCACCATCATCACCATCATCACCATCATCACCATCATCACCATCATCACCATCATCACCATCATCACCATCATCACCATCATCACTATCATTATCGTCATCATCATCTCCACCGTCACCATTATCACAATCATCACCATCATCACCATCATCATCATCATCACCATCATCACCATCATCACCATCATCACCATCATCACCATCATCACCATCATCACCTTCATCACCATCTTCACCATCATAACCATCATCACCGTCATCGCCATCATCAGCATCATCACCATCATCAAAATCATCACCATCATCACCATCATCACCATCGTCACCCTATCACCATCATCATCATAATCGCCATCATCACCATCATCACCATCATCAGCATCATCAGCATCATCAGCATCATCACCATCATCACCATCATCAGCTTCACCAGCATCATCAGCATCATCAGCATCATCGTCATCATCAAAATCATCACCCCCATCAACATCATCATCACCATCATCACCATCATCACCATCTTCGCCATCTTCGCCATCATCACCGTCATCGCCGTCATCGCCACATCATCACCATCATCACCATCGTCACCCTCATCACCATCGTCACCATCATCACCATCATCACCATCATCACCATCATCACCATCATCACCATCATCACCATCATCACCATCATCACCATCATCACCATCATCACCATCATCACCATCATCACCATCATCACCATCATCACCATCATCACCATCATCACCATCATCACCATCATCACCATCATCACCATCATCACCATCATCACCATCATCACCATCATCACCATCATCACCATCATCACCATCATCACCATCATCACCATCATCACCATCATCACCATCATCACCATCATCACCATCATCACCATCATCACCATCATCACCTTCATCACCATCTTCACCATCATAACCATCATCACCGTCATCGCCATCATCAGCATCATCACCATCATCAAAATCATCACCATCATCACCATCATCACCATCGTCACCCTATCACCATCATCATCATAATCGCCATCATCACCATCATCACCATCATCAGCATCATCAGCATCATCAGCATCATCACCATCATCACCATCATCAGCTTCACCAGCATCATCAGCATCATCGTCATCATCAAAATCATCACCCCCATCAACATCATCATCACCATCATCACCATCATCACCATCTTCGCCATCTTCGCCATCATCACCGTCATCGCCGTCATCGCCACATCATCACCATCATCATCATCATCACCATCGTCACCCTCATCACCATCGTCACCATCATCACCATCATCACCATCATCACCATCATCACCATCTTCGCCATCTTCGCCATCATCACCGTCATCGCCGTCATCGCCACATCATCACCATCATCACCATCATCACCATCGTCACCCTCATCACCATCGTCACCATCATCACCATCATCACCATCATCACCATCATCACCATCATCACCATCATCACCATCATCACCATCATCACCATCATCACCATCATCACCATCATCACCATCATCACCATCATCACCATCATCACCATCATCACCATCATCACCATCATCACCATCATCACCATCATCACCATCATCACCATCATCACCATCATCACCATCATCACCATCATCACCATCATCACCATCATCACCATCATCACCATCATCACCATCATCACCATCATCACCATCATCACCATCATCACCATCATCACCATCATCACCATCATCACCATCATCACCATCATCACCATCATCACCATCATCACCATCATCACCATCATCACCATCATCACCATCATCACCATCATCACCATCATCACCATCGTCACCCTATCACCATCATCATCATAATCGCCATCATCACCATCATCACCATCATCACCATCATCACCATCATCACCATCATCACCATCATCACCATCATCACCATCATCACCATCATCACCATCATCACCATCATCACCATCTTCACCATCATCACCATCGTCACCCTCGTCACCATCATCATCATAATCGCCATAATCACCATCCTCACCATCATTACTACCGTCACCATCACCGCACTCATCGCCATGATCATCATCATCACCATCATCACCATCATCACCATCATCACCATCATCACCATCATCACCATCATCACCATCATCACCATCATCACCATCATCACCATCATCACCATCATCACCATCATCACCATCATCACCATCATCACCATCATCACCATCATCACCATCATCACCATCATCACCATCATCACCATCATCACCATCATCACCATCATCACCATCATCACCATCATCACCATCATCACCATCATCACCATCATCACCATCATCACCATCATCACCATCATCACCATCATCACCATCATCACCATCGTCACCTCATCAAGGTCATTGACCCCTCAAGGTCATTGACCCCTCAAGGTCATTGACCCCTCAAGGTCATTGACCCCTCAAGGTCATTGACCCCTCAAGGTCATTGACCCCTCAAGGTCATTGACCCCTCAAGGTCATTGACCCCTCAAGGTCATTGACCCCTCAAGGTCATTGACCCCTCAAGGTCATTGACCCCTCAAGGTCATTGACCACTCAAGGTCATTGACCCCTCAAGGTCATTGACCCCTCAAGGTCATTGACCTCATCAAGGTCATTGACCCCACCGAGGTCATTGACCCGACCTCATCAAGGTCATTGACCCCACCGAGGTCATTGACCCGACCTTAATGAGGTCAATGACCTTGAGGGTTAAATGACCTTGAGGGGTCAATGACCTTGAGGGGTCAATGACCTTGAGGGGTCAATGACCTTGAGGGGTCAATGACCTTGAGGGGTCAATGACCTTGAGGGGTCAATGACCTTGAGGGGTCAATGACCTTGAGGGGTCAATGACCTTGAGGGGTCAATGACCTTGAGGGGTCAATGACCTTGAGGGGTCAATGACCTTGAGGGGTCAATGACCTTGAGGGGTCAATGACCTTGAGGGGTCAATGACCTTGAGGGGTCAATGACCTTGATGAGGTCAATGACCTTGATGAGGTCAATGACCTTGAGGGGTCAATGACCTTGAGGGGTCAATGACCTTGAGGGGTCAATGACCTTGAGGGGTCAATGACCTTGAGGGGTCAATGACCTTGAGGGGTCAATGACCTTGATGAGGTGACGATGGTGATGATGGTGATGATGGTGATGATGGTGATGATGGTGATGATGGTGATGATGGTGATGATGGTGATGATGGTGATGATGGTGATGATGGTGATGATGGTGATGATGGTGATGATGGTGATGATGGTGATGATGGTGATGATGGTGATGATGGTGATGATGGTGATGATGGTGATGATGGTGATGATGGTGATGATGGTGATGATGGTAATGATGGTGATGATGGTGATGATGGTGATGATGATGATCATGGTGATGGTGACGGTGGAGATTATGGTGATGATGGTGATGATGGTGATGATGGTGATGATGGTGATGATGATGATCATGGTGATGGTGACGGTGGAGATTATGGTGATGATGGTAATGATGGTGAGGATGGTGATGAGGGTGACGATGGTGATGATGGTGATGAAGGTGATGATGGTGATGATGGTGATGATGGTGATGATGATGCTCATTGTGATGAGTGCGGTGATGGTGACGGTGGAGATTATGGTGATGATGGTAATGATGATGATGGTGACGAGGGTGACGATGGCGATGACGGTGATGATGGTTATGATGGTGAAGATGGTGATGATGGTGATGGTGGTGATGATGGTGATGATGGTGACGATGGTGATGATGGTGATTATGATTGACCTTGCTGAGGTCAATGACCTTGAGGGGTCAATGACCTTGAGGAGTCAATGACCTTGAGGGATCAATGACCTTGATGAGGTCAATGACCTTGATGAGGTCAATGACCTTGATGAGGTCAATGACCTTGATGAGGTCAATGACCTTGATGAGGTCAATGACCTTGATGAGGTCAATGACCTTGATGAGGTCAATGACCTTGATGAGGTCAATGACCTTGAGGGGTCAATGACCTTGATGAGGTGACGATGATGGTGATGATGGTGATGATGGTGATGATGGTGATGATGGTGATGATGGTGATGATGGTGATGATGGTGATGATGGTGATGATGGTGATGATGGTGATGATGGTGATGATGGTGATGATGGTGATGATGGTGATGATGGTGATGATGGTGATGATGGTGATGATGGTGATGATGGTGATGATGGTGATGATGGTGATGATGGTGATGATGGTGATGATGGTGATGATGGTGATGATGGTGATGATGGTGATGATGGTGATGATGGTGATGATGGTGATGATGGTGATGATGGTGATGATGGTGACGATGGTGATGATGGTGATGATTATGATGATGGTGATGATGGTTATGATGTGGCGATGACGGTGATGATGGTGATGATGGCGAAGACGGTGATGATGGTGATGGTGGTGATGATGGCGATGATGGTGAGGATGGTGATGATGGTGATGATGGTAATGATGGTGATGATGGTGATGATGGTGATGATGGTGATGATGGTGATGATGGTGACGATGGTGATGAGGGTGACGATGGTGATGATGCTGATTATGGTGATGATGTGGCGATGACGGTGATGATGGTGATGATGGCGAAGATGGTGATGATGGTGATGGTGGTGATGATGGTGATGATGGTGATGATGGTGAGGATGGTGATGATGGCGATTATGATGATGATTTATGATGATGATTTCGATTATGATGATGATGGTGATGAGGGTGATGATGGTGATGAGGGTGACGATGGTGATGATGGTGCTGATGATGATGATGGCGATGATGGTGATGATGGTGAAGATGGTGAAGATGGTGATGATGGTGATGATGGTGATTTTGGCAATGATGCTGTCACTTATGGTAGTGCCAACAATGATGGCGACAGACATAGATTCTATTGATGCTTATGTGGTGCTAGTGATGGTTTAGCTGAGGCTTGTGCGGATGGGGATTGTACATGGATGGCAATGAAGCCGATGGCAATGGTGGTAATTAACGGTGGAAAAAGAACCGGGCAAGAGAGGATAAAAAAACAGACGATATCTCAGTACAGTTTGTAGTACATTTTTCAACTCAACTCTTTATGATATTCGCTTAACATTTATAGAGGATGGGGTGATGGACTTTGTGCTAGTGTAGAGTTTTGCCTTGATCGTTCGATATACAGAAACGGATTTCTTTATGGATTGGGTGTAAAATACGGTGGTGTCAAAAAGTGAAGCCACGATGTGATTATTAGCCTACAATTCGGCCAACCTGACCAGGTAATCGACCCGATTATCAATCAGCGGGCAAAACTCTTGCTAGGGGCAAAATCATCATTACAGTGAAAACTCTACGTTAAACATCCGTAATATTTTACTTACAATAGTTATGATGCAGTTATAATTACTTTACTGGTAATGCGTTTAGGCACATATGGATATATGTATATACATATAATAAATCTAAGTTTTAATTCATTATTTATACAGTTCATACAGATAAATGTTTGTTTATAAAATTGTGTCGAACAATGTGGGATTATCTTACGTAATATACATACATACATATACAGGGTGTCCCACGAGCAGTGTGCCAAAAAGCTAGAGCGTGAAGGTCTGGTCAAGACAAGAAAAAAATCGTATGGGAGGGGGGGGGGTCTATTCCCCCCGTTTAGCCGGAAGGGGCAATTTTCTAAAAAAAAACTGACTTAATTTGGAAAAAAAATTATTAAAAATCAACAGTTACATCCACAATGCCGTAATGTACTTTTTTGTAAAGCCAGAAACCTCTTCTTTCATCTTGTTTTTAAACAAATCTGTTTTAAGGAATAGTTTTTGAGAAATTAATTTTCAAACTCAAAATTTTGCAAAAAAAAATTTAAAAATAAAATTTCGAACTATTTTTTTTTCAAAATTGTATGTAATTAAGTACTAATTTTTTTCAAAAATTCAATTTTCTTGTTAGTTTTTATTTAAAAACAGAAAACCGGATGCAAAAATGTCTTGTAGTTTTTGAGAAATTAAAAAAAAACCCAAACCATTTTTTTCTAATAAGAACCTTTTTTTTTGGTTTTAACGCGACTGGACTTGTAGGCAAATTAATGTGTGAAACATTGACCTCTTTTTTATTATTTTTAAAAACTTCGGAGTTTTATTATAATAAATTTTCAATATGATCCCCATTTTTTAAAAGGCAAAGATTATATCTCCTTCTTTTCCTAATGGCTGCACATATCTATGCTTGACAAATTTTCCTGCAATTTGACTCCAGCGACTTCAATCCGTTCTTTCAGTTGTTCCAAAGATACTATTTCCACTTCGTAAACATAATTCTTCATGAATCCCCACACATAAAAGAGGAGGAGGAGTTAAATCTGGTGATCTAGGTGGCCATACCGTGGGGCCCCTTCTTCCGATCCAACGGTCACTAAAATGATCATCCATCGGGCAAAAGGTCTCGTAGGAACTGCAGGTATGATTCTCCATTAATAACGGCATTCAAGAACCAGGGCCCGATTACAGTTTGTCCAACAATACCAAGCCAAACATTACAGCTAAAGCGGTGTTGTCATTTATTTTGTTTTTTGTTGTTTGGATTGGTGGTACTCCAATGATGTAAATTGTGGAAGTTAGTAACCCCATCTCTGGTAAACTGTGCTTTATCCGTCCAGAATATCCTTGCAAAATAGTGGCAGTAATGATCGACAAAATTCTGCTCTCATAAACTTGTCGTTTGAGGTGAGTTCCTGAACTGACCTAAAATGGTACGGGTGTAAGTTTTCGGTATGAAGCACTCTCCATACTCTAGGTTTGGGCACTCCAAGCATAATAGCTATCCTCTTTGTACTAAGGGAGGGAGTACGTCGGACCAAATCCAAAATTCTTTTATCTAAGATTCCTGATCCATCTGTAACTGATCTTTCGCTTCTTCGATGCTCTGGCACTCCGTGCTCTCGCAGACGTCGGTGGATTCTTGAAAACATGCTACGACTGGGACACCTCCGATTGGGATATCTTTCAGCGTAGAGTCTTTCGGCTTCACGATCTCGACCATTAGCTAAACCGTAGCAGAAGTGCATGTCCGTTAATTCTTCTCGAGAGTATGAGTTTGACATCGTAATGTGTTGATGAAATGGAAATTTGGAAATGGTTTTTTATTAAAAATGCGATGCCTTTTATTTACATTTTAGTTGCAAATATTTTGTTTTTCATAAAGAAAAATTGCGGTTTTATTGTCTTAAGGTCCTAGCGGGTAGAACCCATTGGCGGCGGGCGGACCGAGATGAAATTGGCAGGTCAGTTTTCAGGCGTTATCAATGAGAAAAAAGGATTAATCCCGGGGTATTCCAATACTGTGTCTCTTTATTGTATCCTCATAAAACTCCGATTTTTTTAAAATTAATTTGTCTACAACTCCAGCCGCGTTAAAACCAAAAAAAAAGGTTCTTCTTAGAAAAAAATGGTTCGGGTTTCTTTTTAATTTCTCAAAAACTACAAGACATTTTTGCATCCGGTTTCTGTTTTTAACTAAAAACTAATAAGAGAATTGAATTTTTGAAAAAAATTAGTACATAATTACATACAATTTTGAAAAAAAATAATTCGAAATTTTTTTTTGCAAAATTTTGGGTTTGAAAATTAAAATTTCAAAAATTATTCCTTAAAACAGCTTTGTTTAAAAACAAGATAAAAGAAGAGGTTTCTGGCTTTACAAAAAGTATATCACGGCATTGTGGATGTAACTGTTGATTTTTAATATTTTTTTTTCCAAATTAATTCAATTTTTAAGAAAATTGCCCCTCCCGGCTAAACGGGGGGGAATAGACCCCCCCCTCCCATACGATTTTTTTTTTTGTCTTGACCAGACCTACTTGCTCTAGCTTTTTGACATACTGCTCGTGGGACACCCTGTATATGTATGTAGTGAAAAAAAAAAATTATATTTTAGTAGTATCAAGAATTCAGCAAATGAATAATAGTACTCGTATACTTATACATGGTAAGCTTCTCCGTTTATTTCCGATTATCCTTCACAAAAATGGTTTGGGTTTAAGTCCACAAAATGAAAATATGAAAATAGAAAATTCAAATTTGCATTATATATTTGTATTGTTATGAGGATCGCCACCTTGATTTGTATCAAGCTCACAGTCTACTTCACACCTATATGGCCTCATATTAGCTGGCGATGATACACCTTTATATGCCATTCGCGTCAATTGTAGACCATCGATATCGGCGATGACGTAACGATCATTAGGAAGGACTTCTTTTACCTCATAAGGACCTCTGTATCTCGCGAATAGTTTTTTGTTAACACCAGGAGTTGTTACTACATTTTTTATCATAACATAATCACCCTTTTTATAAGTTAGTGGCTGCTTATGCCGTTTATCGTAGTATATCTGATTCTTTTCGATATTTCTTACGGCTTCGGCTCTTGTGCTATCTATGTCCGCTCTTTTATCTTCTATTGTGTTAGTTAAAAACTCCATAATCTTATCGCAAAGTACCCCTTTTTGATTCCTACCAAACAAAAGCATGCTGGGTGTAAAACCTGTACTCCTACTCAAAGTATTATTAAGAGTATACATACTCTATCTTGGCTATATGCTTGTCCCATTCCACAGTTGACTGAGCGTCGCATTCTTTCGCCAACATTGGAACAAGAATTCGGTTGATCCGCTCGACTTGCCCATTCGACTGGGGAGAATGTGTTGCAACTTTTGTATGTTCAACATTACTTTTGCTTAGAAATTCGGAAAATTCTTTAAATGTAAAGGATGATCCACGATCCGAAACTATTCTATTTGGCCTGGAATAGTTTTCGAAATATAAATTTAGACAAGCTATCACCTCTTTACTGGGTACAATTTAATAAACTTTGTAAAACCATCGATAACCAAGAAAATATACTTTTTCTGGGAACGTGAATTCGCCAAGCGGCCAAGGTGGTCAACGTATAGGCTATCAAAAGGAATATCTCCCTTAGGTATTGAGTGGAGATTACCTTGAAGTTTTCCAGACTCAGGAGAAAAATAGATACACTTGAGGCAACTCTTGAAGTACTGTCTTATTTTCTCCTTCATTTTCGGAAACCAATAGCACAGAATAAATATTATACAGAAGTCGCATCTCAGCCTGCGATGATTTTTCACTTTATGGTGCGGGCGGAACAACTGAAGGGAAGATCAAGCAACGAGAGAGCAAGCATGATCAGAGAGTAACAACCAGAGAGCAGCCACGATCAGAGAGAATCAACGAGAGAGCAATCTTAAAATGTTTATGTGTGTGTGTGTATTGTGTTGCTATCCAACGTCGTGAATGCACGTGGTGTTGACAAAATTTTGTTTCAAGTTTTAGATTTCTATATTTAGTTTTCTTCAGTTGAAAGTTGCGCTTTTCGATGTAAACTAAAAGGGCCGGGTAACACCAATTAACGTTATTCCATTATTTGGGATTTTTGTGCAAATTTCAATCTGATATATGTAGGGAAGAATAACCCAAAAACTTTAGTGCGACAGGATTTTAAGTTTGCGGGCTTTAGTAAATTTTTTTTTCTCTGAAGCCCACGAGCAATGCTTCCTCAAGAGTACTAAGATCATGAAGTCCAATATTATTTCCTTATGATCAGAACATGTGGAAAACCATTGCGGTGTGGCATTTTTGCATTTGGATTTTATCAAGTTTTTTATACCAACAGTTTGTGGTTGTGTGTCAAAAATATTGCTAAACACTGTAATATGTTTCTTGCTAATTTCCAAGAAAATTTGTGAAGGAGCAACGAGGTTACCAAAATCTTTAAGAGAATTGTAATTTTTATGAAATATGAAAAGTTCACTAGGAACTGTTAATACTTCGTCTTCTTTTCTCAATATAGAAACACAAATATCGCAGTTAATTTTCGGTATCATTTTGTAGACGATATAATCTATGAAGTATCTTAAAGACGCCAAATCGATACTAAATTCCGAACAATTCTGAAAGTCATCATTTAATACGAAATCATCAATGATTTCTATGTTAATATCTATTTCAGAGTTTTCGTTTCGACTGAGTTCTTCATTATATCTGTCTATGTCTAACTCCATATTTGACAAAATATTTGAATGCGTTTCAAATGTGGTATCACTCAGCTCTTCACAGTTACTATAAGAACTCAACATTAAGCGTGCTAATAAAGTGTTTATATCAGCAACTGAGGGGTTAATATTATTTCCACCCTTTTGTCTTAGAACCGAGAACATATTTTCGAGCTTATCTTGGTTTAATGCTCTTGTCATTAAAAAAAATATTGAGGATTTTTTTTGAAATAGCTCGTTTACTAATTGTAATACAGCGTTTGAGGTAAATTTCATTCCATCTACAAAAATACTTTTTTCTTTTTGTCAACAAATGAGATTTCATTGAGGTATTCAAGAAAGAATTTTATATATTCGTGTGATGGACTGTTAAGTTGAACTGCAGACTTATAACAATTCTTTGAAGATAGCGAACCACTATTTAGGCAGTCAAATATTTTGTCAATATTTCCTATGAAGCATGCCGTAGATAAACAAACTTCTTTTGAGCAACTTTTAAAGCCTACTGTCTCAATAACAGTTTTAATTGCTGCTTGAACAGTCCTACTAAAAATTTGGGTGGCTAGTTTTACTTTCATTTTTTTCGAAAGAGTTCGGAAATATGTGCTGGCTTGTAAGTTTAAGACACATTTTTGTATTAGATTTGCACTCCATTTCCCATAGTTCCTTAACTACTTTAAAACTAGCAACTCCATTTGGTGTTGTAAGGTCACAGTGGAAAATCATATACACAGAAAGTTTCACTACCATTATACATAAAATAGGGTTTTTCTAAAGTAGCTCCCAATTCCAAGAAACACTTCCTGTTAGAGGACCCTTGGTCACAAATTACAACTTTAACTATAATGCCAAAACTGTTCAAAATTGCTAAATATAGTAATATTATCTTTTTTAGTAAATCGGCAGAAAGTCCATTTTTTGAAACAAAGTAATTAAATGTAAGCGCCCAGTTGGAAAACATTGATTTAATCATAAAAACGCACCAATCTGGTTCGTTCTTTCAACCCCATTTTCCTCAAATCCATCCACTAAATCTAATTTGGAATTGTATCGCAATTCCCTTCTAATCGCCATTTCATCCATCAGCAGAATCATATTATTCTTTTCGTACTGGTTCAAATCTAAGCACTTCTTTTTTATTAACTCTAAACCGTTATTTTTAAAACCTGGTTGTAGGGAATTTACAGGGGCCCATCGATAGACAGTAGAGATATGTGGCAAATTTAGATGCAATTTATTCTTCAAAAATTGGTACGTTGACTGTGAGACATAATAAATGTTTTGAACCAAATCTTTTACATCTTGCTTATATTCTTTAGGTCGTGGACTAAGAAGAAGTTTGCAAAATGTTTTTGACTCCTTGCTTATTTGAAAAGAGTCGATGGTTTGAAATACGCTTGATTTTGTTGCTATTTGTTTGCGGCTTTGGAGATTTTTATATTTTGCGACCATGTCGTAATATTTTTTTCGGTAAAAATTAGCTGATTTCAGATACTTTTCACAGTCATTACAACATCCATCTACGGAGTCACTTGTTCGCCTCTTTTTAGCTGGACAATCAAGCTCCAACGACTTGTAATCTTCCTCAATAACTTCTAAGTTAAATACCGGAACAGCTCCTAATTTCAACTTTTTTTACCAATGACAGAACTTGAGAAGTGATTGGCGCAAATCAACAATTTTTTTGTGTAATCTTTTGTTGGAATATTACATTTTTCTCGCCAAATTTGACCCATAGCTGAGTCATAGGGAGGAAACTTAAACATTCTTAAGGGCAAGTCACATAGAATCCGCGCTTGCGTGCTTCCGCTGACAGCAAAGTAGAATACACACATTCTTATGGGAGGTGGCACATAGCCGACGGAAGCACGCGCTTCGATAGACAAAGTAGAGCTACTTTCTACTTTTTGATGCGCTGACAGTTCATACATTCACATATCGGAACTCACACATTTACAATTTGAAGTTCACATATAGACAAATTGAGAGTAAGCACGTTCATTGGTGGATGCTTTGAGAAAATGTTTAGGAACTCTCTCGCAGTGAGAGAAATTTCAAATTCGGTTGACATTTAAGTATTATTCTGTTTGGTGTCACATGCGAGGTATGTTTTGTTGGTGCAAAGTGAAAGAAATGTTGGAAGAAAAATTGATATGACCGGCCTGTTTGAATATTTGGTAAGGTCTTCTTTTACCAAATTAAAAAGGGTATCGAATACTTCCCTATACATACGCACCTACAATTTAAATTGCTGCGGATCACAGCACAGGGTATCAAAATTTCTGGCGAAAAATCCGTGAATGTCCCGGTCCTCGTACAACGGACGAACCCAAAATTCGCGATTGCATCCCATTATTATCTTGTACATTTCAAATGCTTGCGACAATATTAATATAAATATTATTACCGAAATAAAATCGTCCATATTTTTTAAGTATTATATAACAAGTAAAGAATGTTTTCTAATTGAACGCATAACACCAATTAATAAATGTCATTGAATGATTTGACATTCAATTTTGACAGATCAACGCACGCACGGATTCTATGTGACTTGCCCTTTATCTTTTCACCATATCGCCTAGATTTACCGCATGTTTTTATGCAGCATCGAATGCCGGACTTTTGGAAAATTTTACCAACAGCCGGTACAGAATCCATTTTTCCTATTCAAAATCGTATACATATACGTATACGTATACATACACACGCACACACACTTGCATACACATCGTAAGCTGCTTTGCTCTCGTAAAAACAAAACCACCGAAAACGCACATGCTACTCTCTTTCGCTCGCACCAGCTTCTCAATTTTTTGTATACTCTCTTGCATGTTCTCATGCTTGTACTCTCTGTTCAATAGGGTGCCAATATTGGAACCCTAGAACAAAATCTGCTTTGTATGAGATGCAACTTTGGTATACTATTTATTCTGTGGTACAACTGACTTCATTGTACATAGTATGTACCTAATGGCATTATTGATGGGGTTGCCACTTAGATTTATTACTATCTAACTATTACAATTAGGACAAAACTATTACTATCAATTCATGTACATACTTGCCAGATGTAAATGTTTTACATCTATTACAGATGAAGACGGACAACTAATAGTAGAGTCGCAGTCGATGCTGGAAAAACCACTTCTGTGGACTGTATAACGGCGATGATAGATCTGATACCGCTGTCAGGCAGAATAATCTGTCAGCCAAGAACAATTCCTATACGGAAAAACTGTGCAACAACATCAGTTGTGAATGAGAGATGATTAAAAAAGTGCTGACGAAGGCATAACACTCGCCTTCAAAATTCATTCTTTGTGTGTGCATTTCAAATATACTGGGAACTACAACCAACGCGACAAATTCAGTCAAATCTCTCAAAAAATCCTATCTAGGAAAACCACCCCCGGAGAGTAGTGAACAAACATCTTCGACACAAACCATCTGCAAAGAAACCACCAATGAAACGTACCACTTAACACGTTGGCTGCCAGTGTATCACCGGTGATCACAACAAAATTCACCCCCTAGAGCCCCATGTATCACCGGTGATCACATCAAAAATCGTTCCCCAGGTGCCAAGCAAGAATATGCATGTTATGATGAATTGATGACTGAGATCTTTTGCACAGACAATAGTGGGCATATCAGGACATGTTTGAGCATGTTTTCATATTGTAACCGGTGATACATTTCTGTTTAAAACATGACTTCAGTTTTGTTTTTTTGAATATGTATCACCCGTGATCACACGGCGGAAGAAGTCATTCAGTGTAAAGTTTGAATTGAGAGTGGACGTGCTTCGTATTTTTTTTATTTGGTGGGTAATTGATAGAGAAATGGATCCCGAGCAAATAAATGAAATGTTGGAGGCGACAGAAAATTTAAGTGAAAGTTCGGATGCTATTAGCCCGGATTCGGACAATGATTACATCCCTAATTATGCTAGTGATTCATCAAGTGATAACAACTCTGATGAAACTGGTCATGTATATGGGTCTAGTAAGATATCCCGCTATCACAGATTATTGGAAATCAACAAAATTGTTTGGAAACTCATTCGTTCCGAATGTTGTCTCGTAACCCTTTTCAGATTCTATTAAAATTTATACATTTCGAAAATGACGACCAAACAATTGAAACATCGTCTAAAACTGTCAAACTTGATAAAATAATGCAAGAATTAATCGGAAACTTCAAACAAAATAGGTCAGCTGGTAAGAACATGGTAATTGACGAAAGTATGATCCCTTTCCGTGGTCGCTTGGGATTCCGACAATATCTTCCAGGGAAAGCACATAAGTATGGTGTCAAAGTCTTCAAATTGGCAGATACTGATGGTTATACTTATAATATGAAAGTATATACTGGAAAGTCAGACACAACAACAGGTCTATCCCTATCAAACAATATTTGCCTTCAGCTGATGGAAGGTTACTTTGGAGAAAACCGAACTTTAACAGTGGACAATTTCTACACTTCGATTGAATTGGCTAATGCTTGTCTAAATAGGAAAACGCACCTGCAGGGAACATTACGAAAGAATCGGAAAGGGTTGCCTATATTAACTCAAACATTGAAAAAGGGAGAATGCACTTCTTATGAAAATTCTGGCATAGTAGTTGGATACTGGAGAGACAAAAGAGAAATTAGTTTTTTGTTCACAGTAAATATTGGTGCACTTCTGAATTCAGGGAAAAAAACAGGCTTGGTGCAGATATTTTCAAACCTGATATAATCTTAGAATATAACTAATGCAAACAAGGTACAGTATATTTGATAATATTCGTGAATTCATATAAACTGACTTTTGAAACCTAGGTATAGATTTAGCTGATCAATTGGCAAGCTACTTCAGTCCTCTCCGTAAAACAATTCGTTGGTTCCACAAAGTTGCGTTCGATATCCTCTTAAATACGGCGGTTATAAATACATATATATTATATAACAAAAACAATCCCACTATGCAGATATCCGAGTTTCGCCAAAATATTATTATTTATTTAAGTGGTCAAGATAATTCATTAACTGTACGAAGACCTATGGAAGAAAAACATATTTTTACACTAACAACAGATGGTAGGCGAAAGAGAAATCGCTGTCGAAAGTACTATACTGATATAAAAGCTACTGCATCGGCTGCAACTGCAAGAAAAAAGGCAAAGCTTGTGGACACGTATTGTTCGCAATGTCCAGAAACCCCATTTTTATGCATTCAACATTTCCAAGAACTGCATTAAGTTGCACAAAGATTAATATTTATACCGTTTTTTTATGAATTTTTTTTTTGTTTACTTATCTTTTGTTATTACCTATTATTTTAATTACTATCAATAAATTGTTTTGTTTTTTATGTAATAAAATATGCTTACTCTTATATTAAATTTCAAAATTTACATAAACTCTATTAACTTTTATGGTACAATCGATAATCTAGAGGTCTATGAGTGTATCACCCGTGATACATTTTCCTCTAAGGGGTGAATTTTGTTGTGATCACCGGTGATACACTGGCAGCCAACGTGTTAATATGGCCGCCGACGTTTGCCTAAAAGCTGTGACGAGCACGTGTGAACCCGAAGTTTTGTCAAAATATGTCAACAATCACGTTGTTATAATTCCAAGAGTGTGTGTGGCGGGAGTACACTGCGGTAAAATAAAATGATCTCACACGTATTCACGAATAAAGTTGGTTTGTAACGGGTTTTGTCGCTCCGAACCTGGACTTCATTCAAAATGTCAGGGTGTCACGAGGTAAGACGTACGAAAGACGCATGTCTTGTTCTGGTTTCAGCATCTGCACCTCGCCCAGGTTATGTGACAAACACCATAAGAGCGTACACTCTTGAACGAACCCTATAGAAAAAAAAAATCACAACGGACGAAGATGCAAGAGAATTTAGTACACCCGACCTAGATGAAATTAAGCTTGTAATTTCGAAGCTTAAAATTAATAAAGCCGTGGGGGGGCAGACAGTCTGTCTGCTGAGCTATATAAAGTAGCAAAAGAAGAGTGGCGCATGCACCAGCTCATTTGTGAAATATGGCCGGGGGAAAGCATGCTCGACGAATGACATCTCAGCATCGGTTGCCTAGTCCATAAGAAAAAAGACCCTTATAACTGCTTCGACTATAGAGGAATAAGTCTTAACATTACACAACATCAACATCATCTTCTCTGCCGTACTGTGTGAACGCCTGAAAACCTTTCTGGATACTCTGATAGGTTTCTATTAGAGTGATTTCAGGCCAGGTAAATCTACAATAGACGAAATATTCACACTGCGGCAGATCTTGGAAAAGATCAAAAATCTTTTTGTCGATTTGAAAGCCGCATATGACAGTGTGCATAGGGATGAGCTATACCGACCCATGTCTAGTTTTAACATCCCTGCCAAACTCGTCCGATTGTGCAGGATGACAATGGAGAATTCTCGCTGAAACCTTCGATATTAAAAAAGGATTTAGGCAAGGTGACGCATTGTCATGTAACTTCTACAACATCATGCTTGAAAATATCATACGAGACTCACTGGCCAACACAAGGAGTATGATCTATTTCCCGTCTGCGCAATTGCTTGCGTATATGCGAGTGACATTGATGCAATGGGCGAGCACAGCGGTCCTCCTTTACGACGCAGAGGTCTGGACCTTAACGAAAATGGATGAAGATGCCCTTGGTCGCTTGTAGAGGAAAGTTCTGTGTTCAATCTATGGTACTGTTTATATAAACGAAGAGTGGAGGAGAAGATACAACGACGAGTTGTACGGGCTGTACAGCGACATCATTGTGCCAGAGAAGTCGCGATAATATCACATGCCGACTTCATTGCTTCTAACGTTTTTACCCACAACCGCGGTATACGGCTCGATATTTTGTTATGGAGCAATAGGCTGGGCTTAAGCGAGGCATTCTGATGAACTTTCACAAGAGTAGTCATACGAACTATTTCAGCCATAGATATGCAATTAGATGTACTGACATCAGCCACCATATTAAAGTCGGCCATGGCGCCAATACCGGCTCTGGCCTGGGAGAAAGAAAACTTCGTATCTTTACCAATGGCTCTAATCACGCAGGGGTTTGGCATTAAAGCTTTAAAGTTTGGTATTAAAAGGGGGCACATTCGAAGGCACTTTTGATTAGGCAATAATGCATTGATCTTTCAAGTAGATTTATTTGTACTCTTAATGGTCATGTTTTTTATTATGAAACGTAGTTGGAAGAAAAAAGCATTACATCTTCGCCTTGTCAGAACTCTCTAAGGTCTTCAGAAAGAGATCTCTGATATCTTGGCTACATGGGATCAGAGAAGGCCTTCTCAGAATCTGAACCTGTTTAAGACGTATGGTTTGTTCTTCCAGCAATAAGTGGGTCGTACAATCCCAGATGGCGAAAGTGAGTTAATTAGCTTTTTGCTAATTTTTTCTCACTGTTGGCATTTACGCCTTGCTGGCATCAGCTGGTATACCTTTGAGTCGGAGTACTGTGCACCAATTAAAGCCTGTTTTCAGACTTCTCAGGGTAAAACAAATCAAAATTTGAAACTAAGGTCAAAAGGAAAGTTTTCAGAACAAATATTTGTCCAACAATTTTAGTACTCGTACAGGCAAAAAAACAAAATAGATTGTTAACTATCATCTAGCGGAAACCGCTAGTAAAGGCATTTTTAGCATTGTCGTTATGGTCTGCTAGAAATGGTTAACCACACTGCAATGTTCGGTGAGGTGAAGGGGACCATTAGGCACATTGAAGTGAACTATTGATTATGGATTGAATATACTCGTAAGCAGGACAGCGGAATCTGTAATCGACAATAAAGTTAAAAACGAAGAATGTATTTACCACTCAACCATCCCTCTTTCAAAATGATTTGGAATAATCCTTTTAGACAAAATAGATAAATGGAAAAAATCCCGATAGAGTCCTCATCGCTGATTAAAAATAAACATTCTCCCCAGCAGCTAACATTTACATTTCCATCGTGAGAAGAAATCCACACAACGTGACAGCTGGCTTCCTTTGTGCTTCCCGGTAGCACGTTCGGGAAACCGTTTAGTTTCGTACTAGATTGCAACCGAATTTCAAGGAAGAGTTTGAGTATATAGAAGGAAATTTAACTTGGTTCTGCTTCGAAAGCTTCCGAAATCATTTAATTCTTACAGCTTCTTGTAGCAAATCCGTTCACAGTCAAAAGAGGAAATGGAATTTGTCAGTGTTTTTTCTCGTCTTTCCTCCTGTTCCCGCATTTGGTCTTTCAACTGGAAGTTGCCCATTTCCTCTCCAGACAAAAATGACTTCAATAAGTGGAAGAAAGAAGCAAAAACAGAACCATTAGCGAATGACAGCATTCAACTTACCATTTGAAGCTTGTCGTTCAATCACTATCCATGACCAATCCCACTGTCCCATCGCCCACTCCAGCCACTTCATGTTGTGTACTAGATTTTCAGTGCCTGCATGAAGCTTGTCAGAGAAAATGATGTGATTTCAAATCCCGCATAGTCGCGAAAATTTAATTATGCACGTGCCAATGCTTGCCATATTTTCCGGCTTCAGCTGGAATCCATCTGTCAGCACAAGCTGTATAGCCGGACATGCAGCGTTAGCCTCACAACCGCTAGTCAACTGCATATTTATATTCTACGTTTTCCTATCATTGAATTTTCGTGCGTGGTCTTTGTTTGCACACAAAATTCGTGAACATGCCATTATTTCGGAAACGGATACAACCACACTGATGTGACGACACGCTACAAAGTGACATCCTTCAGTAAAACTCCCGGCCGAGGACAACAAAACTAACTGAAACAAATAATCATGCAAGAAACAATCATAAAGGATTCAAAACAAACTAAAAATTGAACAAACAGGATAGAGGGAACGTATAAAAAAAAGGAGTTAACCGTTGCCCGTTTAACACACACACACATATCCATACACATCTAGCTGCAATAAATACAATCTGGTTTAAAATTAAATTTTGCGGGTAATTGCTTCTGGTGGAACTTTATTATTGATGTGTCTATGCGGATTAAAACAAATGAAATGCAAAACGTCGATGAGTGATGAGCATCCTACAAACAGCTAACCAATGCCATATGAGTTGGAAGTGATGCAAACTATTCAAAATAGCTCATAAAAATTGAGAATTTAAGTGAGAATATGAAATAGGATTTTTCAGAAAGTTATCA
Organism: Merodon equestris; assembly: GCA_958301585.1. NCBI lineage: Eukaryota > Metazoa > Arthropoda > Insecta > Diptera > Syrphidae > Merodon > Merodon equestris. The sequence continues at coordinate 50,369,768 of OY284416.1, forward strand.
TGAAAAAAAACAAAAAAACATGATTTGGAAAAAAAATTTAAATTTAAATAAAGATTAAGAGTTATTTTCATTTTATTCTTTACATTTTATAAATATTATTTAAATACATAAAAACTAACACGTGTTCTAAAAACATTGACATGCTGAAAGATGAAGACAATCGGAGGCAAAAATACATAAAATAAAAAAAGAAAGCAGTAACTAACATCAAGGTAAAAAAAACTGCATCTGAAGAGTATTAAGAAGGGTGCGGTCAGAAGGAAGCATCGGTCAAAAGGCCGAGAGAAAAATTTTATTTACTTAAAAATTTTAGTTTTATTTTTATTTTATTGTTTTTAAATTATCGCAGACCCTAATTGCGATAGGTGACTACTTAAATTACATTTTTCTTAAGTATTATGCAACTACGCATAGGGCTTTTTGTATGTACATAGGTACAAGGTGGCGGAAGATTTATCATCCAATTTTGATTTTGAATAACTCTTTTACTAAATAATAAAAATGACTTTGAGTGATGGAAATCTTTATTTCGACCTTTATCATTTTTTTTTTGTTATGTGGAAAAAATGATATCCGTCCAGTTCCTACCGCCAGTGTTGATACACATTTGTACCCATTTTATCGCATTTTCCATGACTTTTCCTATTCCTGTCGAATATTCTATTTAAGGGCTGCGAACGCGAACGTCCGAGACTTGTTGGCATAAGTTCATGACTTCAAGTAGTCCCAAAGAAAGAAGTCTAGAATGGTTAAATCTTTCGATCTTGCTAGCCATGCCAAATCGCAAAACAGGAGATTACGTGACCAGGAAACGCTTATATCACAATTTCCACTGTGGCTCGTGCTGTGTGTGCGGTTGCACTGTCTTCTTGAAACCAAATGTTTACCAAACCTCGCTCATCCTATTCCGGCAGTCAGAGGTCGTTTATCATAGTCCTGTAGCGTTCACCAGTAACAGTGGTCGTATTGTCGATGGCGTCCTCAAAAAACTACCCGATCACTCCTCCCGCGTGAACGCCGCACCACACAGTGTTTTTGTAATGGTTCCTCGTGTATCATACGCGGATTTTCAATAAAGGAAGATTTTGCTTATTGACCACCTAAATGTAAATGCGCCTTGTCACTCATGATGATTTTCGACACAAAGTCGTCCTCTTCGTTGTTGATTAATGATGGCTTGACAGTAATTCACACGCGACTGACGGTCAGCAGGCATTAACTGATGCACTGTTTGTACTTGGTACGCGAACAAGTTTTTCACTAAAATTCGCTGTAGGGTCCGTCTGGTTATGCCCAATTGCGTGGTCTGCGTCTGATTCCTGGTTCTTCGTTCTAAGCGACATCGGTAGCCACAGGCGCGATATTCTTGGTCCAACGACCAGTCCATTGGCGGCCACGTCCTGCATGGTCTCCTATAGTTCCAGTCTGTTCAAGTCAAGTATTGTTGCCGGAGCGAGAGCGCCCGTTGGAGATAAATTAAACCTCAGACTATTACGATCTTGTTGGTTGTTTAATTTTACTGAAAAGTTGTTTAATTATTTACATTATGAAGTTAATTACTTTACAACTTACCAATTGCCTCTTGGGGCACACGTCACCAAATGAGATCATCGATTCGGGCAGGAAGACAAAGAAGTTTCATCTTCGTATTTCTTTTTCGAATTTCGAACTTTGAACATCCACTGAACTGATAACCGATAACAAGTTACATGAGCGAATCGATGATCTCATTGGGTGACGTTCACATCGGTAAACAATATTAATATAGTTAATAGACAATAATTAATAATGAGTAGATTCAACGGCAACAATTAGCTAAACGGAATGTTTGCCCAGTTGGCGCAACACGAATAGGAAGTATACGTCGAAATTCACGAAATTCCCCCGGCCTATCATTCCACGCTCTTGCAAAGTATAGACGGAGCGCTATATGCTTATCTGTTTGTATACTGCAGCTATCTAGTTCTCTAGTGTCAAATATGATTAAAGGACGAAGCCATTTGCAAAAACTATAACATCATCCGATAGGGTGATTCATTTTACGCCGCTTAAATGAACTGATGGCCTTAAAACACCTGAACAGGTCTTCATAAAATATAGCTAAGAACTATCCCGATCACGGTAGCTTTCAAACAAAAAATATCACCAAAACCAGTCCCTTCGTTCAGGAGCTAGGTCGGGGGTTAAAAAGTCACTACAACCACTATCCATTGGTTCTACGTGTCTTGCCAAAGATTGTATTACTCGAACAACGCTTGGAGCAGAAGCTCCTCGAGTTCTTGATCGTGTAGTTTTCTCCAATGACCTGTTGTTTTCCAAATCGAACGCATAGTGTGTAGTGGTTAAAAAAATTATTATGAATACTCATAAATATTTTTATATTTTGGCCTGTAGTTGCTGAATCGAGTATCATTTGAACAAGTAGTTTTCTGTCAAACTGATCGTCTGATCTTCCCGCAACATACGAGTATACCCTTTGAAGCATGGTACCCTTTAAAAGCAGTACATTTGAATTTTGAGTCTGAAAAATAAAGTCGATGATATAAGTTCGAGTCTTGGACGTCTTTTTATTTTGATTTTGCTGTGCACATTGGTACCTACAAATTTCAGAAGTGGGATGACCACTATGAACAAGTTTGAAATTAAAATACTAAAGCATACAAAAAAAAGAAGAAAAAGTAAAAGTTAAAAGTTTTAAAGTCATTTTGGTTACAATTTAATTGTAAAAAAAATTTATTGTGGCCGTTTTCTTTAATTGAAGTGCAGCGAGGAATCAATTTTCAGAATTGGCAACGGTTGCTACATTAAGGCTTGTATTGCGTTCTTTGAGGTTGCAGACCAGTGGCAGCAAAACAAAACTGAAATTAAGAGTCCAGGAAGTAGTTGAAGGTTTTTTTTACGACAATATTAACAAGACAATTCAACAGCATACGTTTGGCAGCAAGGATGTTCATGCAAATGGTTCAGTATCCCATGATGAACAAGTGTTTCATGACGAAGACGAGTCAGTTGACCAGATCGACGAGGAACTCAACAGACTCCGGAAGATTTGCAAGAAAAAAGAGGAATTAATTCAGCTAAAATGAAGGCTGAAGGAGCTATAAATGGAGGAGACAGAAGCGAGCCATGGACTATGTGCTTTTTATAATTTTAAAGACATCGATGATGTGATATATCCATTTAGTGGGGACGATAATTTCCCGGTGAATCATTGGATTACGCAGTTGGAGGAGTACGCAACTCTTTTCAATTTCGATGAATGAACAAAATAAATTTTTGGTAAAAGGCTTCTAAAAGGTACAGCCAAATTGTTTGTGTGCTCAAAGAACTTAAGAAGTTGGACGGAATTGCAGACAGCGTTATTGAATGAGTTCAATAAGGTGGTAACTAAAGCTGATGTACATATATAGTGTCTTAAAAGAAAGAAAGAAACGTCGTGAAGTGACCATACAGCAATACGTTTTATCTATGCAAGAAATTGATTAGCATAACTCAATTGAGGAGAAGGACTTGCTACAATTTATTGTTAAAGGCATTCCGGATACAAAAGCCAACAAAACCATCTTGTATAATACCAATAACATCGAAGAACTAAAACTTGCCCTAAGAAATTACGAAAAGTTTAATATCAACACCCGTGATAATTCTTCAATCAAGCTGGAACATCTTCATCTTTTACTTATACAAAGGTGTTTAATAAGTCAAATGCAATAAATAAAAATAATTCATCCGTCGAAAAAGTGATTGTGCAAAACGGTGCAAATGGTAGACAAGAGAGGAAAGTTAGGTTAGGTTAGGTTGGGTGGCTTCCGTCCGTAAAAACGATGAGGATCACTTAGACGAGAAACGGTCCATTGTGTTACCACTTTAGTCGGCTTGGTCACCGTTACTCTTGGAACCATTTTGAGTGCTGAATAAAATTCGAAATTACCGGGTAGATTCCATCCGGACCTGCAGATTTTTGAGGAAGGTTTGTTAATTAAGGCGAATATAGTGGGAGCCTTTGACAGTTTCTTCCTCACTCTACTGGCCTCATAATTCTCTTCTATTTCTGAGCAGAAATTACACCAGGATGTCCTTTGCGCCTTTGCCATCTCATATAGTCTGAGGCTGTTCTTGTAGCGGTTCCAGTCCTCTGTTCTGTTTTGTTTTTTTTTTTTTCGCTTTGTTGAAAAGCCAACTGCTTTCCTTTCTAAGGGAACCAACATCAGCAGACCACCATGGAAGTTTGATTCTCTTTGTTGGTCTGCTACTTGGGAAAGACTGTAGAAGGGATCTGTTCATAGCTCCTGTAACTTTAGTCGTCAGACGTTCAATATCTGTATGCGACCTGGAGTTACTTAATTGAGCGGGGTCAAGGGCGCCTTTAAGGTTAGCCTCATATTTACCCCAGGTGATCCGTTTAGGATTCCTAAAGGATGTTTTAGTTGGGATCTCAAAGCTTAGATAGAAGCGAATGTAATGGTGATTAGAGACAGAGTTCTTTTCTGACACCGACCAGTTTGCAACCGAAATATTGGAAGAATTGGATGAAAAGTATATATCCAAAACGTCCTTTGTATTTCTTGTTACGTAGGTTGGCCTATTGCCCCTATTAAAATAACAAGGTCTGTTTCGATAATATAAGTTAGTAATACCTCACCTCTTTTGTTGATGTCGCTACTGCCCCAAATGATGTGGTGAGCATTCGCGCCACATCCTATCAGAACCGGTGTTTTTGTCTGTTCTGCCTCACTGACCAACCTTCTGATAGTTGTGGATGGTAAGGGTCCGATGTCGTCGCAGGCCAGTTGCGGAGATTCATAAGCCTTCCTCACGGAAAACTTCTACTCTGGCAATAGTGAGGTCACAGGTGCTGCAATTACTCGTACTTAAAAGAAATATATAAATATGGGATTTTGCTAAAATGTAGGTTCTAAGGGAACATTCGCAGTTAGCGTAATTTGGCAATGTAATTGTTGTTAATCCATGGCTGCTGGATAAGGACTATGTTGTCTCCACTTTCTGCAAGATGGAGAATAAGGATGGCAGAAGCAACCTTATTGTGGTGGAGCTTTATCTGGGTTACATGCAGCATTGGAACTATCGCTTAAGCTAGATGCCTCTGTCACAGTAGCAGCCAGAACCTCTGAATCAGAGGATATAGTTATATGTTTCTATCTTGCCTCATCGCACTTTAGAACGCGTTCACTACAAACTCGATTTAACAGCCTTACATAAACCAATTTCCATCCAAAACGAAAAACGTTTGCATAAGTAAACAATCGACAGTAAACAAAATCTCATCACGATCAATAAATCACCTTGAGTACTTAAGCTGCAAACCCATGCAAAGAGCAAACAAAGTTATTTTCCTCATCGCGAAATTACGTCTTTATATCCTGCTCTAAAGACGCTTTATAAATATCCGCCTTCTTCATTGCCGTCATTCTGTCATTCAACGTCGTCACTATCGTCACCCATCGACCCCATCATACAACCTTAGTTATTAAGGAAGTCAATTCCCATCATTTTCATATCGAACGCAACTTGCCATTTAATATTCACCACTTGCTTCTCCTGAAAATATGTAATCGCCTTCATCTTTATGCTTCGACTAAGACTCTTGGAAATATTCAAACTATTTTTAAAGTGTTTCTCATTTATTCACAAAATTTGTTTTTCGATATTGTGCTTATATCTTTAGTTCCTCCATAAAATATTAAGCATCCGGTGGGGTATTCCCCGATCGACCTTCAGGAAATCTATTTTAATACACCCATAGAATCTCAAATCACATAGTGAAAATATATCGCACGGTCGCACAACCATGCCATAGAGAGAAGCGAGTAGTTACCTATTTTTTACTATCAATAAAAACAATCCTGTTAGGATGGACAAGGGTTTCATTTGAATTCAAAAACTTTGAGGAGCTAGGTATGTTGTACCTATATTCATCTGGACATAGCACTTCGAAGGAAAGAAAAAAATAATGAAAAAGGAAAAGGTAATTGTGCGGAAAGAAGGACAGCGTACACTTAATTATTCATTTCCCTCTCTGATTAGATAGAAGTTGACAGACACTCTTCTGGCCGGGAGGTATTTGTACATGCTTGTCATGTAAAATTGATCAATGTAGGCCGAGTGATGTTTTTTCAACAGAGAAAGGTACCTGATTGAGGGTTTGTCTAATGGAAGCAATTTTCAGTCACTTGTTACCTGGAGATGTTTAAAAACATAATGAGTTCGTATAAACTATGAAGTTTAGCCAGATATACGAAGACCGTTAACCAATGACTATCCTCGTGGGAATGGTAAATATAATTTACGAATACATCCAACAGATTGATGCACTTAGCAAAAGCAAAACACGGATCTCCTTCGAATAGCCAACACGAAATATAATGCTTTGCTGGAAGTCCATGGCAGGGAAGGGCTGGTTTCATTGAGCGGTATTTTACCTCATCAATAAATTGAAAAATGAAAGAAATAATTTAACTAATTAATGAAACATTAAAAACTATGAACTCGGATATACATGCTAAACTAAAACAAATAGAAAGCTAAATGAAAAATTTTAAAAAGCTGGAGACAAATTTAAATGAAAAAAATGTACCTAATCAAACAAAAAACTAACCTGCTAGATGTAGATAGAAGAAAGAGGAACATGATAATCCAACATTTGGCGGAATTTGAAGAAAATAAAGACGAACTTTACGCAGCCCTGTTGGAACTAATCAACAATCATTTTCAAGTAAAGTTTCTCTTAAATGATATTGACTATCTGTATCGACTCGGCAAGCATAGACAGAATAAGACCCTAGAAAATTACGCCTGGGAGGTAATATCTCTCCGTCTAAAACAAACTATTATGAACAACAAATGCCAACTAAAAAACCTTAAAGATACTAAAATATACTACTTCATCAACGACTAAAAAAAGATCTCTGACCACGATAACAAAACTATGAAAGGTGGTTACGGAACTAAAACAGAAAAACGTAGATGCTGAAATTGTTAGTGGAAGAGTTACATCCAATGGAATTACTCTAAACGAAGACAAAATATTAAAAATAATCAACAACAACGGAAGAAAAAGAAGTAGATGGGAAGATGAAGCACTACAAAATAAAACTACTATAAATAAGAAAAATACAACAGTAACACGAACCTCAATTACAAAGTTTTTTGGAACCCCTATAAAAACCATGGATTTAAATACCACCGAGCCTTATTTAACAAAAAGACGGACCGGACTACGAAACCTGATTATGCGCAACATCTACGAGGGTGGTCCGACAAGTACTTAGTCTACAAAAGAAAAACAACAATTTTGGAGAAATAGCGAGTTATTTTTCAATATAGTCTCCTTTTAGCTCGATACACTTGACCCAGCGATGCTCCAACTTTTTTAACCCGTCTGAAAAATACGTTTTCTCGAGGTCTGGAAAGTAGGCCTCCGTGGCGGCGATGACCACCTCATTCGACTGAAATTTCTACCCGGCGAGTGACTTTTTCAAGTTTGGAAACAAAAAGAAGTCACACGGGGCCAAATCTGGAGAATACGGTGGATGGGGCAGCAGTACGTAGCCCAATTCGACCAATTTGGCCGTGGCGAGGGCGGAGGTGTGAGCCGGTGCGTTATCATGGTGGAAGAGCACTTTTTTCTTCGCCAAATGGGGCCGTTTTTTCTTCAATTTGGCGTCGAATCGGCCCTTCTCCAGGTAGTCGATATGGATCACACCTTTTGAATCCCAGAAAACGGTGGCCATCACCTTTCCGGCCGATGGGACAGTCTTCGCCTTCTTCGGAGCACGTTCGTCGGGTGAAGTCCACTGTTTCGACTGTTCCTTGGTCTCTGGTGTGTACCAGTGGATCCATGTTTCGTCGACTGTCACGAAACAACGCAGAAACTCCTTCGGATTGCGCTTAGACAGCGTCAAGCACTGCTCTGAAGTGGTCTCATGGTTGCGCTTGTTGTCCGGAGTGAGCAAACGCGGCACCTATCGTGCCGACAGCATTCTCATGCCCAAAATTTCATGCAATATATGACCCACGCGATCTTTTGAAATGCCTACTGTCTCAGCTATCTCGCGCACCTTCAATGGGCGGTCTGCCAAAACGAGATCGTGGATTTTTGGACGTGGCTCATCAAAAACCAACGTGCGACCACGTTGAAACTCGTTAAACCAATTTTTGATGGTCGCCATCGAAGGAAAAGAGTACCGTACGCAGCATCCAAACGCTCTTTGATTTCGCTTCGCAATTTCCCTTCCAAAAACAAGAATCGAATCACCGACCGATATTACTCTTTTTCCATTTTTCTAAAATCCGCGGACAGTCCCGCTTCCACACGCGGTCAAAACAAAACTACGAGTCCGATCCGGCTGAAATTTCGACAGTAGCCGTCTACTATCATAGAATGTACTACACAATATTTGCTCTTGCGATACTGGCGCCGTCTGGCGGTGAGGCTAAGTACTTATCGGACCATCCTCGTAATGAACTGTAATACAAGAAATATTAATAATTCCTCAAACCGGCTGAGAAGTCATGATTAAAACCCCACAAATCCACCACATGCAGCAGATAAAACAAAATAAAACAATGAAATACACGTTTGCACAGTTAATGTATGGACCTTAAAAGAAAAAGACTGTCAGATTGAACTAGAAAAAGCACTCGAGAAAATAAATTGGGATATAATAGGTCTATCAGAGACAAGAATATATGGAGAAAAGCTAATTGAAAAGAAAAATGGGAACCTCTTTGGTCACAAAAGTGAGACAAAAGGCCTCTATTGAGTTGTTTTTTATAATAAAGAAAATATGGAAGAATAAAATCGTGCAGCCAAATTTTTATAATGAAAGAGTAGCAGCTCTACAATGAAGAATGACAAACTCTAAATTCTCGATAATCCAAGTCTATGCGCCAACAAAGTCAGCATCAACTGAGGTACTAGAAGCATTTTATAATAATTTAGAATCAGCATACAAAGAATATAAATCTGAGTTTATGGCGACTTCAATGCGAAAACAGGGTTGACAAAAGAAAATGAAGAACTAATAAAGGGCAAATACGGATATGGTGAAAGAAATGAAAAACGTGAAAAACTAATAACATGGATATGGCAACGTAAACTATACGTAGGAAATAGCTTATTAAAAGGTTCTCTTAATGAAGTCAAAACGCCGAGGGAAACATTTTATTTTTTTACTTTTTAAATTGTTTTGTGTTATTTTTATTTATTTCTTCTCGAATCACTCCTAATTGGGAAAGGTAGCTACTTAAATTACATTTTTCTAAAGTATTATGCAACAACGCATGAATTATCATCCAATTTTGGTTTTGATTAATTTTTTTATTCAATAAAATGAATGAATTTTTCCGTTATGTGGAAAAGATGATATCCGTCCAGTGGCTACCGCCAGTGTTGATACACATTTGTACCTGTTTTATCGCATTTTCCATGACTTTCCGCAAGATTTCCGGTGATAAATATTCATATTTCTGTCGAATATTCTCCTGCGAACGCGAAGGTCCGAGGCTTGCTGGCATAAGTCCGCGACTTCAGGTAGTCCCAAGAAAGAAGTCTGGGATGGTTAAATCTGGCGATCTTGATGATCATGCCAAATCGCCAAAACGGGAGCTTACGCGACCAGGAAACGCTTCCTCGTGCTCGTGCTCTCTGTATGGTTGCACCGTCTTGTTAAAACCAAATGTTCACCAAGCCCCGCTCATCCAATTCCGGCAGTAGAAAGTCGTTTATCATGGCCCTATAGCGTTCGCCAGTAACAGTGATCGTATTGTCGATGGCGTCCTCAAACAAATCCCCTCTCTCAAACAATCACCCCTCCCGCGTGAAGGCCGCACCACACAGTGACTTTAAGTGGATGTAATGGCTCCTTTTCGAGTATCACACGCGCATTTTTAATGCCCCAAAAATGAAAATTTTGCTTATTGACGTAACCGCTTAAGTGTAAATGTGCCTCGTCGCTCATGATGATTTTCGACACAAGATCGTCCTCTTCGTTGTTGATCAAGGATGGCCTGACAGTAATTCACACGTGACTGACCGTTAGCAGGCATTAACTGATGCACTGTTTGTATGTTGTACGGGGACATGTATAAGTTTTTCACTAAAATTCGCTGTAGGATCCGTCTGGTGATGCCCAATTGCTCTCAGCAATTTGTTCTCAGCGACATCGGTAGCCACAGCCGCGATATCCTCGGCCGAACGACCAGTCTAGTGGCGGCCACGTTCTGCATGGTCTCCTATGGTTCTAGTCTGTTCAAGTCGAGTAGCTAAGCGGAATGTTTACCCAATGTGCGCGACACGAATATGAAATTGACGTCGAAATTCACGAAAATCCACCGACCGATTATTGGTCAAAGAAATCTACACAATTATTCCACGAAGGATAGCGCTCCATTGCTTATCTGTTTGTATACTGCAACTGTCTAGTTCACCAGTGTTAAATATAATTGAGGCCACTTAAGGGAGCTGATGGCCTTGAAACGCCTAAACAGATCTTTATAAATTGTAGCTAAGAACCATCTCGATCACGTTAGCTTTCAGATCAAAATCGGCCCATTCGTTCAGGAGCTACAGACAGATACACAGACACAAAGCCACGTCGAACTTATAACACCCCTCTCTTTGCGTCTGGGGTTAAAAAACAACGAATACCAACAAAATTAAGTATTAGCTCTTATTGACTTTGCTAAAGCTTTCGATACAGTAGAACATGCTACAATCTGGAAAGCACTGAAAAACCAAAGTATACCCAGCAAAAATTAAGAATACTCAAAGTCCTATACACGAATGATACTGCTAGAATTTCTTTGGATAACAAAGGTAGAAAATTTAATATATGTAGGTCGAGGAGTTAGACAAGGAGACCCACTTTCGCCTGCATTCTTCTCCGCCGTCCTAGAAGATATTTTTCGTTCAATGAACTGGGATTTATTAAGACTAAAATTAGACGATGAATACCTGAATAATCTAAGATTTGCGGATGATATTGTACTTAACTCAAAAGACAATGGAAAGATCTATTTTAAAAATATCCAGAAGATAACGAATACGAAATGAAAACCATCAGAAATATGACGAATTCCTCAGATGCGGTAGTAAGGGCGAGACAGCAAAAAATGGAACTGGGCTGGACATATAGCAAGGATGAAAGATAACCGTTGGACCTCTAAAGTAACAATATGGATCCCGAACAATGGTACAAGAAGAACCGGAAGACAGATCAAACGTTGGAGAGGTGATATGCCAAATTTGTACTACGTGAATAAGAATGGCCAAAGATAAAAATGCTTGGAAAACATTGTGGGGGGCTTGTATCCGCCCTTGAATTATCACTTAAAACTTACTAAAATCTATATAATACAATAAATGAAACTATTATTTTTCTATATTTATAAATGTTTATTCAATATTGATATTGTACACATATTATTAAATGCTTATATATTATGAACTATACTTCTAGTCACTAAGAAAGAAACAAAAATGGGTTAATAAAGCCTCATTGTACCTCATCGAGGTACAATACACCCTATAATTCAGGTATATTTACCTTCAGTGAGCGACAAAAGTCTACGTATGAGCCCATTCTTGCTACTTGACAAGACTGAATCAATGTTAGGGCCGTTTTCCAGCTAAGAAGAATTGGATAAATGTGCTCTGCACTTATTATATCTAAAAAAAATGTTGCCACTATTACCAACTATTATTTTATTCAAAGTATTTGTTTTTTTTGTGTTAAAAATGTTATCATTGGAATTGACCTTAACTCTTTGTTGACCAAGCAATTAAAAAGCAGTATAAGATTATTTTTTATGATGATTTTTGATTTAGGATTGTTATTAGGAGGAAAATTAATTTTTTTGATATCTCAAGGACTCTCAAGGTCGAATGCTGATGGTGGTACTCGTAAGTACCGTTAGACTGCCGGAACACATTAGAAAATATATTTATATTCTTTTGCTGACGAAGTTGTTATAAATTTAAAAGAAGTGGCTTTATTTGTTTATTATGAATCTTATGAAAGATACCTAATTTTAGATTTTCAAAGCACATCCTAGGACGAAAAGAAAAATTAAAAGTACTGTTTGGCCTAAGAATAAAAAAATTCGAGTCAACAAATTCAAGTTATGTTTTTATTTGTATATACAGTGAGCGTCAAAAGTGAGTAAACAGTCATCTTTCTCAAGTTCATCCCCTTATTAAAATGTACCCATGTGAGCTACTGCAAATATTTATACATCAAATTAAAGCCCTCAAATCATACATAAATGCACTATATTCCATTTCATAAAACATAAACACAAAGTAACAAATTCAATTTATAAGAAAAAAGGGCTAAAAACAAGCGTCAAAAGTGAGTAAACAGCATGCAACTACCTCATGTTTAGATAAATATATATACGACTGAACTTCAATTTATGCCCCTTTTTTGTAAATATATTGTCTAATTGTTAAAGTAGTCTTTTTATATCCCCAACAAATGGTTATGGGCTCAGGCCAAAATAAAACACAGTAAAATGGAATATACTCGTAAATTGAAAGTTGTTTAAAGTCCTGTATATTACGTATATCGAAGGTTAGTTCTTCACTCTATCAAATAGAAAAGTTGGATAACAACAACTACGAAGGCTGGGGGGTTTAAATGAAATCCGTCTTAATTCACAGCGAATTGTGGAAGTACATAAATGAAACTCGACGGATGAAAGTGGAAGATATTCCAACCTGGGATGGGAAAGACGAAAAGGCATTAGCTGTAATTATCTTAAGTGTAAAACCCACTCAACATAAAGTATAACAAGACCTCAAAAGATGCTTGGATAAAATTAGAGGCAGCTCATCGTCTCAGTGGTCCTGCAAGGAAGGTCACATTATTCAAGCAGCTGCTTGGTCTGAAGATGTCAGAAAATTCACCGATGGAAGATCACGTAAGGCATTTCTGTGAGAACGTCGATAAATTAACTGAAATTGAAATAGAACTGTTAGAGGAAATAGTTTCAATAATAATGCTTTCTGTCCTCCCAAAAGAATGTGAAAGTTTTGTGATTGCTATTGCCACATATCAAGTGTATGCAGATTTTGAAAAGACATATACACCGTCGATGTCTAACAAACCAACAAATACATTTGCGATGGTTGGTGAAGGTTATCTCAATTGCACAGTATTAGCAGTTTCAAAAAACACAAAGAAAAGATTGAACTGGCTGGAGGAATGTTCTTGTGGTCAACTGGTATAGGTGAAGTGAAATTAATTACACCGTTCAGTCAAATTATTTTGCAAAATGTTCTGCACGTTTCCGAATTGAAGTGCAATTATCTTTCCCTATCCAAAGCCGCGTGCGGATTAAAACATTAAGGACTGATAGTGGGCGAGAATATTTGAGTGGCGAATTTAATAAATATCTCTCAGAGTGTGGCGTAAAACGTCAGCTTACCACAGAATACACTCCACAACAGAATGGATTTGCTGAGCGAGCCAACCGCTCGCCAGTAGAGATAGCTAAATACTTACTAATTTGATCAAATTTGGTCAAAGAGTCGCTTTGGGCAGAGACTGTGAGCTTAACAGTGTACTTGCGTAATCGATGTCCAAATATTAAAAAACATTACGCTGTTTGAAGCTTGGTACGGAAGAAAAGCCATCAGTTTCCCACTTCAAAACATTTGGTTGTTAAGCAATAATGTTGGACAAACGGCTCGGCAAATCAAAGTTTAATTGAATGCTTTATGGTTGGTTACTTACGTGAGGCAGAGGCATACCGCCAGTATGAACCAAAATCTTAAAAAAATATACAAAAGTCGCGATGAAAGATTCCTGGAAAATACCTTTTTTATGAAGTCGGGAAGGATTTAGTAAGAGAACGACGCCAAGTCTGATTACCTAATTTTTAATTTTGACACATACAAAACGATAGTGATGATTCTTCTAAAAAAAAAATTAACACATACATATATACATATGTACACATATATACAACAATCATCTTTATTGTTTTAGGTATGGGCTGATTTTAAGGTGCACACAAAGGCAAACAGGAGAAAAAATAAAATTAATATATCCGGAACTGGGGTTGGTCCTAGTAAGCAATACAGTAGTGTTTTTTCAAATACAAAAATATCCCTTATTAATTGCTCGAAAGAAAGAATTCTTATGAAATGTTAAGCCAAAATTGTTACCTATGGTTTAATATTTAAAAGGAAACAAAAAAATTCCCAACATGTACTCTAGTTTTTTTTTAATACGTAAAAGAACGAGTTTATTTATTTTAAGGCTGTGCAAAACATATGCAAGTTTTCTTTAGTATATCAATATTTGGTCCAAAAACCTTTATTTCGAATAACTTTCGCATACCTTTTCGGCATGGAATCACTAAGGGAGTTTGTTAACTCACAGGGAATTTTTTTTCCCACTTATCCTTTAAAGCTTGATAAAGAGCCTTTTGCGAACTAAACCGTTGTCCCTTTATTCGTTGTTTTAGGTTCCCCCCTAATTTGATTTGACCGTGGAGGCAAATCTAAAATATTAACTCCCCGAGCCCCTAAAAATTCTTTAACGAACTTTGAGGTGTGCAACAACAACGGCATCTCTTCCTCAGCGTATGGAAGCATGACTGTGTCTAAGATGTCCTTATACACAAAGCGATCCATTATTCCCTTTATTTGGTATAAGGGACCACATGCTTGAGCCGAAAAGCATCCCCAAACCATAGCGGAACCGCACCCATGCTTCAAATTAGTTCGGATGTTTCCCCGATTTAACCGTGTACCTGGCTCTCGATGAACGTAAGTAATACCATCGATTGATAAGATATTGAATTTGCTCTCGTCGCTAAATAAAACGGTTCTTCACAGTGTCAGGACCAAGTTATATATTTATGAGCAAATTGAAGTCTAAATAATAGGAAATTAGAAGCAGTTTTTTATCACACAAAAATACTACCATTTTTGACGGTAAATAAAGGCTTCTTAACAGCTCGGTATGCCCTCAAATTACTTTCTATTGCAGGTCTGCGAACTGTGCTTGCATCGATTGAAAAGTTGAGGACATTAACGATTGCAGTTGGGGGTTGAAAAGGGTCTCGCTGGAGAATATTCACGATTTTTTTTTATCAGTTTGTATGTCTGTTTTTCGGGAACGACCGCCAGAATGAAGCGTTGTAATTGATAAGTTTTTTTCGGAACGGGAAACAGTCGATTCGTGAATCTTGAATCGTCCAGCTATCTTCATTTGATTCGATCCGTTTTTAAAAGCCTCGATTACCAGCCATTTTTTTACACGCAAATTTAGTGAAAACTGAATAACAAAACTGCATATGAACATGATTTATTTGATAAATATATGATATTTTACTAACCTGATCTGATTTGAATATTTTGGAAGTTAAAACGGAAATGAGGGAAAAATAAAAAACTTGCATATGTTTTGCACAGCTGCATAGGTGGCAAGCCAAGGAATCGAAGGAATGAATTAGACTTCAAACTTCGGCGTAAATTATCCGATAGGAAAATTTTCAACAACTGAGTCTCAGTCAACAGATTTGGTAGCCCAAGAAAAGGAACCACTGTCATGCTTCAGGAAAAGCACCTTAAATGAAAGCATTATGCCTACGTATTCCCAAAAACCATCGGTATTTGCTAGAAAAGCAAGTGCAAAACCAAATTATCAAACAAATTCATTCATATTATTAAATAAAATTAATGAAAACCTTGAGAGAATTGTGAAATATAAAAGAAAAGGACTTGAATTAAAAGAAGAACAGTACTAGATATAGAAAGAAGAAATTGAACTGAACAGAAGAAAATTTGAATTCAAAAAGAAAAAGACTTTGGAAGAGACTAACTAAAGAATAAAGCAATTGGAATTAAAAACAGAGATTCTAAAACTAAAACATGAGTGCAATTCCTCATCAAAGTTAAGTGAGTCAAATTCCGACTGAAATACCTATAGAGTGCAAATATGAATAAAGTAAGAAATCAAATATCAAAATGAAGTGCCTTTTTTAGTTATTTATTTTTTTACACCGATAAACTATTTTTTATTAACTTCCCAGTGGGAAGTTTTTGTAATGGGGCCGATTTTGTGAATCCCGTTTCAAGGTCACCAGAATCCAAATCCAACGATTTTATAGAGATGTCTGTGTGTGTGTATGTACGTATGTGCGAATGTGTTTTTGTGTGTATGTGTGTTCATAATCATTTTTCGTCTCGATTATCTTGAGAATCAAAGATGATATTAACATGGGACTAGATACATTAGACGCGTAATTACATAACATAGAACTGAAAGAATTTTCAGCAAAATCGGTCCAGCCGTTTTTTTTTTTTTTAAACGAGAAAACCAAGAAAAAAGGCAAACAAGCTGAATTTTAAAATGAATGAAGTGCACAATTTATTCATGCAGATTTTAGATACCTTCATATTCACATTGCTATGATTGAGTTGTTTAGCAAAAATGCAATGGGAGTTGTGAAAAATGTCATTAAAGAAAGTTATAAAAAAAACAACACTTTTTTTCTACAACACTTCTAAACTTATATCAGGTTTGGAAGTATAGCATCGGTAAGGCTATAGCATTTAATAATATAATATTGCTATTAATAATTAAATATTATTAATAACAAAAGAATATTGCTAATAACAATTAAATATGGTTAATAACAATTGAATTTTGTAAATAACAATCGAATATTGTGAATAATAATTGAATACAGTTGAAAAA
Organism: Merodon equestris; assembly: GCA_958301585.1. Taxonomy (NCBI): domain Eukaryota; kingdom Metazoa; phylum Arthropoda; class Insecta; order Diptera; family Syrphidae; genus Merodon; species Merodon equestris. The sequence goes on from OY284416.1 coordinate 50,386,501, forward strand.
AATTTAATATTGTTTGTAACAGTTAGATATTGTTGATAACGTTTAGAGAATAGTGTCGATAAATTTTTGCTTATAATTAAACAAAGTTTTAATAGTTCAAATAAAGTGTCTGTAATGATATCGTAGGATACAAAAAATTTAACAATCTGTTTGCAGGTAAAGGTTGATTTATTATTATGTAATTCATACAAAAAAATGTCGGAAAACAGTCGGAAACTACTAAAGGGTCCGCCAAATAATTTTTTTTTTTTGAAAATGCTATAAAAAAAACTACTGAATATTTTATCAAATTTCTTTTTTTATTTAAAAGTACAATCCTTCCGGTTAATAATGGAAAATTATTTCATTCAAATGGCTGCCTCGGCTGGCCATGCAGTAGCCTACACGATCGGTTTGATGGACTTCCCTCCGTTTTTATGCAAATCTACTTACTCTATCTACTGGAACATATTTATGAAGCGAGTAAAAATATGGCTCGATTTTTTATGAAGAAGGCTTGTAATAAAGAGAGTTGAATTCTATTGACAGCGAAAATAAGAATACTGATTTGATTGTGTCTGGTGATGAAATCATGAAGAAAGTGCGGGAAAGATGGAGGTCGATGCTGTAATCGAAATGTTTCGCCGTTCGTTGAAAAACCTTGAAGTCCGATTTTCATATTACCTCGGGGACAGGTGTCCACCAGGGGCTGATTCAGGTTGAAGTCTTTCAAACACGATTACATTGCCTTGTCTAAAGAAGTCGTAGATGCAATAAAACCTATTTACGAAAGTCTTACAAGTTTCAAAGATGCGTCGGAGGATTCACATAGAACAGTAACGAAAGTTTCGAAGATCATGCCGAAAACGTTACCTGCGAGCTTTAACTACGGTCAGCATAGCCGCCAACATTGGTACCTGTACTTTCAGCGAAGGTACACGAGGATTGTTAGCCGTTGTTGATGCTATGGGAATAAAGTTGGCACCACATGCCCACACATTTGTCAAGGAAGAGGATTCTACATGAATTGAGGCAGCTAACCGACGTTCACTAGAAAATACTCGAGAGGCAAGGGTGGCTGGATGAAAGCTAAAAATCACTGCTAATGAAGCTACTAAAGCGGAGGAAGGGACATTATATGGCTCTGGAGTATACTATTCAGTTCAATTTTTTTTATCTTCATGCAAATTGTACTTCAAGCCGTTTTTCTCAAAACCATGTTTTCGAAGATGGTGATCAACTAACTTGGGAACTTGGGAATGGCTTTCACGTTTAGTTTGAATTTTTTTCCCATTTTTCTTTATATAATTGTTCTCCAGATGGACGAAGGATTTTTTTTTTACGATTAAATTTCTTTTTATAGTTGAAAATGTTAGTGGAATTTTGTTCAAATAAACAACTTTTAATTTAAACATCCGTAATTTTTCAAAAAATCTAAATTTTTCAAATCCCTTCGTGCATTCGGAGCACAATGTCATTAACTAATGATCCCCTTTTGTTTTTTTTTTATTTCAGGTGATCCAGTAACGAGCTGCAGTGATCGTGGGAAAACCCTGGTTTTTTTTTGGACACCTCGCGAATTTGCTGTATCCTACGCATTTCTTAATATTAAGTCTTGAATAATTTATATACCATAATATTTTGTTCAAAACATATCTTTCATGTGAAAAAATTTTGAAGTTCGGCAAAAAAGAAAAATCCTAAATAAAGAGCTTTTTTGGCGTTACAACTAGGTCTGCTCCCTTAACTCTTTTCACTAAGCTTCATTATATTCGATCTATGTATCTCTAATTCGTCTTTGTTCAATCTTCTCATATTCATTGTCTTCATCAACGAACCACAATTCAACACTATCCACTTCCATGTTATTTTCCCACTTTTTTTATAACAAAACTAGCTGACCCGCACGGGTTCGCTAGCGTCTATATATTATCTATACATCGCTGAGGAGCAGTTTAATATGAAAAAAATATGAACTTTGAATCATGGAGATTTGTTAAATTTTTAATCCGGAAAATCGGGTCAATTACAATAACTTCCAAATGGGTAGTTATATTATACATATATATTAATAATAATTAACAAATAATTCAATAAGTGTAATGAAAGGAAGAAAAAATATGTTATTCACATTAAATTAATATTTTATTGTAGAGCTAGTGAATTGACTACATTTGCTGTATGTCCGTTTTCTGCATAAACAAAAAGATCAGATGATTTACCAACTCTGGAGCATGCATGGTTTGAATTCGAACGGCATGTTGGTCGGAATGAGTGGTATTCGTAGAAGTAGTATGTACATACATACATACATATGTACGTCTTCACCTTTGTGAGGTCCAATTAAAATTGTTGCCTCAATGACGTTGTTCATTAATTTTTTTGACTACTAATCGTTTGCCATTACATAACTTTGGCTGATTGATGTTTCGGAGTAATATATTGTAATTGACACTCCAATTTTCAAATTCAAATTCAAGAAATTCCTTTAGAAAATTCAGTACTTAACTTTGGTTTATCATGTAAATATGTCACTGTTTCACCTGCAATTTAGCTTAGAATGATGTTGTTCATAGCGTGACATTTTTAGCCGCAAGAAGCGTCCTTCTGCTGAACCATATGCGACTCCGATAGTTTGTTTTCTAAAAAACACAATCCACCGGATTTGTTGCCCACAGGGGGTGGTCGTGGTGCAATGGTAATCATCACCGACTGTTGAGCGGAAGGTCTGTAGCTCAAATCCGTCCATAGCCAAGAACAATTCCTATACGGAAAAACTGAGCAACATCAGTTGTGAATGAGAGATGATCAAAAAGTGCTGACGAAGGCATAACACTCGCAGCATAAGATCACTTCAAAATTCATACTCTTACCTTACACCTTAATGACATGGAAACAAAAAAGTTATCTGCACCCCATCCAGGTTGTGTGACAAACACCATAATCTGTGTTATCTGTATTTAGCTTTATCTTCAATTTATCACAGTATCTAAAAATAATTTCCATCGCATGTTTAAGATTGCTCTCAATGTTTAGAGCTAACTCATGTGATGAAAAAATAGCTGTGTCATCAGCTGTTTCACAATCGGGTAATTCTGGAAAACCTGAGGTATATAAATTGTAATCTACAATGTCAAAGGAAAGCATTAGGCTATTTGAGAGCAAGTCCATTGAATTTGGTGGCCTTGGTGTGACGAATATTATGTGTGGTCCGATATGGTGGTGATTTTTGTTGATACGTGGTGCTATATTTACATATGTACATACTATATGCTTACTGAAATTATATTATTCTACTATGAGAAAATACCAAGTAAAATAATTTCGAATAGGGTAAGTTTAATGGTATTGGAAACCGGAGAACAAGCTTGTGGTTTTGTAATGGGAATCGTCATTTCATTGTTAGATGTCACTTCGGAGTGCCGTAGTAATAATTTTTACTTTTAACGTCTTCTAACGGAAAATATATATATGCACCTCTCACATCATAACAAATATATTGTGCAAGTTTCAGGTCAATCGGATGGCTGGTTTCCGAGTTTTGCGGCGACAAACATACGCTGGCTGGCGTCGAAGGCAAAGAGCGTCTTGTCCAGCCCAAAAAGTTTGAAGATGAGGAATTGGAGGCTTTACTGGATCAAGATCCGTGCCAAACGCAAAGTAAACTCGCAGAATCGTTGGGAGTGACTCAGCAAACAATTTCCGTTCGGTTAAAGAAATTTGGATTTATTCAAAAGTAAGGAAATTGGGTGCCGTACGGGTTGAAACCGAGAGATGTCGAAAGGCGATTTTTCACCTCGGAACTGCTTCTTGAAAGACATCAAAGGAAGGGATTTTTACACCGGATCGTGACTGGAGATAAAACCCAAGATAACCCAAGAAGAAAAAATACTATGCAAAGCCTGGTGAACCCGTTCCATCATCGTCTACATCGACGCCAAAGAAAAACATCCACGGTTCAAAGGTCATGCTCTGCATATGGTGGGACCAGACGGGTGTGGTGTACTATGAGCTGCTAAAACCAGGCGAAACCATTGACGGGAAACGTTATCGACTACAACTAATGCGTTTGAGCCGTGCATTGCGTGAAAAACGGCCAGAAACGACCGAAAGGCATGAAAAGGTGGTTTTGCAACATGATAACGCTCGGCCCCACGTGGCTGTAGCGGTCAAAAACTACATGGAAAGGCTGAAATGGGAGGTCTTACCCCACCCGCCGTATTCTCGAGACCTTGCTCCTTCCGACTACTGGCTTTTTCGACGGATGCAAAACGGTTTGGGGGGTCACCGGTTCGGGTCTTTTGAAGAAATCGAAGAATGGCTCAATGATTGGATCGATGCCAGAGAGGACTCATTTTTTAGAGATGGTATTCGAAAATTACCAGAGAGATGGGAAAAAGTAGTCGCTTCCGACGGACAATACTTTGAGTGATGTATTTTTTACGTTTTTTTTCAATAAAAAAAAATTTTTTGAACACAAAAAAACGGACCGAATTAATTTGTACTGCCAAATTTTTTTTGAACAAAACACAAATCAAAGAGCAATGCATGTAGCACTTTCTTTTTTAAAATCATATTTGTTGGAGTTTACCTCTTGAGGGTAAAAACTTTATACACGTACCAGGAGATACGCCTTTTTACTTTTTTTTACCAGGATACGCAAAACACAACTTTTTAATGAACAATCAACTATTTTTTTATTAATTTAAAACGTCCGTTTGACTTTTCTTTGAATTTCGAAATTAGCAAGTTTTTATGAGTCCGTTAGCAATAGGAGCATTTGATTTTACTTCCTTCAGAGTACCGATTAGAAGTAGAATCGCAAATCACTTTAGCATAATTTTGAAATTCGAATAACAATACAGTCTTATAAACGCCATAAGCAGAAAGTTTTGTAGCCGGTTCTTAGGCTAGCACATCAATTAAACCGTGTGGAATTGGCTTTTTCGCTTCTTTACCGTTAGTTCCAGAACGGAGCCATTCAAGGGTAAGCAATTCCTGAATATGGGCCATTATATTTAGCTTTTCTAATATTGCCTTCGGATAATATACATATGTTTGTGGCCTGATTATCTAAAGAAATTTGGCTACACCATACTGTAACCAACAACTAACTAGAGTACGAAATATAATGATCCACTTCAAAGGCATTCATCAGTAGAATATAACTACACAGCATACCAACCTTAGAGGTGCACTAAAAATTCAAGCACACCATTCAGCCGAAACTGGTCCGTGAATTCTAGCTAAGCCAAACGCTGAACTTTCCTCGCGTATACCCTCAATACGTTCCTTAAACGCAACCACATTACCATTGATTATTCCTAGCAGCGATCAAAACTCGTTAAATCGTCGCTCAATAGAATCATATCGTCTCCATTGGCAAATATCCATCAGATCCATATCGCATGCTAACGTGCGAAAGACTTGTGGCTTGAAGCCGCATAAACCCTAACTCGATAGTAGAGCGGTTCAGTGAAAATCACGAACATCAAGTTGAATTTGGTTTTTGAGACTTTCATCACCGTCATTATAAGGAATCACAAAAGATTTGACTTTATAGGCTAGAACTGAAGTCGCGCCAACTGCTTAACTCAAAATACAGTCAAGAAAGCAGCTCTGAAGCCGAGAAACGGCATCGACCATAAGCACTACCGTGAAATTACGTACAATTTTCAAATTTCTTGTACTTGCTAACTTTGCGACCTCGGGCAGCTCTGTTACCATGGAGGAACCACACCAGATTTGACTTTATAGGCTAGAACTGAAGTCGCGCCAACAGCTTAAATCAAAATATGGTCAAGAAAGTAGCTCTGAAGCCGAGAAACGGCATCGACCATAAGCACTACCGTGAAATTACGTACAATTTTCAAATTTCTTGTACTTGCTAACTTTGCGACCTCGGGCAGCTATGGTACCATGGAGGAATCACACAAGATTTGACTTTGTAGGCTAGAACTGAAGTCGCGCCAACTGTTTAACTCAAAATACAGTCAAGAAAGTAGCTCTGAAGCCGAGAAACGGGATCGACCATAAGCACAACTGTGCAATTACGTACAATTTTCAAATTTCTTGTACTTGCTAACTTTGCGACCTCGGGCAGCTACGTTACCATGGAGGAACCACACAACATTTGACCTTATAGGCTAGAACTGAAGTCGCGCCAACTGCTTAAATCAAAATATGGTCAAGAAAGTAGCTCTGAAGCCGAGAAACGGGATCGACCATAAGAACTACTGTGCAATTACTTACAATTTTCAAATTTCTTGTACTTGCTAACTTTGCGACCTCGGGCAGCTACGTTACCATGGAGGAACCACACAACATTTGACTTTATAGGCTAGAGCTGAAGTCGCGCCAACTGCTCAAATCAAAATATGGTCAAGAAAGTAGCTCTGAAACCGAGAAACGGGATCGACCATAAGCACTACTGTGCAATTACGTACAATTTTCAAATTTCTTTTACTTGCTAACTTTGCGACCTCGGGCAGCTACGTTACCATGGAGGAACCACACAACATTTGACTTTATAGGCTAGAACTGAAGTCGCGCCAACTGCTTAAATCAAAATATGGTCGAGAAAGTAGCTCTGAAGCCGAGAAACGGGATCGACCATAAGCGCTACCGGGAAATTACGTACACTTTTCAAATTTCTTGTACTTACTAATTTGCGACCTCGGGCAGCTATGTTACCATGGAGGAACCACACAAGATTTGACTTTATAGGCTAGAACTGAAGTCGCGCCAACTGCTTAACTCAAAATACAGTCAAGAAAGTAGCTCTGAAGTCGAGAAACGAGATCGACCATAAGCACTACCGTGAAATTACATACAATTTTCAAATTTCTTGTACTTGCTAACTTTGCGACCTCGGGCAGCTATGTTACCATGGAGGAACCACACAACATTTATCTTTATAGGCTAGAACCGAAGTCGCGCCAACTGCTTAACTCAAAATACAGTCAAGAAAGTAGCTCTGAAGCCGAGAAACGGGATCGACCATAAGCACTACCGTGAAATTACGTACAATTTTCAAATTCCTTGTACTTGCTAATTTTGCGACCTCGGGCAGCTATGTTACCATGGAGGAATCACACAAGATTTGACTTTGTAGGCTAGAACTGAAGTCGCGCCAACTGCTTAGCTCAAAACACAGTCAAGAAAGTAGCTCTGAAGCCGAGAAACGGGATCGACCATAAGCACTACTGTGCAATTACGTACAATTTTCAAATTTCTTGTACTTGCTAACTTTGCGACCTCGGGCAGCTACGTTACCATGGAGGAACCACACAACATTTGACTTTATAGGCTAGAACTGAAGTCGCGCCAACCGTTTAACTCAAAATACAGTCAAGAAAGTAGCTCTGAAGCCGAGAAACGGGATCGACCATAAGCACTACCGTGAAATTACGTACAATTTTCAAATTTCTTGTACTTGCTAACTTTGCGACCTCGGGCAGCTATGTTACCATGGAGGAATCACACAAGATTTGACTTTGTAGGCTAGAACTGAAGCCGCGCAAACTGCTTAAATCAAAATATGGTCAAGAAAGAAGCTCTGAAGCCGAGAAACGGGATCGACCATAAGCACTACTGTGCAATTACTTACAATTTTCAAATTTCTTGTACTTGCTAACTTTGCGACCTCGGGCAGCTATGTTACCATGGAGGAATCACACAAGATTTGACTTTGTAGGCTGGAACTGAAGTCGCGCCGACTGCTTAACTTAAAATACAGTCAAGAAAGTAGCTCTGAAGCCGAGAAACGGCATTGACCATAAGCACTACCGTGAAATTACGTACAATTTTCAAATTTCTTGTACATGCTAACTTTGCGACCTCGGGCAGCTATGTTACCATAGAGGAATCACACAAGATTTGACTTTAAAGGCTAGAACTGAAGTCGCGCCAACCGTTTAACTCAAAATACAGTCAAGAAAGTAGCTCTGAAGCCGAGAAACGGGATCGACCATAAGCACTACCGTGAAATTACGTACAATTTTCAAATTTCTTGTACTTGCTAACTTTGCGACCTCGGGCAGCTATGTTACCATGGAGGAATCACACAAGATTTGACTTTGTAGGCTAGAACTGAAGTCGCGCCAACTGCTTAACTCAAAATACAGTCAAGAAAGTAGCTCTGAAGCCGAGAAACGGGATCGAATATAAGCACTACTGTGCAATTACGTACAATTTTCAAATTTCTTGTACTTGCTAAATTTGCGACCTCGGGCAGCTACGTTACCATGGAGGAATCACACAAGATTTGACTTTATAAGCTAGAACTGAAGTCGCGCCAACCGCTTAACTCAAAATACATTCAAGAAAGTAGCTCTGAAGCCGAGAAACGGCATCGAACATAAGCACTACCGTGAAATTACGTACAATTTTCAAATTTCTTGTACTTGCTAACTTTGCGACCTCGGGCATTTATGTTACCATGGAGGAATCACACAAGATTTGACTTTATAGGCTAGAACTGAAGTCGCGCCAACTGTTTAACTCAAAATACAGTCAAGAAAGTAGCTCTGAAGCCGAGAAACGGGATCGACCATAAGCACTACCGTGAAATTACGTACAATTTTCAAATTTTTTGTACTTGCTAACTTTGCGACCTCGGGCAGCTATGTTACCATGGAGGAACCACCCAAGATTTGACCTAATAGGCTAGAACTGAAGTCGCGCGAACTGCTTAAATCAAAATATGGTCAAGAAAGTAGCTCTGAAGCCGAGAAAGTAGCTCTGAAGCCGAGAAAGTAGCTCTGAAGCCGAGAAACGGCATCGACCATAAGCACTACCGTGAAATTACGTACAATTTTAAAATTTTTTGTACTTGCTAACTTTGCGACCTCGGGCAGCTGTGTTACCATGGAGGAACCACACTACATTTATAGGCTACTTTATAGGCTAGAACTGAAGTCGCGCCAACTGCTTAACTCAAAATACAGTCAAGAAAGTAGCTCTGAAGCCGAGAGCCGGGATCGACCATAAGCACTACCGTGAAATTACGTACAACTTTCAAATTTCTTGTACTTGCTAACTTTGCGACCTCGGGCAGCTATGTCACCATGGAGGAATCACACAAGATTTGACTTTATAGGCTAGAACTGAAGTCGCGCCAACTGTTTAACTCAAAATACAGTCAAGAAAGTAGCTCTGAAGCCGAGAAACGGGATCGACCATAAGCACTACCGTGAAATTACGTAAAATTTTCAAATTTCTTGTACTTGCTAACTTTGCGACCTCGGGCAGCTATGTTACCATGGAGGAATCACACAAGATTTGACTTTGTAGGCTAGAACTGAAGCAGCGCCAACTGTTTAACTCAAAATGCAGTCAAGAAAGTAGCCCTGAAGCCGAGAGCCGGGATCGACCATAAGCACTACCGTGAAATTACGTACAATTTTCAAATTTCTTGTACTTGCTAACTTTGCGACCTCGGGCAGCTATGTTACCATGGAGGAATCACACAAGATTTGACTTTATAAGCTAGAACTGAAGTCGCGCCAACCGCTTAACTCAAAATACATTCAAGAAAGTAGCTCTGAAGCCGAGAAACGGCATCGAACATAAGCACTACCGTGAAATTACGTACAATTTTCAAATTTCTTGTACTTGCTAACTTTGCGACCTCGGGCATTTATGTTACCATGGAGGAATCACACAAGATTTGACTTTATAGGCTAGAACTGAAGTCGCGCCAACTGTTTAACTCAAAATACAGTCAAGAAAGTAGCTCTGAAGCCGAGAAACGGGATCGACCATAAGCACTACCGTGAAATTACGTACAATTTTCAAATTTTTTGTACTTGCTAACTTTGCGACCTCGGGCAGCTATGTTACCATGGAGGAACCACCCAAGATTTGACCTAATAGGCTAGAACTGAAGTCGCGCGAACTGCTTAAATCAAAATATGGTCAAGAAAGTAGCTCTGAAGCCGAGAAAGTAGCTCTGAAGCCGAGAAAGTAGCTCTGAAGCCGAGAAACGGCATCGACCATAAGCACTACCGTGAAATTACGTACAATTTTAAAATTTTTTGTACTTGCTAACTTTGCGACCTCGGGCAGCTGTGTTACCATGGAGGAACCACACTACATTTATAGGCTACTTTATAGGCTAGAACTGAAGTCGCGCCAACTGCTTAACTCAAAATACAGTCAAGAAAGTAGCTCTGAAGCCGAGAGCCGGGATCGACCATAAGCACTACCGTGAAATTACGTACAACTTTCAAATTTCTTGTACTTGCTAACTTTGCGACCTCGGGCAGCTATGTCACCATGGAGGAATCACACAAGATTTGACTTTATAGGCTAGAACTGAAGTCGCGCCAACTGTTTAACTCAAAATACAGTCAAGAAAGTAGCTCTGAAGCCGAGAAACGGGATCGACCATAAGCACTACCGTGAAATTACGTAAAATTTTCAAATTCCTTGTACTTGCTAACTTTGCGACCTCGGGCAGCTATGTTACCATGGAGGAATCACACAAGATTTGACTTTGTAGGCTAGAACTGAAGTCGCGCCAACTGCTTAGCTCAAAATACAGTCAAGAAAGTAGCTCTGAAGCCGAGAAACGGGATCGACCATAAGCACTACTGTGCAATTACGTACAATTTTCAAATTTCTTGTACTTGCTAACTTTGCGACCTCGGGCAGCTACGTTACCATGGAGGAACCACACAACATTTGACTTTATAGGCTAGAACTGAAGTCGCGCCAACCGTTTAACTCAAAATACAGTCAAGAAAGTAGCTCTGAAGCCGAGAAACGGGATCGACCATAAGCACTACCGTGAAATTACGTACAATTTTCAAATTTCTTGTACTTGCTAACTTTGCGACCTCGGGCAGCTATGTTACCATGGAGGAATCACACAAGATTTGACTTTGTAGGCTAGAACTGAAGCCGCGCAAACTGCTTAAATCAAAATATGGTCAAGAAAGAAGCTCTGAAGCCGAGAAACGGGATCGACCATAAGCACTACTGTGCAATTACTTACAATTTTCAAATTTCTTGTACTTGCTAACTTTGCGACCTCGGGCAGCTATGTATGTTACCATGGAGGAATCACACAAGATTTGACTTTGTAGGCTGGAACTGAAGTCGCGCCGACTGCTTAACTTAAAATACAGTCAAGAAAGTAGCTCTGAAGCCGAGAAACGGCATTGACCATAAGCACTACCGTGAAATTACGTACAATTTTCAAATTTCTTGTACATGCTAACTTTGCGACCTCGGGCAGCTATGTTACCATAGAGGAATCACACAAGATTTGACTTTAAAGGCTAGAACTGAAGTCGCGCCAACCGTTTAACTCAAAATACAGTCAAGAAAGTAGCTCTGAAGCCGAGAAACGGGATCGACCATAAGCACTACCGTGAAATTACGTACAATTTTCAAATTTCTCGTACTTGCTAACTTTGCGACCTCGGGCAGCTATGTTACCATGGAGGAATCACACAAGATTTGACTTTGTAGGCTAGAACTGAAGTCGCGCCAACTGCTTAACTCAAAATACAGTCAAGAAAGTAGCTCTGAAGCCGAGAAACGGGATCGAATATAAGCACTACTGTGCAATTACGTACAATTTTCAAATTTCTTGTACTTGCTAAATTTGCGACCTCGGGCAGCTACGTTACCATGGAGGAATCACACAAGATTTGACTTTATAAGCTAGAACTGAAGTCGCGCCAACCGCTTAACTCAAAATACATTCAAGAAAGTAGCTCTGAAGCCGAGAAACGGCATCGAACATAAGCACTACCGTGAAATTACGTACAATTTTCAAATTTCTTGTACTTGCTAACTTTGCGACCTCGGGCATTTATGTTACCATGGAGGAATCACACAAGATTTGACTTTATAGGCTAGAACTGAAGTCGCACCAACTGTTTAACTCAAAATACAGTCAAGAAAGTAGCTCTGAAGCCGAGATACGGGATCGACCATAAGCACTACCGTGAAATTACGTACAATTTTCAAATTTTTTGTACTTGCTAACTTTGCGACCTCGGGCAGCTATGTTACCATGGAGGAACCACCCAAGATTTGACCTAATAGGCTAGAACTGAAGTCGCGCGAACTGCTTAAATCAAAATATGGTCAAGAAAGTAGCTCTGAAGCCGAGAAAGTAGCTCTGAAGCCGAGAAAGTAGCTCTGAAGCCGAGAAACGGCATCGACCATAAGCACTACCGTGAAATTACGTACAATTTTAAAATTTTTTGTACTTGCTAACTTTGCGACCTCGGGCAGCTGTGTTACCATGGAGGAACCACACTACATTTATAGGCTACTTTATAGGCTAGAACTGAAGTCGCGCCAACTGCTTAACTCAAAATACAGTCAAGAAAGTAGCTCTGAAGCCGAGAGCCGGGATCGACCATAAGCACTACCGTGAAATTACGTACAACTTTCAAATTTCTTGTACTTGCTAACTTTGCGACCTCGGGCAGCTATGTCACCATGGAGGAATCACACAAGATTTGACTTTATAGGCTAGAACTGAAGTCGCGCCAACTGTTTAACTCAAAATACAGTCAAGAAAGTAGCTCTGAAACCGAGAAACGGGATCGACCATAAGCACTACCGTGAAATTACGTAAAATTTTCAAATTTCTTGTACTTGCTAACTTTGCGACCTCGGGCAGCTATGTTACCATGGAGGAATCACACAAGATTTGACTTTGTAGGCTAGAACTGAAGCAGCGCCAACTGTTTAACTCAAAATGCAGTCAAGAAAGTAGCCCTGAAGCCGAGAGCCGGGATCGACCATAAGCACTACCGTGAAATTACGTACAATTTTCAAATTTCTTGTACTTGCTAACTTTGCGACCTCGGGCAGCTATGTTACCATGGAGGAATCACACAAGATTTGACTTTATAAGCTAGAACTGAAGTCGCGCCAACCGCTTAACTCAAAATACATTCAAGAAAGTAGCTCTGAAGCCGAGAAACGGCATCGAACATAAGCACTACCGTGAAATTACGTACAATTTTCAAATTTCTTGTACTTGCTAACTTTGCGACCTCGGGCAGCTACGTTACCATGGAGGAATCACACAAGATTTGACTTTGTAGGCTAGAACTGAAGCAGCGCCAACTGTTTAACTCAAAATGCAGTCAAGAAAGTAGCCCTGAAGCCGAGAGCCGGGATCGACCATAAGCACTACCGTGAAATTACGTACAATTTTCAAATTTCTTGTACTTGCTAACTTTGCGACCTCGGGCAGCTATGTTACCATGGAGGAATCACACAAGATTTGACTTTGTAGGCTAGAACTGAAGCAGCGCCAACTGTTTAACTCAAAATGCAGTCAAGAAAGTAGCTCTGAAGCCGAGAAACGGCATCGAACATAAGCACTACCCTGAAATTACGTACAATTTTCAAATTTTTTGTACTTGCTAACTTTGCGACCTCGGGCAGCTATGTTACCATGGAGGAACCACCCAAGATTTGACCTAATAGGCTAGAACTGAAGTCGCGCGAACTGCTTAAATCAAAATATGGTCAAGAAAGTAGCTCTGAAGCCGAGAAAGTAGCTCTGAAGCCGAGAAAGTAGCTCTGAAGCCGAGAAAGTAGCTCTGAAGCCGAGAAACGGCATCGACCATAAGCACTACCGTGAAATTACGTACAATTTTAAAATTTTTTGTACTTGCTAACTTTGCGACCTCGGGCAGCTGTGTTACCATGGAGGAACCACACTACATTTATAGGCTACTTTATAGGCTAGAACTGAAGTCGCGCCAACTGCTTAACTCAAAATACAGTCAAGAAAGTAGCTCTGAAGCCGAGAAACGGGATCGACCATAAGCACTAAAGTGAAATTACGTACAATTTTCAAATTTTTTGTACTTGCTAAATTTGCGACCTCGGGCAGCTGTGTTACCATGGAGGAACCACAAAACATTTGACTTTATAGGCTAGAACTGAAGTCGCGCCAACTGCTTAACTCAAAATACAGTCAAGAAAGTAGCTCTGAAGCCGAAAAAGTAGCTCTGAAGCCGAGAAACGGCATCGACCATAAGCACTAAAGTGAAATTACGTACAATTTTCAAATTTTTTGTACTTGCTAAATTTGCGACCTCGGGCAGCTGTGTTACCATGGAGGAACCACAAAACATTTGACTTTATAGGCTAGAACTGAAGTCGCGCCAACTGCTTAACTCAAAATACAGTCAAGAAAGTAGCTCTGAAGCCGAGAAACGGGATCGACCATAAGCACTACCGTGAAATTACGTACAATTTTCAAATTTCTTGTACTTGCTAACTTTGCGACCTCGGGCAGCTATGTTAACATGGAGGAATCACACAAGATTTGACTTTATAGGCTAGAACTGAAGTCGCGCCAACTGCTTAAATCAAAATACAGTCAAGAAAGTAGCTCTGAAGCCGAGAAACGGGATCGACCATAAGCACTACCGTGAAATTACGTACGATTTTCAAATTTCTTGTACTTGCTAACTTTGCGACCTCGGGCAGCTATGTTACCATGGAGGAACCACACAATATTTGACTTTATAGGCTAGAACTGAAGTCGCGCCAACTGCTTAGCTCAAAATACAGTCAAGAAAGTAGCTCTGAAGCCGAGAAACGGGATCGACCATAAGCACTACCGTGAAATTACGTACCATTTTCAAATTTCTTGTACTTGCTAACTTTGCGACCTCGGGCAGCTATGTTACCATGGAGGAACCACACAAGATTTGATTTTATAGGCTAGAACTGAAGTCGCGCCAACTGCTTAACCCAAAATACAGTCAAGAAAGTAGCTCTGAAACCGAGAAACGGGATCGACCATAAGCACTACCGTGAAATTACGTACAATTTTCAAATTTTTTGTACTTGCTAACTTTGCGACCTCGGGCAGCTATGTTACCATGGAGCAATCACACAAGATTTGACTTTATAGGCTAGAACTGAAGTCGCGCCAACTGTTTAACTCAAAATACAGTCAAGAAAGTAGCTCTGAAGCCGAAAAAGTAGCTCTGAAGCCGAGAAACGGCATCGACCATAAGCACTAAAGTGAAATTACGTACAATTTTCAAATTTTTTGTACTTGCTAAATTTGCGACCTCGGGCAGCTGTGTTACCATGGAGGAACCACAAAACATTTGACTTTATAGGCTAGAACTGAAGTCGCGCCAACTGCTTAACTCAAAATACAGTCAAGAAAGTAGCTCTGAAGCCGAGAAACGGGATCGACCATAAGCACTACCGTGAAATTACGTACAATTTTCAAATTTCTTGTACTTGCTAACTTTGCGACCTCGGGCAGCTATGTTAACATGGAGGAATCACACAAGATTTGACTTTATAGGCTAGAACTGAAGTCGCGCCAACTGCTTAAATCAAAATACAGTCAAGAAAGTAGCTCTGAAGCCGAGAAACGGGATCGACCATAAGCACTACCGTGAAATTACGTACGATTTTCAAATTTCTTGTACTTGCTAACTTTGCGACCTCGGGCAGCTATGTTACCATGGAGGAACCACACAATATTTGACTTTATAGGCTAGAACTGAAGTCGCGCCAACTGCTTAGCTCAAAATACAGTCAAGAAAGTAGCTCTGAAGCCGAGAAACGGGATCGACCATAAGCACTACCGTGAAATTACGTACCATTTTCAAATTTCTTGTACTTGCTAACTTTGCGACCTCGGGCAGCTATGTTACCATGGAGGAACCACACAAGATTTGATTTTATAGGCTAGAACTGAAGTCGCGCCAACTGCTTAACCCAAAATACAGTCAAGAAAGTAGCTCTGAAACCGAGAAACGGGATCGACCATAAGCACTACCGTGAAATTACGTACAATTTTCAAATTTTTTGTACTTGCTAACTTTGCGACCTCGGGCAGCTATGTTACCATGGAGCAATCACACAAGATTTGACTTTATAGGCTAGAACTGAAGTCGCGCCAACTGTTTAACTCAAAATACAGTCAAGAAAGTAGCTCTGAAGCCGAAAAAGTAGCTCTGAAGCCGAGAAACGGCATCGACCATAAGCACTACCGTGAAATTACGTACAATTTTCAAATTTTTTGTACTTGCTAACTTTGCGACCTCGGGCAGCTGTGTTACCATGGAGGAACCACACAACATTTGACTTTATAGGCTAGAACTGAAGTCGCGCCAACTGCTTAACTCAAAATACAGTCAAGAAAGTAGCTCTGAAGCCGAGAAACGGGATCGACCATAAGCACTACCGTGAAATTACGTACAATTTTCAAATTTCTTGTACTTGCTAACTTTGCGACCTCGGGCAGCTATGTTACCATGGAGGAATCACACAAGATTTGACTTTATGGGCTAGAACTGAAGTCGCGCCAACTGCTTAAATCAAAATACAGTCAAGCAAGTAGCTCTGAAGCCGAGAAACGGGATCAACCATAAGCACTACCGTGAAATTACGTACGATTTTCAAATTTCTTGTACTTGCTAATTTTGCGACCTCGGGCAGCTATGTTACCATGGAGGAACCACACAACATTTGACTTTGTAGGCTAGAACTGAAGTCGCGCCAACTGTTTAACTCAAAATACAGTCAAGAAAGTAGCTCTGAAGCCGAGAAACAGGATCGACCATAAGCACTACTGTGCAATTACGTACAATTTTCAAATTTCTTGTACTTGCTAACTATGCGACCTCGGGCAGCTACGTTACCATAGAGGAACCACACAAGATTTGACTTTATAGGCTAGAACTGAAGTCTCGCCAACTGCTTAACTCAAAATACAGTCAAGAAAGTAGCTCTGAAGCCGAGAAACGTGATCGACCATAAGCACTACCGTGAAATTACGTACAATTTTCAAATTTCTTGTACTTGCTAACTTTGCGACCTCGGGCAGCTATGTTACCATGGAGGAACCACACAAGATTTGACTTTATAGGCTAGAACTGAAGTCGCGCCAAGTGCTTAAATCAAAATACAGTCAAGAAAGTAGCTCTGAAGCTGAGAAACAGGATCGACCATAAGCACTACTGTGCAATTACGTACAATTTTCAAATTTCTTGTACTTGCTAACTTTGCGACCTCGGGCAGCTACGTTACCATGGAGGAACCACACAAGATTTGACTTTATAGGCTAGAACTGAAGTCGCGCCAACTGCTTAACTCAAAATACAGTCAAGAAAGTAGCTCTGAAACCGAGAAACGGGATCGACCATAAGCACTACCGTGAAATTACGTACAATTTTCAAATTTCTTGTACTTGCTAACTTTGCGGCCTCGGGCAGCTATGTTACCATGGAGGAACCACACAAGATTTGACTTTATAGGCTAGAACTGAAGTCGCGCCAACTGCATAAATCAAAATACAGCCAAGAAAATAGCTCTGAAGCTGAGAAACAGGATCGACCATAAGCACTACCGTGAAATTACGTACAATTTTCAAATTTCTTGTACTTGCTAACTTTGCGACCTCGGGCAGCTATGTTACCATGGAGGAATCAGACAATATTTGACTTTATGGGCTAGAACTGAAGTCGCGCCAACTGCTTAAATCAAAATACAGTCAAGAAAATAGCTCTGAAGCTGAGAAACGGGATCGACCAAAAGCACTACCGTGAAATTACGTACAATTTTCAAATTTCTTGTACTTGCTAACTTTGCGACCTCGGGCAGCTATGTTACCATGGAGGAACCACACAAGATTTGACTTTATAGGCTAGAACTAGAGTCGCGCCAACTGCTTAACTCAAAATACAGTCAAGAAAGTAGCTCTGAAGCCGAGAAACGGGATCGACCATAAGCACTACCGTGAAATTACGTGCAATTTTCAAATTTCTTGTACTTGCTAACTTTGCGACCTCGGGCAGCTATGTTACCATGGAGCAATCACACAAGATTTGACTTTATAGGCTAGAACTGAAGTCGCGCCAACTGCTTAACTCAAAATACAGTCAAGAAAGTAGCTCTGAAGCCGAGAAGCCGGGTCGACCATAAGCACTACCGTGAAATTACGTACAATTTTTAAATTTCTTGTACTTGCTAACTTTTCGACCTCGGGCAGCTATGTTACCATGGAGGAATCAGACAATATTTGACTTTATAGGCTAGAACTGAAGTCGCGCCAACTGCTTAAATCAAAATACAGTCAAGAAAATAGCTCTGAAGCCGAGAAACGGGATCGACCAAAAGCACTACCGTGAAATTACGTACAATTTTCAAATTTCTTGTACTTGCTAACTTTGCGACCTCGGGCAGCTATGTTACCATGGAGGAATCACAAAAGATTTGACTTTATAGGCTAGAGCTGAAGTCGCGCCAACTGCTTAACTCAAAATACAGTCAAGAAAGTAGCTCTGAAGTCGAGAAACGTGATCGACCATAAGCACTACCGTGAAATTACGTACAATTTTCAAATTTCTTGTACTTGCTAAGTTGCGACGTCGGGCAGCTATGTTACCATGGAGGAACCACACAAGATTTGACTTTATAGGCTAGAACTGAAGTCGCGGCAACTGCTTAACTCAAAATACAGTCAAGAAAGTAGCTCTGAAGCCGAGAAACGGGATCGACCATAAGCACTACCGTGAAATTACGTACAATTTTCAAATTTCCTGTACTTGCAAACTTTGCGACCTCGGGCAGCTATGTTACCATGGAGGAATCGCACAAGATTTGACTTTATAGGCTAGAACTGAAGTCGCGCCAACTGCTTAACTCAAAATACAGTCAAGAAAGTAGCTCTGAAGCCGAGAAACGGGATCGACCAAAAGCACTACCGTGAAATTACGTACAATTTTCAAATTTCTTGTACTTGCTAACTTTGCGACCTCGGGCAGCTATGTTACCATGGAGGAACCACACAAGATTTGACTTTATAGGCTAGAACTAGAGTCGCGCCAACTGCTTAACTCAAAATACAGTCAAGAAAGTAGCTCTGAAGCCGAGAAACGGGATCGACCATAAGCACTACCGTGAAATTACGTGGAATTTTCAAATTTCTTGTACTTGCTAACTTTGCGACCTCGGGCAGCTATGTTACCATGGAGCAATCACACAAGATTTGACTTTATAGGCTAGAACTGAAGTCGCGGTAACTGCTTAACTCAAAATACAGTCAAGAAAGTAGCTCTGAAGCCGAGAAACGGGATCGACCATAAGCATTACCGTGAAATTACGTACAATTTTCAAATTTCCTGTACTTGCAAACTTTGCGACCTCGGGCAGCTATGTTACCATGGAGGAATCGCACAAGATTTGACTTTATAGGCTAGAACTGAAGTCGCGCCAAGTGCTTAAATCAAAATACAGTCAAGAAAGTAGCTCTGAAGCTGAGAAACAGGATCGACCATAAGCACTACTGTGCAAATTACGTACAATTTTCAAATTTCTTGTACTTGCTAACTTTGCGACCTCGGGCAGCTACGTTACCATGCAGGAACCACACAAGATTTGACTTTATAGGCTAGAACTAGAGTCGCGCCAACTTCTTAACTCAAAATACAGTCAAGAAAGTAGCTCTGAAACCGAGAAACGGGATCGACCATAAGCACTACCGTGAAATTACGTACAATTTTCAAATTTCTTGTACTTGCTAACTTTGCGGCCTCGGGCAGCTATGTTACCATGGAGGAACCACACAAGATTTGACTTTATAGGCTAGAACTGAAGTCGCGCCAACTGCATAAATCAAAATATAGCCAAGAAAATAGCTCTGAAGCTGAGAAACCGGATCGACCATAAGCACTACCGTGAAATTACGTACAATTTTCAAATTTCTTGTACTTGCTAACTTTGCGACCTCGGGCAGCTATGTTACCATGGAGGAATCAGACAATATTTGACTTTATGGGCTAGAACTGAAGTCGCGCCAACTGCTTAAATCAAAATACAGTCAAGAAAATAGCTCTGAAGCTGAGAAACGGGATCGACCAAAAGCACTACCGTGAAATTACGTACAATTTTTAAATTTCTTGTACTTGCTAACTTTTCGACCTCGGGCAGCTATGTTACCATGGAGGAATCAGACAATATTTGACTTTATAGGCTAGAACTGAAGTCGCGCCAACTGCTTAAATCAAAATACAGTCAAGAAAATAGCTCTGAAGCCGAGAAACGGGATCGACCAAAAGCACTACCGTGAAATTACGTACAATTTTCAAATTTCTTGTACTTGCTAACTTTGCGACCTCGGGCAGCTATGTTACCATGGAGGAATCACAAAAGATTTGACTTTATAGGCTAGAGCTGAAGTCGCGCCAACTGCTTAACTCAAAATACAGTCAAGAAAGTAGCTCTGAAGCCGAGAAACGTGATCGACCATAAGCACTACCGTGAAATTACGTACAATTTTCAAATTTCTTGTACTTGCTAAGTTGCGACGTCGGGCAGCTATGTTACCATGGAGGAACCACACAAGATTTGACTTTATAGGCTAGAACTGAAGTCGCGCCAACTGCTTAACTCAAAATACAGTCAAGAAAGTAGCTCTGAAGCCGAGAAGCCGGGTCGACCATAAGCACTACCGTGAAATTACGTACAATTTTTAAATTTCTTGTACTTGCTAACTTTTCGACCTCGGGCAGCTATGTTACCATGGAGGAATCAGACAATATTTAACTTTATAGGCTAGAACTGAAGTCGCGCCAACTGCTTAAATCAAAATACAGTCAAGAAAATAGCTCTGAAGCCGAGAAACGGGATCGACCAAAAGCACTACCGTGAAATTACGTACAATTTTCAAATTTCTTGTACTTGCTAACTTTGCGACCTCGGGCAGCTATGTTACCATGGAGGAATCACAAAAGATTTGACTTTATAGGCTAGAACTGAAGTCACGCCAACTGCTTAACTCAAAATACAGTCAAGAAAGTAGCTCTGAAGCCGAGAAACGGGGATCGACCATAAGCACTACCGTGCAATTACGTACAATTTTCAAATTTCTTGTACTTGCTAACTTTGCGACTTCGGGTAGCTATGTTAACATGGAGGAATCACACAAGATTTGACTTTATAGGCTAGAACTGAAGTCGCGCCAACTGCTTAACTCAAAATACAGTCAAGAAAGTAGCTCTGAAGCCGAGAAACGTGATCGACCATAAGCACTACCGTGCAATTACGTACAATTTTCAAATTTCTTGTACTTGCTAACTTTGCGACCTCGGGCAGCTATGTTACCATGGAGGAATCAGACAATATTTGACTTTATGGGCTAGAACTGAAGTCGCGCCAACTGCTTAAATCAAAATACAGTCAAGAAAATAGCTCTGAAGCCGAGAAACGAAATCGACCAAAAGCACTACCGTGAAATTACGTACAATTTTCAAATTTCTTGTACTTGCTAACTTTGCGACCTCGGGCAGCTATGTTACCATGGAGGAACCACACAAGATTTGACTTTATAGGCTAGAACTAGAGTCGCGCCAACTGCTTAACTCAAAATACAGTCAAGAAAGTAGCTCTGAAGCCGAGAAACGGGATCGACCATAAGCACTACCGTGAAATTACGTGCAATTTTCAAATTTCTTGTACTTGCTAACTTTGCGACCTCGGGCAGCTATGTTACCATGGAGCAATCACACAAGATTTGACTTTATAGGCTAGAACTGAAGTCGCGCCAACTGCTTAACTCAAAATACAGTCAAGAAAGTAGCTCTGAAGCCGAGAAGCCGGGTCGACCATAAGCACTACCGTGAAATTACGTACAATTTTTAAATTTCTTGTACTTGCTAACTTTTCGACCTCGGGCAGCTATGTTACCATGGAGGAATCAGACAATATTTGACTTTATAGGCTAGAACTGAAGTCGCGCCAACTGCTTAAATCAAAATACAGTCAAGAAAATAGCTCTGAAGCCGAGAAACGGGATCGACCAAAAGCACTACCGTGAAATTACGTACAATTTTCAAATTTCTTGTACTTGCTAACTTTGCGACCTCGGGCAGCTATGTTACCATGGAGCAATCACAAAAGATTTGACTTTATAGGCTAGAGCTGAAGTCGCGCCAACTGCTTAACTCAAAATACAGTCAAGAAAGTAGCTCTGAAGCCGAGAAACGTGATCGACCATAAGCACTACCGTGAAATTACGTACAATTTTCAAATTTCTTGTACTTGCTAACTTTGCGACGTCGGGCAGCTATGTTACCATGGAGGAACCACACAAGATTTGACTTTATAGGCTAGAGCTGAAGTCGCGGCAACTGCTTAACTCAAAATACAGTCAAGAAAGTAGCTCTGAAGCCGAGAAACGGGATCGACCATAAGCACTACCGTGAAATTACGTACAATTTTCAAATTTCCTGTACTTGCAAACTTTGCGACCTCGGGCAGCTATGTTACCATGGAGGAATCGCACAAGATTTGACTTTATAGGCTAGAACTGAAGTCGCGCCAACTGCTTAACTCAAAATACAGTCAAGAAAGTAGCTCTGTAGCCGAGAAACGGGATCGACCAAAAGCACTACCGTGAAATTACGTACAATTTTCAAATTTCTTGTACTTGCTAACTTTGCGACCTCGGGCAGCTATGTTACCATGGAGGAACCACACAAGATTTGACTTTATAGGCTAGAACTAGAGTCGCGCCAACTGCTTAACTCAAAATACAGTCAAGAAAGTAGCTCTGAAACCGAGAAACGGGATCGACCATAAGCACTACCGTGAAATTACGTGGAATTTTCAAATTTCTTGTACTTGCTAACTTTGCGACCTCGGGCAGCTATGTTACCATGGAGCAATCACACAAGATTTGACTTTATAGGCTAGAACTGAAGTCGCGGTAACTGCTTAACTCAAAATACAGTCAAGAAAGTAGCTCTGAAGCCGAGAAACGGGATCGACCATAAGCATTACCGTGAAATTACGTACAATTTTCAAATTTCCTGTACTTGCAAACTTTGCGACCTCGGGCAGCTATGTTACCATGGAGGAATCGCACAAGATTTGACTTTATAGGCTAGAACTGAAGTCGCGCCAAGTGCTTAAATCAAAATACTGTCAAGAAAGTAGCTCTGAAGCTGAGAAACAGGACCGACCCTAAGCACTACTGTGCAAATTACGTATAATTTTCAAATTTCTTGTACTTGCTAACTTTGCGACCTCGGGCAGCTACGTTACCATGGAGGAACCACACAAGATTTGACTTTATAGGCTAGAACTGAAGTCGCGCCAACTGCTTAACTCAAAATACAGTCAAGAAAGTAGCTCTGAAGTTGAGAAACAGGATCGACCATAAGCACTACCGTGCAATTACGTACAATTTTCAAATTTCTTGTACTTGCCAACTTTGCGACCTCGGGCAGCTATGTTACTATGGAGGAACCACACAAGATTTGACTTTATAGGCTAGAACTGAAGTCGCGGCAACTTCTTAACTCAAAATACAGTCAAGAAAGTAGCTCTGAAACCGAGAAACGGGATCGACCATAAGCACTACCGTGAAATTACGTACAATTTTCAAATTTCTTGTACTTGCTAACTTTGCGGCCTCGGGCAGCTATGTTACCATGGAGGAACCACACAAGATTTGACTTTATAGGCTAGAACTGAAGTCGCGCCAACTGCATAAATCAAAATATAGCCAAGAAAATAGCTCTGAAGCTGAGAAACAGGATCGACCATAAGCACTACCGTGAAATTACGTACAATTTTCAAATTTCTTGTACTTGCTAACTTTGCGACCTCGGGCAGCTATGTTACCATGGAGGAATCAGACAATATTTGACTTTATGGGCTAGAACTGAAGTCGCGCCAACTGCTTAAATCAAAATACAGTCAAGAAAATAGCTCTGAAGCTGAGAAACGGGATCGACCAAAAGCACTACCGTGAAATTACGTACAATTTTCAAATTTCTTGTACTTGCTAACTTTGCGACCTCGGGCAGCTATGTTACCATGGAGGAACCACACAAGATTTGACTTTATAGGCTAGAACTGAAGTCGCGCCAACTGCTTAACTCAAAATACAGTCAAGAAAGTAGCTCTGAAACCGAGAAGCCGGGTCGACCATAAGCACTACCGTGAAATTACGTACAATTTTTAAATTTCTTGTACTTGCTAACTTTTCGACCTCGGGCAGCTATGTTACCATGGAGGAATCAGACAATATTTGACTTTATAGGCTAGAACTGAAGTCGCGCCAACTGCTTAAATCAAAATACAGTCAAGAAAATAGCTCTGAAGCCGAGAAACGGGATCGACCAAAAGCACTACCGTGAAATTACGTACAATTTTCAAATTTCTTGTACTTGCTAACTTTGCGACCTCGGGCAGCTATGTTACCATGGAGGAATCACAAAAGATTTGACTTTATAGGCTAGAACTGAAGTCACGCCAACTGCTTAACTCAAAATACAGTCAAGAAAGTAGCTCTGAAGCCGAGAAACGGGGATCGACCATAAGCACTACCGTGCAATTACGTACAATTTTCAAATTTCTTGTACTTGCTAACTTTGCGACTTCGGGCAGCTATGTTAACATGGAGGAATCACACAAGATTTGACTTTATAGGCTAGAACTGAAGTCGCGCCAACTGCTTAACTCAAAATACAGTCAAGAAAGTAGCTCTGAAGCCGAGAAACGTGATCGACCATAAGCACTACCGTGCAATTACGTACAATTTTCAAATTTCTTGTACTTGCTAACTTTGCGACCTCGGGCAGCTATGTTACCATGGAGCAATCACACAAGATTTGACTTTATAGGCTAGAACTGAAGTCGCGCCAACTGCTTAACTCAAAATACAGTCAAGAAAGTAGCTCTGAAGCCGAGAACCGTGATCGACCATAAGCACTACCGTGAAATTACGTACAATTTTCAAATTTCCTGTACTTGCAAACTTTGCGACCTCGGGCAGCTATGTTACCATGAAGGAATCGCACAAGATTTGACTTTATAGGCTAGAACTGAAGTCGCGCCAAGTGCTTAAATCAAAATACAGTCAAGAAAGTAGCTCTGAAGCTGAGAAACAGGATCGACCATAAGCACTACTGTGCAATTACGTACAATTTTCAAATTTCTTGTACTTGCTAAGTTTGCGACCTCGGGCAGCTACGTTACCATGGAGGAACCACACAAGATTTGACTTTATAGGCTAGAACTGAAGTCGCGCCAACTGCTTAACTCAAAATACAGTCAAGAAAGTAGCTCTGAAGCTGAGAAACAGGATCGACCATAAGCACTACCGTGCAATTACGTACAGTTTTCAAATTTCTTGTACTTGCCAACTTTGCGACCTCGGGCAGCTATGTTACCATGGAGGAACCACACAAGATTTGACTTTATAGGCTAGAACTGAAGTCGCGCCAACTGATTAACTCAAAATACAGTCAAGAAAGTAGCTCTGAAGCCGAGAAACGGGGATCGACCGTAAGCACTACCGTGCAATTACGTACAATTTTCAAATTTCTTGTACTTGCTAACTTTGCGACCTCGGGCAGCTATGTTACCATGGAGGAACCACACAAGATTTGACTTTATAGGCTAGAACTAGAGTCGCGCCAACTGCTTAACTCAAAATACAGTCAAGAAAGTAGCTCTGAAGCCGAGAAACGGGATCGACCATAAGCACTACCGTGAAATTACGTGGAATTTTCAAATTTCTTGTACTTGCTAACTTTGCGACCTCGGGCAGCTACGTTACCATGGAGGAACCACACAAGATTTGACTTTATAGGCTAGAACTGAAGTCGCGCCAACTGCTTAACTCAAAATACAGTCAAGAAAGTAGCTCTGAAACCGAGAAACGGGATCGACCATAAGCACTACCGTGAAATTACGTACAATTTTCAAATTTCTTGTACTTGCTAACTTTGCGACCTCGGGCAGCTATGTTACCATGGAGGAATCAGACAATATTTGACTTTATGGGCTAGAACTGAAGTCGCGCCAACTGCTTAACTCAAAATACAGTCAAGAAAGTAGCTCTGAAGCCGAGAAACGGGATCGACCATAAGCACTACCGTGAAATTACGTACAAGTTTCAAATTTCTTGTACTTGCTAACTTTGCGACCTCGGGCAGCTATGTTACCATGGAGCAATCACACAAGATTTGACTTTATAGGCTAGAACTGAAGTCGCGCCAACTGTTTAACTCAAAATACAGTCAAGAAAGTAGCTCTGAAGCCGAAAAAGTAGCTCTGAAGCCGAGAAACGGCATCGACCATAAGCACTAAAGTGAAATTACGTACAATTTTCAAATTTTTTGTACTTGCTAAATTTGCGACCTCGGGCAGCTGTGTTACCATGGAGGAACCACAAAACATTTGACTTTATAGGCTAGAACTGAAGTCGCGCCAACTGCTTAACTCAAAATACAGTCAAGAAAGTAGCTCTGAAGCCGAGAAACGGGATCGACCATAAGCACTACCGTGAAATTACGTACAATTTTCAAATTTCTTGTACTTGCTAACTTTGCGACCTCGGGCAGCTATGTTAACATGGAGGAATCACACAAGATTTGACTTTATAGGCTAGAACTGAAGTCGCGCCAACTGCTTAAATCAAAATACAGTCAAGAAAGTAGCTCTGAAGCCGAGAAACGGGATCGACCATAAGCACTACCGTGAAATTACGTACGATTTTCAAATTTCTTGTACTTGCTAACTTTGCGACCTCGGGCAGCTATGTTACCATGGAGGAACCACACAATATTTGACTTTATAGGCTAGAACTGAAGTCGCGCCAACTGCTTAGCTCAAAATACAGTCAAGAAAGTAGCTCTGAAGCCGAGAAACGGGATCGACCATAAGCACTACCGTGAAATTACGTACCATTTTCAAATTTCTTGTACTTGCTAACTTTGCGACCTCGGGCAGCTATGTTACCATGGAGGAACCACACAAGATTTGATTTTATAGGCTAGAACTGAAGTCGCGCCAACTGCTTAACCCAAAATACAGTCAAGAAAGTAGCTCTGAAACCGAGAAACGGGATCGACCATAAGCACTACCGTGAAATTACGTACAATTTTCAAATTTTTTGTACTTGCTAACTTTGCGACCTCGGGCAGCTATGTTACCATGGAGCAATCACACAAGATTTGACTTTATAGGCTAGAACTGAAGTCGCGCCAACTGTTTAACTCAAAATACAGTCAAGAAAGTAGCTCTGAAGCCGAAAAAGTAGCTCTGAAGCCGAGAAACGGCATCGACCATAAGCACTACCGTGAAATTACGTACAATTTTCAAATTTTTTGTACTTGCTAACTTTGCGACCTCGGGCAGCTGTGTTACCATGGAGGAACCACACAACATTTGACTTTATAGGCTAGAACTGAAGTCGCGCCAACTGCTTAACTCAAAATACAGTCAAGAAAGTAGCTCTGAAGCCGAGAAACGGGATCGACCATAAGCACTACCGTGAAATTACGTACAATTTTCAAATTTCTTGTACTTGCTAACTTTGCGACCTCGGGCAGCTATGTTACCATGGAGGAATCACACAAGATTTGACTTTATGGGCTAGAACTGAAGTCGCGCCAACTGCTTAAATCAAAATACAGTCAAGCAAGTAGCTCTGAAGCCGAGAAACGGGATCAACCATAAGCACTACCGTGAAATTACGTACGATTTTCAAATTTCTTGTACTTGCTAACTTTGCGACCTCGGGCAGCTTTGTTACCATGGAGGAACCACACAACATTTGACTTTGTAGGCTAGAACTGAAGTCGCGCCAACTGTTTAACTCAAAATACAGTCAAGAAAGTAGCTCTGAAGCCGAGAAACAGGATCGACCATAAGCACTACTGTGCAATTACGTACAATTTTCAAATTTCTTGTACTTGCTAACTTTGCGACCTCGGGCAGCTACGTTACCATAGAGGAACGACACAAGATTTGACTTTATAGGCTAGAACTGAAGTCGCGCCAACTGCTTAACTCAAAATACAGTCAAGAAAGTAGCTCTGAAGCCGAGAAACGTGATCGACCATAAGCACTACCGTGAAATTACGTACAATTTTCAAATTTCTTGTACTTGCTAACTTTGCGACCTCGGGCAGCTATGTTACCATGGAGGAATCGCACAAGATTTGACTTTATAGGCTAGAACTGAAGTCGCGCCAAGTGCTTAAATCAAAATACAGTCAAGAAAGTAGCTCTGAAGCTGAGAAACAGGATCGACCATAAGCACTACTGTGCAATTACGTACAATTTTCAAATTTCTTGTACTTGCTAACTTTGCGACCTCGGGCAGCTACGTTACCATGGAGGAACCACACAAGATTTGACTTTATAGGCTAGAACTGAAGTCGCGCCAACTACTTAACTCAAAATACAGTCAAGAAAGTAGCTCTGAAACCGAGAAACGGGATCGACCATAAGCACTACCGTGAAATTACGTACAATTTTCAAATTTCTTGTACTTGCTAACTTTGCGGCCTCGGGCAGCTATGTTACCATGGAGGAACCACACAAGATTTGACTTTATAGGCTAGAACTGAAGTCGCGCCAACTGCATAAATCAAAATACAGCCAAGAAAATAGCTCTGAAGCTGAGAAACAGGATCGACCATAAGCACTACCGTGAAATTACGTACAATTTTCAAATTTCTTGTACTTGCTAACTTTGCGACCTCGGGCAGCTATGTTACCATGGAGGAATCAGACAATATTTGACTTTATGGGCTAGAACTGAAGTCGCGCCAACTGCTTAAATCAAAATACAGTCAAGAAAATAGCTCTGAAGCTGAGAAACGGGATCGACCAAAAGCACTACCGTGAAATTACGTACAATTTTCAAATTTCTTGTACTTGCTAACTTTGCGACCTCGGGCAGCTATGTTACCATGGAGGAACCACACAAGATTTGACTTTATAGGCTAGAACTAGAGTCGCGCCAACTGCTTAACTCAAAATACAGTCAAGAAAGTAGCTCTGAAGCCGAGAAACGGGATCGACCATAAGCACTACCGTGAAATTACGTGCAATTTTCAAATTTCTTGTACTTGCTAACTTTGCGACCTCGGGCAGCTATGTTACCATGGAGCAATCACACAAGATTTGACTTTATGGGCTAGAACTGAAGTCGCGCCAACTGCTTAACTCAAAATACAGTCAAGAAAGTAGCTCTGAAGCCGAGAAGCCGGGTCGACCATAAGCACTACCGTGAAATTACGTACAATTTTTAAATTTCTTGTACTTGCTAACTTTTCGACCTCGGGCAGCTATGTTACCATGGAGGAATCAGACAATATTTGACTTTATAGGCTAGAACTGAAGTCGCGCCAACTGCTTAAATCAAAATACAGTCAAGAAAATAGCTCTGAAGCCGAGAAACGGGATCGACCAAAAGCACTACCGTGAAATTACGTACAATTTTCAAATTTCTTGTACTTGCTAACTTTGCGACCTCGGGCAGCTATGTTACCATGGAGGAATCACAAAAGATTTGACTTTATAGGCTAGAGCTGAAGTCGCGCCAACTGCTTAACTCAAAATACAGTCAAGAAAGTAGCTCTGAAGCCGAGAAACGTGATCGACCATAAGCACTACCGTGAAATTACGTACAATTTTCAAATTTCTTGTACTTGCTAAGTTGCGACGTCGGGCAGCTATGTTACCATGGAGGAACCACACAAGATTTGACTTTATAGGCTAGAACTGAAGTCGCGGCAACTGCTTAACTCAAAATACAGTCAAGAAAGTAGCTCTGAAGCCGAGAAACGGGATCGACCATAAGCACTACCGTGAAATTACGTACAATTTTCAAATTTCCTGTACTTGCAAACTTTGCGACCTCGGGCAGCTATGTTACCATGGAGGAATCGCACAAGATTTGACTTTATAGGCTAGAACTGAAGTCGCGCCAACTGCTTAACTCAAAATACAGTCAAGAAAGTAGCTCTGAAGCCGAGAAACGGGATCGACCAAAAGCACTACCGTGAAATTACGTACAATTTTCAAATTTCTTGTACTTGCTAACTTTGCGACCTCGGGCAGCTATGTTACCATGGAGGAACCACACAAGATTTGACTTTATAGGCTAGAACTAGAGTCGCGCCAACTGCTTAACTCAAAATACAGTCAAGAAAGTAGCTCTGAAGCCGAGAAACGGGATCGACCATAAGCACTACCGTGAAATTACGTGGAATTTTCAAATTTCTTGTACTTGCTAACTTTGCGACCTCGGGCAGCTATGTTACCATGGAGCAATCACACAAGATTTGACTTTATAGGCTAGAACTGAAGTCGCGGTAACTGCTTAACTCAAAATACAGTCAAGAAAGTAGCTCTGAAGCCGAGAAACGGGATCGACCATAAGCATTACCGTGAAATTACGTACAATTTTCAAATTTCCTGTACTTGCAAACTTTGCGACCTCGGGCAGCTATGTTACCATGGAGGAATCGCACAAGATTTGACTTTATAGGCTAGAACTGAAGTCGCGCCAAGTGCTTAAATCAAAATACAGTCAAGAAAGTAGCTCTGAAGCTGAGAAACAGGATCGACCATAAGCACTACTGTGCAAATTACGTACAATTTTCAAATTTCTTGTACTTGCTAACTTTGCGACCTCGGGCAGCTACGTTACCATGCAGGAACCACACAAGATTTGACTTTATAGGCTAGAACTAGAGTCGCGCCAACTTCTTAACTCAAAATACAGTCAAGAAAGTAGCTCTGAAACCGAGAAACGGGATCGACCATAAGCACTACCGTGAAATTACGTACAATTTTCAAATTTCTTGTACTTGCTAATTTGCGGCCTCGGGCAGCTATGTTACCATGGAGGAACCACACAAGATTTGACTTTATAGGCTAGAACTGAAGTCGCGCCAACTGCATAAATCAAAATATAGCCAAGAAAATAGCTCTGAAGCTGAGAAACAGGATCGACCATAAGCACTACCGTGAAATTACGTACAATTTTCAAATTTCTTGTACTTGCTAACTTTGCGACCTCGGGCAGCTATGTTACCATGGAGGAATCAGACAATATTTGACTTTATGGGCTAGAACTGAAGTCGCGCCAACTGCTTAAATCAAAATACAGTCAAGAAAATAGCTCTGAAGCTGAGAAACGGGATCGACCAAAAGCACTACCGTGAAATTACGTACAATTTTTAAATTTCTTGTACTTGCTAACTTTTCGACCTCGGGCAGCTATGTTACCATGGAGGAATCAGACAATATTTGACTTTATAGGCTAGAACTGAAGTCGCGCCAACTGCTCAAATCAAAATACAGTCAAGAAAATAGCTCTGAAGCCGAGAAACGGGATCGACCAAAAGCACTACCGTGAAATTACGTACAATTTTCAAATTTCTTGTACTTGCTAACTTTGCGACCTCGGGCAGCTATGTTACCATGGAGGAATCACAAAAGATTTGACTTTATAGGCTAGAGCTGAAGTCGCGCCAACTGCTTAACTCAAAATACAGTCAAGAAAGTAGCTCTGAAGCCGAGAAACGTGATCGACCATAAGCACTACCGTGAAATTACGTACAATTTTCAAATTTCTTGTACTTGCTAAGTTGCGACGTCGGGCAGCTATGTTACCATGGAGGAACCACACAAGATTTGACTTTATAGGCTAGAACTGAAGTCGCGCCAACTGCTTAACTCAAAATACAGTCAAGAAAGTAGCTCTGAAGCCGAGAAGCCGGGTCGACCATAAGCACTACCGTGAAATTACGTACAATTTTTAAATTTCTTGTACTTGCTAACTTTTCGACCTCGGGCAGCTATGTTACCATGGAGGAATCAGACAATATTTAACTTTATAGGCTAGAACTGAAGTCGCGCCAACTGCTTAAATCAAAATACAGTCAAGAAAATAGCTCTGAAGCCGAGAAACGGGATCGACCAAAAGCACTACCGTGAAATTACGTACAATTTTCAAATTTCTTGTACTTGCTAACTTTGCGACCTCGGGCAGCTATGTTACCATGGAGGAATCACAAAAGATTTGACTTTATAGGCTAGAACTGAAGTCACGCCAACTGCTTAACTCAAAATACAGTCAAGAAAGTAGCTCTGAAGCCGAGAAACGGGGATCGACCATAAGCACTACCGTGCAATTACGTACAATTTTCAAATTTCTTGTACTTGCTAACTTTGCGACTTCGGGTAGCTATGTTAACATGGAGGAATCACACAAGATTTGACTTTATAGGCTAGAACTGAAGTCGCGCCAACTGCTTAACTCAAAATACAGTCAAGAAAGTAGCTCTGAAGCCGAGAAACGTGATCGACCATAAGCACTACCGTGCAATTACGTACAATTTTCAAATTTCTTGTACTTGCTAACTTTGCGACCTCGGGCAGCTATGTTACCATGGAGGAATCAGACAATATTTGACTTTATGGGCTAGAACTGAAGTCGCGCCAACTGCTTAAATCAAAATACAGTCAAGAAAATAGCTCTGAAGCCGAGAAACGAAATCGACCAAAAGCACTACCGTGAAATTACGTACAATTTTCAAATTTCTTGTACTTGCTAACTTTGCGACCTCGGGCAGCTATGTTACCATGGAGGAACCACACAAGATTTGACTTTATAGGCTAGAACTAGAGTCGCGCCAACTGCTTAACTCAAAATACAGTCAAGAAAGTAGCTCTGAAGCCGAGAAACGGGATCGACCATAAGCACTACCGTGAAATTACGTGCAATTTTCAAATTTCTTGTACTTGCTAACTTTGCGACCTCGGGCAGCTATGTTACCATGGAGCAATCACACAAGATTTGACTTTATAGGCTAGAACTGAAGTCGCGCCAACTGCTTAACTCAAAATACAGTCAAGAAAGTAGCTCTGAAGCCGAGAAGCCGGGTCGACCATAAGCACTACCGTGAAATTACGTACAATTTTTAAATTTCTTGTACTTGCTAACTTTTCGACCTCGGGCAGCTATGTTACCATGGAGGAATCAGACAATATTTGACTTTATAGGCTAGAACTGAAGTCGCGCCAACTGCTTAAATCAAAATACAGTCAAGAAAATAGCTCTGAAGCCGAGAAACGGGATCGACCAAAAGCACTACCGTGAAATTACGTACAATTTTCAAATTTCTTGTACTTGCTAACTTTGCGACCTCGGGCAGCTATGTTACCATGGAGCAATCACAAAAGATTTGACTTTATAGGCTAGAGCTGAAGTCGCGCCAACTGCTTAACTCAAAATACAGTCAAGAAAGTAGCTCTGAAGCCGAGAAACGGGATCGACCATAAGCACTACCGTGAAATTACGTACAATTTTCAAATTTCTTGTACTTGCTAACTTTGCGACGTCGGGCAGCTATGTTACCATGGAGGAACCACACAAGATTTGACTTTATAGGCTAGAGCTGAAGTCGCGGCAACTGCTTAACTCAAAATACAGTCAAGAAAGTAGCTCTGAAGCCGAGAAACGGGATCGACCATAAGCACTACCGTGAAATTACGTACAATTTTCAAATTTCCTGTACTTGCAAACTTTGCGACCTCGGGCAGCTATGTTACCATGGAGGAATCGCACAAGATTTGACTTTATAGGCTAGAACTGAAGTCGCGCCAACTGCTTAACTCAAAATACAGTCAAGAAAGTAGCTCTGTAGCCGAGAAACGGGATCGACCAAAAGCACTACCGTGAAATTACGTACAATTTTCAAATTTCTTGTACTTGCTAACTTTGCGACCTCGGGCAGCTATGTTACCATGGAGGAACCACACAAGATTTGACTTTATAGGCTAGAACTAGAGTCGCGCCAACTGCTTAACTCAAAATACAGTCAAGAAAGTAGCTCTGAAGCCGAGAAACGGGATCGACCATAAGCACTACCGTGAAATTACGTGGAATTTTCAAATTTCTTGTACTTGCTAACTTTGCGACCTCGGGCAGCTATGTTACCATGGAGCAATCACACAAGATTTGACTTTATAGGCTAGAACTGAAGTCGCGGTAACTGCTTAACTCAAAATACAGTCAAGAAAGTAGCTCTGAAGCCGAGAAACGGGATCGACCATAAGCATTACCGTGAAATTACGTACAATTTTCAAATTTCCTGTACTTGCAAACTTTGCGACCTCGGGCAGCTATGTTACCATGGAGGAATCGCACAAGATTTGACTTTATAGGCTAGAACTGAAGTCGCGCCAAGTGCTTAAATCAAAATACAGTCAAGAAAGTAGCTCTGAAGCTGAGAAACAGGACCGACCCTAAGCACTACTGTGCAAATTACGTATAATTTTCAAATTTCTTGTACTTGCTAACTTTGCGACCTCGGGCAGCTACGTTACCATGGAGGAACCACACAAGATTTGACTTTATAGGCTAGAACTGAAGTCGCGCCAACTGCTTAACTCAAAATACAGTCAAGAAAGTAGCTCTGAAGTTGAGAAACAGGATCGACCATAAGCACTACCGTGCAATTACGTACAATTTTCAAATTTCTTGTACTTGCCAACTTTGCGACCTCGGGCAGCTATGTTACTATGGAGGAACCACACAAGATTTGACTTTATAGGCTAGAACTGAAGTCGCGGCAACTTCTTAACTCAAAATACAGTCAAGAAAGTAGCTCTGAAACCGAGAAACGGGATCGACCATAAGCACTACCGTGAAATTACGTACAATTTTCAAATTTCTTGTACTTGCTAACTTTGCGGCCTCGGGCAGCTATGTTACCATGGAGGAACCACACAAGATTTGACTTTATAGGCTAGAACTGAAGTCGCGCCAACTGCATAAATCAAAATATAGCCAAGAAAATAGCTCTGAAGCTGAGAAACAGGATCGACCATAAGCACTACCGTGAAATTACGTACAATTTTCAAATTTCTTGTACTTGCTAACTTTGCGACCTCGGGCAGCTATGTTACCATGGAGGAATCAGACAATATTTGACTTTATGGGCTAGAACTGAAGTCGCGCCAACTGCTTAAATCAAAATACAGTCAAGAAAATAGCTCTGAAGCTGAGAAACGGGATCGACCAAAAGCACTACCGTGAAATTACGTACAATTTTCAAATTTCTTGTACTTGCTAACTTTGCGACCTCGGGCAGCTATGTTACCATGGAGGAACCACACAAGATTTGACTTTATAGGCTAGAACTGAAGTCGCGCCAACTGCTTAACTCAAAATACAGTCAAGAAAGTAGCTCTGAAACCGAGAAGCCGGGTCGACCATAAGCACTACCGTGAAATTACGTACAATTTTTAAATTTCTTGTACTTGCTAACTTTTCGACCTCGGGCAGCTATGTTACCATGGAGGAATCAGACAATATTTGACTTTATAGGCTAGAACTGAAGTCGCGCCAACTGCTTAAATCAAAATACAGTCAAGAAAATAGCTCTGAAGCCGAGAAACGGGATCGACCAAAAGCACTACCGTGAAATTACGTACAATTTTCAAATTTCTTGTACTTGCTAACTTTGCGACCTCGGGCAGCTATGTTACCATGGAGGAATCACAAAAGATTTGACTTTATAGGCTAGAACTGAAGTCACGCCAACTGCTTAACTCAAAATACAGTCAAGAAAGTAGCTCTGAAGCCGAGAAACGGGGATCGACCATAAGCACTACCGTGCAATTACCTACAATTTTCAAATTTCTTGTACTTGCTAACTTTGCGACTTCGGGCAGCTATGTTAACATGGAGGAATCACACAAGATTTGACTTTATAGGCTAGAACTGAAGTCGCGCCAACTGCTTAAATCAAAATACAGTCAAGAAAATAGCTCTGAAGCTGAGAAACGGGATCGACCAAAAGCACTACCGTGAAATTACGTACAATTTTCAAATTTCTTGTACTTGCTAACTTTGCGACCTCGGGCAGCTATGTTACCATGGAGGAATCGCACAAGATTTGACTTTATAGGCTAGAACTGAAGTCGCGCCAAGTGCTTAAATCAAAATACAGTCAAGAAAGTAGCTCTGAAGCTGAGAAACAGGACCGACCCTAAGCACTACTGTGCAAATTACGTATAATTTTCAAATTTCTTGTACTTGCTAACTTTGCGACCTCGGGCAGCTACGTTACCATGGAGGAACCACACAAGATTTGACTTTATAGGCTAGAACTGAAGTCGCGCCAACTGCTTAAATCAAAATACAGTCAAGAAAATAGCTCTGAAGCCGAGAAACGGGATCGACCAAAAGCACTACCGTGAAATTACGTACAATTTTCAAATTTCTTGTACTTGCTAACTTTGCGACCTCGGGCAGCTATGTTACCATGGAGGAATCACAAAAGATTTGACTTTATAGGCTAGAACTGAAGTCACGCCAACTGCTTAACTCAAAATACAGTCAAGAAAGTAGCTCTGAAGCCGAGAAACGGGGATCGACCATAAGCACTACCGTGCAATTACGTACAATTTTCAAATTTCTTGTACTTGCTAACTTTGCGACTTCGGGTAGCTATGTTAACATGGAGGAATCACACAAGATTTGACTTTATAGGCTAGAACTGAAGTCGCGCCAACTGCTTAACTCAAAATACAGTCAAGAAAGTAGCTCTGAAGCCGAGAAACGTGATCGACCATAAGCACTACCGTGCAATTACGTACAATTTTCAAATTTCTTGTACTTGCTAACTTTGCGACCTCGGGCAGCTATGTTACCATGGAGGAATCAGACAATATTTGACTTTATGGGCTAGAACTGAAGTCGCGCCAACTGCTTAAATCAAAATACAGTCAAGAAAATAGCTCTGAAGCCGAGAAACGAAATCGACCAAAAGCACTACCGTGAAATTACGTACAATTTTCAAATTTCTTGTACTTGCTAACTTTGCGACCTCGGGCAGCTATGTTACCATGGAGGAACCACACAAGATTTGACTTTATAGGCTAGAACTAGAGTCGCGCCAACTGCTTAACTCAAAATACAGTCAAGAAAGTAGCTCTGAAGCCGAGAAACGGGATCGACCATAAGCACTACCGTGAAATTACGTGCAATTTTCAAATTTCTTGTACTTGCTAACTTTGCGACCTCGGGCAGCTATGTTACCATGGAGCAATCACACAAGATTTGACTTTATAGGCTAGAACTGAAGTCGCGCCAACTGCTTAACTCAAAATACAGTCAAGAAAGTAGCTCTGAAGCCGAGAAGCCGGGTCGACCATAAGCACTACCGTGAAATTACGTACAATTTTTAAATTTCTTGTACTTGCTAACTTTTCGACCTCGGGCAGCTATGTTACCATGGAGGAATCAGACAATATTTGACTTTATAGGCTAGAACTGAAGTCGCGCCAACTGCTTAAATCAAAATACAGTCAAGAAAATAGCTCTGAAGCCGAGAAACGGGATCGACCAAAAGCACTACCGTGAAATTACGTACAATTTTCAAATTTCTTGTACTTGCTAACTTTGCGACCTCGGGCAGCTATGTTACCATGGAGCAATCACAAAAGATTTGACTTTATAGGCTAGAGCTGAAGTCGCGCCAACTGCTTAACTCAAAATACAGTCAAGAAAGTAGCTCTGAAGCCGAGAAACGGGATCGACCATAAGCACTACCGTGAAATTACGTACAATTTTCAAATTTCTTGTACTTGCTAACTTTGCGACGTCGGGCAGCTATGTTACCATGGAGGAACCACACAAGATTTGACTTTATAGGCTAGAGCTGAAGTCGCGGCAACTGCTTAACTCAAAATACAGTCAAGAAAGTAGCTCTGAAGCCGAGAAACGGGATCGACCATAAGCACTACCGTGAAATTACGTACAATTTTCAAATTTCCTGTACTTGCAAACTTTGCGACCTCGGGCAGCTATGTTACCATGGAGGAATCGCACAAGATTTGACTTTATAGGCTAGAACTGAAGTCGCGCCAACTGCTTAACTCAAAATACAGTCAAGAAAGTAGCTCTGTAGCCGAGAAACGGGATCGACCAAAAGCACTACCGTGAAATTACGTACAATTTTCAAATTTCTTGTACTTGCTAACTTTGCGACCTCGGGCAGCTATGTTACCATGGAGGAACCACACAAGATTTGACTTTATAGGCTAGAACTAGAGTCGCGCCAACTGCTTAACTCAAAATACAGTCAAGAAAGTAGCTCTGAAGCCGAGAAACGGGATCGACCATAAGCACTACCGTGAAATTACGTGGAATTTTCAAATTTCTTGTACTTGCTAACTTTGCGACCTCGGGCAGCTATGTTACCATGGAGCAATCACACAAGATTTGACTTTATAGGCTAGAACTGAAGTCGCGGTAACTGCTTAACTCAAAATACAGTCAAGAAAGTAGCTCTGAAGCCGAGAAACGGGATCGACCATAAGCATTACCGTGAAATTACGTACAATTTTCAAATTTCCTGTACTTGCAAACTTTGCGACCTCGGGCAGCTATGTTACCATGGAGGAATCGCACAAGATTTGACTTTATAGGCTAGAACTGAAGTCGCGCCAAGTGCTTAAATCAAAATACAGTCAAGAAAGTAGCTCTGAAGCTGAGAAACAGGACCGACCCTAAGCACTACTGTGCAAATTACGTATAATTTTCAAATTTCTTGTACTTGCTAACTTTGCGACCTCGGGCAGCTACGTTACCATGGAGGAACCACACAAGATTTGACTTTATAGGCTAGAACTGAAGTCGCGCCAACTGCTTAACTCAAAATACAGTCAAGAAAGTAGCTCTGAAGTTGAGAAACAGGATCGACCATAAGCACTACCGTGCAATTACGTACAATTTTCAAATTTCTTGTACTTGCCAACTTTGCGACCTCGGGCAGCTATGTTACTATGGAGGAACCACACAAGATTTGACTTTATAGGCTAGAACTGAAGTCGCGGCAACTTCTTAACTCAAAATACAGTCAAGAAAGTAGCTCTGAAACCGAGAAACGGGATCGACCATAAGCACTACCGTGAAATTACGTACAATTTTCAAATTTCTTGTACTTGCTAACTTTGCGGCCTCGGGCAGCTATGTTACCATGGAGGAACCACACAAGATTTGACTTTATAGGCTAGAACTGAAGTCGCGCCAACTGCATAAATCAAAATATAGCCAAGAAAATAGCTCTGAAGCTGAGAAACAGGATCGACCATAAGCACTACCGTGAAATTACGTACAATTTTCAAATTTCTTGTACTTGCTAACTTTGCGACCTCGGGCAGCTATGTTACCATGGAGGAATCAGACAATATTTGACTTTATGGGCTAGAACTGAAGTCGCGCCAACTGCTTAAATCAAAATACAGTCAAGAAAATAGCTCTGAAGCTGAGAAACGGGATCGACCAAAAGCACTACCGTGAAATTACGTACAATTTTCAAATTTCTTGTACTTGCTAACTTTGCGACCTCGGGCAGCTATGTTACCATGGAGGAACCACACAAGATTTGACTTTATAGGCTAGAACTGAAGTCGCGCCAACTGCTTAACTCAAAATACAGTCAAGAAAGTAGCTCTGAAACCGAGAAGCCGGGTCGACCATAAGCACTACCGTGAAATTACGTACAATTTTTAAATTTCTTGTACTTGCTAACTTTTCGACCTCGGGCAGCTATGTTACCATGGAGGAATCAGACAATATTTGACTTTATAGGCTAGAACTGAAGTCGCGCCAACTGCTTAAATCAAAATACAGTCAAGAAAATAGCTCTGAAGCCGAGAAACGGGATCGACCAAAAGCACTACCGTGAAATTACGTACAATTTTCAAATTTCTTGTACTTGCTAACTTTGCGACCTCGGGCAGCTATGTTACCATGGAGGAATCACAAAAGATTTGACTTTATAGGCTAGAACTGAAGTCACGCCAACTGCTTAACTCAAAATACAGTCAAGAAAGTAGCTCTGAAGCCGAGAAACGGGGATCGACCATAAGCACTACCGTGCAATTACCTACAATTTTCAAATTTCTTGTACTTGCTAACTTTGCGACTTCGGGCAGCTATGTTAACATGGAGGAATCACACAAGATTTGACTTTATAGGCTAGAACTGAAGTCGCGCCAACTGCTTAACTCAAAATACAGTCAAGAAAGTAGCTCTGAAGCCGAGAAACGTGATCGACCATAAGCACTACCGTGCAATTACGTACAATTTTCAAATTTCTTGTACTTGCTAACTTTGCGACCTCGGGCAGCTATGTTACCATGGAGCAATCACACAAGATTTGACTTTATAGGCTAGAACTGAAGTCGCGCCAACTGCTTAACTCAAAATACAGTCAAGAAAGTAGCTCTGAAGCCGAGAACCGTGATCGACCATAAGCACTACCGTGAAATTACGTACAATTTTCAAATTTCCTGTACTTGCAAACTTTGCGACCTCGGGCAGCTATGTTACCATGAAGGAATCGCACAAGATTTGACTTTATAGGCTAGAACTGAAGTCGCGCCAAGTGCTTAAATCAAAATACAGTCAAGAAAGTAGCTCTGAAGCTGAGAAACAGGATCGACCATAAGCACTACTGTGCAATTACGTACAATTTTCAAATTTCTTGTACTTGCTAAGTTTGCGACCTCGGGCAGCTACGTTACCATGGAGGAACCACACAAGATTTGACTTTATAGGCTAGAACTGAAGTCGCGCCAACTGCTTAACTCAAAATACAGTCAAGAAAGTAGCTCTGAAGCTGAGAAACAGGATCGACCATAAGCACTACCGTGCAATTACGTACAGTTTTCAAATTTCTTGTACTTGCCAACTTTGCGACCTCGGGCAGCTATGTTACCATGGAGGAACCACACAAGATTTGACTTTATAGGCTAGAACTGAAGTCGCGCCAACTGATTAACTCAAAATACAGTCAAGAAAGTAGCTCTGAAGCCGAGAAACGGGGATCGACCGTAAGCACTACCGTGCAATTACGTACAATTTTCAAATTTCTTGTACTTGCTAACTTTGCGACCTCGGGCAGCTATGTTACCATGGAGGAACCACACAACATTTGACTTTATAGGCTAGAACTGAAGTCGCGCCAACTGCTTAACTCAAAATACAGTCAAGAAAGTAGCTCTGAAGCCGAGAAACGGGATCGACCTTAAGCACTACCGTGAAATTACGTACAATTTTCAAATTTCTTGTACTTGCTAACTTTGCGACCTCGGGCAGCTATGTTACCATGGAGGAATCACACAAGATTTGACTTTGTAGGCTAGAACTGGAGTCGCGCCAACTGCTTAGCTCAAAATACAGTCAAGAAAGTAGCTCTGAAGCCGAGAAACGGGATCGACCA
The DNA here is from genome assembly GCA_958301585.1 of Merodon equestris. Taxonomy (NCBI): domain Eukaryota; kingdom Metazoa; phylum Arthropoda; class Insecta; order Diptera; family Syrphidae; genus Merodon; species Merodon equestris. The sequence goes on from OY284416.1 coordinate 50,427,555, forward strand.
TAAGCACTACCGTGAAATTACGTGCAATTTTATAATTTCTTGTACTTGCTAACTTTGCGACCTCGGGCAGCTATGTTACCATGGAGGAACCACACAACATTTGACTTTGTAGGCTAGAACTGAAGTCGCGCCAACTGTTTAACTCAAAATACAGTCAAGAAAGTAGCTCTGAAGCCGAGAAACAGGATCGACCATAAGCTCTACTGTGCAATTACGTACAATTTTCAAATTTCTTGTACTTGCTAACTTTGCGACCTCGGGCAGCTACGTTACCATAGAGGAACCACACAAGATTTGACTTTATAGGCTAGAACTGAGGTCGTGCCAACTGCTTAACTCAAAATACAGCCAAGAAGCCGAGAAACGTGATCGACCATAAGCACTACCGTGAAATTACGTACAATTTTCAAATTTCTTGTACTTGCTAACTTTGCGACCTCGGGCAGCTATGTTACCATGGAGGAACCACACAAGATTTGACTTTATAGGCTAGAACTGAAGTCGCGCCAACTGCTTAACTCAAAATACAGTCAAGAAAGTAGCTCTGAAGCCGAGAAACGTGATCGACCATAAGCACTACCGTGAAATTACGTACAATTTTCAAATTTCTTGTACTTGCTAACTTTGCGACCTCGGGCAGCTATGTTACCATGGAGGAACCACACAAGATTTGACTTTATAGGCTAGAACTAGAGTCGCGCCAACTGCTTAACTCAAAATACAGTCAAGAAAGTAGCTCTGTACTTGCTTCTTGTACTTGCTAACTTTGCGACCTCGGGCAGCTATGTTACCATGGAGGAACCACACAACATTTGACTTTGTAGGCTAGAACTGAAGTCGCGCCAACTGTTTAACTCAAAATACAGTCAAGAAAGTAGCTCTGAAGCCGAGAAACAGGATCGACCATAAGCACTACTGTGCAATTACGTACAATTTTCAAATTTCTTGTACTTGCTAACTTTGCGACCTCGGGCAGCTACGTTACCATAGAGGAACCACACAAGATTTGACTTTATAGGCTAGAACTGAAGTCGCGCCAACTGCCTAACTCAAAATACAGTCAAGAAAATAGCTCTGAAACCGAGAAACGTGATCGACCATAAGCACTACCGTGAAATTACGTACAATTTTCAAATTTCTTGTACTTGCTAACTTTGCGACCTCGGGCAGCTATGTTACCATGGAGGAACCACACAAGATTTGACTTTATAGGCTAGAACTGAAGTCGCGGCAACTGCTTAACTCAAAATACAGTCAAGAAAGTAGCTCTGAAGCCGAGAAACGGGATCGACCAAAAGCACTACCGTGAAATTACGTACAATTTTCAAATTTCTTGTACTTGCTAACTTTGCGACCTCGGCCAGCTATGTTACCATGGAGGAACCACACAAGATTTGACTTTATAGGCTAGAACTAGAGTCGCGCCAACTGCTTAACTCAAAATACAGTCAAGAAAGTACCTCTGAAGCCGAGAAACGGGATCGACCATAAGCACTACCGTGAAATTACGTACAATTTTCAAATTTCCTGTACTTGCAAACTTTGCGACCTCGGGCAGCTATGTTACCATGGAGGAATCGCACAAGATTTGACTTTATAGGCTAGAACTGAAGTCGCGCCAAGTGCTTGAATCAAAATACAGTCAAGAAAGTAGCTCTGAAGCTGAGAAACAGGATCGACCATAAGCACTACTGTGCAATTACGTACAATTTTCAAATTTCTTGTACTTGCTAACTTTGCGACCTCGGGCAGCTACGTGACCATGGAGGAACCACACAAGATTTGACTTTATAGGCTAGAACTGAAGTCGCGCCAACTGCTTAACTCAAAATACAGTCAAGAAAGTAGCTCTGAAGCTGAGAAAAAGGATCGACCATAAGCACTAATGTGAAATTACGTACAATTTTCAAATTTCTTGTACTTGCTAACTTTGCGACCTCGGACAGCTATGTTACCATGGAGGAACCACACAAGATTTGACTTTATAGGCTAGAACTAGAGTTGCGCCAACTGCTTAACTCAAAATACAGTCAAGAAAGTAGCTCTGAAGCCGAGAAACGGGATCGACCATAAGCACTACCGTGAAATTACGTGGAATTTTCAAATTTCTTGTACTTGCTAACTTTGCGACCTCGGGCAGCTATGTTACCATGGAGGAACCACACAAGATTTGACTTTATAGGCTAGAACTGATGTCGCGCCAACTGCTTAACTCAAAATACAGTCAAGAAAGTAGCTCTGAAGCCGAGAAACGGGATCGACCATAAGCACTACCGTAAATTACGTGCAATTTTATAATTTCTTGTACTTGCTAACTTTGCGACCTCGGGCAGCTATGTTACCATGGAGGAACCACACAACATTTGACTTTGTAGGCTAGAACTGAAGTCGCGCCAACTGTTTCACTCAAAATACAGTCAAAAAAGTAGCTCTGAAGCAGCGAAACAGGATCGACCATAAGCACTACTGTGCAATTACGTACAATTTTCAAATTTCTTGTACTTGCTAACTTTGCGACCTCGGGCAGCTACGTTACCATAGAGGAACCACACAAGATTTGACTTTATAGGCTAGAACTGAAGTCGCGCCAACTGCTTAACTCAAAATACATTCAAGAAAGTAGCTCTGAAGCCGAGAAACGGGATCGACCATAAGCACTACCGTGCAATTACGTACAATTTTCAAATTTCTTGTACTTGCTAACTTTGCGACCTCGGGCAGCTATGTTACCATGGAGGAACCACACAACATTTGACTTTATAGGCTAGAACTGAAGTCGCGCCAACTGCTTAACTCAAAATACAGTCAAGAAAGTAGCTCTGAAGCCGAGAAACGGGATCGACCTTAAGCACTACCGTGAAATTACGTACAATTTTCAAATTTCTTGTACTTGCTAACTTTGCGACCTCGGGCAGCTATGTTACCATGGAGGAACCACACAAGATTTGACTTTATAGGCTAGAACTGAAGTCGCGCCAACTGCTTAACTCAAAATACAGTCAAGAAAGTAGCTCTGAAGCCGCGAAACGGGATCGACCATAAGCACTACCGTGAAATTACGTGCAATTTTATAATTTCTTGTACTTGCTAACTTTGCGACCTCGGGCAGCTATGTTACCATGGAGGAATCACACTAGATTTTACTTTATAGGCTAGAAATGAAGTCGCGCCAAGTGCTTAAATCAAAATACAGTCAAGAAAGTAGCTCTGAAGCTGAGAAACAGGATGGACCATAAGCACTACTGTGCAATTACGTACAATTTTCAAATTTCTTGTACTTGCTAATTTTGCGACCTCGGGCAGCTATGTTACCATGGAGGAATCAGACAATATTTGACTTTATAAGCTAGAACTGAAGTCGCGCCAACTGCTTAACTCAAAATACAGTCAAGAAAGTAGCTCTGAAGCCGAGAAACGGGGATCGACCGTAAGCACTACCGTGCAATTACGTACAATTTTCAAATTTCTTGTACTTGCTAACTTTGCGACCTCGGGCAGCTATGTTACCATGGAGGAACCACACAACATTTGACTTTGTAGGCTAGAACTGAAGTCGCGCCAACTGTTTAACTCAAAATACAGTCAAGAAAGTAGCTCTGAAGCCGAGAAACAGGATCGACCATAAGCACTACTGTGCAATTACGTACAATTTTCAAATTTCTTGTACTTGCTAACTTTGCGACCTCGGGCAGCTATGTTACCATGGAGGAACCACACAAGATTTGACTTTATAACCTAGAACTGAAGTCGCGCCAACTGCTTAACTCAAAATACAGTCAAGAAAGTAGCTCTGAAGCCGAGAAACGTGATCGACCATAAGCACTATCGTGAAATTACGTACAATTTTCAAATTTCTTGTACTTGCTAACTTTGCGACCTCGGGCAGCTATGCTACCATGGAGGAACCACACAAGATTTGACTTTATAGGCTAGAACTGAAGTCGCGCCAACTGCTTAACTCAAAATACAGTCAAGAAAGTAGCTCTGAAGATGAGAAACGGGATCGACCATAAGCACTACCGTGAAATTACGTACAATTTTCAAATTGCTTGTACTTGCTAACTTTGCGGCCTCGGGCAGCTATGTTACCATGGAGGAACCACACAAGATTTGACTTTATAGGCTAGAACTGAAGTCGCGCCAACTGCATAAATCAAAATACAGCCAAGAAAATAGCTCTGAAGCTGAGAAACAGGATCGACCATAAGCACTACCGTGAAATTACGTACAATTTTCAAATTTCTTGTACTTGCTAACTTTGCGACCTCGGGCAGCTATGTTACCATGGAGGAATCACACTAGATTTGACTTTATAGGCTAGAACTGAAGTCGCGCCAAGTGCTTAAAACAAAATACAGTCAAGAAAGTAGCTCTGAAGCTGAGAAACAGGATCGACCATAAGCACTACTGTGCAATTACGTACAATTTTCAAATTTCTTGTACTTGCTAACTTTGCGACCTCGGGCAGCTACGTTACCATGGAGGAACCACACAGGATTTGACTTTATAGGCTAGAAATGAAGTCGCGCCAACTGCTTAACTCAAAATACAGTCAAGAAAGTAGCTCTGGAACTGAGAAACAGGATCGACCATCAGCACTACCGTGCAATTACGTACAATTTTCAAATTTCTTGCACTTGCCAACTTTGCGACCTCGGGCAGCTATGTAACCATGGAGGAACCACATAAGATTTGACTTTATAGGCTAGAACTGAAGTCGCGCCAACTGATCAACTCAAAATACAGTCAAGAAAGTAGGTCTGAAGCCGAGAAACGGGATCGACCATAAGCACTACCGTGAAATTACGTACAATTTTCAAATTTCCTGTACTTGCAAACTTTGCGACCTCGGGCAGCTATGTTACCATGGAGGAATCGCACAAGATTTGACTTTATAGGCTAGAACTGAAGTCGCGCCAAGTGCTTGAATCAAAATACAGTCAAGAAAGTAGCTCTGAAGCTGAGAAACAGGATCGACCATAAGCACTACTGTGCAATTACGTACAATTTTCAAATTTCTTGTACTTGCTAACTTTGCGACCTCGGGCAGCTACGTTACCATGGAGGAACCACACAGGATTTGACTTTATAGGCTAGAAATGAAGTCGCGCCAACTGCTTAACTCAAAATACAGTCAAGAAAGTAGCTCTGGAACTGAGAAACAGGATCGACCATCAGCACTACCGTGCAATTACGTACAATTTTCAAATTTCTTGCACTTGCCAACTTTGCGACCTCGGGCAGCTATGTAACCATGGAGGAACCACATAAGATTTGACTTTATAGGCTAGAACTGAAGTCGCGCCAACTGCTTAACTCAAAATACAGTCAAGAAAGTACCTCTGAAGCCGAGAAACGGGATCGACCATAAGCACTACCGTGAAATTACGTACAATTTTCAAATTTCCTGTACTTGCAAACTTTGCGACCTCGGGCAGCTATGTTACCATGGAGGAATCGCACAAGATTTGACTTTATAGGCTAGAACTGAAGTCGCGCCAAGTGCTTGAATCAAAATACAGTCAAGAAAGTAGCTCTGAAGCTGAGAAACAGGATCGACCATAAGCACTACTGTGCAATTACGTACAATTTTCAAATTTCTTGTACTTGCTAACTTTGCGACCTCGGGCAGCTACGTGACCATGGAGGAACCACACAAGATTTGACTTTATAGGCTAGAACTGAAGTCGCGCCAACTGCTTAACTCAAAATACAGTCAAGAAAGTAGCTCTGAAGCTGAGAAAAAGGATCGACCATAAGCACTAATGTGAAATTACGTACAATTTTCAAATTTCTTGTACTTGCTAACTTTGCGACCTCGGACAGCTATGTTACCATGGAGGAACCACACAAGATTTGACTTTATAGGCTAGAACTAGAGTTGCGCCAACTGCTTAACTCAAAATACAGTCAAGAAAGTAGCTCTGAAGCCGAGAAACGGGATCGACCATAAGCACTACCGTGAAATTACGTGGAATTTTCAAATTTCTTGTACTTGCTAACTTTGCGACCTCGGGCAGCTATGTTACCATGGAGGAACCACACAAGATTTGACTTTATAGGCTAGAACTGATGTCGCGCCAACTGCTTAACTCAAAATACAGTCAAGAAAGTAGCTCTGAAGCCGAGAAACGGGATCGACCATAAGCACTACCGTAAATTACGTGCAATTTTATAATTTCTTGTACTTGCTAACTTTGCGACCTCGGGCAGCTATGTTACCATGGAGGAACCACACAACATTTGACTTTGTAGGCTAGAACTGAAGTCGCGCCAACTGTTTCACTCAAAATACAGTCAAAAAAGTAGCTCTGAAGCAGCGAAACAGGATCGACCATAAGCACTACTGTGCAATTACGTACAATTTTCAAATTTCTTGTACTTGCTAACTTTGCGACCTCGGGCAGCTACGTTACCATAGAGGAACCACACAAGATTTGACTTTATAGGCTAGAACTGAAGTCGCGCCAACTGCTTAACTCAAAATACATTCAAGAAAGTAGCTCTGAAGCCGAGAAACGGGATCGACCATAAGCACTACCGTGCAATTACGTACAATTTTCAAATTTCTTGTACTTGCTAACTTTGCGACCTCGGGCAGCTATGTTACCATGGAGGAACCACACAACATTTGACTTTATAGGCTAGAACTGAAGTCGCGCCAACTGCTTAACTCAAAATACAGTCAAGAAAGTAGCTCTGAAGCCGAGAAACGGGATCGACCTTAAGCACTACCGTGAAATTACGTACAATTTTCAAATTTCTTGTACTTGCTAACTTTGCGACCTCGGGCAGCTATGTTACCATGGAGGAACCACACAAGATTTGACTTTATAGGCTAGAACTGAAGTCGCGCCAACTGCTTAACTCAAAATACAGTCAAGAAAGTAGCTCTGAAGCCGCGAAACGGGATCGACCATAAGCACTACCGTGAAATTACGTGCAATTTTATAATTTCTTGTACTTGCTAACTTTGCGACCTCGGGCAGCTATGTTACCATGGAGGAATCACACTAGATTTTACTTTATAGGCTAGAAATGAAGTCGCGCCAAGTGCTTAAATCAAAATACAGTCAAGAAAGTAGCTCTGAAGCTGAGAAACAGGATGGACCATAAGCACTACTGTGCAATTACGTACAATTTTCAAATTTCTTGTACTTGCTAATTTTGCGACCTCGGGCAGCTATGTTACCATGGAGGAATCAGACAATATTTGACTTTATAAGCTAGAACTGAAGTCGCGCCAACTGCTTAACTCAAAATACAGTCAAGAAAGTAGCTCTGAAGCCGAGAAACGGGGATCGACCGTAAGCACTACCGTGCAATTACGTACAATTTTCAAATTTCTTGTACTTGCTAACTTTGCGACCTCGGGCAGCTATGTTACCATGGAGGAACCACACAACATTTGACTTTGTAGGCTAGAACTGAAGTCGCGCCAACTGTTTAACTCAAAATACAGTCAAGAAAGTAGCTCTGAAGCCGAGAAACAGGATCGACCATAAGCACTACTGTGCAATTACGTACAATTTTCAAATTTCTTGTACTTGCTAACTTTGCGACCTCGGGCAGCTATGTTACCATGGAGGAACCACACAAGATTTGACTTTATAACCTAGAACTGAAGTCGCGCCAACTGCTTAACTCAAAATACAGTCAAGAAAGTAGCTCTGAAGCCGAGAAACGTGATCGACCATAAGCACTATCGTGAAATTACGTACAATTTTCAAATTTCTTGTACTTGCTAACTTTGCGACCTCGGGCAGCTATGCTACCATGGAGGAACCACACAAGATTTGACTTTATAGGCTAGAACTGAAGTCGCGCCAACTGCTTAACTCAAAATACAGTCAAGAAAGTAGCTCTGAAGATGAGAAACGGGATCGACCATAAGCACTACCGTGAAATTACGTACAATTTTCAAATTGCTTGTACTTGCTAACTTTGCGGCCTCGGGCAGCTATGTTACCATGGAGGAACCACACAAGATTTGACTTTATAGGCTAGAACTGAAGTCGCGCCAACTGCATAAATCAAAATACAGCCAAGAAAATAGCTCTGAAGCTGAGAAACAGGATCGACCATAAGCACTACCGTGAAATTACGTACAATTTTCAAATTTCTTGTACTTGCTAACTTTGCGACCTCGGGCAGCTATGTTACCATGGAGGAATCACACTAGATTTGACTTTATAGGCTAGAACTGAAGTCGCGCCAAGTGCTTAAAACAAAATACAGTCAAGAAAGTAGCTCTGAAGCTGAGAAACAGGATCGACCATAAGCACTACTGTGCAATTACGTACAATTTTCAAATTTCTTGTACTTGCTAACTTTGCGACCTCGGGCAGCTACGTTACCATGGAGGAACCACACAGGATTTGACTTTATAGGCTAGAAATGAAGTCGCGCCAACTGCTTAACTCAAAATACAGTCAAGAAAGTAGCTCTGGAACTGAGAAACAGGATCGACCATCAGCACTACCGTGCAATTACGTACAATTTTCAAATTTCTTGCACTTGCCAACTTTGCGACCTCGGGCAGCTATGTAACCATGGAGGAACCACATAAGATTTGACTTTATAGGCTAGAACTGAAGTCGCGCCAACTGATCAACTCAAAATACAGTCAAGAAAGTAGGTCTGAAGCCGAGAAACGGGATCGACCGTAAGCACTACCGTGCAATTACGTACAATTTTCAAATTTCTTGTACTTGCTAACTTTGCGACCTCGGGCAGCTATGTTACCATGGGGGAACCACACAACATTTGACTTTATAGGCTAGAACTGAAGTCGCGCCAACTGCTTAACTCAAAATACAGTAAAGAAAGTAGCTCTGAAGCCGAGAAACGGGATCGACTTAAGGTCTACCGTGAAATTACGAACAATTTTCAAATTTCTTGTACTTGCTAACTTTGCGACTTCGGACAGCTATGTTAACATGGAACAATCACACAAGATTTGACTTTATAGGCTAGAACTGAAGTCGCGCCAACTGCTTAACTCAAAATACAGTCAAGAAAGTAGTCCTGAAGCCGAGAAACGGGATCGACCATAAGCACTACCGTGAAATTACGTGCAATTTTCAAATTTCTTGTACTTGCTAAATTTGCGACCTCGGACAGCTATGTTACCATGGAGGAATCACACTAGATTTGACTTTATAGGCTAGAACTGAAGTCGCGCCAAGTGCTTGAATCAAAATACAGTCAAGAAAGTAGCTCTGAAGCTGAGAAACAGGATCGACCATAAGCACTACTGTGCAATTACGTACCATTTTCAAATTTCTTGTACTTGCTAACTTTGCGACCTCGGGCAGCTACGTTACCATGGAGGAACCACACAAGATTTGACTTTGTAGGCTAGAACTGAAGTCGCGCCAACTGTTTCACTCAAAATACAGTCAAGAAAGTAGCTCTGAAGCCGAGAAACAGGATCGACCATAAGCACTACTGTGCAATTACGTACAATTTTCAAATTTCTTGTACTTGCTAACTTTGCGACCTCGGGCAGCTACGTTACCATAGGGGAACCACACAAGATTTGACTTTATAGGCTAGAACTGAAGTCGCGCCAACTGCTTAACTCAAAATACAGTCAAGAAAGTAGCTCTGAAGCTGAGAAACAGGATCGACCATAAGCACTACCGTGCAATTACGTACAATTTTCAAATTTCTTGCACTTGCCAACTTTGCGACCTCGGGCAGCTATGTAACCATGGAGGAACCACATAAGATTTGACTTTATAGGCTAGAACTGAAGTCGCGCCAACTGATTAACTCAAAATACAGTCAAGAAAGTAGGTCTGAAGCCGAGAAACGGGATCGACCGTAAGCACTACCGTGCAATTACGTACAATTTTCAAATTTCTTGTACTTGCTAACTTTGCGACCTCGGGCAGCTATGTTACCATGGAGGAACCACACAACATTTGACTTTATAGGCTAGAACTGAAGTCGCGCCAACTGCTTAACTCAAAATACAGTAAAGAAAGTAGCTCTGAAGCCGAGAAACGGGATCGACCTTAAGCACTACCGTGAAATTACGAACAATTTTCAAATTTCTTGTACTTGCTAACTTTGCGACCTCGGGCAGCTATGTTACCATGAAGGAACCACACAAGATTTGACTTTATAGGCTAGAACTGAAGTCGCGCCAACTGCTTAACTCAGAATACAGTCAAGAAAGTAGTCCTGAAGCCGAGAAACGGGATCGACCATAAGCACTACCGTCAAATTACGTGCAATTTTATAATTTCTTGTACTTGCTAACTTTGCGACCTCGGGCAGCTATGTTACCATGGAGGAACCACACAACATTTGACTTTGTAGGCTAGAACTGAAGTCGCGCCAACTGTTTCACTCAAAATACAGTCAAGAAAGTAGCTCTGAAGCCGAGAAACAGGATCGACCATAAGCACTACTGTGCAATTACGTACAATTTTCAAATTTCTTGTACTTGCTAACTTTGCGACCTCGGGCAGCTACGTTACCATAGGGTAACCACACAAGATTTGACTTTATAGGCTAGAACTGAAGTCGCGCCAACTGCTTAACTCAAAATACAGTCAAGAAAGTAGCTCTGAAGCCGAGAAACGGGATCGACCATAAGCACTACCGTGAAATTACGTACAATTTTCAAATTTCTTGTACTTGCTAACTTTGCGACCTCGGGCAGCTATGTTACCATGGAGGAACCGCACAAGATTTGACTTTATAGGCTAGAACTGAAGTCGCGGCAACTGCTTAACTCAAAATACAGTCAAGAAAGTAGCTCTGAAACCGAGAAACGGGATCGACCATAAGCACTACCGTGAAATTACGTACAATTTTCGAATTTCTTGTACTTGCGAACTTTGCGGCCTCGGGCAGCTATGTTACCATGGAGGAACCACACAAGATTTGACTTTATAGGCTAGAACTGAAGTCGCGCCAACTGCTTAACTCAAAATACAGTCAAGAAAGTAGCTCTGAAGCCGAGAAACGGGATCGACCAAAAGCACTACCGTGAAATTACGTACAATTTTCAAATTTCTTGTACTTGCTAACTTTGCGACCTCGGGCAGCTATGTTACCATGGAGGAACCACACAAGATTTGACTTTATAGGCTAGAACTAGAGTCGCGCCAACTGCTTAACTCAAAATACAGTCAAGAAAGTAGCTCTGAAGCCGAGAAACGGGATCGACCATAAGCACTACCGTGAAATTACGTGCAATTTTCAAATTTCTTGTACTTGCTAACTTTGCGACCTCGGACAGCTATGTTACCATGGAGGAATCAGACAATATTTGACTTTATAGGCTAGAACTGAAGTCGCGCCAACCGCTTAACTCAAAATACAGTCAAGAAAGTAGCTCTGAAGCCGAGAAACGGGATCGACCATAAGCACTACCGTGAAATTACGTGCAATTTTCAAATTTCTTGTACTTGCTAAATTTGCGACCTCGGGCAGCTATGTTACCATGGAGGAATCACACTAGATTTGACTTTATAGGCTAGAACTGAAGTCGCGCCAAGTGCTTAAATCAAAATACAGTCAAGAAAGTAGCTCTGAAGCCGAGAAACAGGATCGACCATAAGCTCTACTGTGCAATTACGTACAATTTTCAAATTTCTTGTACTTGCTAACTTTGCGACCTCGGGCAGCTACGTTACCATAGAGGAACCACACAAGATTTGACTTTATAGGCTAGAACTGAGGTCGCGCCAACTGCTTAACTCAAAATACAGCCAAGAAGCCGAGAAACGTGATCGACCATAAGCACTACCGTGAAATTACGTACAATTTTCAAATTTCTTGTACTTGCTAACTTTGCGACCTCGGGCAGCTATGTTACCATGGAGGAACCACACAAGATTTGACTTTATAGGCTAGAACTGAAGTCGCGCCAACTGCTTAACTCAAAATACAGTCAAGAAAGTAGCTCTGAAGCCGAGAAACGTGATCGACCATAAGCACTACCGTGAAATTACGTACAATTTTCAAATTTCTTGTACTTGCTAACTTTGCGACCTCGGGCAGCTATGTTACCATGGAGGAACCACACAAGATTTGACTTTATAGGCTAGAACTAGAGTCGCGCCAACTGCTTAACTCAAAATACAGTCAAGAAAGTAGCTCTGTACTTGCTTCTTGTACTTGCTAACTTTGCGACCTCGGGCAGCTATGTTACCATGGAGGAACCACACAACATTTGACTTTGTAGGCTAGAACTGAAGTCGCGCCAACTGTTTAACTCAAAATACAGTCAAGAAAGTAGCTCTGAAGCCGAGAAACAGGATCGACCATAAGCACTACTGTGCAATTACGTACAATTTTCAAATTTCTTGTACTTGCTAACTTTGCGACCTCGGGCAGCTACGTTACCATAGAGGAACCACACAAGATTTGACTTTATAGGCTAGAACTGAAGTCGCGCCAACTGCCTAACTCAAAATACAGTCAAGAAAATAGCTCTGAAACCGAGAAACGTGATCGACCATAAGCACTACCGTGAAATTACGTACAATTTTCAAATTTCTTGTACTTGCTAACTTTGCGACCTCGGGCAGCTATGTTACCATGGAGGAACCACACAAGATTTGACTTTATAGGCTAGAACTGAAGTCGCGGCAACTGCTTAACTCAAAATACAGTCAAGAAAGTAGCTCTGAAGCCGAGAAACGGGATCGACCAAAAGCACTACCGTGAAATTACGTACAATTTTCAAATTTCTTGTACTTGCTAACTTTGCGACCTCGGCCAGCTATGTTACCATGGAGGAACCACACAAGATTTGACTTTATAGGCTAGAACTAGAGTCGCGCCAACTGCTTAACTCAAAATACAGTCAAGAAAGTACCTCTGAAGCCGAGAAACGGGATCGACCATAAGCACTACCGTGAAATTACGTACAATTTTCAAATTTCCTGTACTTGCAAACTTTGCGACCTCGGGCAGCTATGTTACCATGGAGGAATCGCACAAGATTTGACTTTATAGGCTAGAACTGAAGTCGCGCCAAGTGCTTGAATCAAAATACAGTCAAGAAAGTAGCTCTGAAGCTGAGAAACAGGATCGACCATAAGCACTACTGTGCAATTACGTACAATTTTCAAATTTCTTGTACTTGCTAACTTTGCGACCTCGGGCAGCTACGTGACCATGGAGGAACCACACAAGATTTGACTTTATAGGCTAGAACTGAAGTCGCGCCAACTGCTTAACTCAAAATACAGTCAAGAAAGTAGCTCTGAAGCTGAGAAAAAGGATCGACCATAAGCACTAATGTGAAATTACGTACAATTTTCAAATTTCTTGTACTTGCTAACTTTGCGACCTCGGACAGCTATGTTACCATGGAGGAACCACACAAGATTTGACTTTATAGGCTAGAACTAGAGTTGCGCCAACTGCTTAACTCAAAATACAGTCAAGAAAGTAGCTCTGAAGCCGAGAAACGGGATCGACCATAAGCACTACCGTGAAATTACGTGGAATTTTCAAATTTCTTGTACTTGCTAACTTTGCGACCTCGGGCAGCTATGTTACCATGGAGGAACCACACAAGATTTGACTTTATAGGCTAGAACTGATGTCGCGCCAACTGCTTAACTCAAAATACAGTCAAGAAAGTAGCTCTGAAGCCGAGAAACGGGATCGACCATAAGCACTACCGTAAATTACGTGCAATTTTATAATTTCTTGTACTTGCTAACTTTGCGACCTCGGGCAGCTATGTTACCATGGAGGAACCACACAACATTTGACTTTGTAGGCTAGAACTGAAGTCGCGCCAACTGTTTCACTCAAAATACAGTCAAAAAAGTAGCTCTGAAGCAGCGAAACAGGATCGACCATAAGCACTACTGTGCAATTACGTACAATTTTCAAATTTCTTGTACTTGCTAACTTTGCGACCTCGGGCAGCTACGTTACCATAGAGGAACCACACAAGATTTGACTTTATAGGCTAGAACTGAAGTCGCGCCAACTGCTTAACTCAAAATACATTCAAGAAAGTAGCTCTGAAGCCGAGAAACGGGATCGACCATAAGCACTACCGTGCAATTACGTACAATTTTCAAATTTCTTGTACTTGCTAACTTTGCGACCTCGGGCAGCTATGTTACCATGGAGGAACCACACAACATTTGACTTTATAGGCTAGAACTGAAGTCGCGCCAACTGCTTAACTCAAAATACAGTCAAGAAAGTAGCTCTGAAGCCGAGAAACGGGATCGACCTTAAGCACTACCGTGAAATTACGTACAATTTTCAAATTTCTTGTACTTGCTAACTTTGCGACCTCGGGCAGCTATGTTACCATGGAGGAACCACACAAGATTTGACTTTATAGGCTAGAACTGAAGTCGCGCCAACTGCTTAACTCAAAATACAGTCAAGAAAGTAGCTCTGAAGCCGCGAAACGGGATCGACCATAAGCACTACCGTGAAATTACGTGCAATTTTATAATTTCTTGTACTTGCTAACTTTGCGACCTCGGGCAGCTATGTTACCATGGAGGAATCACACTAGATTTTACTTTATAGGCTAGAAATGAAGTCGCGCCAAGTGCTTAAATCAAAATACAGTCAAGAAAGTAGCTCTGAAGCTGAGAAACAGGATGGACCATAAGCACTACTGTGCAATTACGTACAATTTTCAAATTTCTTGTACTTGCTAATTTTGCGACCTCGGGCAGCTATGTTACCATGGAGGAATCAGACAATATTTGACTTTATAAGCTAGAACTGAAGTCGCGCCAACTGCTTAACTCAAAATACAGTCAAGAAAGTAGCTCTGAAGCCGAGAAACGGGGATCGACCGTAAGCACTACCGTGCAATTACGTACAATTTTCAAATTTCTTGTACTTGCTAACTTTGCGACCTCGGGCAGCTATGTTACCATGGAGGAACCACACAACATTTGACTTTGTAGGCTAGAACTGAAGTCGCGCCAACTGTTTAACTCAAAATACAGTCAAGAAAGTAGCTCTGAAGCCGAGAAACAGGATCGACCATAAGCACTACTGTGCAATTACGTACAATTTTCAAATTTCTTGTACTTGCTAACTTTGCGACCTCGGGCAGCTATGTTACCATGGAGGAACCACACAAGATTTGACTTTATAGGCTAGAACTGAAGTCGCGCCAACTGCTTAACTCAAAATACAGTCAAGAAAGTAGCTCTGAAGCCGAGAAACGTGATCGACCATAAGCACTATCGTGAAATTACGTACAATTTTCAAATTTCTTGTACTTGCTAACTTTGCGACCTCGGGCAGCTATGCTACCATGGAGGAACCACACAAGATTTGACTTTATAGGCTAGAACTGAAGTCGCGCCAACTGCTTAACTCAAAATACAGTCAAGAAAGTAGCTCTGAAGCCGAGAAACGGGATCGACCATAAGCACTACCGTGAAATTACGTACAATTTTCAAATTGCTTGTACTTGCTAACTTTGCGGCCTCGGGCAGCTATGTTACCATGGAGGAACCACACAAGATTTGACTTTATAGGCTAGAACTGAAGTCGCGCCAACTGCATAAATCAAAATACAGCCAAGAAAATAGCTCTGAAGCTGAGAAACAGGATCGACCATAAGCACTACCGTGAAATTACGTACAATTTTCAAATTTCTTGTACTTGCTAACTTTGCGACCTCGGGCAGCTATGTTACCATGGAGGAATCACACTAGATTTGACTTTATAGGCTAGAACTGAAGTCGCGCCAAGTGCTTAAAACAAAATACAGTCAAGAAAGTAGCTCTGAAGCTGAGAAACAGGATCGACCATAAGCACTACTGTGCAATTACGTACAATTTTCAAATTTCTTGTACTTGCTAACTTTGCGACCTCGGGCAGCTACGTTACCATGGAGGAACCACACAGGATTTGACTTTATAGGCTAGAAATGAAGTCGCGCCAACTGCTTAACTCAAAATACAGTCAAGAAAGTAGCTCTGGAACTGAGAAACAGGATCGACCATCAGCACTACCGTGCAATTACGTACAATTTTCAAATTTCTTGCACTTGCCAACTTTGCGACCTCGGGCAGCTATGTAACCATGGAGGAACCACATAAGATTTGACTTTATAGGCTAGAACTGAAGTCGCGCCAACTGATCAACTCAAAATACAGTCAAGAAAGTAGGTCTGAAGCCGAGAAACGGGATCGACCGTAAGCACTACCGTGCAATTACGTACAATTTTCAAATTTCTTGTACTTGCTAACTTTGCGACCTCGGGCAGCTATGTTACCATGGGGGAACCACACAACATTTGACTTTATAGGCTAGAACTGAAGTCGCGCCAACTGCTTAACTCAAAATACAGTAAAGAAAGTAGCTCTGAAGCCGAGAAACGGGATCGACTTAAGGTCTACCGTGAAATTACGAACAATTTTCAAATTTCTTGTACTTGCTAACTTTGCGACTTCGGACAGCTATGTTAACATGGAACAATCACACAAGATTTGACTTTATAGGCTAGAACTGAAGTCGCGCCAACTGCTTAACTCAAAATACAGTCAAGAAAGTAGTCCTGAAGCCGAGAAACGGGATCGACCATAAGCACTACCGTGAAATTACGTGCAATTTTCAAATTTCTTGTACTTGCTAAATTTGCGACCTCGGACAGCTATGTTACCATGGAGGAATCACACTAGATTTGACTTTATAGGCTAGAACTGAAGTCGCGCCAAGTGCTTGAATCAAAATACAGTCAAGAAAGTAGCTCTGAAGCTGAGAAACAGGATCGACCATAAGCACTACTGTGCAATTACGTACCATTTTCAAATTTCTTGTACTTGCTAACTTTGCGACCTCGGGCAGCTACGTTACCATGGAGGAACCACACAAGATTTGACTTTGTAGGCTAGAACTGAAGTCGCGCCAACTGTTTCACTCAAAATACAGTCAAGAAAGTAGCTCTGAAGCCGAGAAACAGGATCGACCATAAGCACTACTGTGCAATTACGTACAATTTTCAAATTTCTTGTACTTGCTAACTTTGCGACCTCGGGCAGCTACGTTACCATAGGGGAACCACACAAGATTTGACTTTATAGGCTAGAACTGAAGTCGCGCCAACTGCTTAACTCAAAATACAGTCAAGAAAGTAGCTCTGAAGCTGAGAAACAGGATCGACCATAAGCACTACCGTGCAATTACGTACAATTTTCAAATTTCTTGCACTTGCCAACTTTGCGACCTCGGGCAGCTATGTAACCATGGAGGAACCACATAAGATTTGACTTTATAGGCTAGAACTGAAGTCGCGCCAACTGATTAACTCAAAATACAGTCAAGAAAGTAGGTCTGAAGCCGAGAAACGGGATCGACCGTAAGCACTACCGTGCAATTACGTACAATTTTCAAATTTCTTGTACTTGCTAACTTTGCGACCTCGGGCAGCTATGTTACCATGGAGGAACCACACAACATTTGACTTTATAGGCTAGAACTGAAGTCGCGCCAACTGCTTAACTCAAAATACAGTAAAGAAAGTAGCTCTGAAGCCGAGAAACGGGATCGACCTTAAGCACTACCGTGAAATTACGAACAATTTTCAAATTTCTTGTACTTGCTAACTTTGCGACCTCGGGCAGCTATGTTACCATGAAGGAACCACACAAGATTTGACTTTATAGGCTAGAACTGAAGTCGCGCCAACCGCTTAACTCAAAATACAGTCAAGAAAGTAGCTCTGAAGCCGAGAAACGGGATCGACCATAAGCACTACCGTGAAATTACGTGCAATTTTCAAATTTCTTGTACTTGCTAAATTTGCGACCTCGGGCAGCTATGTTACCATGGAGGAATCACACTAGATTTGACTTTATAGGCTAGAACTGAAGTCGCGCCAAGTGCTTAAATCAAAATACAGTCAAGAAAGTAGCTCTGAAGCCGAGAAACAGGATCGACCATAAGCTCTACTGTGCAATTACGTACAATTTTCAAATTTCTTGTACTTGCTAACTTTGCGACCTCGGGCAGCTACGTTACCATAGAGGAACCACACAAGATTTGACTTTATAGGCTAGAACTGAGGTCGCGCCAACTGCTTAACTCAAAATACAGCCAAGAAGCCGAGAAACGTGATCGACCATAAGCACTACCGTGAAATTACGTACAATTTTCAAATTTCTTGTACTTGCTAACTTTGCGACCTCGGGCAGCTATGTTACCATGGAGGAACCACACAAGATTTGACTTTATAGGCTAGAACTGAAGTCGCGCCAACTGCTTAACTCAAAATACAGTCAAGAAAGTAGCTCTGAAGCCGAGAAACGTGATCGACCATAAGCACTACCGTGAAATTACGTACAATTTTCAAATTTCTTGTACTTGCTAACTTTGCGACCTCGGGCAGCTATGTTACCATGGAGGAACCACACAAGATTTGACTTTATAGGCTAGAACTAGAGTCGCGCCAACTGCTTAACTCAAAATACAGTCAAGAAAGTAGCTCTGTACTTGCTTCTTGTACTTGCTAACTTTGCGACCTCGGGCAGCTATGTTACCATGGAGGAACCACACAACATTTGACTTTGTAGGCTAGAACTGAAGTCGCGCCAACTGTTTAACTCAAAATACAGTCAAGAAAGTAGCTCTGAAGCCGAGAAACAGGATCGACCATAAGCACTACTGTGCAATTACGTACAATTTTCAAATTTCTTGTACTTGCTAACTTTGCGACCTCGGGCAGCTACGTTACCATAGAGGAACCACACAAGATTTGACTTTATAGGCTAGAACTGAAGTCGCGCCAACTGCCTAACTCAAAATACAGTCAAGAAAATAGCTCTGAAACCGAGAAACGTGATCGACCATAAGCACTACCGTGAAATTACGTACAATTTTCAAATTTCTTGTACTTGCTAACTTTGCGACCTCGGGCAGCTATGTTACCATGGAGGAACCACACAAGATTTGACTTTATAGGCTAGAACTGAAGTCGCGGCAACTGCTTAACTCAAAATACAGTCAAGAAAGTAGCTCTGAAGCCGAGAAACGGGATCGACCAAAAGCACTACCGTGAAATTACGTACAATTTTCAAATTTCTTGTACTTGCTAACTTTGCGACCTCGGCCAGCTATGTTACCATGGAGGAACCACACAAGATTTGACTTTATAGGCTAGAACTAGAGTCGCGCCAACTGCTTAACTCAAAATACAGTCAAGAAAGTACCTCTGAAGCCGAGAAACGGGATCGACCATAAGCACTACCGTGAAATTACGTACAATTTTCAAATTTCCTGTACTTGCAAACTTTGCGACCTCGGGCAGCTATGTTACCATGGAGGAATCGCACAAGATTTGACTTTATAGGCTAGAACTGAAGTCGCGCCAAGTGCTTGAATCAAAATACAGTCAAGAAAGTAGCTCTGAAGCTGAGAAACAGGATCGACCATAAGCACTACTGTGCAATTACGTACAATTTTCAAATTTCTTGTACTTGCTAACTTTGCGACCTCGGGCAGCTACGTGACCATGGAGGAACCACACAAGATTTGACTTTATAGGCTAGAACTGAAGTCGCGCCAACTGCTTAACTCAAAATACAGTCAAGAAAGTAGCTCTGAAGCTGAGAAAAAGGATCGACCATAAGCACTAATGTGAAATTACGTACAATTTTCAAATTTCTTGTACTTGCTAACTTTGCGACCTCGGACAGCTATGTTACCATGGAGGAACCACACAAGATTTGACTTTATAGGCTAGAACTAGAGTTGCGCCAACTGCTTAACTCAAAATACAGTCAAGAAAGTAGCTCTGAAGCCGAGAAACGGGATCGACCATAAGCACTACCGTGAAATTACGTGGAATTTTCAAATTTCTTGTACTTGCTAACTTTGCGACCTCGGGCAGCTATGTTACCATGGAGGAACCACACAAGATTTGACTTTATAGGCTAGAACTGATGTCGCGCCAACTGCTTAACTCAAAATACAGTCAAGAAAGTAGCTCTGAAGCCGAGAAACGGGATCGACCATAAGCACTACCGTAAATTACGTGCAATTTTATAATTTCTTGTACTTGCTAACTTTGCGACCTCGGGCAGCTATGTTACCATGGAGGAACCACACAACATTTGACTTTGTAGGCTAGAACTGAAGTCGCGCCAACTGTTTCACTCAAAATACAGTCAAAAAAGTAGCTCTGAAGCAGCGAAACAGGATCGACCATAAGCACTACTGTGCAATTACGTACAATTTTCAAATTTCTTGTACTTGCTAACTTTGCGACCTCGGGCAGCTACGTTACCATAGAGGAACCACACAAGATTTGACTTTATAGGCTAGAACTGAAGTCGCGCCAACTGCTTAACTCAAAATACATTCAAGAAAGTAGCTCTGAAGCCGAGAAACGGGATCGACCATAAGCACTACCGTGCAATTACGTACAATTTTCAAATTTCTTGTACTTGCTAACTTTGCGACCTCGGGCAGCTATGTTACCATGGAGGAACCACACAACATTTGACTTTATAGGCTAGAACTGAAGTCGCGCCAACTGCTTAACTCAAAATACAGTCAAGAAAGTAGCTCTGAAGCCGAGAAACGGGATCGACCTTAAGCACTACCGTGAAATTACGTACAATTTTCAAATTTCTTGTACTTGCTAACTTTGCGACCTCGGGCAGCTATGTTACCATGGAGGAACCACACAAGATTTGACTTTATAGGCTAGAACTGAAGTCGCGCCAACTGCTTAACTCAAAATACAGTCAAGAAAGTAGCTCTGAAGCCGCGAAACGGGATCGACCATAAGCACTACCGTGAAATTACGTGCAATTTTATAATTTCTTGTACTTGCTAACTTTGCGACCTCGGGCAGCTATGTTACCATGGAGGAATCACACTAGATTTTACTTTATAGGCTAGAAATGAAGTCGCGCCAAGTGCTTAAATCAAAATACAGTCAAGAAAGTAGCTCTGAAGCTGAGAAACAGGATGGACCATAAGCACTACTGTGCAATTACGTACAATTTTCAAATTTCTTGTACTTGCTAATTTTGCGACCTCGGGCAGCTATGTTACCATGGAGGAATCAGACAATATTTGACTTTATAAGCTAGAACTGAAGTCGCGCCAACTGCTTAACTCAAAATACAGTCAAGAAAGTAGCTCTGAAGCCGAGAAACGGGGATCGACCGTAAGCACTACCGTGCAATTACGTACAATTTTCAAATTTCTTGTACTTGCTAACTTTGCGACCTCGGGCAGCTATGTTACCATGGAGGAACCACACAACATTTGACTTTGTAGGCTAGAACTGAAGTCGCGCCAACTGTTTAACTCAAAATACAGTCAAGAAAGTAGCTCTGAAGCCGAGAAACAGGATCGACCATAAGCACTACTGTGCAATTACGTACAATTTTCAAATTTCTTGTACTTGCTAACTTTGCGACCTCGGGCAGCTATGTTACCATGGAGGAACCACACAAGATTTGACTTTATAGGCTAGAACTGAAGTCGCGCCAACTGCTTAACTCAAAATACAGTCAAGAAAGTAGCTCTGAAGCCGAGAAACGTGATCGACCATAAGCACTATCGTGAAATTACGTACAATTTTCAAATTTCTTGTACTTGCTAACTTTGCGACCTCGGGCAGCTATGCTACCATGGAGGAACCACACAAGATTTGACTTTATAGGCTAGAACTGAAGTCGCGCCAACTGCTTAACTCAAAATACAGTCAAGAAAGTAGCTCTGAAGCCGAGAAACGGGATCGACCATAAGCACTACCGTGAAATTACGTACAATTTTCAAATTGCTTGTACTTGCTAACTTTGCGGCCTCGGGCAGCTATGTTACCATGGAGGAACCACACAAGATTTGACTTTATAGGCTAGAACTGAAGTCGCGCCAACTGCATAAATCAAAATACAGCCAAGAAAATAGCTCTGAAGCTGAGAAACAGGATCGACCATAAGCACTACCGTGAAATTACGTACAATTTTCAAATTTCTTGTACTTGCTAACTTTGCGACCTCGGGCAGCTATGTTACCATGGAGGAATCACACTAGATTTGACTTTATAGGCTAGAACTGAAGTCGCGCCAAGTGCTTAAAACAAAATACAGTCAAGAAAGTAGCTCTGAAGCTGAGAAACAGGATCGACCATAAGCACTACTGTGCAATTACGTACAATTTTCAAATTTCTTGTACTTGCTAACTTTGCGACCTCGGGCAGCTACGTTACCATGGAGGAACCACACAGGATTTGACTTTATAGGCTAGAAATGAAGTCGCGCCAACTGCTTAACTCAAAATACAGTCAAGAAAGTAGCTCTGGAACTGAGAAACAGGATCGACCATCAGCACTACCGTGCAATTACGTACAATTTTCAAATTTCTTGCACTTGCCAACTTTGCGACCTCGGGCAGCTATGTAACCATGGAGGAACCACATAAGATTTGACTTTATAGGCTAGAACTGAAGTCGCGCCAACTGATCAACTCAAAATACAGTCAAGAAAGTAGGTCTGAAGCCGAGAAACGGGATCGACCGTAAGCACTACCGTGCAATTACGTACAATTTTCAAATTTCTTGTACTTGCTAACTTTGCGACCTCGGGCAGCTATGTTACCATGGGGGAACCACACAACATTTGACTTTATAGGCTAGAACTGAAGTCGCGCCAACTGCTTAACTCAAAATACAGTAAAGAAAGTAGCTCTGAAGCCGAGAAACGGGATCGACTTAAGGTCTACCGTGAAATTACGAACAATTTTCAAATTTCTTGTACTTGCTAACTTTGCGACTTCGGACAGCTATGTTAACATGGAACAATCACACAAGATTTGACTTTATAGGCTAGAACTGAAGTCGCGCCAACTGCTTAACTCAAAATACAGTCAAGAAAGTAGTCCTGAAGCCGAGAAACGGGATCGACCATAAGCACTACCGTGAAATTACGTGCAATTTTCAAATTTCTTGTACTTGCTAAATTTGCGACCTCGGACAGCTATGTTACCATGGAGGAATCACACTAGATTTGACTTTATAGGCTAGAACTGAAGTCGCGCCAAGTGCTTGAATCAAAATACAGTCAAGAAAGTAGCTCTGAAGCTGAGAAACAGGATCGACCATAAGCACTACTGTGCAATTACGTACCATTTTCAAATTTCTTGTACTTGCTAACTTTGCGACCTCGGGCAGCTACGTTACCATGGAGGAACCACACAAGATTTGACTTTGTAGGCTAGAACTGAAGTCGCGCCAACTGTTTCACTCAAAATACAGTCAAGAAAGTAGCTCTGAAGCCGAGAAACAGGATCGACCATAAGCACTACTGTGCAATTACGTACAATTTTCAAATTTCTTGTACTTGCTAACTTTGCGACCTCGGGCAGCTACGTTACCATAGGGGAACCACACAAGATTTGACTTTATAGGCTAGAACTGAAGTCGCGCCAACTGCTTAACTCAAAATACAGTCAAGAAAGTAGCTCTGAAGCTGAGAAACAGGATCGACCATAAGCACTACCGTGCAATTACGTACAATTTTCAAATTTCTTGCACTTGCCAACTTTGCGACCTCGGGCAGCTATGTAACCATGGAGGAACCACATAAGATTTGACTTTATAGGCTAGAACTGAAGTCGCGCCAACTGATTAACTCAAAATACAGTCAAGAAAGTAGGTCTGAAGCCGAGAAACGGGATCGACCGTAAGCACTACCGTGCAATTACGTACAATTTTCAAATTTCTTGTACTTGCTAACTTTGCGACCTCGGGCAGCTATGTTACCATGGAGGAACCACACAACATTTGACTTTATAGGCTAGAACTGAAGTCGCGCCAACTGCTTAACTCAAAATACAGTAAAGAAAGTAGCTCTGAAGCCGAGAAACGGGATCGACCTTAAGCACTACCGTGAAATTACGAACAATTTTCAAATTTCTTGTACTTGCTAACTTTGCGACCTCGGGCAGCTATGTTACCATGAAGGAACCACACAAGATTTGACTTTATAGGCTAGAACTGAAGTCGCGCCAACTGCTTAACTCAGAATACAGTCAAGAAAGTAGTCCTGAAGCCGAGAAACGGGATCGACCATAAGCACTACCGTCAAATTACGTGCAATTTTATAATTTCTTGTACTTGCTAACTTTGCGACCTCGGGCAGCTATGTTACCATGGAGGAACCACACAACATTTGACTTTGTAGGCTAGAACTGAAGTCGCGCCAACTGTTTCACTCAAAATACAGTCAAGAAAGTAGCTCTGAAGCCGAGAAACAGGATCGACCATAAGCACTACTGTGCAATTACGTACAATTTTCAAATTTCTTGTACTTGCTAACTTTGCGACCTCGGGCAGCTACGTTACCATAGGGTAACCACACAAGATTTGACTTTATAGGCTAGAACTGAAGTCGCGCCAACTGCTTAACTCAAAATACAGTCAAGAAAGTAGCTCTGAAGCCGAGAAACGGGATCGACCATAAGCACTACCGTGAAATTACGTACAATTTTCAAATTTCTTGTACTTGCTAACTTTGCGACCTCGGGCAGCTATGTTACCATGGAGGAACCGCACAAGATTTGACTTTATAGGCTAGAACTGAAGTCGCGGCAACTGCTTAACTCAAAATACAGTCAAGAAAGTAGCTCTGAAACCGAGAAACGGGATCGACCATAAGCACTACCGTGAAATTACGTACAATTTTCAAATTTCTTGTACTTGCGAACTTTGCGGCCTCGGGCAGCTATGTTACCATGGAGGAACCACACAAGATTTGACTTTATAGGCTAGAACTGAAGTCGCGCCAACTGCTTAACTCAAAATACAGTCAAGAAAGTAGCTCTGAAGCCGAGAAACGGGATCGACCAAAAGCACTACCGTGAAATTACGTACAATTTTCAAATTTCTTGTACTTGCTAACTTTGCGACCTCGGGCAGCTATGTTACCATGGAGGAACCACACAAGATTTGACTTTATAGGCTAGAACTAGAGTCGCGCCAACTGCTTAACTCAAAATACAGTCAAGAAAGTAGCTCTGAAGCCGAGAAACGGGATCGACCATAAGCACTACCGTGAAATTACGTGCAATTTTCAAATTTCTTGTACTTGCTAACTTTGCGACCTCGGACAGCTATGTTACCATGGAGGAATCAGACAATATTTGACTTTATAGGCTAGAACTGAAGTCGCGCCAACCGCTTAACTCAAAATACAGTCAAGAAAGTAGCTCTGAAGCCGAGAAACGGGATCGACCATAAGCACTACCGTGAAATTACGTGCAATTTTCAAATTTCTTGTACTTGCTAAATTTGCGACCTCGGGCAGCTATGTTACCATGGAGGAATCACACTAGATTTGACTTTATAGGCTAGAACTGAAGTCGCGCCAAGTGCTTAAATCAAAATACAGTCAAGAAAGTAGCTCTGAAGCTGAGAAAAAGGATCGACCATAAGCACCACTGTGCAATTATGTACAATTTTCAAATTTCTTGTACTTGCTAATTTTGCGACCTCGGGCAGCTACGTTACCATAGGGGAACCACACAAGATTTGACTTTATAGGCTAGAACTGAAGTCGCGCCAACTGCTTAACTCAAAATACAGTCAAGAAAGTAGCTCTGAAGCCGAGAAACGGGATCGACCATAAGCATTACTGTGCAATTACGTACAATTTTCAAATTTCTTGTACTTGCTAACTTTGCGACCTCGGGCAGCTACGTTACCATAGGGGAACCACACAAGATTTGACTTTATAGGCTAGAACTGAAGTCGCGCCAACTGCTTAACTCAAAATACAGTCAAGAAAATAGCTCTGAAGCCGAGAAACGGGATCGACCATAAGCATTACCGTGCAATTACGTACAATTTTCAAATTTCTTGTACTTGCTAACTTTGCGACCTCGGGCAGCTATGTTACCATGGAGGAACCACACAAGATTTGACTGTATAGGCTAGAACTGAAGTCGCGCCAACTGTTTCGCTCAAAATACAGTCAAGAAAGTAGCTGTGAAGCCGAGAAACAGGATCGACCATAAGCACTACTGTGCAATTACGTACAATTTTCAAATTTCTTGTACTTGCTAACTTTGCGACCTCGGGCAGCTACGTTACCATAGGGGAACCACACAAGATTTGACTTTATAGGCTAGAACTGAAGTCGCGC
Organism: Merodon equestris; assembly: GCA_958301585.1. Classification (NCBI taxonomy): domain Eukaryota; kingdom Metazoa; phylum Arthropoda; class Insecta; order Diptera; family Syrphidae; genus Merodon; species Merodon equestris. The sequence continues at coordinate 50,453,681 of OY284416.1, forward strand.
CAACTGCTTAACTCAAAATACAGTCAAGAAAGTAGCTCTGAAGCCGAGAAACGGGATCGACCATAAGCACTACCGTGAAATTACGTGCAATTTTATAATTTCTTGTACTTGCTAACTTTGCGATCTCGGGCAGCTATGTTACCATGGAGGAACCACACAATATTTGACTTTGTAGGCTAGAACTGAAGTCGCGCCAACTGTTTCACTCAAAATACAGTCAAGAAAGTAGCTCTGAAGCCGAGAAACAGAATCGACCATAAGCACTACTGTGCAATTACGTACAATTTTCAAATTTCTTGTACTTGCTAACTTTGCGACCTCGGGCAGCTACGTTACCATAGGGGAACCACACAAGATTTGACTTTATAGGCTAGAACTGAAGTCGCGCCAACTGCTTAACTCAAAATACAGTCAAGAAAGTAGCTCTGAAGCCGAGAAACGGGATCGACCATAAGCACTACCGTGCAATTACGTACAATTTTCAAATTTCTTGTACTTGCTAACTTTGCGACCTCGGGCAGCTATGTTACCATGGAGGAACCACACAAGATTTGACTTTATAGGCTAGAACTGAAGTCGCGCCAACTGCTTAACTCAAAATACAGTCAAGAAAGTAGCTCTGAAGCCGAGAAACGGGATCGAATATAAGCACTACTGTGCAATTACGTACAATTTTCAAATTTCTTGTACTTGCTAAATTTGCGACCTCGGGCAGCTATGTTACCATGGAGGAACCACACAAGATTTGACTTTATAGGCTAGAACTGAAGTCGCGCCAACTGCTTAACTCAAAATACAGTCAAGAAAGTAGCTCTGAAGCCGCGAAACGGGATCGACCATAAGCACTACCGTGAAATTCCGTGCAATTTTATAATTTCTTGTACTTGCTAACTTTGCGACCTCGGGCAGCTATGTTACCATGGAGGAATCACACTAGATTTTACTTTATAGGCTAGAACTGAAGTCGCGCCAAGTGCTTAAATCAAAATACAGTCAAGAAAGTAGCTCTGAAGCTGAGAAACAGGATGGACCATAAGCACTACTGTGCAATTACGTACAATTTTCAAATTTCTTGTACTTGCTAATTTTGCGACCTCGGGCAGCTATGTTACCATGGAGGAATCAGACAAAATTTGACTTTATAAGCTAGAACTGAAGTCGCGCCAACTGCTTAACTCAAAATACAGTCAAGAAAGTAGCTCTGAAGCCGAGAAACGGGGATCGACCGTAAGCACTACCGTGCAATTACGTACAATTTTCAAATTTCTTGTACTTGCTAACTTTGCGACCTCGGGCAGCTATGTTACCATGGAGGAACCACACAACATTTGACTTTGTAGGCTAGAACTGAAGTCGCGCCAACTGCTTAACTCAAAATACAGTCAAGAAAGTAGCTCTGAAGCCGAGAAACAGGATCGACCATAAGCACTACTGTGCAATTACGTACAATTTTCAAATTTCTTGTACTTGCTAACTTTGCGACCTCGGGCAGCTACGTTACCATGGAGGAACCACACAAGATTTGACTTTATAGGCTAGAACTGAAGTCGCGCCAACTGCTTAACTCAAAATACAGTCAAGAAAGTAGCTCTGAAGCTGAGAAACAGGATCGACCATAAGCACTACCGTGCAATTACGTACAATTTTCAAATTTTTTGTACTTGCTAACTTTGCGACCTCGGGCAGCTGTGTTACCATGGAGGAACCACACAACATTTGACTTTATAGGCTAGAACTGAAGTCGCGCCAACTGCTTAACTCAAAATACAGTCAAGAAAGTAGCTCTGAAGCCGAGAAACGGGATCGACCATAAGCACCACCGTGAAATTACGTACAATTTTCAAATTTTTTGTACTTGCTAACTTTGCGACCTCGGGCAGCTGTGTTACCATGGAGGAACCACACAACATTTGACTTTATAGGCTAGAACTGAAGTCGCGCCAACTGCTTAACTCAAAATACAGTCAAGAAAGTAGCTCTGAAGCCGAGAAACGGGATCGACCATAAGCACCACCGTGAAATTACGTACAATTTTCAAATTTCTTGTACTTGCTAACTTTGCGACCTCGGGCAGCTATGTTACCATGGAGGAATCACACAAGATTTGACTTTATAGGCTAGAACTGAAGTCGCGCCAACTGCTTAACTCAAAATACAGTCAAGAAAGTAGCTCTGAAGCCGAGAAACGGGATCGACCATAAGCACTACCGTGAAATTACGTACCATTTTCAAATTTCTTGTACTTGCTAACTTTGCGACCTCGGGCAGCTATGTTACCATGGAGGAACCACACAAGATTTGATTTTATAGGCTAGAACTGAAGTCGCGCCAACTGTTTCACTCAAAATACAGTCAAGAAAGTAGCTCTGAAGCCGAGAAACAGGATCGACCATAAGCACTACTGTGCAATTACGTACAATTTTCAAATTTCTTGTACTTGCTAAATTTGCGACCTCGGGCAGCTATGTTACCATGGAGGAATCACACAAGATTTGACTTTATAGGCTAGAACTAAAGTCGCGCCAACGGCTTAAATCAAAATACAGTCAAGAAAGTAGAACTGAAGCCGAGAAACGGGATCGACCATAAGCACTACCGTGAAATTACGTACAATTTTCAAATTTCTTGTACTTGCTAACTTTGCGGCCTCGGGCAGCTATGTTACCATGGAGGAACCACACAAGATTTGACTTTATAGGCTAGAACTGAAGTCGCACCAACTGCTTAACTCAAAATACAGTCAAGAAAGTAGCTCTGAAGCCGAGAAGCGGGGATCGACCATAAGCACTACCGTGCAATTACGTACAATTTTCAAATTTCTTGTACTTGCTAACTTTGCGACCTCGGGCAGCTATGTTACCATGGAGGAATCACACAAGATTTGACTTTATAGGCTAGAACTGAAGTCACGCCAACTGCTTAACTCAAAATACAGTCAAGAAAGTAGCTCTGAAACCGAGAAACGGGATCGACCGTAAGCACTACCGTGAAATTACGTACAATTTTCAAATTTCTTGTACTTGCTAACTTTGCGACCTCGGGCAGCTATGTTACCATGGAGCAATCACACAAGATTTGACTTTATAGGCTAGAACTGAAGTCGCGCCAACTGCTTAACTCAAAATACAGTCAAGAAAGTAGCTCTGAAGCCGAGAAACTTGATCGACCATAAGCACTACCGTGAAATTACGTACAATTTTCAAATATCTTGTACTTGCTAACTTTGCGACCTCGGGCAGCTATGTTACCATGGAGCACTCACACAAGATTTGACTTTATAGGCTAGAACTGAAGTCGCGCCAACTGTTTAACTCAAAATACAGTCAAGAAAGTAGCTCTGAAGCCGAGAAAGTAGCTCTGAAGCCGAGAAAGTAGCTCTGAAGCCGAGAAAGTAGCTCTGAAGCCGAGAAAGTAGCTCTGAAGCCGAGAAACGGCATCGACCATAAGCACTATCGTGAAATTACGTACAATTTTCAAATTTTTTGTACTTGCTAACTTTGCGACCTCGGGCAGCTGTGTTACCATGGAGGAACCACACAACATTTGACTTTATAGGCTAGAACTGAAGTCGCGCCAACTGCTTAACTCAAAATACAGTCAAGAAAGTAGCTCTGAAGCCGAGAAACGGGATCGACCATAAGCACTACCGTGCAATTACGTACAATTTTCAAATTTCTTGTACTTGCTAAATTTGCGACCTCGGGCAGCTATGTTACCATGGAGGAATCACACAAGATTTGACTTTATAGGCTAGAACTAAAGTCGCGCCAACGGCTTAAATCAAAATACAGTCAAGAAAGTAGAACTGAAGCCGAGAAACGGGATCGACCATAAGCACTACCGTGAAATTAGTTACGATTTTCAAATTTCTTGTACTTGCTAATTTTGCGACCTCGGGCAGCTATGTTACCATGGAGGAACCACACAATATTTGACTTTATAGGCTAGAACTGAAGTCGCGCCAACTGCTTAACTCAAAATACAGTCAAGAAAGTAGCTCTGAAGCCGAGAAACGGGATCGACCATAAGCACTACCGTGAAATTACGTACAATTTTCAAATTTCCTGTACTTGCAAACTTTGCGACCTCGGGCAGCTATGTTACCATGGAGCAATCACACAAGATTTGACTTTATAGGCTAGAACTGAAGTCGCGCCAACTGTTTAACTCAAAATACAGTCAAGAAAGTAGCTCTGAAGCCGAGAAAGTAGCTCTGAAGCCGAGAAAGTAGCTCTGAAGCCGAGAAAGTAGCTCTGAAGCCGAGAAAGTAGCTCTGAAGCCGAGAAAGTAGCTCTGAAGCCGAGAAACGGCATCGACCATAAGCACTATCGTGAAATTACGTACAATTTTCAAATTTTTTGTACTTGCTAACTTTGCGACCTCGGGCAGCTGTGTTACCATGGAGGAACCACACAACATTTGACTTTATAGGCTATAACTGAAGTCGCGCCAACTGCTTAACTCAAAATACAGTCAAGAAAGTAGCACTGAAGCCGAGAAACGGGATCGACCATAAGCACTACCGTGAAATTACGTACAATTTTCAAATTTCTTGTACTTGCTAACTTTGCGACCTCGGGCAGCTATGTTACCATGGAGGAATCACACAAGATTTGACTTTGTAGGCTAGAACTGAAGCAGCGCCAACTGTTTAACTCAAAATGCAGTCAAGAAAGTAGCTCTGAAGCCGAGAAACGGGATCGACCATAAGCACTACCGTGCAATTACGTACAATTTTCAAATTTCTTGTACTTGCTAAATTTGCGACCTCGGGCAGCTATGTTACCATGGAGGAATCACACAAGATTTGACTTTATAGGCTAGAACTGAAGTCGGGCCAACTGCTTAAATCAAAATACATTCAAAAAAGTAGCTCTGAAGCCGAGAAACGGCATCGAACATAAGCACTACCCTGAAATTACGTACAATTTTCTAATTTTTTGTACTTGCTAATTTTGCGACCTCGGGCAGCTATGTTACCATGGAGGAATCACACAAGATTTGACTTTATAGGCTAGAACTGAAGTCGCGCCAACTGCTTAAATCAAAATACAGTCAAGAAAGTAGCTCTGAAGCCGAGAAACGGGATCGACCATAAGCACTACCGTGAAATTACGTACAATTTTCAAATTTCTTGTACTTGATAAATTTGCGACCTCGGGCAGCTATGTTACCATGGAGGAACCACACAGTATTTGACTTGATAGGCTAGAACTGTAGTCGCGCCAACTGCTTAACTCAAAATACATTCAAAAAAGTAGCTCTGAAGCCGAGAAACGGCATCGAACATAAGCACTACCCTGAAATTACGTACAATTTTCTAATTTTTTGTACTTGCTAATTTGCGACCTCAGGCAGCTGTGTTACCATGGAGGAATCACGCAAGATTTGACTTTGTAGGCTAGAACTGAAGCAGCGCCAACTGTTTAACTCAAAATGCAGTCAAGAAAGTAGCTCTGAAGCCGAGAAACGGGATCGACCATAAGCACTACCGTGAAATTACGTACAATTTTCAAATTTCTTGTACTTGCTAACTTTGCGACCTCGGGCAGCTATGTTACCATGGAGGAATCACACAAGATTTGACTTTATAGGCTAGAACTGAAATCGCGCCAACTGCTTAAATCAAAATACAGTCAAGAAAGTAGCTCTGAAGCCGAGAAACGGGATCGACCATAAGCACTACCGTGAAATTACGTACAATTTTCAAATTTCTTGTACTTGCTAACTTTGCGACCTCGGGCAGCTATGTTACCATGGAGGAACCACACAAGATTTGACTTTATAGGCTAGAACTGAAGTCGCGCCAACTGCTTAACTCAAAATACAGTCAAGAAAGTAGCTCTGAAGCCGAGAAACGGGATCGACCATAAGCACTACCGTGAAATTACGTACAATTTTCAAATTTCTTGTACTTTCTAACTTTGCGACCTCGGGCAGCTATGTTACCATGGAGCAATCACACAAGATTTGACTTAATAGGCTAGAACTGAAGTCGCGCCAACTGTTTAACTCAAAATACAGTCAAGAAAGTAGCTCTGAAGCCGAGAAAGTAGCTCTGAAGCCGAGAAACGGCATCGACCATAAGCACTACCGTGAAATTACGTACAATTTTCAAATTTTTTGTACTTGCTAACTTTGCGACCTCGGGCAGCTGTGTTACCATGGAGGAACCACACAACATTTGACTTTATAGGCTAGAACTGAAGTCGCGCAATCTGCTTAACTCAAAATACAGTCAAGAAAGTAGCTCTGAAGCCGAGTAACGGGATCGACCATAAGCACTACCGTGAAATTACGTACAATTTTCAAATTTCTTGTACTTGCTAAATTTGCGACCTCGGGCAGCTATGTTACCATGGAGGAATCACACAAGATTTGACTTTATAGGCTAGAACTAAAGTCGCGCCAACGGCTTAAATCAAAATACAGTCAAGAAAGTAGAACTGAAGCCGAGAAACGGGATCGACCATAAGCACTACCGTGAAATTAGTTACGATTTTCAAATTTCTTGTACTTGCTAATTTTGCGACCTCGGGCAGCTATGTTACCATGGAGGAACCACACAATATTTGACTTTATAGGCTAGAACTGAAGTCGCGCCAACTGCTTAACTCAAAATACAGTCAAGAAAGTAGCTCTGAAGCCGAGAAACGGGATCGACCATAAGCACTACCGTGAAATTACGTACAATTTTCAAATTTCCTGTACTTGCAAACTTTGCGACCTCGGGCAGCTATGTTACCATGGAGCAATCACACAAGATTTGACTTTATAGGCTAGAACTGAAGTCGCGCCAACTGCTTAACTCAAAATACAGTCAAGAAAGTAGCTCTGAAGCCGAGAAACGGGATCGACCATAAGCACTACCGTGAAATTACGTACAATTTTCAAATTTCTTGTACTTGCTAACTTTGCGACCTCGGGCAGCTATGTTACCATGGAGCAATCACACAAGATTTGACTTTATTGGCTAGAACTGAAGTCGCGCCAACTGCTTAACTCAAAATACAGTCAAGAAAGTAGCTCTGAAGCCGAGAAACGGGATCGACCTTAAGCACTACCGTGAAATTACGTACAATTTTCAAATTTCTTGTACTTGATAACTTTGCGACCTCGGGCAGCTATGTTACCATGGAGGAACCACGCAATATTTGACTTTATAGGCTAGAACTGAAGTCGCGCCAACTGCTTAACTCAATATACATTCAAAAAAGTAGCTCTGAAGCCGAGAAACGGCATCGAACATAAGCACTACCCTGAAATTACGTACAATTTTCTAATTTTTTGTACTTGCTAACTTTGCGACCTCGGGCAGCTGTGTTACCATGGAGGAATCACACAAGATTTGACTTTGTAGGCTAGAACTGAAGCAGCGCCAACTGTTTAACTCAAAATGCAGTCAAGAAAGTAGCTCTGAAGCCGAGAAACGGGATCGACCATAAGCACTACCGTGAAATTACGTACAATTTTCAAAATTTCTTGTACTTGCTAACTTTGCGACCTCGGGCAGCTATGTATGGAGGAATCACACAAGATTTGACTTTATAGGCTAGAACTGAAATCGCGCCAACTGCTTAAATCAAAATACAGTCAAGAAAGTAGCTCTGAAGCCGAGAAACGGGATCGACCATAAGCACTACCGTGAAATTACGTACAATTTTCAAATTTCTTGTACTTGCTAACTTTGCGACCTCGGGCAGCTATGTTACCATGGAGGAACCACACAATATTTGACTTTATAGGCTAGAACTGAAGTCGCGCCACCTGCTTAACTCAAAATACAGTCAAGAAAGTAGCTCTGAAGCCGAGAAACGGGATCGACCATAAGCACTACCGTGAAATTACGTACAATTTTCAAATTTCTTGTACTTGCTAACTTTGCGACCTCGGGCAGCTATGTTACCATGGAGGAACCACACAAGATTTGACTTTATAGGCTAGAACTGAAGTCGCGCCAACTGCTTAACTCAAAATACAGTCAAGAGAGTAGCTCTGAAGCCGAGAAACGGGATCGACCATAAGCACTACCGTGAAATTACGTACAATTTTCAAATTTCTTGTACTTTCTAACTTTGCGACCTCGGGCAGCTATGTTACCATGGAGCAGTCACACAAGATTGGACTTTATAGGCTAGAAATAAAGTCGCGCCAACGGCTTAAATCAAAATACAGTCAAGAAAGTAGCTCTGAAGCTGAGAAACAGGATCGACCATAAGCACTACCGTGAAATTACGTACGATTTTCAAATTTCTTGTACTTGCTAACTTTGCGACCTCGGGCAGCTATGTTACCATGGAGCAATCACACAAGATTTGACTTTATAGGCTAGAACTGAAGAACTGAAGTCGCGCCAACTGCTTAACTCAAAATACAGTCAAGAAAGTAGCTCTGAAGCCGAGAAACGGGATCGACCATAAGCACTACCGTGAAATTACGTACAATTTTCAAATTTCCTGTACTTGCAAACTTTGCGACCTCGGGCAGCTATGTTACCATGGAGGAATCGCACAAGATTTGACTTTATAGGCTAGAACTGAAGTCGCGCCAAGTGCTTAAATCAAAATACAGTCAAGAAAGTAGCTCTGAGGCTGAGAAACAGGATCGACCATAAGCACTACTGTGCAATTACGTACAATTTTCAAATTTCTTGTACTTGCTAACTTTGCGACCTCGGGCAGCTACGTTACCATGGAGGAACCACACAAGATTTGACTTTATAGGCTAGAACTGAAGTCGCGCCAGCTGCTTAACTCAAAATACAGTCAAGAAAGTAGCTCTGAAGCCGAGAAACGGGGATCGACCGTAAGCACTACCGTGCAATTACGTACAATTTTCAAATTTCTTGTACTTGCTAACTTTGCGACCTCGGGCAGCTATGTTACCATGGAGGAATCACACAAGATCTGACTTTATAGGCTAGAAATAAAGTCGCGCCAACGGCTTAAATCAAAATACAGTCAGGAAAGTAGCACTGAAGCCGAGAAACGGGATCGACCATAAGCACTACCGTGAAATTACGTACGATTTTCAAATTTCTTGTACTTGCTAATTTTACGACCTCGGGCAGCTATGTTACCATGGAGGAACCACACAATATTTGACTTTATAGGCTAGAACTGAAGTCGCGCCAAGTGCTTAAATCAAAATACAGTCAAGAAAGTAGCTCTGAAGCTGAGAAACAGGATCGACCATAAGCACTACCGTGAAATTACGTACGATTTTCAAATTTCTTGTACTTGCTAACTTTGCGACCTCGGGCAGCTATGTTACCATGGAGCAATCACACAAGATTTGACTTTATAGGCTAGAACTGAAGTCGCGCCAACTGCTTAACTCAAAATACAGTCAAGAAAGTAGCTCTGAAGCCGAGAAATGGGATCGACCATAAGCACTACCGTGAAATTACGTACAATTTTCAAATTTCCTGTACTTGCAAATTTTGCGACCTCGGGCAGCTATGTTACCATGGAGGAACCACACAAGGTTTGACTTTATAGGCTAGAACTGAAGTCGCGCCAACTGCTTAACTCAAAATACAGTCAAGAAAGTAGCTCTGAAGCTGATAAACAGGATCGACCATAAGCACTACCGTGCAATTACGTACAATTTTCAAATTTCTTGTACTTGCCAACTTTGCGACCTCGGGCAGCTATGTTACCATGGAGGAACCACACAAGGTTTGACTTTATAGGCTAGAACTGAAGTCGCGCCAACTGATTAACTCAAAATACAGTCAAGAAAGTAGCTCTGAAGCCGAGAAACGTGGATCGACCATAAGCACTACTGTGCAATTACGTACAATTTTCAAATTTCTTGTACTTGCTAACTTTGCGACCTCGGGCAGCTACGTTACCATAGAGGAACCACACAAGATTTGACTTTATAGGCTAGAACTGAAGTCGCGCCAACTGCTTAACTCATAATACAGTCAAGAAAGTAGCTCTGAAGCCGAGAAACGGGATCGACCATAAGCACTACCGTGCAATTACGTACAATTTTCAAATTTCTTGTACTTGCTAACTTTGCGACCTCGGGCAGCTATGTTACCATGGAGCAACCACACAAGATTTGACTTTATAGGCTAGAACTGAAGTCGCGCCAACTGCTTAACTCAAAATACAGTCAAGAAAGTAGCTCTGAAGCCGAGAAACGGGATCGACCATAAGCACTAATGTGAAATTACGTACAATTTTCAAATTTCTTGTACTTGCTCACTTTGCGACCTCGGGCAGCTATGTTACCATGGAGGAATCAGACAATATTTGACTTTATAATCTAGAACTGAAGTCGCGCCAACTGCTTAACTCAAAATACAGTCAAGAAAGTAGCTCTGAAGCCGAGAAACGGGGATCGACCGTAAGCACTACCGTGCAATTACGTACAATTTTCAAATTTCTTGTACTTGCTAACTTTGCGACCTCGGGCAGCTATGTTACCATGGAGGAACCACACACCATTTGACTTTGTAGGCTAGAACTGAAGTCGCGCCAACTGTTTAACTCAAAATACAGTCAAGAAAGTAGCTCTGAAGCCGAGAAACATTATCGACCATAAGCACTACTGTGCAATTACGTACAATTTTCAAATTTCTTGTACTTGCTAACTTTGCGACCTCGGGCAGCTACGTTACCATAGAGGAACCACACAACATTTGACTTTATAGGCTAGAACTGAAGTCGCGCCAACTGCTTAACTCAAAATACAGTCAAGAAAGTAGCTCTGAAGCCGAGAAACGTGATCGACCATAAGCACTACCGTGAAATTACGTACAATTTTCAAATTTCCTGTACTTGCAAACTTTGCGACCTCGGGCAGCTATGTTACCATGGAGGAATCGCACAAGATTTGACTTTATAGGCTAGAACTGAAGTCGCGCCAACTGCTTAACTCAAAATACAGTCAAGAAAGTAGCTCTGAAGCCGAGAAACCGGGTCGACCATAAGCACTACCGTGAAATTACGTACAATTTTCAAATTTCTTGTACTTGCTAACTTTGCGACCTCGGGCAGCTATGTTACCATGGAGGAATCAGACAATATTTGACTTTATAGGCTAGAACTGAAGTCGCGCCAACTGCTTAAATCAAAATACAGTCAAGAAAATAGCTCTGAAGCCGAGAAACGGGATCGACCAAAAGCACTACCGTGAAATTACGTACAATTTTCAAATTTCTTGTACTTGCTAACTTTGCGACCTCGGGCAGCTATGTTACCATGGAGGAACCACACAAGATTTGACTTTATAGGCTAGAACTAGAGTCGCGCCAACTGCTTAACTCAAAATACAGTCAAGAAAGTAGCTCTGAAGCCGAGAAACGGGATCGACCATAAGCACTACCCTGAAATTACGTGCAATTTTCAAATTTCTTGTACTTGCTAACTTTGCGACCTCGGGCAGCTATGTTACCATGGAGGAACCACACAAGATTTGACTTTATAGGCTAGAACTAGAGTCGCGCTAAGTGCTTAAATCAAAATACAGTCAAGAAAGTAGCTCTGAAGCTGAGAAACAGGATCGACCATAAGCACTACTGTGCAATTACGTACAATTTTCAAATTTCTTGTACTTGCTAACTTTGCGACCTCGGGCAGCTACGTTACCATGGAGGAACCACACAAGATTTGACTTTATAGGCTAGAACTGAAGTCGCGCCAACTGCTTAACTCAAAATACAGTCATGAAAGTAGCTCTGAAGCCGAGAAACGTGATCGACCATAAGCACTACCGTGAAATTACGTACAATTTTCAAATTTCTTGTACTTGCTAACTTTGCGACCTCGGGCAGCTATGTTACCATGGAGGAACCACACAAGATTTGACTTTATAGGCTAGAACTGAAGTCGCGGCAACTGCTTAACCCAAAATACAGTCAAGAAAGTAGCTCTGAAGCCGAGAAACGGGATCGACCATAAGCACTACCGTGAAATTACGTACAATTTTCAAATTTCCTGTACTTGCAAACTTTGCGACCTCGGGCAGCTATGTTACCATGGAGGAATCGCACAAGATTTGACTTTATAGGCTAGAACTGAAGTCGCGCCAACTGCTTAACTCAAAATACAGTCAAGAAAGTAGCTCTGAAACCGAGAAACCGGGTCGACCATAAGCACTACCGTGAAATTACGTACAATTTTCAAATTTCTTGTACTTGCTAACTTTGCGACCTCGGGCAGCTATGTTACCATGGAGGAATCAGACAATATTTGACTTTATAGGCTAGAACTGAAGTCGCGCCAACTGCTTAAATCAAAATACAGTCAAGAAAATAGCTCTGAAGCCGAGAAACGGGATCGACCAAAAGCACTACCGTGAAATTACCTACAATTTTCAAATTTCTTGTACTTGCTAACTTTGCGACCTCGGGCAGCTATGTTACCATGGAGGAACCACACAAGATTTGACTTTATAGGCTAGAACTGAAGTCGCGCCAAGTGGTTAAATCAAAATACAGTCAAGAAAGTAGCTCTGAAGCTGAGAAACAGGATCGACCATAAGCACTACTGTGCAATTACGTACAATTTTCAAATTTCTTGTACTTGCTAACTTTGCGACCTCGGGCAGCTATGTTACCATGGAGGAATCAGACAATATTTGACTTTATAGGCTAGAACTGAAGTCGCGCCAACTGCATAACTCAAAATACAGTCAAGAAAGTAGCTCTGAAGCCGAGAAACGGGATCGACCATAAGCACTACCGTGAAATTACGTACAATTTTCAAATTTCTTGTACTTGCTAACTTTGCGGCCTCGGACAGCTATGTTACCATGGAGGAACCACACAAGATTTGACTGTATAGACTAGAACTGAAGTCGCGCCAACTGTTTAACTCAAAATACAGTCAAGAAAGTAGCCCTGAAGCTGAGAAACAGGATCGACCATAAGCACTACTGTGCAATTACGTACAATTTTCAAATTTCTTGTACTTGCTAAATTTGCGACCTCGGGCAGCTATGTTACCATGGAGGAACCACACAACATTTGACTTTATAGGCTAGAACTGAAGTCGCGCCAACTGCCTAACTCAAAATACAGTCAAGAAAGTAGCCCTGAAGCTGAGAAACAGGATCGACCATAAGCACTACTGTGCAATTACGTACAATTTTCAAATTTCTTGTACTTGCTAAATTTGCGACCTCGGGCAGCTACGTTACCATGGAGGAACCACACAACATTTGACTTTATAGGCTAGAACTGTAGTCGCGCCAACTGCTTAACTCAAAATACAGTCAAGAAAGTAGCTCTGAAGCCGAGAAACGGGTTCGACCATAAGCACTACCGTGAAATTACGTACAATTTTCAAATTTCTTGTACTTGCTATATTTGCGACCTCGGGCAGCTATGTTACCATGGAGGAATCACACAAGATTTGACTTTATAGGCTAGAACTGAAGTCGCGCCAACTGTTTAACTCAAAATACAGTCAAGAAAGTAGCTCTGAAGCCGAGAAACGGGAACGACCATAAGCACTACCGTGCAATTACGTACAATTTTCAAATTTCTTGTACTTGCAAACTTTGGGGCCTCGGGCAGCTATGTTACCATGGAGGAACCACACAAGATTTGACTTTATAGGCTAGAACTGAAGTCGCGCCAACTGCTTAAATCAAAATACAGTCAAGACAGTAGCTCTGAAGCCGAGAAACGGCATCGACCATAAGCACTACCGTGAAATTACGTACAATTTTCAAATTTCTTGTACTGCTTACTTTGCGACCTCGGGCAGCTATGTTACCATGGAGGAACCACACAAGATTTGACTTTATAGGCTAGAACTGAAGTCGCGCCAACTGCTTAACTCAAAATACAGTCAAGAAAGTAGCTCTGAAGCTGAGAAACAGGATCGACCATAAGCACTACTGTGCAATTACGTACAATTTTCAAATTTCTTGTACTTGCTAATTTTGCGACCTCGGGCAGCTATGTTACCATGGAGGAACCACACAAGATTTGACTGTATAGACTAGAACTGAAGTCGCGCCAACTGTTTAACTCAAAATACAGTCAAGAAAGTAGCTCTGAAGCCGAGAAACGGCATCGACCATAAGCACTACCGTGAAATTACGTACCATTTTCAAATTTCTTGTACTTGCTAACTTTGCGACCTCGGGCAGCTATGTTACCATGGAGGAATCACACAAGATTTGACTTTATAGGCTAGAACTGAAGGCGCGCCTACTGCTTAACTCAAAATACAGTCACGAAAGTAGCTCTGAAACCGAGCAACGGGGTCGACCATAAGCACTACCGTGAAATTACGTACAATTTTCAAATTTCTTGTACTTGCTAACTTTGCGGCCTCGGGCAGCTATGTTACCATAGATGAACCACACAAGATTTGACTTTATAGGCTAGAACTGAAGTCGCGCCAACTGCTTAACTCAAAATACAGTCAAGAAAGTAGCTCTGAAACCGAGAAACGGGATCGACCATAAGCACTACCGTGAAATTACGTACAATTTTCAAATTTCTTGTACTTGCTAACTTTGCGGCCTCGGACAGCTATGTTACCATGGAGGAACCACACAAGATTTGACTGTATAGACTAGAACTGAAGTCGCGCCAACTGTTTAACTCAAAATACAGTCAAGAAAGTAGCCCTGAAGCTGAGAAACAGGATCGACCATAAGCACTACTGTGCAATTACGTACAATTTTCAAATTTCTTGTACTTGCTAAATTTGCGACCTCGGGCAGCTATGTTACCATGGAGGAACCACACAACATTTGACTTTATAGGCTAGAACTGAAGTCGCGCTAACTGCCTAACTCAAAATACAGTCAAGAAAGTAGCCCTGAAGCTGAGAAACAGGATCGACCATAAGCACTACTGTGCAATTACGTACAATTTTCAAATTTCTTGTACTTGCTAAATTTGCGACCTCGGGCAGCTACGTTACCATGGAGGAACCACACAACATTTGACTTTATAGGCTAGAACTGTAGTCGCGCCAACTGCTTAACTCAAAATACAGTCAAGAAAGTAGCTCTGAAGCCGAGAAACGGGTTCGACCATAAGCACTACCGTGAAATTACGTACAATTTTCAAATTTCTTGTACTTGCTATATTTGCGACCTCGGGCAGCTATGTTACCATGGAGGAATCACACAAGATTTGACTTTATAGGCTAGAACTGAAGTCGCGCCAACTGTTTAACTCAAAATACAGTCAAGAAAGTAGCTCTGAAGCCGAGAAACGGGATCGACCATAAGCACTACCGTGCAATTACGTACAATTTTCAAATTTCTTGTACTTGCAAACTTTGGGGCCTCGGGCAGCTATGTTACCATGGAGGAACCACACAAGATTTGACTTTATAGGCTAGAACTGAAGTCGCGCCAACTGCTTAAATCAAAATACAGTCAAGACAGTAGCTCTGAAGCCGAGAAACGGCATCGACCATAAACACTACCGTGAAATTACGTACAATTTTCAAATTTCTTGTACTGCTTACTTTGCGACCTCGGGCAGCTATGTTACCATGGAGGAACCACACAAGATTTGACTTTATAGGCTAGAACTGAAGTCGCGCCAACTGCTTAACTCAAAATACAGTCAAGAAAGTAGCTCTGAAGCTGAGAAACAGGATCGACCATAAGCACTACTGTGCAATTACGTACAATTTTCAAATTTCTTGTACTTGCTAATTTTGCGACCTCGGGCAGCTATGTTACCATGGAGGAACCACACAAGATTTGACTGTATAGACTAGAACTGAAGTCGCGCCAACTGTTTAACTCAAAATACAGTCAAGAAAGTAGCTCTGAAGCCGAGAAACGGCATCGACCATAAGCACTACCGTGAAATTACGTACCATTTTCAAATTTCTTGTACTTGCTAACTTTGCGACCTCGGGCAGCTATGTTACCATGGAGGAATCACACAAGATTTGACTTTATAGGCTAGAACTGAAGGCGCGCCTACTGCTTAACTCAAAATACAGTCACGAAAGTAGCTCTGAAACCGAGCAACGGGGTCGACCATAAGCACTACCGTGAAATTACGTACAATTTTCAAATTTCTTGTACTTGCTAACTTTGCGGCCTCGGGCAGCTATGTTACCATAGATGAACCACACAAGATTTGACTTTATAGGCTAGAACTGAAGTCGCGCCAACTGCTTAACTCAAAATACAGTCAAGAAAGTAGCTCTGAAACCGAGAAACGGGATCGACCATAAGCACTACCGTGAAATTACGTACAATTTTCAAATTTCTTGTACTTGCTAACTTTGCGGCCTCGGACAGCTATGTTACCATAGATGAACCACACAAGATTTGACTTTATAGGCTAGAACTGAAGTCGCGCCAACTGCTTAACTCAAAATACAGTCAAGAAAGTAGCTCTGAAGCCGAGAAACGGGGATCGACCATAAGCACTACCGTGCAATTACGTACAATTTTCAAATTTCTTGTACTTGCTAACTTTGCGACCTCGGGCAGCTATGTTACCATGGAAGAACCACACAAGATTTGACTTTATAGGCTAGAACTGAAGTCGCGCCAACTGCTTAACTCAAAATACAGTCAAGAAAGTAGCTCCGAAACCGAGAAACGGGATCGACCATAAGCACTACCGTGAAATTACGTACAATTTTCAAATTTCTTGTACTTGCTAACTTTGCGGCCTCGGGCAGCTATGTTACCATAGATGAACCACACAAGATTTGACTTTATAGGCTAGAACTGAAGTCGCGCCAACTGCTTAACTCAAAATACAGTCAAGAAAGTAGTTCTGAAGCCGAGAAACGGGGATCGACCATAAGCACTACCGTGCAATTACGTACAATTTTCAAATTTCTTGTACTTGCTAACTTTGCGACTTCGGGCAGCTATGTTACCATGGAGGAATCACACAAGATTTGACTTTATAGGCTGGAACTGAAGTCGCGCCAACTGCTTAACTCAAAATACAGTCAAGAAAGTAGCTCTGAAACCGAGAAACGGGATCGACCATAAGCACTACCGTGAAATTACGTACAATTTTCAAATTTCTTGTACTTGCTAACCTTGCGACCTCGGGCAGCTATGTTACCATGGAGCAATCACACAAGATTTGATTTTATAGGCTAGGACTGAAGTCGCGCCAACTGCTTAACTCAAAATACAGTCAAGAAAGTAGCTCTGAAGCCGAGAAACCGGATCGACCATAAGCACTACCGTGAAATTACGTACAATTTTCAAATTTCTTGTACTTGCTAACTTTGCGACCTCGGGCAGCTATGTTACCATGGAGGAACCACACAACATTTGACTTTATAGGCTAGAACTGAAGTCGCGCCAACTGCCTAACTCAAAATACAGTCAAGAAAGTAGCCCTGAAGCTGAGAAACAGGATCGACCATAAGCACTACTGTGCAATTACGTACAATTTTCAAATTTCTTGTACTTGCTAAATTTGCGACCTCGGGCAGCTATGTTACCATGGAGGAACCACACAACATTTGACTTTATAGGCTAGAACTGAAGTCGCGCCAACTGCCTAACTCAAAATACAGTCAAGAAAGTAGCCCTGAAGCTGAGAAACAGGATCGACCATAAGCACTACTGTGCAAGTACGTACAATTTTCAAATTTCTTGTACTTGCTAAATTTGCGACCTCGGGCAGCTACGTTACCATGGAGGAACCACACAACATTTGACTTTATAGGCTAGAACTGTAGTCGCGCCAACTGCTTAACTCAAAATACAGTCAAGAAAGTAGCTCTGAAGCCGAGAAACGGGTTCGACCATAAGCACTACCGTGAAATTACGTACAATTTTCAAATTTCTTGTACTTGCTAAATTTGCGACCTCGGGCAGCTATGTTACCATGGAGGAATCACACAAGATTTGACTTTATGGGCTAGAACTGAAGTCGCGCCAACTGTTAAACTCAAAATACAGTCAAGAAAGTAGCTCTGAAGCCGAGAAACGGGATCGACCATAAGCACTACCGTGCAATTACGTACAATTTTCAAATTTCTTGTACTTGCAAACTTTGGGGCCTCGGGCAGCTATGTTACCATGGAGGAACCACACAAGATTTGACTTTATAGGCTAGAACTGAAGTCGCGCCAACTGCTTAAATCAAAATACAGTCAAGACAGTAGCTCTGAAGCCGAGAAACGGCATCGACCATAAGCACTACCGTGAAATTACGTACAATTTTCAAATTTCTTGTACTGCTTACTTTGCGACCTCGGGCAGCTATGTTACCATGGAGGAACCACACAAGATTTGACTTTATAGGCTAGAACTGAAGTCGCGCCCACTGCTTAACTCAAAATACAGTCAAGAAAGTAGCTCTGAAGCTGAGAAACAGGATCGACCATAAGCACTACTGTGCAATTACGTACAATTTTCAAATTTCTTGTACTTGCTAATTTTGCGACCTCGGGCAGCTATGTTACCATGGAGGAACCACACAAGATTTGACTGTATAGACTAGAACTGAAGTCGCGCCAACTGTTTAACTCAAAATACAGTCAAGAAAGTAGCTCTGAAGCCGAGAAACGGCATCGACCATAAGCACTACCGTGAAATTACGTACCATTTTCAAATTTCTTGTACTTGCTAACTTTGCGACCTCGGGCAGCTATGTTACCATGGAGGAATCACACAAGATTTGACTTTATAGGCTAGAACTGAAGTCGCGCCAACTGTTTAACTCAAAATACAGTCAAGAAAGTAGCTCTGAAGCCGAGAAACGGGATCGACCATAAGCATTACCGTGCAATTACGTACAATTTTCAAATTTCTTGTACTTGCAAACTTTGCGACCTCGGGCAGCTATGTTACCATGGAGGAATCACACAAGATTTGACTTTATAGGCTAGAACTGAAGTCGCGCCAACTGTTTAACTCAAAATACAGTCAAGAAAGTAGCTCTGAAGCCGGGAAACGGGATCGACCATAAGCACTACCGTGCAATTACGTACAATTTTCAAATTTCTTGTACTTGCAAACTTTGGGGCCTCGGGCAGCTATGTTACCATGGAGGAACCACACAAGATTTGACTTTATAGGCTAGAACTGAAGTCGCGCCAACTGTTTAACTCAAAATACAGTCAAGAAAGTAGCTCTGAAGCCGAGAAACGGGATCGACCATTAGCACTACCGTGAAATTACGTACAATTTTCAAATTTCTTGTACTTGCTAACTTTGCTACCTCGGGCAGCTATGTTACCATGAGGAATCACACAAGATTTGACTTTATAGGCTAGAACTGAAGTCGCGCCAACTCCTTAAATCAAAATATGGTCAAGAAAGTAGCTCTGAAGCCGAGAAACGGGGATCGACCATAAGCACTACCGTGAAATTACGTACAATTTTCAAATTTCTTGTACTTGCTAACTTTGCGACCTCGGGCAGCTATGTTACCATGGAGAAATCACACAAGATTTGACTTTATAGGCTAGAACTGAAGTCGCGCCAACTGTTTAACTCAAAATACAGTCAAGAAAGTAGCTCTGAAGCCGAGAAACGGGATCGACCATAAGCACTACCGTGCAATTACGTACAATTTTCAAATTTCTTGTACTTGCAAACTTTGCGACCTCGGGCAGCTATGTTACCATGGAGGAATCACACAAGATTTGACTTTATAGGCTAGAACTGAAGTCGCGCCAACTGTTTAACTCAAAATACAGTCAAGAAAGTAGCTCTGAAGCCGAGAAACGGGATCGACCATAAGCACTACCGTGCAATTACGTACAATTTTCAAATTTCTTGTACTTGCAAACTTTGGGGCCTCGGGCAGCTATGTTACCATGGAGGAACCACATAAGATTTGACTTTATAGGCTAGAACTGAAGTCGCGCCAACTGTTTAACTCAATATACAGTCAAGAAAGTAGCTCTGAAGCCGAGAAACGGGATCGACCATTAGCACTACCGTGAAATTACGTACAATTTTCAAATTTCTTGTACTTGCTAACTTTGCTACCTCGGGCAGCTATGTTACCATGAGGAATCACACAAGATTTGACTTTATAGGCTAGAACTGAAGTCGCACCAACTGTTTAACTCAAAATACAGTCAAGAAAGTAGCACTGAAGCCGAGAAACGGGATCGACCATAAGCACTACCGTGCAATTACGTACAATTTTCAAATTTCTTGTACTTGCAAACTTTGGGGCCTCGGGCAGCTATGTTACCATGGAGGAACCACACAACATTTGACTTTATAGGCTAGAACTGAAGTCGCGCCAACTGCTTAAATCAAAATACAGTCAAGAAAGTAGCTCTGAAGCCGAGAAACGGCATCGACCATAAGCACTACCGTGAAATTACGTACAATTTTCAAATTTCTTGCACTGCTTACTTTGCGACCTCGGGCAGCTATGTTACCATGGAGGAACCACACAAGATTTGACTTTATAGGCTAGAACTGAAGTCGCGCCAACTGCTTAACTCAAAATACAGTCAAGAAAGTAGCTCTGAAGCCGAGAAACGGGATCGACCATAAACATTACCGTGAAATTACGTACAATTTTCAAATTTCTTGTACTTGCTAACTTTGCGACCTCGGGCAGCTATGTTACCATGGAGGAATCACACAAAATTTGACTTTATAGGCTAGAACTGAAGTCGCGCCAACTGCTTAACTCAAAATGCAGTCAAGAAAGTAGCTCTGAAGCCGAGAAACGGGATCGACCATAAACATTACCGTGAAATTACGTACAATTTTCAAATTTCTTGCACTTGCTAACTTTGCGACCTCGGCCAGCTATGTTATCATGGAGGAACCACACAATATTTGACTTTATAAGCTAGAACTGAAGTCGCGCCCACTGCTTAACTCAAAATACAGTCAAGAAAGTAGCTCTGAAGCTGAGAAACAGGATCGACCATAAGCACTACTGTGCAATTACGTACAATTTTCAAATTTCTTGTACTTGCTAACTTTGCGACCTCGGGCAGCTATGTTATCATGGAGGAACCACACAAGATTTGACTTTATAGGCTAGAACTGAAGTCGCGCCAACTCCTTAAATCAAAATATGGTCGAGAAAGTAGCTCTGAAGCCGAGAAACGGGGATCAACCATAAGCACTACCGTGAAATTACGTACAATTTTCAAATTTCTTGTACTTGCTAAATTTGCGACCTCGGGCAGCTATGTTACCATGGAGGAATCACACAAGATTTGACTTCATAGGCTAGAACTGAAGTCGCGCCAACTGTTTAACTCAAAATACAGTCAAGAAAGTAGCTCTGAAGCCGAGAAACGGGATCGACCATTAGCACTACCGTGAAATTACGTACAGTTTTCAAATTTCTTGTACTTGCTAACTTTGCGACCTCGGGCAGCTATGTTACCATGGAGGAATCACACAAGATTTGACTTTATAGGCTAGAACTGAAGTCGCGCCAACTGCTTAACTCAAAATACAATCAAGAAAGTAGCTCTGAAGCCGAGAAACGGGATCGACCATAATCATCACCGTGAAATTACGTACAATTTTCAAATTTCTTGTACTTGCTAACTTTGCGACCTCGGGCAGCTATGTTACCATAGAGGAACCACACAAGATTTAACTTTATAGGCTAGAACTGAAGTCGCGCTAACTGCTTAACTCAAAATACAGTCAAGAAAGTAGCTCTGAAGCTGAGAAACAGGATCGACCATAAGCACTACTGTGCAATTACGTACAATTTTCAAATTTCTTGTACTTGCTAATTTTGCGACCTCGGGCAGCTATGTTACCATAGAGGAACCACACAAGATTTAACTTTATAGGCTAGAACTGAAGTCGCGCTAACTGATTAACTCAAAATACAGTCCAGAAAGTAGCTCTGAAGCTAAGAAACGGGATCGATCATAAGCACTACCGTGAAATTACGTACAATTTTCAAATTTCTTGTACTTGCTAACTTTGCGGCCTCGGGCAGCTATGTTACCATGGAGGAACCACACAAGATTTGCACTACCGTGAAATTACGTACAATTTTCAAATTTCTTGTACTTGCTAACTTTGCGGCCTCGGGCAGCTATGTTACCATGGAGGAACCACACAAGATTTGCACTACCGTGCAATTACGTACAATTTTCAAATTTCTTGTACTTGCAAACTTTGCGACCTCGGGCAGCTATGTTACCATGGAGGAACCACACAAGATTTGACTGTATAGACTAGAACTGAAGTCGCGCCAACTGTTTAACTCAAAATACAGTCAAGAAAGTAGCTCTGAAGCCGAGAAACGGCATCGACCATAAGCACTACCGTGAAATTACGTACCATTTTCAAATTTCTTGTACTTGCTAACTTTGCGACCTCGGACAGCTATGTTGCCATGGAGGAATCACACAAGATTTGACTTTATAGGCTAGAACTGAAGGCGCGCCTACTGCTTAACTCAAAATACAGTCACGAAAGTAGCTCTGAAACCGAGCAACGGGGTCGACCATAAGCACTACCGTGAAATTACGTACAATTTTCAAATTTCTTGTACTTGCTAACTTTGCGGCCTCGGGCAGCTATGTTACCATGGAGGAACCACACAGGATTTGACTTTATGGGCTAGAACTGAAGTCGCGCCAACTGTTTGACTCAAAATACAGTCAAGAAAATCGCTCTGAAGCCGAGAAACGGCATCGACCATAAGCACTACCATGAAATTACATACAATTTTCAAATTTCTTGTACTTGCTAACTTTGCGGCCTCGGGCAGCTATGTTACCATGGAGGAACCACACAAGATTTGACTTTATAGGCTAGAACTGAAGTCGCGCCAACTGCTTAACTCAAAATACAGTCAAGAAAGTAGCTCTGAAGCCGAGAAACGGGATCGACCATAAACATTACCGTGAAATTACGTACAATTTTCAAATTTCTTGTACTTGCTAACTTTGCGACCTCGGGCAGCTATGTTACCATGGAGGAACCACACAAGATTTGACTTTATAGGCTAGAACTGAAGTCGCGCCAACTGCTTAACTCAAAATACAGTCAAGAAAGTAGCTCTGAAGCCGAGAAACGGGATCGACCATAAACATTACCGTGAAATTACGTACAATTTTCAAATTTCTTGTACTTGCTAAATTTGCGACCTCGGGCAGCTATGTTACCATGGAGGAACCACACAGGATTTGACTTTATGGGCTAGAACTGAAGTCGCGCCAACTGTTTGACTCAAAATACAGTCAAGAAAATCGCTCTGAAGCCGAGAAACGGCATCGACCATAAGCACTACCGTGCAATTACGTACAATTTTCAAATTTCTTGTACTTGCAAACTTTGGGGCCTCGGGCAGCTATGTTACCATGGAGGAACCACACAAGATTTGACTTTATAGGCTAGAACTGAAGTCGCGCCAACTGCTTAAATCAAAATACAGTCAAGAAAGTAGCTCTGAAGCCGAGAAACGGCATCGACCATAAGCACTACCGTGAAATTACGTACAATTTTCAAATTTCTTGCACTGCTTACTTTGCGACCTCGGGCAGCTATGTTACCATGGAGGAACCACACAAGATTTGACTTTATAGGCTAGAACTGAAGTCGCGCCAACTGCTTAACTCAAAATACAGTCAAGAAAGTAGCTCTGAAGCCGAGAAACGGGATCGACCATAAACATTACCGTGAAATTACGTACAATTTTCAAATTTCTTGTACTTGCTAAATTTGCGACCTCGGGCAGCTATGTTACCATGGAGGAATCACACAAAATTTGACTTTATAGGCTAGAACTGAAGTCGCGCCAACTGCTTAACTCAAAATGCAGTCAAGAAAGTAGCTCTGAAGCCGAGAAACGGGATCGACCATTAGCACTACCGTGAAATTACGTACAATTTTCAAATTTCTTGTACTTGCTAACTTTGCGACCTCGGGCAGCTATGTTACCATGGAGGAATCACACAAGATTTGACTTTATAGGCTAGAACTGAAGTCGCGCCAACTGTTTAACTCAAAATACAGTCAAGAAAGTAGCTCTGAAGCCGAGAAACGGGATCGACCATAAGCACTACCGTGCAATTACGTACAATTTTCAAATTTCTTGTACTTCCAAACTTTGGGGCCTCGGGCAGCTATGTTACCATGGAGGAACCATACAAGATTTGACTTTATAGGCTAGAACTGAAGTTGCGCCAACTGTTTAACTCAAAATACAGTCAAGAAAGTAGCTCTGAAGCCGAGAAACGGGATCGACCATTAGCACTACCGTGAAATTACGTACAATTTTCAAATTTCTTGTACTTGCTAACTTTGCTACCTCGGGCAGCTATGTTACCATGAGGAATCACACAAGATTTGACTTTATAGGCTAGAACTGAAGTCGCGCCAACTCCTTAAATCAAAATATGGTCAAGAAAGTAGCTCTGAAGCCGAGAAACGGGGATCGACCATAAGCACTACCGTGAAATTACGTACAATTTTCAAATTTCTTGTACTTGCTAAATTTGCGACCTCGGGCAGCTACGTTACCATGGAGGAACCACACAACATTTGACTTTATAGGCTAGAACTGTAGTCGCGCCAACTGCTTAACTCAAAATACAGTCAAGAAAGTAGCTCTGAAGCCGAGAAACGGGTTCGACCATAAGCACTACCGTGAAATTACGTACAATTTTCAAATTTCTTGTACTTGCTAAATTTGCGACCTCGGGCAGCTATGTTACCATGGAGGAATCACACAAGATTTGACTTTATAGGCTAGAACTGAAGTCGCGCCAACTGTTTAACTCAAAATACAGTCAAGAAAGTAGCTCTGAAGCCGAGAAACGGGATCGACCATAAGCACTACCGTGCAATTACGTACAATTTTCAAATTTCTTGTACTTGCAAACTTTGGGGCCTCGGGCAGCTATGTTACCATGGAATTTCTTGTACAGCTATGTTACCATGGAGGAACCACACAAGATTTGACTTTATTGGCTAGAACTGAAGTCGCGCCAACTGCTTACCTCAAAATACAGTCAAGAAAGTAGCTCTGAAGCCGAGAAACGGGATCGACCATAAACATTACCGTGAAATTACGTACAATTTTCAAATTTCTTGTACTTGCTAACTTTGCGACCTCGGGCAGCTATGTTATCATGGAGGAACCACACAAGATTTGACTTTATAGGCTAGAACTGAAGTCGCGCCCACTGCTTAACTCAAAATACAGTCAAGAAAGTAGCTCTGAAGCTGAGAAACAGGATCGACCATAAGCACTACTGTGCAATTACGTACAATTTTCAAATTTCTTGTACTTGCTAACTTTGCGACCTCGGGCAGCTATGTTACCATGGAGGAACCACACAAGATTTGACTGTATAGACTAGAACTGAAGTCGCGCCAACTGTTTAACTCAAAATACAGTCAAGAAAATCGCTCTGAAGCCGAGAAACGGCATCGACCATAAGCACTACCGTGAAATTACATACAATTTTCAAATTTCTTGTACTTGCTAACTTTGCGACCTCGGGCAGCTATGTTATCATGGAGGAACCACACAAGATTTGACTTTATAGGCTAGAACTGAAGTCGCGCCAACTCCTTAAATCAAAATATGGTCAAGAAAGTAGCTCTGAAGCCGAGAAACGGGGATCAACCATAAGCACTACCGTGAAATTACGTACAATTTTCAAATTTCTTGTACTTCCTAAATTTGCGACCTCGGGCAGCTATGTTACCATGGAGGAATCACACAAGATTTGACTTCATAGGCTAGAACTGAAGTCGCGCCAACTGTTTAACTCAAAATACAGTCAAGAAAGTAGCTCTGAAGCCGAGAAACGGGATCGACCATTAGCCCTACCGTGAAATTACGTACAATTTTCAAATTTCTTGTACTTGCTAACTTTGCGACCTCGGGCAGCTATGTTACCATGGAGGAATCACACAAGATTTGACTTTATAGGCTAGAACTGAAGTCGCGCCAACTGCTTAACTCAAAATACAGTCAAGAAAGTAGCCCTGAAGCCGAGAAACGGGATCGACCATAAACATCACCGTGAAATTACGTACAATTTTCAAATTTCTTGTACTTGCTAACTTTGCGACCTCGGGCAGCTATGTTATCATGGAGGAACCACACAATATTTGACTTTATAGGCTAGAACTGAAGTCGCGCCCACTGCTTAACTCAAAATACAGTCAAGAAAGTAGCTCTGAAGCTGAGAAACAGGATCGACCATAAGCACTACTGTGCAATTACGTACAATTTTCAAATTTCTTGTACTTGCTAACTTTGCGACCTCGGGCAGCTATGTTATCATGGAGGAACCACACAAGATTTGACTTTATAGGCTAGAACTGAAGTCGCGCCAACTGCTTAAATCAAAATATGGTCAAGAAAGTAGCTCTGAAGCTGAGAAACAGGATCGACCATAAGCACTACTGTGCAATTACGTACAATTTTAAAATTTCTTGTACTTGCTAATTTTGCGACCTCGGGCAGCTATGTTACCATAGAGGAACCACACAAGATTTAACTTTATAGGCTAGAACTGAAGTCGCGCTAACTGCTTAACTCAAAATACAGTCAAGAAAGTAGCTCTGAAGCTAAGAAACGGGATCGATCATAAGCACTACCGTGAAATTACGTACAATTTTCAAATTTCTTGTACTTGCTAACTTTGCGGCCTCGGGCAGCTATGTTACCATGGAGGAACCACACAAGATTTGCACTACCGTGAAATTACGTACAATTTTCAAATTTCTTGTACTTGCTAACTTTGCGGCCTCGGGCAGCTATGTTACCATGGAGGAACCACACAGGATTTGACTTTATGGGCTAGAACTGAAGTCGCGACAACTGTTTAACTCAAAATACAGTCAAGAAAGTAGCTCTGAAGCCGAGAAACGGGATCGACCATTAGCACTACCGTGAAATTACGTACAATTTTCAAATTTCTTGTACTTGCTAACTTTGCTACCTCGGGCAGCTATGTTACCATGGAGGAATCACACAAGATTTGACTTTATAGGCTAGAACTGAAGTCGCGCCAACTGTTTAACTCAAAATACAGTCACGAAAGTAGCTCTGAAACCGAGAAACGGGATCGACCATAAGCACTACCGTGAAATTACGTACAATTTTCAAATTTCTTGTACTTGCTAACTTTGCGACCTCGGGCAGCTATGTTACCATGGAGGAATCACACAAGATTTGACTTTATAGGCTAGAACTGAAGTCGCGCCAACTGTTTAACTCAAAATACAGTCAAGAAAGTAGCTCTGAAGCCGAGAAACGGGATCGACCATAAGCACTACCGTGCAATTACGTACAATTTTCAAATTTCTTGTACTTGCAAACTTTGGGGCCTCGGGCAGCTATGTTACCATGGAGGAACCATACAAGATTTGACTTTATAGGCTAGAACTGAAGTTGCGCCAACTGTTTAACTCAAAATACAGTCAAGAAAGTAGCTCTGAAGCCGAGAAACGGGATCGACCATTAGCACTACCGTGAAATTACGTACAATTTTCAAATTTCTTGTACTTGCTAACTTTGCTACCACGGGCAGCTATGTTACCATGAGGAATCACACAAGATTTGACTTTATAGGCTAGAACTGAAGTCGCGCCAACTGCTTAAATCAAAATACAGTCAAGAAAGTAGCTCTGAAGCCGAGAAACGGGGATCGACCATAAGCACTACCGTGAAATTACGTACAATATTCAAATTTCTTGTACTTGCTAAATTTGCGACCTCGGGCAGCTACGTTACCATGGAGGAACCACGCAACATTTGACTTTATAGGCTAGAACTGAAGTCGCGCCAACTGCCTAACTCAAAATACAGTCAAGAAAGTAGCCCTGAACTGAGAAACAGGATCGACCATAAGCACTACCGTGAAATTACGTACAATTTTCAAATTTCTTGTACTTGCTAAATTTGCGACCTCGGGCAGCTATGTTACCATGGAGGAATCACACAAGATTTGACTTTATAGGCTAGAACTGAAGTCGCGCCAACTGTTTAACTCAAAATACAGTCAAGAAAGTAGCTCTGAAGCCGAGAAACGGGATCGACCATAAGCACTACCGTGCAATTACGTACAATTTTCAAATTTCTTGTACTTGCAAACTTTGGGGCCTCGGGCAGCTATGTTACCATGGAATTTCTTGTACAGCTATGTTACCATGGAGGAACCACACAAGATTTGACTTTATTGGCTAGAACTGAAGTCGCGCCAACTGCTTACCTCAAAATACAGTCAAGAAAGTAGCTCTGAAGCCGAGAAACGGGATCGACCATAAACATTACCGTGAAATTACGTACAATTTTCAAATTTCTTGTACTTGCTAACTTTGCGACCTCGGGCAGCTATGTTATCATGGAGGAACCACACAAGATTTGACTTTATTGGCTAGAACTGAAGTCGCGCCAACTGCTTACCTCAAAATACAGTCAAGAAAGTAGCTCTGAAGCCGAGAAACGGGATCGACCATAAACATTACCGTGAAATTACGTACAATTTTCAAATTTCTTGTACTTGCTAACTTTGCGACCTCGGGCAGCTATGTTATCATGGAGGAACCACACAAGATTTGACTGTATAGACTAGAACTGAAGTCGCGCCAACTGTTTAACTCAATATACAGTCAAGAAAATCGCTCTGAAGCCGAGAAACGGCATCGACCATAAGCACTACCGTGAAATTACATACAATTTTCAAATTTCTTGTACTTGCTAACTTTGCGACGTCGGGCAGCTATGTTATCATGGAGGAACCACACAAGATTTGACTTTATAGGCTAGAACTGAAGTCGCGCCAACTCCTTAAATCAAAATATGGTCAAGAAAGTAGCTCTGAAGCCGAGAAACGGGGATCAACCATAAGCACTACCGTGAAATTACGTACAATTTTCAAATTTCTTGTACTTGCTAAATTTGCGACCTCGGGCAGCTATGTTACCATGGAGGAATCACACAAGATTTGACTTCATAGGCTAGAACTGAAGTCGCGCCAACTGTTTAACTCAAAATACAGTCAAGAAAGTAGCTCTGAAGCCGAGAAACGGGATCGACCATTAGCACTACCGTGAAATTACGTACAATTTTCAAATTTCTTGTACTTGCTAACTTTGCGACCTCGGGCAGCTATGTTACCATGGAGGAATCACACAAGATTTGACTTTATAGGCTAGAACTGAAGTCGCGCCAACTGCTTAACTCAAAATACAGTCAAGAAAGTAGCCCTGAAGCCGAGAAACGGGATCGACCATAAACATCACCGTGAAATTACGTACAATTTTCAAATTTCTTGTACTTGCTAACTTTGCGACCTCGGGCAGCTATGTTATCATGGAGGAACCACACAATATTTGACTTTATAGGCTAGAACTGAAGTCGCGCCCACTGCTTAACTCAAAATACAGTCAAGAAAGTAGCTCTGAAGCTGAGAAACAGGATCGACCATAAGCACTACTGTGCAATTACGTACAATTTTCAAATTTCTTGTACTTGCTAACTTTGCGACCTCGGGCAGCTATGTTATCATGGAGGAACCACACAAGATTTGACTTTATAGGCTAGAACTGAAGTCGCGCCAACTGCTTAAATCAAAATATGGTCAAGAAAATAGCTCTGAAGCTGAGAAACAGGATCGACCATAAGCACTACTGTGCAATTACGTACAATTTTCAAATTTCTTGTACTTGCTAATTTTGCGACCTCGGGCAGCTATGTTACCATAGAGGAACCACACAAGATTTAACTTTATAGGCTAGAACTGAAGTCGCGCTAACTGCTTAACTCAAAATACAGTCAAGAAAGTAGCTCTGAAGCTAAGAAACGGGATCGATCATAAGCACTACCGTGAAATTACGTACAATTTTCAAATTTCTTGTACTTGCTAACTTTGCAGCCTCGGGCAGCTATGTTACCATGGAGGAACCACACAAGATTTGCACTACCGTGAAATTACGTACAATTTTCAAATTTCTTGTACTTGCTAACTTTGCGGCCTCGGGCAGCTATGTTACCATGGAGGAACCACACAGGATTTGACTTTATGGGCTAGAACTGAAGTCGCGACAACTGTTTAACTCAAAATACAGTCAAGAAAGTAGCTCTGAAGCCGAGAAACGGGATCGACCATTAGCACTACCGTGAAATTACGTACAATTTTCAAATTTCTTGTACTTGCTAACTTTGCTACCTCGGGCAGCTATGTTACCATGGAGGAATCACACAAGATTTGACTTTATAGGCTAGAACTGAAGTCGCGCCAACTGTTTAACTCAAAATACAGTCACGAAAGTAGCTCTGAAACCGAGAAACGGGATCGACCATAAGCACTACCGTGAAATTACGTACAATTTTCAAATTTCTTGTACTTGCTAACTTTGCGACCTCGGGCAGCTATGTTACCATGGAGGAACCACACAGGATTTGACTTTATAGACTAGAACTGAAGTCGCGCCAACTGCTTAACTCAAAATGCAGTCAAGAAAGTAGCTCTGAAGCCGAGAAACGGGATCGACCATAAGCACTACCGTGCAATTACGTACAATTTTCAAATTTCTTGTACTTGCAAACTTTGGGGCCTCGGGCAGCTATGTTACCATGGAGGAATCACACAAGATTTGACTTTATAGGCTAGAACTGAAGTCGCGCCAACTCCTTAAATCAAAATATGGTCAAGAAAGTAGCTCTGAAGCCGAGAAACGGGGATCAACCATAAGCACTACCGTGAAATTACGTACAATTTTCAAATTTCTTGTACTTGCTAAATTTGCGACCTCGGGCAGCTATGTTACCATGGAGGAATCACACAAGATTTGACTTCATAGGCTAGAACTGAAGTCGCGCCAACTGTTTAACTCAAAATACAGTCAAGAAAGTAGCTCTGAAGCCGAGAAACGGGATCGACCATTAGCACTACCGTGAAATTACGTACAATTTTCAAATTTCTTGTACTTGCTAACTTTGCGACCTCGGGCAGCTATGTTACCATGGAGGAATCACACAAGATTTGACTTTATAGGCTAGAACTGAAGTCGCGCCAACTGCTTAACTCAAAATACAGTCAAGAAAGTAGCCCTGAAGCCGAGAAACGGGATCGACCATAAACATCACCGTGAAATTACGTACAATTTTCAAATTTCTTGTACTTGCTAACTTTGCGACCTCGGGCAGCTATGTTATCATGGAGGAACCACACAATATTTGACTTTATAGGCTAGAACTGAAGTCGCGCCCACTGCTTAACTCAAAATACAGTCAAGAAAGTAGCTCTGAAGCTGAGAAACAGGATCGACCATAAGCACTACTGTGCAATTACGTACAATTTTCAAATTTCTTGTACTTGCTAACTTTGCGACCTCGGGCAGCTATGTTATCATGGAGGAACCACACAAGATTTGACTTTATAGGCTAGAACTGAAGTCGCGCCAACTGCTTAAATCAAAATATGGTCAAGAAAGTAGCTCTGAAGCTGAGAAACAGGATCGACCATAAGCACTACTGTGCAATTACGTACAATTTTCAAATTTCTTGTACTTGCTAATTTTGCGACCTCGGGCAGCTATGTTACCATAGAGGAACCACACAAGATTTAACTTTATAGGCTAGAACTGAAGTCGCGCTAACTGCTTAACTCAAAATACAGTCAAGAAAGTAGCTCTGAAGCTAAGAAACGGGATCGATCATAAGCACTACCGTGAAATTACGTACAATTTTCAAATTTCTTGTACTTGCTAACTTTGCGGCCTCGGGCAGCTATGTTACCATGGAGGAACCACACAAGATTTGCACTACCGTGAAATTACGTACAATTTTCAAATTTCTTGTACTTGCTAACTTTGCGGCCTCGGGCAGCTATGTTACCATGGAGGAACCACACAGGATTTGACTTTATGGGCTAGAACTGAAGTCGCGACAACTGTTTAACTCAAAATGCAGTCAAGAAAGTAGCTCTGAAGCTGAGAAACAGGATCGACCATAAGCACTACTGTGCAATTACGTACAATTTTCAAATTTCTTGTACTTGCAAACTTTGGGGCCTCGGGCAGCTATGTTACCATGGAGGAATCACACAATATTTGACTTTATAGGCTAGAACTGAAGTCGCGCCCACTGCTTAACTCAAAATACAGTCAAGAAAGTAGCTCTGAAGCTGAGAAACAGGATCGACCATAAGCACTACTGTGCAATTACGTACAATTTTCAAATTTCTTGTACTTGCTAACTTTGCGACCTCGGGCAGCTATGTTATCATGGAGGAACCACACAAGATTTGACTTTATAGGCTAGAACTGAAGTCGCGCCAACTGCTTAAATCAAAATATGGTCAAGAAAGTAGCTCTGAAGCTGAGAAACAGGATCGACCATAAGCACTACTGTGCAATTACGTACAATTTTCAAATTTCTTGTACTTGCTAATTTTGCGACCTCGGGCAGCTATGTTACCATAGAGGAACCACACAAGATTTAACTTTATAGGCTAGAACTGAAGTCGCGCTAACTGCTTAACTCAAAATACAGTCAAGAAAGTAGCTCTGAAGCTAAGAAACGGGATCGATCATAAGCACTACCGTGAAATTACGTACAATTTTCAAATTTCTTGTACTTGCTAACTTTGCGGCCTCGGGCAGCTATGTTACCATGGAGGAACCACACAAGATTTGCACTACCGTGAAATTACGTACAATTTTCAAATTTCTTGTACTTGCTAACTTTGCGGCCTCGGGCAGCTATGTTACCATGGAGGAACCACACAGGATTTGACTTTATGGGCTAGAACTGAAGTCGCGACAACTGTTTAACTCAAAATACAGTCAAGAAAGTAGCTCTGAAGCCGAGAAACGGGATCGACCATTAGCACTACCGTGAAATTACGTACAATTTTCAAATTTCTTGTACTTGCTAACTTTGCTACCTCGGGCAGCTATGTTACCATGGAGGAATCACACAAGATTTGACTTTATAGGCTAGAACTGAAGTCGCGCCAACTGTTTAACTCAAAATACAGTCACGAAAGTAGCTCTGAAACCGAGAAACGGGATCGACCATAAGCACTACCGTGAAATTACGTACAATTTTCAAATTTCTTGTACTTGCTAACTTTGCGGCCTCGGGCAGCTATGTTACCATGAAGGAACCACACAGGATTTGACTTTATAGGCTAGAACTGAAGTCGCGCCAACTGCTTAACTCAAAATGCAGTCAAGAAAGTAGCTCTGAAGCCGAGAAACGGGATCGACCATAAGCACTACCGTGCAATTACGTACAATTTTCAAATTTCTTGTACTTGCAAACTTTGGGGCCTCGGGCAGCTATGTTACCATGGAGGAATCACACAAGATTTGACTTTATAGGCTAGAACTGAAGTCGCGCCAACTGTTTAACTCAAAATACAGTCAAGAAAGTAGCACTGAAGCCGAGAAACGGGATCGACCATAAGCACTACCGTGCAATTACGTACAATTTTCAAATTTCTTGTACTTGCAAACTTTGGGGCCTCGGGCAGCTAAGTTACCATGGAGGAACCACACAAGATTTGACTTTATAGGCTAGAACTGAAGTCGCGCCAACTGCTTAAATCAAAATACAGTCAAGAAAGTAGCTCTGAAGCCGAGAAACGGCATCGACCATAAGCACTACCGTGAAATTACGTACAATTTTCAAATTTCTTGTACTGCTTACTTTGCGACCTCGGGCAGCTATGTTACCATGGAGGAACCACACAAGATTTGACTTTATAGGCTAGAACTGAAGTCGCGCCAACTGCTTAACTCAAAATACAGTCAAGAAAGTAGCTCTGAAGCCGAGAAACGGGATCGACCATAAACATTACCGTGAAATTACGTACAATTTTCAAATTTCTTGTACTTGCTAACTTTGCGACCTCGGGCAGCTATGTTACCATGGAGGAATCACACAAAATTTGACTTTATAGGCTAGAACTGAAAGCGCGCCAACTGCTTAACTCAAAATGCAGTCAAGAAAGTAGCTCTGAAGCCGAGAAACGGGATCGACCATTAGCACTACCGTGAAATTACGTACAATTTTCAAATTTCTTGTACTTGCTAACTTTGCAACCTCGGGCAGCTATGTTACCATGGAGGAATCACACAAGATTTGACATTATAGGCTAGAACTGAAGTCGCGCCAACTGTTTAACTCAAAATACAGTCAAGAAAGTAGCTCTGAAGCCGAGAAACGGGATCGACCATTAGCACTACCGTGAAATTACGTACAATTTTCAAATTTCTTGTACTGCTTACTTTGCGACCTCGGGCAGCTATGTTACCATGGAGGAACCACACAAGATTTGACTTTATAGGCTAGAACTGAAGTCGCGCCAACTGCCTAAATCAAAATACAGTCAAGAAAGTAGCTCTGAAGCCGAGAAACGGCATCGACCATAAGCACTACCGTGAAATTACGTACAATTTTCAAATTTCTTGTACTGCTTACTTTGCGACCTCGGGCAGCTATGTTACCATGGAGGAACCACACAAGATTTGACTTTATAGGCTAGAACTGAAGTCGCGCCAACTGCTTAACTCAAAATACAGTCAAGAAAGTAGCTCTGAAGCTGAGAAACAGGATCGACCATAAGCACTACTGTGCAATTACGTACAATTTTCAAATTTCTTGTACTTGCTAATTTTGCGACCTCGGGCAGCTATGTTACCATGGAGGAACCACACAAGATTTGACTGTATAGACTAGAACTGAAGTCGCGCCAACTGTTTAACTCAAAATACAGTCAAGAAAATCGCTCTGAAGCCGAGAAACGGCATCGACCATAAGCACTACCGTGAAATTACATACAATTTTCAAATTTCTTGTACTTGCTAACTTTGCGACCTCGGGCAGCTATGTTATCATGGAGGAACCACACAAGATTTGACTTTATAGGCTAGAACTGAAGTCGCGCCAACTCCTTAAATCAAAATATGGTCAAGAAAGTAGCTCTGAAGCCGAGAAACGGGGATCGACCATAAGCACTACCGTGAAATTACGTACAATTTTCAAATTTCTTGTACTTGCTAACTTTGCGACCTCGGGCAGCTATGTTACCATGGAGGAATCACACAAGATTTGACTTCATAGGCTAGAACTGAAGTCGCGCCAACTGTTTAATTCAAAATACAGTCAAGAAAGTAGCTCTGAAGCCGAGAAACGGGATCGACCATAAGCACTACCGTGAAATTACGTAGAATTTTCAAATTTCTTGTACTTGCTAACTTTGCGACCTCGGGCAGCTACGTTACCATGGAGGGACCACACAACATTTGACTTTATAGGCTAGAACTGAAGTCGCGCCAACTGCCTAACTCAAAATACAGTCAAGAAAGTAGCCCTGAAGCTGAGAAACAGGATCGACCATAAGCACTACTGTGCAATTACGTACAATTTTCAAATTTCTTGTACTTGCTTAATTTGCGACCTCGGGCAGTTACGTTACCATGGAGGAACCACACAACATTTGACTTTATAGGCTAGAACTGTAGTCGCGCCAACTGCTTAACTCAAAATACAGTCAAGAAAGTAGCTCTGAAGCCGAGAAACGGGTTCGACCATAAGCACTACCGTGAAATTACGTACAATTTTCGAATTTCTTGTACTTGCTAAATTTGCGACCTCGGGCAGCTATGTTACCATGGAGGAATCACACAAGATTTGACTTTATAGGCTAGAACTGAAGTCGCGCCAGCTGTTTAACTCAAAATACAGTCAAGAAAGTAGCTCTGAAGCCGAGAAACGGGATCGACCATAAGCACTACCGTGCAATTACGTACAATTTTCAAATTTCTTGTACTTGCAAACTTTGGGGCCTCGGGCAGCTATGTCACCATGGAGGAACCACACAAGATTTGACTTTATAGGCTAGAACTGAAGTCGCGCCAACTGCTTAAATCAAAATACAGTCAAGAAAGTAGCTCTGAAGCCGAGAAACGGCATCGACCATAAGCACTACCGTGAAATTACGTACAATTTTTAAATTTCTTGTACTGCTTACTTTGCGACCTCGGGCAGCAATGTTACCATGGAGGAACCACACAAGATTTGACTTTATAGGCTAGAACTGAAGTCGCGCCAACTGCTTAACTCAAAATACAGTCAAGAAAGTAGCTCTGAAGCCGAGAAACGGGATCGACCATAAACATTACCGTGAAATTACGTACAATTTTCAAATTTCTTGTACTTGCTAACTTTGCGATCTCGGGCAGCTATGTTATCATGGAGGAACCACACAAGATTTGACTTTATAGGCTAGAACTGAAGTCGCGCCCACTGCTTAACTCAAAATACAGTCAAGAAAGTAGCTCTGAAGCTGAGAAACAGGATCGACCATAAGCACTACTGTGCAATTACGTACAATTTTCAAATTTCTTGTACTTGCTAACTTTGCGACCTCGGGCAGCTATGTTATCATGGAGGAACCACACAAGATTTGACTTTATAGGCTAGAACTGAAGTCGCGCCAACTGCTTAAATCAAAATATGGTCAAGAAAGTAGCTCTGAAGCCGAGAAACGGGGATCGACCATAAGCACTACAGTGAAATTACGTACAATTTTCAAATTTCTTGTACATGCTAACTTTGCGACCTCGGGCAGCTATGTTACCATGGAGGAATCACACAAGATTTGACTTCATAGGCTAGAACTGAAGTCGCGCCAACTGTTTAACTCAAAATACAGTCAAGAAAGTAGCTCTGAAGCCGAGAAACGGGATCGATCATAAGCACTACCGTGAAATTACGTAGAATTTTAAAATTTCTTGTACTTGCTAACTTTGCGACCTCGGGCAGCTACGTTACCATGGAGGAACCACACAACATTTGACTTTATAGGCTAGAACTGAAGTCGCGCCAACTGCCTAACTCAAAATACAGTCAAGAAAGTAGCCCTGAAGCTGAGAAACAGGATCGACCATAAGCACTACTGTGCAATTACGTACAATTTTCAAATTTCTTGTACTTGCTTAATTTGCGACCTCGGGCAGCTACGTTACCATGGAGGAACCACACAACATTTGACTTTATAGGCTAGAACTGTAGTCGCGCCAACTGCTTAACTCAAAATACAGTCAAGAAAGTAGCTCTGAAGCCGAGAAACGGGTTCGACCATAAGCACTACCGTGAAATTACGTACAATTTTCAAATTTCTTGTACTTGCTAAATTTGCGACCTCGGGCAGCTATGTTACCATGGAGGAATCACACAAGATTTGACTTTATAGGCTAGAACTGAAGTCGCGCCAACTGTTTAACTCAAAATACAGTCAAGAAAGTAGCTCTGAAGCCGAGAAACGGGATCGACCATAAGCACTACCGTGCAATTACGTACAATTTTCAAATTTCTTGTACTTGCAAATTTTGGGGCCTCGGGCAGCTATGTTACCATGGAGGAACCACACAAGATTTGACTTTATAGGCTAGAACTGAAGTCGCGCCAACTGCTTAAATCAAAATACAGTCAAGAAAGTAGCTCTGAAGCCGAGAAACGGCATCGACCATAAGCACTACCGTGAAATTACGTACAATTTTTAAATTTCTTGTACTGCTTACTTTGCGACCTCGGGCAGCTATGTTACCATGGAGGAACCACACAAGATTTGACTTTATAAGCTAGAACTGAAGTCGCGCCAACTGCTTAACTCAAAATACAGTCAAGAAAGTAGCTCTGAAGCCGAGAAACGGGATCGACCATAAACATTACCGTGAAATTACGTACAATTTTCAAATTTCTTGTACTTGCTAACTTTGCGACCTCGGGCAGCTATGTTATCATGGAGGAACCACACAAGATTTGACTTTATAGGCTAGAACTGAAGTCGCGCCCACTGCTTAACTCAAAATACAGTCAAGAAAGTAGCTCTGAAGCTGAGAAACAGGATCGACCATAAGCACTGCTGTGCAATTACGTACAATTTTCAAATTTCTTGTACTTGCGAACTTTGCGACCTCGGGCAGCTATGTTATCATGGAGGAACCACACAAGATTTGACTTTGTAGGCTAGAACTGAAGTCGCGCCAACTGCTTAAATCAAAATATGGTCAAGAAAGTAGCTCTGAAGCTGAGAAACAGGATCGACCATAAGCACTACCGTGAAATTACATACAATTTTCAAATTTCTTGTACTTGCTAACTTTGCGACCTCGGGCAGCTATGTTACCATGGAGGAATCACACAAGATTTGACTTTATAGGCTAGAACTGAAGTCGCGCCTACTGTTTAACTCAAAATACAGTCACGAAAGTAGCTCTGAAACCGAGCAACGGGGTCGACCATAAGCACTACCGTGAAATTACGTACAATTTTCAAATTTCTTGTACTTGCTAACTTTGCGGCCTCGGGCAGCTATGTTACCATGGAGGAACCACACAGGATTTGACTTTATGGGCTAGAACTGAAGTCGCGCCAACTGCTTAACTCAAAATACAGTCAAGAAAATCGCTCTGAAGCCGAGAAACGGCATCGACCATAAGCACTAGCATGAAATTACATACAATTTTCAAATTTCTTGTACTTCCTAACTTTGCGGCCTCGGGCAGCTATGTTACCATGGAGGAACCACACAGCATTTGACTTTATAGGCTAGAACTGAAGTCGCGCCAACTGCATAACTCAAAATACAGTCAAGAAAGTAGCTCTGAAGCCGAGAAACGGGATCGACCATTAGCACTACCGTGAAATTACGTACAATTTTCAAATTTCTTGTACTTGCTAACTTTGCTACCTCGGGCAGCTATGTTACCATGGAGGAATCACACAAGATTTGACTTTATAGGCTAGAACTGAAGTCGCGCCAACTGCTTAACTCAAAATGCAGTCAAGAAAGTAGCTCTGAAGCCGAGAAACGGGATCGACCATAAACAACACCGTGAAATTATGTACAATTTTCAAATTTCTTGTACTTGCTAACTTTGCGACCTCGGGCAGCTATGTTACCATGGAGGAATCACACAAGATTTGACTTTATAGGCTAGAACTGAAGTCGCGCCAACTGTTTAACTCAAAATACAGTCAAGAAAGTAGCTCTGAAGCCGAGAAACGGGATCGACCATTAGCACTACCGTGAAATTACGTACAATTTTCAAATTTCTTGTACTTGCTAACTTTGCTACCTCGGGCAGCTATGTTACCATGAGGAATCACACAAGATTTGACTTTATAGGCTAGAACTGAAGTCGCGCCAACTCCTTAAATCAAAATATGGTCAAGAAAGTAGCTCTGAAGCCGAGAAACGGGGATCGACCATAAGCACTACCGTGAAATTACGTACAATTTTCAAATTTCTTGTACTTGCCAAATTTGCGACCTCGGGCAGCTATGTTACCATGGAGGAATCACACAAGATTTGACTTTATAGGCTAGAACTGAAGTCGCGCCAACTGTTTAACTCAAAATACAGTCAAGAAAGTAGCTCTGAAGCCGAGAAACGGGATCGACCATTAGCACTACCGTGAAATTACGTACAATTTTCAAATTTCTTGTACTTGCTAACTTTGCGACCTCGGGCAGCTATGTTACCATGGAGGAATCACACAAGATTTGACTTTATAGGCTAGAGCTGAAGTCGCGCCAACTGTTTAACTCAAAATGCAGTCAAGAAAGTAGCTCTGAAGCCGAGAAACGGGATCGACCATAAACAACACCGTGAAATTACGTACAATTTTCAAATTTCTTGTACTTGCTAACTTTGCGACCTCGGGCAGCTATGTTACCATGGAGGAACCACACAAGATTTGACTTTATAGGCTAGAACTGAAGTCGCGCCAACTGTTTAACTCAAAATACAGTCAAGAAAGTAGCTCTGAAGCCGAGAAACGGGATCGACCATTAGCACTACCGTGAAATTACGTACAATTTTCAAATTTCTTGTACTTGCTAACTTTGCGACCTCGGGCAGCTATATTACCATGGAGGAATCACACAAGATTTGACTTTATTGGCTAGAACTGAAGTCGCGCCAACTGTTTAACTCAAAATACAGTCAAGAAAGTAGCTCTGAAGCCGAGAAACGCGATCGACCATAAGCACTACCGTGCAATTACGTACAATTTTCAAATTTCTTGTACTTGCAAACTTTGCGACCTCGGGCAGCTATGTTACCATGGAGGAATCACACAAGATTTGACTTTATAGGCTAGAACTGAAGTCGCGCCAACTCCTTAAATCAAAATATGGTCAAGAAAGTAGCTCTGAAGCCGAGAAACGGGATCGACCATAAGCACTACCGTGAAATTACGTACAATTTTCAAATTTCTTGTACTTGCAAACTTTGGGGCCTCGGGCAGCTATGTTACCATGGAGGAATCACACAAGATTTGACTTTATAGGCTAGAACTGAAGTCGCGCCAACTGTTTAACTCAAAATACAGTCAAGAAAGTAGCTCTGAAGCCGAGAAACGGGATCGACCATTAGCACTACCGTGAAATTACGTACAATTTTCAAATTTCTTGGACTTGCTAACTTTGCGACCTCGGGCAGCTATATTACCATGGAGGAATCACACAAGATTTGACTTTATAGGCTAGAACTGAAGTCGCGCCAACTGTTTAACTCAAAATACAGTCAAGAAAGTAGCTCTGAAGCCGAGAAACGCGATCGACCATAAGCACTACCGTGCAATTACGTACAATTTTCAAATTTCTTGTACTTGCAAACTTTGCGACCTCGGGCAGCTATGTTACCATGGAGGAATCACACAAGATTTGACTTTATAGGCTAGAACTGAAGTCGCGCCAACTCCTTAAATCAAAATATGGTCAAGAAAGTAGCTCTGAAGCCGAGAAACGGGATCGACCATAAGCACTACCGTGCAATTACGTACAATTTTCAAATTTCTTGTACTTGCAAACTTTGGGGCCTCGGGCAGCTATGTTACCATGGAGGAACCACACAAGATTTGACTTTATAGGCTAGAACTGAAGTCGCGCCAACTGTTTAACTCAAAATACAGTCAAGAAAGTAGCTCTGAAGCCGAGAAACGGGATCGACCATAAGCACTACCGTGCAATTACGTACAATTTTCAAATTTCTTGTACTTGCAAACTTTGGGGCCTCGGGCAGCTATGTTACCATGGAACCACACAACATTTGACTTTATAGGCTAGAACTGAAGTCGCGCCAACTGTTTAACTCAAAATGCAGTCAAGAAAGTAGCTCTGAAGCCGAGAAACGGGATCGACCATAAACAACACCGTGAAATTACGTACAATTTTCAAATTTCTTGTACTTGCTAACTTTGCGACCTCGGGCAGCTATGTTACCATGGAGGAATCACACAAGATTTGACTTTATAGGCTAGAACTGAAGTCGCGCCAACTGTTTAACTCAAAATACAGTCAAGAAAGTAGCTCTGAAGCCGAGAAACGGGATCGACCATTAGCACTACCGTGAAATTACGTACAATTTTCAAATTTCTTGTACTTGCTAACTTTGCGACCTCGGGCAGCTATATTACCATGGAGGAATCACACAAGATTTGACTTTATAGGCTAGAACTGAAGTCGCGCCAACTGTTTAACTCAAAATACAGTCAAGAAAGTAGCTCTGAAGCCGAGAAACGCGATCGACCATAAGCACTACCGTGCAATTACGTACAATTTTCAAATTTCTTGTACTTGCAAACTTTGCGACCTCGGGCAGCTATGTTACCATGGAGGAATCACACAAGATTTGACTTTATAGGCTAGAACTGAAGTCGCGCCAACTCCTTAAATCAAAATATGGTCAAGAAAGTAGCTCTGAAGCCGAGAAACGGGATCGACCATAAGCACTACCGTGCAATTACGTACAATTTTCAAATTTCTTGTACTTGCAAACTTTGGGGCCTGGGGCAGCTATGTTACCATGGAGGAACCACACAAGATTTGACTTTATAGGCTAGAACTGAAGTCGCGCCAACTGTTTAACTCAAAATACAGTCAAGAAAGTAGCTCTGAAGCCGAGAAACGGGATCGACCATTAGCACTACCGTGAAATTACGTACAATTTTCAAATTTCTTGTACTTGCTAACTTTGCTACCTCGGGCAGCTATGTTACCATGAGGAATCACACAAGATTTGACTTGGGATCGACCATAAGCACTACCGTGAAATTACGTACAATTTTCAAATTTCTAGTACTTGCTAACTTTGCGACCTCGGGCAGCTATGTTATCATGGAGGAACCACACAAGATTTGACTTTATAGGCTAGAACTGAAGTCGCGCCAACTGCTTAACTCAAAATACAGTCAAGAAAGTAGCTCTGAAGCCGAGAAACGGGATCGACCATAAGCACTACCGTGAAATTACGTACAATTTTCAAATTTCTTGTACTTGCTAACTTTGCGACCTCGGGCAGCTACGTTACCATGGAGGAACCACACAACATTTGACTTTATAGGCTAGAACTGAAGTCGCGCCAACTGCCTAACTCAAAACACAGTCAAAAAAGTAGCCCTGAAGCTGAGAAACAGGATCGACCATAAGCACTACTGTGCAATTACGTACAATTTTCAAATTTCTTGTACTTGCTAAATTTGCGACATCGGGCAGCTACGTTACCATGGAGGAACCACACAACATTTGACTTTATAGGCTAGAACTGTAGTCGCGCCAACTGCTTAACTCAAAATACAGTCAAGAAAGTAGCTCTGAAGCCGAGAAACGGGATCGACCATAAGCACCACCGTGAAATTACGTACAATTTTCAAATTTCTTGTACTTGCTAAATTTGCGACATCGGGCAGCTACGTTACCATGGAGGAACCACACAACATTTGACTTTATAGGCTAGAACTGTAGTCGCGCCAACTGCTTAACTCAAAATACAGTCAAGAAAGTAGCTCTGAAGCCGAGAAACGGGATCGACCATAAGCACCACCGTGAAATTACGTACAATTTTCAAATTTCTTGTACTTGCTAAATTTGCGACCTCGGGCAGCTATGTTACCATGGAGGAATCACACAAGATTTGACTTTATAGGCTAGAACTGAAGTCGCGCCATCTGTTTAACTCAAAATACAGTCAAGAAAGTAGCTCTGAAGCCGAGAAACGGGATCGACCATAAGCACTACCGTGCAATTACGTACAATTTTCAAATTTCTTGTACTTGCTAAATTTGCGACCTCGGGCAGCTATGTTACCATGGAGGAATCACACAAGATTTGACTTCATAGGCTAGATCTGAAGTCGCGCCAATTGTTTAACTCAAAATACAGTCAAGAAAGTAGCTCTGAAGCCGAGAAACGGGATCGACCATTAGCACTACCGTGAAATTACGTACAATTTTCAAATTTCTTGTACTTGCTAACTTTGCGACCTCGGGCAGCTATGTTACCATGGAGGAATCACACAAGATTTGACTTTATAGGCTAGAACTGAAGTCGCGCCAACTGTTTAACTCAAAATACAGTCAAGAAAGTAGCTCTGAAGCCGAGAAACGGGATCGACCATAAGCACTACCGTGCAATTACGAACAATTTTCAAATTTCTTGTACTTGCAAACTTTGGGGCCTCGGGCAGCTATGTTACCATGGAGGAACCACATAAGATTTGACTTTATAGGCTAGAACTGAAGTCGCGCCCACTGCTTAACTCAAAATACAGTCAAGAAAGTAGCTCTGAAGCTGAGAAACAGGATAGACCATAAGCACTACTGTGCAATTACGTACAATTTTCAAATTTCTTGTACTTGCTAACTTTGCGACCTCGGGCAGCTATGTTATCATGGAGGAACCACACAAGATTTGACTTTATAGGCTAGAACTGAAGTCGCGCCAAGTGCTTAAATCAAAATATGGTCAAGATAATCGCTCTGAAGCCGAGAAACGGCATCGACCATAAGCACTACCGTGAAATTACATACAATTTTCAAATTTCTTGTACTTGCTAACTTTGCGACCTCGGGCAGCTATGTTACCATGGAGGAATCACACAAGATTTGACTTTATGGGCTAGAACTGAAGTCGCGCCAACTGTTTAACTCAAAATACAGTCAAGAAAATCGCTCTGAAGCCGAGAAACGGCATCGACCATAAGCACTACCATGAAATTATATACAATTTTCAAATTTCTTGTACTTCCTAACTTTGCGGCCTCGGGCAGCTATGTTACCATGGAGGAACCACACAGGATTTGACTTTATAGGCTAGAACTGAAGTCGCGCTAACTGCTTAACTCAAAATACAGTCAAGAAAGTAGCTCTGAAGCCGAGAAACGGGATCGACCATTAGCACTACCGTGAAATTACGTACAATTTTCAAATTTCTTGTACTTGCTAACTTTGCGACCTCGGGCAGCTATGTTACCATGGAGGAATCACACAAAATTTGACTTTATAGGCTAGAACTGAAGTCGCGCCAACTGTTTAACTCAAAATACAGTCAAGAAAGTAGCTCTGAAGCCGAGAAACGGGATCGACCATAAGCACTACCGTGCAA
This sequence comes from Merodon equestris, assembly GCA_958301585.1. NCBI lineage: Eukaryota > Metazoa > Arthropoda > Insecta > Diptera > Syrphidae > Merodon > Merodon equestris. The sequence goes on from OY284416.1 coordinate 50,497,992, forward strand.
TTACGTACAATTTTCAAATTTCTTGTACTTGCAAACTTTGGGGCCTCGGGCAGCTATGTTACCATGGAGGAACCACACAAGATTTGACTTTATAGGCTAGAACTGAAGTCGCGCCAACTGCTTAAATCAGAATACAGTCAAGAAAGTAGCTCTGAAGCCGAGAAACGGGATCGACCATAAGCACTACCGTGAAATTACGTACAATTTTCAAATTTCTTGTACTGCTTACTTTGCGACCTCGGGCAGCTATGTTACCATGGAGGAACCGCACAAGATTTGACTTTATAGGCTAGAACTGAAGTCGCGCCAACTGCTTAACTCAAAATACGGTCAAGAAAGTAGCTCTGAAGCCGAGAAACGGGATCGACCATAAACATTACCGTGAAATTACGTACAATTTTCAAATTTCTTGTACTTGCTAACTTTGCGACCTCGGGCAGCTATGTTATCATGGAGGAACCACACAAGATTTGACTTTATAGGCTAGAACTGAAGTCGCGCCAACTGCTTAACTCAAAATACAGTCAAGAAAGTAGCTCTGAAGCCGAGAAACGGGATCGACCATAGGCACTACCGTGAAATTACGTAGAATTTTCAAATTTCTTGTACTTGCTAACTTTGCGACCTCGGGCAGCTACGTTACCATGGAGGAACCACACAACATTTGACTTTATAGGCTAGAACTGAAGTCGCGCCAACTGCCTAACTCAAAATACAGTCAAGAAAGTAGCCCTGAAGCTGAGAAACAGGATCGACCATAAGCACTACTGTGCAATTACGTACAATTTTCAAATTTCTTGTACTTGCTAAATTTGCGACCTCGGGCAGCTACGTTACCATGGAGGAACCACACAACATTTGACTCTATAGGCTAGAACTGTAGTCGCGCCAACTGCTTAACTCAAAATACAGTCAAGAAAGTAGCTCTGAAGCCGAGAAACGGGTTCGACCATAAGCACTACCGTGAAATTACGTACAATTTTCAAATTTCTTGTACTTGCTAAATTTGCGACCCCGGGCAGCTATGTTACCATGGAGGAATCACACAAGATTTGACTTTATAGGCTAGAACTGAAGTCGTGCCAACTGTTTAACTCAAAATACAGTCAAGAAAGTAGCTCTGAAGCCGAGAAACGGGATCGACCATAAGCACTACCGTGCAATTACGTACAATTTTCAAATTTCTTGTACTTGCAAATTTTGGGCCTCGGACAGCTATGTTACCATGGAGGAACCACACAAGATTTGACTTTATAGGCTAGAACTGAAGTCGCGCCAACTGCTTAAATCAAAATACAGTCAAGAAAGTAGCTCTGAAGCCGAGAAACGGGATCGACCATTAGCACTACCGTGAAATTACGTACAATTTTCAAATTTCTTGTACTTGCTAACTTTGCTACCTCGGGCAGCTATGTTACCATGGAGGAATCACACAAGATTTGACTTTATAGGCTAGAACTGTAGTCGCGCCAACTGCTTAACTCAAAATACAGTCAAGAAAATAGCTCTGAAGCCGAGAAACGGGATCGACCATAAACATTACCGTGAAATTACGTACAATTTTCAAATTTCTTGTACTTGCTAACTTTGCGACCTCGGGCAGCTATGTTATCATGGAGGAACCGCACAAGATTTGACTTTATAGGCTAGAACTGAAGTCGCGCCCACTGCTTAACTCAAAATACAGTCAAGAAAGTAGCTCTGAAGCTGAGAAACAGGATCGACCATAAGCACTACTGTGCAATTACGTACAATTTTCAAATTTCTTGTACTTGCTAATTTTGCGACCTCGGGCAGCTATGTTACCATGGAGGAACCACACAAGATTTGACTGTATAGACTAGAACTGAAGTCGCGCCAACTGTTTAACTCAAAATACAGTCAAGAAAATCGCTCTGAAGCCGAGAAACGGCATCGACCATAAGCACTACCGTGAAATTACATACAATTTTCAAATTTCTTGTACTTGCTAACTTTGCGACCTCGGGCAGCTATGTTACCATGGAGGAATCACACAAGATTTGACTTTATGGGCTAGAACTGAAGTCGCGCCAACTGCTTAACTCAAAATACAGTCAAGAAAATCGCTCTGAAGCCGAGAAACGGCATCGACCATAAGCACTACCATGAAATTACATACAATTTTCAAATTTCTTGTACTTCCTAACTTTGCGGCCTCGGGCAGCTATGTATAATGCATACTCAAAATACAGTCACGAAAGTAGCTCTGAAACCGAGCAACGGCATCGACCATAAGCACTACCGTGAAATTACATACAATTTTCAAATTTCTTGTACTTGCTAACTTTGCGACCTCGGGCAGCTATGTTACCATGGAGGAATCACACAAGATTTGACTTTATGGGCTAGAACTGAAGTCGCGCCAACTGCTTAACTCAAAATACAGTCAAGAAAATCGCTCTGAAGCCGAGAAACGGCATCGACCATAAGCACTACCATGAAATTACATACAATTTTCAAATTTCTTGTACTTCCTAACTTTGCGGCCTCGGGCAGCTATGTTACCATGGAGGAACCACACAGGATTTGACTTTATAGGCTAGAACTGAAGTCGCGCTAACTGCTTAACTCAAAATACAGTCAAGAAAGTAGCTCTGAAGCCGAGAAACGGGATCGACCATTAGCACTACCGTGAAATTACGTACAATTTTCAAATTTCTTGTACTTGCTAACTTTGCTACCTCGGGCAGCTATGTTACCATGGAGGAATCACACAAGATTTGACTTTATAGGCTAGAACTGAAGTCGCGCCAACTGCTTAACTCAAAATGCAGTCAAGAAAGTAGCTCTGAAGCCGAGAAACGGGATCGACCATAAACAACACCGTGAAATTACGTACAATTTTCAAATTTCTTGTACTTGCTAACTTTGCGACCTCGGGCAGCTATGTTACCATGGAGGAATCACACAAGATTTGACTTTATAGGCTAGAACTGAAGTCGCGCCAAGTGTTTAACTCAAAATACAGTCAAGAAAGTAGCTCTGAAGCCGAGAAACGGCATCGAGCATAAGCACTACCGTGAAATTACGTACAATTTTCAAATTTCTTGTACTGCTTACTTTGCGACCTCGGGCAGCTATGTTACCATGGAGGAACCACACAAGATTTGACTTTATACGCTAGAACTGAAGTCGCGCCAACTGTTTAACTCAAAATACAGTCAAGAAAGTAGCTCTGAAGCCGAGAAACGGGATCGACCATAAACATTACCGTGAAATTACGTACAATTTTCAAATTTCTTGTACTTGCTAACTTTGCGACCTCGGGCAGCTATGTTATCATGGAGGAACCACACAAGATTTGACTTTATAGGCTAGAACTGAAGTCGCGCCCACTGCTTAACTCAAAATACAGTCAAGAAAGTAGCTCTGAAGCTGAGAAACAGGATCGACCATAAGCACTACTGTGCAATTACGTACAATTTTCAAATTTCTTGTACTTGCTAATTTTGCGACCTCGGGCAGCTATGTTACCATGGAGGAACCACACAAGATTTGACTGTATAGACTAGAACTGAAGTCGCGCCAACTGTTTAACTCAAAATACAGTCAAGAAAATCGCTCTGAAGCCGAGAAACGGCATCGACCATAAGCACTACCGTGAAATTACATACAATTTTCAAATTTCTTGTACTTGCTAACTTTGCGACCTCGGGCAGCTATGTTACCATGGAGGAATCACACAAGATTTGACTTTATGGGCTAGAACTGAAGTCGCGCCAACTGCTTAACTCAAAATACAGTCAAGAAAATCGCTCTGAAGCCGAGAAACGGCATCGACCATAAGCACTACCATGAAATTACATACAATTTTCAAATTTCTTATACTTCCTAACTTTGCGGCCTCGGGCAGCTATGTATAATGCATACTCAAAATACAGTCACGAAAGTAGCTCTGAAACCGAGCAACGGCATCGACCATAAGCACTACCGTGAAATTACATACAATTTTCAAATTTCTTGTACTTGCTAACTTTGCGACCTCGGGCAGCTATGTTACCATGGAGGAATCACACAAGATTTGACTTTATGGGCTAGAACTGAAGTCGCGCCAACTGCTTAACTCAAAATACAGTCAAGAAAATCGCTCTGAAGCCGAGAAACGGCATCGACCATAAGCACTACCATGAAATTACATACAATTTTCAAATTTCTTGTACTTCCTAACTTTGCGGCCTCGGGCAGCTATGTTACCATGGAGGAACCACACAGGATTTGACTTTATAGGCTAGAACTGAAGTCGCGCTAACTGCTTAACTCAAAATACAGTCAAGAAAGTAGCTCTGAAGCCGAGAAACGGGATCGACCATTAGCACTACCGTGAAATTACGTACAATTTTCAAATTTCTTGTACTTGCTAACTTTGCTACCTCGGGCAGCTATGTTACCATGGAGGAATCACACAAGATTTGACTTTATAGGCTAGAACTGAAGTCGCGCCAACTGCTTAACTCAAAATGCAGTCAAGAAAGTAGCTCTGAAGCCGAGAAACGGGATCGACCATAAACAACACCGTGAAATTACGTACAATTTTCAAATTTCTTGTACTTGCTAACTTTGCGACCTCGGGCAGCTATGTTACCATGGAGGAATCACACAAGATTTGACTTTATAGGCTAGAACTGAAGTCGCGCCAACTGTTTAACTCAAAATACAGTCAAGAAAGTAGCTCTGAAGCCGAGAAACGGGATCGACCATTAGCACTACCGTGAAATTACGTACAATTTTCAAATTTCTTGTACTTGCTAACTTTGCTACCTCGGGCGGCTATGTTACCATGAGGAATCACACAAGATTTGACTTTATAGGCTAGAACTGAAGTCGCGCCAACTCCTTAAATCAAAATATGGTCAAGAAAGTAGCTCTGAAGCCGAGAAACGGGGATCGACCATAAGCACTACCGTGAAATTACGTACAATTTTCAAATTTCTTGTACTTGCTAAATTTGCGACCTCGGGCAGCTATGTTACCATGGAGGAATCACACAATATTTGACTTCATAGGCTAGAACTGAAGTCGCGCCAACTGTTTAACTCAAAATACAGTCAAGAAAGTAGCTCTGAAGCCGAGAAACGGGATCGACCATTAGCACTACCGTGAAATTACGTACAATTTTCAAATTTCTTGTACTTGCTAACTTTGCGACCTCGGGCAGCTATGTTACCATGGAGGAATCACACAAGATTTGACTTTATAGGCTAGAACTGAGGTCGCGCCAACTGCTTAACTCAAAATACAGTCAAGAAAGTAGCTCTGAAGCCGAGAAACGGGATCGACCATAAACATTACCGTGAAATTACGTACAATTTTCAAATTTCTTGTACTTGCTAACTTTGCGACCTCGGGCAGCTATGTTATCATGGAGGAACCACACAGGATTTGACGTTATGGGCTAGAACTGAAGTCGCGACAACTGTTTAACTCAAAATACAGTCACGAAAGTAGCTCTGAAACCGAGCAACGGGGTCGACCATAAGCACTACCGTGAAATTACGTACAATTTTCAAATTTCTTGTACTTGCTAACTTTGCGACCTCGGGCAGCTATGTTACCATGGAGGAATCACACAAGATTTGACTTTATAGGCTAGAACTGAAGTCGCGCCAACTGTTTAACTCAAAATACAGTCAAGAAAGTAGCTCTGAAGCCGAGAAACGGGATCGACCATTAGCAGTACCGTGAAATTACGTACAATTTTCAAATTTCTTGTACTTGCTAACTTTGCTACCTCGGGCGGCTATGTTACCATGAGGAATCACACAAGATTTGACTTTATAGGCTAGAACTGAAGTCGCGCCAACTGTTTAACTCAAAATACAGTCAAGAAAGTAGCTCTGAAGCCGAGAAACGGGATCGACCATTAGCAGTACCGTGAAATTACGTACAATTTTCAAATTTCTTGTACTTGCTAACTTTGCTACCTCGGGCGGCTATGTTACCATGGAGGAATCACACAAGATTTGACTTCATAGGCTAGAACTGAAGTCGCGCCAACTGTTTAACTCAAAATACAGTCACGAAAGTAGCTCTGAAACCGAGCAACGGGGTCGACCATAAGCACTACCGTGAAATTACGTACAATTTTCAAATTTCTTGTACTTGCTAAATTTGCGACCTCGGGCAGCTATGTTACCATGGAGGAATCACACAAGATTTGACTTCATAGGCTAGAACTGAAGTCGCGCCCACTGCTTAACTCAAAATACAGTCAAGAAAGTGGCTCTGAAGCTGAGAAACAGGATCGACCATAAGCACTACTGTGCAATTACGTACAATTTTCAAATTTCTTGTACTTGCTAACTTTGCGACCTCGGGCAGCTATGTTATCATGGAGGAACCACACAAGATTTGACTTTATAGGCTAGAACTGAAGTCGCGCCAACTGCTTAAATCAAAATATGGTCAAGAAAGTAGCTCTGAAGCTGAGAAACAGGATCGACCATAAGCACTACTGTGCAATTACGTACAATTTTCAAATTTCTTGTACTTGCTAACTTTGCGACCTCGGGCAGCTATGTTATCATGGAGGAACCACACAATATTTGACTTTATAGGCTAGAACTGAAGTCGCGGACACTGCTTAACTCAAAATACAGTCACGAAAGTAGCTCTGAAACCGAGCAACGGGGTCGACCATAAGCACTACCGTGAAATTACGTACAATTTTCAAATTTCTTGTACTTGCTAACTTTGCGGCCTCGGGCAGCTATGTTACCATGGAGGAACCACACAGGATTTGACTTTATGGGCTAGAACTGAAGTCGCGCCAACTGTTTAACTCAAAATACAGTCAAGAAAATCGCCCTGAAGCCGAGAAACGGCATCGACCATAAGCACTACCATGAAATTACATACAATTTTCAAATTTTTTGTACTTCCTAACTTTGCGGCCTCGGGCAGCTATGTTACCATGGAGGAACCACACAGGATTTGACTTTATAGGCTAGAACTGAAGTCGCGCTAACTGCTTAACTCAAAATACAGCCAAGAAAGTAGCTCTGAAGCCGAGAAACGGGATCGACCATTAGCACTACCGTGAAATTACGTACAATTTTCAAATTTCTTGTACTTGCTAACTTTGCTACCTCGGGCAGCTATGTTACCATGGAGGAATCACACAAGATTTGACTTTATAGGCTAGAACTGAAGTCGCGCCAACTGCTTAACTCAAAATGCAGTCAAGAAAGTAGCTCTTAAGCCGAGAAACGGGATCGACCATAAACAACACCGTGAAATTACGTACAATTTTCAAATTTCTTGTACTTGCTAACTTTGTGACCTCGGGCAGCTATGTTACCTTGGAGGAATCACACAAGATTTGACTTTATAGGCTAGAACTGAAGTCGCGCCAACTGTCTAACTCAAAATACAGTCAAGAAAGTAGCTCTGAAGCCGAGAAACGGGATCGACCATTAGCACTACCGTGAAATTACGTACAATTTTCAAATTTCTTGTACTTGCTAACTTTGCTACCTCGGGCGGCTATGTTACCATGAGGAATCACACAAGATTTGATTTTATAGGCTAGAACTGAAGTCGCGCCAACTGCTTAACTCAAAATACAGTCAAGAAAGTAGCTCTGAAGCCGAGAAACGGGATCGACCATAAACATTACCGTGAAATTGCGTACAATTTTCAAATTTCTTGTACTTGCTAACTTTGCGACCTCGGGCAGCTATGTTATCATGGAGGAACCACACAATATTTGACTTTATAGGCTAGAACTCAAGTCGCGCCAACTGCTTAACTCAAAATACAGTCAAGAAAGTGGCTCTGAAGCTGAGAAACAGGATCGACCATAAGCACTACTGTGCAATTACGTACAATTTTCAAATTTCTTGTACTTGCTAACTTTGCGACCTCGGGCAGCTATGTTATCATGGAAGAACCACACAAGATTTGACTTTATAGGCTAGAACTGAAGTCGCGCCAACTGCTTAAATCAAAATATGGTCAAGAAAGTAGCTCTGAAGCTGAGAAACAGGATCGACCATAAGCACTACTGTGCAATTACGTCCAATTTTCAAATTTCTTGTACTTGCTAATTTTGCGACCTCGGGCAGCTATGTTACCATAGAGGAACCACACAAGATTTAACTTTATAGGCTAGAACTGAAGTCGCGCTAACTGGTTAACTCAAAATACAGTCAAGAAAGTAGCTCTGAAGCTAAGAAACGGGATCGATCATAAGCACTACCGTGAAATTACGTACAATTTTCAAATTTCTTGTACTTGCTAACTTTGCGGCCTCGGGCAGCTATGTTACCATGGAGGAACCACACAAGATTTGACTGTATGGACTAGAACTGAAGTCGCGCCAACTGTTTAACTCAAAATACAGTCAAGAAAATCGCTCTGAAGCCGAGAAACGGCATCGACCATAAGCACTACCATGAAATTACATACAATTTTCAAATTTCTTGTACTTGCTAACTTTGCGACCTCGGGCAGCTATGTTACAATGGAGGAATCACACAAGATTTGACTTTATAGGCTAGAACTGAAGTCGCGCCAACTGTTTAACTCAAAATACAGTCACGAAAGTAGCTCTGAAACCGAGCAACGGGATCGACCATAAGCACTACCGTGAAATTACGTACAATTTTCAAATTTCTTGTACTTGCTAACTTTGCGGCCTCGGGCAGCTATGTTACCATGGAGGAACCACACAGGATTTGACGTTATGGGCTAGAACTGAAGTCGCGACAACTGTTTAACTCAAAATACAGTCAAGAAAGTAGCTCTGAAGCCGAGAAACGGGATCGACCATTAGCACTACCGTGAAATTACGTACAATTTTCAAATTTCTTGTACTTGCTAACTTTGCTACCTCGGGCAGCTATGTTACCATGGAGGAATCATACAAGATTTGACTTTATAGGCTAGAACTGAAGTCGCGCCAACTGTTTAACTCAAAATACAGTCACGAAAGTAGCTCTGAAACCGAGAAACGGGATCGACCATAAGCACTACCGTGAAATTACGTACTATTCTCAAATTTCTTGTACTTGCTAACTTTGCGGCCTCGGGCAGCTATGTTACCATGGAGGAACCACACAGGATTTGACTTTATAGGCTAGAACTGAAGTCGCGCCAACTGCTTAACTCAAAATACAGTCAAGAAAGTAGCTCTGAAGCCGAGAAACGGGATCGACCATTAGCACTACCGTGAAATTACGTACAATTTTCAAATTTCTTGCACTTGCTAACTTTGCTACCTCGGGCAGCTATGTTACCATGGAGGAGTCACACAAGATTTGACTTTATATGCTAGAACTGAAGTCGCGCCAACTGCTTAACTCAAAATGCAGTCAAGAAAGTAGCTCTGAAGCCGAGAAACGGGATCGACCATAAACAACACCGTGAAATTACGTACAATTTTCAAATTTCTTGTACTTGCTAACTTTGCGACCTCGGGCAGCTATGTTACCATGGAGGAATCACACAAGATTTGACTTTATAGGCTAGAACTGAAGTCGCGCCAACTGTTTAACTCAAAATACATTCAAGAAAGTAGCTCTGAAGCCGAGAAACGGGATCGACCATTAGCACTACCGTGAAATTACGTACAATTTTCAAATTTCTTGTACTTGCTAACTTTGCGACCTCGGGCAGCTATGTTACCATGGAGGAATCACACAAGATTTGACTTTATAGGCTAGAACTGAAGTCGCGCCAACTGTTTAACTCAAAATACAGTCAAGAAAGTAGCTCTGAAGCCGAGAAACGGGATCGACCATAAGCACTACCGTGCAATTACGTACAATTATCAAATTTCTTGTACTTGCAAACTTTGCGACCTCGGGCAGCTATGTTACCATGGAGGAATCACACAAGATTTGACTTTATAGGCTAGAACTGAAGTCGCGCCAACTCCTTAAATCAAAATATGGTCAAGAAAGTAGCTCTGAAGCCGAGAAACGGGATCGACCATAAGCACTACCTTGCAATTACGTACAATTTTCAAATTTCTTGTACTTGCAAACTTTGGGGCCTCGGGCAGCTATGTTACCATGGAGGAACCACACAAGATTTGACTTTATAGGCTAGAACTGAAGTCGCGCCAACTGTTTAACTCAAAATACAGTCAAGAAAGTAGCTCTGAAGCCGAGAAACGGGATCGAACATTAGCACTACCGTGAAATTACGTACAATTTTCAAATTTCTTGTACTTGCTAACTTTGCTACCTCGGGCAGCTATGTTACCATGAGGAATCACACAAGATTTGACTTGGGATCGACCATAAGCACTACCGTGAAATTACGTACAATTTTCAAATTTCTTGTACTTGCTAACTTTGCGACCTCGGGCAGCTATGTTACCATGGAGGAATCACACAAGATTTGACTTCATAGGCTAGAACTGAAGTCGCGCCAACTGTTTAACTCAAAATACAGTCAAGAAAGTAGCTCTGAAGCCGAGAAACGGGATCGACCATTAGCACTACCGTGAAATTACGTACAATTTTCAAATTTCTTGTACTTGCTAACTTTGCGACCTCGGGCAGCTATGTTACCATGGAGGAATCACACAAGATTTGACTTTATAGGCTAGAACTGAAGTCGCGCCAACTGTTTAACTCAAAATACAGTCAAGAAAGTAGCTCTGAAGCCGAGAAACGGGATCGACCATAAGCACTACCGTGCAATTACGTACAATTTTCAAATTTCTTGTACTTGCAAACTTTGGGGCCTCGGGCAGCTATGTTACCATGGAGGAACCACACAAGATTTGACTTTATAGGCTAGAACTGAAAACGCGCCAACTGCTTAAATCAAAATACAGTCAAGAAAGTAGCTCTGAAGCCGAGAAACGGCATCGACCATAAATATTACCGTGAAATTACGTACAATTTTCAAATTTCTTGTACTTGCTAACTTTGCGACCTCGGGCAGCTATGTTATCATGGAGGAACCACACAAGATTTGACTTTATAGGCTAGAACTGAAGTCGCGCCAACTGCTTAACTCAAAATACAGTCAAGAAAGTAGCTCTGAAGCCGAGAAACGGGATCGACCATAAGCACTACCGTGAAATTACGTACAATTTTCAAGTTTCTTGTACTTGCTAACTTTGCGACCTCGGGCAGGTACGTTACCATGGAGGAACCACACAACATTTGACTTTATAGGCTAGAGCTGAAGTCGCGCCAACTGTCTAACTCAAAATACAGTCAAGAAAGTAGCCCTGAAGCTGAGAAACAGGATCGACCATAAGCACTACCGTGAAATTACGTACAATTTTCAAATTTCTTGTACTTGCTAAATTTGCGACCTCGGGCAGCTATGTTACCATGGAGGAATCACACAAGATTTGACTTTATAGGCTAGAACTGAAGTCGCGCCAACTGTTTAACTCAAAATACAGTCAACAAAGTAGCTCTGAAGCCGTGAAACGGCATCGACCATAAGCACTACCGTGAAATTACGCACAATTTTCAAATTTCTTGTACTTGCAAATTTTGGGGCCTCGGGCAGCTATGTTACCATGGAGGAACCACACAAGATTTGACTTTATAGGCTAGAACTGAAGTCGCGCCAACTGCTTAAATCAAAATACAGTCAAGAAAGTAGCTCTGAAGCCGAGAAACGGCATCGACCATAAGCACTACCGTGAAATTACGTACAATTTTCAAATTTCTTGTACTGCTTACTTTGCGACCTCCGGCAGCTATGTTACCATGGAGGAACCACACAAGATTTGACTTTATAGGCTAGAACTGAAGTCGCGCCAACTGCTTAACTCAAAATACAGTCAAGAAAGTAGCTCTGAAGCCGAGAAACAGGATCGACCATAAGCACTACTGTGCAATTACGTACAATTTTCAAATTTCTTGTACTTGCTAACTTTGCGACCTCGGGCAGCTATGTTATAATGGAGGAACCACACAAGATTTGACTTTATAGGCTAGAACTGAAGTCGCGCCAACTGCTTAAATCAAAATATGGTCAAGAAAGTAGCTCTGAAGCTGAGAAACAGGATCGACCATAAGCACTACTGTGCAATTACGTACAATTTTCAAATTTCTTGTACTTGCTAATTTTGCGACCTCGGGCAGCTATGTTACCATAGAGGAACCACACAAGATTTAACTTTATAGGCTAGAACTGAGGTCGCGCTAACTGCTTAACTCAAAATACAGTCAAGAAAGTAGCTCTGAAGCTAAGAAACGGGATCGATCATAAGCACTACCGTGAAATTACGTACAATTTTCAAATTTCTTGTACTTGCTAACTTTGCGGCCTCGGGCAGCTATGTTACCATGGAGGAACCACACAAGATTTGACTGTATAGACTAGAACTGAAGTCGCGCCAACTGTTTAACTCAAAATACAGTCAAGAAAATCGCTCTGAAGCCGAGAAACGGCATCGACCATAAGCACTACCATGAAATTACATACAATTTTCAAATTTCTTGTACTTGCTAACTTTGCGACCTCGGGCAGCTATGTTACAATGGAGGAACCACACAATATTTGACTTTATAGGCTAGAACTGAAGTCGCGCCAACTGCTTAAATCAAAATACAGTCAAGAAAGTAGCTCTGAAGCCGAGAAACGGCATCGACCATAAGCACTATCGTGAAATTACGTACAATTTTCAAATTTCTTGTACTGCTTACTTTGCGACCTCCGGCAGCTATGTTACCATGGAGGAACCACACAGGATTTGACGTTATGGGCTAGAACTGAAGTCGCGACAACTGTTTAACTCAAAATACAGTCAAGAAAGTAGCTCTGAAGCCGAGAAACGGGATCGACCATTAGCACTACCGTGAAATTACGTACAATTTTCAAATTTCTTGTACTTGCTAACTTTGCTACCTCGGGCAGCTATGTTACCATGGAGGAATCACACAAGATTTGACTTTATAGGCTAGAAGTGAAGTCGCGCCAACTGTTTAACTCAAAATACAGTCACGAAAGTAGCTCTGAAACCGAGAAACGGGATCGACCATAAGCACTACCGTGAAATTACGTACAATTTTCAAATTTCTTGTACTTGCTAACTTTGCGGCCTCGGGCAGCTATGTTACCATGGAGGAACCACACAGGATTTGACTTTATAGGCTAGAACTGAAGTCGCGCCAACTGCTTAACTCAAAATACAGTCAAGAAAGTAGCTCTGAAGCCGAGAAACGGGATCGACCATTAGCACTACCGTGAAATTACGTACAATTTTCAAATTTCTTGTACTTGCTAACTTTGCTACCTCGGGCAGCTATGTTACCATGGAGGAATCACACAAGATTTGACTTTATAGGCTAGAACTGAAGTCGCGCCAACTGCTTAACTCAAAATACAGTCAAGAAAGTAGCTCTGAAGCCGAGAAACGGGATCGACCATAAGCACTACTGTGCAATTACGTACAATTTTCAAATTTCTTGTACTTGCTAATTTTGCGACCTCGGGCAGCTATGTTATCATGGAGGAACCACACAATATTTGACTTTATAGGCTAGAACTGAAGTCGCGCCCACTGCTTAACTCAAAATACAGTCACGAAAGTAGCTCTGAAACCGAGCAACGGGGTCGACCATAAGCACTACCGTGAAATTACGTACAATTTTCAAATTTCTTGTACTTGCTAACTTTGCGGCCTCGGGCAGCTATGTTACCATGGAGGAACCACACAGGATTTGACTTTATGGGCTAGAACTGAAGTCGCGCCAACTGTTTAACTCAAAATACAGTCAAGAAAATCGCCCTGAAGCCAAGAAACGGCATCGACCATAAGCACTACCATGAAATTACATACAATTTTCAAATTTCTTGTACTTCCTAACTTTGCGGCCTCGGGCAGCTATGTTACCATGGAGGAACCACACAGGATTTGACTTTATAGGCTAGAACTGAAGTCGCGCTAACTGCTTAACTCAAAATACAGTCAAGAAAGTAGCTCTGAAGCCGAGAAACGGGATCGACCATTAGCACTACCGTGAAATTACGTACAATTTTCAAATTTCTTGTACTTGCTAAATTTGCTACCTCGGGCAGCTATGTTACCATGGAGGAATCACACAAGATTTGACTTTATAGGCTAGAACTGAAGTCGCGCCAACTGCTTAACTCAAAATGCAGTCAAGAAAGTAGCTCTTAAGCCGAGAAACGGGATCGACCATAAACAACACCGTGAAATTACGTACAATTTTCAAATTTCTTGTACTTGCTAACTTTGTGACCTCGGGCAGCTATGTTACCATGGAGGAATCACACAAGATTTGACTTCATAGGCTAGAACTGAAGTCGCGCCAACTGTTTAACTCAAAATACAGTCAAGAAAGTAGCTCTGAAGCCGAGAAACGGGATCGACCATTAGCACTACCGTGAAATTACGTACAATTTTCAAATTTCTTGTACTTGCTAACTTTGCTACCTCGGGCGGCTATGTTACCATGAGGAATCACACAAGATTTGACTTTATAGGCTAGAACTGAAGTCGCGCCAACTGTTTAACTCAAAATACAGTCAAGAAAGTAGCTCTGAAGCCGAGAAACGGGATCGACCATTAGCACTACCGTGAAATGACGTACAATTTTCAAATTTCTTGTACTTGCTAACTTTGCGACCTCGGGCAGCTATGTTACCATGGAGGAATCACACAAGATTTGACTTTATAGGCTAGAACTGAGGTCGCGCCAACTGCTTAACTCAAAATACAGTCAAGAAAGTAGCTCTGAAGCCGAGAAACGGGATCGACCATTAGCACTACCGTGAAATTACGTACAATTTTCAAATTTCTTGTACTTGCTAACTTTGCTACCTCGGGCAGCTATGTTACCATGAGGAATCACACAAGATTTGACTTGGGATCGACCATAAGCACTACCGTGAAATTACGTACAATTTTCAAATTTCTTGTACTTGCTAACTTTGCGACCTCGGGCAGCTATGTTACCATGAGGAATCACACAAGATTTGACTTTATAGGCTAGAACTGAAGTCGCGCCAACTGTTTAACTCAAAATACAGTCAAGAAAGTAGCTCTGAAGCCGAGAAACGGGATCGACCATTAGCACTACCGTGAAATGACGTACAATTTTCAAATTTCTTGTACTTGCTAATTTTGCGACCTCGGGCAGCTATGTTACCATGGAGGAATCACACAAGATTTGACTTTATAGGCTAGAACTGAGGTCGCGCCAACTGCTTAACTCAAAATACAGTCAAGAAAGTAGCTCTGAAGCCGAGAAACGGGATCGACCATTAGCACTACCGTGAAATTACGTACAATTTTCAAATTTCTTGTACTTGCTAACTTTGCGGCCTCGGGCAGCTATGTTACCATGGAGGAACCACACAAGATTTGACTGTATAGACTAGAACTGAAGTCGCGCCAACTGTTTAACTCAAAATACAGTCAAGAAAATCGCTCTGAAGCCGAGAAACGGCATCGACCATAAGCACTACCATGAAATTACATACAATTTTCAAATTTCTTGTACTTGCTAACTTTGCGACCTCGGGCAGCTATGTTACAATGGAGGAATCACACAAGATTTGACTTTATAGGCTAGAACTGAAGTCGCGCCAACTGTTTAACTCAAAATACAGTCACGAAAGTAGCCCTGAAACCGAGCAACGGGATCGACCATAAGCACTACCGTGAAATTACGTACAATTTTCAAATTTCTTGTACTTGCTAACTTTGCGGCCTCGGGCAGCTATGTTACCATGGAGGAACCACACAGGATTTGACGTTATGGGCTAGAACTGAAGTCGCGACAACTGTTTAACTCAAAATACAGTCAAGAAAGTAGCTCTGAAGCCGAGAAACGGGATCGACCATTAGCACTACCGTGAAATTACGTACAATTTTCAAATTTCTTGTACTTGCTAACTTTGCTACCTCGGGCAGCTATGTTACCATGGAGGAATCACACAAGATTTGACTTTATAGGCTAGAACTGAAGTCGCGCCAACTGTTTAACTCAAAATACAGTCACGAAAGTAGCTCTGAAACCGAGAAACGGGATCGACCATAAACAACACCGTGAAATTACGTACAATTTTCAAATTTCTTGTACTTGCTAACTTTGCGACCTGGGGCAGCTATGTTACCATGGAGGAATCACACAAGATTTGACTTTATAGGCTAGAACTGAAGTCGCGCCAACTGTTTAACTCAAAATACATTCAAGAAAGTAGCTCTGAAGCCGAGAAACGGGATCGACCATTAGCACTACCGTGAAATTACGTACAATTTTCAAATTTCTTGTACTTGCTAACTTTGCGACCTCGGGCAGCTATGTTACCATGGAGGAATCACACAAGATTTGACTTTATAGGCTAGAACTGAAGTCGCGCCAACTGTTTAACTCAAAATACAGTCAAGAAAGTAGCTCTGAAGCCGAGAAACGGGATCGACCATAAGCACTACCGTGCAATTACGTACGATTATCAAATTTCTTGTACTTGCAAACTTTGCGACCTCGGGCAGCTATGTTACCATGGAGGAATCACACAAGATTTGACTTTATAGGCTAGAACTGAAGTCGCGCCAACTCCTTAAATCAAAATATGGTCAAGAAAGTAGCTCTGAAGCCGAGAAACGGGATCGACCATAAGCACTACCGTGCAATTACGTACAATTTTCAAATTTCTTGTACTTGCAAACTTTGGGGCCTCGGGCAGCTATGTTACCATGGAGGAACCACACAAGATTTGACTTTATAGGCTAGAACTGAAGTCGCGCCAACTGTTTAACTCAAAATACAGTCAAGAAAGTAGCTCTGAAGCCGAGAAACGGGATCGACCATTAGCACTACCGTGAAATTACGTACAATTTTCAAATTTCTTGTACTTGCTAACTTTGCTACCTCGGGCAGCTATGTTACCATGAGGAATCACACAAGATTTGACTTGGGATCGACCATAAGCACTACCGTGAAATTACGTACAATTTTCACATTTCTTGTACTTGCTAACTTTGCGACCTCGGGCAGCTATGTTACCATGGAGGAATCACACAAGATTTGACTTCATAGGCTAGAACTGAAGTCGCGCCAACTGTTTAACTCAAAATACAGTCAAGAAAGTAGCTCTGAAGCCGAGAAACGGGATCGACCATTAGCACTACCGTGAAATTACGTACAATTTTCAAATTTCTTGTACTTGCTAACTTTGCGACCTCGGGCAGCTATGTTACCATGGAGGAATCACACAAGATTTTACTTTATAGGCTAGAACTGAAGTCGCGCCAACTGCTTAACTTAAAATACAGTCAAGAAAGTAGCTCTGAAGCCGAGAAACGGGATCGACCATAAGCACTACCGTGCAATTACGTACAATTTTCAAATTTCTTGTACTTGCAAACTTTGGGGCCTCGGGCAGCTATGTTATCATGGAGGAACCACACAAGATTTGACTTTATAGGCTAGAACTGAAGTCGCGCCAACTGCTTAACTCAAAATACAGTCAAGAAAGTAGCTCTGAAGCCGAGAAACGGGATCGACCATAAGCACTACCGTGAAATTACGTACAATTTTCAAATTTCTTGTACTTGCTAACTTTGCGACCTCGGGCAGCTACGTTACCATGGAGGAACCACACAACATTTGACTTTATAGGCTAGAACTGAAGTCGCGCCAACTGTCTAACTCAAAATACAGTCAAGAAAGTAGCCCTGAAGCTGAGAAACAGGATCGACCATAAGCACTACCGTGAAATTACGTACAATTTTCAATTTTCTTGTACTTGCTAACTTTGCGACCTCGGGCAGCTACGTTACCATGGAGGAACCACACAACATTTGACTTTATAGGCTAGAACTGAAGTCGCGCCAACTGTCTAACTCAAAATACAGTCAAGAAAGTAGCCCTGAAGCTGAGAAACAGGATCGACCATAAGCACTACCGTGAAATTACGTACAATTTTCAAATTTCTTGTACTGCTTACTTTGCGACCTCGGGCAGCTATGTTACCATGGAGGAACCACACAAGATTTGACTTTATAGGCTAGAACTGAAGTCGCGCCAACTGCTTAACTCAAAATACAGTCAAGAAAGTAGCTCTGAAGCCGAGAAACAGGATCGACCATAAGCACTACTGTGCAATTACGTACAATTTTCAAATTTCTTGTACTTGCTAACTTTGCGACCTCGGGCAGCTATGTTATAATGGAGGAACCACACAAGATTTGACTTTATAGGCTAGAACTGAAGTCGCGCCAACTGCTTAAATCAAAATATGGTCAAGAAAGTAGCTCTGAAGCTGAGAAACAGGATCGACCATAAGCACTACTGTGCAATTACGTACAATTTTCAAATTTCTTGTACTTGCTAATTTTGCGACCTCGGACAGCTATGTTACCATAGAGGAACCACACAAGATTTAACTTTATAGGCTAGAACTGAGGTCGCGCTAACTGCTTAACTCAAAATACAGTCAAGAAAGTAGCTCTGAAGCTAAGAAACGGGATCGATCATAAGCACTACCGTGAAATTACGTACAATTTTCAAATTTCTTGTACTTGCTAACTTTGCGGCCTCGGGCAGCTATGTTACCATGGAGGAACCACACAAGATTTGACTGTATAGACTAGAACTGAAGTCGCGCCAACTGTTTAACTCAAAATACAGTCAAGAAAATCGCTCTGAAGCCGAGAAACGGCATCGACCATAAGCACTACCATGAAATTACATACAATTTTCAAATTTCTTGTACTTGCTAACTTTGCGACCTCGGGCAGCTATGTTACAATGGAGGAATCACACAAGATTTGACTTTATAGGCTAGAACTGAAGTCGCGCCAACTGTTTAACTCAAAATACAGTCACGAAAGTAGCTCTGAAACCGAGCAACGGGATCGACCATAAGCACTACCGTGAAATTACGTACAATTTTCAAATTTCTTGTACTTGCTAACTTTGCGGCCTCGGGCAGCTATGTTACCATGGAGGAACCACACAGGATTTGACGTTATGGGCTAGAACTGAAGTCGCGACAACTGTTTAACTCAAAATACAGTCAAGAAAGTAGCTCTGAAGCCGAGAAACGGGATCGACCATTAGCACTACCGTGAAATTACGTACAATTTTCAAATTTCTTGTACTTGCTAATTTTGCTACCTCGGGCAGCTATGTTACCATGGAGGAATCACACAAGATTTGACTTTATAGGCTAGAACTGAAGTCGCGCCAACTGCTTAACTCAAAATACAGTCAAGAAAGTAGCTCTGAAGCCGAGAAACGGGATCGACCATAAGCACTACCGTGAAATTACGTACAATTTTCAAATTTCTTGTACTTGCTAACTTTGCGACCTCGGGCAGCTACGTTACCATGGAGGAACCACACAACATTTGACTTTATAGGCTAGAACTGAAGTCGCGCCAACTGTCTAACTCAAAATACAGTCAAGAAAGTAGCCCTGAAGCTGAGAAACAGGATCGACCATAAGCACTACCGTGAAATTACGTACAATTTTCAAATTTCTTGTACTTGCTAAATTTGCGACCGCGGGCAGCTATGTTACCATGGAGGAATCACACAAGATTTGACTTTATAGGCTAGAACTGAAGTCGCGCCAACTGTTTAACTCAAAATACAGTCAACAAAGTAGCTCTGAAGCCGAGAAACGGCATCGACCATAAGCACTACCGTGAAATTACGCACAATTTTCAAATTTCTTGTACTTGCAAACTTTGGGGCCTCGGGCAGCTATGTTACCATGGAGGAACCACACAAGATTTGACTTTATAGGCTAGAACTGAAGTCGCGCCAACTGCTTAAATCAAAATACAGTCAAGAAAGTAGCTCTGAAGCCGAGAAACGGCATCGACCATAAGCACTACCGTGAAATTACGTACAATTTTCAAATTTCTTGTACTGCTTACTTTGCGACCTCGGGCAGCTATGTTACCATGGAGGAACCACACAAGATTTGACTTTATAGGCTAGAACTGAAGTCGCGCCAACTGCTTAACTCAAAATACAGTCAAGAAAGTAGCTCTGAAGCCGAGAAACAGGATCGACCATAAGCACTACTGTGCAATTACGTACAATTTTCAAATTTCTTGTACTTGCTAACTTTGCGACCTCGGGCAGCTATGTTATCATGGAGGAACCACACAAGATTTGACTTTATAGGCTAGAACTGAAGTCGCGCCAACTGCTTAAATCAAAATATGGTCAAGAAAGTAGCTCTGAAGCTGAGAAACAGGATCGACCATAAGCACTACTGTGCAATTACGTACAATTTTCAAATTTCTTGTACTTGCTAATTTTGCGACCTCGGGCAGCTATGTTACCATAGAGGAACCACACAAGATTTAACTTTATAGGCTAGAACTGAGGTCGCGCTAACTGCTTAACTCAAAATACAGTCAAGAAAGTAGCTCTGAAGCTAAGAAACGGGATCGATCATAAGCACTACCGTGAAATTACGTACAATTTTCAAATTTCTTGTACTTGCTAACTTTGCGGCCTCGGGCAGCTATGTTACCATGGAGGAACCACACAAGATTTGACTGTATAGACTAGAACTGAAGTCGCGCCAACTGTTTAACTCAAAATACAGTCAAGAAAATCGCTCTGAAGCCGAGAAACGGCATCGACCATAAGCACTACCATGAAATTACATACAATTTTCAAATTTCTTGTACTTGCTAACTTTGCGACCTCGGGCAGCTATGTTACAATGGAGGAATCACACAAGATTTGACTTTATAGGCTCAACTCAAAATACAGTCACGAAAGTAGCTCTGAAACCGAGCAACGGGATCGACCATAAGCACTACCGTGAAATTACGTACAATTTTTAAATTTCTTGTACTTGCTAACTTTGCGGCCTCGGGCAGCTATGTTACCATGGAGGAACCACACAGGATTTGACGTTATGGGCTAGAACTGAAGTCGCGACAACTGTTTAACTCAAAATACAGTCAAGAAAGTAGCTCTGAAGCCGAGAAACGGGATCGACCATTAGCACTACCGTGAAATTACGTACAATTTTCAAATTTCTTGTACTTGCTAACTTTGCTACCTCGGGCAGCTATGTTACCATGGAGGAATCACACAAGATTTGACTTTATAGGCTAGAAGTGAAGTCGCGCCAACTGTTTAACTCAAAATACAGTCACGAAAGTAGCTCTGAAACCGAGAAACGGGATCGACCATAAGCACTACCGTGAAATTACGTACAATTTTCAAATTTCTTGTACTTGCTAACTTTGCGACCTCGGGCAGCTATGTTACCATGGAGGAACCACACAGGATTTGACTTTATAGGCTAGAACTGAAGTCGCGCCAACTGCTTAACTCAAAATACAGTCAAGAAAGTAGCTCTGAAGCCGAGAAACGGGATCGACCATTAGCACTACCGTGAAATTACGTACAATTTTCAAATTTCTTGTACTTGCTAACTTTGCTACCTCGGGCAGCTATGTTACCATGGAGGAATCACACAAGATTTGACTTTATAGGCTAGAACTGAAGTCGCGCCAACTGCTTAACTCAAAATGCAGTCAAGAAAGTAGCTCTGAAGCCGAGAAACGGGATCGACCATAAACAACACCGTGAAATTACGTACAATTTTCAAATTTCTTGTACTTGCTAACTTTGCGAACTCGGGCAGCTATGGTACCATGGAGGAATCACACAAGATTTGACTTTATAGGCTAGAACTGAAGTCGCGCCAACTGTTTAACTTAAAATACAGTCACGAAAGTAGCTCTGAAACCGAGAAACGGGATCGACCATAAGCACTACCGTGAAATTACGTACAATTTTCAAATTTCCTGTACTTGCTAACTTTGCGGCCTCGGGCAGCTATGTTACCATGGAGGAACCACACAGGATTTGACTTTATAGCCTAGAACTGAAGTCGCGACAACTGTTTAACTCAAAATACAGTCAAGAAAGTAGCTCTGAAGCCGAGAAACGGGATCGACCATTAGCACTACCGTGAAATTACGTACAATTTTCAAATTTCTTGTACTTGCTAATTTTGCTACCTCGGGCAGCTATGTTACCATGGAGGAATCACACAAGATTTGACTTTATAGGCCAGAACTGAAGTCGCGCCAACTGTTTAACTCAAAATACAGTCACGAAAGTAGCTCTGAAACCGAGAAACGGGATCGACCATAAGCACTACCGTGAAATTACGTACAATTTTCAAATTTCTTGTACTTGCTAACTTTGCGGCCTCGGGCAGTTATGTTACCATGGAGGAACCACACAGGATTTGACTTTATAGGCTAGAACTGAAGTCGCGCCAACTGCTTAACTCAAAATACAGTCAAGAAAGTAGCTCTGAAGCCGAGAAACGGGATCGACCATTAGCACTACCGTGAAATTACGTACAATTTTCAAATTTCTTGTACTTGCTAACTTTGCTACCTCGGGCAGCTATGTTACCATGGAGGAATCACACAAGATTTGACTTTATAGGCTAGAACTGAAGTCGCGCCAACTGCTTAACTCAAAATGCAGTCAAGAAAGTAGCTCTGAAGCCGAGAAACGGGATCGACCATAAACAACACCGTGAAATTACGTACAATTTTCAAATTTCTTGTACTTGCTAACTTTGCGACCTCGGGCAGCTATGTTACCATGGAGGAATCACACAAGATTTGACTTTATAGGCTAGAACTGAAGTCGCGCCAACTGTTTAACTCAAAATACAGTCACGAAAGTTGCTCTGAAACCGAGAAACGGGATCGACGATAAGCACTACCGTGAAATTACGTACAATTTTCAAATTTCTTGTACTTGCTAACTTTGCGGCCTCGGGCAGCTATGTCACCATGGAGGAACCACACAGGATTTGACTTTATAGCCTAGAACTGAAGTCGCGCCAACTGCTTAACTCAAAATACAGTCAAGAAAGTAGCTCTGAAGCCGAGAAACGGGATCGACCATTAGCACTACCGTGAAATTACGTACAATTTTCAAATTTCTTGTACTTGCTAACTTTGCTACCTCGGGCAGCTATGTTACCATGGAGGAATCACACAAGATTTGACTTTATAGGCTAGAACTGAAGTCGCGCCAACCGCTTAACTCAAAATGCAGTCAAGAAAGTAGCTCTGAAGCCGAGAAACGGGATCGACCATAAGCAACACCGTGAAATTACGTACAATTTTCAAATTTCTTGTACTTGCTAACTTTGCTACCTCGGGCAGCTATTTTACCATGGAGGAATCACACAAGATTTGACTTTATAGGCTAGAACTGAAGTCGCGCCAACTGTTTAACTCAAAATACAGTCAAGAAAGTAGCTCTGAAGCCGAGAAACGGGATCGACCATTAGCACTACCGTGAAATTACGTACAATTTTCAAATTTCTTGTACTTGCTAACTTTGCTACCTCGGGCGGCTATGTTACCATGAGGAATCACACAAGATTTGACTTTATAGGCTAGAACTAAAGTCGCGCCAACTCCTTAAATCAAAATATGGTCAAGAAAGTAGCTCTGAAGCCGAGAAACGGGGATCGACCATAAGCACTACCGTGAAATTACGTACAATTTTCAAATTTCTTGTACTTGCTAAATTTGCGACCTCGGGCAGCTATGTTACCATGGAGGAATCACACAAGATTTGACTTCATAGGCTAGAACTGAAGTCGCGCCAACTGTTTAACTCAAAATACAGTCAAGAAAGTAGCTCTGAAGCCGAGAAACGGGATCGACCATTAGCACTACCGTGAAATTACGTACAATTTTCAAATTTCTTGTACTTGCTAACTTTGCGACCTCGGGCAGCTATGTTACCATGGAGGAATCACATAAGATTTGACTTTATAGGCTAGAACTGAAGTCGCGCCAACTGTTTAACTCAAAATACAGTCACGAAAGTAGCTCTGAAACCGAGCAACGGGATCGACCATAAGCACTACCGTGAAATTACGTACAATTTTCAAATTTCTTGTACTTGCTAACTTTGCGACCTCGGGCAGCTATGTTACCATGGAGGAACCACACAGGATTTGACGTTATGGGCTAGAACTGAAGTCGCGACAACTGTTTAACTCAAAATACAGTCAAGAAAGTAGCTCTGAAGCCGAGAAACGGGATCGACCATTAGCACTACCGTGAAATTACGTACAATTTTCAAATTTCTTGTACTTGCTAACTTTGCTACCTCGGGCAGCTATGTTACCATGGAGGAATCACACAAGATTTGACTTTATAGGCTAGAACTGAAGTCGCGCCAACTGTTTAACTCAAAATACAGTCACGAAAGTAGCTCTGAAACCGAGAAACGGGATCGACCATAAGCACTACCGTGAAATTACGTACAATTTTCAAATTTCTTGT
Source organism: Merodon equestris (assembly GCA_958301585.1). Taxonomy (NCBI): domain Eukaryota; kingdom Metazoa; phylum Arthropoda; class Insecta; order Diptera; family Syrphidae; genus Merodon; species Merodon equestris. The sequence continues at coordinate 50,522,278 of OY284416.1, forward strand.
ACTTGCTAACTTTGCGGCCTCGGGCAGTTATGTTACCATGGAGGAACCACACAGGATTTGACTTTATAGGCTAGAACTGAAGTCGCGCCAACTGCTTAACTCAAAATACAGTCAAGAAAGTAGCTCTGAAGCCGAGAAACGGGATCGACCATTAGCACTACCGTGAAATTACGTACAATTTTCAAATTTCTTGTACTTGCTAACTTTGCTACCTCGGGCAGCTATGTTACCATGGAGGAATCACACAAGATTTGACTTTATAGGCTAGAACTGAAGTCGCGCCAACTGCTTAACTCAAAATGCAGTCAAGAAAGTAGCTCTGAAGCCGAGAAACGGGATCGACCATAAACAACACCGTGAAATTACGTACAATTTTCAAATTTCTTGTACTTGCTAACTTTGCGACCTCGGGCAGATATTTGACTTTATAGGCTAGAACTGAAGTCGCGCCAACTGTTTAACTCAAAATACAGTCACGAAAGTAGCTCTGAAACCGAGAAACGGGATCGACGATAAGCACTACCGTGAAATTACGTACAATTTTCAAATTTCTTGTACTTGCTAACTTTGCGGCCTCGGGCAGCTACGTTACCATGGAGGAACCACACAGGATTTGACTTTATAGCCTAGAACTGAAGTCGCGCCCACTGCTTAACTCAAAATACAGTCAAGAAAGTGGCTCTGAAGCTGAGAAACAGGATCGACCATAAGCACTACTGTGCAATTACGTACAATTTTCAAATTTCTTGTACTTGCTAACTTTGCGACCTCGGGCAGCTATGTTATCATGGAAGAACCACACAAGATTTTACTTTATAGGCTAGAACTGAAGTCGCGCCAACTGCTTAAATCAAAATATGGTCAAGAAAGTAGCTCTGAAGCTGAGAAACAGGATCGACCATAAGCACTACTGTGCAATTACGTACAATTTTCAAATTTCTTGTACTTGCTAATTTTGCGACCTCGGGCAGCTATGTTACCATAGAGGAACCACACAAGATTTAACTTTATAGGCTAGAACTGAAGTCGCGCTAACTGCTTAACTCAAAATACAGTCAAGAAAATCGCTCTGAAGCCGAGAAACGGCATCGACCATAAGCACTACCATGAAATTACATACAATTTTCAAATTTCTTGTACTTGCTAACTTTGCTACCTCGGGCAGCTATGTTACCATGGAGGAACCACACAGGATTTGACGTTATGGGCTAGAACTGAAGTCGCGACAACTGCTTAACTCAAAATACAGTCAAGAAAATCGCTCTGAAGCCGAGAAACGGCATCGACCATAAGCACTACCATGAAATTACATACAATTTTCAAATTTCTTGTACTTGCTAACTTTGCGACCTCGGGCAGCTATGTTACAATGGAGGAATCACATAAGATTTGACTTTATAGGCTAGAACTGAAGTCGCGCCAACTGTTTAACTCAAAATACAGTCACGAAAGTAGCTCTGAAACCGAGCAACGGGATCGACCATAAGCACTACCGTGAAATTACGTACAATTTTCAAATTTCTTGTACTTGCTAACTTTGCGGCCTCGGGCAGCTATGTTACCATGGAGGAACCACACAGGATTTGACGTTATGGGCTAGAACTGAAGTCGCGACAACTGTTTAACTCAAAATACAGTCAAGAAAGTAGCTCTGAAGCCGAGAAACGGGATCGACCATTAGCACTACCGTGAAATTACGTACAATTTTCAAATTTCTTGTACTTGCTAAGTTTGCTACCTCGGGCAGCTATGTTACCATGGAGGAATCACACAAGATTTGACTTTATAGGCTAGAACTGAAGTCGCGCCAACTGTTTAACTCAAAATACAGTCACGAAAGTAGCTCTGAAACCGAGAAACGGGATCGACCATAAGCACTACCGTGAAATTACGTACAATTTTCAAATTTCTTGTACTTGTTAACTTTGCGGCCTCGGGCAGTTATGTTACCATGGAGGAACCACACAGGATTTGACTTTATAGGCTAGAACTGAAGTCGCGCCAACTGCTTAACTCAAAATACAGTCAAGAAAGTAGCTCTGAAGCCGAGAAACGGGATCGACCATTAGCACTACCGTGAAATTACGTACAATTTTCAAATTTCTTGTACTTGCTAACTTTGCTACCTCGGGCAGCTATGTTACCATGGAGGAATCACACAAGATTTGACTTTATAGGCTAGAACTGAAGTCGCGCCAACTGCTTAACTCAAAATGCAGTCAAGAAAGTAGCTCTGAAGCCGAGAAACGGGATCGACCATAAACAACACCGTGAAATTACGTACAATTTTCAAATTTCTTGTACTTGCTAACTTTGCGACCTCGGGCAGATATTTGACTTTATAGGCTAGAACTGAAGTCGCGCCAACTGTTTAACTCAAAATACAGTCACGAAAGTAGCTCTGAAACCGAGAAACGGGATCGACGATAAGCACTACCGTGAAATTACGTACAATTTTCAAATTTCTTGTACTTGCTAACTTTGCGGCCTCGGGCAGCTACGTTACCATTCAGGAACCACACAGGATTTGACTTTATAGCCTAGAACTGAAGTCGCGCCAACTGCTTAACTCAAAATACAGTCAAGAAAGTAGCTTTGAAGCCGAGAAACGGGATCGACCATTAGCACTACCGTGAAATTACGTACAATTTTCAAATTTCTTGTACTTGCTAACTTTGCGACCTCGGGCAGCTATGTTATCATGGAAGAACCACACAAGATTTGACTTTATAGGCTAGAACTGAAGTCGCGCCAACGGCTTAAATCAAAATATGGTCAAGAAAGTAGCTCTGAAGCTGAGAAACAGGATCGACCATAAGCACTACTGTGCAATTACGTACAATTTTCAAATTTCTTGTACTTGCTAATTTTGCGACCTCGGGCAGCTATGTTACCATAGAGGAACCACACAAGATTTAACTTTATAGGCTAGAACTGAAGTCGCGCTAACTGGTTAACTCAAAATACAGTCAAGAAAGTAGCTCTGAAGCTAAGAAACGGGATCGATCATAAGCACTACCGTGAAATTACGTACAATTTTCAAATTTCTTGTACTTGCTAACTTTGCGGCCTCGGGCAGCTATGTTACCATGGAGGAACCACACAAGATTTGACTTTATAGACTAGAACTGAAGTCGCGCCAACTGTTTAACTCAAAATACAGTCAAGAAAATCGCTCTGAAGCCGAGAAACGGCATCGACCATAAGCACTACCATGAAATTACATACAATTTTCAAATTTCTTGTACTTGCTAACTTTGCGACCTCGGGCAGCTATGTTACAATGGAGGAATCACACAAGATTTGACTTTATAGGCTAGAAATGAAGTCGCGCCAACTGTTTAACTCAAAATACAGTCACGAAAGTAGCTCTGAAACCGAGCAACGGGATCGACCATAAGCACTACCGTGAAATTACGTACAATTTTCAAATTTCTTGTACTTGCTAACTTTGCGGCCTCGGGCAGCTATGTTACCATGGAGGAACCACACAGGATTTGACGTTATGGGCTAGAACTGAAGTCGCGACAACTGTTTAACTCAAAATACAGTCAAGAAAGTAGCTCTGAAGCCGAGAAACGGGATCGACCATTAGCACTACCGTGAAATTACGTACAATTTTCAAATTTCTTGTACTTGCTAACTTTGCTACCTCGGGCAGCTATGTTACCATGGAGGAATCACACAAGATTTGACTTTATAGGCTAGAACTGAAGTCGCGCCAACTGTTTAACTCAAAATACAGTCACGAAAGTAGCTCTGAAACCGCGAAACGGGATCGACCATAAGCACTACCGTGAAATTACGTACAATTTTCAAATTTCTTGTACTTGCTAACTTTGCGGCCTCGGGCAGCTATGTTACCATGGAGGAACCACACAGGATTTGACTTTATAGGCTAGAACTGAAGTCGCGCCAACTGCTTAACTCAAAATACAGTCAAGAAAGTAGCTCTGAAGCCGAGAAACGGGATCGACCATTAGCACTACCGTGAAATTACGTACAATTTTCAAATTTCTTGTACTTGCTAACTTTGCTACCTCGGGCAGCTATGTTACCATGGAGGAGTCACACAAGATTTGACTTTATATGCTAGAACTGAAGTCGCGCCAACTGCTTAACTCAAAATGCAGTCAAGAAAGTAGCTCTGAAGCCGAGAAACGGGATCGACCATAAACAACACCGTGAAATTACGTACAATTTTCAAATTTCTTGTACTTGCTAATTTTGCGACCTCGGGCAGCTATGTTACCATGGAGGAATCACACAAGATTTGACTTTATAGGCTAGAACTGAAGTCGCGCCAACTGTTTAACTCAAAATACATTCAAGAAAATAGCTCTGAAGCCGAGAAACGGGATCGACCATTAGCACTACCGTGAAATTACGTACAATTTTCAAATTTCTTGTACTTGCTAACTTTGCGACCTCGGGCAGCTATGTTACCATGGAGGAATCACACAAGATTTGACTTTATAGGCTAGAACTGAAGTCGCGCCAACTGTTTAACTCAAAATACAGTCAAGAAAGTAGCTCTGAAGCCGAGAAACGGGATCGACCATAAGCACTACCGTGCAATTACGTACAATTTTCAAATTTCTTGTACTTGCAAACTTTGCGACCTCGGGCAGCTATGTTACCATGGAGGAATCACACAAGATTTGACTTTATAGGCTAGAACTGAAGTCGCGCCAACTCCTTAAATCAAAATATGGTCAAGAAAGTAGCTCTGAAGCCGAGAAACGGGATCGACCATAAGCACTACAGTGCAATTACGTACAATTTTCAAATTTCTTGTACTTGCAAACTTTGGGGCCTCGGGCAGCTATGTTACCATGGAGGAACCACACAAGATTTGACTTTATAGGCTAGAACTGAAGTCGCGCCAACTGTTTAACTCAAAATACAGTCAAGAAAGTAGCTCTGAAGACGAGAAACGGGATCGGCCATTAGCACTACCGTGAAATTACGTACAATTTTCAAATTTCTTGTACTTGCTAACTTTGCTACCTCGGGCAGCTATGTTACCATGGAGGAGTCACACAAGATTTGACTTTATATGCTAGAACTGAAGTCGCGCCAACTGCTTAACTCAAAATGCAGTCAAGAAAGTAGCTCTGAAGACGAGAAACGGGATCGACCATTAGCACTACCGTGAAATTACGTACAATTTTCAAATTTCTTGTACTTGCTAACTTTGCTACCTCGGGCAGCTATGTTACCATGAGGAATCACGCAAGATTTGACGTTATGGGCTAGAACTGAAGTCGCGACAACTGCTTAACTCAAAATACAGTCAAGAAAATCGCTCTGAAGCCGAGAAACGGCATCGACCATAAGCACTACCATGAAATTACATACAATTTTCAAATTTCTTGTACTTGCTAACTTTGCGACCTCGGGCAGCTATGTTACAATGGAGGAATCACATAAGATTTGACTTTATAGGCTAGAACTGAAGTCGCGCCAACTGCTTAACTCAAAATGCAGTCAAGAAAGTAGCTCTGAAGACGAGAAACGGGATCGACCATTAGCACTACCGTGAAATTACGTACAATTTTCAAATTTCTTGTACTTGCTAACTTTGCTACCTCGGGCAGCTATGTTACCATGAGGAATCACGCAAGATTTGACGTTATGGGCTAGAACTGAAGTCGCGACAACTGCTTAACTCAAAATACAGTCAAGAAAATCGCTCTGAAGCCGAGAAACGGCATCGACCATAAGCACTACCATGAAATTACATACAATTTTCAAATTTCTTGTACTTGCTAACTTTGCGACCTCGGGCAGCTATGTTACAATGGAGGAATCACATAAGATTTGACTTTATAGGCTAGAACTGAAGTCGCGCCAACTGTTTAACTCAAATTCAGTCACGAAAGTAGCTCTGAAACCGAGCAACGGGATCGACCATAAGCACTACCGTGAAATTACGTACAATTTTCAAATTTCTTGTACTTGCTAACTTTGCGGCCTCGGGCAGCTATGTTACCATGGAGGAACCACACAGGATTTGACGTTATGGGCTAGAACTGAAGTCGCGACAACTGTTTAACTCAAAATACAGTCAAGAAAGTAGCTCTGAAGCCGAGAAACGGGATCGACCATTAGCACTACCGTGAAATTACGTACAATTTTCAAATTTCTTGTACTTGCTAACTTTGCTACCTCGGGCAGCTATGTTACCATGGAGGAATCACACAAGATTTGACTTTATAGGCTAGAACTGAAGTCGCGCCAACTGTTTAACTCAAAATACAGTCACGAAAGTAGCTCTGAAACCGAGAAACGGGATCGACCATAAGCACTACCGTGAAATTACGTACAATTTTCAAATTTCTTGTACTTGCTAACTTTGCGGCCTCGGGCAGTTATGTTACCATGGAGGAACCACACAGGATTTGACTTTATAGGCTAGAACTGAAGTCGCGCCAACTGCTTAACTCAAAATACAGTCAAGAAAGTAGCTCTGAAGCCGAGAAACGGGATCGACCATTAGCACTACCGTGAAATTACGTACAATTTTCAAATTTCTTGTACTTGCTAACTTTGCTACCTCGGGCAGCTATGTTACCATGGAGGAATCACACAAGATTTGTCTTTATAGGCTAGACCTGAAGTCGCGCCAACCGCTTAACTCAAAATGCAGTCAAGAAAGTAGCTCTGAAGCCGAGAAACGGGATCGACCATAAACAACACCGTGAAATTACGTACAATTTTCAAAATTCTTGTACTTGCTAACTTTGCGACCTCGGGCAGCTATGTTACCATGGAGGAATCACACAAGATTTGACTTTATAGGCTAGAACTGAAGTCGCGCCAACTGTTTAACTCAAAATACAGTCAAGAAAGTAGCTCTGAAGCCGAGAAACGGGATCGACCATTAGCACTACCGTGAAATTACGTACAATTTTCAAATTTCTTGTACTTGCTAACTTTGCTACCTCGGGCGGCTATGTTACCATGAGGAATCAGACAAGATTTGACTTTATAGGCTAGAACTGAAGTCGCGCCAACTCCTTAAATCAAAATATGGTCAAGAAAGTAGCTCTGAAGCCGAGAAACGGGGATCGACCATAAGCACTACCGTGAAATTACGTACAATTTTCAAATTTCTTGTACTTGCTAAATTTGCGACCTCGGGCAGCTATGTTACCATGGAGGAATCACACAAGATTTGACTTCATAGGCTAGAACTGAAGTCGCGCCAACTGTTTAACTCAAAATACAGTCAAGAAAGTAGCTCTGAAGCCGAGAAACGGGATCGACCATTAGCACTACCGTGAAATTACGTACAATTTTCAAATTTCTTGTACTTGCTAACTTTGCGACCTCGGGCAGCTATGTTACCATGGAGGAATCACACAAGATTTGACTTTATAGGCTAGAACTGAGGTCGCGCCAACTGCTTAACTCAAAATACAGTCAAGAAAGTGGCTCTGAAGCTGAGAAACAGGATCGACCATAAGCACTACTGTGCAATTACGTACAATTTTCAAATTTCTTGTACTTGCTAACTTTGCGACCTCGGGCAGCTATGTTATCATGGAAGAACCACACAAGATTTGACTTTATAGGCTAGAACTGAAGTCGCGCCAACTGCTTAAATCAAAATATGGTCAAGAAAGTAGCTCTGAAGCTGAGAAACAGGATCGACCATAAGCACTACTGTGCAATTACGTACAATTTTCAAATTTCTTGTACTTGCTAATTTTGCGACCTCGGGCAGCTATGTTACCATAGAGGAACCACACAAGATTTAACTTTATAGGCTAGAACTGAAGTCGCGCTAACTGGTTAACTCAAAATACAGTCAAGAAAGTAGCTCTGAAGCTAAGAAACGGGATCGATCATAAGCACTACCGTGAAATTACGTACAATTTTCAAATTTCTTGTACTTGCTAACTTTGCGGCCTCGGGCAGCTATGTTACCATGGAGGAACCACACAAGATTTGACGTTATGGGCTAGAACTGAAGTCGCGACAACTGTTTAACTCAAAATACAGTCAAGAAAGTAGCTCTGAAGCCGAGAAACGGGATCGACCATTAGCACTACCGTGAAATTACGTACAATTTTCAAATTTCTTGTACTTGCTAACTTTGCTACCTCGGGCAGCTATGTTACCATGTAGGAATCACACAAGATTTGACTTTATAGGCTAGAACTGAAGTCGCGCCAACTGTTTAACTCAAAATACAGTCACGAAAGTAGCTCTGAAACCGAGAAACGGGATCGACCATAAGCACTACCGTGAAATTACGTACAATTTTCAAATTTCTTGTACTTGCTAACTTTGCGGCCTCGGGCAGCTATGTTACCATGGAGGAACCACACAGGATTTGACTTTATAGGCTAGAACTGAAGTCGCGCCAACTGCTTAACTCAAAATACAGTCAAGAAAGTAGCTCTGAAGCCGAGAAACGGGATCGACCATTAGCACTACCGTGAAATTACGTACAATTTTCAAATTTCTTGTACTTGCTAACTTTGCTACCTCGGGCAGCTATGTTACCATGGAGGAGTCACACAAGATTTGACTTTATATGCTAGAACTGAAGTCGCGCCAACTGCTTAATTCAAAATGCAGTCAAGAAAGTAGCTCTGAAGCCGAGAAACGGGATCGACCATAAACAACACCGTGAAATTACGTACAATTTTCAAATTTCTTGTACTTGCTAACTTTGCGACCTCGGGCAGCTATGTTACCATGGAGGAATCACACAAGATTTGACTTTATAGGCTAGAACTGAAGTCGCGCCAACTGTTTAACTCAAAATACATTCAAGAAAGTAGCTCTGAAGCCGAGAAACGGGATCGACCATTAGCACTACCGTGAAATTACGTACAATTTTCAAATTTCTTGTACTTGCTAACTTTGCGACCTCGGGCAGCTATGTTACCATGGAGGAATCACACAAGATTTGACTTTATAGGCTAGAACTGAAGTCGCGCCAACTGCTTAACTCAAAATACAGTCAAGAAAGTAGCTCTGAAGCCGAGAAACGGGATCGACCATAAGCACTACCGTGCAACTACGTACAATTTTCAAATTTCTTGTACTTGCAAACTTTGCGACCTCGGGCAGCTATGTTACCATGGAGGAATCACACAAGATTTGACTTTATAGGCTAGAACTGAAGTCGCGCCAACTCCTTAAATCAAAATATGGTCAAGAAAGTAGCTCTGAAGCCGAGAAACGGGATCGACCATAAGCACTACCGTGCAATTACGTACAATTTTCAAATTTCTTGTACTTGCAAATTTTGGGGCCTCGGGCAGTTATGTTACCATGGAGGAACCACACAGGATTTGACTTTATAGGCTAGAACTGAAGTCGCGCCAACTGCTTAACTCAAAATACAGTCAAGAAAGTAGCTCTGAAGCCGAGAAACGGGATCGACCATTAGCACTACCGTGAAATTACGTACAATTTTCAAATTTCTTGTACTTGCTAACTTTGCTACCTCGGGCAGCTATGTTACCATGGAGGAATCACACAAGATTTGTCTTTATAGGCTAGACCTGAAGTCGCGCCAACCGCTTAACTCAAAATGCAGTCAAGAAAGTAGCTCTGAAGCCGAGAAACGGGATCGACCATAAACAACACCGTGAAATTACGTACAATTTTCAAAATTCTTGTACTTGCTAACTTTGCGACCTCGGGCAGCTATGTTACCATGGAGGAATCACACAAGATTTGACTTTATAGGCTAGAACTGAAGTCGCGCCAACTGTTTAACTCAAAATACAGTCAAGAAAGTAGCTCTGAAGCCGAGAAACGGGATCGACCATTAGCACTACCGTGAAATTACGTACAATTTTCAAATTTCTTGTACTTGCTAACTTTGCTACCTCGGGCGGCTATGTTACCATGAGGAATCAGACAAGATTTGACTTTATAGGCTAGAACTGAAGTCGCGCCAACTCCTTAAATCAAAATATGGTCAAGAAAGTAGCTCTGAAGCCGAGAAACGGGGATCGACCATAAGCACTACCGTGAAATTACGTACAATTTTCAAATTTCTTGTACTTGCTAAATTTGCGACCTCGGGCAGCTATGTTACCATGGAGGAATCACACAAGATTTGACTTCATAGGCTAGAACTGAAGTCGCGCCAACTGTTTAACTCAAAATACAGTCAAGAAAGTAGCTCTGAAGCCGAGAAACGGGATCGACCATTAGCACTACCGTGAAATTACGTACAATTTTCAAATTTCTTGTACTTGCTAACTTTGCGACCTCGGGCAGCTATGTTACCATGGAGGAATCACACAAGATTTGACTTTATAGGCTAGAACTGAGGTCGCGCCAACTGCTTAACTCAAAATACAGTCAAGAAAGTGGCTCTGAAGCTGAGAAACAGGATCGACCATAAGCACTACTGTGCAATTACGTACAATTTTCAAATTTCTTGTACTTGCTAACTTTGCGACCTCGGGCAGCTATGTTATCATGGAAGAACCACACAAGATTTGACTTTATAGGCTAGAACTGAAGTCGCGCCAACTGCTTAAATCAAAATATGGTCAAGAAAGTAGCTCTGAAGCTGAGAAACAGGATCGACCATAAGCACTACTGTGCAATTACGTACAATTTTCAAATTTCTTGTACTTGCTAATTTTGCGACCTCGGGCAGCTATGTTACCATAGAGGAACCACACAAGATTTAACTTTATAGGCTAGAACTGAAGTCGCGCTAACTGGTTAACTCAAAATACAGTCAAGAAAGTAGCTCTGAAGCTAAGAAACGGGATCGATCATAAGCACTACCGTGAAATTACGTACAATTTTCAAATTTCTTGTACTTGCTAACTTTGCGGCCTCGGGCAGCTATGTTACCATGGAGGAACCACACAAGATTTGACGTTATGGGCTAGAACTGAAGTCGCGACAACTGTTTAACTCAAAATACAGTCAAGAAAGTAGCTCTGAAGCCGAGAAACGGGATCGACCATTAGCACTACCGTGAAATTACGTACAATTTTCAAATTTCTTGTACTTGCTAACTTTGCTACCTCGGGCAGCTATGTTACCATGTAGGAATCACACAAGATTTGACTTTATAGGCTAGAACTGAAGTCGCGCCAACTGTTTAACTCAAAATACAGTCACGAAAGTAGCTCTGAAACCGAGAAACGGGATCGACCATAAGCACTACCGTGAAATTACGTACAATTTTCAAATTTCTTGTACTTGCTAACTTTGCGGCCTCGGGCAGCTATGTTACCATGGAGGAACCACACAGGATTTGACTTTATAGGCTAGAACTGAAGTCGCGCCAACTGCTTAACTCAAAATACAGTCAAGAAAGTAGCTCTGAAGCCGAGAAACGGGATCGACCATTAGCACTACCGTGAAATTACGTACAATTTTCAAATTTCTTGTACTTGCTAACTTTGCTACCTCGGGCAGCTATGTTACCATGGAGGAGTCACACAAGATTTGACTTTATATGCTAGAACTGAAGTCGCGCCAACTGCTTAATTCAAAATGCAGTCAAGAAAGTAGCTCTGAAGCCGAGAAACGGGATCGACCATAAACAACACCGTGAAATTACGTACAATTTTCAAATTTCTTGTACTTGCTAACTTTGCGACCTCGGGCAGCTATGTTACCATGGAGGAATCACACAAGATTTGACTTTATAGGCTAGAACTGAAGTCGCGCCAACTGTTTAACTCAAAATACATTCAAGAAAGTAGCTCTGAAGCCGAGAAACGGGATCGACCATTAGCACTACCGTGAAATTACGTACAATTTTCAAATTTCTTGTACTTGCTAACTTTGCGACCTCGGGCAGCTATGTTACCATGGAGGAATCACACAAGATTTGACTTTATAGGCTAGAACTGAAGTCGCGCCAACTGCTTAACTCAAAATACAGTCAAGAAAGTAGCTCTGAAGCCGAGAAACGGGATCGACCATAAGCACTACCGTGCAACTACGTACAATTTTCAAATTTCTTGTACTTGCAAACTTTGCGACCTCGGGCAGCTATGTTACCATGGAGGAATCACACAAGATTTGACTTTATAGGCTAGAACTGAAGTCGCGCCAACTCCTTAAATCAAAATATGGTCAAGAAAGTAGCTCTGAAGCCGAGAAACGGGATCGACCATAAGCACTACCGTGCAATTACGTACAATTTTCAAATTTCTTGTACTTGCAAATTTTGGGGCCTCGGGCAGCTATGTTACCATGGAGGAACCACACAAGATTTGACTTTATAGGCTAGAACTGAAGTCGCGCCAACTGTTTAACTCAAAATACAGTCAAGAAAGTAGCTCTGAAGACGAGAAACGGGATCGACCATTAGCACTACCGTGAAATTACGTACAATTTTCAAATTTCTTGTACTTGCTAACTTTGCTACCTCGGGCAGCTATGTTACCATGAGGAATCACGCAAGATTTGACGTTATGGGCTAGAACTGAAGTCGCGACAACTGCTTAACTCAAAATACAGTCAAGAAAATCGCTCTGAAGCCGAGAAACGGCATCGACCATAAGCACTACCATGAAATTACATACAATTTTCAAATTTCTTGTACTTGCTAACTTTGCGACCTCGGGCAGCTATGTTACAATGGAGGAATCACATAAGATTTGACTTTATAGGCTAGAACTGAAGTCGCGCCAACTGTTTAACTCAAAATACAGTCACGAAAGTAGCTCTGAAACCGAGCAACGGGATCGACCATAAGCACTACCGTGAAATTACGTACAATTTTCAAATTTCTTGTACTTGCTAACTTTGCGGCCTCGGGCAGCTATGTTACCATGGAGGAACCACACAGGATTTGACGTTATGGGCTAGAACTGAAGTCGCGACAACTGTTTAATTCAAAATACAGTCAAGAAAGTAGCTCTGAAGCCGAGAAACGGGATCGACCATTAGCACTACCGTGAAATTACGTACAATTTTCAAATTTCTTGTACTTGCTAACTTTGCTACCTCGGGCAGCTATGTTACCATGGAGGAATCACACAAGATTTGACTTTATAGGCTAGAACTGAAGTCGCGCCAACTGTTTAACTCAAATTACAGTCACGAAAGTAGCTCTGAAACCGAGAAACGGGATCGACCATAAGCACTACCGTGAAATTACGTACAATTTTCAAATTTCTTGTACTTGCTAACTTTGCGGCCTCGGGCAGTTATGTTACCATGGAGGAACCACACAGGATTTGACTTTATAGGCTAGAACTGAAGTCGCGCCAACTGCTTAACTCAAAATACAGTCAAGAAAGTAGCTCTGAAGCCGAGAAACGGGATCGACCATTAGCACTACCGTGAAATTACGTACAATTTTCAAATTTCTTGTACTTGCTAACTTTGCTACCTCGGGCAGCTATGTTACCATGGAGGAATCACACAAGATTTGTCTTTATAGGCTAGAACTGAAGTCGCGCCAACCGCTTAACTCAAAATGCAGTCAAGAAAGTAGCTCTGAAGCCGAGAAACGGGATCGACCATAAACAACACCGTGAAATTACGTACAATTTTCAAATTTCTTGTACTTGCTAACTTTGCGACCTCGGGCTGCTATGTTACCATGGAGGAATCACACAAGATTTGACTTTATAGGCTAGAACTGAAGTCGCGCCAACTGTTTAACTCAAAATACAGTCAAGAAAGTAGCTCTGAAGCCGAGAAACGGGATCGACCATTAGCACTACCGTGAAATTACGTACAATTTTCAAATTTCTTGTACTTGCTAACTTTGCTACCTCGGGCGGCTATGTTACCATGAGGAATCAGACAAGATTTGACTTTATAGGCTAGAACTGAAGTCGCGCCAACTCCTTAAATCAAAATATGGTCAAGAAAGTAGCTCTGAAGCCGAGAAACGGGGATCGACCATAAGCACTACCGTGAAATTACGTACAATTTTCAAATTTCTTGTACTTGCTAAATTTGCGACCTCGGGCAGCTATGTTACCATGGAGGAATCACACAAGATTTGACTTCATAGGCTAGAACTGAAGTCGCGCCAACTGTTTAACTCAAAATACAGTCAAGAAAGTAGCTCTGAAGCCGAGAAACGGGATCGACCATTAGCACTACCGTGAAATTACGTACAATTTTCAAATATCTTGTACTTGCTAACTTTGCGACCTCGGACAGCTATGTTACCATGGAGGAATCACACAAGATTTGACTTTATAGGCTAGAACTGAGGTCGCGCCAACTGCTTAACTCAAAATACAGTCAAGAAAGTAGCTCTGAAGCCGAGAAACGGGATCGACCATAAACATTACCGTGAAATTACGTACAATTTTCAAATTTCTTGTACTTGCTAACTTTGCGACCTCGGGCAGCTATGTTATCATGGAGGAACCACACAATATTTGACTTTATAGGCTAGAACTGAAGTCGCGCCCACTGCTTAACTCAAAATACAGTCAAGAAAGTGGCTCTGAAGCTGAGAAACAGGATCGACCATAAGCACTACTGTGCAATTACGTACAATTTTCAAATTTCTTGTACTTGCTAACTTTGCGACCTCGGGCAGCTATGTTATCATGGAAGAACCACACAAGATTTGACTTTATAGGCTAGAACTGAAGTCGCGCCAACTGCTTAAATCAAAATATGGTCAAGAAAGTAGCTCTGAAGCTGAGAAACAGGATCGACCATAAGCACTACTGTGCAATTACGTACAATTTTCAAATTTCTTGTACTTGCTAATTTTGCGACCTCGGGCAGCTATGTTACCATAGAGGAACCACACAAGATTTAACTTTATAGGCTAGAACTGAAGTCGCGCTAACTGGTTAACTCAAAATACAGTCAAGAAAGTAGCTCTGAAGCTAAGAAACGGGATCGATCATAAGCACTACCGTGAAATTACGTACAATTTTCAAATTTCTTGTACTTGCTAACTTTGCGGCCTCGGGCAGCTATGTTACCATGGAGGAACCACACAAGATTTGACTGTATAGACTAGAACTGAAGTCGCGCCAACTGTTTAACTCAAAATACAGTCAAGAAAATCGCTCTGAAGCCGAGAAACGGCATCGACCATAAGCACTACCATGAAATTACATACAATTTTCAAATTTCTTGTACTTGCTAACTTTGCGACCTCGGGCAGCTATGTTACAATGGAGGAATCACACAAGATTTGACTTTATAGGCTAGAACTGAAGTCGCGCCAACTGTTTAACTCAAAATACAGTCACGAAAGTAGCTCTGAAACCGAGCAACGGGATCGACCATAAGCACTACCGTGAAATTACGTACAATTTTCAAATTTCTTGTACTTGCTAACTTTGCGGCCTCGGGCAGCTATGTTACCATGGAGGAACCACACAGGATTTGACGTTATGGGCTAGAACTGAAGTCGCGACAACTGTTTAACTCAAAATACAGTCAAGAAAGTAGCTCTGAAGCCGAGAAACGGGATCGACCATTAGCACTACCGTGAAATTACGTACAATTTTCAAATTTCTTGTACTTGCTAACTTTGCTACCTCGGGCAGCTATGTTACCATGGAGGAATCACACAAGATTTGACTTTATAGGCTAGAACTGAAGTCGCGCCAACTGTTTAACTCAAAATACAGTCACGAAAGTAGCTCTGAAACCGAGAAACGGGATCGACCATAAGCACTACCGTGAAATTACGTACAATTTTCAAATTTCTTGTACTTGCTAACTTTGCGGCCTCGGGCAGCTATGTTACCATGGAGGAGTCACACAAGATTTGACTTTATATGCTAGAACTGAAGTCGCGCCAACTGCTTAACTCAAAATGCAGTCAAGAAAGTAGCTCTGAAGCCGAGAAACGGGATCGACCATAAACAACACCGTGAAATTACGTACAATTTTCAAATTTCTTGTACTTGCTAACTTTGCGACCTCGGGCAGCTATGTTACCATGGAGGAATCACACAAGATTTGACTTTATAGGCTAGAACTGAAGTCGCGCCAACTGTTTAACTCAAAATACATTCAAGAAAGTAGCTCTGAAGCCGAGAAATGGGGTCGACCATTAGCACTACCGTGAAATTACGTACAATTTTCAAATTTCTTGTACTTGCTAACTTTGCGACCTCGGGCAGCTATGTTACCATGGAGGAATCACACAAGATTTGACTTTATAGGCTAGAACTGAAGTCGCGCCAACTGTTTAACTCAAAATACAGTCAAGAAAGTAGCTCTGAAGCCGAGAAACGGGATCGACCATAAGCACTACCGTGCAACTACGTACAATTTTCAAATTTCTTGTACTTGCAAACTTTGCGACCTCGGGCAGCTATGTTACCATGGAGGAATCACACAAGATTTGACTTTATAGGCTAGAACTGAAGTCGCGCCAACTCTTTAAATCAAAATATGGTCAAGAAAGTAGCTCTGAAGCCGAGAAACGGGATCGACCATAAGCACTACCGTGCAATTACGTACAATTTTCAAATTTCTTGTACTTGCAAACTTTGGGGCCTCGGGCAGCTATGTTACCATGGAGGAACCACACAAGATTTGACTTTATAGGCTAGAACTGAAGTCGCGCCAACTGTTTAACTCAAAATACAGTCAAGAAAGTAGCTCTGAAGACGAGAAACGGGATCGACCATTAGCACTACCGTGAAATTACGTACAATTTTCAAATTTCTTGTACTTGCTAACTTTGCTACCTCGGGCAGCTATGTTACCATGAGGAATCACGCAAGATTTGACTTGGGATCGACCATAAGCACTACCGTGAAATTACGTACAATTTTCAAATTTCTTGTACTTGCTAACTTTGCGACCTCGGGCAGCTATGTTACCATGGAGGAATCACACAAGATTTGACTTCATAGGCTAGAACTGAAGTCGCGCCAACTGTTTAACTCAAAATACAGTCAAGAAAGTAGCTCTGAAGCCGAGAAACGGGATCGACCATTAGCACAACCGTGAAATTACGTACAATTTTCAAATTTCTTGTACTTGCTAACTTTGCGACCTCGGGCAGCTATGTTACCATGGAGGAATCACACAAGATTTGACTTTATAGGCTAGAACTGAAGTCGCGCCAACTGTTTAACTCAAAATACAGTCAAGAAAGTAGCTCTGAAGCCGAGAAACGGGATCGACCATAAGCACTACCGTGCAATTACGTACAATTTTCAAATTTCTTGTACTTGCAAACTTTGGGGCCTCGGGCAGCTATGTTACCATGGAGGAACCACACAAGATTTGACTTTATAGGCTAGAACTGAAGTCGCGCCAACTGCTTAAATCAAAATACAGTCAAGAAAGTAGCTCTGAAGCCGAGAAACGGCATCGACCATAAACATTACCGTGAAATTACGTACAATTTTCAAATTTCTTGTACTTGCTAACTTTGCGACCTCGGGCAGCTATGTTATCATGGAGGAACCACACAAGATTTGACTTTATAGGCTAGAACTGAAGTCGCGCCAACTGCTTAACTCAAAATACAGTCAAGAAAGTAGCTCTGAAGCCGAGAAACGGCATCGACCATAAACATTACCGTGAAATTACGTACAATTTTCAAATTTCTTGTACTTGCTAACTTTGCGAATTCGGGCAGCTATGTTATCATGGAGGAACCACACAAGATTTGACTTTATAGGCTAGAACTGAAGTCGCGCCAACTGCTTCACTCAAAATACAGTCAAGAAAGTAGCCCTGAAGCTGAGAAACAGGATCGACCATAAGCACTACTGTGCAATTACGTACAATTTTCAAATTTCTTGTACTTGCTAAATTTGCGACCTCGGGCAGCTACGTTACCATGGAGGAACCACACAACATTTGACTTTATAGGCTAGAACTGTAGTCGCGCCAACTGCTTAACTCAAAATACAGTCAAGAAAGTAGCTCTGAAGCCGAGAAACGTGATCGACCATAAGCACTACCGTGAAATTACGTACAATTTTCAAATTTCTTGTACTTGCTAAATTTGCGATCTCGGGCAGCTATGTTACCATGGAGGAATCACACAAGATTTGACTTTATAGGCTAGAACTGAAGTCGCGCCAACTGTTTAACTCAAAATACAGTCAACAAAGTAGCTCTGAAGCCGAGAAACGGGATCGACCATAAGCACTACCGTGCAATTACGTACAATTTTCAAATGTCTTGTACTTGCAAACTTTGGGGCCTCGGGCAGCTGTGTTACCATGGAGGAACCACACAAGATTTGACTTTATAGGCTAGAACTGAAGTCGCGCCAACTGCCTAAATCAAAATACAGTCAAGAAAGTAGCTCTGAAGCCGAGAAACGGCATCGACCATAAGCACTACCGTGAAATTACGCACAATTTTCAAATTTCTTGTACTTGCAAACTTTGGGGCCTCGGGCAGCTATGTTACCATGGAGGAACCACACAAGATTTGACTTTATAGGCTAGAACTGAAGTCGCGCCAACTGCTTAAATCAAAATACAGTCAAGAAAGTAGCTCTCAAGCCGAGAAACGGCATCGACCATAAGCACTACCGTGAAATTACGTACAATTTTCAAATTTCTTGTACTGCTTACTTTGCGACCTCGGGCAGCTATGTTACCATGGAGGAACCACACAAGATTTGACTTTATAGGCTAGAACTGAAGTCGCGCCAACTGCTTAACTCAAAATACAGTCAAGAAAGTAGCTCTGAAGCCGAGAAACAGGATCGACCATAAGCACTACTGTGCAATTACGTACAATTTTCAAATTTCTTGTACTTGCTAACTTTGCGACCTCGGGCAGCTATGTTATAATGGAGGAATCACACAAGATTTGACTTTATAGGCTAGAACTGAAGTCGCGCCAACTGCTTAAATCAAAATATGGTCAAGAAAGTAGCTCTGAAGCTGAGAAACAGGATCGACCATAAGCACTACTGTGCAATTACGTACAATTTTCAAATTTCTTGTACTTGCTAACTTTGCGGCCTCGGGCAGCTATGTTACCATGGAGGAACCACACAAGATTTGACTGTATAGACTAGAACTGAAGTCGCGCCAACTGTTTAACTCAAAATACAGTCAAGAAAATCGCTCTGAAGCCGAGAAACGGCATCGACCATAAGCACTACCATGAAATTACATACAATTTTCAAATTTCTTGTACTTGCTAACTTTGCGACCTCGGGCAGCTATGTTACAATGGAGGAATCACACAAGATTTGACTTTATAGGCTAGAACTGAAGTCGCGCCAACTGTTTAACTCAAAATACAGTCACGAAAGTAGCTCTGAAACCGAGCAACGGGATCGACCATAAGCACTACCGTGAAATTACGTACAATTTTCAAATTTCTTGTACTTGCTAACTTTGCGGCCTCGGGCAGCTATGTTACCATGGAGGAACCACACAGGATTTAACGTTATGGTCTAGAACTGAAGTCGCGACAACTGTTTAACTCAAAATACAGTCAAGAAAGTAGCTCTGAAGCCGAGAAACGGGATCGACCATTAGCACTACCGTGAAATTACGTACAATTTTCAAATTTCTTGTACTTGCTAACTTTGCTACCTCGGGCAGCTATGTTACCATGGAGGAATCACACAAGATTTGACTTTATAGGCTAGAACTGAAGTCGCGCCAACTGCTGAACTCAAAATAGAGTCAAGAAAGTAGCTCTGAAGCCGAGAAACGGGATCGACCATAAACATTACCGTGAAATTACGTACAATTTTCAAATTTCTTGTACTTGCTAACTTTGCGACCTCGGGCAGCTATGTTATCATCGAGGAACCACACAAGATTTGACTTTATAGGCTAGAACTGAAGTCGCGCCCACTGCTTAACTCAAAATACAGTCAAGAAAGTAGCTCTGAAGCTGAGAAACAGGATCGACCATTAGCACTACCGTGAAATTACGTACAATTTTCAAATTTCTTGTACTTGCTAACTTTGCGACCTCGGGCAGCTATGTTACCATGGAGGAATCACACAAGATTTGACTTTATAGGCTAGAACTGAAGTCGCGCCAACTGTTTAACTCAAAATACAGTCAAGAAAGTAGCTCTGAAGCCGAGAAACGGGATCGACCATAAGCACTACCGTGCAATTACGTACAATTTTCAAATTTCTTGTACTTGCAAACTTTGGGGCCTCGGGCAGCTATGTTACCATGGAGGAACCACACAAGATTTGACTTTATAGGCTAGAACTGAAGTCGCGCCAACTGCTTAAATCAAAATACAGTCAAGAAAGTAGCTCTGAAGCCGAGAAACGGCATCGACCATAAGCACTACCGTGAAATTACGTACAATTTTCAAATTTCTTGTACTGCTTACTTTGCGACCTCGGGCAGCTATGTTACCATGGAGGAACCACACAAGATTTGACTTTTTAGGCTAGAACTGAAGTCGCGCCATAGAGGAACCACACAAGATTTAACTTTATAGGCTAGAACTGAAGTCGCGCCAACTCCTTAAATCAAAATATGGTCAAGAAAGTAGCTCTGAAGCCGAGAAACGGGATCGACCATTAGCACTACCGTGAAATTACGTACAATTTTCAAATTTCTTGTACTTGCTAACTTTGCTACCTCGGGCAGCTATGTTACCATGAGGAATCACACAAGATTTGACTTGGGATCGACCATAAGCACTACCGTGAAATTACGTACAATTTTCAAATTTCTTGTACTTGCTAAATTTGCGACCTCGGGCAGCTACGTTACCATGGAGGAACCACACAACATTTGACTTTATAGGCTAGAACTGAAGTCGCGCCAACTGCCTAACTCAAAATACAGGCAAGAAAGTAGCCCTGAAGCTGAGAAACAGGATCGACCATAAGCACTACTGTGCAATTACGTACAATTTTCAAATTTCTTGTACTTGCTAAATTTGCGACCTCGGGCAGCTACGGTACCATGGAGGAACCACACAACATTTGACTTTATAGGCTAGAACTGAAGTCGCGCCAACTGTTTAACTCAAAATACAGTCACGAAAGTAGCTCTGAAACCGAGCAACGGGATCGACCATAAGCACTACCGTGAAATTACGTACAATTTTCAAATTTCTTGTACTTGCTAACTTTGCGGCCTCGGGCAGCTATGTTACCATGGAGGAACCACACAGGATTTGACGTTATGGGCTAGAACTGAAGTCGCGACAACTGTTTAACTCAAAATACAGTCAAGAAAGTAGCTCTGAAGCCGAGAAACGGGATCGACCATAAGCACTACCGTGAAATTACGTACAATTTTCAAATTTCTTGTACTTGCTAACTTTGCGACCTCGGGCAGCTACGTTACCATGGAGGAACCACACAACATTTGACTTTATAGGCTAGAACTGAAGTCGCGCCAACTGCCTAACTCAAAATACAGTCAAGAAAGTGGCCCTGAAGCTGAGAAACAGGATCGACCATAAGCACTACTGTGCAATTACGTACAATTTGCAAATTTCTTGTACTTGCTAAATTTGCGAAATCGGGCAGCTACGTTACCACGGGGGAACCACACAACATTTGACTTTATAGGCTAGAACTGTAGTCGCGCCAACTGCTTGACTCAAAATACAGTCAAGAAAGTAGCTCTGAAGCCGAGAAACGGGATCGACCATAAGCACTACCGTGAAATTACGTACAATTTTCAAATTTCTTGTACTTGCTAAATTTGCTACCTCGGGTAGCTATGTTACCATGGAGGAATCACACAAGATTTGACTTTATATGCTAGAACTGAAGTCGCGCCAACTGTTTAACTCAAAATACAGTCAACAAAGTAGCTCTGAAGCCGAGAAACGGGATTGACCATAAGCACTACCGTGCAATTACGTACAATTTTCAAATTTCTTGTACATGCAAACTTTGGGGCCTCGGGCAGCTATGTTACCATGGAGGAACCACACAAGATTTGACTTTATAGGCTAGAACTGAAGTCGCGCCAACTGCCTAAATCAAAATACAGTCAAGAAAGTAGCTCTGAAGCCGGGAAACGGCATCGACCATAAGCACTACCGTGAAATTACGTACAATTTTCAAATTTCTTGTACTGCTTACTTTGCGACCTCGGGCAGCTATGTTACCATGGAGGAACCACACAAGATTTGACTTTATAGGCTAGAACTGAAGTCGCGCCAACTGCTGAACTCAAAATAGAGTCAAGAAAGTAGCTCTGAAGCCGAGAAACGGGATCGACCATAAACATTACCGTGAAATTACGTACAATTTTCAAATTTCTTGTACTTGCTAACTTTGCGACCTCGGGCAGCTATGTTATCATCGAGGAACCACACAAGATTTGACTTTATAGGCTAGAACTGAAGTCGCGCCAACTGTTTAACTCAAAATACAGTCAAGAAAGTAGCTCTGAAGCCGAGAAACGGGATCGACCATAAGCACTACCGTGCAATTACGTACAATTTTCAAATTTCTTGTACTTGCAAACTTTGGGGCCTCGGGCAGCTATGTTACCATGGAGGAACCACACAAGATTTGACTTTATAGGCTAGAACTGAAGTCGCGCCAACTGCTTAAATCAAAATACAGTCAAGAAAGTAGCTCTGAAGCCGAGAAACGGCATCGACCATAAGCACTACCGTGAAATTACGTACAATTTTCAAATTTCTTGTACTGCTTACTTTGCGACCTCGGGCAGCTATGTTACCATGGAGGAACCACACAAGATTTGACTTTTTAGGCTAGAACTGAAGTCGCGCCATAGAGGAACCACACAAGATTTAACTTTATAGGCTAGAACTGAAGTCGCGCCAACTCCTTAAATCAAAATATGGTCAAGAAAGTAGCTCTGAAGCCGAGAAACGGGATCGGCCATTAGCACTACCGTGAAATTACGTACAATTTTCAAATTTCTTGTACTTGCTAACTTTGCTACCTCGGGCAGCTATGTTACCATGAGGAATCACACAAGATTTGACTTTTTAGGCTAGAACTGAAGTCGCGCCATAGAGGAACCACACAAGATTTAACTTTATAGGCTAGAACTGTAGTCGCGCCAACTGCTTAACTCAAAATACAGTCAAGAAAGTAGCTCTGAAGCCGAGAAACGGGATCGACCATAAGCACTACAGTGAAATTACGTACAATTTTCAAATTTCTTGTACTTGCTAACTTTGCGACCTCGGGCAGCTATGTTACCATGAGGAATCACACAAGATTTGACTTGGGATCGACCATAAGCACTACCGTGAAATTACGTACAATTTTCAAATTTCTTGTACTTGCTAAATTTGCGACCTCGGGCAGCTATGTTACCATGGAGGAATCACACAAGATTTGACTTTATAGGCTAGAACTGAAGTCGCGCCAACTGTTTAACTCAAAATACAGTCAACAAAGTAGCTCTGAAGCCGAGAAACGGGATCGACCATAAGCACTACCGTGCAATTACGTACAATTTTCAAATTTCTTGTACTTGCAAACTTTGGGGCCTCGGGCAGCTATGTTACCATGGAGGAACCACACAAGATTTGACTTTATAGGCTAGAACTGAAGTCGCGCCAACTGCCTAAATCAAAATACAGTCAAGAAAGTAGCTCTGAAGCCGAGAAACGGCATCGACCATAAGCAATACCGTGAAATTACGTACAATTTTCAAATTTCTTGTACTGCTTACTTTGCGACCTCGGACAGCTATGTTACCATGGAGGAACCACACAAGATTTGACTTTATAGGCTAGAACTGAAGTCGCGCGAACTGCTTAACTCAAAATACAGTCAAGAAAGTAGCTCTGAAGCCGAGAAACGGGATCGACCATAAACATTACCGTGAAATTACGTACAATTTTCAAATTTCTTGTACTTGCTAACTTTGCGACCTCGGGCAGCTATGTTATCATGGAGGAACCACACAAGATTTGACTTTATAGGCTAGAACTGAAGTCGCGCCCACTGCTTAACTCAAAATACAGTCAAGAAAGTAGCTCTGAAGCTGAGAAACAGGATCGACCATTAGCACTACAGTGAAATTACGTACAATTTTCAAATTTCTTGTACTTGCTAACTTTGCGACCTCGGGCAGCTATGTTACCATGGAGGAATCACACAAGATTTGACTTTATAGGCTAGAACTGAAGTCGCGCCAACTGTTTAACTCAAAATACAGTCACGAAAGTAGCTCTGAAACCGAGCAACGGGATCGACCATAAGCACTACCGTGAAATTACGTACAATTTTCAAATTTCTTGTACTTGCTAACTTTGCGACCTCGGGCAGTTACGTTGCCATGGAGGAACCACACAACATTTGACTTTATAGGCTAGAACTGAAGTCGCGCCAACTGCCTAACTCAAAATACAGTCAAGAAAGTAGCCCTGAAGCTGAGAAACAGGATCGACCATAAGCACTACTGTGCAATTACGTACAATTTTCAAATTTCTTGTACTTGCTAAATTTGCGACCTCGGGCAGCTACGTTACCATGGAGGAACCACACAACATTTGACTTTATAGGCTAGAACTGTAGACGCGCCAACTGCTTAACTCAAAATACAGTCAAGAAAGTAGCTCTGAAGCCGAGAAACGGGATCGACCATAAGCACTACCGTGAAATTACGTACAATTTTCAAATTTCTTGTACTTGCTAAATTTGCGACCTCGGGCAGCTATGTTACCATGGAGGAATCACACAAGATTTGACTTTATAGGCTAGAACTGAAGTCGCGCCAACTGTTCAACTCAAAATACAGTCAACAAAGTAGCTCTGAAGCCGAGAAACGGGATCGACCATAAGCACTACCGTGCAATTACGTACAATTTTCAAATTTCTTTACTTGCAAACTTTGGGGCCTCGGGCAGCTATGTTACCATGGAGGAACCACACAAGATTTGACTTTATAGGCTAGAACTGAAGTCGCGCCAACTGCCTAAATCAAAATACAGTCAAGAAAGTAGCTCTGAAGCCGAGAAACGGCATCGACCATAAGCACTACCGTGAAATTACGTACAATTTTCAAATTTCTTGTACTGCTTACTTTGCGACCTATGTTACCATGGAGGAACCACACAAGATTTGACTTTATAGGCTAGAACTGAAGTCGCGCCAACTGCTTAACTCAAAATACAGTCAAGAAGGTAGCTCTGAAGCTGAGAAACGGGATCGACCATAAACATTACCGTGAAATTACGTACAATTTTCAAATTTCTTGTACTTGCTAACTTTGCGACCTCGGGCAGCTATGTTATCATGGAGGAACCACACAAGATTTGACTTTATAGGCTAGACCTGAAGTCGCGCCCACTGCTTAACTCAAAATACAGTCAAGAAAGTAGCTCTGAAGCTGAGAAACAGGATCGACCATTAGCACTACCGTGAAATTACGTACAATTTTCAAATTTCTTGTACTTGCTAACTTTGCGACCTCGGGCAGCTATATTACCATGGAGGAACCACACAAGATTTGACTTTATAGGCTAGAACTGAAGTCGCGCCAACTGCCTAAATCAAAATACAGTCAAGAAAGTAGCTCTGAAGCCGAGAAACGGCATCGACCATAAGCACTACCGTGAAATTACGTACAATTTTCAAATTTCTTGTACTGCTTACTTTGCGACCTCGGGCAGCTATGTTACCATGGAGGAACCACACAAGATTTGACTTTATAGGCTAGAACTGAAGTCGCGCCAACTGCCTAAATCAAAATACAGTCAAGAAAGTAGCTCTGAAGCCGAGAAACGGCATCGACCATAAGCACTACCGTGAAATTACGTACAATTTTCAAATTTCTTGTACTGCTTACTTTGCGACCTCGGGCAGCTATGTTACCATGGAGGAACCACACAAGATTTGACTTTATAGGCTAGAACTGAAGTCGCGCCAACTGCCTAAATCAAAATACAGTCAAGAAAGTAGCTCTGAAGCTGAGAAACAGGATCGACCATTAGCACTACCGTGAAATTACGTACAATTTTCAAATTTCTTGTACTTGCTAACTTTGCGACCTCGGGCAGCTATGTTACCATGGAGGAATCACACAAGATTTGCCTTTATAGGCTAGAACTGAAGTCGCGCCAACTGCCTAAATCAAAATACAGTCAAGAAAGTAGCTCTGAAGCCGAGAAACGGCATCGACCATAAGCACTACCGTGAAATTACGTACAATTTTCAAATTTCTTGTACTGCTTACTTTGCGACCTCGGGCAGCTATGTTACCATGGAGGAATCACACAAGATTTGACTTTATAGGCTAGAACTGAAGTCGCGCCAACTGTTTAACTCAAAATACAGTCACGAAAGTAGCTCTGAAACCGAGCAACGGGATCGACCATAAGCACTACCGTGAAATTACGTACAATTTTCAAATTTCTTGTACTTGCTAACTTTGCGACCTCGGGCAGCTACGTTACCATGGAGGAACCACACAACATTTGACTTTATAGGCTAGAACTGAAGTCGCGCCAACTGCCTAACTCAAAATACAGTCAAGAAAGTAGCCCTGAAGCTGAGAAACAGGATCGACCATAAGCACTACCGTGAAATTACGTACAATTTTCAAATTTCTTGTACTTGCTAACTTTGCGACCTCGGGCAGCTATGTTACCATGGAGGAATCACACAAGATTTGACTTTATAGGCTAGAACTGAAGTCGCGCCAACTGTTTAACTCAAAATACAGTCAAGAAAGTAGCTCTGAAGCCGAGAAACGGGATCGACCATAAGCACTACCGTGCAATTACGTACAATTTTCAAATTTCTTGTACTTGCAAACTTTGGGGCCTCGGGCAGCTATGTTACCATGGAGGAACCACACAAGATTTGACTTTATAGGCTAGAACTGAAGTCGCGCCAACTGCTTAAATCAAAATACAGTCAAGAAAGTAGCTCTGAAGCCGAGAAACGGCATCGACCATAAGCACTACCGTGAAATTACGTACAATTTTCAAATTTCTTGTACTGCTTAGTTTGCGACCTCGGGCAGCTATGTTACCATGGAGGAACCACACAAGATTTGACTTTTTAGGCTAGAACTGAAGTCGCGCCATAGAGGAACCACACAAGATTTAACTTTATAGGCTAGAACTGAAGTCGCGCCAACTCCTTAAATCAAAATATGGTCAAGAAAGTAGCTCTGAAGCCGAGAAACGGGATCGGCCATTAGCACTACCGTGAAATTACGTACAATTTTCAAATTTCTTGTACTTGCTAACTTTGCTACCTCGGGCAGCTATGTTACCATGAGGAATCACACAAGATTTGACTTTTTAGGCTAGAACTGAAGTCGCGCCATAGAGGAACCACACAAGATTTAACTTTATAGGCTAGAACTGTAGTCGCGCCAACTGCTTAACTCAAAATACAGTCAAGAAAGTAGCTCTGAAGCCGAGAAACGGGATCGACCATAAGCACTACCGTGAAATTACGTACAATTTTCAAATTTCTTGTACTTGCTAAATTTGCGACCTCGGGCAGCTATGTTACCATGGAGGAATCACACAAGATTTGACTTTATAGGCTAGAACTGAAGTCGCGCCAACTGTTTAACTCAAAATACAGTCAACAAAGTAGCTCTGAAGCCGAGAAACGGGATCGACCATAAGCACTACCGTGCAATTACGTACAATTTTCAAATTTCTTGTACTTGCAAACTTTGGGGCCTCGGGCAGCTATGTTACCATGGAGGAACCACACAAGATTTGACTTTATAGGCTAGAACTGAAGTCGCGCCAACTGCCTAAATCAAAATACAGTCAAGAAAGTAGCTCTGAAGCCGAGAAACGGCATCGACCATAAGCAATACCGTGAAATTACGTACAATTTTCAAATTTCTTGTACTGCTTACTTTGCGACCTCGGACAGCTATGTTACCATGGAGGAACCACACAAGATTTGACTTTATAGGCTAGAACTGAAGTCGCGCGAACTGCTTAACTCAAAATACAGTCAAGAAAGTAGCTCTGAAGCCGAGAAACGGGATCGACCATAAACATTACCGTGAAATTACGTACAATTTTCAAATTTCTTGTACTTGCTAACTTTGCGACCTCGGGCAGCTATGTTATCATGGAGGAACCACACAAGATTTGACTTTATAGGCTAGAACTGAAGTCGCGCCCACTGCTTAACTCAAAATACAGTCAAGAAAGTAGCTCTGAAGCTGAGAAACAGGATCGACCATTAGCACTACAGTGAAATTACGTACAATTTTCAAATTTCTTGTACTTGCTAACTTTGCGACCTCGGGCAGCTATGTTACCATGGAGGAATCACACAAGATTTGACTTTATAGGCTAGAACTGAAGTCGCGCCAACTGTTTAACTCAAAATACAGTCACGAAAATAGCTCTGAAACCGAGCAACGGGATCGACCATAAGCACTACCGTGAAATTACGTACAATTTTCAAATTTCTTGTACTTGCTAACTTTGCGACCTCGGGCAGCTACGTTACCATGGAGGAACCACACAACATTTGACTTTATAGGCTAGAACTGAAGTCGCGCCAACTGCCTAACTCAAAATACAGTCAAGAAAGTAGCCCTGAAGCTGAGAAACAGGATCGACCATAAGCACTACTGTGCAATTACGTACAATTTTCAAATTTCTTGTACTTGCTAAATTTGCGACCTCGGGCAGCTACGTTACCATGGAGGAACCACACAACATTTGACTTTATAGGCTAGAACTGTAGACGCGCCAACTGCTTAACTCAAAATACAGTCAAGAAAGTAGCTCTGAAGCCGAGAAACGGGATCGACCATAAGCACTACCGTGAAATTACGTACAATTTTCAAATTTCTTGTACTTGCTAAATTTGCGACCTCGGGCAGCTATGTTACCATGGAGGAATCACACAAGATTTGACTTTATAGGCTAGAACTGAAGTCGCGCCAACTGTTCAACTCAAAATACAGTCAACAAAGTAGCTCTGAAGCCGAGAAACGGGATCGACCATAAGCACTACCGTGCAATTACGTACAATTTTCAAATTTCTTGTACTTGCAAACTTTGGGGCCTCGGGCAGTTATGTTACCATGGAGGAACCACACAAGATTTGACTTTATAGGCTAGAACTGAAGTCGCGCCAACTGCCTAAATCAAAATACAGTCAAGAAAGTAGCTCTGAAGCCGAGAAACGGCATCGACCATAAGCACTACCGTGAAATTACGTACAATTTTCAAATTTATTGTACTGCTTACTTTGCGACCTATGTTACCATGGAGGAACCACACAAGATTTGACTTTATAGGCTAGAACTGAAGTCGCGCCAACTGCTTAACTCAAAATACAGTCAAGAAGGTAGCTCTGAAGCTGAGAAACGGGATCGACCATAAACATTACCGTGAAATTACGTACAATTTTCAAATTTCTTGTACTTGCTAACTTTGCGACCTCGGGCAGCTATGTTATCATGGAGGAACCACACAAGATTTGACTTTATAGGCTAGACCTGAAGTCGCGCCCACTGCTTAACTCAAAATACAGTCAAGAAAGTAGCTCTGAAGCTGAGAAACATGATCGACCATTAGCACTACCGTGAAATTACGTACAATTTTCAAATTTCTTGTACTTGCTAACTTTGCGACCTCGGGCAGCTATATTACCATGGAGGAACCACACAAGATTTGACTTTATAGGCTAGAACTGAAGTCGCGCCAACTGCCTAAATCAAAATACAGTCAAGAAAGTAGCTCTGAAGCCGAGAAACGGCATCGACCATAAGCACTACCGTGAAATTACGTACAATTTTCAAATTTCTTGTACTGCTTACTTTGCGACCTCGGGCAGCTATGTTACCATGGAGGAACCACACAAGATTTGACTTTATAGGCTAGAACTGAAGTCGCGCCAACTGCCTAAATCAAAATACAGTCAAGAAAGTAGCTCTGAAGCTGAGAAACAGGATCGACCATTAGCACTACCGTGAAATTACATACAATTTTCAAATTTCTTGTACTTGCTAACTTTGCGACCTCGGGCAGCTATGTTACCATGGAGGAATCACACAAGATTTGCCTTTGTAGGCTAGAACTGAAGTCGCGCCAACTGCCTAAATCAAAATACAGTCAAGAAAGTAGCTCTGAAGCCGAGAAACGGCATCGACCATAAGCACTACCGTGAAATTACGTACAATTTTCAAATTTCTTGTACTGCTTATTTGCGACCTCGGGCAGCTATGTTACCATGGAGGAATCACACAAGATTTGACTTTATAGGCTAGAACTGAAGTCGCGCCAACTGTTTAACTCAAAATACAGTCACGAAAGTAGCTCTGAAACCGAGCAACGGGATCGACCATAAGCACTACCGTGAAATTACGTACAATTTTCTAATTTCTTGTACTTGCTAACTTTGCGACCTCGGGCAGGTACGTTACCATGGAGGAACCACACAACATTTGACTTTATAGGCTAGAACTGAAGTCGCGCCAACTGCCTAACTCAAAATACAGTCAAGAAAGTAGCCCTGAAGCTGAGAAACAGGATCGACCATAAGCACTACCGTGAAATTACGTACAATTTTCAAATTTCTTGTACTTGCTAACTTTGCGACCTCGGGCAGCTATGTTACCATGGAGGAATCACACAAGATTTGACTTTATAGGCTAGAACTGAAGTCGCGCCAACTGTTTAACTCAAAATACAGTCAAGAAAGTAGCTCTGAAGCCGAGAAACGGGATCGACCATAAGCACTACCGTGCAATTACGTACAATTTTCAAATTTCTTGTACTTGCAAACTTTGGGGCCTCGGGCAGCTATGTTACCATGGAGGAACCACACAAGATTTGACTTTATAGGCTAGAACTGAAGTCGCGCCAACTGCTTAAATCAAAATACAGTCAAGAAAGTAGCTCTGAAGCCGAGAAACGGCATCGACCATAAGCACTACCGTGAAATTACGTACAATTTTCAAATTTCTTGTACTTGCTAACTTTGCTACCTCGGGCAGCTATGTTACCATGAGGAATCACACAAGATTTGACTTTTTAGGCTAGAACTGAAGTCGCGCCATAGAGGAACCACACAAGATTTAACTTTATAGGCTAGAACTGTAGTCGCGCCAACTGCTTAACTCAAAATACAGTCAAGAAAGTAGCTCTGAAGCCGAGAAACGGGATCGACCATAAGCACTACCGTGAAATTACGTACAATTTTCAAATTTCTTGTACTTGCTAAATTTGCGACCTCGGGCAGCTATGTTACCATGAGGAATCACACAAGATTTGACTTTTTAGGCTAGAACTGAAGTCGCGCCATAGAGGAACCACACAAGATTTAACTTTATAGGCTAGAACTGTAGTCGCGCCAACTGCTTAACTCAAAATACAGTCAAGAAAGTAGCTCTGAAGCCGAGAAACGGGATCGACCATAAGCACTACCGTGAAATTACGTACAATTTTCAAATTTCTTGTACTTGCTAAATTTGCGACCTCGGGCAGCTATGTTACCATGGAGGAATCACACAAGATTTGACTTTATAGGCTAGAACTGAAGTCGCGCCAACTGTTTAACTCAAAATACAGTCAACAAAGTAGCTCTGAAGCCGAGAAACGGGATCGACCATAAGCACTACCGTGCAATTACGTACAATTTTCAAATTTCTTGTACTTGCAAACTTTGGGGCCTCGGGCAGCTATGTTACCATGGAGGAACCACACAAGATTTGACTTTATAGGCTAGAACTGAAGTCGCGCCAACTGCCTAAATCAAAATACAGTCAAGAAAGTAGCTCTGAAGCCGAGAAACGGCATCGACCATAAGCAATACCGTGAAATTACGTACAATTTTCAAATTTCTTGTACTGCTTACTTTGCGACCTCGGACAGCTATGTTACCATGGAGGAACCACACAAGATTTGACTTTATAGGCTAGAACTGAAGTCGCGCGAACTGCTTAACTCAAAATACAGTCAAGAAAGTAGCTCTGAAGCCGAGAAACGGGATCGACCATAAACATTACCGTGAAATTACGTACAATTTTCAAATTTCTTGTACTTGCTAACTTTGCGACCTCGGGCAGCTATGTTATCATGGAGGAACCACACAAGATTTGACTTTATAGGCTAGAACTGAAGTCGCGCCCACTGCTTAACTCAAAATACAGTCAAGAAAGTAGCTCTGAAGCTGAGAAACAGGATCGACCATTAGCACTACAGTGAAATTACGTACAATTTTCAAATTTCTTGTACTTGCTAACTTTGCGACCTCGGGCAGCTATGTTACCATGGAGGAATCACACAAGATTTGACTTTATAGGCTAGAACTGAAGTCGCGCCAACTGTTTAACTCAAAATACAGTCACGAAAGTAGCTCTGAAACCGAGCAACGGGATCGACCATAAGCACTACCGTGAAATTACGTACAATTTTCAAATTTCTTGTACTTGCTAACTTTGCGACCTCGGGCAGCTACGTTACCATGGAGGAACCACACAACATTTGACTTTATAGGCTAGAACTGAAGTCGCGCCAACTGCCTAACTCAAAATACAGTCAAGAAAGTAGCCCTGAAGCTGAGAAACAGGATCGACCATAAGCACTACTGTGCAATTACGTACAATTTTCAAATTTCTTGTACTTGCTAAATTTGCGACCTCGGGCAGCTACGTTACCATGGAGGAACCACACAACATTTGACTTTATAGGCTAGAACTGTAGACGCGCCAACTGCTTAACTCAAAATACAGTCAAGAAAGTAGCTCTGAAGCCGAGAAACGGGATCGACCATAAGCACTACCGTGAAATTACGTACAATTTTCAAATTTCTTGTACTTGCTAAATTTGCGACCTCGGGCAGCTATGTTACCATGGAGGAATCACACAAGATTTGACTTTATAGGCTAGAACTGAAGTCGCGCCAACTGTTCAACTCAAAATACAGTCAACAAAGTAGCTCTGAAGCCGAGAAACGGGATCGACCATAAGCACTACCGTGCAATTACGTACAATTTTCAAATTTCTTGTACTTGCAAACTTTGGGGCCTCGGGCAGCTATGTTACCATGGAGGAACCACACAAGATTTGACTTTATAGGCTAGAACTGAAGTCGCGCCAACTGCCTAAATCAAAATACAGTCAAGAAAGTAGCTCTGAAGCCGAGAAACGGCATCGACCATAAGCACTACCGTGAAATTACGTACAATTTTCAAATTTCTTGTACTGCTTACTTTGCGACCTATGTTACCATGGAGGAACCACACAAGATTTGACTTTATAGGCTAGAACTGAAGTCGCGCCAACTGCTTAACTCAAAATACAGTCAAGAAGGTAGCTCTGAAGCTGAGAAACGGGATCGACCATAAACATTACCGTGAAATTACGTACAATTTTCAAATTTCTTGTACTTGCTAACTTTGCGACCTCGGGCAGCTATGTTATCATGGAGGAACCACACAAGATTTGACTTTATAGGCTAGAACTGAAGTCGCGCCAACTGCCTAAATCAAAATACAGTCAAGAAAGTAGCTCTGAAGCCGAGAAACGGCATCGACCATAAGCACTACCGTGAAATTACGTACAATTTTCAAATTTCTTGTACTGCTTACTTTGCGACCTCGGGCAGCTATGTTACCATGGAGGAATCACACAAGATTTGACTTTATAGGCTAGAACTGAAGTCGCGCCAACTGTTTAACTCAAAATACAGTCAAGAAAGTAGCTCTGAAGCTGAGAAACAGGATCGACCATTAGCACTACCGTGAAATTACGTACAATTTTCAAATTTCTTGTACTTGCTAACTTTGCGACCTCGGGCAGCTATATTACCATGGAGGAACCACACAAGATTTGACTTTATAGGCTAGAACTGAAGTCGCGCCAACTGCCTAAATCAAAATACAGTCAAGAAAGTAGCTCTGAAGCCGAGAAACGGCATCGACCATAAGCACTACCGTGAAATTACGTACAATTTTCAAATTTCTTGTACTGCTTACTTTGCGACCTCGGGCAGCTATGTTACCATGGAGGAACCACACAAGATTTGACTTTATAGGCTAGAACTGAAGTCGCGCCCACTGCTTAACTCAAAATACAGTCAAGAAAGTAGCTCTGAAGCTGAGAAACAGGATCGACCATTAGCACTACCGTGAAATTACGTACAATTTTCAAATTTCTTGTACTTGCTAACTTTGCGACCTCGGGCAGCTATATTACCATGGAGGAACCACACAAGATTTGACTTTATAGGCTAGAACTGAAGTCGCGCCAACTGCCTAAATCAAAATACAGTCAAGAAAGTAGCTCTGAAGCTGAGAAACGGGATCGACCATAAACATTACCGTGAAATTACGTACAATTTTCAAATTTCTTGTACTGCTTACTTTGCGACCTCGGGCAGCTATATTACCATGGAGGAACCACACAAGATTTGACTTTATAGGCTAGAACTGAAGTCGCGCCAACTGCCTAAATCAAAATACAGTCAAGAAAGTAGCTCTGAAGCTGAGAAACGGGATCGACCATAAACATTACCGTGAAATTACGTACAATTTTCAAATTTCTTGTACTGCTTACTTTGCGACCTCGGGCAGCTATATTACCATGGAGGAACCACACAAGATTTGACTTTATAGGCTAGAACTGAAGTCGCGCCAACTGCCTAAATCAAAATACAGTCAAGAAAGTAGCTCTGAAGCCGAGAAACGGGATCGACCATAAGCACTACCGTGAAATTACGTACAATTTTCAAATTTCTTGTACTTGCTAACTTTGCGACCTCGGGCAGCTACGTTACCATGGAGGAACCACACAAGATTTGACTTTTTAGGCTAGAACTGAAGTCGCGCCATAGAGGAACCACACAAGATTTAACTTTATAGGCTAGAACTGTAGTCGCGCCCACTGCTTAACTCAAAATACAGTCAAGAAAGTAGCTCTGAAGCTGAGAAACAGGATCGACCATTAGCACTACCGTGAAATTACGTACAATTTTCAAATTTCTTGTACTTGCTAACTTTGCGACCTCGGGCAGCTATATTACCATGGAGGAACCACACAAGATTTGACTTTATAGGCTAGAACTGAAGTCGCGCCAACTGCCTAAATCAAAATACAGTCAAGAAAGTAGCTCTGAAGCCGAGAAACGGCATCGACCATAAGCACTACCGTGAAATTACGTACAATTTTCAAATTTCTTGTACTGCTTACTTTGCGACCTCGGGCAGCTATGTTACCATGGAGGAACCACACAAGATTTGACTTTATAGGCTAGAACTGAAGTCGCGCCAACTGCCTAAATCAAAATACAGTCAAGAAAGTAGCTCTGAAGCCGAGAAACGGCATCGACCATAAGCACTACCGTGAAATTACGTACAATTTTCAAATTTCTTGTACTGCTTACTTTGCGACCTCGGGCAGCTATGTTACCATGGAGGAACCACACAAGATTTGACTTTATAGGCTAGAACTGAAGTCGCGCCAACTGCTTAACTCAAAATACAGTCAAGAAAGTAGCTCTGAAGCTGAGAAACGGGATCGACCATAAACATTACCGTGAAATTACGTACAATTTTCAAATTTCTTGTACTTGCTAACTTTGCGACCTCGGGCAGCTATGTTACCATGGAGGAACCACACAAGATTTGACTTTATAGGCTAGAACTGAAGTCGCGCCAACTGCCTAAATCAAAATACAGTCAAGAAAGTAGCTCTGAAGCTGAGAAACAGGATCGACCATTAGCACTACCGTGAAATTACGTACAATTTTCAAATTTCTTGTACTTGCTAACTTTGCGACCTCGGGCAGCTATGTTACCATGGAGGAATCACACAAGATTTGCCTTTATAGGCTAGAACTGAAGTCGCGCCAACTCCCTAAATCAAAATACAGTCAAGAAAGTAGCTCTGAAGCCGAGAAACGGCATCGACCATAAGCACTACCGTGAAATTACGTACAATTTTCAAATTTCTTGTACTGCTTACTTTGCGACCTCGGGCAGCTATGTTACCATGGAGGAATCACACAAGATTTGACTTTATAGGCTAGAACTGAAGTCGCGCCAACTGTTTAACTCAAAATACAGTCACGAAAGTAGCTCTGAAACCGAGCAACGGGATCGACCATAAGCACTACCGTGAAATTACGTACAATTTTCAAATTTCTTGTACTTGCTAACTTTGCGACCTCGGGCAGCTACGTTACCATGGAGGAACCACACAACATTTGACTTTATAGGCTAGAACTGAAGTCGCGCCAACTGCCTAACTCAAAATACAGTCAAGAAAGTAGCCCTGAAGCTGAGAAACAATATCGACCATAAGCACTACTGTGCAATTACGTACAATTTTCAAATTTCTTGTACTTGCTAAATTTGCGACCTCGGGCAGCTACGTTACCATGGAGGAACCACACAACATTTGACTTTATAGGCTAGAACTGTAGTCGCGCCAACTGCTTAACTCAAAATACAGTCAAGAAAGTAGCTCTGAAGCCGAGAAACGGGATCGACCATAAGCACTACCGTGAAATTACGTACAATTTTCAAATTTCTTGTACTTGCTAAATTTGCGACCTCGGGCACCTATGTTACCATGGAGGAATCACACAAGATTTGACTTTATAGGCTAGAACTGAAGTCGCGCCAACTGTTTAACTCAAAATACAGTCAACAAAGTAGCTCTGAAGCCGAGAAACGGGATCGACCATAAGCACTACCGTGCAATTACGTACAATTTTCAAATTTCTTGTACTTGCAAACTTTGGGGCCTCGGGCAGCTATGTTACCATGGAGGAACCACACAAGATTTGACTTTATAGGCTAGAACTGAAGTCGCGCCAACTGCCTAAATCAAAATACAGTCAAGAAAGTAGCTCTGAAGCCGAGAAACGGCATCGACCATAAGCACTACCGTGAAATTACGTACAATTTTCAAATTTCTTGTACTGCTTACTTTGCGACCTCGGGCAGCTATGTTACCATGGAGGAACCACACAAGATTTGACTTTATAGGCTAGAACTGAAGTCGCGCCAACTGCTTAACTCAAAATACAGTCAAGAAAGTAGCTCTGAAGCCGAGAAACGGGATCGACCATAAACATTACCGTGAAATTACGTACAATTTTCAAATTTCTTGTACTTGCTAACTTTGCGACCTCGGGCAGCTACGTTACCATGGAGGAACCACACAACATTTGACTTTATAGGCTAGAACTGAAGTCGCGCCAACTGCCTAACTCAAAATACAGTCAAGAAAGTAGCCCTGAAGCTGAGAAACAGGATCGACCATAAGCACTACTGTGCAATTACGTACAATTTTCAAATTTCTTGTACTTGTTAAATTTGCGACCTCGGGCAGCTACGTTACCATGGAGGAACCACACAACATTTGACTTTATAGGCTAGAACTGTAGTCGCGCCAACTGCTTAACTCAAAATACAGTCAAGAAAGTAGCTCTGAAGCCGAGAAACGGGATCGACCATAAGCACTACCGTGCAATTACGTACAATTTTCAAATTTCTTGTACTTGCAAACTTTGGGGCCTCGGGCAGCTATGTTACCATGGAGGAACCACACAAGATTTGACTTTATAGGCTAGAACTGAAGTCGCGCCAACTGCCTAAATCAAAATACAGTCAAGAAAGTAGCTCTGAAGCCGAGAAACGGGATCGACCATAAGCACTACCGTGCAATTACGTACAATTTTCAAATTTCTTGTACTTGCACACTTTGGGGCCTCGGGCAGCTATGTTACCATGGAGGAACCACACAAGATTTGACTTTATAGGCTAGAACTGAAGTCGCGCCAACTGCCTAAATCAAAATACAGTCAAGAAAGTAGCTCTGAAGCCGAGAAACGGCATCGACCATAAGCACTACCGTGAAATTACGTACAATTTTCAAATTTCTTGTACTGCTTACTTTGCGACCTCGGGCAGCTATGTTACCATGGAGGAACCACACAAGATTTGACTTTATAGGCTAGAACTGAAATCGCGCCAACTGCTTAACTCGAAATACAGTCAAGAAAGTAGCTCTGAAGCCGAGAAACGGGATCGACCATAAACATTACCGTGAAATTACGTACAATTTTCAAATTTCTTGTACTTGCTAACTTTGCGACCTCGGGCAGCTATGTTATCATGGAGGAACCACACAAGATTTGACTTTATAGGCTAGAACTGAAGTCGCGCCCACTGCTTAACTCAAAATACAGTCAAGAAAGTAGCTCTGAAGCTGAGAAACAGGATCGACCATTAGCACTACCGTGAAATTACGTACAATTTTCAAATTTCTTGTACTTGCTAACTTTGCGACCTCGGGCAGCTATGTTACCATGGAGGAATCACACAAGATTTGACTTTATAGGCTAGAACTGAAGTCGCGCCAACTGTTTAACTCAAAATACAGTCACGAAAGTAGCTCTGAAACCGAGCAACGGGATCGACCATAAGCACTACCGTGAAATTACGTACAATTTTCAAATTTCTTGTACTTGCTAACTTTGCGACCTCGGGCAGCTACGTTACCATGGAGGAACCACACAACATTTGACTTTATAGGCTAGAACTGAAGTCGCGCCAACTGCCTAACTCAAAATACAGTCAAGAAAGTAGCCCTGAAGCTGAGAAACAGGATCGACCATAAGCACTACTGTGCAATTACGTACAATTTTCAAATTTCTTGTACTTGCTAAATTTGCGACCTCGGGCAGCTACGTTACCATGGAGGAACCACACAACATTTGACTTTATAGGCTAGAACTGTAGTCGCGCCAACTGCTTAACTCAAAATACAGTCAAGAAAGTAGCTCTGAAGCCGAGAAACGGGATCGACCATAAGCACTACCGTGAAATTACGTACAATTTTCAAATTTCTTGTACTTGCTAAATTTGCGACCTCGGGCAGCTATGTTACCATGGAGGAATCACACAAGATTTGACTTTATAGGCTAGAACTGAAGTCGCGCCAACTGTTTAACTCAAAATACAGTCAACAAAGTAGCTCTGAAGCCGAGAAACGGGATCGACCATAAGCACTACCGTGCAATTACGTACAATTTTCAAATTTCTTGTACTTGCAAACTTTGGGGCCTCGGGCAGCTATGTTACCATGGAGGAACCACACAAGATTTGACTTTATAGGCTAGAACTGAAGTCGCGCCAACTGCCTAAATCAAAATACAGTCAAGAAAGTAGCTCTGAAGCCGAGAAACGGCATCGACCATAAGCACTACCGTGAAATTACGTACAATTTTCAAATTTCTTGTACTGCTTACTTTGCGACCTCGGGCAGCTATGTTACCATGGAGGAACCACACAAGATTTGATTTTATAGGCTAGAACTGAAGTCGCGCCAACTGCTTAACTCAAAATACAGTCAAGAAAGTAGCTCTGAAGCCGAGAAACGGGATCGACCATAAACATTACCGTGAAATTACGTACAATTTTCAAATTTCTTGTACTTGCTAACTTTGCGACCTCGGGCAGCTATGTTATCATGGAGGAACCACACAAGATTTGACTTTATAGGCTAGAACTGAAGTCGCGCCAACTGCCTAAATCAAAATACAGTCAAGAAAGTAGCTCTGAAGCCGAGAAACGGCATCGACCATAAGCACTACCGTGAAATTACGTACAATTTTCAAATTTCTTGTACTGCTTACTTTGCGACCTCGGGCAGCTATGTTACCATGGAGGAATCACACAAGATTTGACTTTATAGGCTAGAACTGAAGTCGCGCCAACTGTTTAACTCAAAATACAGTCAAGAAAGTAGCTCTGAAGCTGAGAAACGGGATCGACCATAAGCACTACCGTGAAATTACGTACAATTTTCAAATTTCTTGTACTGCTTACTTTGCGACCTCGGGCAGCTATGTTACCATGGAGGAACCACACAAGATTTGACTTTATAGGCTAGAACTGAAGTCGCGCCAACTGCTTAACTCAAAATACAGTCAAGAAAGTAGCTCTGAAGCTGAGAAACGGGATCGACCATAAACATTACCGTGAAATTACGTACAATTTTCAAATTTCTTGTACTTGCTAACTTTGCGACCTCGGGCAGCTATGTTATCATGGAGGAACCACACAAGATTTGACTTTATAGGCTAGAACTGAAGTCGCGCCAACTGCCTAAATCAAAATACAGTCAAGAAAGTAGCTCTGAAGCCGAGAAACGGCATCGACCATAAGCACTACCGTGAAATTACGTACAATTTTCAAATTTCTTGTACTGCTTACTTTGCGACCTCGGGCAGCTATGTTACCATGGAGGAATCACACAAGATTTGACTTTATAGGCTAGAACTGAAGTCGCGCCAACTGTTTAACTCAAAATACAGTCAACAAAGTAGCTCTGAAGCCGAGAAACGGGATCGACCATAAGCACTACCGTGCAATTACGTACAATTTTCAAATTTCTTGTACTTGCAAACTTTGGGGCCTCGGGCAGCTATGTTACCATGGAGGAACCACACAAGATTTGACTTTATAGGCTAGAACTGAAGTCGCGCCAACTGCCTAAATCAAAATACAGTCAAGAAAGTAGCTCTGAAGCCGAGAAACGGCATCGACCATAAGCACTACCGTGAAATTACGTACAATTTTCAAATTTCTTGTACTGCTTACTTTGCGACCTCGGGCAGCTATGTTACCATGGAGGAACCACACAAGATTTGATTTTATAGGCTAGAACTGAAGTCGCGCCAACTGCTTAACTCAAAATACAGTCAAGAAAGTAGCTCTGAAACCGAGCAACGGGATCGACCATAAGCACTACCGTGAAATTACGTACAATTTTCAAATTTCTTGTACTTGCTAACTTTGCGACCTCGGGCAGCTACGTTACCATGGAGGAACCACACAACATTTGACTCTATAGGCTAGAACTGAAGTCGCGCCAACTGCCTAACTCAAAATACAGTCAAGAAAGTAGCCCTGAAGCTGAGAAACAGGATCGACCATAAGCACTACCGTGAAATTACGTACAATTTTCAAATTTCTTGTACTTGCTAAATTTGCGACCTCGGGCAGCTATGTTACCATGGAGGAATCACACAAGATTTGACTTTATAGGCTAGAACTGAAGTCGCGCCAACTGTTTAACTCAAAATACAGTCAACAAAGTAGCTCTGAAGCCGAGAAACGGGATCGACCATAAACATTACCGTGAAATTACGTACAATTTTCAAATTTCTTGTACTTGCTAACTTTGCGACCTCGGGCAGCTATGTTATCATGGAGGAACCACACAAGATTTGACTTTATAGGCTAGAACTGAAGTCGCGCCAACTGCCTAAATCAAAATACAGTCAAGAAAGTAGCTCTGAAGCCGAGAAACGGCATCGACCATAAGCACTACCGTGAAATTACGTACAATTTTCAAATTTCTTGTACTGCTTACTTTGCGACCTCGGGCAGCTATGTTACCATGGAGGAATCACACAAGATTTGACTTTATAGGCTAGAACTGAAGTCGCGCCAACTGTTTAACTCAAAATACAGTCACGAAAGTAGCTCTGAAACCGAGCAACGGGATCGACCATAAGCACTACCGTGAAATTACGTACAATTTTCAAATTTCTTGTACTTGCTAACTTTGCGACCTCGGGCAGCTACGTTACCATGGAGGAACCACACAACATTTGACTCTATAGGCTAGAACTGAAGTCGCGCCAACTGCCTAACTCAAAATACAGTCAAGAAAGTAGCCCTGAAGCTGAGAAACAGGATCGACCATAAGCACTACCGTGAAATTACGTACAATTTTCAAATTTCTTGTACTTGCTAAATTTGCGACCTCGGGCAGCTATGTTACCATGGAGGAATCACACAAGATTTGACTTTATAGGCTAGAACTGAAGTCGCGCCAACTGTTTAACTCAAAATACAGTCAACAAAGTAGCTCTGAAGCCGAGAAACGGGATCGACCATAAGCACTACCGTGCAATTACGTACAATTTTCAAATTTCTTGTACTTGCAAACTTTGGGGCCTCGGGCAGCTATGTTACCATGGAGGAACCACACAAGATTTGACTTTATAGGCTAGAACTGAAGTCGCGCCAACTGCTTAACTCAAAATACAGTCAAGAAGGTAGCTCTGAAGCTGAGAAACGGGATCGACCATAAACATTACCGTGAAATTACATACAATTTTCAAATTTCTTGTACTTGCTAACATTGCGACCTCGGGCAGCTATGTTATCATGGAGGAATCACACAAGATTTGACTTTATAGGCTAGAACTGAAGTCGCGCCAACTGTTTAACTCAAAATACAGTCAACAAAGTAGCTCTGAAGCCGAGAAACGGGATCGACCATAAACATTACCGTGAAATTACGTACAATTTTCAAATTTCTTGTACTGCTTACTTTGCGACCTCGGGCAGCTATATTACCATGGAGGAACCACACAAGATTTGACTTTATAGGCTAGAACTGAAGTCGCGCCAACTGCCTAAATCAAAATACAGTCAAGAAAGTAGCTCTGAAGCTGAGAAACGGGATCGACCATAAACATTACCGTGAAATTACGTACAATTTTCAAATTTCTTGTACTTGCTAACTTTGCGACCTCGGGCAGCTACGTTACCATGGAGGAACCACACAACATTTGACTCTATAGGCTAGAACTGAAGTCGCGCCAACTGCCTAACTCAAAATACAGTCAAGAAAGTAGCCCTGAAGCTGAGAAACAGGATCGACCATAAGCACTACCGTGAAATTACGTACAATTTTCAAATTTCTTGTACTTGCTAAATTTGCGACCTCGGGCAGCTATGTTACCATGGAGGAATCACACAAGATTTGACTTTATAGGCTAGAACTGAAGTCGCGCCAACTGTTTAACTCAAAATACAGTCAACAAAGTAGCTCTGAAGCCGAGAAACGGGATCGACCATAAGCACTACCGTGCAATTACGTACAATTTTCAAATTTCTTGTACTTGCAAACTTTGGGGCCTCGGGCAGCTATGTTACCATGGAGGAACCACACAAGATTTGACTTTATAGGCTAGAACTGAAGTCGCGCCAACTGCTTAACTCAAAATACAGTCAAGAAGGTAGCTCTGAAGCTGAGAAACGGGATCGACCATAAACATTACCGTGAAATTACATACAATTTTCAAATTTCTTGTACTTGCTAACATTGCGACCTCGGGCAGCTATGTTATCATGGAGGAATCACACAAGATTTGACTTTATAGGCTAGAACTGAAGTCGCGCCAACTGTTTAACTCAAAATACAGTCAACAAAGTAGCTCTGAAGCCGAGAAACGGGATCGACCATAAACATTACCGTGAAATTACGTACAATTTTCAAATTTCTTGTACTGCTTACTTTGCGACCTCGGGCAGCTATATTACCATGGAGGAACCACACAAGATTTGACTTTATAGGCTAGAACTGAAGTCGCGCCAACTGCCTAAATCAAAATACAGTCAAGAAAGTAGCTCTGAAGCCGAGAAACGGGATCGACCATAAGCACTACCGTGAAATTACGTACAATTTTCAAATTTCTTGTACTTGCTAACTTTGCGACCTCGGGCAGCTACGTTACCATGGAGGAACCACACAAGATTTGACTTTTTAGGCTAGAACTGAAGTCGCGCCATAGAGGAACCACACAAGATTTAACTTTATAGGCTAGAACTGTAGTCGCGCCCACTGCTTAACTCAAAATACAGTCAAGAAAGTAGCTCTGAAGCTGAGAAACAGGATCGACCATTAGCACTACCGTGAAATTACGTACAATTTTCAAATTTCTTGTACTTGCTAACTTTGCGACCTCGGGCAGCTATATTACCATGGAGGAACCACACAAGATTTGACTTTATAGGCTAGAACTGAAGTCGCGCCAACTGCCTAAATCAAAATACAGTCAAGAAAGTAGCTCTGAAGCCGAGAAACGGCATCGACCATAAGCACTACCGTGAAATTACGTACAATTTTCAAATTTCTTGTACTGCTTACTTTGCGACCTCGGGCAGCTATGTTACCATGGAGGAACCACACAAGATTTGACTTTATAGGCTAGAACTGAAGTCGCGCCAACTGCCTAAATCAAAATACAGTCAAGAAAGTAGCTCTGAAGCCGAGAAACGGCATCGACCATAAGCACTACCGTGAAATTACGTACAATTTTCAAATTTCTTGTACTGCTTACTTTGCGACCTCGGGCAGCTATGTTACCATGGAGGAACCACACAAGATTTGACTTTATAGGCTAGAACTGAAGTCGCGCCAACTGCTTAACTCAAAATACAGTCAAGAAAGTAGCTCTGAAGCTGAGAAACGGGATCGACCATAAACATTACCGTGAAATTACGTACAATTTTCAAATTTCTTGTACTTGCTAACTTTGCGACCTCGGGCAGCTATGTTACCATGGAGGAACCACACAAGATTTGACTTTATAGGCTAGAACTGAAGTCGCGCCAACTGCCTAAATCAAAATACAGTCAAGAAAGTAGCTCTGAAGCCGAGAAACGGCATCGACCATAAGCACTACCGTGAAATTACGTACAATTTTCAAATTTCTTGTACTGCTTACTTTGCGAC
Organism: Merodon equestris; assembly: GCA_958301585.1. NCBI lineage: Eukaryota > Metazoa > Arthropoda > Insecta > Diptera > Syrphidae > Merodon > Merodon equestris. The sequence goes on from OY284416.1 coordinate 50,566,640, forward strand.
CTCGGGCAGCTATGTTACCATGGAGGAATCACACAAGATTTGACTTTATAGGCTAGAACTGAAGTCGCGCCAACTGTTTAACTCAAAATACAGTCACGAAAGTAGCTCTGAAACCGAGCAACGGGATCGACCATAAGCACTACCGTGAAATTACGTACAATTTTCAAATTTCTTGTACTTGCTAACTTTGCGACCTCGGGCAGCTACGTTACCATGGAGGAACCACACAACATTTGACTTTATAGGCTAGAACTGAAGTCGCGCCAACTGCCTAACTCAAAATACAGTCAAGAAAGTAGCCCTGAAGCTGAGAAACAATATCGACCATAAGCACTACTGTGCAATTACGTACAATTTTCAAATTTCTTGTACTTGCTAAATTTGCGACCTCGGGCAGCTACGTTACCATGGAGGAACCACACAACATTTGACTTTATAGGCTAGAACTGTAGTCGCGCCAACTGCTTAACTCAAAATACAGTCAAGAAAGTAGCTCTGAAGCCGAGAAACGGGATCGACCATAAGCACTACCGTGAAATTACGTACAATTTTCAAATTTCTTGTACTTGCTAAATTTGCGACCTCGGGCACCTATGTTACCATGGAGGAATCACACAAGATTTGACTTTATAGGCTAGAACTGAAGTCGCGCCAACTGTTTAACTCAAAATACAGTCAACAAAGTAGCTCTGAAGCCGAGAAACGGGATCGACCATAAGCACTACCGTGCAATTACGTACAATTTTCAAATTTCTTGTACTTGCAAACTTTGGGGCCTCGGGCAGCTATGTTACCATGGAGGAACCACACAAGATTTGACTTTATAGGCTAGAACTGAAGTCGCGCCAACTGCCTAAATCAAAATACAGTCAAGAAAGTAGCTCTGAAGCCGAGAAACGGCATCGACCATAAGCACTACCGTGAAATTACGTACAATTTTCAAATTTCTTGTACTGCTTACTTTGCGACCTCGGGCAGCTATGTTACCATGGAGGAACCACACAAGATTTGACTTTATAGGCTAGAACTGAAGTCGCGCCAACTGCTTAACTCAAAATACAGTCAAGAAAGTAGCTCTGAAGCCGAGAAACGGGATCGACCATAAACATTACCGTGAAATTACGTACAATTTTCAAATTTCTTGTACTTGCTAACTTTGCGACCTCGGGCAGCTACGTTACCATGGAGGAACCACACAACATTTGACTTTATAGGCTAGAACTGAAGTCGCGCCAACTGCCTAACTCAAAATACAGTCAAGAAAGTAGCCCTGAAGCTGAGAAACAGGATCGACCATAAGCACTACTGTGCAATTACGTACAATTTTCAAATTTCTTGTACTTGTTAAATTTGCGACCTCGGGCAGCTACGTTACCATGGAGGAACCACACAACATTTGACTTTATAGGCTAGAACTGTAGTCGCGCCAACTGCTTAACTCAAAATACAGTCAAGAAAGTAGCTCTGAAGCCGAGAAACGGGATCGACCATAAGCACTACCGTGCAATTACGTACAATTTTCAAATTTCTTGTACTTGCAAACTTTGGGGCCTCGGGCAGCTATGTTACCATGGAGGAACCACACAAGATTTGACTTTATAGGCTAGAACTGAAGTCGCGCCAACTGCCTAAATCAAAATACAGTCAAGAAAGTAGCTCTGAAGCCGAGAAACGGGATCGACCATAAGCACTACCGTGCAATTACGTACAATTTTCAAATTTCTTGTACTTGCAAACTTTGGGGCCTCGGGCAGCTATGTTACCATGGAGGAACCACACAAGATTTGACTTTATAGGCTAGAACTGAAGTCGCGCCAACTGCCTAAATCAAAATACAGTCAAGAAAGTAGCTCTGAAGCCGAGAAACGGCATCGACCATAAGCACTACCGTGAAATTACGTACAATTTTCAAATTTCTTGTACTGCTTACTTTGCGACCTCGGGCAGCTATGTTACCATGGAGGAACCACACAAGATTTGACTTTATAGGCTAGAACTGAAATCGCGCCAACTGCTTAACTCGAAATACAGTCAAGAAAGTAGCTCTGAAGCCGAGAAACGGGATCGACCATAAACATTACCGTGAAATTACGTACAATTTTCAAATTTCTTGTACTTGCTAACTTTGCGACCTCGGGCAGCTATGTTATCATGGAGGAACCACACAAGATTTGACTTTATAGGCTAGAACTGAAGTCGCGCCCACTGCTTAACTCAAAATACAGTCAAGAAAGTAGCTCTGAAGCTGAGAAACAGGATCGACCATTAGCACTACCGTGAAATTACGTACAATTTTCAAATTTCTTGTACTTGCTAACTTTGCGACCTCGGGCAGCTATGTTACCATGGAGGAATCACACAAGATTTGACTTTATAGGCTAGAACTGAAGTCGCGCCAACTGTTTAACTCAAAATACAGTCACGAAAGTAGCTCTGAAACCGAGCAACGGGATCGACCATAAGCACTACCGTGAAATTACGTACAATTTTCAAATTTCTTGTACTTGCTAACTTTGCGACCTCGGGCAGCTACGTTACCATGGAGGAACCACACAACATTTGACTTTATAGGCTAGAACTGAAGTCGCGCCAACTGCCTAACTCAAAATACAGTCAAGAAAGTAGCCCTGAAGCTGAGAAACAGGATCGACCATAAGCACTACTGTGCAATTACGTACAATTTTCAAATTTCTTGTACTTGCTAAATTTGCGACCTCGGGCAGCTACGTTACCATGGAGGAACCACACAACATTTGACTTTATAGGCTAGAACTGTAGTCGCGCCAACTGCTTAACTCAAAATACAGTCAAGAAAGTAGCTCTGAAGCCGAGAAACGGGATCGACCATAAGCACTACCGTGAAATTACGTACAATTTTCAAATTTCTTGTACTTGCTAAATTTGCGACCTCGGGCAGCTATGTTACCATGGAGGAATCACACAAGATTTGACTTTATAGGCTAGAACTGAAGTCGCGCCAACTGTTTAACTCAAAATACAGTCAACAAAGTAGCTCTGAAGCCGAGAAACGGGATCGACCATAAGCACTACCGTGCAATTACGTACAATTTTCAAATTTCTTGTACTTGCAAACTTTGGGGCCTCGGGCAGCTATGTTACCATGGAGGAACCACACAAGATTTGACTTTATAGGCTAGAACTGAAGTCGCGCCAACTGCCTAAATCAAAATACAGTCAAGAAAGTAGCTCTGAAGCCGAGAAACGGCATCGACCATAAGCACTACCGTGAAATTACGTACAATTTTCAAATTTCTTGTACTGCTTACTTTGCGACCTCGGGCAGCTATGTTACCATGGAGGAACCACACAAGATTTGATTTTATAGGCTAGAACTGAAGTCGCGCCAACTGCTTAACTCAAAATACAGTCAAGAAAGTAGCTCTGAAGCCGAGAAACGGGATCGACCATAAACATTACCGTGAAATTACGTACAATTTTCAAATTTCTTGTACTTGCTAACTTTGCGACCTCGGGCAGCTATGTTATCATGGAGGAACCACACAAGATTTGACTTTATAGGCTAGAACTGAAGTCGCGCCAACTGCCTAAATCAAAATACAGTCAAGAAAGTAGCTCTGAAGCCGAGAAACGGCATCGACCATAAGCACTACCGTGAAATTACGTACAATTTTCAAATTTCTTGTACTGCTTACTTTGCGACCTCGGGCAGCTATGTTACCATGGAGGAATCACACAAGATTTGACTTTATAGGCTAGAACTGAAGTCGCGCCAACTGTTTAACTCAAAATACAGTCAAGAAAGTAGCTCTGAAGCTGAGAAACGGGATCGACCATAAGCACTACCGTGAAATTACGTACAATTTTCAAATTTCTTGTACTGCTTACTTTGCGACCTCGGGCAGCTATGTTACCATGGAGGAACCACACAAGATTTGACTTTATAGGCTAGAACTGAAGTCGCGCCAACTGCTTAACTCAAAATACAGTCAAGAAAGTAGCTCTGAAGCTGAGAAACGGGATCGACCATAAACATTACCGTGAAATTACGTACAATTTTCAAATTTCTTGTACTTGCTAAATTTGCGACCTCGGGCAGCTATGTTATCATGGAGGAACCACACAAGATTTGACTTTATAGGCTAGAACTGAAGTCGCGCCAACTGCCTAAATCAAAATACAGTCAAGAAAGTAGCTCTGAAGCCGAGAAACGGCATCGACCATAAGCACTACCGTGAAATTACGTACAATTTTCAAATTTCTTGTACTGCTTACTTTGCGACCTCGGGCAGCTATGTTACCATGGAGGAATCACACAAGATTTGACTTTATAGGCTAGAACTGAAGTCGCGCCAACTGTTTAACTCAAAATACAGTCAACAAAGTAGCTCTGAAGCCGAGAAACGGGATCGACCATAAGCACTACCGTGCAATTACGTACAATTTTCAAATTTCTTGTACTTGCAAACTTTGGGGCCTCGGGCAGCTATGTTACCATGGAGGAACCACACAAGATTTGACTTTATAGGCTAGAACTGAAGTCGCGCCAACTGCCTAAATCAAAATACAGTCAAGAAAGTAGCTCTGAAGCCGAGAAACGGCATCGACCATAAGCACTACCGTGAAATTACGTACAATTTTCAAATTTCTTGTACTGCTTACTTTGCGACCTCGGGCAGCTATGTTACCATGGAGGAACCACACAAGATTTGACTTTATAGGCTAGAACTGAAGTCGCGCCAACTGCCTAAATCAAAATACAGTCAAGAAAGTAGCTCTGAAGCCGAGAAACGGCATCGACCATAAGCACTACCGTGAAATTACGTACAATTTTCAAATTTCTTGTACTGCTTACTTTGCGACCTCGGGCAGCTATGTTACCATGGAGGAACCACACAAGATTTGACTTTATAGGCTAGAACTGAAGTCGCGCCAACTGCTTAACTCAAAATACAGTCAAGAAGGTAGCTCTGAAGCTGAGAAACGGGATCGACCATAAACATTACCGTGAAATTACATACAATTTTCAAATTTCTTGTACTTGCTAACATTGCGACCTCGGGCAGCTATGTTATCATGGAGGAACCACACAAGATTTGACTTTATAGGCTAGACCTGAAGTCGCGCCCACTGCTTAACTCAAAATACAGTCAAGAAAGTAGCTCTGAAGCTGAGAAACAGGATCGACCATTAGCACTACCGTGAAATTACGTACAATTTTCAAATTTCTTGTACTTGCTAACTTTGCGACCTCGGGCAGCTATATTACCATGGAGGAACCACACAAGATTTGACTTTATAGGCTAGAACTGAAGTCGCGCCAGCTGCCTAAATCAAAATACAGTCAAGAAAGTAGCTCTGAAGCCGAGAAACGGCATCGACCATAAGCACTACCGTGAAATTACGTACAATTTTCAAATTTCTTGTACTGCTTACTTTGCGACCTCGGGCAGCTATGTTACCATGGAGGAACCACACAAGATTTGACTTTATAGGCTAGAACTGAAGTCGCGCCAACTGCCTAAATCAAAATACAGTCAAGAAAGTAGCTCTGAAGCCGAGAAACGGCATCGACCATAAGCACTACCGTGAAATTACGTACAATTTTCAAATTTCTTGTACTGCTTACTTTGCGACCTCGGGCAGCTATGTTACCATGGAGGAACCACACAAGATTTGACTTTATAGGCTAGAACTGAAGTCGCGCCAACTGCTTAACTCAAAATACAGTCAAGAAAGTAGCTCTGAAGCTGAGAAACGGGATCGACCATAAACATTACCGTGAAATTACGTACAATTTTCAAATTTCTTGTACTTGCTAACTTTGCGACCTCGGGCAGCTATGTTACCATGGAGGAACCACACAAGATTTGACTTTATAGGCTAGAACTGAAGTCGCGCCAACTGCCTAAATCAAAATACAGTCAAGAAAGTAGCTCTGAAGCTGAGAAACAGGATCGACCATTAGCACTACCGTGAAATTACGTACAATTTTCAAATTTCTTGTACTTGCTAACTTTGCGACCTCGGGCAGCTATGTTACCATGGAGGAATCACACAAGATTTGACTTTATAGGCTAGAACTGAAGTCGCGCCAACTGTTTAACTCAAAATACAGTCACGAAAGTAGCTCTGAAACCGAGCAACGGGATCGACCATAAGCACTACCGTGAAATTACGTACAATTTTCAAATTTCTTGTACTTGCTAACTTTGCGACCTCGGGCAGCTACGTTACCATGGAGGAACCACACAACATTTGACTTTATAGGCTAGAACTGAAGTCGCGCCAACTGCCTAACTCAAAATACAGTCAAGAAGGTAGCTCCGAAGCTGAGAAACGGGATCGACCATAAACATTACCGTGAAATTACGTACAATTTTCAAATTTCTTGTACTTGCTAAATTTGCGACCTCGGGCAGCTACGTTACCATGGAGGAACCACACAACATTTGACTTTATAGGCTAGAACTGAAGTCGCGCCAACTGCCTAACTCAAAATACAGTCAAGAAGGTAGCTCCGAAGCTGAGAAACGGGATCGACCATAAACATTACCGTGAAATTACGTACAATTTTCAAATTTCTTGTACTTGCTAACATTGCGACCTCGGGCAGCTATGTTATCATGGAGGAACCACACAAGATTTGACTTTATAGGCTAGACCTGAAGTCGCGCCCACTGCTTAACTCAAAATACAGTCAAGAAAGTAGCTCTGAAGCTGAGAAACAGGATCGACCATTAGCACTACCGTGAAATTACGTACAATTTTCAAATTTCTTGTACTTGCTAACTTTGCGACCTCGGGCAGCTATATTACCATGGAGGAACCACACAAGATTTGACTTTATAGGCTAGAACTGAAGTCGCGCCAGCTGCCTAAATCAAAATACAGTCAAGAAAGTAGCTCTGAAGCCGAGAATCGGCATCGACCATAAGCACTACCGTGAAATTACGTACAATTTTCAAATTTCTTGTACTGCTTACTTTGCGACCTCGGGCAGCTATGTTACCATGGAGGAACCACACAAGATTTGACTTTATAGGCTAGAACTGAAGTCGCGCCAACTGCCTAAATCAAAATACAGTCAAGAAAGTAGCTCTGAAGCCGAGAAACGGCATCGACCATAAGCACTACCGTGAAATTACGTACAATTTTCAAATTTCTTGTACTGCTTACTTTGCGACCTCGGGCAGCTATGTTACCATGGAGGAACCACACAAGATTTGACTTTATAGGCTAGAACTGAAGTCGCGCCAACTGCTTAACTCAAAATACAGTCAAGAAAGTAGCTCTGAAGCTGAGAAACGGGATCGACCATAAACATTACCGTGAAATTACGTACAATTTTCAAATTTCTTGTACTTGCTAACTTTGCGACCTCGGGCAGCTATGTTACCATGGAGGAACCACACAAGATTTGACTTTATAGGCTAGAACTGAAGTCGCGCCAACTGTTTAACTCAAAATACAGTCACGAAAGTAGCTCTGAAACCGAGCAACGGGATCGACCATAAGCACTACCGTGAAACTACGTACAATTTTCAAATTTCTTGTACTGCTTACTTTGCGACCTCGGGCAGCTATGTTACCATGGAGGAATCACACAAGATTTGACTTTATAGGCTAGAACTGAAGTCGCGCCAACTGCCCAAATCAAAATACAGTCAAGAAAGTAGCTCTGAAGCCGAGAAACGGCATCGACCATAAGCACTACCGTGAAATTACGTACAATTTTCAAATTTCTTGTACTGCTTACTTTGCGACCTCGGGCAGCTATGTTACCATGGAGGAATCACACAAGATTTGACTTTATAGGCTAGAACTGAAGTCGCGCCAACTGTTTAACTCAAAATACAGTCACGAAAGTAGCTCTGAAACCGAGCAACGGGATCGACCATAAGCACTACCGTGAAATTACGTACAATTTTCAAATTTCTTGTACTTGCTAACTTTGCGACCTCGGGCAGCTACGTTACCATGGAGGAACCACACAACATTTGACTTTATAGGCTAGAACTGAAGTCGCGCCAACTGCCTAACTCAAAATACAGTCAAGAAAGTAGCCCTGAAGCTGAGAAACAGGATCGACCATAAGCACTACTGTGCAATTACGTACAATTTTCAAATTTCTTGTACTTGCTAAATTTGCGACCTCGGGCAGCTACGTTACCATGGAGGAACCACACAACATTTGACTTTATAGGCTAGAACTGAAGTCGCGCCAACTGCCTAACTCAAAATACAGTCAAGAAGGTAGCTCTGAAGCTGAGAAACGGGATCGACCATAAACATTACCGTGAAATTACGTACAATTTTCAAATTTCTTGTACTTGCTAACATTGCGACCTCGGGCAGCTATGTTATCATGGAGGAACCACACAAGATTTGACTTTATAGGCTAGACCTGAAGTCGCGCCCACTGCTTAACTCAAAATACAGTCAAGAAAGTAGCTCTGAAGCTGAGAAACAGGATCGACCATTAGCACTACCGTGAAATTACGTACAATTTTCAAATTTCTTGTACTTGCTAACTTTGCGACCTCGGGCAGCTATATTACCATGGAGGAACCACGCAAGATTTGACTTTATAGGCTAGAACTGAAGTCGCGCCAGCTGCCTAAATCAAAATACAGTCAAGAAAGTAGCTCTGAAGCCGAGAAACGGCATCGACCATAAGCACTACCGTGAAATTACGTACAATTTTCAAATTTCTTGTACTGCTTACTTTGCGACCTCGGGCAGCTATGTTACCATGGAGGAACCACACAAGATTTGACTTTATAGGCTAGAACTGAAGTCGCGCCAACTGCCTAAATCAAAATACAGTCAAGAAAGTAGCTCTGAAGCCGAGAAACGGCATCGACCATAAGCACTACCGTGAAATTACGTACAATTTTCAAATTTCTTGTACTGCTTACTTTGCGACCTCGGGCAGCTATGTTACCATGGAGGAACCACACAAGATTTGACCTTATAGGCTAGAACTGAAGTCGCGCCAACTGCTTAACTCAAAATACAGTCAAGAAATTAGCTCTGAAGCTGAGAAACGGGATCGACCATAAACATTACCGTGAAATTACGTACAATTTTCAAATTTCTTGTACTTGCTAACTTTGCGACCTCGGGCAGCTATGTTACCATGGAGGAACCACACAAGATTTGACTTTATAGGCTAGAACTGAAGTCGCGCCAACTGCCTAAATCAAAATACAGTCAAGAAAGTAGCTCTGAAGCTGAGAAACAGGATCGACCATTAGCACTACCGTGAAATTACGTACAATTTTCAAATTTCTTGTACTTGCTAACTTTGCGACCTCGGGCAGCTATGTTACCATGGAGGAATCACACAAGATTTGACTTTATAGGCTAGAACTGAAGTCGCGCCAACTGCCTAAATCAAAATACAGTCAAGAAAGTAGCTCTGAAGCCGAGAAACGGCATCGACCATAAGCACTACCGTGAAATTACGTACAATTTTCAAATTTCTTGTACTGCTTACTTTGCGACCTCGGGCAGCTATGTTACCATGGAGGAATCACACAAGATTTGACTTTATAGGCTAGAACTGAAGTCGCGCCAACTGTTTAACTCAAAATACAGTCACGAAAGTAGCTCTGAAACCGAGCAACGGGATCGACCATAAGCACTACCGTGAAATTACGTACAATTTTCAAATTTCTTGTACTTGCTAACTTTGCGACCTCGGGCAGCTACGTTACCATGGAGGAACCACACAAGATTTGACTTTATAGGCTAGAACTGAAGTCGCGCCAACTGCCTAACTCAAAATACAGTCAAGAAAGTAGCCCTGAAGCTGAGAAACAGGATCGACCATAAGCACTACTGTGCAATTACGTACAATTTTCAAATTTCTTGTACTTGCTAAATTTGAAAAATTTGAAAACTGAAGTCGCGCCAACTGCCTAAATCAAAATACAGTCAAGAAAGTAGCTCTGAAGCTGAGAAACAGGATCGACCATTAGCACTACCGTGAAATTACGTACAATTTTCAAATTTCTTGTACTTGCTAACTTTGCGACCTCGGGCAGCTATGTTACCATGGAGGAATCACACAAGATTTGACTTTATAGGCTAGAACTGAAGTCGCGCCAACTGCCTAAATCAAAATACAGTCAAGAAAGTAGCTCTGAAGCCGAGAAACGGCATCGACCATAAGCACTACCGTGAAATTACGTACAATTTTCAAATTTCTTGTACTGCTTACTTTGCGACCTCGGGCAGCTATGTTACCATGGAGGAATCACACAAGATTTGACTTTATAGGCTAGAACTGAAGTCGCGCCAACTGTTTAACTCAAAATACAGTCACGAAAGTAGCTCTGAAACCGAGCAACGGGATCGACCATAAGCACTACCGTGAAATTACGTACAATTTTCAAATTTCTTGTACTTGCTAAATTTGCGACCTCGGGCACCTATGTTACCATGGAGGAATCACACAAGATTTGACTTTATAGGCTAGAACTGAAGTCGCGCCAACTGTTTAACTCAAAATATCGTCAACAAAGTAGCTCTGAAGCCGAGAAACGGGATCGACCATAAGCACTACCGTGCAATTACGTACAATTTTCAAATTTCTTGTACTTGCAAACTTTGGGGCCTCGGGCAGCTATGTTACCATGGAGGAACCACACAAGATTTGACTTTATAGGCTAGAACTGAAGTCGCGCCAACTGCCTAAATCAAAATACAGTCAGGAAAGTAGCTCTGAAGCCGAGAAACGGCATCGACCATAAGCACTACCGTGAAATTACGTACAATTTTCAAATTTCTTGTACTGCTTACTTTGCGACCTCGGGCAGCTATGTTACCATGGAGGAACCACACAAGATTTGACTTTATAGGCTAGAACTGAAGTCGCGCCAACTGCTTAACTCAAAATACAGTCAAGAAAGTAGCTCTGAAGCCGAGAAAGGGGATCGACCATAAACATTACCGTGAAATTACGTACAATTTTCAAATTTCTTGTACTTGCTAACTTTGCGACCTCGGGCAGCTACGTTACCATGGAGGAACCACACAACATTTGACTTTATAGGCTAGAACTGAAGTCGCGCCAACTGCCTAACTCAAAATACAGTCAAGAAAGTAGCCCTGAAGCTGAGAAACAGGATCGACCATAAGCACTACTGTGCAATTACGTACAATTTTCAAATTTCTTGTACTTGCTAAATTTGCGACCTCGGGCAGCTACGTTACCATGGAGGAACCACACAACATTTGACTTTATAGGCTAGAACTGTAGTCGCGCCAACTGCTTAACTCAAAATACAGTCAAGAAAGTAGCTCTGAAGCCGAGAAACGGGATCGACCATAAGCACTACCGTGCAATTACGTACAATTTTCAAATTTCTTGTACTTGCAAACTTTGGGGCCTCGGGCACCTATGTTACCATGGAGGAACCACACAAGATTTGACTTTATAGGCTAGAACTGAAGTCGCGCCAACTGCCTAAATCAAAATACAGTCAAGAAAGTAGCTCTGAAGCCGAGAAACGGGATCGACCATAAGCACTACCGTGCAATTACGTACAATTTTCAAATTTCTTGTACTTGCAAACTTTGGGGCCTCGGGCAGCTATGTTACCATGGAGGAACCACACAAGATTTGACTTTATAGGCTAGAACTGAAGTCGCGCCAACTGCCTAAATCAAAATACAGTCAAGAAAGTAGCTCTGAAGCCGAGAAACGGCATCGACCATAAGCACTACCGTGAAATTACGTACAATTTTCAAATTTCTTGTACTGCTTACTTTGCGACCTCGGGCAGCTATGTTACCATGGAGGAACCACACAAGATTTGACTTTATAGGCTAGAACTGAAGTCGCGCCAACTGCTTAATTCAAAATACAGTCAAGAAAGTAGCTCTGAAGCCGAGAAACTGGATCGACCATAAACATTACCGTGAAATTACGTACAATTTTCAAATTTCTTGTACTTGCTAACTTTGCGACCTCGGGCAGCTATGTTATCATGGAGGAACCACACAAGATTTGACTTTATAGGCTAGAACTGAAGTCGCGCCCACTGCTTAACTCAAAATACAGTCAAGAAAGTAGCTCTGAAGCTGAGAAACAGGATCGACCATTAGCACTACCGTGAAATTACGTACAATTTTCAAATTTCTTGTACTTGCTAACTTTGCGACCTCGGGCAGCTATGTTACCATGGAGGAATCACACAAGATTTGACTTTATAGGCTAGAACTGAAGTCGCGCCAACTGTTTAACTCAAAATACAGTCACGAAAGTAGCTCTGAAACCGAGCAACGGGATCGACCATAAGCACTACCGTGAAATTACGTACAATTTTCAAATTTCTTGTACTTGCTAACTTTGCGACCTCGGGCAGCTACGTTACCATGGAGGAACCACACAACATTTGACTTTATAGGCTAGAACTGAAGTCGCGCCAACTGCCTAACTCAAAATACAGTCAAGAAAGTAGCCCTGAAGCTGAGAAACAGGATCGACCATAAGCACTACTGTGCAATTACGTACAATTTTCAAATTTCTTGTACTTGCTAAATTTGCGACCTCGGGCAGCTACGTTACCATGGAGGAACCACACAACATTTGACTTTATAGGCTAGAACTGTAGTCGCGCCAACTGCTTAACTCAAAATACAGTCAAGAAAGTAGCTCTGAAGCCGAGAAACGGGATCGACCATAAGCACTACCGTGAAATTACGTACAATTTTCAAATTTCTTGTACTTGCTAAATTTGCGACCTCGGGCAGCTATGTTACCATGGAGGAATCACATAAGATTTGACTTTATAGGCTAGAACTGAAGTCGCGCCAACTGTTTAACTCAAAATACAGTCAACAAAGTAGCTCTGAAGCCGAGAAACGGGATCGACCATAAGCACTACCGTGCAATTACGTACAATTTTCAAATTTCTTGTACTTGCAAACTTTGGGGCCTCGGGCAGCTATGTTACCATGGAGGAACCACACAAGATTTGACTTTATAGGCTAGAACTGAAGTCGCGCCAACTGCCTAAATCAAAATACAGTCAAGAAAGTAGCTCTGAAGCCGAGAAACGGCATCGACCATAAGCACTACCGTGAAATTACGTACAATTTTCAAATTTCTTGTACTGCTTACTTTGCGACCTCGGGCAGCTATGTTACCATGGAGGAACCACACAAGATTTGACTTTATAGGCTAGAACTGAAGTCGCGCCAACTGCTTAACTCAAAATACAGTCAAGAAAGTAGCTCTGAAGCCGAGAAACGGGATCGACCATAAACATTACCCTGAAATTACGTACAATTTTCAAATTTCTTGTACTTGCTAACTTTGCGACCTCGGGCAGCTATGTTATCATGGAGGAACCACACAAGATTTGACTTTATAGGCTAGAACTGAAGTCGCGCCAACTGCCTAAATCAAAATACAGTTAAGAAAGTAGCTCTGAAGCCGAGAAACTGCATCGACCATAAGCACTACCGTGAAATTACGTACAATTTTCAAATTTCTTGTACTGCTTACTTTGCGACCTCGGGCAGCTATGTTACCATGGAGGAATCACACAAGATTTGACTTTATAGGCTAGAACTGAAGTCGCGCCAACTATTTAACTCAAAATACAGTCACGAAAGTAGCTCTGAAACCGAGCAACGGGATCGACCATAAGCACTACCGTGAAATTACGTACAATTTTCAAATTTCTTGTACTTGCTAACTTTGCGACCTCGGGCAGCTACGTTACCATGGAGGAACCACACAACATTTGACTCTATAGGCTAGAACTGAAGTCGCGCCAACTGCCTAACTCAAAATACAGTCAAGAAAGTAGCCCTGAAGCTGAGAAACAGGATCGACCATAAGCACTACCGTGAAATTACGTACAATTTTCAAATTTCTTGTACTTGCTAACTTTGCGACCTCGGGCAGCTACGTTACCATGGAGGAACCACACAACATTTGACTTTATAGGCTAGAACTGAAGTCGCGCCAACTGCCTAACTCAAAATACGGTCAAGAAAGTAGCCCTGAAGCTGAGAAACAGGATCGACCATAAGCACTACTGTGCAATTACGTACAATTTTCAAATTTCTTGTACTTGCTAAATTTGCGACCTCGGGCAGCTACGTTACCATGGAGGAACCACACAACATTTGACTTTATAGGCTAGAACTGTAGTCGCGCCAACTGCTTAACTCAAAATACAGTCAAGAAAGTAGCTCTGAAGCCGAGAAACGGGATCGACCATAAGCACTACCGTGAAATTACGTACAATTTTCAAATTTCTTGTACTTGCTAAATTTGCGACCTCGGGCAGCTATGTTACCATGAGGAATCACACAAGATTTGACTTGGGATCGACCATAAGCACTACCGTGAAATTACGTACAATTTTCAAATTTCTTGTACTTGCTAACTTTGCGACCTCGGGCAGCTATGTTACCATGGAGGAACCACACAAGATTTGACTTTATAGGCTAGAACTGAAGTCGCGCCAACTCCTTAAATCAAAATATGGTCAAGAAAGTAGCTCTGAAGCCGAGAAACGGGATAGACCATTAGCACTACCGTGAAATTACGTACAATTTTCAAATTTCTTGTACTTGCTAACTTTGCTACCTCGGGCAGCTATGTTACCATGAGGAATCACACAAGATTTGACTTGGGATCGACCATAAGCACTACCGTGAAATTACGTACAATTTTCAAATTTCTTGTACTTGCTAACTTTGCGACCTCGGGCAGCTATGTTACCATGGAGGAATCACACAAGATTTGACTTCATAGGCTAGAACTGAAGTCGCGCCAACTGTTTAACTCAAAATACAGTCAAGAAAGTAGCTCTGAAGCCGAGAAACGCAATCGACCATTAGCACTACCGTGAAATTACGTACAATTTTCAAATTTCTTGTACTTGCTAACTTTGCGACCTCGGGCAGCTATGTTACCATGGAGGAATCACACAAGATTTGACTTTATAGGCTAGAACTGAAGTCGCGCCAACTATTTAACTCAAAATACAGTCAAGAAAATCGCTCTGAAGCCGAGAAACGGCATCGACCATAAGCACTACCATGAAATTACATACAATTTTCAAATTTCTTGTACTTGCTAATTTTGCGACCTCGGGCAGCTATGTTACAATGGAGGAATCACACAAGATTTGACTTTATAGGCTAGAACTGAAGTCGCGCCAACTGTTTAACTCAAAATACAGTCACGAAAGTAGCTCTGAAACCGAGCAACGGGATCGACCATAAGCACTACCGTGAAATTACGTACAATTTTCAAATTTCTTGTACTTGCTAACTTTGCGGCCTCGGGCAGATATGTTACCATGGAGGAACCACACAGGATTTGACGTTATGGGCTAGAACTGAAGTCGCGACAACTGTTTAACTCAAAATACAGTCAAGAAAGTAGCTCTGAAGCCGAGAAACGGGATCGACCATTAGCACTACCGTGAAATTACGTACAATTTTCAAATTTCTTGTACTTGCTAACTTTGCTACCTCGGGCAGCTATGTTACCATGGAGGAATCACACAAGATTTGACTTTATAGGCTAGAACTGGAGTCGCGCCAACTGTTTAACTCAAAATACAGTCACGAAAGTAGCTCTGAAACCGAGAAACGGGATCGACCATAAGCACTACCGTGAAATTACGTACAATTTTCAAATTTCTTGTACTCGCTAAATTTGCGGCCTCGGGCAGCTATGTTACCATGGAGGAATCACACAAGATTTGACTTTATAGGCTAGAACTGAAGTCGCGCCAACTGTTTAACTCAAAATACAGTCAACAAAGTAGCTCTGAAGCCGAGAAACGGGATCGACCATAAGCACTACCGTGCAATTACGTACAATTTTCAAATTTCTTGTACTTGCAAACTTTGGGGCCTCGGGCAGCTATGTTACCATGGAGGAACCACACAAGATTTGACTTTATAGGCTAGAACTGAAGTCGCGCCAACTGCTTAAATCAAAATACAGTCAAGAAAGTAGCTCTGAAGCCGAGAAACGGCATCGACCATAAGCACTACCGTGAAATTACGTACAATTTTCAAATTTCTTGTACTGCTTACTTTGCGACCTCGGGCAGCTATGTTACCATGGAGGAACCACACAAGATTTGACTTTATAGGCTAGAACTGAAGTCGCGCCAACCGCTTAAATCAAAATATGGTCAAGAAAGTAGCTCTGAAGCCGAGAAACGGGGATCGACCATAAGCACTACCGTGAAATTACGTACAATTTTCAAATTTCTTGTACTTGCTAACTTTGCGACCTCGGGCAGCTATGTTACCATGGAGGAATCACACGAGATTTGACTTTATAGGCTAGAACTGAAGTCGCGCCAACTGTCTAACTCAAAATACAGTCACGAAAGTAGCTCTGAAGCCGAGAAACGGGGATCGACCATAAGCACTACCGTGAAATTACGTACAATTTTCAAATTTCTTGTACTTGCTAACTTTGCGACCTCGGGCAGCTATGTTACCATGGAGGAATCACACAAGATTTGACTTTATAGGCTAAAACTGAAGTCGCGCCAACTGCCTAACTCAAAATACAGTCACGAAAGTAGCTCTGAAACCGAGAAACGGGATCGGCCATAAGCACTACCGTGAAATTACGTACAATTTTCAAATTTCTTGTACTTGCTAAATTTGCGACCTCGGGCAGCTACGTTACCATGGAGGACCCACACAACATTTGACTTTATAGGCTAGAACTGAAGTCGCTCCAATTGTTTAACTCAAAATACAGTCAAGAAAGTAGCTCTGAAGCCGAGAAACGGGATCGACCATTAGCACTACCGTGAAATTTCATACAATTTTCAAAATTCTTGTACTTGCTAACTTTGCGACCTCGGGCAGCTACGTTACCATGGAGGAACCACACAACATTTGACTTTATAGGCTAGAACTGAAGTCCCGCCAACTGCTTAACTCAAAATACAGTCAAGAAAGTAGCTCTGAACCCGAGAAACGGGGATCGACCATAAGCACTACCGTGAAATTACGTACAATTTTCAAATTTCTTGTACTTGCTAACTTTGCGACCTCGGGCAGCTATGTTACCATGGAGGAATCACACAAGATTTGACTTTATAGGCTAAAACTGAAGTCGCGCCAACTGCTTAACTCAAAATACAGTCAAGAAAGTAGCTCTGAAGCCGAGAAACGGGATCGACCATTAGTACGTGAAATTACGTACAATTTTCAAATTTCTTGTACTTGCTAACTTTGCGACCTCGGGCAGCTATGTTACCATGGAGGAACCACACAACATTTGACTTTATAGGCCAGAACTGAAGTCGCGCCAACTGTTTAACTCAAAATACAGTCAAGAAAGTAGCTCTGAAGCCGAGAAACGGGATCGACCATTAGCACGTGAAATTACGTACAATTTTCAAATTTCTTGTACTTGCTAACTTTGCGACCTCGGGCAGCTATGTTACCATGGAGGAATCACACAAGATTTGACTTTATAGGCTAAAACTGAAGTCGCGCCAACTGCTTAACTCAAAATACAGTCACGAAAGTAGCTCTGAAACCGAGAAACGGGATCGGCCATAAGCACTACCGTGAAATTACGTACAATTTTCAAATTTCTTGTACTTGCTAAATTTGCGACCTCGGGCAGCTACGTTTCCATGGAGGACCCACACAACATTTGACTTTATAGGCTAGAACTGAAGTCGCTCCAATTGTTTAACTCAAAATACAGTCAAGAAAGTAGCTCTGAAGCCGAGAAACGGGATCGACCATTAGCACTACCGTGAAATTTCATACAATTTTCAAAATTCTTGTACTTGCTAACTTTGCGACCTCGGGCAGCTACGTTACCATGGAGGAACCACACAACATTTGACTTTATAGGCTAGAACTGAAGTCCCGCCAACTGCTTAACTCAAAATACAGTCACGAAAGTAGCTCTGAACCCGAGAAACGGGGATCGACCATAAGCACTACCGTGAAATTACGTACAATTTTCAAATTTCTTGTACTTGCTAACTTTGCGACCTCGGGCAGCTATGTTACCATGGAGGAATCACACAAGATTTGACTTTATAGGCTAAAACTGAAGTCGCGCCAACTGCTTAACTCAAAATACAGTCAAGAAAGTAGCTCTGAAGCCGAGAAACGGGATCGACCATTAGTACGTGAAATTACGTACAATTTTCAAATTTCTTGTACTTGCTAACTTTGCGACCTCGGGCAGCTATGTTACCATGGAGGAACCACACAACATTTGACTTTATAGGCTAGAACTGAAGTCGCGCCAACTGTTTAACTCAAAATACAGTCAAGAAAGTAGCTCTGAAGCCGAGAAACGGGATCGACCATTAGCACGTGAAATTACGTACAATTTTCAAATTTCTTGTACTTGCTAACTTTGCGACCTCGGGCAGCTATGTTACCATGGAGGAACCACACAACATTTGACTTTATAGGCTAGAACTGAAGTCGCGCCAACTCCTTAAATCAAAATATGGTCAAGAAAGTAGCTCTGAAGCCGAGAAACGGGGATCGACCATAAGCACTACCGTGAAATTACGTACAATTTTCAAATTTCTTGTACTTGCTAGCTTTGCGACCTCGGGCAGCTATGTTACCATGGAGGAATCACACAAGATTTGACTTTATAGGCTAAAACTGAAGTCGCGCCAACTGCTTAACTCAAAATACAGTCACGAAAGTAGCTCTGAAACCGAGAAACGGGATCGGCCATATGCACTACCGTGAAATTACGTACAATTTTCAAATTTCTTGTACTTGCTAACTTTGCGACCTCGGGCAGCTATGTTACCATGGCGGAACCACACAACATTTGACTTTATAGGCTAGAACTGAAGTCGCGCCAACTCCTTAAATCAAAATATGGTCAAGAAAGTAGCTCTGAAGCCGAGAAACGGGGATCGACCATTAGCACTACCGTGAAATTACGTACAATTTTCAAATTTCTTGTACTTGCTAACTTTGCGACCTCGGGCAGCTATGTTACCATGGAGGAATCACACAAGATTTGACTTTATAGGCTAAAACTGAAGTCGCGCCAACTGCTTAACTCAAAATACAGTCACGAAAGTAGCTCTGAAACCGAGAAACGGGATCGGCCATATGCACTACCGTGAAATTACGTACAATTTTCAAATTTCTTGTACTTGCTAAATTTGCGACCTCGGGCAGCTACGTTACCATGGAGGAACCACACAACATTTGACTTTATAGGCTAGAACTGAAGTCGCTCCAATTGTTTAACTCAAAATACAGTCAAGAAAGTAGCTCTGAAGCCGAGAAACGGGATCGACCATTAGCACTACCGTGAAATTTCATACAATTTTCAAATTTCTTGTACTTGCTAACTTTGTGACCTCGGGCAGCTACGTTACCATGGACGAACCACACTACATTTGACTTTATAGGCTAGAACTGAAGTCGCGCCAACTGCTTAACTCAAAATACAGTCAAGAAAGTAGCTCTGAAGCCGAGAAACGGGATCGACCATTAGTACGTGAAATTACGTACAATTTTCAAATTTCTTGTACTTGCTAACTTTGCGACCTCGGGCAGCTATGTTACCATGGAGGAACCACACAACATTTGACTTTATAGGCTAGAACTGAAGTCGCGCCAACTGTTTAACTCAAAATACAGTCAAGAAAGTAGCTCTGAAGCTGAGAAACGGGATCGACCATTAGCACGTGAAATTACGTACAATTTTCAAATTTCTTGTACTTGCTAACTTTGCGACCTCGGGCAGCTATGTTACCATGGAGGAACCACACAACATTTGACTTTATAGGCTAGAACTGAAGTAGCGCCAACTCCTTAAATCAAAATATGGTCAAGAAAGTAGCTCTGAAGCCGAGAAACGGGATCGACCATTAGCACTACCGTGAAATTTCATACAATTTTCAAATTTCTTGTACTTGCTAACTTTGCGACCTCGGGCAGCTACGCTACCATGGACGAACCACACTACATTTGACTTTATAGGCTAGAACTGAAGTCGCGCCAACTGCTTAACTCAAAATACAGTCAAGAAAGTAGCTCTGAAGCCGAGAAACGGGATCGACCATTAGTACGTGAAATTACGTACAATTTTCAAATTTCTTGTACTTGCAAACTTTGCGACCT
The DNA here is from genome assembly GCA_958301585.1 of Merodon equestris. Classification (NCBI taxonomy): domain Eukaryota; kingdom Metazoa; phylum Arthropoda; class Insecta; order Diptera; family Syrphidae; genus Merodon; species Merodon equestris. Next base: position 50,586,764 of record OY284416.1, read on the forward strand.
CGGGCAACTATGTTACCATGGAGGAACCACACAACATTTGACTTTATAGGCTAGAACTGAAGTCGCGCCAACTGTTTAACTCAAAATACAGTCAAGAAAGTAGCTCTGAAGCCGAGAAACGGGATCGACCATTAGTACGTGAAATTACGTACAATTTTCAAATTTCTTGTACTTGCAAACTTTGCGACCTCGGGCAGCTATGTTACCATGGAGGAACCACACAACATTTGACTTTATAGGCTAGAACTGAAGTCGCGCCAACTGTTTAACTCAAAATACAGTCAAGAAAGTAGCTCTGAAGCCGAGAAACGGGATCGACCATTAGCACGTGAAATTCCGTACAATTTTCAAATTTCTTGTACTTGCTAACTTTGCGACCTCGGGCAGCTATGTTACCATGGAGGAACCACACAACATTTGACTTTATAGGCTAGAACTGAAGTCGCGCCAACTCCTTAAATCAAAATATGGTCAAGAAAGTAGCTCTGAAGCCGAGAAACGGGGATCGACCATAAGCACTACCGTGAAATTACGTACAATTTTCAAATTTCTTGTACTTGCTAACTTTGCGGCCTCGGGCAGCTATGTTACCATGGAGGAACCACACAAGATTTGACTGTATAGACTAGAACTGAAGTCGCGCCAACTGTTTAACTCAAAATACAGTCAAGAAAATCGCTCTGAAGCCGAGAAACGGCATCGACCATAAGCACTACCATGAAATTACATACAATTGTCAAATTTCTTGTACTCGCAAACTTTGGGGCCTCGGGCAGCTATGTTACCATGGAGGAACCACACAAGATTTGACTTTATAGGCTAGAACTGAATTCGCGCCAACTGTCTAACTCAAAATACAGTCAAGAAAGTAGCTCTGAAGCCGAGAAACGGCATCAACCATAAGCACTACCGTGAAATTACGTACAATTTTCAAATTTCTTGTACTGCTTACTTTGCGACCTCGGGCAGCTATGTTACCATGGAGGAACCACACAATATTTGACTTTATAGGCTAGAACTGAAGTCGCGCCAACTGCTTAACTCAAAATACAGTCAAGAAAGTAGCTCTGAAGCCGAGAAACAGGATCGACCATAAGCACTACTGTGCAATTACGTACAATTTTCAAATTTCTTGTACTTGCTAACTTTGCGACCTCGGGCAGCTATGTTATAATGGAGGAACCACACAAGATTTGACTTTATGGGCTAGAACTGAAGTCGCGCCAACTGCTTAAATCAAAATATGGTCAAGAAAGTAGCTCTGAAGCTGAGAAACAGGATCGACCATAAGCACTACTGTGCAATTACGTACAATTTTCAAATTTCTTGTACTTGCTAATTTTGCGACCTCGGGCAGCTATGTTACCATAGAGGAACCACACAAGATTTAACTTTATAGGCTAGAACTGAGGTCGCGCTAACTGCTTAACTCAAAATACAGTCAAGAAAGTAGCTCTGAAGCTAAGAAACGGGATCGATCCTAAGCACTACCGTGAAATTACGTACAATTTTCAAATTTCTTGTACTTGCTAACTTTGCGGCCTCGGGCAGCTATGTTACCATGGAGGAACCACACAAGATTTGACTGTTTAGACTAGAACTGAAGTCGCGCCAACTGTTTAACTCAAAATACAGTCAAGAAAATCGCTCTGAAGCCGAGAAACGGCATCGACCATAAGCACTACCATGAAATTACATACAATTTTCAAATTTCTTGTACTCGCAAACTTTGGGGCCTCGGGCAGCTATGTTACCATGGAGGAACCACACAAGATTTGACTTTATAGGCTAGAACTGAAGTCGCGCCAACTGTCTAACTCAAAATACAGTCAAGAAAGTAGCTCTGAAGCCGAGAAACGGCATCAACCATAAGCACTACCGTGAAATTACGTACAATTTTCAAATTTCTTGTACTTGCTAACTTTGCGGCCTCGGGCAGCTATGTTACCATGGAGGAACCACACAAGATTTGACTGTATAGACTAGAACTGAAGTCGCGCCAACTGTTTAACTCAAAATACAGTCAAGAAAGTAACTCTGAAGCCGAGAAACGGGATCGACCATTAGCACTACCGTGAAATTACGTACAATTTTCAAATTTCTTGTACTCGCAAACTTTGGGGCCTCGGGCAGCTATGTTACCATGGAGGAACCACACAAGATTTGACTTTATAGGCTAGAAGTCGCGCCAACTGCTTAAATCAACATACAGTCAAGAAAGTAGCTCTGAAGCCGAGAAACGGCATCGACCATAAGCACTACCGTGAAATTACATACAATTTTCAAATTTCTTGTACTCGCAAACTTTAGGGCCTCGGGCAGCTATGTTACCATGGAGGAACCACACAAGATTTGACTTTATAGGCTAGAACTGAAGTCGCGCCAACTGTTTAACTCAAAATACAGTCACGAAAGTAGCTCTGAAACCGAGAAACGGGATCGACCATAAGCACTACCGTGAAATTACGTACAATTTTCAAATTTCTGGTACTTGCTAACTTTGCGACCTCGGGCAGCTATGTTACCATCGAGGAATCACACAAGATTTGACTTCATAGGCTAGAACTGAAGTCGCGCCAACTGTTTAACTCAAAATACAGTCAAGAAAGTAGCTCTGAAGCCGAGAAACGGGATCGACCATTAGCACTACCGTGAAATTACGTACAATTTTCAAACTTCTTGTACTTGCTAACTTTGCGACCTCGGGCAGCTATGTTACCATGGAGGAATCACACAAGATTTGACTTTATAGGCTAGAACTGAAGTCGCGCCAACTGTTTAACTCAAAATACAGTCACGAAAGTAGCTCTGAAACCGAGAAACGGGATCGACCATAAGCACTACCGTGAAATTACGTACAATTTTCAAATTTCTTGTACTTGCTAACTTTGCGGCCTCGGGCAGCTATGTTACCATGGAGGAACCACACAAGATTTGACTGTATAGACTAGAACTGAAGTCGCGCCAACTGTTTAACTCAAAATACAGTCAAGAAAATCGCTCTGAAGCCGAGAAACGGCATCGACCATAAGCACTACCATGAAATTACATACAATTTTCAAATTTCTTGTACTCGCAAATTTTGGGGCCTCGGGCAGCTATGTTACCATGGAGGAACCACACAAGATTTGACTTTATAGGCTAGAACTGAAGTCGCGCCCACTGCTTAACTCAAAATACAGTCAAGAAAGTAGCTCTGAAGCTGAGAAACAGGATCGACCATAAGCACTACTGTGCAATTACGTACAATTTTCAAATTTCTTGTACTTGCTAACTTTGCGACCTCGAGCAGCTATGTTATCATGGAGGAACCACACAAGATTTGACTTTATAGGCTAGAACTGAAGTCGCGCCAACTGCTTAAATCAAAATATGGTCAAGAAAGTAGCTCTGAAGCTGAGAAACAGGATCGACCATAAGCACTACTGTGCAATTACGTACAATTTTCAAATTTCTTGTACTTGCTAATTTTGCGACTTCGGGCAGCTATGTTACCATGGAGGAACCACACAAGATTTAACTTTATAGGCTAGAACTGAAGTCGCGCCAACTGTCTAACTCAAAATACAGTCAAGAAAGTAGCTCTGAAGCTAAGAAACGGGATCGATCATAAGCAATACCGTGAAATTACGTACAATTTTCAAATTTCTTGTACTTGCTAACTTTGCGGCCTCGGGCAGCTATGTTACCATGGAGGAACCACACAAGATTTGACTGTATAGACTAGAACTGAAGTCGCGCCAACTGTTTAACTCAAAATACAGTCAAGAAAATCGCTCTGAAGCCGAGAAACGGCATCGACCATAAGCACTACCATGAAATTACATACAATTTTCAAATTTCTTGTACTTGCTAACCTTGCGGCCTCGGGCAGCTATGTTACCATGGAGGAACCACACAAGATTTGACTGTATAGGCTAGAACTGAAGTCGCGCCAGCTCTTTAACTCAATATACAGTCAAGAAAGTCGCTCTGAAGCCGAGAAACGGCATCGACCATAACCACTACCGTGAAATTACGTACAATTTTCAAATTTCTTGTACTTGCCAACTTTGCGACCTCCGGCAGCTATGTTACCATGGAGGAATCACACAAGATTTGACTTTATAGGCTAGAACTGAAGTCGCGCCAACTGTTTAACTCAAAATACAGTCACAAAAGTCGCTCTGAAGCCGAGAAACGGCATTGACCATAAGCACTACCGTGAAATTACGTACAATTTTCAAATTTCTTGTACTTGCTAACTTTGCGATCTCGGGCAGCTATGTTACCATTTAGGAATCACACAACATTTGACTTTATAGGCTAGAACTGAAGTCGCGCCAACTGCTTAAATCAAAATATGGTCAAGAAAGTAGCTCTGAAGCCGAGAAACGGGATCTACCCTAAGCACTACCGTGAAATTGCGTACAATTTTCAAATTTCTTGTACTTGCTAACTTTGCGGCCTCGGGCAGCTATGTTACCATGGAGGAACCACACAGGATTTGACTTTATAGGCTAGAAGTGAAGTCGCGCCAACTGTTTAACTCAAAATACAGTCAAGAAAGTAGCTCTGAAGCCGAGGAACGGGATCGACCATAAGCACTACCGTGCAATTACGTACAATTTTCAAATTTCTTGTACTTGCTAAAGTTGCGACCTCGGGCAGCTATGTTACCATGGAGGAATCACACAAGATTTGACTTTATAGGCTGGAACTGAAGTCGCGCCAACTGCTTAACTCAAAATACAGTCACGAAAGTAGCTCTGGAACCGAGAAACGGGATCGGCCATAAGCACTACCGTGAAATTACGTACAATTTTCAAATTTCTTGTACTTGCTAACTTTGCGGCCTCGGGCAGCTATGTTACCATGGAGGAACCATACAGGATTTGACTTTATAGGCTAGAACTGAAGTCGCGCCAAGTGCTTAAATCAAAATACAGTCAAGAAAGTAGCTCTGAAGCCGAGAAACGGGATCGACCATAAGCACTACCGTGAAATTACATACAATTTTCAAATTTCTTGTACTTGCTAACTTTGCGACCTCGGGCAGCTATGTTACCATGGAGGAATCACACAAGATTTGACTTTATAGGATAGAACTGAAGTCGCTCCAATTGTTTAACTCAAAATACAGTCAAGAAAGTAGCTCTGAAGCCGAGAAACGGGATCGACCATTAGCACTACCGTGAAATTTCATACAATTTTCAAATTTCTTGTACTTGCTAACTTTGCGACCTCGGGCAGCTACGTAACCATGGAGGAACCACACAACATTTGACTTTATAGGCTAGAACTGAAGTCGCGCCAAGTGCTTAACTCAAAATACAGTCAAGAAAGTAGCTCTGAAGCCGAGAAACGGGGATCGACCATAAGCACTACCGTGAAATTACGTACAATTTTCAAATTTCTTGTACTTGCTAACTTTGCGACCTCGGGCAGCTATGTTACCATGGAGGAATCACACAAGATTTGACTTTGTAGGCTAAAACTGAAGTCGCGCCAACTGCTTAACTCAAAATACAGTCAAGAAAGTAGCTCTGAAGCCGAGAAACGGGATCGACCATTAGCACGTGAAATTACGTACAATTTTCAAATTTCTTGTACTTGCTAACTTTGCGACCTCGGGCAGCTATGTTACCATGGAGGAACCACACAACATTTGACTTTATAGGCTAGAACTGAAGTCGCGCCAACTCCTTAAATCAAAATATGGTCAAGAAAGTAGCTCTGAAGCCGAGAAACGGGGATCGACCATAAGCACTACCGTGAAATTACGTACAATTTTCAAATTTCTTGTACTTGCTAACTTTGCGACCTCGGGCAGCTATGTTACCATGGAGGAATCACACAAGATTTGACTTTATAGGCTAGAACTGAAGTCGCGCCAACTGTTTAACTCAAAATACAGTCACGAAAGTAGCTCTGAAACCGAGAAACGGGATCGGCCATAAGCACTACCGTGAAATTACGTACAATTTTCAAATTTCTTGTACTTGCTAAATTTGCGACCTCGGGCAGCTACGTTACCATGGAGGAACCACACAACATTTGACTTTATAGGCTAGAACTGAAGTCGCGCCAACTGCTTAAATCAAAATATGGTCAAGAAAGTAGCTCTGAAGCCGAGAAACGGGATCGACCCTAAGCACTACCGTGAAATTGCGTACAATTTTCAAATTTCTTGTACTTGCTAATTTTGCGGCCTCGGGCAGCTATGTTACCATGGAGGAACCACACAGGATTTGACTTTATAGGCTAGAACTGAAGTCGCGCCAACTGTTTAACTCAAAATACAGTCAAGAAAGTAGCTCTGAAGCCGAGGAACGGGATCGACCATAAGCACTACCGTGCAATTACGTACAATTTTCAAATTTCTTGTACTTGCTAACGTTGCGACCTCGGGCAGCTATGTTACCATGGAGGAATCACACAAGATTTGACTTTATAGGCTAGAACTGAAGTCGCGCCAACTGTTTAACTCAAAATACAGTCACGAAAGTAGCTCTGAAACCGAGAAACGGGATCGACCATAAGCACTACCGTGAAATTACGTACAATTTTCAAATTTCTTGTACTTGCTAACTTTGCGGCCTCGGGCAGCTATGTTACCATGGAGGAACCACACAAGATTTGACTGTATAGACTAGAACTGAAGTCGCGCCAACTGTTTAACTCAAAATACAGTCAAGAAAATCGCTCTGAAGCCGAGAAACGGCATCGACCATAAGCACTACCATGAAATTACATACAATTTTCAAATTTCTTGTACTCGCAAACTTTGGGGCCTCGGGCAGCTATGTTACCATGGAGGAACCACACAAGATTTGACTTTATAGGCTAGAACTGAAGTCGCGCCCACTGCTTAACTCAAAATACAGTCAAGAAAGTAGCTCTGAAGCTGAGAAACAGGATCGACCATAAGCACTACTGTGCAATTACGTACAATTTTCAAATTTCTTGTACTTGCTAACTTTGCGACCTCGAGCAGCTATGTTATCATGGAGGAACCGCACAAGATTTGACTTTATAGGCTAGAACTGAAGTCGCGCCAACTGCTTAAATCAAAATATGGTCAAGAAAGTAGCTCTGAAGCTGAGAAACAGGATCGACCATAAGCACTACTGTGCAATTACGTACAATTTTCAAATTTCTTGTACTTGCTAATTTTGCGACTTCGGGCAGCTATGTTACCATGGAGGAACCACACAAGATTTAACTTTATAGGCTAGAACTGAAGTCGCGCCAACTGTCTAACTCAAAATACAGTCAAGAAAGTAGCTCTGAAGCTAAGAAACGGGATCGATCATAAGCAATACCGTGAAATTACGTACAATTTTCAAATTTCTTGTACTTGCTAACTTTGCGGCCTCGGGCAGCTATGTTACCATGGAGGAACCACACAAGATTTGACTGTATAGACTAGAACTGAAGTCACGCCAACTGTTTAACTCAAAATACAGTCAAGAAAATCGCTCTGAAGCCGAGAAACGGCATCGACCATAAGCACTACCATGAAATTACATACAATTTTCAAATTTCTTGTACTTGCTAACCTTGCGGCCTCGGGCAGCTATGTTACCATGGAGGAACCACACAAGATTTGACTGTATAGGCTAGAACTGAAGTCGCGCCAGCTCTTTAACTCAATATACAGTCAAGAAAGTCGCTCTGAAGCCGAGAAACGGCATCGACCATAACCACTACCGTGAAATTACGTACAATTTTCAAATTTCTTGTACTTGCCAACTTTGCGACCTCGGGCAGCTATGTTACCATGGAGGAATCACACAAGATTTGACTTTATAGGCTAGAACTGAAGTCGCGCCAACTGTTTAACTCAAAATACAGTCACAAAAGTCGCTCTGAAGCCGAGAAACGGCATTGACCATAAGCACTACCGTGAAATTACGTACAATTTTCAAATTTCTTGTACTTGCTAACTTTGCGATCTCGGGCAGCTATGTTACCATTTAGGAATCACACAACATTTGACTTTATAGGCTAGAACTGAAGTCGCGCCAACTGCTTAAATCAAAATATGGTCAAGAAAGTAGCTCTGAAGCCGAGAAACGGGATCTACCCTAAGCACTACCGTGAAATTGCGTACAATTTTCAAATTTCTTGTACTTGCTAACTTTGCGGCCTCGGGCAGCTATGTTACCATGGAGGAACCACACAGTATTTGACTTTATAGGCTAGAACTGAAGTCGCGCCAACTGTTTAACTCAAAATACAGTCAAGAAAGTAGCTCTGAAGCCGAGGAACGGGATCGACCATAAGCACTACCGTGCAATTACGTACAATTTTCAAATTTCTTGTACTTGCTAAAGTTGCGACCTCGGGCAGCTATGTTACCATGGAGGAATCACACAAGATTTGACTTTATAGGCTGGAACTGAAGTCGCGCCAACTGCTTAACTCAAAATACAGTCACGAAAGTAGCTCTGGAACCGAGAAACGGGATCGGCCATAAGCACTACCGTGAAATTACGTACAATTTTCAAATTTCTTGTACTTGCTAACTTTGCGGCCTCGGGCAGCTATGTTACCATGGAGGAACCATACAGGATTTGACTTTATAGGCTAGAACTGAAGTCGCGCCAAGTGCTTAAATCAAAATACAGTCAAGAAAGTAGCTCTGAAGCCGAGAAACGGGATCGACCATAAGCACTACCGTGAAATTACATACAATTTTCAAATTTCTTGTACTTGCTAACTTTGCGACCTCGGGCAGCTATGTTACCATGGAGGAATCACACAAGATTTGACTTTATAGGATAGAACTGAAGTCGCTCCAATTGTTTAACTCAAAATACAGTCAAGAAAGTAGCTCTGAAGCCGAGAAACGGGATCGACCATTAGCACTACCGTGAAATTTCATACAATTTTCAAATTTCTTGTACTTGCTAACTTTGCGACCTCGGGCAGCTACGTAACCATGGAGGAACCACACAACATTTGACTTTATAGGCTAGAACTGAAGTCGCGCCAAGTGCTTAACTCAAAATACAGTCAAGAAAGTAGCTCTGAAGCCGAGAAACGGGGATCGACCATAAGCACTACCGTGAAATTACGTACAATTTTCAAATTTCTTGTACTTGCTAACTTTGCGACCTCGGGCAGCTATGTTACCATGGAGGAATCACACAAGATTTGACTTTGTAGGCTAAAACTGAAGTCGCGCCTACTGCTTAACTCAAAATACAGTCAAGAAAGTAGCTCTGAAGCCGAGAAACGGGATCGACCATTAGCACGTGAAATTACGTACAATTTTCAAATTTCTTGTACTTGCTAACTTTGCGACCTCGGGCAGCTATGTTACCATGGAGGAACCACACAACATTTGACTTTATAGGCTAGAACTGAAGTCGCGCCAACTCCTTAAATCAAAATATGGTCTAGAAAGTAGCTCTGAAGCCGAGAAACGGGGATCGACCATAAGCACTACCGTGAAATTACGTACAATTTTCAAATTTCTTGTACTTGCTAACTTTGCGACCTCGGGCAGCTATGTTACCATGGAGGAATCACACAAGATTTGACTTTATAGGCTAGAACTGAAGTCGCGCCAACTGTTTAACTCAAAATACAGTCACGAAAGTAGCTCTGAAACCGAGAAACGGGATCGGCCATAAGCACTACCGTGAAATTACGTACAATTTTCAAATTTCTTGTACTTGCTAAATTTGCGACCTCGGGCAGCTACGTTACCATGGAGGAACCACACAACATTTGACTTTATAGGCTAGAACTGAAGTCGCGCCAACTGCTTAAATCAAAATATGGTCAAGAAAGTAGCTCTGAAGCCGAGAAACGGGATCGACCCTAAGCACTACCGTGAAATTGCGTACAATTTTCAAATTTCTTGTACTTGCTAATTTTGCGGCCTCGGGCAGCTATGTTACCATGGAGGAACCACACAGGATTTGACTTTATAGGCTAGAACTGAAGTCGCGCCAACTGTTTAACTCAAAATACAGTCAAGAAAGTAGCTCTGAAGCCGAGGAACGGGATCGACCATAAGCACTACCGTGCAATTACGTACAATTTTCAAATTTCTTGTACTTGCTAACGTTGCGACCTCGGGCAGCTATGTTACCATGGAGGAATCACACAAGATTTGACTTTATAGGCTAGAACTGAAGTCGCGCCAACTGTCTAACTCAAAATACAGTCACGAAAGTAGCTCTGAAACCGAGAAACGGGATCGGCCATAAGCACTACCGTGAAATTACGTACAATTTTCAAATTTCTTGTACTTGCTAAATTTGCGACCTCGGGCAGCTACGTTACCATGGAGGAACCACACAACATTTGACTTTATAGGCTAGAACTGAAGTCGCGCCAACTGCTTAACTCAAAATACAGTCAAGAAAGTAGCTCTGAAGCCGAGAAACGGGATCGACCATTAGCACGTGAAATTACGTACAATTTTCAAATTTCTTGTACTTGCTAACTTTGCGACCTCGGGCAGCTATGTTACCATGGAGGAACCACACAACATTTGACTTTATAGGCTAGAACTGAAGTCGCGCCAACTCCTTAAATCAAAATATGGTCAAGAAAGTAGCTCTGAAGCCGAGAAACGGGGATCGACCATAAGCACTACCGTGAAATTACGTACAATTTTCAAATTTCTTGTACTTGCTAACTTTGCGACCTCGGGCAGCTATGTTACCATGGAGGAATCACACAAGATTTGACTTTATAGGCTAGAACTGAAGTCGCGCCAACTGTTTAACTCAAAATACAGTCACGAAAGTAGCTCTGAAACCGAGAAACGGGATCGGCCATAAGCACTACCGTGAAATTACGTACAATTTTCAAATTTCTTGTACTTGCTAAATTTGCGACCTCGGGCAGCTACGTTACCATGGAGGAACCACACAACATTTGACTTTATAGGCTAGAACTGAAGTCGCGCCAACTGCTTAACTCAAAATACAGTCAAGAAAGTAGCTCTGAAGCCGAGAAACGGGGATCGACCATAAGCACTACCGTGAAATTACGTACAATTTTCAAATTTCTTGTACTTGCTAACTTTGCGACCTCGGGCAGCTATGTTACCATGGAGGAATCACACAAGATTTGACTTTATAGGCTAAAACTGAAGTCGCGCCAACTGCTTAACTCAAAATACAGTCACGAAAGTAGCTCTGAAACCGAGAAACGGGATCGGCCATAAGCACTACCGTGAAATTACGTACAATTTTCAAATTTCTTGTACTTGCTAAATTTGCGACCTCGGGCAGCTACGTTACCATGGAGGACCCACACAACATTTGACTTTATAGGCTAGAACTGAAGTCGCTCCAATTGTTTAACTCAAAATACAGTCAAGAAAGTAGCTCTGAAGCCGAGAAACGGGATCGACCATTAGCACTACCGTGAAATTTCATACAATTTTCAAAATTCTTGTACTTGCTAACTTTGCGACCTCGGGCAGCTACGTTACCATGGAGGAACCACACAACATTTGACTTTATAGGCTAGAACTGAAGTCGCGCCAACTGCTTAACTCAAAACACAGTCAAGAAAGTAGCTCTGAAGCCGAGAAACGGGATCGACCATAAGCACTTCCGTGCAATTACGTACAATTTTCAAATTTCTTGTACTTGCTAACTTTGCGACCTCGGGGAGCTATGTTACCATGGAGGACTTACACAAGATTTGACTTTGTAGGCTAGAACTGAAGTCCCGCCAACTGCTTAACTCAAAATACAGTCAAGAAAGTAGCTCTGAACCCGAGAAACGGGGATCGACCATAAGCACTACCGTGAAATTACGTACAATTTTCAAATTTCTTGTACTTGCTAATTTTGCGACCTCGGGCAGCTATGTTACCATGGAGGAATCACACAAGATTTGACTTTATAGGCTAAAACTGAAGTCGCGCCAACTGCTTAACTCAAAATACAGTCAAGAAAGTAGCTCTGAAGCCGAGAAACGGGATCGACCATAAGCACTACCGTGAAATTACGTACAATTTTCAAATTTCTTGTACTTGCTAACTTTGCGACCTCGGGCAGCTATGTTACCATGGAGGAATCCCACAAGATTTGACTTTATAGGCTAGAACTGAAGTCGCGCCAACTGTTTAACTCAAAATACAATCAAGAAAGTAGCTCTGAAGCCGAGAAACAGGATCGGCCATAGCACTACTGTGCAATTACGTACAATTTTCAAATTTCTTGTACTTGCTAACTTTGCGACCTCGGGCAGCTACGTTACCATGGAGGAACCACACAACATTTGACTTTATAGGCTAGAACTGAAGTCCCGCCAACTGCTTAACTCAAAAGACAGTCAAGAAAGTAGCTCTGAACCCGAGAAACGGGGATCGACCATAAGCACTACCGTGAAATTACGTACAATTTTCAAATTTCTTGTACTTGCTAATTTTGCGACCTCGGGCAGCTATGTTACCATGGAGGAATCACACAACATTTGACTTTATAGGCTAGAACTGAAGTCGCGCCAACTGTTTAACTCAAAATACAGTCAAGAAAGTAGCTCTGAAGCCGAGAAACGGGATCGACCATAAGCACTACCGTGAAATTACGTACAATTTTCAAATTTCTTGTACTTGCTAACTTTGCGACCTCGGGCAGCTATGTTACCATGGAGGAATCACACAAGATTTGACTTTATAGGCTAAAACTGAAGTCGCGCCAACTGCTTAACTCAAAATACAGTCAAGAAAGTAGCTCTGAAGCCGAGAAACGGGATCGACCATAAGCACTACCGTGAAATTACGTACAATTTTCAAATTTCTTGTACTTGCTAACTTTGCGACCTCGGGCAGCTATGTTACCATGGAGGAACCACACAAGATTTGACTTTATAGGCTAGAACTGTAGTCGCGCCAACTGCTTAACTCAAAATACAGTCAAGAAAGTAGCTCTGAAGCTGAGAAACAGGATCGACCATAAGCACTACTGTGCAATTACGTACAATTTTCAAATTTCTTGTACTTGCTAACTTTGCGACCTCGAGCAGCTATGTTATCATGGAGGAACCACACAAGATTTGACTTTATAGGCTAGAACTGAAGTCGCGCCCACTGCTTAACTCAAAATACAGTCAAGAAAGTAGCTCTGAAGCTGAGAAACAGGATCGACCATAAGCACTACTGTGCAATTACGTACAATTTTCAAATTTCTTGTACTTGCTAACTTTGCGACCTCGGGCAGCTATGTTACCATGGAGGAACCACACAAGATTTGACTTTATAGGCTAGAACTGAAGTCGCGCCCACTGCTTAACTCAAAATACAGTCAAGAAAGTAGCTCTGAAGCTGAGAAACAGGATCGACCATAAGCACTACTGTGCAATTACGTACAATTTTCAAATTTCTTGTACTTGCTAACTTTGCGACCTCGAGCAGCTATGTTATCATGGAGGAACCACACAAGATTTGACTTTATAGGCTAGAACTGAAGTCGCGCCAACTGCTTAAATCAAAATATGGTCAAGAAAGTAGCTCTGAAGCTGAGAAACAGGATCGACCATAAGCACTACTGTGCAATTACGTACAATTTTCAAATTTCTTGTACTTGCTAATTTTGCGACCTCGGGCAGCTATGTTACCATGGAGGAACCACACAAGATTTAACTTTAAAGGCTAGAACTGAAGTCGCGCCAACTGTCTAACTCAAAATACAGTCAAGAAAGTAGCTCTGAAGCTAAGAAACGGGATCGATCATAAGCAATACCGTGAAATTACGTACAATTTTCAAATTTCTTGTACTTGCTAACTTTGCGGCCTCGGGCAGCTATGTTACCATGGAGGAACCACACAAGATTTGACTGTATAGACTAGAACTGAAGTCGCGCCAACTGTTTAACTCAAAATACAGTCAAGAAAATCGCTCTGAAGCCGAGAAACGGCATCGACCATAAGCACTACCATGAAATTACATACAATTTTCAAATTTCTTGTACTTGCTAACCTTGCGGCCTCGGGCAGCTATGTTACCATGGAGGAACCACACAAGATTTGACTGTATAGGCTAGAACTGAAGTCGCGCCAACTCTTTAATTCAAAATACAGTCAAGAAAGTCGCTCTGAAGCCGAGAAACGGCATCGACCATAACCACTACCGTGAAATTACGTACAATTTTCAAATTTCTTGTACTTGCCAACTTTGCGACCTCGGGCAGCTATGTTACCATGGAGGAATCACACAAGATTTGACTTTATAGGCTAGAACTGAAGTCGCGCCAACTGTTTAACTCAAAATACAGTCACAAAAGTCGCTCTGAAGCCGAGAAACGGCATTGACCATAAGCACTACCGTGAAATTACGTACAATTTTCAAATTTCTTGTACTTGCTAACTTTGCGATCTCGGGCAGCTATGTTACCATTTAGGAATCACACAACATTTGACTTTATAGGCTAGAACTGAAGTCGCGCCAACTGCTTAAATCAAAATATGGTCAAGAAAGTAGCTCTGAAGCCGAGAAACGGGATCGACCCTAAGCACTACCGTGAAATTGCGTACAATTTTCAAATTTCTTGTACTTGCTAACTTTGCGGCCTCGGGCAGCTATGTTACCATGGAGGAACCACACAGGATTTGACTTTATAGGCTAGAACTGAAGTCGCGCCAACTGTTTAACTCAAAATACAGTCAAGAAAGTAGCTCTGAAGCCGAGGAACGGGATCGACCATAAGCACTACCGTGCAATTACGTACAATTTTCAAATTTCTTGTACTTGCTAAAGTTGCGACCTCGGGCAGCTATGTTACCATGGAGGAATCACACAAGATTTGACTTTATAGGCTGGAACTGAAGTCGCGCCAACTGCTTAACTCAAAATACAGTCACGAAAGTAGCTCTGGAACCGAGAAACGGGATCGGCCATAAGCACTACCGTGAAATTACGTACAATTTTCAAATTTCTTGTACTTGCTAACTTTGCGGCCTCGGGCAGCTATGTTACCATGGAGGAACCACACAGGATTTGACTTTGTAGGCTAGAACTGAAGTCGCGCCAACTGTTTAACTCAAAATACAGTCAAGAAAGTAGCTCTGAAGCCGAGAAACGGGATCGACCATGAGCACTACCGTGAAATTACGTACAATTTTCAAATTTCTTGTACTTGCTAACTTTGCGACCTCGGGCAGCTATGTTACCATGGAGGAATCCCACAAGATTTGACTTTATAGGCTAGAACTGAAGTCGCGCCAACTGTTTAACTCAAAATACAATCAAGAAAGTAGCTCTGAAGCCGAGAAACAGGATCGGCCATAGCACTACTGTGCAATTACGTACAATTTTCAAATTTCTTGTACTTGCTAACTTTGCGACCTCGGGCAGCTACGTTACCATGGAGGAACCACACAACATTTGACTTTATAGGCTAGAACTGAAGTCCCGCCAACTGCTTAACTCAAAATACAGTCAAGAAAGTAGCTCTGAACCCGAGAAACGGGGATCGACCATAAGCACTACCGTGAAATTACGTACAATTTTCAAATTTCTTGTACTTGCTAATTTTGCGACCTCGGGCAGCTATGTTACCATGGAGGAATCACACAACATTTGACTTTATAGGCTAGAACTGAAGTCGCGCCAACTGTTTAACTCAAAATACAGTCAAGAAAGTAGCTCTGAAGCCGAGAAACGGGATCGACCATAAGCACTACCGTGAAATTACGTACAATTTTCAAATTTCTTGTACTTGCTAACTTTGCGACCTCGGGCAGCTATGTTACCATGGAGGAATCACACAAGATTTTACTTTATAGGCTAAAACTGAAGTCGCGCCAACTGCTTAACTCAAAATACAGTCACGAAAGTAGCTCTGAAACCGAGAAACGGGATCGGCCATATGCACTACCGTGAAATTACGTACAATTTTCAAATTTCTTGTACTTGCTAACTTTGCGACCTCGGGCAGCTATGTTACCATGGAGGAACCACACAAGATTTGACTTTATAGGCTAGAACTGTAGTCGCGCCAACTGCTTAACTCAAAATACAGTCAAGAAAATAGCTCTGAAGCCGAGAAACGGGATCGACCATAAGCACTACCGTGAAATTACGTACAATTTTCAAATTTCTTGTACTTGCTAACTTTGCGACCTCGGGCAGCTATGTTACCATGGAGGAATCACACAAGATTTGACTTTATAGGCTAGAACTGAAGTCGCGCCAACTGTTTAACTCAAAATACAATCAAGAAAGTAGCTCTGAAGCCGAGAAACAGGATCGGCCATAGCACTACTGTGCAATTACGTACAATTTTCAAATTTCTTGTACTTGCTAACTTTGCGACCTCGGGCAGCTATGTTACCATGGAGGAACCACACAAGATTTGACTTTATAGGCTAGAACTGAAGTCGCGCCCACTGCTTAACTCAAAATACAGTCAAGAAAGTAGCTCTGAAGCTGAGAAACAGGATCGACCATAAGCACTACTGTGCAATTACGTACAATTTTCAAATTTCTTGTACTTGCTAACTTTGCGACCTCGAGCAGCTATGTTATCATGGAGGAACCACACAAGATTTGACTTTATAGGCTAGAACTGAAGTCGCGCCAACTGCTTAAATCAAAATATGGTCAAGAAAGTAGCTCTGAAGCTGAGAAACAGGATCGACCATAAGCACTACTGTGCAATTACGTACAATTTTCAAATTTCTTGTACTTGCTAATTTTGCGACCTCGGGCAGCTATGTTACCATGGAGGAATCACACAAGATTTGACTTTATAGGCTAGAACTGAAGTCGCGCCAACTGTTTAACTCAAAATACAGTCACAAAAGTCGCTCTGAAGCCGAGAAACGGCATTGACCATAAGCACTACCGTGAAATTACGTACAATTTTCAAATTTCTTGTACTTGCTAACTTTGCGATCTCGGGCAGCTATGTTACCATTTAGGAATCACACAACATTTGACTTTATAGGCTAGAACTGAAGTCGCGCCAACTGCTTAAATCAAAATATGGTCAAGAAAGTAGCTCTGAAGCCGAGAAACGGGATCGACCCTAAGCACTACCGTGAAATTGCGTACAATTTTCAAATTTCTTGTACTTGCTAACTTTGCGGCCTCGGGCAGCTATGTTACCATGGAGGAACCACGCAGGATTTGACTTTATAGGCTAGAACTGAAGTCGCGCCAACTGTTTAACTCAAAATACAGTCAAGAAAGTAGCTCTGAAGCCGAGGAACGGGATCGACCATAAGCACTACCGTGCAATTACGTACAATTTTCAAATTTCTTGTACTTGCTAAAGTTGCGACCTCGGGCAGCTATGTTACCATGGAGGAATCACACAAGATTTGACTTTATAGGCTGGAACTGAAGTCGCGCCAACTGCTTAACTCAAAATACAGTCACGAAAGTAGCTCTGGAACCGAGAAACGGGATCGGCCATAAGCACTACCGTGAAATTACGTACAATTTTCAAATTTCTTGTACTTGCTAACTTTGCGGCCTCGGGCAGCTATGTTACCATGGAGGAACCACACAGGATTTGACTTTATAGGCTAGAACTGAAGTCGCGCCAACTGTTTAACTCAAAATACAGTCAAGAAAGTAGCTCTGAAGCCGAGAAACGGGATCGACCATAAGCACTACCGTGAAATTACGTACAATTTTCAAATTTCTTGTACTTGCTAACTTTGCGACCTCGGGCAGCTATGTTACCATGGAGGAATCCCACAAGATTTGACTTTATAGGCTAGAACTGAAGTCGCGCCAACTGTTTAACTCAAAACACAATCAAGAAAGTAGCTCTGAAGCCGAGAAACAGGATCGGCCATAGCACTACTGTGCAATTACGTACAATTTTCAAATTTCTTGTACTTGCTAACTTTGCGACCTCGGGCAGCTACGTTACCATGGAGGAACCACACAACATTTGACTTTATAGGCTAGAACTGAAGTCCCGCCAACTGCTTAACTCAAAATACAGTCAAGAAAGTAGCTCTGAACCCGAGAAACGGGGATCGACCATAAGCACTACCGTGAAATTACGTACAATTTTCAAATTTCTTGTACTTGCTAATTTTGCGACCTCGGGCAGCTATGTTACCATGGAGGAATCACACAACATTTGACTTTATAGGCTAGAACTGAAGTCGCGCCAACTGTTTAACTCAAAATACAGTCAAGAAAGTAGCTCTGAAGCCGAGAAACGGGATCGACCATAAGCACTACCGTGAAATTACGTACAATTTTCAAATTTCTTGTACTTGCTAACTTTGCGACCTCGGGCAGCTATGTTACCATGGAGGAATCACACAAGATTTTACTTTATAGGCTAAAACTGAAGTCGCGCCAACTGCTTAACTCAAAATACAGTCACGAAAGTAGCTCTGAAACCGAGAAACGGGATCGGCCATATGCACTACCGTGAAATTACGTACAATTTTCAAATTTCTTGTACTTGCTAACTTTGCGACCTCGGGCAGCTATGTTACCATGGAGGAATCACACAAGATTTGACTTTATAGGCTAGAACTGAAGTCGCGCCAACTGTTTAACTCAAAATACAATCAAGAAAGTAGCTCTGAAGCCGAGAAACAGGATCGGCCATAGCACTACTGTGCAATTACGTACAATTTTCAAATTTCTTGTACTTGCTAACTTTGCGACCTCGGGCAGCTATGTTACCATGGAGGAACCACACAAGATTTGACTTTATAGGCTAGAACTGAAGTCGCGCCCACTGCTTAACTCAAAATACAGTCAAGAAAGTAGCTCTGAAGCTGAGAAACAGGATCGACCATAAGCACTACCATGAAATTACATACAATTTTCAAATTTCTTGTACTTGCTAACCTTGCGGCCTCGGGCAGCTATGTTACCATGGAGGAACCACACAAGATTTGACTGTATAGGCTAGAACCGAAGTCGCGCCAACTCTTTAACTCAAAATACAGTCAAGAAAGTCGCTCTGAAGCCGAGAAACGGCATCGACCATAACCACTACCGTGAAATTACGTACAATTTTCAAATTTCTTGTACTTGCCAACTTTGCGACCTCGGGCAGCTATGTTACCATGGAGGAATCACACAAGATTTGACTTTATAGGCTAGAACTGAAGTCGCGCCAACTGTTTAACTCAAAATACAGTCACAAAAGTCGCTCTGAAGCCGAGAAACGGCATTGACCATAAGCACTACCGTGAAATTACGTACAATTTTCAAATTTCTTGTACTTGCCAACTTTGCGACCTCGGGCAGCTATGTTACCATGGAGGAACCACACAAGATTTAACTTTATAGGCTAGAACTGAAGTCGCGCCAACTGTCTAACTCAAAATACAGTCAAGAAAGTAGCTCTGAAGCTAAGAAACGGGATCGATCATAAGCAATACCGTGAAATTACGTACAATTTTCAAATTTCTTGTACTTGCTAACTTTGCGGCCTCGGGCAGCTATGTTACCATGGAGGAACCACACAAGATTTGACTGTATAGACTAGAACTGAAGTCGCGCCAACTGTTTAACTCAAAATACAGTCAAGAAAATCGCTCTGAAGCCGAGAAACGGCATCGACCATAAGCACTACCATGAAATTACATACAATTTTCAAATTTCTTGTACTTGCTAACCTTGCGGCCTCGGGCAGCTATGTTACCATGGAGGAACCACACAAGATTTGACTGTATAGGCTAGAACCGAAGTCGCGCCAACTCTTTAACTCAAAATACAGTCAAGAAAGTCGCTCTGAAGCCGAGAAACGGCATCGACCATAACCACTACCGTGAAATTACGTACAATTTTCAAATTTCTTGTACTTGCCAACTTTGCGACCTCGGGCAGCTATGTTACCATGGAGGAATCACACAAGATTTGACTTTATAGGCTAGAACTGAAGTCGCGCCAACTGTTTAACTCAAAATACAGTCACAAAAGTCGCTCTGAAGCCGAGAAACGGCATTGACCATAAGCACTACCGTGAAATTACGTACAATTTTCAAATTTCTTGTACTTGCTAACTTTGCGATCTCGGGCAGCTATGTTACCATTTAGGAATCACACAACATTTGACTTTATAGGCTAGAACTGAAGTCGCGCCAACTGCTTAAATCAAAATATGGTCAAGAAAGTAGCTCTGAAGCCGAGAAACGGGATCGACCCTAAGCACTACCGTGAAATTGCGTACAATTTTCAAATTTCTTGTACTTGCTAACTTTGCGGCCTCGGGCAGCTATGTTACCATGGAGGAACCACACAGGATTTGACTTTATAGGCTAGAACTGAAGTCGCGCCAACTGTTTAACTCAAAATACAGTCAAGAAAGTAGCTCTGAAGCCGAGGAACGGGATCGACCATAAGCACTACCGTGCAATTACGTACAATTTTCAAATTTCTTGTACTTGCTAAAGTTGCGACCTCGGGCAGCTATGTTACCATGGAGGAATCACACAAGATTTGACTTTATAGGCTGGAACTGAAGTCGCGCCAACTGCTTAACTCAAAATACAGTCACGAAAGTAGCTCTGGAACCGAGAAACGGGATCGGCCATAAGCACTACCGTGAAATTACGTACAATTTTCAAATTTCTTGTACTTGCTAACTTTGCGGCCTCGGGCAGCTATGTTACCATGGAGGAACCACACAACATTTGACTTTATAGGCTAGAACTGAAGTCGCGCCAACTGCTTAAATCAAAATACAGTCAAGAAAGTAGCTCTGAAGCCGAGAAACGGGATCGACCATAAGCACTACCGTGAAATTACATACAATTTTCAAATTTCTTGTACTTGCTAACTTTGCGACCTCGGGCAGCTATGTTACCATGGAGGAATCACACAAGATTTGACTTTATAGGATAGAACTGAAGTCGCTCCAATTGTTTAACTCAAAATACAGTCAAGAAAGTAGCTCTGAAGCCGAGAAACGGGATCGACCATTAGCACTACCGTGAAATTTCATACAATTTTCAAATTTCTTGTACTTGCTAACTTTGCGACCTCGGGCAGCTACGTAACCATGGAGGAACCACACAACATTTGACTTTATAGGCTAGAACTGAAGTCGCGCCAAGTGCTTAACTCAAAATACAGTCAAGAAAGTAGCTCTGAAGCCGAGAAACGGGGATCGACCATAAGCACTACCGTGAAATTACGTACAATTTTCAAATTTCTTGTACTTGCTAACTTTGCGACCTCGGGCAGCTATGTTACCATGGAGGAATCACACAAGATTTGACTTTGTAGGCTAAAACTGAAGTCGCGCCAACTGCTTAACTCAAAATACAGTCAAGAAAGTAGCTCTGAAGCCGAGAAACGGGATCGACCATTAGCACGTGAAATTACGTACAATTTTCAAATTTCTTGTACTTGCTAACTTTGCGACCTCGGGCAGCTATGTTACCATGGAGGAACCACACAACATTTGACTTTATAGGCTAGAACTGAAGTCGCGCCAACTCCTTAAATCAAAATATGGTCAAGAAAGTAGCTCTGAAGCCGAGAAACGGGGATCGACCATAAGCACTACCGTGAAATTACGTACAATTTTCAAATTTCTTGTACTTGCTAACTTTGCGACCTCGGGCAGCTATGTTACCATGGAGGAATCACACAAGATTTGACTTTATAGGCTAGAACTGAAGTCGCGCCAACTGTTTAACTCAAAATACAGTCACGAAAGTAGCTCTGAAACCGAGAAACGGGATCGGCCATAAGCACTACCGTGAAATTACGTACAATTTTCAAATTTCTTGTACTTGCTAAATTTGCGACCTCGGGCAGCTACGTTACCATGGAGGAACCACACAACATTTGACTTTATAGGCTAGAACTGAAGTCGCGCCAACTGCTTAAATCAAAATATGGTCAAGAAAGTAGCTCTGAAGCCGAGAAACGGGATCGACCCTAAGCACTACCGTGAAATTGCGTACAATTTTCAAATTTCTTGTACTTGCTAATTTTGCGGCCTCGGGCAGCTATGTTACCATGGAGGAACCACACAGGATTTGACTTTATAGGCTAGAACTGAAGTCGCGCCAACTGTTTAACTCAAAATACAGTCAAGAAAGTAGCTCTGAAGCCGAGGAACGGGATCGACCATGAGCACTACCGTGCAATTACGTACAATTTTCAAATTTCTTGTACTTGCTAACGTTGCGACCTCGGGCAGCTATGTTACCATGGAGGAATCACACAAGATTTGACTTTATAGGCTAGAACTGAAGTCGCGCCAACTGTCTAACTCAAAATACAGTCACGAAAGTAGCTCTGAAACCGAGAAACGGGATCGGCCATAAGCACTACCGTGAAATTACGTACAATTTTCAAATTTCTTGTACTTGCTAAATTTGCGACCTCGGGCAGCTACGTTACCATGGAGGAACCACACAACATTTGACTTTATAGGCTAGAACTGAAGTCGCGCCAACTGCTTAACTCAAAATACAGTCAAGAAAGTAGCTCTGAAGCCGAGAAACGGGATCGACGATTAGCACGTGAAATTACGTACAATTTTCAAATTTCTTGTACTTGCTAACTTTGCGACCTCGGGCAGCTATGTTACCATGGAGGAACCACACAACATTTGACTTTATAGGCTAGAACTGAAGTCGCGCCAACTGTTTAACTCAAAATACAGTCAAGAAAGTAGCTCTGAAGCCGAGGAACGGGATCGACCATAAGCACTACCGTGCAATTACGTACAATTTTCAAATTTCTTGTACTTGCTAACGTTGCGACCTCGGGCAGCTATGTTACCATGGAGGAATCACACAAGATTTGACTTTATAGGCTAGAACTGAAGTCGCGCCAACTGTCTAACTCAAAATACAGTCACGAAAGTAGCTCTGAAACCGAGAAACGGGATCGGCCATAAGCACTACCGTGAAATTACGTACAATTTTCAAATTTCTTGTACTTGCTAAATTTGCGACCTCGGGCAGCTACGTTACCATGGAGGAACCACACAACATTTGACTTTATAGGCTAGAACTGAAGTCGCGCCAACTGCTTAACTCAAAATACAGTCAAGAAAGTAGCTCTGAAGCCGAGAAACGGGATCGACCATTAGCACATGAAATTACGTACAATTTTCAAATTTCTTGTACTTGCTAACTTTGCGACCTCGGGCAGCTATGTTACCATGGAGGAACCACACAACATTTGACTTTATAGGCTAGAACTGAAGTCGCGCCAACTCCTTAAATCAAAATATGGTCAAGAAAGTAGCTCTGAAGCCGAGAAACGGGGATCGACCATAAGCACTACCGTGAAATTACGTACAATTTTCAAATTTCTTGTACTTGCTAAATTTGCGACCTCGGGCAGCTACGTTACCATGGAGGAACCACACAACATTTGACTTTATAGGCTAGAACTGAAGTCGCGCCAACTGCTTAACTCAAAATACAGTCAAGAAAGTAGCTCTGAAGCCGAGAAACGGGGATCGACCATAAGCACTACCGTGAAATTACGTACAATTTTCAAATTTCTTGTACTTGCTAACTTTGCGACCTCGGGCAGCTATGTTACCATGGAGGAATCACACAAGATTTGACTTTATAGGCTAGAACTGAAGTCGCGCCAACTGTTTAACTCAAAATACAGTCACGAAAGTAGCTCTGAAACCGAGAAACGGGATCGGCCATAAGCACTACCGTGAAATTACGTACAATTTTCAAATTTCTTGTACTTGCTAAATTTGCGACCTCGGGCAGCTACGTTACCATGGAGGAACCACACAACATTTGACTTTATAGGCTAGAACTGAAGTCGCGCCAACTGCTTAACTCAAAATACAGTCAAGAAAGTAGCTCTGAAGCCGAGAAACGGGGATCGACCATAAGCACTACCGTGAAATTACGTACAATTTTCAAATTTCTTGTACTTGCTAACTTTGCGACCTCGGGCAGCTATGTTACCATGGAGGAATCACACAAGATTTGACTTTATAGGCTAAAACTGAAGTCGCGCCAACTGCTTAACTCAAAATACAGTCACGAAAGTAGCTCTGAAACCGAGAAACGGGATCGGCCATAAGCACTACCGTGAAATTACGTACAATTTTCAAATTTCTTGTACTTGCTAAATTTGCGACCTCGGGCAGCTACGTTACCATGGAGGACCCACACAACATTTGACTTTATAGGCTAGAACTGAAGTCGCTCCAATTGTTTAACTCAAAATACAGTCAAGAAAGTAGCTCTGAAGCCGAGAAACGGGATCGACCATTAGCACTACCGTGAAATTTCATACAATTTTCAAAATTCTTGTACTTGCTAACTTTGCGACCTCGGGCAGCTACGTTACCATGGAGGAACCACACAACATTTGACTTTATAGGCTAGAACTGAAGTCCCGCCAACTGCTTAACTCAAAATACAGTCAAGAAAGTAGCTCTGAACCCGAGAAACGGGGATCGACCATAAGCACTACCGTGAAATTACGTACAATTTTCAAATTTCTTGTACTTGCTAATTTTGCGACCTCGGGCAGCTATGTTACCATGGAGGAATCACACAAGATTTGACTTTATAGGCTAAAACTGAAGTCGCGCCAACTGCTTAACTCAAAATACAGTCAAGAAAGTAGCTCTGAAGCCGAGAAACGGGATCGACCATTAGTACGTGAAATTACGTACAATTTTCAAATTTCTTGTACTTGCTAACTTTGCGACCTCGGGCAGCTATGTTACCATGGAGGAACCACACAACATTTGACTTTATAGGCTAGAACTGAAGTCGCGCCAACTGTTTAACTCAAAATACAGTCAAGAAAGTAGCTCTAAAGCCGAGAAACGGGATCGACCATTAGCACGTGAAATTACGTACAATTTTCAAAATTCTTGTACTTGCTAACTTTGCGACCTCGGGCAGCTATGTTACCATGGAGGAACCACACAACATTTGACTTTATAGGCTAGAACTGAAGTCGCGCCAACTCCTTAAATCAAAATATGGTCAAGAAAGTAGCTCTGAAACCGAGAAACGGGATCGGCCATAAGCACTACCGTGAAATTACGTACAATTTTCAAATTTCTTGTACTTGCTAAATTTGCGACCTCGGGCAGCTACGTTACCATGGAGGAACCACACAACATTTGACTTTATAGGCTAGAACTGAAGTCGCGCCAACTGCTTAACTCAAAATACAGTCACGAAAGTAGCTCTGAAGCCGAGAAACGGGGATCGACCATAAGCACTACCGTGAAATTACGTACAATTTTCAAATTTCTTGTACTTGCTAACTTTGCGACCTCGGGCAGCTATGTTACCATGGAGGAATCACACAAGATTTGACTTTATAGGCTAAAACTGAAGTCGCGCCAACTGCTTAACTCAAAATACAGTCACGAAAGTAGCTCTGAAACCGAGAAACGGGATCGGCCATAAGCACTACCGTGAAATTACGTACAATTTTCAAATTTCTTGTACTTGCTAAATTTGCGACCTCGGGCAGCTACGTTACCATGGAGGACCCACACAACATTTGACTTTATAGGCTAGAACTGAAGTCGCTCCAATTGTTTAACTCAAAATACAGTCAAGAAAGTAGCTCTGAAGCCGAGAAACGGGATCGACCATTAGCACTACCGTGAAATTTCATACAATTTTCAAAATTCTTGTACTTGCTAACTTTGCGACCTCGGGCAGCTACGTTACCATGGAGGAACCACACAACATTTGACTTTATAGGCTAGAACTGAAGTCCCGCCAACTGCTTAACTCAAAATACAGTCAAGAAAGTAGCTCTGAACCCGAGAAACGGGGATCGACCATAAGCACTACCGTGAAATTACGTACAATTTTCAAATTTCTTGTACTTGCTAATTTTGCGACCTCGGGCAGCTATGTTACCATGGAGGAATCACACAAGATTTGACTTTATAGGCTAAAACTGAAGTCGCGCCAACTGCTTAACTCAAAATACAGTCAAGAAAGTAGCTCTGAAGCCGAGAAACGGGATCGACCATTAGTACGTGAAATTACGTACAATTTTCAAATTTCTTGTACTTGCTAACTTTGCGACCTCGGGCAGCTATGTTACCATGGAGGAACCACACAACATTTGACTTTATAGGCTAGAACTGAAGTCGCGCCAACTGTTTAACTCAAAATACAGTCAAGAAAGTAGCTCTAAAGCCGAGAAACGGGATCGACCATTAGCACGTGAAATTACGTACAATTTTCAAATTTCTTGTACTTGCTAACTTTGCGACCTCGGGCAGCTATGTTACCATGGAGGAACCACACAACATTTGACTTTATAGGCTAGAACTGAAGTCGCGCCAACTCCTTAAATCAAAATATGGTCAAGAAAGTAGCTCTGAAGCCGAGAAACGGGGATCGACCATAAGCACTACCGTGAAATTACGTACAATTTTCAAATTTCTTGTACTTGCTAACTTTGCGACCTCGGGCAGCTATGTTACCATGGAGGAATCACACAAGATTTGACTTTATAGGCTAAAACTGAAGTCGCGCCAACTGCTTAACTCAAAATACAGTCACGAAAGTAGCTCTGAAACCGAGAAACGGGATCGGCCATATGCACTACCGTGAAATTACGTATAATTTTCAAATTTCTTGTACTTGCTAACTTTGCGACCTCGGGCAGCTATGTTACCATGGAGGAACCACACAACATTTGACTTTATAGGCTAGAACTGAAGTCGCGCCAACTCCTTAAATCAAAATATGGTCAAGAAAGTAGCTCTGAAGCCGAGAAACGGGGATCGACCATAAGCACTACCGTGAAATTACGTACAATTTTCAAATTTCTTGTACTTGCTAACTTTGCGACCTCGGGCAGCTATGTTACCATGGAGGAATCACACAAGATTTGACTTTATAGGCTAAAACTGAAGTCGCGCCAACTGCTTAACTCAAAATACAGTCACGAAAGTAGCTCTGAAACCGAGAAACGGGATCGGCCATATGCACTACCGTGAAATTACGTACAATTTTCAAATTTCTTGTACTTGCTAAATTTGCGACCTCGGGCAGCTACGTTACCATGGAGGAACCACACAACATTTGACTTTATAGGCTAGAACTGAAGTCGCTCCAATTGTTTAACTCAAAATACAGTCAAGAAAGTAGCTCTGAAGCCGAAAAACGGGATCGACCATTAGCACTACCGTGAAATTTCATACAATTTTCAAATTTCTTGTACTTGCTAACTTTGCGACCTCGGGCAGCTACGTTACCATGGACGAACCACACTACATTTGACTTTATAGGCTAGAACTGAAGTCGCGCCAACTGCTTAACTCAAAATACAGTCAAGAAAGTAGCTCTGAAGCCGAGAAACGGGGATCGACCACAAGCACTACCGTGAAATTACGTACAATTTTCAAATTTCTTGTACTTGCTAACTTTGCGACCTCGGGCAGCTATGTTACCATGGAGGAATCACACAAGATTTGACTTTATAGGCTAAAACTGAAGTCGCGCCAACTGCTTAACTCAAAATACAGTCAAGAAAGTAGCTCTGAAGCCGAGAAACGGCATCGACCATTAGTACGTGAAATTACGTACAATTTTCAAATTTCTTGTACTTGCTAACTTTGCGACCTCGGGCAGCTATGTTACCATGGAGGAACCACACAACATTTGACTTTATAGGCTAGAACTGAAGTCGCGCCAACTGTTTAACTCAAAATACAGTCAAGAAAGTAGCTCTGAAGCCGAGAAACGGGATCGACCATTAGCACGTGAAATTACGTACAATTTTCAAATTTCTTGTACTTGCTAACTTTGCGACCTCGGGCAGCTATGTTACCATGGAGGAACCACACAAGATTTGACTTTATAGACTAGAACTGAAGTCACGCCAACTGCTTAACTCAAAATACAGTCAAGAAAGTAGCCCTGAAGCTGAGAAACAGGATCGACCATAAGCACTACAGTGCAATTACGTACAATTTTCAAATTTCTTGTACTTGCTAACTTTGCGACCTCGGGCAGCTACGTTACCATGGAGGAACCACACAACATTTGACTTTATAGGCTAGAACCGAAATCGCGCCAACTGCTTAACTCAAAATACAGTCAACAAAGTAGCTCTGAAGCCGAGAAACGGGATCGACCATAAGCACTACCGTGAAATTACGTACAATTTTCAAATTTCTTGTACTTGCTAACTTTGCGACCTCGGGCAGCTATGTTACCATGGAGGAATGACACAAGATTTGACTTTATAGGCTAGAACTGAAGTCGCGCCAACTGTTTAACTGAAAACACAGTCAAGAAAGTAGCTCTGAAGCCGAGAAACGGGATCGACCATAAGCACTGCTGTGAAATTACGTACAATTTTCAAATTGCTTGTACTTGCTAACTTTGCGACCTCGGGCAGCTATGTTACCATGGAGGAATCACACAACATTTGACTTTATAGGCTAGAACTGAAGTCGCGCCAACTGTTTAACTCAAAATGCAGTCAAGAAAGTAGCTCTGAAGCCGAGAAACAGGATCGGCCATAGCACTACTGTGCAATTACGTACAATTTTCAAATTTCTTGTACTTGCTAATTTTGCGACCTCGGGCAGCTATGTTACCATGGAGGAACCACACAAGATTTGACTTTATAGGCTAGAACTGAAGTCGCGCCAACTGCTTAAATCAAAATATGGTCAAGAAAGTGGCTCTGAAGCCGAGAAACGGGATCGACCGTAAGCACTACCGTGAAATTACGTACAATTTTCAAATTTCTTGTACTTGCTAACTTCGCGACCTCGAGCAGCTATGTTACCATGGAGGAATCACACAAGATTTGACTTTATAGGCTAGAACTGAAGTCGCGCCAACTGCTTAACTCAAAATACAGTCAAGAAAGTAGCTCTGAAGCCGAGAAACGGGATCTTCCATAAGCACTACCGTGAAATTACGTACAATTTTCAAATTTCTTGTACTTGCGAACTTTGCGACCTCGGGCAGCTATGTTACCATGGAGGAATGACACAAGATTTGACTTTATAGGCTAGAACTGAAGTCGCGCCTTTAACTCAAAATACAGTCAAGAAAGTAGCTCTGAAGCCGAGAAACGGGATCTTCCATAAGCACTACCGTGAAATTACGTACAATTTTCAAATTTCTTGTACTTGCTAACTTTGCGACCTCGGGCAGCTATGTTACCATGGAGGAATGACACAAGATTTGACTTTATAGGCTAGAACTGAAGTCGCGCCAACTGTTTAACTGAAAATACAGTCAAGAAAGTAGCTCTGAAGCCGAGAAACGGGATCGACCATAAGCACTGCTGTGAAATTACGTACAATTTTCAAATTGCTTGTACTTGCTAACTTTGCGACCTCGGGCAGCTATGTTACCATGGAGGAACCACACAACATTTGACTTTATAGGCTAGAACTGAAGTCGCGCCAACTGTTTAACTCAAAATGCAGTCAAGAAAGTAGCTCTGAAGCCGAGAAACAGGATCGGCCATAGCACTACTGTGCAATTACGTACAATTTTCAAATTTCTTGTACTTGCTAATTTTGCGACCTCGGGCAGCTATGTTACCATGGAGGAACCACACAAGATTTGACTTTATAGGCTAGAACTGAAGTCGCGCCAACTGCTTAAATCAAAATATGGTCAAGAAAGTGGCTCTGAAGCCGAGAAACGGGATCGACCGTAAGCACTACCGTGAAATTACGTACAATTTTCAAATTTCTTGTACTTGCTAACTTCGCGACCTCGAGCAGCTATGTTACCATGGAGGAATCACACAAGATTTGACTTTATAGGCTAGAACTGAAGTCGCGCCAACTGCTTAACTCAAAATACAGTCAAGAAAGTAGCTCTGAAGCCGAGAAACGGGATCTTCGATAAGCACTACCGTGAAATTACGTACAATTTTCAAATTTCTTGTACTTGCTAACTTTGCGACCTCGGGCAGCTATGTTACCATGGAGGAATGACACAAGATTTGACTTTATAGGCTAGAACTGAAGTCGCGCCTTTAACTCAAAATACAGTCAAGAAAGTAGCTCTGAAGCCGAGAAACGGGATCTTCCATAAGCACTACCGTGAAATTACGTACAATTTTCAAATTTCTTGTACTTGCTAACTTTGCGACCTCGGGCAGCTATGTTACCATGGAGGAATGACACAAGATTTGACTTTATAGGCTAGAACTGAAGTCGCGCCTTTAACTCAAAATACAGTCAAGAAAGTAGCTCTGAAGCCGAGAAACGGGATCGACCATAAGCACTACCGTGAAATTACGTACAATTTTCAAATTTCTTGTACTTACTAACTTTGCGACCTCGGGCAGCTATGTTACCATGGAGGAATCACACAAGATTTGACTTTATAGGCTAGAACTGAAGTCGCGCCAACTGCTTAACTCAAAATACAGTCAAGAAAGTAGCTCTGAAGCCGAGAAACGGGATCGACCATAAGCACTACCGTGAAATTACGTACAATTTTCAAATTTCTTGTACTTGCTAACTTTGCGACCTCGGGCAGCTACGTTACCATGGAGGAACCACACAACATTTCACTTTATAGGCTAGAACTGAAATCGCGCCAACTGTTTAACTCAAAATACAGTCAAGAAAGTAGCTCTGAAGCCGAGAAACAGGATCGGCCATAGCACTACTGTGCTATATTACGTACAATTTTCAAATTTCTTGTACTTGCTAACTTTGCGACCTCGGGCAGCTATGTTACCATGGAGGAACCACACAAGATTTGACTTTATAGGCTAGGACTGAAGTCGCGCCAACTGCTTAAATCAAAATATGGTCAAGAAAGTAGCTCTGAAGCCGAGAAACGGGATCGACCGTAAGCACTACCGTGAAATTACGTACAATTTTCAAATTTCTTGTACTTGCTAACTTTGCGGCCTCGGGCAGCTATGTTACCATGGAGGAACCACAAAAGATTTGACTTTATAGGCTAGAACTGAAGTCGCGCCAACTGTTTAACTCAAAATACAGTCAAGAAAGTAGCTCTGAAGCCGAGAAACGGCATCAACCATAAGCACTACCGTGAAATTACGTACAATTTTCAAATTTCTTGTACTTGCTAACTTTGCGGCCTCGGGCAGCTATGTTACCATGGAGGAATCACACAAGATTTGACTTTATAGGCTAGAACTGAAGTCGCGCCAACTCATTAACTCAAAATACAGTCAAGAAAATAGCTCTGAAGCCGAGAAACGGTATCGACCATAAGCACCACCGTGAAATTACGTACAATTTTCAAATTTCTTGTACTTGCTAACTTTGCGACCTCGGGCAGCTACGTTACCATGGAGGAACCACACAACATTTGACTTTATAGACTAGAACTGAAGTCGCGCCAACTGCTTCACTCAAAATACAGTCAAGAAAGTAGCCCTGAAGCTGAGAAACAGGATCGACCATAAGCACTACAGTGCAATTACGTACAATTTTCAAATTTCTTGTACTTGCTAACTTTGCGACCTCGGGCAGCTACGTTACCATGGAGGAACCACACAACATTTGACTTTATAGGCTAGAACTGAAGTCGCGCCAACTGCTTAACTCAAAATACAGTCAAGAAAGTAGCTCTGAAGCCGAGAAACGGGATCGACCATAAGCACCACCGTGAAATTAGTACAATTTTCAAATTTCTTGTACTTGCTAACTTTGCGACCTCGGGCAGCTATGTTACCATGGAGGAATGACACAAGATTTGACTTTATAGGCTAGAACTGAAGTCACGCCAACTGTTTAACTCAAAATACAGTCAAGAAAGTAGCTCTGAAGCCGAGAAACAGGATCGGCCATAGCACTACTGTGCAATTACGTACAATTTTCAAATTTCTTGTACTTGCTAATTTTGCGACCTCGGGCAGCTATGTTACCATGGAGGAACCACACAAGATTTGACTTTATAGGCTAGAACTGAAGTCGCGCCAACTGCTTAAGTCAAAATATGGTCAAGAAAGTAGCTCTGAAGCCGAGAAACGGGATCGACCGTAAGCACTACCGTGAAATTACGTACAATTTTCAAATTTCTTGTACTTGCTAACTTTGCGGCCTCGGGCAGCTATGTTACCATAGAGGAACCACACAAGATTTGACTTTATAGGCTAGAACTGAAGTCGCGCCAACTGCTTAACTCAAAATACAGTCAAGAAAGTAGCTCTGAAGCCGAGAAACGGGATCGACCATAAGCACCACCGTGCAATTACGTACAATTTTCAAATTTCTTGTACTTGCTAACTTTGCGACCTCGGGCAGCTATGTTACCATGGAGGAACCACACAACATTTGACTTTATAGGCTAGAACTGAAGTCGCGCCAACTGTTTAACTCAAAATGCAGTCAAGAAAGTAGCTCTGAAGCCGAGAAACGGGATCTTCCATAAGCACTACCGTGAAATTACGTACAATTTTCAAATTTCTTGTACTTGCTAACTTTGCGACCTCGGGCAGCTATGTTACCATGGAGGAATGACACAAGATTTGACTTTATAGGCTAGAACTGAAGTCGCGCCTTTAACTCAAAATACAGTCAAGAAAGCAGCTCTGAAGCCGAGAAACGGGATCGACCATAAGCACTACCGTGAAATTACGTACAATTTTCAAATTTCTTGTACTTACTAACTTTGCGACCTCGGGCAGCTATGTTACCATGGAGGAATCACACAAGATTTGACTTTATAGGCTAGAACTGAAGTCGCGCCAACTGCTTAACTCAAAATACAGTCAAGAAAGTAGCTCTGAAGCCGAGAAACGGGATCGACCATAAGCACTACCGTGAAATTACGTACAATTTTCAAATTTCTTGTACTTGCTAATTTTGCGACCTCGGGCAGCTACGTTACCATGGAGGAACCACACAACATTTGACTTTATAGGCTAGAACTGAAGTCGCGCCAACTGTTTAACTCAAAATACAGTCAAGAAAGTAGCTCTGAAGCCGAGAAACAGGATCGGCCATAGCACTACTGTGCTATATTACGTACAATTTTCAAATTTCTTGTACTTGCTAACTTTGCGACCTCGGGCAGCTATGTTACCATGGAGGAACCACACAAGATTTGACTTTATAGGGTAGAACTGAAGTCGCGCCAACTGCTTAAATCAAAATATGGTCAAGAAAGTAGCTCTGAAGCCGAGAAACGGGATCGACCATAAGCACTACCGTGAAATTACGTACAATTTTCAAATTTCTTGTACTTGCTAAATTTGCGACCTCGGGCAGCTACGTTACCATGGAGGAACCACACAACATTTGACTTTATAGGCTAGAACTCAAGTCGCGCCAACTGATTAACTCAAAATACAGTCAAGAAAGTAGCTCTGAAGCCGAGAAACGGGATCGACCATAAGCACTACCGTGAAATTACGTACAATTTTCAAATTTCTTGTACTTGCTAACTTTGCGACCTCGGGCAGCTACGTTACCATGGAGGAACCACACAACATTTAACTTTATAGGCTAGAACTGAAGTCGCGCCAACTGTTTAACTCAAAATACAGTCAAGAAAGTAGCTCTGAAGCCGAGAAACAGGATCGGCCATAGCACTACTGTGCAATTACGTACAATTTTCAAATTTCTTGTAATTGCTAACTTTGCGACCTCGGGCAGCTATGTTACCATGGAGGAACCACACAACATTTGACTTTATAGGCTAGAACTCAAGTCGCGCCAACTGATTAACTCAAAATACAGTCAAGAAAGTAGCTCTGAAGCCGAGAAACGGGATCGACCATAAGCACTACCGTGAAATTACGTACAATTTTCAAATTTCTTGTACTTGCTAACTTTGCGACCTCGGGCAGCTACGTTACCATGGAGGAACCACACAACATTTAACTTTATAGGCTAGAACTGAAGTCGCGCCAACTGCTTAACTCAAAATACAGTCAAGAAAGTAGCTCTGAAGCCGAGAAACGGGATCGACCATAAGCACCACCGTGCAATTACGTACAATTTTCAAATTTCTTGTACTTGCTAACTTTGCGACCTCGGGCAGCTATGTTACCATGGAGGAACCACACAACATTTGACTTTATAGGCTAGAACTGAAGTCGCGCCAACTGTTTAACTCAAAATGCAGTCAAGAAAGTAGCTCTGAAGCCGAGAAACGGGATCTTCCATAAGCACTACCGTGAAATTACGTACAATTTTCAAATTTCTTGTACTTGCTAACTTTGCGACCTCGGGCAGCTATGTTACCATGGAGGAATGACACAAGATTTGACTTAATAGGCTAGAACTGAAGTCGCGCCTTTAACTCAAAGTACAGTCAAGAAAGTAGCTCTGAAGCCGAGAAACAGGATCGGCCATAAGCACTTCCGTGCAATTACGTACAATTTTCAAATTTCTTGTACTTGCTAACTTTGCGACCTCGGGGACCTATGTTACCATGGAGGACTCACACAAGATTTGACTTTGTAGGCTAGAACTGAAGTCGCGCCAACTGCTTAATTCAAAATACAGTCAAGAAAGTAGCTCTGAAGCCGAGAAACGGGACCGACCATAAGCACTACCGTGAAATTACCTACAATTTTCAAATTTCTTGTACTTGCTAACTTTACGACCTCGGGCAGCTACGTTACCATGGAGGAACCACACAACATTTGACTTTATAGGCTAGAACTGAAGTCGCGCTAACTGTTTAACTCAAAATACAGTCAAGAAAGTAGCTCTGAAGCCGAGAAACAGGATCGGCCATAGCACTACTGTGCAATTACGTACAATTTTCAAATTTCTTGCACTTGCTAACTTTGCGACCTCGGGCAGCTATGTTACCATGGAGGAACCACACAAGATTTGACTTTATAGGCTAGGACTGAAGTCGCGCCAACTGCTTAACTCAAAATACAGTCAAGAAAGTAGCTCTGAAGCCGAGAAACGGGATCGACCATAAGCACCACCTTGCAATTACGTACAATTTTCAAATTTCTTGTACTTGCTAACTTTGCGACCTCGGGCAGCTATGTTACCATGGAGGAACCAAACAACATTTGACTTTATAGGCTAGAACTGAAGTCGCGCCAACTGTTTAACTCAAAATGCAGTCAAGAAAGTAGCTCTGAAGCCGAGAAACAGGATCGGCCATAGCACTACTGTGCAATTACGTACAATTTTCAAATTTCTTGTACTTGCTAATTTTGCGACCTCGGGCAGCTATGTTACCATGGAGAAACCACACAAGATTTGACTTTATAGGCTAGAACTGAAGTCGCGCCAACTGCTTAAATCAAAATATGGTCAAGAAAGTAGCTCTGAAGCCGAGAAACGGGATCGACCGTAAGCACTACCGTGAAATTACGTACAATTTTCAAATTTCTTGTTCTTGCTAACTTTGCGACCTCGGGCAGCTACGTTACCATGGAGGAACCACACAACATTTGACTTTATAGGCTAGAACTGAAGTCGCGCCAACTGCTTAATTCAAAATACAGTCAAGAAAGTAGCTCTGAAGCCGAGAAACGGCATCGACCATAAGCACTACCCTGAAATTTCGTACAATTTTCAAATTTCTTGTATTTGCTAACTTTGCGACCTCGGGCAGCTATGTTACCATGGAGGAACCACACAAGATTTGACTTTATAGGCTAGAACTGAAGTCGTGCCAACTGCTTAAATCAAAATATGGTCAAGAAAGTAGCTCTGAAGCCGAGAAACGGGATCGACCATAAGCACTACCGTGAAATTACCTACAATTTTCAAATTTCTTGTACTTGCTAACTTTGCGACCTCGGGCAGCTACGTTACCATGGAGGAACCACACAACATTTGACTTTATAGGCTAGAACTGAAATCGCGCCAACTGTTTAACTCAAAATACAGTCAAGAAAGTAGCTCTGAAGCCGAGAAACAGGATCGGCCATAGCACTACTGTGCTATATTACGTACAATTTTCAAATTTCTTGTACTGCTAACTTTGCGACCTCGGGCAGCTATGTTACCATGGAGGAACCACACAAGATTTGACTTTATAGGCTAGGACTGAAGTCGCGCCAACTGCTTAAATCAAAATATGGTCAAGAAAGTAGCTCTGAAGCCGAGAAACGGGATCGACCGTAAGCACTACCGTGAAATTACGTACAATTTTCAAATTTCTTGTACTTGCTAACTTTGCGGCCTCGGGCAGCTATG
Source organism: Merodon equestris (assembly GCA_958301585.1). Taxonomy (NCBI): domain Eukaryota; kingdom Metazoa; phylum Arthropoda; class Insecta; order Diptera; family Syrphidae; genus Merodon; species Merodon equestris. Next base: position 50,622,785 of record OY284416.1, read on the forward strand.
TTACCATGGAGGAACCACACAAGATTTGACTTTATAGGCTAGAACTGAAGTCGCGCCAACTGCTTAACTCAAAATACAGTCAAGAAAGTAGCTCTCAAGCCGAGAAACGGCATCAACCATAAGCACTACCGTGAAATTACGTACAATTTTCAAATTTCTTGTACTTGCTAACTTTGCGGCCTCGGGCAGCTATGTTACCATGGAGGAACCACACAAGATTTGACTTTATAGGCTAGAACTGAAGTCGCGCCAACTCATTAACTCAAAATACAGTCAAGAAAGTAGCTCTGAAGCCGAGAAACGGGATCGACCATAAGCACCACCGTGAAATTACGTACAATTTTCAAATTTCTTGTACTTGCTAACTTTGCGACCTCGGGCAGCTACGTTACCATGGAGGAACCACACAACATTTGACTTTACAGGCTAGAACTGAAGTCACGCCAACTGTTTAACTCAAAATACAGTCAAGAAAGTAGCTCTGAAGCCGAGAAACAGGATCGACCATAAGCACTACAGTGCAATTACGTACAATTTTCAAATTTCTTGTACTTGCTAATTTTGCGACCTCGGGCAGCTATGTTACCATGGAGGAACCACACAAGATTTGACTTTATAGGCTAGAACTGAAGTCGCGCCAACTGCTTAAATCAAAATATGGTCAAGAAAGTAGCTCTGAAGCCGAGAAACGGGATCGACCGTAAGCACTACCGTGAAATTACGTACAATTTTCAAATTTCTTGTACTTGCTAACTTTGCGGCCTCGGGCAGCTATGTTACCATGGAGGAACCACACAAGATTTGACTTTATAGGCTAGAACTGAAGTCGCGCCAACTGCTTAACTCAAAATACAGTCAAGAAAGTAGCTCTGAAGCCGAGAAACGGGATCGACCATAAGCACCACCGTGCAATTACGTACAATTTTCAAATTTCTTGTACTTGCTAACTTTGCGACCTCGGGCAGCTATGTTACCATGGAGGAACCACACAACATTTGACTTTATAGGCTAGAACTGAAGTCGCGCCAACTGTTTAACTCAAAATGCAGTCAAGAAAGTAGCTCTGAAGCCGAGAAACAGGATCGGCCATAGCACTACTGTGCAATTACGTACAATTTTCAAATTTCTTGTACTTGCTAATTTTGCGACCTCGGGCAGCTATGTTACCATGGAGAAACCACACAAGATTTGACTTTATAGGCTAGAACTGAAGTCGCGCCAACTGCTTAAATCAAAATATGGTCAAGAAAGTAGCTCTGAAGCCGAGAAACGGGATCGACCGTAAGCACTACCGTGAAATTACGTACAATTTTCAAATTTCTTGTTCTTGCTAACTTCGCGACCTCGGGCAGCTATGTTACCATGGAGGAATGACACAAGATTTGACTTAATAGGCTAGAACTGAAGTCGCGCCTTTAACTCAAAGTACAGTCAAGAAAGTAGCTCTGAAGCCGAGAAACAGGATCGGCCATAAGCACTTCCGTGCAATTACGTACAATTTTCAAATTTCTTGTACTTGCTAACTTTGCGACCTCGGGGACCTATGTTACCATGGAGGACTCACACAAGATTTGACTTTGTAGGCTAGAACTGAAGTCGCGCCAACTGCTTAATTCAAAATACAGTCAAGAAAGTAGCTCTGAAGCCGAGAAACGGGACCGACCATAAGCACTACCGTGAAATTACCTACAATTTTCAAATTTCTTGTACTTGCTAACTTTACGACCTCGGGCAGCTACGTTACCATGGAGGAACCACACAACATTTGACTTTATAGGCTAGAACTGAAGTCGCGCTAACTGTTTAACTCAAAATACAGTCAAGAAAGTAGCTCTGAAGCCGAGAAACAGGATCGGCCATAGCACTACTGTGCAATTACGTACAATTTTCAAATTTCTTGCACTTGCTAACTTTGCGACCTCGGGCAGCTATGTTACCATGGAGGAACCACACAAGATTTGACTTTATAGGCTAGGACTGAAGTCGCGCCAACTGCTTAACTCAAAATACAGTCAAGAAAGTAGCTCTGAAGCCGAGAAACGGGATCGACCATAAGCACCACCTTGCAATTACGTACAATTTTCAAATTTCTTGTACTTGCTAACTTTGCGACCTCGGGCAGCTATGTTACCATGGAGGAACCAAACAGCATTTGACTTTATAGGCTAGAACTGAAGTCGCGCCAACTGTTTAACTCAAAATGCAGTCAAGAAAGTAGCTCTGAAGCCGAGAAACAGGATCGGCCATAGCACTACTGTGCAATTACGTACAATTTTCAAATTTCTTGTACTTGCTAATTTTGCGACCTCGGGCAGCTATGTTACCATGGAGAAACCACACAAGATTTGACTTTATAGGCTAGAACTGAAGTCGCGCCAACTGCTTAAATCAAAATATGGTCAAGAAAGTAGCTCTGAAGCCGAGAAACGGGATCGACCGTAAGCACTACCGTGAAATTACGTACAATTTTCAAATTTCTTGTTCTTGCTAACTTTGCGACCTCGGGCAGCTACGTTACCATGGAGGAACCACACAACATTTGACTTTATAGGCTAGAACTGAAGTCGCGCCAACTGCTTAATTCAAAATACAGTCAAGAAAGTAGCTCTGAAGCCGAGAAACGGCATCGACCATAAGCACTACCCTGAAATTTCGTACAATTTTCAAATTTCTTGTATTTGCTAACTTTGCGACCTCGGGCAGCTATGTTACCATGGAGGAACCACACAAGATTTGACTTTATAGGCTAGAACTGAAGTCGTGCCAACTGCTTAAATCAAAATATGGTCAAGAAAGTAGCTCTGAAGCCGAGAAACGGGATCGACCATAAGCACTACCGTGAAATTACCTACAATTTTCAAATTTCTTGTACTTGCTAACTTTGCGACCTCGGGCAGCTACGTTACCATGGAGGAACCACACAACATTTGACTTTATAGGCTAGAACTGAAATCGCGCCAACTGTTTAACTCAAAATACAGTCAAGAAAGTAGCTCTGAAGCCGAGAAACAGGATCGGCCATAGCACTACTGTGCTATATTACGTACAATTTTCAAATTTCTTGTACTGCTAACTTTGCGACCTCGGGCAGCTATGTTACCATGGAGGAACCACACAAGATTTGACTTTATAGGCTAGGACTGAAGTCGCGCCAACTGCTTAAATCAAAATATGGTCAAGAAAGTAGCTCTGAAGCCGAGAAACGGGATCGACCGTAAGCACTACCGTGAAATTACGTACAATTTTCAAATTTCTTGTACTTGCTAACTTTGCGGCCTCGGGCAGCTATGTTACCATGGAGGAACCACACAAGATTTGACTTTATAGGCTAGAACTGAAGTCGCGCCAACTGCTTAACTCAAAATACAGTCAAGAAAGTAGCTCTCAAGCCGAGAAACGGCATCAACCATAAGCACTACCGTGAAATTACGTACAATTTTCAAATTTCTTGTACTTGCTAACTTTGCGGCCTCGGGCAGCTATGTTACCATGGAGGAACCACACAAGATTTGACTTTATAGGCTAGAACTGAAGTCGCGCCAACTCATTAACTCAAAATACAGTCAAGAAAGTAGCTCTGAAGCCGAGAAACGGGATCGACCATAAGCACCACCGTGAAATTACGTACAATTTTCAAATTTCTTGTACTTGCTAACTTTGCGACCTCGGGCAGCTACGTTACCATGGAGGAACCACACAACATTTGACTTTACAGGCTAGAACTGAAGTCACGCCAACTGTTTAACTCAAAATACAGTCAAGAAAGTAGCTCTGAAGCCGAGAAACAGGATCGACCATAAGCACTACAGTGCAATTACGTACAATTTTCAAATTTCTTGTACTTGCTAATTTTGCGACCTCGGGCAGCTATGTTACCATGGAGGAACCACACAAGATTTGACTTTATAGGCTAGAACTGAAGTCGCGCCAACTGCTTAAATCAAAATATGGTCAAGAAAGTAGCTCTGAAGCCGAGAAACGGGATCGACCGTAAGCACTACCGTGAAATTACGTACAATTTTCAAATTTCTTGTACTTGCTAACTTTGCGGCCTCGGGCAGCTATGTTACCATGGAGGAACCACACAAGATTTGACTTTATAGGCTAGAACTGAAGTCGCGCCAACTGCTTAACTCAAAATACAGTCAAGAAAGTAGCTCTGAAGCCGAGAAACGGGATCGACCATAAGCACCACCGTGCAATTACGTACAATTTTCAAATTTCTTGTACTTGCTAACTTTGCGACCTCGGGCAGCTATGTTACCATGGAGGAACCACACAAGATTTGACTTTATAGGCTAGAACTGAAGTCGCGCCAACTGCTTAACTCAAAATACAGTCAAGAAAGTAGCTCTGAAGCCGAGAAACGGGATCGACCATAAGCACTACCGTGAAATTACGTACAATTTTCAAATTTCTTGTACTTACTAACTTTGCGACCTCGGGCAGCTATGTTACCATGGAGGAATCACACAAGATTTGACTTTATAGGCTAGAACTGAAGTCGCGCCAACTGCTTAACTCAAAATACAGTCAAGAAAGTAGCTCTGAAGCCGAGAAACGGGATCGACCATAAGCACTACCGTGAAATTACGTACAATTCTCAAATTTCTTGTACTTGCTAACTTTGCGACCTCGGGCAGCTACGTTACCATGGAGGAACCACACAACATTTGACTTTATAGGCTAGAACTGAAGTCGCGCCAACTGTTTAACTCAAAATACAGTCAAGAAAGTAGCTCTGAAGCCGAGAAACAGGATCGGCCATAGCACTACTGTGCTATATTACGTACAATTTTCAAATTTCTTGTACTTGCTAACTTTGCGACCTCGGGCAGCTATGTTACCATGGAGGAACCACACAAGATTTGACTTTATAGGCTAGAATTGAAGTCGCGCCAACTGCTTAAATCAAAATATGGTCAAGAAAGTAGCTCTGAAGCCGAGAAACGGGATCGACCGTAAGCACTACCGTGAAATTACGTACAATTTTCAAATTTCTTGTACTTGCTAACTTTGCGGCCTCGGGCAGCTATGTTACCATGGAGGAACCACACAAGATTTTACTTTATAGGCTAGAACTGAAGTCGCGCCAACTACTTAACTCAAAATACAGTCAAGAAAAAAGCTCTGAAGCCGAGAAACGGGATCGACCATAAGCACCACCGTGCAATTACGTACAATTTTCAAATTTCTTGTACTTGCTAACTTTGCGACCTCGGGCAGCTATGTTACCATGGAGGAACCACACAACATTTAACTTTATAGGCTAGAACTGAAGTCGCGCCAACTGTTTAACTCAAAATACAGTCAAGAAAGTAGCTCTGAAGCCGAGAAACAGGATCGGCCATAGCACTACTGTGCAATTACGTACAATTTTCAAATTTCTTGTAATTACTAACTTTGCGACCTCGGGCAGCTATGTTACCATGGAGGAACCACACAAGATTTGACTTTATAGGCTAGAACTGAAGTCGCGCCAACTGCTTAAATCAAAATATGGTCAAGAAAGTAGCTCTGAAGCCGAGAAACGGGATCGACCGTAAGCACTACCGTGAAATTACGTACGATTTTCAAATTTCTTGTACTTGCTAACTTTGCGGCCTCGGGCAGCTATGTTACCATGGAGGAACCACACAAGATTTGACTTTATAGGCTAGAACTGAAGTCGCGCCAACTGCTTAACTCAAAATACAGTCAAGAAAGTAGCTCTGAAGCCGAGAAACGGGATCGACCATAAGCACCACCGTGCAATTACGTACAATTTTCAAATTTCTTGTACTTGCTAACTTTGCGACCTCGGGCAGCTATGTTACCATGGAGGAACCACACAACATTTGACTTTATAGGCTAGAACTGAAGTCGCGCCAACTGTTTAACTCAAAATACAGTCAAGAAAGTAGCTCTGAAGCCGAGAAACGGGATCGACCATAAGCACTTCCGTGCAATTACGTACAATTTTCAAATTTCTTGTACTTGCTAACTTTGCGACCTCGGGCAGCTATGTTACCATGGAGGAATCACACAAGATTTGACTTTATAGGCTAGAACTGAAGTCGCGCCAACTGCTTAACTCAAAATACAGTCAAGAAAGTAGCTCTGAAGCCGAGAAACGGGATCGACCATAAGCACTACCGTGAAATTACGTACAATTTTCAAATTTCTTGTACTTGCTAACTTTGCGACCTCGGGCAGCTATGTTACCATGGAGGAATCACACAAGATTTGACTTTGTAGGCTAGAACTGAGGTCGCGCCAACTGCTTAATTCAAAATACAGTCAAGAAAGTAGCTCTGAAGCCGAGAAACGGGATCGACCATAAGCACTACCGTGAAATTACGTACAATTTTCAAATTTCTTGTACTTGCTAACTTTCCGACCTCGGGCAGCTATGTTACCATGGAGGAATGACACAAGATTTGACTTTATAGGCTAGAACTGAAGTCGCGCCAACTGTTTAACTGAAAATACAGTCAAGAAAGTAGCTCTGAAGCCGAGAAACGGGATCGACCATAAGCACTGCTGTGAAATTACGTACAATTTTCAAATTGCTTGTACTTGCTAACTTTGCGACCTCGGGCAGCTATGTTACCATGGAGGAACCACACAACATTTGACTTTATAGGCTAGAACTGAAGTCGCGCCAACTGTTTAACTCAAAATGCAGTCAAGAAAGTAGCTCTGAAGCCGAGAAACAGGATCGGCCATAGCACTACTGTGCAATTACGTACAATTTTCAAATTTCTTGTACTTGCTAATTTTGCGACCTCGGGCAGCTATGTTACCATGGAGGAACCACACAAGATTTGACTTTATAGGCTAGAACTGAAGTCGCGCCAACTGCTTAAATCAAAATATGGTCAAGAAAGTGGCTCTGAAGCCGAGAAACGGGATCGACCGTAAGCACTACCGTGAAATTACGTACAATTTTCAAATTTCTTGTACTTGCTAACTTCGCGACCTCGAGCAGCTATGTTACCATGGAGGAATCACACAAGATTTGACTTTATAGGCTAGAACTGAAGTCGCGCCAACTGCTTAACTCAAAATACAATCAAGAAAGTAGCTCTGAAGCCGAGAAACGGGATCTTCCATAAGCACTACCGTGAAATTACGTACAATTTTCAAATTTCTTGTACTTGCTAACTTTGCGACCTCGGGCAGCTATGTTACCATGGAGGAATGACACAAGATTTGACTTTATAGGCTAGAACTGAAGTCGCGCCTTTAACTCAAAATACAGTCAAGAAAGTAGCTCTGAAGCCGAGAAACGGGATCTTCCATAAGCACTACCGTGAAATTACGTACAATTTTCAAATTTCTTGTACTTGCTAACTTTGCGACCTCGGGCAGCTATGTTACCATGGAGGAATGACACAAGATTTGACTTTATAGGCTAGAACTGAAGTCGCGCCTTTAACTCAAAATACAGTCAAGAAAGTAGCTCTGAAGCCGAGAAACGGGATCGACCATAAGCACTACCGTGAAATTACGTACAATTTTCAAATTTCTTGTACTTGCTAACTTTGCGACCTCGGGCAGCTACGTTACCATGGAGGAACCACACAACATTTCACTTTATAGGCTAGAACTGAAATCGCGCCAACTGTTTAACTCAAAATACAGTCAAGAAAGTAGCTCTGAAGCCGAGAAACAGGATCGGCCATAGCACTACTGTGCTATATTACGTACAATTTTCAAATTTCTTGTACTTGCTAATTTTGCGACCTCGGGCAGCTATGTTACCATGGAGGAACCACACAAGATTTGACTTTATAGGCTAGGACTGAAGTCGCGCCAACTGCTTAAATCAAAATATGGTCAAGAAAGTAGCTCTGAAGCCGAGAAACGGGATCGACCGTAAGCACTACCGTGAAATTACGTACAATTTTCAAATTTCTTGTACTTGCTAACTTTGCGGCCTCGGGCAGCTATGTTACCATGGAGGAATCACACAAGATTTGACTTTATAGGCTAGAACTGAAGTCGCGCCAACTCATTAACTCAAAATACAGTCAAGAAAATAGCTCTGAAGCCGAGAAACGGGATCGACCATAAGCACCACCGTGAAATTACGTACAATTTTCAAATTTCTTGTACTTGCTAACTTTGCGACCTCGGGCAGCTACGTTACCATGGAGGAACCACACAACATTTGACTTTATAGACTAGAACTGAAGTCGCGCCAACTGCTTCACTCAAAATACAGTCAAGAAAGTAGCCCTGAAGCTGAGAAACAGGATCGACCATAAGCACTACAGTGCAATTACGTACAATTTTCAAATTTCTTGTACTTGCTAACTTTGCGACCTCGGGCAGCTACGTTACCATGGAGGAACCACACAACATTTGACTTTATAGGCTAGAACTGAAGTCGCGCCAACTGCTTAACTCAAAATACAGTCAAGAAAGTAGCTCTGAAGCCGAGAAACGGGATCGACCATAAGCACCACCGTGAAATTAGTACAATTTTCAAATTTCTTGTACTTGCTAACTTTGCGACCTCGGGCAGCTATGTTACCATGGAGGAATGACACAAGATTTGACTTTATAGGCTAGAACTGAAGTCACGCCAACTGTTTAACTCAAAATACAGTCAAGAAAGTAGCTCTGAAGCCGAGAAACAGGATCGGCCATAGCACTACTGTGCAATTACGTACAATTTTCAAATTTCTTGTACTTGCTAATTTTGCGACCTCGGGCAGCTATGTTACCATGGAGGAACCACACAAGATTTGACTTTATAGGCTAGAACTGAAGTCGCGCCAACTGCTTAACTCAAAATACAGTCAAGAAAGTAGCTCTGAAGCCGAGAAACGGGATCGACCATAAGCACTACCCTGAAATTTCGTACAATTTTCAAATTTCTTGTATTTGCTAACTTTGCGACCTCGGGCAGCTATGTTACCATGGAGGAACCACACAACATTTCACTTTATAGGCTAGAACTGAAATCGCGCCAACTGTTTAACTCAAAATACAGTCAAGAAAGTAGCTCTGAAGCCGAGAAACAGGATCGGCCATAGCACTACTGTGCTATATTACGTACAATTTTCAAATTTCTTGTACTTGCTAACTTTGCGACCTCGGGCAGCTATGTTACCATGGAGGAATGACACAAGATTTGACTTTATAGGCTAGAACTGAAGTCGCGCCTTTAACTCAAAATACAGTCAAGAAAGTAGCTCTGAAGCCGAGAAACGGGATCGACCATAAGCACTACCGTGAAATTACGTACAATTTTCAAATTTCTTGTACTTGCTAACTTTGCGACCTCGGGCAGCTACGTTACCATGGAGGAACCACACAACATTTCACTTTATAGGCTAGAACTGAAATCGTGCCAACTGTTTAACTCAAAATACAGTCAAGAAAGTAGCTCTGAAGCCGAGAAACAGGATCGGCCATAGCACTACTGTGCTATATTACGTACAATTTTCAAATTTCTTGTACTTGCTAACTTTGCGACCTCGGGCAGCTATGTTACCATGGAGGAACCAAACAACATTTGACTTTATAGGCTAGAACTGAAGTCGCGCCAACTGTTTAACTCAAAATGCAGTCAAGAAAGTAGCTCTGAAGCCGAGAAACAGGATCGGCCATAGCACTACTGTGCAATTACGTACAATTTTCAAATTTCTTGTACTTGCTAATTTTGCGACCTCGGGCAGCTATGTTACCATGGAGAAACCACACAAGATTTGACTTTATAGGCTAGAACTGAAGTCGCGCCAACTGCTTAAATCAAAATATGGTCAAGAAAGTAGCTCTGAAGCCGAGAAACGGGATCGACCGTAAGCACTACCGTGAAATTACGTACAATTTTCAAATTTCTTGTTCTTGCTAACTTTGCGACCTCGGGCAGCTACGTTACCATGGAGGAACCACACAACATTTGACTTTATAGGCTAGAACTGAAGTCGCGCCAACTGCTTAATTCAAAATACAGTCAAGAAAGTAGCTCTGAAGCCGAGAAACGGCATCGACCATAAGCACTACCCTGAAATTTCGTACAATTTTCAAATTTCTTGTATTTGCTAACTTTGCGACCTCGGGCAGCTATGTTACCATGGAGGAACCACACAAGATTTGACTTTATAGGCTAGAACTGAAGTCGTGCCAACTGCTTAAATCAAAATATGGTCAAGAAAGTAGCTCTGAAGCCGAGAAACGGGATCGACCATAAGCACTACCGTGAAATTACCTACAATTTTCAAATTTCTTGTACTTGCTAACTTTGCGACCTCGGGCAGCTACGTTACCATGGAGGAACCACACAACATTTGACTTTATAGGCTAGAACTGAAATCGCGCCAACTGTTTAACTCAAAATACAGTCAAGAAAGTAGCTCTGAAGCCGAGAAACAGGATCGGCCATAGCACTACTGTGCTATATTACGTACAATTTTCAAATTTCTTGTACTGCTAACTTTGCGACCTCGGGCAGCTATGTTACCATGGAGGAACCACACAAGATTTGACTTTATAGGCTAGGACTGAAGTCGCGCCAACTGCTTAAATCAAAATATGGTCAAGAAAGTAGCTCTGAAGCCGAGAAACGGGATCGACCGTAAGCACTACCGTGAAATTACGTACAATTTTCAAATTTCTTGTACTTGCTAACTTTGCGGCCTCGGGCAGCTATGTTACCATGGAGGAACCACACAAGATTTGACTTTATAGGCTAGAACTGAAGTCGCGCCAACTGCTTAACTCAAAATACAGTCAAGAAAGTAGCTCTCAAGCCGAGAAACGGCATCAACCATAAGCACTACCGTGAAATTACGTACAATTTTCAAATTTCTTGTACTTGCTAACTTTGCGGCCTCGGGCAGCTATGTTACCATGGAGGAACCACACAAGATTTGACTTTATAGGCTAGAACTGAAGTCGCGCCAACTCATTAACTCAAAATACAGTCAAGAAAGTAGCTCTGAAGCCGAGAAACGGGATCGACCATAATCACCACCGTGAAATTACGTACAATTTTCAAATTTCTTGTACTTGCTAACTTTGCGACCTCGGGCAGCTACGTTACCATGGAGGAACCACACAACATTTGACTTTACAGGCTAGAACTGAAGTCACGCCAACTGTTTAACTCAAAATACAGTCAAGAAAGTAGCTCTGAAGCCGAGAAACAGGATCGACCATAAGCACTACAGTGCAATTACGTACAATTTTCAAATTTCTTGTACTTGCTAATTTTGCGACCTCGGGCAGCTATGTTACCATGGAGGAACCACACAAGATTTGACTTTATAGGCTAGAACTGAAGTCGCGCCAACTGCTTAAATCAAAATATGGTCAAGAAAGTAGCTCTGAAGCCGAGAAACGGGATCGACGGTAAGCACTACCGTGAAATTACGTACAATTTTCAAATTTCTTGTACTTGCTAACTTTGCGGCCTCGGGCAGCTATGTTACCATGGAGGAACCACACAAGATTTGACTTTATAGGCTAGAACTGAAGTCGCGCCAACTGCTTAACTCAAAATACAGTCAAGAAAGTAGCTCTGAAGCCGAGAAACGGGATCGACCATAAGCACCACCGTGCAATTACGTACAATTTTCAAATTTCTTGTACTTGCTAACTTTGCGACCTCGGGCAGCTATGTTACCATGGAGGAACCACACAACATTTGACTTTATAGGCTAGAACTGAAGTCGCGCCAACTGTTTAACTCAAAATGCAGTCAAGAAAGTAGCTCTGAAGCCGAGAAACAGGATCGGCCATAGCACTACTGTGCAATTACGTACAATTTTCAAATTTCTTGTACTTGCTAATTTTGCGACCTCGGGCAGCTATGTTACCATGGAGAAACCACACAAGATTTGACTTTATAGGCTAGAACTGAAGTCGCGCCAACTGCTTAAATCAAAATATGGTCAAGAAAGTAGCTCTGAAGCCGAGAAACGGGATCGACCGTAAGCACTACCGTGAAATTACGTACAATTTTCAAATTTCTTGTTCTTGCTAACTTCGCGACCTCGAGCAGCTATGTTACCATGGAGGAATCAGACAAGATTTGACTTTATAGGCTAGAACTGAAGTCGCGCCAACTGCTTAACTCAAATTACAGTCAAGAAAGTAGCTCTGAAGCCGAGAAACGGGATCTTCCATAAGCACTACCGTGAAATTACGTACAATTTTCAAATTTCTTGTACTTGCTAACTTTGCGACCTCGGGCAGCTATGTTACCATGGAGGAATGACACAAGATTTGACTTTATAGGCTAGAACTGAAGTCGCGCCTTTAACTCAAAATACAGTCAAGAAAGTAGCTCTGAAGCCGAGAAACGGGATCGACCATAAGCACCACCGTGAAATTACGTACAATTTTCAAATTTCTTGTACTTACTAACTTTGCGACCTCGGGCAGCTATGTTACCATGGAGGAATCACACAAGATTTGACTTTATAGGCTAGAACTGAAGTCGCGCCAACTGCTTAACTCAAAATACAGTCAAGAAAGTAGCTCTGAAGCCGAGAAACGGGATCGACCATAAGCACTACCGTGAAATTACGTACAATTCTCAAATTTCTTGTACTTGCTAACTTTGCGACCTCGGGCAGCTACGTTACCATGGAGGAACCACACAACATTTGACTTTATAGGCTAGAACTGAAGTCGCGCCAACTGTTTAACTCAAAATACAGTCAAGAAAGTAGCTCTGAAGCCGAGAAACAGGATCGGCCATAGCACTACTGTGCTATATTACGTACAATTTTCAAATTTCTTGTACTTGCTAACTTTGCGACCTCGGGCAGCTATGTTACCATGGAGGAACCACACAAGATTTGACTTTATAGGCTAGAATTGAAGTCGCGCCAACTGCTTAAATCAAAATATGGTCAAGAAAGTAGCTCTGAAGCCGAGAAACGGGATCGACCGTAAGCACTACCGTGAAATTACGTACAATTTTCAAATTTCTTGTACTTGCTAACTTTGCGGCCTCGGGCAGCTATGTTACCATGGAGGAACCACACAAGATTTTACTTTATAGGCTAGAACTGAAGTCGCGCCAACTACTTAACTCAAAATACAGTCAAGAAAAAAGCTCTGAAGCCGAGAAACGGGATCGACCATAAGCACCACCGTGCAATTACGTACAATTTTCAAATTTCTTGTACTTGCTAACTTTGCGACCTCGGGCAGCTATGTTACCATGGAGGAACCACACAACATTTAACTTTATAGGCTAGAACTGAAGTCGCGCCAACTGTTTAACTCAAAATACAGTCAAGAAAGTAGCTCTGAAGCCGAGAAACAGGATCGGCCATAGCACTACTGTGCAATTACGTACAATTTTCAAATTTCTTGTAATTACTAACTTTGCGACCTCGGGCAGCTATGTTACCATGGAGGAACCACACAAGATTTGACTTTATAGGCTAGAACTGAAGTCGCGCCAACTGCTTAAATCAAAATATGGTCAAGAAAGTAGCTCTGAAGCCGAGAAACGGGATCGACCGTAAGCACTACCGTGAAATTACGTACAATTTTCAAATTTCTTGTACTTGCTAACTTTGCGGCCTCGGGCAGCTATGTTACCATGGAGGAACCACACAAGATTTGACTTTATAGGCTAGAACTGAAGTCGCGCCAACTGCTTAACTCAAAATACAGTCAAGAAAGTAGCTCTGAAGCCGAGAAACGGGATCGACCATAAGCACCACCGTGCAATTACGTACAATTTTCAAATTTCTTGTACTTGCTAACTTTGCGACCTCGGGCAGCTATGTTACCATGGAGGAACCACACAACATTTGACTTTATAGGCTAGAACTGAAGTCGCGCCAACTGTTTAACTCAAAATACAGTCAAGAAAGTAGCTCTGAAGCCGAGAAACGGGATCGACCATAAGCACTTCCGTGCAATTACGTACAATTTTCAAATTTCTTGTACTTGCTAACTTTGCGACCTCGGGCAGCTATGTTACCATGGAGGAATCACACAAGATTTGACTTTATAGGCTAGAACTGAAGTCGCGCCAACTGCTTAACTCAAAATACAGTCAAGAAAGTAGCTCTGAAGCCGAGAAACGGGATCGACCATAAGCACTACCGTGAAATTACGTACAATTTTCAAATTTCTTGTACTTGCTAACTTTGCGACCTCGGGCAGCTATGTTACCATGGAGGAATCACACAAGATTTGACTTTGTAGGCTAGAACTGAGGTCGTGCCAACTGCTTAATTCAAAATACAGTCAAGAAAGTAGCTCTGAAGCCGAGAAACGGGATCGACCATAAGCACTACCGTGAAATTACGTACAATTTTCAAATTTCTTGTACTTGCTAACTTTCCGACCTCGGGCAGCTATGTTACCATGGAGGAATGACACAAGATTTGACTTTATAGGCTAGAACTGAAGTCGCGCCAACTGTTTAACTGAAAATACAGTCAAGAAAGTAGCTCTGAAGCCGAGAAACGGGATCGACCATAAGCACTGCTGTGAAATTACGTACAATTTTCAAATTGCTTGTACTTGCTAACTTTGCGACCTCGGGCAGCTATGTTACCATGGAGGAACCACACAACATTTGACTTTATAGGCTAGAACTGAAGTCGCGCCAACTGTTTAACTCAAAATGCAGTCAAGAAAGTAGCTCTGAAGCCGAGAAACAGGATCGGCCATAGCACTACTGTGCAATTACGTACAATTTTCAAATTTCTTGTACTTGCTAATTTTGCGACCTCGGGCAGCTATGTTACCATGGAGGAACCACACAAGATTTGACTTTATAGGCTAGAACTGAAGTCGCGCCAACTGCTTAAATCAAAATATGGTCAAGAAAGTGGCTCTGAAGCCGAGAAACGGGATCGACCGTAAGCACTACCGTGAAATTACGTACAATTTTCAAATTTCTTGTACTTGCTAACTTCGCGACCTCGAGCAGCTATGTTACCATGGAGGAATCACACAAGATTTGACTTTATAGGCTAGAACTGAAGTCGCGCCAACTGCTTAACTCAAAATACAATCAAGAAAGTAGCTCTGAAGCCGAGAAACGGGATCTTCCATAAGCACTACCGTGAAATTACGTACAATTTTCAAATTTCTTGTACTTGCTAACTTTGCGACCTCGGGCAGCTATGTTACCATGGAGGAATGACACAAGATTTGACTTTATAGGCTAGAACTGAAGTCGCGCCTTTAACTCAAAATACAGTCAAGAAAGTAGCTCTGAAGCCGAGAAACGGGATCTTCCATAAGCACTACCGTGAAATTACGTACAATTTTCAAATTTCTTGTACTTGCTAACTTTGCGACCTCGGGCAGCTATGTTACCATGGAGGAATGACACAAGATTTGACTTTATAGGCTAGAACTGAAGTCGCGCCTTTAACTCAAAATACAGTCAAGAAAGTAGCTCTGAAGCCGAGAAACGGGATCGACCATAAGCACTACCGTGAAATTACGTACAATTTTCAAATTTCTTGTACTTGCTAACTTTGCGACCTCGGGCAGCTACGTTACCATGGAGGAACCACACAACATTTCACTTTATAGGCTAGAACTGAAATCGCGCCAACTGTTTAACTCAAAATACAGTCAAGAAAGTAGCTCTGAAGCCGAGAAACAGGATCGGCCATAGCACTACTGTGCTATATTACGTACAATTTTCAAATTTCTTGTACTTGCTAACTTTGCGACCTCGGGCAGCTATGTTACCATGGAGGAACCACACAAGATTTGACTTTATAGGCTAGGACTGAAGTCGCGCCAACTGCTTAAATCAAAATATGGTCAAGAAAGTAGCTCTGAAGCCGAGAAACGGGATCGACCGTAAGCACTACCGTGAAATTACGTACAATTTTCAAATTTCTTGTACTTGCTAACTTTGCGGCCTCGGGCAGCTATGTTACCATGGAGGAATCACACAAGATTTGACTTTATAGGCTAGAACTGAAGTCGCGCCAACTCATTAACTCAAAATACAGTCAAGAAAATAGCTCTGAAGCCGAGAAACGGGATCGACCATAAGCACCACCGTGAAATTACGTACAATTTTCAAATTTCTTGTACTTGCTAACTTTGCGACCTCGGGCAGCTACGTTACCATGGAGGAACCACACAACATTTGACTTTATAGACTAGAACTGAAGTCGCGCCAACTGCTTCACTCAAAATACAGTCAAGAAAGTAGCCCTGAAGCTGAGAAACAGGATCGACCATAAGCACTACAGTGCAATTACGTACAATTTTCAAATTTCTTGTACTTGCTAACTTTGCGACCTCGGGCAGCTACGTTACCATGGAGGAACCACACAACATTTGACTTTATAGGCTAGAACTGAAGTCGCGCCAACTGCTTAACTCAAAATACAGTCAAGAAAGTAGCTCTGAAGCCGAGAAACGGGATCGACCATAAGCACCACCGTGAAATTAGTACAATTTTCAAATTTCTTGTACTTGCTAACTTTGCGACCTCGGGCAGCTATGTTACCATGGAGGAATGACACAAGATTTGACTTTATAGGCTAGAACTGAAGTCACGCCAACTGCTTAAGTCAAAATATGGTCAAGAAAGTAGCTCTGAAGCCGAGAAACGGGATCGACCGTAAGCACTACCGTGAAATTACGTACAATTTTCAAATTTCTTGTACTTGCTAACTTTGCGGCCTCGGGCAGCTATGTTACCATGGAGGAACCACACAAGATTTGACTTTATAGGCTAGAACTGAAGTCGCGCCAACTGCTTAACTCAAAATACAGTCAAGAAAGTAGCTCTGAAGCCGAGAAACGGGATCGACCATAAGCACCACCGTGCAATTACGTACAATTTTCAAATTTCTTGTACTTGCTAACTTTGCGACCTCGGGCAGCTATGTTACCATGGAGGAACCACACAACATTTGACTTTATAGGCTAGAACTGAAGTCGCGCCAACTGTTTAACTCAAAATGCAGTCAAGAAAGTAGCTCTGAAGCCGAGAAACGGGATCTTCCATAAGCACTACCGTGAAATTACGTACAATTTTCAAATTTCTTGTACTTGCTAACTTTGCGACCTCGGGCAGCTATGTTACCATGGAGGAATGACACAAGATTTGACTTTATAGGCTAGAACTGAAGTCGCGCCTTTAACTCAAAATACAGTCAAGAAAGCAGCTCTGAAGCCGAGAAACGGGATCGACCATAAGCACTACCGTGAAATTACGTACAATTTTCAAATTTCTTGTACTTACTAACTTTGCGACCTCGGGCAGCTATGTTACCATGGAGGAATCACACAAGATTTGACTTTATAGGCTAGAACTGAAGTCGCGCCAACTGCTTAACTCAAAATACAGTCAAGAAAGTAGCTCTGAAGCCGAGAAACGGGATCGGCCATAGCACTACTGTGCTATATTACGTACAATTTTCAAATTTCTTGTACTTGCTAACTTTGCGACCTCGGGCAGCTATGTTACCATGGAGGAACCACACAAGATTTGACTTTATAGGCTAGAACTGAAGTCGCGCCAACTGCTTAACTCAAAATACAGTCAAGAAAGTAGCTCTGAAGCCGAGAAACGGGATCGACCATAAGCACCACCGTGCAATTACGTACAATTTTCAAATTTCTTGTACTTGCTAACTTTGCGGCCTCGGGCAGCTATGTTACCATGGAGGAACCACACAAGATTTGACTTTATAGGCTAGAACTGAAGTCGCGCCAACTGTTTAACTCAAAATGCAGTCAAGAAAGTAGCTCTGAAGCCGAGAAACAGGATCGGCCATAGCACTACTGTGCAATTACGTACAATTTTCAAATTTCTTGTACTTGCTAACTTTGCGACCTCGGGCAGCTATGTTACCATGGAGAAACCACACAACATTTGACTTTATAGGCTAGAACTGAAGTCGCGCCAACTGTTTAACTCAAAATGCAGTCAAGAAAGTAGCTCTGAAGCCGAGAAACAGGATCGGCCATAGCACTACTGTGCAATTACGTACAATTTTCAAATTTCTTGTACTTGCTAACTTTGCGACCTCGGGCAGCTATGTTACCATGGAGGAACCACACAACATTTGACTTTATAGGCTAGAACTGAAGTCGCGCCAACTGTTTAACTCAAAATGCAGTCAAGAAAGTAGCTCTGAAGCCGAGAAACAGGATCGGCCATAGCACTACTGTGCAATTACGTACAATTTTCAAATTTCTTGTACTTGCTAATTTTGCGACCTCGGGCAGCTATGTTACCATGGAGAAACCACACAAGATTTGACTTTATAGGCTAGAACTGAAGTCGCGCCAACTGCTTAAATCAAAATATGGTCAAGAAAGTAGCTCTGAAGCCGAGAAACGGGATCGACCGTAAGCACTACCGTGAAATTACGTACAATTTTCAAATTTCTTGTTCTTGCTAACTTCGCGACCTCGAGCAGCTATGTTACCATGGAGGAATCAGACAAGATTTGACTTTATAGGCTAGAACTGAAGTCGCGCCAACTGCTTAACTCAAATTACAGTCAAGAAAGTAGCTCTGAAGCCGAGAAACGGGATCTTCCATAAGCACTACCGTGAAATTACGTACAATTTTCAAATTTCTTGTACTTGCTAACTTTGCGACCTCGGGCAGCTATGTTACCATGGAGGAATGACACAAGATTTGACTTTATAGGCTAGAACTGAAGTCGCGCCTTTAACTCAAAATACAGTCAAGAAAGTAGCTCTGAAGCCGAGAAACGGGATCGACCATAAGCACCACCGTGAAATTACGTACAATTTTCAAATTTCTTGTACTTACTAACTTTGCGACCTCGGGCAGCTATGTTACCATGGAGGAATCACACAAGATTTGACTTTATAGGCTAGAACTGAAGTCGCGCCAACTGCTTAACTCAAAATACAGTCAAGAAAGTAGCTCTGAAGCCGAGAAACGGGATCGACCATAAGCACTACCGTGAAATTACGTACAATTCTCAAATTTCTTGTACTTGCTAACTTTGCGACCTCGGGCAGCTACGTTACCATGGAGGAACCACACAACATTTGACTTTATAGGCTAGAACTGAAGTCGCGCCAACTGTTTAACTCAAAATACAGTCAAGAAAGTAGCTCTGAAGCCGAGAAACAGGATCGGCCATAGCACTACTGTGCTATATTACGTACAATTTTCAAATTTCTTGTACTTGCTAACTTTGCGACCTCGGGCAGCTATGTTACCATGGAGGAACCACACAAGATTTGACTTTATAGGCTAGAATTGAAGTCGCGCCAACTGCTTAAATCAAAATATGGTCAAGAAAGTAGCTCTGAAGCCGAGAAACGGGATCGACCGTAAGCACTACCGTGAAATTACGTACAATTTTCAAATTTCTTGTACTTGCTAACTTTGCGGCCTCGGGCAGCTATGTTACCATGGAGGAACCACACAAGATTTTACTTTATAGGCTAGAACTGAAGTCGCGCCAACTACTTAACTCAAAATACAGTCAAGAAAAAAGCTCTGAAGCCGAGAAACGGGATCGACCATAAGCACCACCGTGCAATTACGTACAATTTTCAAATTTCTTGTACTTGCTAACTTTGCGACCTCGGGCAGCTATGTTACCATGGAGGAACCACACAACATTTAACTTTATAGGCTAGAACTGAAGTCGCGCCAACTGTTTAACTCAAAATACAGTCAAGAAAGTAGCTCTGAAGCCGAGAAACAGGATCGGCCATAGCACTACTGTGCAATTACGTACAATTTTCAAATTTCTTGTAATTACTAACTTTGCGACCTCGGGCAGCTATGTTACCATGGAGGAACCACACAAGATTTGACTTTATAGGCTAGAACTGAAGTCGCGCCAACTGCTTAAATCAAAATATGGTCAAGAAAGTAGCTCTGAAGCCGAGAAACGGGATCGACCGTAAGCACTACCGTGAAATTACGTACAATTTTCAAATTTCTTGTACTTGCTAACTTTGCGGCCTCGGGCAGCTATGTTACCATGGAGGAACCACACAAGATTTGACTTTATAGGCTAGAACTGAAGTCGCGCCAACTGCTTAACTCAAAATACAGTCAAGAAAGTAGCTCTGAAGCCGAGAAACGGGATCGACCATAAGCACCACCGTGCAATTACGTACAATTTTCAAATTTCTTGTACTTGCTAACTTTGCGACCTCGGGCAGCTATGTTACCATGGAGGAACCACACAACATTTGACTTTATAGGCTAGAACTGAAGTCGCGCCAACTGTTTAACTCAAAATACAGTCAAGAAAGTAGCTCTGAAGCCGAGAAACGGGATCGACCATAAGCACTTCCGTGCAATTACGTACAATTTTCAAATTTCTTGTACTTGCTAACTTTGCGACCTCGGGCAGCTATGTTACCATGGAGGAATCACACAAGATTTGACTTTATAGGCTAGAACTGAAGTCGCGCCAACTGCTTAACTCAAAATACAGTCAAGAAAGTAGCTCTGAAGCCGAGAAACGGGATCGACCATAAGCACTACCGTGAAATTACGTACAATTTTCAAATTTCTTGTACTTGCTAACTTTGCGACCTCGGGCAGCTATGTTACCATGGAGGAATCACACAAGATTTGACTTTGTAGGCTAGAACTGAGGTCGTGCCAACTGCTTAATTCAAAATACAGTCAAGAAAGTAGCTCTGAAGCCGAGAAACGGGATCGACCATAAGCACTACCGTGAAATTACGTACAATTTTCAAATTTCTTGTACTTGCTAACTTTCCGACCTCGGGCAGCTATGTTACCATGGAGGAATGACACAAGATTTGACTTTATAGGCTAGAACTGAAGTCGCGCCAACTGTTTAACTGAAAATACAGTCAAGAAAGTAGCTCTGAAGCCGAGAAACGGGATCGACCATAAGCACTGCTGTGAAATTACGTACAATTTTCAAATTGCTTGTACTTGCTAACTTTGCGACCTCGGGCAGCTATGTTACCATGGAGGAACCACACAACATTTGACTTTATAGGCTAGAACTGAAGTCGCGCCAACTGTTTAACTCAAAATGCAGTCAAGAAAGTAGCTCTGAAGCCGAGAAACAGGATCGGCCATAGCACTACTGTGCAATTACGTACAATTTTCAAATTTCTTGTACTTGCTAATTTTGCGACCTCGGGCAGCTATGTTACCATGGAGGAACCACACAAGATTTGACTTTATAGGCTAGAACTGAAGTCGCGCCAACTGCTTAAATCAAAATATGGTCAAGAAAGTGGCTCTGAAGCCGAGAAACGGGATCGACCGTAAGCACTACCGTGAAATTACGTACAATTTTCAAATTTCTTGTACTTGCTAACTTCGCGACCTCGAGCAGCTATGTTACCATGGAGGAATCACACAAGATTTGACTTTATAGGCTAGAACTGAAGTCGCGCCAACTGCTTAACTCAAAATACAATCAAGAAAGTAGCTCTGAAGCCGAGAAACGGGATCTTCCATAAGCACTACCGTGAAATTACGTACAATTTTCAAATTTCTTGTACTTGCTAACTTTGCGACCTCGGGCAGCTATGTTACCATGGAGGAATGACACAAGATTTGACTTTATAGGCTAGAACTGAAGTCGCGCCTTTAACTCAAAATACAGTCAAGAAAGTAGCTCTGAAGCCGAGAAACGGGATCTTCCATAAGCACTACCGTGAAATTACGTACAATTTTCAAATTTCTTGTACTTGCTAACTTTGCGACCTCGGGCAGCTATGTTACCATGGAGGAATGACACAAGATTTGACTTTATAGGCTAGAACTGAAGTCGCGCCTTTAACTCAAAATACAGTCAAGAAAGTAGCTCTGAAGCCGAGAAACGGGATCGACCATAAGCACTACCGTGAAATTACGTACAATTTTCAAATTTCTTGTACTTGCTAACTTTGCGACCTCGGGCAGCTACGTTACCATGGAGGAACCACACAACATTTCACTTTATAGGCTAGAACTGAAATCGCGCCAACTGTTTAACTCAAAATACAGTCAAGAAAGTAGCTCTGAAGCCGAGAAACAGGATCGGCCATAGCACTACTGTGCTATATTACGTACAATTTTCAAATTTCTTGTACTTGCTAACTTTGCGACCTCGGGCAGCTATGTTACCATGGAGGAACCACACAAGATTTGACTTTATAGGCTAGGACTGAAGTCGCGCCAACTGCTTAAATCAAAATATGGTCAAGAAAGTAGCTCTGAAGCCGAGAAACGGGATCGACCGTAAGCACTACCGTGAAATTACGTACAATTTTCAAATTTCTTGTACTTGCTAACTTTGCGGCCTCGGGCAGCTATGTTACCATGGAGGAATCACACAAGATTTGACTTTATAGGCTAGAACTGAAGTCGCGCCAACTCATTAACTCAAAATACAGTCAAGAAAATAGCTCTGAAGCCGAGAAACGGGATCGACCATAAGCACCACCGTGAAATTACGTACAATTTTCAAATTTCTTGTACTTGCTAACTTTGCGACCTCGGGCAGCTACGTTACCATGGAGGAACCACACAACATTTGACTTTATAGACTAGAACTGAAGTCGCGCCAACTGCTTCACTCAAAATACAGTCAAGAAAGTAGCCCTGAAGCTGAGAAACAGGATCGACCATAAGCACTACAGTGCAATTACGTACAATTTTCAAATTTCTTGTACTTGCTAACTTTGCGACCTCGGGCAGCTACGTTACCATGGAGGAACCACACAACATTTGACTTTATAGGCTAGAACTGAAGTCGCGCCAACTGCTTAACTCAAAATACAGTCAAGAAAGTAGCTCTGAAGCCGAGAAACGGGATCGACCATAAGCACCACCGTGAAATTAGTACAATTTTCAAATTTCTTGTACTTGCTAACTTTGCGACCTCGGGCAGCTATGTTACCATGGAGGAATGACACAAGATTTGACTTTATAGGCTAGAACTGAAGTCACGCCAACTGCTTAAGTCAAAATATGGTCAAGAAAGTAGCTCTGAAGCCGAGAAACGGGATCGACCGTAAGCACTACCGTGAAATTACGTACAATTTTCAAATTTCTTGTACTTGCTAACTTTGCGGCCTCGGGCAGCTATGTTACCATGGAGGAACCACACAAGATTTGACTTTATAGGCTAGAACTGAAGTCGCGCCAACTGCTTAACTCAAAATACAGTCAAGAAAGTAGCTCTGAAGCCGAGAAACGGGATCGACCATAAGCACCACCGTGCAATTACGTACAATTTTCAAATTTCTTGTACTTGCTAACTTTGCGACCTCGGGCAGCTATGTTACCATGGAGGAACCACACAACATTTGACTTTATAGGCTAGAACTGAAGTCGCGCCAACTGTTTAACTCAAAATGCAGTCAAGAAAGTAGCTCTGAAGCCGAGAAACGGGATCTTCCATAAGCACTACCGTGAAATTACGTACAATTTTCAAATTTCTTGTACTTGCTAACTTTGCGACCTCGGGCAGCTATGTTACCATGGAGGAATGACACAAGATTTGACTTTATAGGCTAGAACTGAAGTCGCGCCTTTAACTCAAAATACAGTCAAGAAAGCAGCTCTGAAGCCGAGAAACGGGATCGACCATAAGCACTACCGTGAAATTACGTACAATTTTCAAATTTCTTGTACTTACTAACTTTGCGACCTCGGGCAGCTATGTTACCATGGAGGAATCACACAAGATTTGACTTTATAGGCTAGAACTGAAGTCGCGCCAACTGCTTAACTCAAAATACAGTCAAGAAAGTAGCTCTGAAGCCGAGAAACGGGATCGACCATAAGCACTACCGTGAAATTACGTACAATTTTCAAATTTCTTGTACTTGCTAATTTTGCGACCTCGGGCAGCTACGTTACCATGGAGGAACCACACAACATTTGACTTTATAGGCTAGAACTGAAGTCGCGCCAACTGTTTAACTCAAAATACAGTCAAGAAAGTAGCTCTGAAGCCGAGAAACAGGATCGGCCATAGCACTACTGTGCTATATTACGTACAATTTTCAAATTTCTTGTACTTGCTAACTTTGCGACCTCGGGCAGCTATGTTACCATGGAGGAACCACACAAGATTTGACTTTATAGCGTAGAACTGAAGTCGCGCCAACTGCTTAAATCAAAATATGGTCAAGAAAGTAGCTCTGAAGCCGAGAAACGGGATCGACCATAAGCACTACCGTGAAATTACGTACAATTTTCAAATTTCTTGTACTTGCTAAATTTGCGACCTCGGGCAGCTACGTTACCATGGAGGAACCACACAACATTTGACTTTATAGGCTAGAACTCAAGTCGCGCCAACTGATTAACTCAAAATACAGTCAAGAAAGTAGCTCTGAAGCCGAGAAACGGGATCGACCATAAGCACTACCGTGAAATTACGTACAATTTTCAAATTTCTTGTACTTGCTAACTTTGCGACCTCGGGCAGCTACGTTACCATGGAGGAACCACACAACATTTAACTTTATAGGCTAGAACTGAAGTCGCGCCAACTGTTTAACTCAAAATACAGTCAAGAAAGTAGCTCTGAAGCCGAGAAACAGGATCGGCCATAGCACTACTGTGCAATTACGTACAATTTTCAAATTTCTTGTAATTGCTAACTTTGCGACCTCGGGCAGCTATGTTACCATGGAGGAACCACACAAGATTTGACTTTATAGGCTAGAACTGAAGTCGCGCCAACTGCTTAAATCAAAATATGGTCAAGAAAGTAGCTCTGAAGCCGAGAAACGGGATCGACCGTAAGCACTACCGTGAAATTACGTACAATTTTCAAATTTCTTGTACTTGCTAACTTTGCGGCCTCGGGCAGCTATGTTACCATTCAGGAACCACACAAGATTTGACTTTATAGGCTAGAACTGAAGTCGCGCCAACTGCTTAACTCAAAATACAGTCAAGAAAGTAGCTCTGAAGCCGAGAAACGGGATCGACCATAAGCACCACCGTGCAATTACGTACAATTTTCAAATTTCTTGTACTTGCTAACTTTGCGACCTCGGGCAGCTATGTTACCATGGAGGAACCACACAACATTTGACTTTATAGGCTAGAACTGAAGTCGCGCCAACTGTTTAACTCAAAATACAGTCAAGAAAGTAGCTCTGAAGCCGAGAAACGGGATCGACCATAAGCACTTCCGTGCAATTACGTACAATTTTCAAATTTCTTGTACTTGCTAACTTTGCGACCTCGGGGAGCTATGTTACCATGGAGGACTCACACAAGATTTGACTTTGTAGGCTAGAACTGAAGTCGCGCCAGCTGCTTAACTCAAAATACAGTCAAGAAAGTAGCTCTGAAGCCGAGAAACGGGATCGACCATAAGCACTACCGTGAAATTACGTACAATTTTCAAATTTCTTGTACTTGGTAACTTTGCGACCTCGGGCAGCTACGTTACCATGGAGGAACCACACAACATTTGACTTTATAGGCTAGAACTGAAGTCGCGCCAACTGTTTAACTCAAAATACAGTCA
The DNA here is from genome assembly GCA_958301585.1 of Merodon equestris. Classification (NCBI taxonomy): domain Eukaryota; kingdom Metazoa; phylum Arthropoda; class Insecta; order Diptera; family Syrphidae; genus Merodon; species Merodon equestris. The sequence continues at coordinate 50,648,212 of OY284416.1, forward strand.
AGAAAGTAGCTCTGAAGCCGAGAAACGGGATCGACCATAAGCACTTCCGTGCAATTACGTACAATTTTCAAATTTCTTGTACTTGCTAACTTTGCGACCTCGGGGAGCTATGTTACCATGGAGGACTCACACAAGATTTGACTTTGTAGGCTAGAACTGAAGTCGCGCCAGCTGCTTAACTCAAAATACAGTCAAGAAAGTAGCTCTGAAGCCGAGAAACGGGATCGACCATAAGCACTACCGTGAAATTACGTACAATTTTCAAATTTCTTGTACTTGCTAACTTTGCGACCTCGGGCAGCTATGTTACCATGGAGGAATGACACAAGATTTGACTTTATAGGCTAGAACTGAAGTCGCGCCAACTGTTTAACTCAAAATACAGTCAAGAAAGTAGCTCTGAAGCCGAGAAACGGGATCGACCATAAGCACTGCCGTGAAATTACGTACAATTTTCAAATTTCTTGTACTTGCTAACTTTGCGACCTCGGGCAGCTACGTTACTATGGAGGAACCACACAACATTTGACTTTACAGGCTAGAACTGAAGTCACGCCAACTGTTTAACTCAAAATACAGTCAAGAAAGTAGCTCTGAAGCCGAGAAACAGGACCGGCCATAGCACTACTGTGCAATTACGTACAATTTTCAAATTTCTTGTACTTGCTAATTTTGCGACCTCGGGCAGCTATGTTACCATGGAGGAACCACACAAGATTTGACTTTATAGGCTAGAACTGAAGTCGCGCCAACTGCTTAAATCAAAATATGGTCAAGAAAGTAGCTCTGAAGCCGAGAAACGGGATCGACCGTAAGCACTACCGTGAAATTACGTACAATTTTCAAATTTCTTGTACTTGCTAACTTTGCGGCCTCGGGCAGCTATGTTACCATGGAGGAACCACACAAGATTTGACTTTATAGGCTAGAACTGAAGTCGCGCCAACTGCTTAACTCAAAATACAGTCAAGAAAGTAGCTCTGAAGCCGAGAAACGGGATCGACCATAAGCACCACCGTGCAATTACGTACAATTTTCAAATTTCTTGTACTTGCTAACTTTGCGACCTCGGGCAGCTATGTTACCATGGAGGAACCACACAACATTTGACTTTATAGGCTAGAACTGAAGTCGCGCCAACTGTTTAACTCAAAATGCAGTCAAGAAAGTAGCTCTGAAGCCGAGAAACAGGATCGGCCATAGCACTACTGTGCAATTACGTACAATTTTCAAATTTCTTGTACTTGCTAATTTTGCGACCTCGGGCAGCTATGTTACCATGGAGAAACCACACAAGATTTGACTTTATAGGCTAGAACTGAAGTCGCGCCAACTGCTTAAATCAAAATATGGTCAAGAAAGTAGCTCTGAAGCCGAGAAACGGGATCGACCGTAAGCACTACCGTGAAATTACGTACAATTTTCAAATTTCTTGTTCTTGCTAAATTCGCGACCTCGAGCAGCTATGTTACCATGGAGGAATCAGACAAGATTTGACTTTATAGGCTAGAACTGAAGTCGCGCCAACTGCTTAACTCAAAATACAGTCAAGAAAGTAGCTCTGAAGCCGAGAAACGGGATCTTCCATAAGCACTACCGTGAAATTACGTACAATTTTCAAATTTCTTGTACTTGCTAACTTTGCGACCTCGGGCAGCTATGTTACCATGGAGGAATGACACAAGATTTGACTTTATAGGCTAGAACTGAAGTCGCGCCTTTAACTCAAAATACAGTCAAGAAAGTAGCTCTGAAGCCGAGAAACGGGATCGACCATAAGCACTACCGTGAAATTACGTACAATTTTCAAATTTCTTGTACTTACTAACTTTGCGACCTCGGGCAGCTATGTTACCATGGAGGAATCACACAAGATTTGACTTTATAGGCTAGAACTGAAGTCGCGCCAACTGCTTAACTCAAAATACAGTCAAGAAAGTAGCTCTGAAGCCGAGAAACGGGATCGACCATAAGCACTACCGTGAAATTACGTACAATTTTCAAATTTCTTGTTCTTGCTAACTTCGCGACCTCGAGCAGCTATGTTACCATGGAGGAATCAGACAAGATTTGACTTTATAGGCTAGAACTGAAGTCGCGCCAACTGCTTAACTCAAAATACAGTCAAGAAAGTAGCTCTGAAGCCGAGAAACGGGATCTTCCATAAGCACTACCGTGAAATTACGTACAATTTTCAAATTTCTTGTACTTGCTAACTTTGCGACCTCGGGCAGCTATGTTACCATGGAGGAACCACACAAGATTTGACTTTATAGGCTAGAACCGAAGTCGCGCCAACTGCTTAAATCAAAATATGGTCAAGAAAGTAGCTCTGAAGCCGAGAAACGGGATCGACCATAAGCACCACCGTGCAATTACGTACAATTTTCAAATTTCTTGTACTTGCTAACTTTGCGACCTCGGGCAGCTACGTTACCATGGAGGAACCACACAACATTTGACTTTATAGGCTAGAACTGAAGTCGCGCCAACTGCTTAACTCAAAATACAGTCAAGAAAGTAGCTCTGAAGCCGAGAGACGGGATCGACCATAAGCACTACCGTGAAATTACGTACAATTTTCAAATTTCTTGTACTTGCTAACTTTGCGACCTCGGGCAGCTATGTTACCATGGAGGAATGACACAAGATTTGACTTTATAGGCTAGAACTGAAGTCGCGCCAACTACTTAACTCAAAATACAGTCAAGAAAGTAGCTCTGAAGCCGAGAAACGGGATCGACCATAAGCACCACCGTGCAATTACGTACAATTTTCAAATTTCTTGTACTTGCTAACTTTGCGACCTCGGGCAGCTATGTTACCATGGAGGAACCACACAACATTTGACTTTATAGGCTAGAACTGAAGTCGCGCCAACTGTTTAACTCAAAATGCAGTCAAGAAAGTAGCTCTGAAGCCGAGAATCAGGATCGGCCATAGCACTACTGTGCAATTACGTACAATTTTCAAATTTCTTGTACTTGCTAATTTTGCGACCTCGGGCAGCTATGTTACCATGGAGAAACCACACAAGATTTGACTTTATAGGCTAGAACTGAAGTCGCGCCAACTGCTTAAATCAAAATATGGTCAAGAAAGTAGCTCTGAAGCCGAGAAACGGGATCGACCGTAAGCACTACCGTGAAATTACGTACAATTTTCAAATTTCTTGTTCTTGCTAACTTCGCGACCTCGAGCAGCTATGTTACCATGGAGGAATCAGACAAGATTTGACTTTATAGGCTAGAACTGAAGTCGCGCCAACTGTTTAACTCAAAATACAGTCAAGAAAGTAGCTCTGAAGCCGAGAAACGGGATCTTCCATAAGCACTACCGTGAAATTACGTACAATTTTCAAATTTCTTGTACTTGCTAACTTTGCGACCTCGGGCAGCTATGTTACCATGGAGGAATGACACAAGATTTGACTTTATAGGCTAGAACTGAAGTCGCGCCTTTAACTCAAAATACAGTCAAGAAAGTAGCTCTGAAGCCGAGAAACGGGATCGACCATAAGCACTACCGTGAAATTACGTACAATTTTCAAATTTCTTGTACTTACTAACTTTGCGACCTCGGGCAGCTATGTTACCATGGAGGAATCACACAAGATTTGACTTTATAGGCTAGAACTGAAGTCGCGCCAACTGCTTAACTCAAAATACAGTCAAGAAAGTAGCTCTGAAGCCGAGAAACGGGATCGACCATAAGCACTACCGTGAAATTACGTACAATTTTCAAATTTCTTGTTCTTGCTAACTTCGCGACCTCGAGCAGCTATGTTACCATGGAGGAATCAGACAAGATTTGACTTTATAGGCTAGAACTGAAGTCGCGCCAACTGCTTAACTCAAAATACAGTCAAGAAAGTAGCTCTGAAGCCGAGAAACGGGATCTTCCATAAGCACTACCGTGAAATTACGTACAATTTTCAAATTTCTTGTACTTGCTAACTTTGCGACCTCGGGCAGCTATGTTACCATGGAGGAACCACACAAGATTTGACTTTATAGGCTAGAACTGAAGTCGCGCCAACTGCTTAAATCAAAATATGGTCAAGAAAGTAGCTCTGAAGCCGAGAAACGGGATCGACCATAAGCACCACCGTGCAATTACGTACAATTTTCAAATTTCTTGTACTTGCTAACTTTGCGACCTCGGGCAGCTACGTTACCATGGAGGAACCACACAACATTTGACTTTATAGGCTAGAACTGAAGTCGCGCCAACTGCTTAACTCAAAATACAGTCAAGAAAGTAGCTCTGAAGCCGAGAAACGGGATCGACCATAAGCACTACCGTGAAATTACGTACAATTTTCAAATTTCTTGTACTTGCTAACTTTGCGACCTCGGGCAGCTATGTTACCATGGAGGAATGACACAAGATTTGACTTTATAGGCTAGAACTGAAGTCGCGCCAACTACTTAACTCAAAATACAGTCAAGAAAGTAGCTCTGAAGCCGAGAAACGGGATCGACCATAAGCACCACCGTGCAATTACGTACAATTTTCAAATTTCTTGTACTTGCTAACTTTGCGACCTCGGGCAGCTATGTTACCATGGAGGAACCACACAACATTTAACTTTATAGGCTAGAACTGAAGTCGCGCCAACTGTTTAACTCAAAATACAGTCAAGAAAGTAGCTCTGAAGCCGAGAAACAGGATCGGCCATAGCACTACTGTGCAATTACGTACAATTTTCAAATTTCTTGTAATTGCTAACTTTGCGACCTCGGGCAGCTATGTTACCATGGAGGAACCACACAAGATTTGACTTTATAGGCTAGAACTGAAGTCGCGCCAACTGCTTAAATCAAAATATGGTCAAGAAAGTAGCTCTGAAGCCGAGAAACGGGATCGACCGTAAGCACTACCGTGAAATTACGTACAATTTTCAAATTTCTTGTACTTGCTAACTTTGCGGCCTCGGGCAGCTATGTTACCATGGAGGAACCACACAAGATTTGACTTTATAGGCTAGAACTGAAGTCGCGCCAACTGTTTAACTCAAAATACAGTCACGAAAGTAGCTCTGAAGCCGAGAAGCGGGATCGACCATAAGCACCACCGTGCAATTACGTACAATTTTCAAATTTCTTGTACTTGCTAACTTTGCGACCTCGGGCAGCTATGTTACCATGGAGGAACCACACAACATTTGACTTTATAGGCTAGAACTGAAGTCGCGCCAACTGTTTAACTCAAAATACAGTCAAGAAAGTAGCTCTGAAGCCGAGAAACGGGATCGACCATAAGCACTACCGTGAAATTAGGTACAATTTTCAAATTTCTTGTACTTGCTAACTTTGCGACCTCGGGCAGCTATGTTACCATGGAGGAACCACACAACATTTAACTTTATAGGCTAGAACTGAAGTCGCGCCAACTGTTTAACTCAAAATACAGTCAAGAAAGTAGCTCTGAAGCCGAGAAACAGGATCGGCCATAGCACTACTGTGCAATTACGTACAATTTTCAAATTTCTTGTAATTGCTAACTTTGCGACCTCGGGCAGCTATGTTACCATGGAGGAACCACACAAGATTTGACTTTATAGGCTAGAACTGAAGTCGCGCCAACTGCTTAAATCAAAATATGGTCAAGAAAGTAGCTCTGAAGCCGAGAAACGGGATCGACCATAAGCACTTCCGTGAAATTACGTACAATTTTCAAATTTCTTGTACTTGCTAACTTTGCGGCCTCGGGCAGCTATGTTACCATGGAGGAACCACACAAGATTTGACTTTATAGGCTAGAACTGAAGTCGCGCCAACTGCTTAACTCAAAATACAGTCAAGAAAGTAGCTCTGAAGCCGAGAAACGGGATCGACCATAAGCACCACCGTGCAATTACGTACAATTTTCAAATTTCTTGTACTTGCTAACTTTGCGACCTCGGGCAGCTATGTTACCATGGAGGAACCACACAAGATTTGACTTTATAGGCTAGAACTGAAGTCGCGCCAACTACTTAACTCAAAATACAGTCAAGAAAGTAGCTCTGAAGCCGAGAAACGGGATCGACCATAAGCACCACCGTGCAATTACGTACAATTTTCAAATTTCTTGTACTTGCTAACTTTGCGACCTCGGGCAGCTATGTTACCATGGAGGAACCACACAACATTTAACTTTATAGGCTAGAACTGAAGTCGCGCCAACTGTTTAACTCAAAATACAGTCAAGAAAGTAGCTCTGAAGCCGAGAAACAGGATCGGCCATAGCACTACTGTGCAATTACGTACAATTTTCAAATTTCTTGTAATTGCTAACTTTGCGACCTCGGGCAGCTATGTTACCATGGAGGAACCACACAAGATTTGACTTTATAGGCTAGAACTGAAGTCGCGCCAACTGCTTAAATCAAAATATGGTCAAGAAAGTAGCTCTGAAGCCGAGAAACGGGATCGACCATAAGCACTTCCGTGCAATTACGTACAATTTTCAAATTTCTTGTACTTGCGAACTTTGCGACCTCGGGCAGCTATGTTACCATGGAGGAATCACACAAGATTTGACTTTATAGGCTAGAACTGAAGTCGCGCCAACTGCTTAACTCAAAATACAGTCAAGAAAGTAGCTCTGAAGCCGAGAAACGGGATCGACCATAAGCACTACCGTGAAATTACGTACAATTTTCAAATTTCTTGTACTTGCTAACTTTGCGACCTCGGGCAGCTACGTTACCATGGAGGAACCACACAACATTTGACTTTATAGGCTAGAACTGAAGTCGCGCCAACTGCTTAACTCAAAACACAGTCAAGAAAGTAGCTCTGAAGCCGAGAAACGGGATCGACCATAAGCACTTCCGTGCAATTACGTACAATTTTCAAATTTCTTGTACTTGCTAACTTTGCGACCTCGGGGAGCTATGTTACCATGGAGGACTTACACAAGATTTGACTTTGTAGGCTAGAACTGAAGTCGCGCCAACTGCTTAATTCAAAATACAGTCAAGAAAGTAGCTCTGAAGCCGAGAAACGGCATCGACCATAAGCACTACCCTGAAATTACGTACAATTTTCAAATTTCTTGTACTTGCTAACTTTGCGACCTCGGGCAGATATGTTACCATGGAGGAACCACACAAGATTTGACTTTATAGGCTAGAACTGAAGTCGCGCCAACTGCTTAAATCAAAATATGGTCAAGAAAGTAGCTCTGAAGCCGAGAAACGGGATCGACCATAAGCACTACCGTGAAATTACCTACAATTTTCAAATTTCTTGTACTTGCTAACTTTGCGACCTCGGGCAGCTACGTTACCATGGAGGAACCACACAACATTTGACTCTATAGGCTAGAACTGAAGTCGCGCTAACTGTTTAACTCAAAATACAGTCAAGAAAGTAGCTCTGAAGCCGAGAAACAGGATCGGCCATAGCACTACTGTGCAATTACGTACAATTTTCAAATTTCTTGTACTTGCTAATTTTGCGACCTCGGGCAGCTATGTTACCATGGAGGAACCACACAAGATTTGACTTTATAGGCTAGAACTGAAGTCGCGCCAACTGCTTAAATCAAAATATGGTCAAGAAAGTAGCTCTGAAGCCGAGAACCTGGATCGACCCTAAGCACTACCGTGAAATTACGTACAATTTTCAAATTTCTTGTACTTGCTAACTTTGCGGCCTCGGGCAGCTATGTCACCATGGAGGAACCACACTAGTTTTGACTTTATAGGCTAGAACTGAAGTCGCGCCAACTGTTTAACTCAAAATACAGTCAAGAAAGTAGCTCTGAAGCCGAGAAAAGGCATCAACCATAAGCACTACCGTGAAATTACGTACAATTTTCAAATTTCTTGTACTTGCTAACTTTGCGACCTCGGGCAGCTATGTTACCATGGAGGAACCACACAACATTTGACTTTATAGGCTAGAACTGAAGTCGCGCCAACTGCTTAACTAAAAATACAGTCAAAAAAGTAGCTCTGAAGCCGAGAAACAGGATCGGCCATAGCACTACTGTGCAATTACGTACAATTTTCAAATTTCTTGTACTTGCTAACTTTGCGACCTCGGGCAGCTATGTTACCATGGAGGAACCACACAAGATTTGACTTTATAGGCTAGAACTGAAGTCGCGCCAACTGCTTAAATCAAAATATGGTCAAGAAAGTAGCTCTGAAGCCGAGAAACGGGATCGACCATAAGCACTACCGTGAAATTACCTACAATTTTCAAATTTCTTGTACTTGCTAACTTTGCGACCTCGGGCAGCTATGTTACCATGGAGGAACCACACAACATTTGACTTTGTAGGTTAGAACTGTAGTCGCGCCAACTGCTTAACTCAAAATACAGTCAAGAAAGTTGTTCTGAAGCCGAGAAACGGCATCGACCATAAGCACTACCCTGAAATTACGTACAATTTTCAAATTTCTTGTACTTGCTAACTTTGCGACCTCGGGCAGCTATGTTACCATGGAGGAACCACACAAGATTTGACTTTATATGCTAGAACTGAAGTCGCGCCAACTGTTGAACTCAAAATACAATCAAGAAAGTAGCTCTGAAGCCGAGAAACAGGATCGGCCATAGCACTACTGTGCAATTACGTACAATTTTCAAATTTCTTGTACTTGCTAACTTTGCGACCTCGGGCAGCTATGTCACCATGGAGGAACCACACTAGTTTTGACTTTATAGGCTAGAACTGAAGTCGCGCCAACTGTTTAACTCAAAATACAGTCAAGAAAGTAGCTCTGAAGCCGAGAAAAGGCATCAACCATAAGCACTACCGTGAAATTACGTACAATTTTCAAATTTCTTGTACTTGCTAACTTTGCGACCTCGGGCAGCTATGTTACCATGGAGGAACCACACAACATTTGACTTTATAGGCTAGAACTGAAGTCGCGCCAACTGCTTAACTAAAAATACAGTCAAAAAAGTAGCTCTGAAGCCGAGAAACGGCATCGACCATAAGCACTACCCTGAAATTACGTACAATTTTCAAATTTCTTGTACTTGCTAACTTTGCGACCTCGGGCAGCTATGTTACCATGGAGGAATCACACAAGATTTGACTTTGTAGGCTAGAACTGAAGTCGCGCCAACTGCTTAATTCAAAATACAGTCAAGAAAGTAGCTCTGAAGCCGAGAAACGGCATCGACCATAAGCACTACCCTGAAATTACGTACAATTTTCAAATTTCTTGTACTTGCTAACTTTGCGACCTCGGGCAGCTATGTTACCATGGAGGAACCACACAAGATTTGACTTTATAGGCTAGAACTGAAGTCGCGCCAACTGCTTAAATCAAAATATGGTCAAGAAAGTAGCTCTGAAGCCGAGAAACGGGATCGACCATAAGCACTACCGTGAAATTACCTACAATTTTCAAATTTCTTGTACTTGCTAACTTTGCGACCTCGGGCAGCTATGTTACCATGGAGGAACCACACAACATTTGACTTTATTGGCTAGAACTGAAGTCGCGCCAACTGTTTAACTCAAAATACAGTCAAGAAAGTAGCTCTGAAGCCGAGAAAAGGCATCAACCATACGCACTACCGTGAAATTACGTACAATTTTCAAATTTCTTGTACTTGCTAACTTTGCGGCCTCGGGCAGCTATGTTACCATGGAGGAACCACACAAGATTTGACTTTATAGGCTAGAATTGAAGTCGCGCCAACTCATTAACTCAAAATACAGTCAAGAAAGTAGCTCTAAAGCCGAGAAACGGGATCGACCATAAGCACCACCGTGAAATTACGTACAATTTTCAAATTTCTTGTACTTGCTAACTTTGCGACCTCGGGCAGCTATGTCACCATGGAGGAACCACACTAGTTTTGACTTTATAGGCTAGAACTGAAGTCGCGCCAACTGTTTAACTCAAAATACAGTCAAGAAAGTAGCTCTGAAGCCGAGAAAAGGCATCAACCATAAGCACTACCGTGAAATTACGTACAATTTTCAAATTTCTTGTACTTGCTAACTTTGCGACCTCGGGCAGCTATGTTACCATGGAGGAACCACACAACATTTGACTTTATAGGCTAGAACTGAAGTCGCGCCAACTGCTTAACTAAAAATACAGTCAAAAAAGTAGCTCTGAAGCCGAGAAACGGCATCGACCATAAGCACTACCCTGAAATTACGTACAATTTTCAAATTTCTTGTACTTGCTAACTTTGCGACCTCGGGCAGCTATGTTACCATGGAGGAATCACACAAGATTTGACTTTGTAGGTTAGAACTGTAGTCGCGCCAACTGCTTAACTCAAAATACAGTCAAGAAAGTTGTTCTGAAGCCGAGAAACGGGATCGACCATAAGCACTACCGTGAAATTACGTACAATTTTCAAATTTCTTGTACTTGCTAAATTTGCGACCTCGGGCAGCTACGTTACCATGGAGGAACCACACAACATTTGACTTTATAGGCTAGAACTGAAGTCGCGCCAACTGATTAACTCAAAATACAGTCAAGAAAGTAGCTCTGAAGCCGAGAAACGGGATCGACCATAAGCACTACCGTGAAATTACGTACAATTTTCAAATTTCTTGTACTTGCTAACTTTGCGACCTCGGGCAGCTACGTTACCATGGAGGAACCACACAACATTTAACTTTATAGGCTAGAACTGAAGTCGCGCCAACTGTTTAACTCAAAATACAGTCAAGAAAGTAGCTCTGAAGCCGAGAAACAGGATCGGCCATAGCACTACTGTGCAATTACGTACAATTTTCAAATTTCTTGTAATTGCTAACTTTGCGACCTCGGGCAGCTATGTTACCATGGAGGAACCACACAAGATTTGACTTTATAGGCTAGAACTGAAGTCGCGCCAACTACTTAAATCAAAATATGGTCAAGAAAGTTGCTCTGAAGCCGAGAAACGGGATCGACCGTAAGCACTACCGTGAAATTACGTACAATTTTCAAATTTCTTGTACTTGCTAACTTTGCGGCCTCGGGCAGCTATGTTACCATGGAGGAACCACACAAGATTTGACTTTATAGGCTAGAACTGAAGTCGCGCCAACTGCTTAACTCAAAATACAGTCAAGAAAGTAGCTCTGAAGCCGAGAAACGGGATCGACCATAAGCACCACCGTGCAATTACGTACAATTTTCAAATGTTTTGTACTTGCTAACTTTGCGACCTCGGGCAGCTATGTTACCATGGAGGAACCACACAACATTTGACTTTATAGGCTAGAACTGAAGTCGCGCCAACTGCTTAACTCAAAATACAGTCAAGAAAGTAGCTCTGAAGCCGAGAAACGGGATCGACCATAAGCACTACCGTGAAATTACGTACAATTTTCAAATTTCTGGTACTTGCTAACTTTGCGACCTCGGGCAGCTACGTTACCATGGAGGAACCACACAACATTTGACTTTATAGGCTAGAACTGAAGTCGCGCCAACTGCTTAACTCAAAATACAGTCAAGAAAGTAGCTCTGAAGCCGAGAAACAGGATCGACCATAAGCACTTCCGTGCAATTACTTACAATTTTCAAATTTCTTGTACTTGCTAACTTTGCGACCTCGGGGAGCTATGTTACCATGGAGGACTCACACAAGATTTGACTTTGTAGGCTAGAACTGAAGTCGCGCCAACTGCTTAATTCAAAATACAGTCAAGAAAGTAGCTCTGAAGCCGAGAAACGGCATCGACCATAAGCACTACCCTGAAATTACGTACAATTTTCAAATTTCTTGTACTTGCTAACTTTGCGACCTCGGGCAGCTATGTTACCATGGAGGAACCACACAAGATTTGACTTTATAGGCTAGAACTGGAGTCGCGCCAACTGCCTAAATCAAAATATGGTCAAGAAAGTAGCTCTGGAGCCGAGAAACGGGATCGACCATAAGCACTACCGTGAAATTACCTACAATTTTCAAATTTCTTGTACTTGCTAACTTTGCGACCTCGGGCAGCTACGTTACCATGGAGGAACCACACAACATTTGACTTTATAGGCTAGAACTGAAGTCGCGCTAACTGTTTAACTCAAAATACAGTCAAGAAAGTAGCTCTGAAGCCGAGAAACAGGATCGGCCATAGCACTACAGTGCAATTACGTACAATTTTCAAATTTCTTGTACTTGCTAATTTTGCGACCTCGGGCAGCTATGTTACCATGGAGGAACCACACAAGATTTGACTTTATAGGCTAGAACTGAAGTCGCGCCAACTGCTTAAATCAAAATATGGTCAAGAAAGTAGCTCTGAAGCCGAGAAACTGGATCGACCGTAAGCACTACCGTGAAATTACGTACAATTTTCAAATTTCTTGTACTTGCTAACTTTGCGGCCTCGGGCAGCTATGTTACCATGGAGGAACCACGCTAGTTTTGACTTTATAGGCTAGAACTGAAGTCGCGCCAACTGCTTAACACAAAATACAGTCAAGAAAGTAGCTCTGAAGCCGAGAAACAGGATCGACCATAAGCACTTCCGTGCAATTACGTACAATTTTCAAATTTCTTGTACTTGCTAACTTTGCGACCTCGGGCAGCTATGTTACCATGGAGGAATCACACAAGATTTGACTTTGTAGGCTAGAACTGAAGTCGCGCCAACTGCTTAATTCAAAATACAGTCAAGAAAGTAGCTCTGAAGCCGAGAAACGGCATCGACCATAAGCACTACCCTGAAATTACGTACACTTTTCAAATTTCTTGTACTTGCTAACTTTGCGACCTCGGGCAGCTATGTTACCATGGAGGAACCACACAAGATTTGACTTTATAGGCTAGAACTGAAGTCGCGCCACCTGCTTAAATCAAAATATGGTCAAGAAAGTAGCTCTGAAGCCGAGAAACGGGATCGACCATAAGCACTACCGTGAAATTACCTACAATTTTCAAATTTCTTGTACTTGCTAACTTTGCGACCTCGGGCAGCTATGTTACCATGGAGGCACCACACAACATTTGACTTTATAGGCTAGAACTGAAGTCGCGCCAACTGTTTAACTCAAAATACAGTCAAGAAAGTAGCTCTGAAGCCGAGAAAAGGCATCAACCATAAGCACTACCGTGAAATTACGTACAATTTTCAAATTTCTTGTACTTGCTAACTTTGCGGCCTCGGGCAGCTATGTTACCATGGAGGAACCACACAAGATTTGACTTTATAGGCTAGAATTGAAGTCGCGCCAACTCATTAACTCAAAATACAGTCAAGAAAGTAGCTCTAAAGCCGAGAAACGGGATCGACCATAAGCACCACCGTGAAATTACGTACAATTTTCAAATTTCTTGTACTTGCTAACTTTGCGACCTCGGGCAGCTACGATACCATGGAGGAACCACACAACATTTGACTTTATAGGCTAGAACTGAAGTCGCGCCAACTGATTAACTCAAAATACAGTCAAGAAAGTAGCTCTGAAGCCGAGAAACGGGATCGACCATAAGCACTACCGTGAAATTACGTACAATTTTCAAATTTCTTGTACTTGCTAACTTTGCGACCTCGGGCAGCTACGTTACCATGGAGGAACCACACAACATTTAACTTTATAGGCTAGAACTGAAGTCGCGCCAACTGTTTAACTCAAAATACAGTCAAGAAAGTAGCTCTGAAGCCGAGAAACAGGATCGGCCATAGCACTACTGTGCAATTACGTACAATTTTCACATTTCTTGTAATTGCTAACTTTGCGACCTCGGGCAGCTATGTTACCATGGAGGAACCACACAAGATTTGACTTTATAGGCTAGAACTGAAGTCGCACCAACTGCTTAAATCAAAATATGGTCAAGAAAGTAGCTCTGAAGCCGAGAAACGGGATCGACCGTAAGCACTACCGTGAAATTACGTACAATTTTCAAATTTCTTGTACTTGCTAACTTTGCGGCCTCGGGCAGCTATGTTACCATGGAGGAACCACACAAGATTTGACTTTATAGGCTAGAACTGAAGTCGCGCCAACTGCTTAACTCAAAATACAGTCAAGAAAGTAGCTCTGAAGCCGAGAAACGGGATCGACCATAAGCACCACCGTGCAATTACGTACAATTTTCAAATTTCTTGTACTTGCTAACTTTGCGACCTCGGGCAGCTATGTTACCATGGAGGAACCACACAAGATTTGACTTTATAGGCTAGAACTGAAGTCGCGCCAACTGCTTAACTCAAAATACAGTCAAGAAAGTAGCTCTGAAGCCGAGAAACGGGATCGACCATAAGCACCACCGTGCAATTACGTACAATTTTCAAATTTCTTGTACTTGCTAACTTTGCGGCCTCGGGCAGCTATGTTACCATGGAGGAACCACACAAGATTTGACTTTATAGGCTAGAACTGAAGTCGCGCCAACTGCTTAACTCAAAATACAGTCAAGAAAGTAGCTCTGAAGCCGAGAAACGGGATCGACCATAAGCACTTCCGTGCAATTACGTACAATTTTCAAATTTCTTGTACTTGCTAACTTTGCGACCTCGGGCAGCTATGTTACCATGGAGGAATCACACAAGATTTGACTTTATAGGCTAGAACTGAAGTCGCGCCAACTGCTTAACTCAAAATACAGTCAAGAAAGTAGCTCTGAAGCCGAGAAACGGGATCGACCATAAGCACTACCGTGAAATTACGTACAATTTTCAAATTTCTTGTACTTGCTAACTTTGCGACCTCGGGCAGCTACGTTACCATGGAGGAACCACACAACATTTGTCTTTATAGGCTAGAACTGAAGTCGCGCCAACTGCTTAACTCAAAATACAGTCAAGAAAGTAGCTCTGAAGCCGAGAAACAGGATCGACCATAAGTACTTCCGTGCAATTACGTACAATTTTCAAATTTCTTGTACTTGCTAACTTTGCGACCTCGGGGAGCTATGTTACCATGGAGGACTCACACAAGATTTGACTTTGTAGGCTAGAACTGAAGTCGCGCCAACTGCTTAATTCAAAATACAGTCAAGAAAGTAGCTCTGAAGCCGAGAAACGGCATCGACCATAAGCACTACCCTGAAATTACGTACAATTTTCAAATTTCTTGTACTTGCTAACTTTGCGACCTCGGGCAGCTATGTTACCATGGAGGAACCACACAAGATTTGACATTATAGGCTAGAACTGAAGTCGCGCCAACTGACTAACTCAAAATACAGTCAAGAAAGTAGCTCTGAAGCCGAGAAACGGGATCGACCATAAGCACCACCGTGCAATTACGTACAATTTTCAAATTTCTTGTACTTGCTAACTTTGCGACCTCGGGCAGCTATGTTACCATGGAGGAACCACACAACATTTGACTTTATAGGCTAGAACTGAAGTCGCGCCAACTGTTTTACTCAAAATACAGTCAAGAAAGTAGCTCTGAAGCCGAGAAACGGGATCGACCATAAGCACTTCCGTGCAATTACGTACAATTTTCAAATTTCTTGTACTTGCTAACTTTGCGACCTCGGGCAGCTATGTTACCATGGAGGAATCACACAAGATTTGACTTTGTAGGCTAGAACTGAAGTCGCGCCAACTGCTTAACTCAAAATACAGTCAGGAAAGTAGCTCTGAAACCGAGAATCGGGATCGACCATAAGCACTACCGTGAAATTACGTACAATTTTCAAATTTCTTGTACTTGCTAACTTTGCGACCTCGGGCAGCTACGTTACCATGGAGGAACCACACAACATTTGTGTTTATAGGCTAGAACTGAAGTCGCGCCAACTGCTTAACTCAAAATACAGTCAAGAAAGTAGCTCTGAAGCCGAGAAACGGGATCGACCATAAGCACTACCGTGAAATTACGTACAATTTTCAAATTTCTTGTACTTGCTAACTTTGCGACCTCGGGCAGCTACGTTACCATGGAGGAACCACACAACATTTGTCTTTATAGGCTAGAACTGAAGTCGCGCCAACTGCTTAACTCAAAATACAGTCAAGAAAGTAGCTCTGAAGCCGAGAAACGGGATCGACCATAAGCACCACCGTGCAATTACGTACAATTTTCAAATTTCTTGTACTTGCTAACTTTGCGACCTCGGGCAGCTACGTTACCATGGAGGAACCACACAAGATTTGACTTTATAGGCTAGAACTGAAGTCGCGCCAACTGCTTAACTCAAAATACAGTCAAGAAAGTAGCTCTGAAGCCGAGAAACGGGATCGACCATAAGCACCACCGTGCAATTACGTACAATTTTCAAATTTCTTGTACTTGCTAACTTTGCGACCTCGGGCAGCTACGTTACCATGGAGGAACCACACAAGATTTGACTTTATAGGCTAGAACTGAAGTCGCGCCAACTGCTTAACTCAAAATACAGTCAAGAAAGTAGCTCTGAAGCCGAGAAACGGGATCGACCATAAGCACTACCGTGAAATTACGTACAATTTTCAAATTTCTTGTACTTGCTAACTTTGCGACCTCGGGCAGCTACGTTACCATGGAGGAACCACACAACATTTGTCTTTATAGGCTAGAACTGAAGTCGCGCCAACTGCTTAACTCAAAATACAGTCAAGAAAGTAGCTCTGAAGCCGAGAAACAGGATCGACCATAAGCACTTCCGTGCAATTACGTACAATTTTCAAATTTCTTGTACTTGCTAACTTTGCGACCTCGGGGAGCTATGTTACCATGGAGGACTCACACAAGATTTGACTTTGTAGGCTAGAACTGAAGTCGCGCCAACTGCTTAATTCAAAATACAGTCAAGAAAGTAGCTCTGAAGCCGAGAAACGGCATCGACCATAAGCACTACCCTGAAATTACGTACAATTTTCAAATTTCTTGTACTTGCTAACTTTGCGACCTCGGGCAGCTATGTTACCATGGAGGAACCACACAAGATTTGACTTTATAGGCTAGAACTGAAGTCGCGCCAACTGCTTAATTCAAAATACAGTCAAGAAAGTAGCTCTGAAGCCGAGAAACGGCATCGACCATAAGCACTACCCTGAAATTACGTACAATTTTCAAATTTCTTGTACTTGCTAACTTTGCGACCTCGGGCAGCTATGTTACCATGGAGGAACCACACAAGATTTGACTTTATAGGCTAGAACTGAAGTCGCGCCAACTGCTTAAATCAAAATATGGTCAAGAAAGTAGCTCTGAAGCCGAGAAACGGGATCGACCATAAGCACTACCGTGAAATTACCTACAATTTTCAAATTTCTTGTACTTGCTAACTTTGCGACCTCGGGCAGCTACGTTACCATGGAGGAACCACACAACATTTGACTTTATAGGCTAGAACTGAAGTCGCGCCAACTGCTTAATTCAAAATACAGTCAAGAAAGTAGCTCTGAAGCCGAGAAACGGCATCGACCATAAGCACTACCCTGAAATTACGTACAATTTTCAAATTTCTTGTACTTGCTAACTTTGCGACCTCGGGCAGCTATGTTACCATGGAGGAACCACACAAGATTTGACTTTATAGGCTAGAACTGAAGTCGCGCCAACTGCTTAAATCAAAATATGGTCAAGAAAGTAGCTCTGAAGCCGAGAAACGGGATCGACCATAAGCACTACCCTGAAATTACGTACAATT
This sequence comes from Merodon equestris, assembly GCA_958301585.1. NCBI lineage: Eukaryota > Metazoa > Arthropoda > Insecta > Diptera > Syrphidae > Merodon > Merodon equestris. The sequence goes on from OY284416.1 coordinate 50,665,716, forward strand.
TTCAAATTTCTTGTACTTGCTAACTTTGCGACCTCGGGCAGCTACGTTACCATGGAGGAACCACACAACATTTGTCTTTATAGGCTAGAACTGAAGTCGCGCCAACTGCTTAACTCAAAATACAGTCAAGAAAGTAGCTCTGAAGCCGAGAAACAGGATCGACCATAAGCACTTCCGTGCAATTACGTACAATTTTCAAATTTCTTGTACTTGCTAACTTTGCGACCTCGGGCAGCTATGTTACCATGGAGGAACCACACAAGATTTGACTTTATAGGCTAGAACTGAAGTCGCGCCAACTGCTTAATTCAAAATACAGTCAAGAAAGTAGCTCTGAAGCCGAGAAACGGCATCGACCATAAGCACTACCCTGAAATTACGTACAATTTTCAAATTTCTTGTACTTGCTAACTTTGCGACCTCGGGCAGCTATGTTACCATGGAGGAACCACACAAGATTTGACTTTATAGGCTAGAACTGAAGTCGCGCCAACTGCTTAAATCAAAATATGGTCAAGAAAGTAGCTCTGAAGCCGAGAAACTGGATCGACCGTAAGCACTACCGTGAAATTACGTACAATTTTCAAATTTCTTGTACTTGCTAACTTTGCGGCCTCGGGCAGCTATGTTACCATGGAGGAACCACACTAGTTTTGACTTTATAGGCTAGAACTGAAGTCGCGCCAACTGTTTAACTCAAAATACAGTCAAGAAAGTAGCTCTGAAGCCGAGAAATAGGATCGACCATAAGCACTTCCGTGCAATTACGTACAATTTTCAAATTTCTTGTACTTGCTAACTTTGCGACCTCGGGCAGCTATGTTACCATGGAGGAATCACACAAGATTTGACTTTGTAGGCTAGAACTGAAGTCGCGCCAACTGCTTAATTCAAAATACAGTCAAGAAAGTAGCTCTGAAGCCGAGAAACGGCATCGACCATAAGCACTACCCTGAAATTACGTACAATTTTCAAATTTCTTGTACTTGCTAACTTTGCGACCTCGGGCAGCTATGTTACCATGGAGGAACCACACAAGATTTGACTTTATAGGCTAGAACTGAAGTCGCGCCACCTGCTTAAATCAAAATATGGTCAAGAAAGTAGCTCTGAAGCCGAGAAACGGGATCGACCATAAGCACTACCGTGAAATTACCTACAATTTTCAAATTTCTTGTACTTGCTAACTTTGCGACCTCGGGCAGCTATGTTACCATGGAGGAACCACACAACATTTGACTTTATAGGCTAGAACTGGAGTCGCGCCAACTCATTAACTCAAAATACAGTCAAGAAAATAGCTCTAAAGCCGAGAAACGGGATCGACCATAAGCACCACCGTGAAATTACGTACAATTTTCAAATTTCTTGTACTTGCTAACTTTGCGACCTCGGGCAGCTACGATACCATGGAGGAACCACACAACATTTGACTTTATAGGCTAGAACTGAAGTCGCGCCAACTGACTAACTCAAAATACAGTCAAGAAAGTAGCTCTGAAGCCGAGAAACGGGATCGACCATAAGCACTACCGTGAAATTACGTACAATTTTCAAATTTCTTGTACTTGCTAACTTTGCGACCTCGGGCAGCTACGTTACCATGGAGGAACCACACAACATTTGTCTTTATAGGCTAGAACTGAAGTCGCGCCAACTGCTTAACTCAAAATACAGTCAAGAAAGTAGCTCTGAAGCCGAGAAACAGGATCGACCATAAGCACTTCCGTGCAATTACGTACAATTTTCAAATTTCTTGTACTTGCTAACTTCGCGACCTCGGGGAGCTATGTTACCATAGAGGACTCACACAAGATTTGACTTTGTAGGCTAGAACTGAAGTCGCGCCAACTGCTTAATTCAAAATACAGTCAAGAAAGTAGCTCTGAAGCCGAGAAACGGCATCGACCATAAGCACTACCCTGAAATTACGTACAATTTTCAAATTTCTTGTACTTGCTAACTTTGCGACCTCGGGCAGCTATGTTACCATGGAGGAACCACACAAGATTTGACTTTATACGCTAGAACTGAAGTCGCGCCAACTGCTTAAATCAAAATATGGTCAAGAAAGTAGCTCTGAAGCCGAGAAACAGGATCGACCATAAGCACTTCCGTGCAATTACGTACAATTTTCAAATTTCTTGTACTTGCTAACTTTGCGACCTCGGGCAGCTACGTTACCATGGAGGAACCACACAAGATTTGACTTTATAGGCTAGAACTGAAGTCGCGCCAACTGCTTAACTCAAAATACAGTCAAGAAAGTAGCTCTGAAGCCGAGAAACGGGATCGACCATAAGCACCACCGTGCAATTACGTACAATTTTCAAATTTCTTGTACTTGCTAACTTTGCGACCTCGGGCAGCTACGTTACCATGGAGGAACCACACAACATTTGTCTTTATAGGCTAGAACTGAAGTCGCGCCAACTGCTTAACTCAAAATACAGTCAAGAAAGTAGCTCTGAAGCCGAGAAACAGGATCGACCATAAGCACTTCCGTGCAATTACGTACAATTTTCAAATTTCTTGTACTTGCTAATTTTGCGACCTCGGGCAGCTACGTTACCATGGAGGAACCACACAACATTTGACTTAATAGGCTTGAACTGAAGTCGCGCTAACTGTTTAACTCAAAATACAGTCAAGAAAGTAGCTCTGAAGCCGAGAAACAGGATCGGCCATAGCACTACTGTGCAATTACGTACAATTTTCAAATTTCTTGTACTTGCTAATTTTGCGACCTCGGGCATCTATGTTACCATGGAGGAACCACACAAGATTTGACTTTATAGGCTAGAACTGAAGTCGCGCCAACTGCTTAAATCAAAATATGGTCAAGAAAGTAGCTCTGAAGCCGAGAAACTGGATCGACCGTAAGCACTACCGTGAAATTACGTACAATTTTCAAATTTCTTGTACTTGCTAACTTTGCGGCCTCGGGCAGCTATGTTACCATGGAGGAACCACACTAGTTTTGACTTTATAGGCTAGAACTGAAGTCGCGCCAACTGTTTAACTCAAAATACAGTCAAGAAAGTAGCTCTGAAGCCGAGAAAAGGCATCAACCATAAGCACTACCGTGAAATTACGTACAATTTTCAAATTTCTTGTACTTGCTAACTTTGCGGCCTCGGGCAGCTATGTTACCATGGAGGAACCACACAAGATTTGACTTTATAGGCTAGAACTGAAGTCGCGCCAACTCATTAACTCAAAATACAGTCAAGAAAGTAGCTCTAAAGCCGAGAAACGGGATCGACCATAAGCACCACCGTGAAATTACGTACAATTTTCAAATTTCTTGTACTTGCTAAATTTGCGACCTCGGGCAGCTACGTTACCATGGAGGAACCACACAACATTTGACTTTATAGGCTAGAACTGAAGTCGCGCCAACTGCTTAACTCAAAATACAGTCAAGAAAGTAGCCCTGAAGCTGAGAAACAGGATCGACCATAAGCACTACTGTGCAATTACGTACAATTTTCAAATTTCTTGTACTTGCTAAATTTGCGACCTCGGGCAGCTACGTTACCATGGAGGAACCACACAACATTTGACTTTATAGGCTAGAACTGTAGTCGCGCCAACTGCTTAACTCAAAATACAGTCAAGAAAGTAGCTCTGAAGCCGAGAAACGGGATCGACCATAAGCACTACCGTGAAATTACGTACAATTTTCAAATTTCTTGTACTTGCTAACTTTGCGACCTCGGGCAGCTATGTTACCAGGGAGGAATCACACAAGATTTGACTTTATAGGCTAGAACTGAAGTCGCGCCAACTGTTTAACTCAAAATACAATCAAGAAAGTAGCTCTGAAGCCGAGAAACAGGATCGGCCATAGCACTACTGTGCAATTACGTACAATTTTCAAATTTTTTGTACTTGCTAACTTTGCGACCTCGGGCAGCTATGTTACCATGGAGGAACCACACAACATTTGACTTTATAGGCTGGAACTGAAGTCGCGCCAACTGCTTAACTCAAAATACAGTCAAGAAAGTAGCCCTGAAGCTGAGAAACAGGATCGACCATAAGCACTACTGTGCAATTACGTACAATTTTCAAATTTCTTGTACTTGCTAAATTTGCGACCTCGGGCAGCTACGTTACCATGGAAGAACCACACAACATTTGACTTTATAGGCTAGGACTATAGTCGCGCCAACTGCTTAACTGAAAATACAGTCAAAAAAGTAGCTCTGAAGCCGAGAAACGGCATCGACCATAAGCACTACCGTGAAATTACGTACAATTTTCAAATTTCTTGTACTTGCTAACTTTGCGACCTCGGGCAGCTATGTTACCATGGAGGAACCACACAACATTTGACTTTATAGGCTAGAACTGAAGTCGCGCCAACTGTTTAACTCAAAATACAGTCAAGAAAGTAGCTCTGAAGCCGAGAAACGGGATCGACCATAAGCACCACCGTGCAATTACGTACAATTTTCAAATTTCTTGTACTTGCTACCTTTGCGACCCCGGGCAGCTATGTTACCATGGAGGAACCACACAACATTTGACTTTATAGGCTAGAACTGAAGTCGCGCCAACTGCTTAACTCAAAATACAGTCAAGAAAGTAGCTCTGAAGCCGAGAAACGGGATCGACCATAAGCACTGCCGTGAAATTACGTACAATTTTCAAATTTCTTGTACTTGCTAACTTTGCGACCTCGGGCAGCTACGTTACCATGGAGGAACCACACAACATTTGACTTTATAGGATAGAACTGAAGTCGCGCCAACTGCTTAACTCAAAATACAGTCAAGAAAGTAGCTCTGAAGCCGAGAAACAGGATCGACCATAAGCACTTCCGTGCAATTACGTACAATTTTCAAATTTCTTGTACTTGCTAACTTTGCGACCTCGGGCAGCTATGTTACCATGGAGGAATCACACAAGATTTGACTTTGTAGGCTAGAACTGAGGTCGCGCCAACTGCTTAATTCAAAATACAGTCAAGAAAGTAGCTCTGAAGCCGAGAAACGGCATCGACCATAAGCACTACCCTGAAATTACGTACAATTTTCAAATTTCTTGTACTTGCTAACTTTGCGACCTCGGGCAGCTATGTTACCATGGAGGAACCACACAAGATTTGACTTTATAGGCTAGAACTGAAGTCGCGCCAACTGCTTAAATCAAAATATGGTCAAGAAAGTAGCTCTGAAGCCGAGAAACGGGATCGACCATAAGCACTACCGTGAAATTACCTACAATTTTCAAATTTCTTGTACTTGCTAACTTTGCGGCCTCGGGCAGCTATGTTACCATGGAGGAACCACACAAGATTTGACTTTATAGGCTAGAATTGAAGTCGCGCCAACTCATTTACTCAAAATACAGTCAAGAAAGTAGCCCTGAAGCTGAGAAACAGGATCGACCATAAGCACTACTGTGCAATTACGTACAATTTTCAAATTTCTTGTACTTGCTAAATTTGCGACCTCGGGCAGCTACGTTACCATGGAGGAACCACACAACATTTGACTTTGTAGGTTAGAACTGTAGTCGCGCCAACTGCTTAACTCAAAATACAGTCAAGAAAGTAGCTCTGAAGCCGAGAAACGGGATCGACCATAAGCACTACCGTGAAATTACGTACAATTTTCAAATTTCTTGTACTTGCTAAATTTGCGACCTCGGGCAGCTACGTTACCATGGAGGAACCACACAACATTTGACTTTATAGGCTAGAACTGAAGTCGCGCCAACTGATTAACTCAAAATACAGTCAAGAAAGTAGCTCTGAAGCCGAGAAACGGGATCGACCATAAGCACTACCGTGAAATTACGTACAATTTTCAAATTTCTTGTACTTGCTAACTTTGCGACCTCGGGCAGCTACGTTACCATGGAGGAACCACACAACATTTAACTTTATAGGCTAGAACTGAAGTCGCGCCAACTGTTTAACTCAAAATACAGTCAAGAAAGTAGCTCTGAAGCCGAGAAACAGGATCGGCCATAGCACTACTGTGCAATTACGTACAATTTTCAAATTTCTTGTAATTGCTAACTTTGCGACCTCGGGCAGCTATGTTACCTTGGAGGAACCACACAAGATTTGACTTTATAGGCTAGAACTGAAGTCGCGCCAACTGCTTAAATCAAAATATGGTCAAGAAAGTAGCTCTGAAGCCGAGAAACGGGATCGACCATAAGCACCACCGTGCAATTACGTACAATTTTCAAATTTCTTGTACTTGCTAACTTTGCGACCTCGGGCAGCTATGTTACCATGGAGGAACCACACAACATTTGACTTTATAGGCTAGAACTGAAGTCGCGCCAACTGTTTAACTCAAAATACAGTCAAGAAAGTAGCTCTGAAGCCGAGAAACGGGATCGACCATAAGCACTTCCGTGCAATTACGTACAATTTTAAAATTTCTTGTACTTGCTAACTTTGCGACCTCGGGCAGCTATGTTACCATGGAGGAATCACACAAGATTTGACTTTATAGGCTAGAACTGAAGTCGCGCCAACTGCTTAACTCAAAATACAGTCAAGAAAGTAGCTCTGAAGCCGAGAAATGGGATCGACCATAAGCACTACCGTGAAATTACGTACAATTTTCAAATTTCTTGTACTTGCTAACTTTGCGGCCTCGGGCAGCTACGTTACCATGGAAGAACCACACAACATTTGACTTTATAGGCTAGGACTATAGTCGCGCCAACTCATTTACTCAAAATACAGTCAAGAAAGTAGCCCTGAAGCTGAGAAACAGGATCGGCCATAGCACTACTGTGCAATTACGTACAATTTTCAAATTTTTTGTACTTGCTAACTTTGCGACCTCGGGCAGCTATGTTACCATGGAGGAACCACACAACATTTGACTTTATAGGCTGGAACTGAAGTCGCGCCAACTGCTTAACTCAAAATACAGTCAAGAAAGTAGCCCTGAAGCTGAGAAACAGGATCGACCATAAGCACTACTGTGCAATTACGTACAATTTTCAAATTTCTTGTACTTGCTAAATTTGCGACCTCGGGCAGCTACGTTACCATGGAAGAACCACACAACATTTGACTTTATAGGCTAGGACTATAGTCGCGCCAACTGCTTAACTGAAAATACAGTCAAAAAAGTAGCTCTGAAGCCGAGAAACGGCATCGACCATAAGCACTACCGTGAAATTACGTACAATTTTCAAATTTCTTGTACTTGCTAACTTTGCGACCTCGGGCAGCTATGTTACCATGGAGGAACCACACAACATTTGACTTTATAGGCTAGAACTGAAGTCGCGCCAACTGCTTAACTCAAAATACAGTCAAGAAAGTAGCTCTGAAGCCGAGAAACAGGATCGACCATAAGCACTTCCGTGCAATTACGTACAATTTTCAAATTTCTTGTACTTGCTAACTTTGCGACCTCGGGCAGCTATGTTACCATGGAGGAATCACACAAGATTTGACTTTGTAGGCTAGAACTGAGGTCGCGCCAACTGCTTAATTCAAAATACAGTCAAGAAAGTAGCTCTGAAGCCGAGAAACGGCATCGACCATAAGCACTACCCTGAAATTACGTACAATTTTCAAATTTCTTGTACTTGCTAACTTTGCGACCTCGGGCAGCTATGTTACCATGGAGGAACCACACAAGATTTGACTTTATAGGCTAGAACTGAAGTCGCGCCAACTGCTTAAATCAAAATATGGTCAAGAAAGTAGCTCTGAAGCCGAGAAACGGGATCGACCATAAGCACTACCGTGAAATTACCTACAATTTTCAAATTTCTTGTACTTGCTAACTTTGCGACCTCGGGCAGCTATGTTACCATGGAGGAACCACACAACATTTGACTTTATAGGCTAGAACTGAAGTCGCGCCAACTGTTTAACTCAAAATACAGTCAAGAAAGTAGCTCTGAAGCCGAGAAAAGGCATCAACCATAAGCACTACCGTGAAATTACGTACAATTTTCAAATTTCTTGTACTTGCTAACTTTGCGGCCTCGGGCAGCTATGTTACCATGGAGGAACCACACAAGATTTGACTTCATAGGCTAGAATTGAAGTCGCGCCAACTCATTTACTCAAAATACAGTCAAGAAAGTAGCCCTGAAGCTGAGAAACAGGATCGACCATAAGCACTACTGTGCAATTACGTACAATTTTCAAATTTCTTGTACTTGCTAAATTTGCGACCTCGGGCAGCTACGTTACCATGGAGGAACCACACAACATTTGACTTTGTAGGTTAGAACTGTAGTCGCGCCAACTGCTTAACTCAAAATACAGTCAAGAAAGTAGCTCTGAAGCCGAGAAACGGGATCGACCATAAGCACTACCGTGAAATTACGTACAATTTTCAAATTTCTTGTACTTGCTAAATTTGCGACCTCGGGCAGCTACGTTACCATGGATGAACCACACAACATTTGACTTTATAGGCTAGAACTGAAGTCGCGCCAACTGATTAACTCAAAATACAGTCAAGAAAGTAGCTCTGAAGCCGAGAAACGGGATCGACCATAAGCACTACCGTGAAATTACGTACAATTTTCAAATTTCTTGTACTTGCTAACTTTGCGACCTCGGGCAGCTACGTTACCATGGAGGAACCACACAACATTTAACTTTATAGGCTAGAACTGAAGTCGCGCCAACTGTTTAACTCAAAATACAGTCAAGAAAGTAGCTCTGAAGCCGAGAAACAGGATCGGCCATAGCACTACTGTGCAATTACGTACAATTTTCAAATTTCTTGTAATTGCTAACTTTGCGACCTCGGGCAGCTATGTTACCATGGAGGAACCACACAAGATTTGACTTTATAGGCTAGAACTGAAGTCGCGCCAACTGCTTAAATCAAAATATGGTCAAGAAAGTAGCTCTGAAGCCGAGAAACGGGATCGACCATAAGCACCACCGTGCAATTACGTACAATTTTCAAATTTCTTGTACTTGCTAACTTTGCGACCTCGGGCAGCTATGTTACCATGGAGGAACCACACAACATTTGACTTTATAGGCTAGAACTGAAGTCGCGCCAACTGTTTAACTCAAAATACAGTCAAGAAAGTAGCTCTGAAGCCGAGAAACGGGATCGACCATAAGCACTTCCGTGCAATTACGTACAATTTTAAAATTTCTTGTACTTGCTAACTTTGCGACCTCGGGCAGCTATGTTACCATGGAGGAATCACACAAGATTTGACTTTATAGGCTAGAACTGAAGTCGCGCCAACTGCTTAACTCAAAATACAGTCAAGAAAGTAGCTCTGAAGCCGAGAAATGGGATCGACCATAAGCACTACCGTGAAATTACGTACAATTTTCAAATTTCTTGTACTTGCTAACTTTGCGACCTCGGGCAGCTACGTTACTATGGAGGAACCACACAACATTTGACTTTATAGGCTAGAACTGAAGTCGCGCCAACTGCTAAACTCAAAATACAGTCAAGAAAGTAGCTCTGAAGCCGAGAAACAGGATCGACCATAAGCACTTCCGTGCAATTACGTACAATTTTCAAATTTCTTGTACTTGCTAACTTTGCGACCTCGGGGAGCTATGTTACCATGGAGGACTCACACAAGATTTGACTTTGTAGGCTAGAACTGAAGTCGCGCCAACTGCTTAATTCAAAATACAGTCAAGAAAGTAGCTCTGAAGCCGAGAAACGGCATCGACCTTAAGCACTACCCTGAAATTACGTACAATTTTCAAATTTCTTGTACTTGCTAACTTTGCGACCTCGGGCAGCTATGTTACCATGGAGGAACCACACAAGATTTGACTTTATAGGCTAGAACTGAAGTCGCGCCAACTGCTTAAATCAAAATATGGTCAAGAAAGTAGCTCTGAAGCCGAGAAACGGGATCGACCATAAGCACTACCGTGAAATTACCTACAATTTTCAAATTTCTTGTACTTGCTAACTTTGCGACCTCGGGCAGCTACGTTACCATGGAGGAACCACACAACATTTGACTTTATAGGCTAGAACTGAAGTCGCGCTAACTGTTTAACTCAAAATACAGTCAAGAAAGTAGCTCTGAAGCCGAGAAACAGGATCGGCCATAGCACTACTGTGCAATTACGTACAATTTTCAAATTTCTTGTACTTGCTAATTTTGCGACCTCGGGCAGCTATGTTACCATGGAGGAACCACACAAGATTTGACTTTATAGGCTAGAACTGAAGTCGCGCCAACTGCTTAAATCAAAATATGGTCAAGAAAGTAGCTCTGAAGCCGAGAAACTGGATCGACCGTAAGCACTACCGTGAAATTACGTACAATTTTCAAATTTCTTGTACTTGCTAACTTTGCGGCCTCGGGCAGCTATGTTACCATGGAGGAACCACACTAGTTTTGACTTTATAGGCTAGAACTGAAGTCGCGCCAACTGTTTAACTCAAAATACAGTCAAGAAAGTAGCTCTGAAGCCGAGAAACAGGATCGACCATAAGCACTTCCGTGCAATTACGTACAATTTTCAAATTTCTTGTACTTGCTAACTTTGCGACCTCGGGCAGCTATGTTACCATGGAGGAATCACACAAGATTTGACTTTGTAGGCTAGAACTGAAGTCGCGCCAACTGCTTAATTCAAAATACAGTCAAGAAAGTAGCTCTGAAGCCGAGAAACGGCATCGACCATAAGCACTACCCTGAAATTACGTACAATTTTCAAATTTCTTGTACTTGCTAACTTTGCGACCTCGGGCAGCTATGTTACCATGGAGGAACCACACAAGATTTGACTTTATAGGCTAGAACTGAAGTCGCGCCAACTGCTTAAATCAAAATATGGTCAAGAAAGTAGCTCTGAAGCCGAGAAACGGGATCGACCATAAGCACTACCGTGAAATTACCTACAATTTTCAAATTTCTTGTACTTGCTAACTTTGCCACCTCGGGCAGCTATGTTACCATGGAGGAACCACACAACATTTGACTTTATAGGCTAGAACTGAGGTCGCGCCAACTGTTTAACTCAAAATACAGTCAAGAAAGTAGCTCTGAAGCCGAGAAAAGGCATCAACCATAAGCACTACCGTGAAATTACGTACAATTTTCAAATTTCTTGTACTTGCTAACTTTGCGGCCTCGGGCAGCTATGTTACCATGGAGGAACCACACAAGATTTGACTTTATAGGCTAGAATTGAAGTCGCGCCAACTCATTAACTCAAAATACAGTCAAGAAAGTAGCTCTAAAGCCGAGAAACGGGATCGACCATAAGCACCACCGTGAAATTACGTACAATTTTCAAATTTCTTGTACTTGCTAACTTTGCGACCTCGGGCAGCTACGTTACCATGGAGGAACCACACAACATTTGACTTTATAGGCTAGAACTGAAGTCGCGCCAACTGCTTAACTCAAAATACAGTCAAGAAAGTAGCCCTAAAGCTGAGAAACAGGATCGACCATAAGCACTACTGTGCAATTACGTACAATTTTCAAATTTCTTGTACTTGCTAAATTTGCGACCTCGGGCAGCTACGTTACCATGGAGGAACCACACAACATTTGACTTTGTAGGTTAGAACTGTAGTCGCGCCAACTGCTTAACTCAAAATACAGTCAAGAAAGTAGCTCTGAAGCCGAGAAACGGGATCGACCATAAGCACTACCGTGAAATTACGTACAATTTTCAAATTTCTTGTACTTGCTAACTTTGCGACCTCGGGCAGCTATGTTACCATGGAGGAATGACACAAGATTTGACTTTATAGGCTAGAACTGAAGTCGCGCCAACTGCTTAACTCAAAATACAGTCAAGAAAGTAGCTCTGAAGCCGAGAAACGGGATCGACCCTAAGCACTACCGTGAAATTACGTACAATTTTCAAATTTCTTGTACTTACTAACTTTGCGACTTCGGGCAGCTATGTTACCATGGAGGAATCACACAAGATTTGACTTTATAGGCTAGAACTGAAGTCGCGCCAACTGTTTAACTCAAAATACAGTCAAGAAAGTAGCTCTGAAGCCGAGAAACAGGATCGGCCATAGCACTACTGTGCAATTACGTACAATTTTCAAATTTCTTGTAATTGCTAACTTTGCGACCTCGGGCAGCTATGTTACCATGGGGGAACCACACAAGATTTGACTTTATAGGCTAGAACTGAAGTCGCGCCAACTGCTTAAATCAAAATATGGTCAAGAAAGTAGCTCTGAAGCCGAGAAACGGGATCGACCATAAGCACTACTGTGCAATTACGTACAATTTTCAAATTTCTTGTACTTGCTAAATTTGCGACCTCGGGCAGCTACGTTACCATGGAGGAACCACACAACATTTGACTTTATAGGCTAGAACTGTAGTCGCGCCAACTGCTTAACTCAAAATACAGTCAAGAAAGTAGCTCTGAAGCCGAGAAACGGGATCGACCATAAGCACTACCGTGAAATTACGTACAATTTTCAAATTTCTTGTACTTGCTAACTTTGCGACCTCGGGCAGCTATGTTACCAGGGAGGAATCACACACGATTTGACTTTATAGGCTAGAACTGAAGTCGCGCCAACTGCTTAACTCAAAATACAGTCAAGAAAGTAGCTCTGAAGCCGAGAAACATCATCGACCATAAGCACTTCCGTGCAATTACGTACAATTTTCAAATTTCTTGTACTTGCTAACTTTGCGACCTCGGGCAGCTATGTTACCATGGAGGAATCACACAAGATTTGACTTTGTAGGCTAGAACTGAAGTCGCGCCAACTGCTTAATTCAAAATACAGTCAAGAAAGTAGCTCTGAAGCCGAGAAACGGCATCGACCATAAGCACTACCCTGAAATTACGTACAATTTTCAAATTTCTTGTACTTGCTAACTCTGCGACCTCGGGCAGCTATGTTACCATGGAGGAACCACACAAGATCTGACTTTATAGGCTAGAACTGAAGTCGCGCCACCTGCTTAAATCAAAATATGGTCAAGAAAGTAGCTCTGAAGCCGAGAAACGGGATCGACCATAAGCACTACCGTGAAATTACCTACAATTTTCAAATTTCTTGTACTTGCTAACTTTGCCACCTCGGGCAGCTATGTTACCATGGAGGAACCACACAACATTTGACTTTATAGGCTAGAACTGAAGTCGCGCCAACTGCTTAATTCAAAATACAGTCAAGAAAGTAGCTCTGAAGCCGAGAAACGGCATCGACCTTAAGCACTACCCTGAAATTACGTACAATTTTCAAATTTCTTGTACTTGCTAACTTTGCGACCTCGGGCAGCTATGTTACCATGGAGGAACCACACAAGATTTGACTTTATAGGCTAGAACTGAAGTCGCGCCAACTGCTTAAATCAAAATATGGTCAAGAAAGTAGCTCTGAAGCCGAGAAACGGGATCGACCATAAGCACTACCGTGAAATTACCTACAATTTTCAAATTTCTTGTACTTGCTAACTTTGCGACCTCGGGCAGCTACGTTACCATGGAGGAACCACACAACATTTGACTTTATAGGCTAGAACTGAAGTCGCGCTAACTGTTTAACTCAAAATACAGTCAAGAAAGTAGCTCTGAAGCCGAGAAACAGGATCGGCCATAGCACTACTGTGCAATTACGTACAATTTTCAAATTTCTTGTACTTGCTAATTTTGCGACCTCGGGCAGCTATGTTACCATGGAGGAACCACACAAGATTTGACTTTATAGGCTAGAACTGAAGTCGCGCCAACTGCTTAAATCAAAATATGGTCAAGAAAGTAGCTCTGAAGCCGAGAAACTGGATCGACCGTAAGCACTACCGTGAAATTACGTACAATTTTCAAATTTCTTGTACTTGCTAACTTTGCGGCCTCGGGCAGCTATGTTACCATGGAAGAACCACACTAGTTTTGACTTTATATCCTAGAACTGAAGTCGCGCCAACTGTTTAACTCAAAATACAGTCAAGAAAGTAGCTCTGAAGCCGAGAAACAGGATCGACCATAAGCACTTCCGTGCAATTACGTACAATTTTCAAATTTCTTGTACTTGCTAACTTTGCGACCTCGGGCAGCTATGTCACCATGGAGGAATCACACAAGATTTGACTTTGTAGGCTAGAACTGAAGTCGCGCCAACTGCTTAATTCAAAATACAGTCAAGAAAGTAGCTCTGAAGCCGAGAAACGGCATCGACCATAAGCACTACCCTGAAATTACGTACAATTTTCAAATTTCTTGTACTTGCTAACTTTGCGACCTCGGGCAGCTATGTTACCATGGAGGAACCACACAAGATTTGACTTTATAGGCTAGAACTGAAGTCGCGCCAACTGCTTAAGTCAAAATATGGTCAAGAAAGTAGCTCTGAAGCCGAGAAACGGGATCGACCATAAGCACTACCGTGAAATTACCTACAATTTTCAAATTTCTTGTACTTGCTAACTTTGCCACCTCGGGCAGCTATGTTACCATGGAGGAACCACACAACATTTGACTTTATAGGCTAGAACTGAAGTCGCGCCAACTGTTTAACTCAAAATACAGTCAAGAAAGTAGCTCTGAAGCCGAGAAAAGGCATCAACCATAAGCACTACCGTGAAATTACGTACAATTTTCAAATTTCTTGTACTTGCTAACTTTGCGGCCTCGGGCAGCTATGTTACCATGGAGGAACCACACAAGATTTGACTTTATAGGCTAGAATTGAAGTCGCGCCAACTCATTAACTCAAAATACAGTCAAGAAAGTAGCTCTAAAGCCGAGAAACGGGATCGACCATAAGCACCACCGTGAAATTACGTACAATTTTCAAATTTCTTGTACTTGCTAACTTTGCGACCTCGGGCAGCTACGTTACCATGGAGGAACCACACAACATTTGACTTTATAGGCTAGAACTGAAGTCGCGCCAACTGCTTAACTCAAAATACAGTCAAGAAAGTAGCCCTGAAGCTGAGAAACAGGATCGACCATAAGCACTACTGTGCAATTACGTACAATTTTCAAATTTCTTGTACTTGCTAAATTTGCGACCTCGGGCAGCTACGTTACCATGGAGGAACCACACAACATTTGACTTTGTAGGTTAGAACTGTAGTCGCGCCAACTGCTTAACTCAAAATACAGTCAAGAAAGTAGCTCTGAAGCCGAGAAACGCGATCGACCCTAAGCACTACCGTGAAATTACGTACAATTTTCAAATTTCTTGTACTTACTAACTTTGCGACCTCGGGCAGCTATGTTACCATGGAGGAATCACACAAGATTTGACTTTGTAGGCTAGAACTGAAGTCGCGCCAACTGCTTAATTCAAAATACAGTCAATAAAGTAGCTCTGAAGCCGAGAAACGGCATCGACCATAAGCACTACCCTGAAATTACGTACAATTTTCAAATTTCTTGTACTTGCTAACTTTGCGACCTCGGGCAGCTATGTTACCATGGAGGAACCACACAAGATTTGACTTTATAGGCTAGAACTGAAGTCGCGCCAACTGCTTAAATCAAAATATGGTCAAGAAAGTAGCTCTGAAGCCGAGAAACGGGATCGACCCTAAGCACTACCGTGAAATTACGTACAATTTTCAAATTTCTTGTACTTACTAACTTTGCGACCTCGGGCAGCTATGTTACCATGGAGGAATCACACAAGATTTGACTTTATAGGCTAGAACTGAAGTCGCGCCAACTGCTTAACTCAAAATACAGTCAAGAAAGTAGCTCTGAAGCCGAGAAACGGGATCGACCATAAGCACTACCGTGAAATTACGTACAATTTTCAAATTTCTTGTACTTGCTAACTTTGCGACCTCGGGCAGCTACGTTACCATGGAGGAACCACACAACATTTGACTTTGTAGGCTAGGACTGAAGTCGGGCCAACTGTTTAACTCAAAATACAGTCAAGAAAGTAGCTCTGAAGCCGAGAAACAGGATCGGCCATAGCACTACTGTGCAATTACGTACAATTTTCAAATTTCTTGTAATTGCTAACTTTGCGACCTCGGGCAGCTATGTTACCATGGGGGAACCACACAAGATTTGACTTTATAGGCTAGAACTGAAGTCGCGCCAACTGCTTAAATCAAAATATGGTCAAGAAAGTAGCTCTGAAGCCGAGAAACGGGATCGACCATAAGCACTACTGTGCAATTACGTACAATTTTCAAATTTCTTGTACTTGCTAAATTTGCGACCTCGGGCAGCTACGTTACCATGGAGGAACCACACAACATTTGACTTTATAGGCTAGAACTGTAGTCGCGCCAACTGCTTAACTCAAAATACAGTCAAGAAAGTAGCTCTGAAGCCGAGAAACAGGATCGACCATAAGCACTTCCGTGCAATTACGTACAATTTTCAAATTTCTTGTACTTGCTAACTTTGCGACCTCGGGCAGCTATGTTACCATGGAGGAATCACACAAGATTTGACTTTGTAGGCTAGAACTGAAGTCGCGCCAACTGCTTAATTCAAAATACAGTCAAGAAAGTAGCTCTGAAGCCGAGAAACGGCATCGACCATAAGCACTACCCTGAAATTACGTACAATTTTCAAATTTCTTGTACTTGCTAACTTTGCGACCTCGGGCAGCTATGTTACCATGGAGGAACCACACAAGATTTGACTTTATAGGCTAGAACTGAAGTCGCGCCACCTGCTTAAATCAAAATATGGTCAAGAAAGTAGCTCTGAAGCCGAGAAACGGGATCGACCATAAGCACTACCGTGAAATTACCTACAATTTTCAAATTTCTTGTACTTGCTAACTTTGCCACCTCGGGCAGCTATGTTACCATGGAGGAACCACACAACATTTGACTTTATAGGCTAGAACTGAAGTCGCGCCAACTGTTTAACTCAAAATACAGTCAAGAAAGTAGCTCTGAAGCCGAGAAAAGGCATCAACCATAAGCACTACCGTGAAATTACGTACAATTTTCAAATTTCTTGTACTTGCTAACTTTGCGACCTCGGGCAGCTACGATACCATGGAGGAACCACACAACATTTGACTTTATAGGCTAGAACTGAAGTCGCGCCAACTGATTAACTCAAAATACAGTCAAGAAAGTAGCTCTGAAGCCGAGAAACGGGATCGACCATAAGCACTACCGTGAAATTACGTACAATTTTCAAATTTCTTGTACTTGCTAACTTTCCGACCTCGGGCAGCTATGTTACCATGGAGGAACCACACAAGATTTGACTTTATATACTAGAACTGAAGTCGCGCCAACTGCTTAAATCAAAATATGGTCAATATGGTAGCTCTGAAGCCGAGAAACGGGATCGACCGTAAGCACTACCGTGAAATTACGTACAATTTTCAAATTTCTTGTACTTGCTAACTTTGCGGCCCCGGGCAGCTATGTTACCATGGAGGAACCACACAAGATTTGACTTTATAGGCTAGAACTGAAGTCGCGCCAACTGCTTTACTCAAAATACAGTCAAGAAAGTAGCTCTGAAGCCGAGAAACGGGATCGACCATAAGCACCACCGTGCAATTACGTACAATTTTCAAATTTCTTGTACCTGCTAACTTTGCGACCTCGGGCAGCTATGTTACCATGGAGGAACCACACAACATTTGACTTTATAGGCTAGAACTGAAGTCGCGCCAACTGTTTAACTCAAAATACAGTCAAGAAAGTAGCTCTGAAGCCGAGAAAAGGCATCAACCATAAGCACTACCGTGAAATTACGTACAATTTTCAAATTTCTTGTACTTGCTAACTTTGCGGCCTCGGGCAGCTATGTTACCATGGAGGAACCACACAATATTTGACTTTATAGGCTAGAATTGAAGTCGCGCCAACTCATTAACTCAAAATACAGTCAAGAAAGTAGCTCTAAAGCCGAGAAACGGGATCGACCATAAGCACCACCGTGAAATTACGTACAATTTTCAAATTTCTTGTACTTGCTAACTTTGCGACCTCGGGCAGCTACGATACCATGGAGGAACCACACAACATTTGACTTTATAGGCTAGAACTGAAGTCGCGCCAACTGACTAACTCAAAATACAGTCAAGAAAGTAGCTCTGAAGCCGAGAAACGGGATCGACCATAAGCACTACCGTGAAATTACGTACAATTTTCAAATTTCTTGTACTTGCTAACTTTCCGACCTCGGGCAGCTATGTTACCATGGAGGAACCACACAAGATTTGACTTTATAGGCTAGAACTGAAGTCGCGCCAACTGCTTAAATCAAAATATGGTCAAGAAAGTAGCTCTGAAGCCGAGAAACGGGATCGACCGTAAGCACTACCGTGAAATTACGTACAATTTTCAAATTTCTTGTACTTGCTAACTTTGCGGCCTCGGGCAGCTATGTTACCATGGAGGAACCACACAAGATTTGACTTTATAGGCTAGAACTGAAGTCGCGCCAACTGCTTAACTCAAAATACAGTCAAGAAAGTAGCTCTGAAGCCGAGAAACGGGATCGACCATAAGCACCACCGTGCAATTACGTACAATTTTCAAATTTCTTGTACTTGCTAACTTTGCGACCTCGGGCAGCTATGTTACCATGGAGGAACCACACAACATTTGACTTTATAGGCTAGAACTGAAGTCGCGCCAACTGTTTAACTCAAAATACAGTCAAGAAAGTAGCTCTGAAGCCGAGAAACGGGATCGACCATAAGCACTTCCGTGCAATTACGTACAATTTTCAAATTTCTTGTACTTGCTAACTTTGCGACCTCGGGCAGCTATGTTACCATGGAGGAATCACACAAGATTTGACTTTATAGGCTAGAACTGAAGTCGCGCCAACTGCTTAACTCAAAATACAGTCAAGAAAGTAGCTCTGAAGCCGAGAAACGGGATCGACCATAAGCACTACCGTGAAATTACGTACAATTTTCAAATTTCTTGTACTTGCTAACTTTGCGACCTCGGGCAGCTACGTTACCATGGAGGAACCACACAACATTTGTCTTTATAGGCTAGAACTGAAGTCGCGCCAACTGCTTAACTCAAAATACAGTCAAGAAAGTAGCTCTGAAGCCGAGAAACAGGATCGACCATAAGCACTACCGTGAAATTACCTACAATTTTCAAATTTCTTGTACTTGCTAACTTTGCGACCTCGGGCAGCTACGTTACCATGGAGGAACCACACAACATTTGACTTTATAGGCTAGAACTGAAGTCGCGCTAACTGTTTAACTCAAAATACAGTCAAGAAAGTAGCTCTGAAGCCGAGAAACAGGATCGGCCATAGCACTACTGTGCAATTACGTACAATTTTCAAATTTCTTGTACTTGCTAATTCTGCGACCTCGGGCAGCTATGTTACCATGGAGGAACCACACAAGATCTGACTTTATAGGCTAGAACTGAAGTCGCGCCACCTGCTTAAATCAAAATATGGTCAAGAAAGTAGCTCTGAAGCCGAGAAACGGGATCGACCATAAGCACTACCGTGAAATTACCTACAATTTTCAAATTTCTTGTACTTGCTAACTTTGCCACCTCGGGCAGCTATGTTACCATGGAGGAACCACACAACATTTGACTTTATAGGCTAGAACTGAAGTCGCGCCAACTGCTTAATTCAAAATACAGTCAAGAAAGTAGCTCTGAAGCCGAGAAACGGCATCGACCTTAAGCACTACCCTGAAATTACGTACAATTTTCAAATTTCTTGTACTTGCTAACTTTGCGACCTCGGGCAGCTATGTTACCATGGAGGAACCACACAAGATTTGACTTTATAGGCTAGAACTGAAGTCGCGCCAACTGCTTAAATCAAAATATGGTCAAGAAAGTAGCTCTGAAGCCGAGAAACGGGATCGACCATAAGCACTACCGTGAAATTACCTACAATTTTCAAATTTCTTGTACTTGCTAACTTTGCGACCTCGGGCAGCTACGTTACCATGGAGGAACCACACAACATTTGACTTTATAGGCTAGAACTGAAGTCGCGCTAACTGTTTAACTCAAAATACAGTCAAGAAAGTAGCTCTGAAGCCGAGAAACAGGATCGGCCATAGCACTACTGTGCAATTACGTACAATTTTCAAATTTCTTTTACTTGCTAATTTTGCGACCTCGGGCAGCTATGTTACCATGGAGGAACCACACAAGATTTGACTTTATAGGCTAGAACTGAAGTCGCGCCAACTGCTTAAATCAAAATATGGTCAAGAAAGTAGCTCTGAAGCCGAGAAACTGGATCGACCGTAAGCACTACCGTGAAATTACATACAATTTTCAAATTTCTTGTACTTGCTAACTTTGCGGCCTCGGGCAGCTATGTTACCATGGAGGAACCACACTAGTTTTGACTTTATATCCTAGAACTGAAGTCGCGCCAACTGTTTAACTCAAAATACAGTCAAGAAAGTAGCTCTGAAGCCGAGAAACAGGATCGACCATAAGCACTTCCGTGCAATTACGTACAATTTTCAAATTTCTTGTACTTGCTAACTTTGCGACCTCGGGCAGCTATGTTACCATGGAGGAATCACACAAGATTTGACTTTGTAGGCTAGAACTGAAGTCGCGCCAACTGCTTAATTCAAAATACAGTCAAGAAAGTAGCTCTGAAGCCGAGAAACGGCATCGACCATAAGCACTACCCTGAAATTACGTACAATTTTCAAATTTCTTGTACTTGCTAACTTTGCGACCTCGGGCAGCTATGTTACCATGGAGGAACCACACAAGATTTGACTTTATAGGCTAGAACTGAAGTCGCGCCAACTGCTTAAATCAAAATATGGTCAAGAAAGTAGCTCTGAAGCCGAGAAACGGGATCGACCATAAGCACTACCGTGAAATTACCTACAATTTTCAAATTTCTTGTACTTGCTAACTTTGCCACCTCGGGCAGCTATGTTACCATGGAGGAACCACACAACATTTGACTTTATAGGCTAGAACTGAAGTCGCGCCAACTGTTTAACTCAAAATACAGTCAAGAAAGTAGCTCTGAAGCCGAGAAAAGGCATCAACCATAAGCACTACCGTGAAATTACGTACAATTTTCAAATTTCTTGTACTTGCTAACTTTGCGGCCTCGGGCAGCTATGTTACCATGGAGGAACCACACAAGATTTGACTTTATAGGCTAGAATTGAAGTCGCGCCAACTCATTAACTCAAAATACAGTCAAGAAAGTAGCTCTAAAGCCGAGAAACGGGATCGACCATAAGCACCACCGTGAAATTACGTACAATTTTCAAATTTCTTGTACTTGCTAACTTTGCGACCTCGGGCAGCTACGTTACCATGGAGGAACCACACAACATTTGACTTTATAGGCTAGAACTGAAGTCGCGCCAACTGCTTAACTCAAAATACAGTCAAGAAAGTAGCCCTGAAGCTGAGAAACAGGATCGACCATAAGCACTACTGTGCAATTACGTACAATTTTCAAATTTCTTGTACTTGCTAAATTTGCGACCTCGGGCAGCTACGTTACCATGGAGGAACCACACAACATTTGACTTTGTAGGTTAGAACTGTAGTCGCGCCAACTGCTTAACTCAAAATACAGTCAAGAAAGTAGCTCTGAAGCCGAGAAACGCGATCGACCCTAAGCACTACCGTGAAATTACGTACAATTTTCAAATTTCTTGTACTTACTAACTTTGCGACCTCGGGCAGCTATGTTACCATGGAGGAATCACACAAGATTTGACTTTGTAGGCTAGAACTGAAGTCGCGCCAACTGCTTAATTCAAAATACAGTCAATAAAGTAGCTCTGAAGCCGAGAAACGGCATCGACCATAAGCACTACCCTGAAATTACGTACAATTTTCAAATTTCTTGTACTTGCTAACTTTGCGACCTCGGGCAGCTATGTTACCATGGAGGAACCACACAAGATTTGACTTTATAGGCTAGAACTGAAGTCGCGCCAACTGCTTAAATCAAAATATGGTCAAGAAAGTAGCTCTGAAGCCGAGAAACGGGATCGACCCTAAGCACTACCGTGAAATTACGTACAATTTTCAAATTTCTTGTACTTACTAACTTTGCGACCTCGGGCAGCTATGTTACCATGGAGGAATCACACAAGATTTGACTTTATAGGCTAGAACTGAAGTCGCGCCAACTGCTTAACTCAAAATACAGTCAAGAAAGTAGCTCTGAAGCCGAGAAACGGGATCGACCATAAGCACTACCGTGAAATTACGTACAATTTTCAAATTTCTTGTACTTGCTAACTTTGCGACCTCGGGCAGCTACGTTACCATGGAGGAACCACACAACATTTGACTTTGTAGGCTAGGACTGAAGTCGGGCCAACTGTTTAACTCAAAATACAGTCAAGAAAGTAGCTCTGAAGCCGAGAAACAGGATCGGCCATAGCACTACTGTGCAATTACGTACAATTTTCAAATTTCTTGTAATTGCTAACTTTGCGACCTCGGGCAGCTATGTTACCATGGGGGAACCACACAAGATTTGACTTTATAGGCTAGAACTGAAGTCGCGCCAACTGCTTAAATCAAAATATGGTCAAGAAAGTAGCTCTGAAGCCGAGAAACGGGATCGACCATAAGCACTACTGTGCAATTACGTACAATTTTCAAATTTCTTGTACTTGCTAAATTTGCGACCTCGGGCAGCTACGTTACCATGGAGGAACCACACAACATTTGACTTTATAGGCTAGAACTGTAGTCGCGCCAACTGCTTAACTCAAAATACAGTCAAGAAAGTAGCTCTGAAGCCGAGAAACGGGATCGACCATAAGCACTACCGTGAAATTACGTACAATTTTCAAATTTCTTGTACTTGCTAACTTTGCGACCTCGGGCAGCTATGTTACCAGGGAGGAATCACACAAGATTTGACTTTATAGGCTAGAACTGAAGTCGCGCCAACTGTTTAACTCAAAATACAGTCAAGAAAGTAGCTCTGAAGCCGAGAAACAGGATCGACCATAAGCACTTCCGTGCAATTACGTACAATTTTCAAATTTCTTGTACTTGCTAACTTTGCGACCTCGGGCAGCTATGTTACCATGGAGGAATCACACAAGATTTGACTTTGTAGGCTAGAACTGAAGTCGCGCCAACTGCTTAATTCAAAATACAGTCAAGAAAGTAGCTCTGAAGCCGAGAAACGGCATCGACCATAAGCACTACCCTGAAATTACGTACAATTTTCAAATTTCTTGTACTTGCTAACTTTGCGACCTCGGGCAGCTATGTTACCATGGAGGAACCACACAAGATTTGACTTTATAGGCTAGAACTGAAGTCGCGCCACCTGCTTAAATCAAAATATGGTCAAGAAAGTAGCTCTGAAGCCGAGAAACGGGATCGACCATAAGCACTACCGTGAAATTACCTACAATTTTCAAATTTCTTGTACTTGCTAACTTTGCCACCTCGGGCAGCTATGTTACCATGGAGGAACCACACAACATTTGACTTTATAGGCTAGAACTGAAGTCGCGCCAACTGTTTAACTCAAAATACAGTCAAGAAAGTAGCTCTGAAGCCGAGAAAAGGCATCAACCATAAGCACTACCGTGAAATTACGTACAATTTTCAAATTTCTTGTACTTGCTAACTTTGCGGCCTCGGGCAGCTATGTTACCATGGAGGAACCACACAAGATTTGACTTTATAGGCTAGAATTGAAGTCGCGCCAACTCATTAACTCAAAATACAGTCAAGAAAGTAGCTCTAAAGCCGAGAAACGGGATCGACCATAAGCACCACCGTGAAATTACGTACAATTTTCAAATTTCTTGTACTTGCTAACTTTGCGACCTCGGGCAGCTACGATACCATGGAGGAACCACACAACATTTGACTTTATAGGCTAGAACTGAAGTCGCGCCAACTGATTAACTCAAAATACAGTCAAGAAAGTAGCTCTGAAGCCGAGAAACGGGATCGACCATAAGCACTACCGTGAAATTACGTACAATTTTCAAATTTCTTGTACTTGCTAACTTTCCGACCTCGGGCAGCTATGTTACCATGGAGGAACCACACAAGATTTGACTTTATATACTAGAACTGAAGTCGCGCCAACTGCTTAAATCAAAATATGGTCAATATGGTAGCTCTGAAGCCGAGAAACGGGATCGACCGTAAGCACTACCGTGAAATTACGTACAATTTTCAAATTTCTTGTACTTGCTAACTTTGCGGCCCCGGGCAGCTATGTTACCATGGAGGAACCACACAAGATTTGACTTTATAGGCTAGAACTGAAGTCGCGCCAACTACTTAACTCAAAATACAGTCAAGAAAGTAGCTCTGAAGCCGAGAAACGGGATCGACCATAAGCACCACCGTGCAATTACGTACAATTTTCAAATTTCTTGTACCTGCTAACTTTGCGACCTCGGGCAGCTATGTTACCATGGAGGAACCACACAACATTTGACTTTATAGGCTAGAACTGAAGTCGCGCCAACTGCTTAACTCAAAATACAGTCAAGAAAGTAGCTCTGAAGCCGAGAAAAGGCATCAACCATAAGCACTACCGTGAAATTACGTACAATTTTCAAATTTCTTGTACTTGCTAACTTTGCGGCCTCGGGCAGCTATGTTACCATGGAGGAACCACACAATATTTGACTTTATAGGCTAGAATTGAAGTCGCGCCAACTCATTAACTCAAAATACAGTCAAGAAAGTAGCTCTAAAGCCGAGAAACGGGATCGACCATAAGCACCACCGTGAAATTACGTACAATTTTCAAATTTCTTGTACTTGCTAACTTTGCGACCTCGGGCAGCTACGATACCATGGAGGAACCACACAACATTTGACTTTATAGGCTAGAACTGAAGTCGCGCCAACTGACTAACTCAAAATACAGTCAAGAAAGTAGCTCTGAAGCCGAGAAACGGGATCGACCATAAGCACTACCGTGAAATTACGTACAATTTTCAAATTTCTTGTACTTGCTAACTTTCCGACCTCGGGCAGCTATGTTACCATGGAGGAACCACACAAGATTTGACTTTATAGGCTAGAACTGAAGTCGCGCCAACTGCTTAAATCAAAATATGGTCAAGAAAGTAGCTCTGAAGCCGAGAAACGGGATCGACCGTAAGCACTACCGTGAAATTACGTACAATTTTCAAATTTCTTGTACTTGCTAACTTTGCGGCCTCGGGCAGCTATGTTACCATGGAGGAACCACACAAGATTTGACTTTATAGGCTAGAACTGAAGTCGCGCCAACTGCTTAACTCAAAATACAGTCAAGAAAGTAGCTCTGAAGCCGAGAAACGGGATCGACCATAAGCACCACCGTGCAATTACGTACAATTTTCAAATTTCTTGTACTTGCTAACTTTGCGACCTCGGGCAGCTATGTTACCATGGAGGAACCACACAACATTTGACTTTATAGGCTAGAACTGAAGTCGCGCCAACTGTTTAACTCAAAATACAGTCAAGAAAGTAGCTCTGAAGCCGAGAAACGGGATCGACCATAAGCACTTCCGTGCAATTCCGTACAATTTTCAAATTTCTTGTACTTGCTAACTTTGCGACCTCGGGCAGCTATGTTACCATGGAGGAATCACACAAGATTTGACTTTATAGGCTAGAACTGAAGTCGCGCCAACTGCTTAACTCAAAATACAGTCAAGAAAGTAGCTCTGAAGCCGAGAAACGGGATCGACCATAAGCACTACCGTGAAATTACGTACAATTTTCAAATTTCTTGTACTTGCTAACTTTGCGACCTCGGGCAGCTACGTTACCATGGAGGAACCACACAACATTTGTCTTTATAGGCTAGAACTGAAGTCGCGCCAACTGCTTAACTCAAAATACAGTCAAGAAAGTAGCTCTGAAGCCGAGAAACAGGATCGACCATAAGCACTACCGTGAAATTACCTACAATTTTCAAATTTCTTGTACTTGCTAACTTTGCGACCTCGGGCAGCTACGTTACCATGGAGGAACCACACAACATTTGACTTTATAGGCTAGAACTGAAGTCGCGCTAACTGTTTAACTCAAAATACAGTCAAGAAAGTAGCTCTGAAGCCGAGAAACAGGATCGGCCATAGCACTACTGTGCAATTACGTACAATTTTCAAATTTCTTGTACTAGCTAACTTTGCGACCTCGGGCAGCTATGTTACCATGGAGGAACCACACAAGATCTGACTTTATAGGCTAGAACTGAAGTCGCGCCACCTGCTTAAATCAAAATATGGTCAAGAAAGTAGCTCTGAAGCCGAGAAACGGGATCGACCATAAGCACTACCGTGAAATTACCTACAATTTTCAAATTTCTTGTACTTGCTAAATTTGCCACCTCGGGCAGCTATGTTACCATGGAGGAACCACACAACATTTGACTTTATAGGCTAGAACTGAAGTCGCGCCAACTGCTTAATTCAAAATACAGTCAAGAAAGTAGCTCTGAAGCCGAGAAACGGCATCGACCTTAAGCACTACCCTGAAATTACGTACAATTTTCAAATTTCTTGTACTTGCTAATTTTGCGACCTCGGGCAGCTATGTTACCATGGAGGAACCACACAAGATTTGACTTTATAGGCTAGAACTGAAGTCGCGCCAACTGCTTAAATCAAAATATGGTCAAGAAAGTAGCTCTGAAGCCGAGAAACGGGATCGACCATAAGCACTACCGTGAAATTACCTACAATTTTCAAATTTCTTGTACTTGCTAACTTTGCGACCTCGGGCAGCTACATTACCATGGAGGAACCACACAACATTTGACTTTATAGGCTAGAACTGAAGTCGCGCTAACTGTTTAACTCAAAATACAGTCAAGAAAGTAGCTCTGAAGCCGAGAAACAGGATCGGCCATAGCACTACTGTGCAATTACGTACAATTTTCAAATTTCTTGTACTTGCTAATTTTGCGACCTCGGGCAGCTATGTTACCATGGAGGAACCACACAAGATTTGACTTTATAGGCTAGAACTGAAGTCGCGCCAACTGCTTAAATCAAAATATGGTCAAGAAAGTAGCTCTGAAGCCGAGAAACTGGATCGACCGTAAGCACTACCGTGAAATTACGTACAATTTTCAAATTTCTTGTACTTGCTAACTTTGCGGCCTCGGGCAGCTATGTTACCATGGAGGAACCACACTAGTTTTGACTTTATATCCTAGAACTGAAGTCGCGCCAACTGTTTAACTCAAAATACAGTCAAGAAAGTAGCTCTGAAGCCGAGAAACAGGATCGACCATAAGCACTTCCGTGCAATTACGTACAATTTTCAAATTTCTTGTACTTGCTAACTTTGCGACCTCGGGCAGCTATGTTACCATGGAGGAATCACACAAGATTTGACTTTGTAGGCTAGAACTGAAGTCGCGCCAACTGCTTAATTCAAAATACAGTCAAGAAAGTAGCTCTGAAGCCGAGAAACGGCATCGACCATAAGCACTACCCTGAAATTACGTACAATTTTCAAATTTCTTGTACTTGCTAACTTTGCGACCTCGGGCAGCTATGTTACCATGGAGGAACCACACAAGATTTGACTTTATAGGCTAGAACTGAAGTCGCGCCAACTGCTTAAATCAAAATATGGTCAAGAAAGTAGCTCTGAAGCCGAGAAACGGGATCGACCATAGGCACTACCGTGAAATTACCTACAATTTTCAAATTTCTTGTACTTGCTAACTTTACCACCTCGGGCAGCTATGTTACCATGGAGGAACCACACAAGATTTGACTTTATAGGCTAGAATTGAAGTCGCGCCAACTCATTAACTCAAAATACAGTCAAGAAAGTAGCTCTAAAGCCGAGAAACGGGATCGACCATAAGCACCACCGTGAAATTACGTACAATTTTCAAATTTCTTGTACTTGCTAACTTTGCGACCTCGGGCAGCTACGTTACCATGGAGGAACCACACAACATTTGACTTTATAGGCTAGAACTGAAGTCGCGCCAACTGCTTAACTCAAAATACAGTCAAGAAAGTAGCCCTGAAGCTGAGAAACAGGATCGACCATAAGCACTACTGTGCAATTACGTACAATTTTCAAATTTCTTGTACTTGCTAAATTTGCGACCTCGGGCAGCTACGTTACCATGGAGGAACCACACAACATTTGACTTTGTAGGTTAGAACTGTAGTCGCGCCAACTGCTTAACTCAAAATACAGTCAAGAAAGTAGCTCTGAAGCCGAGAAACGGGATCGACCCTAAGCACTACCGTGAAATTACGTACAATTTTCAAATTTCTTGTACTTACTAACTTTGCGACCTCGGGCAGCTATGTTACCATGGAGGAATCACACAAGATTTGACTTTGTAGGCTAGAACTGAAGTCGCGCCAACTGCTTAATTCAAAATACAGTCAATAAAGTAGCTCTGAAGCCGAGAAACGGCATCGACCATAAGCACTACCCTGAAATTACGTACAATTTTCAAATTTCTTGTACTTGCTAACTTTGCGACCTCGGGCAGCTATGTTATCATGGAGGAACCACACAAGATTTGACTTTATAGGCTAGAACTGAAGTCGCGCCAACTGCTTAAATCAAAATATGGTCAAGAAAGTAGCTCTGAAGCCGAGAAACGGGATCGACCCTAAGCACTACCGTGAAATTACGTACAATTTTCCAATTTCTTGTACTTACTAACTTTGCGACCTCGGGCAGCTATGTTACCATGGAGGAATCACACAAGATTTGACTTTATAGGCTAGAACTGAAGTCGCGCCAACTGCTTAACTCAAAATACAGTCAAGAAAGTAGCTCTGAAGCCGAGAAACGGGATCGACCATAAGCACTACCGTGAAATTACGTACAATTTTCAAATTTCTTGTACTTGCTAACTTTGCGACCTCGGGCAGCTACGTTACCATGGAGGAACCACACAACATTTGACTTTATAGGCTAGGACTGAAGTCGGGCCAACTGTTTAACTCAAAATACAGTCAAGAAAGTAGCTCTGAAGCCGAGAAACAGGATCGGCCATAGCACTACTGTGCAATTACGTACAATTTTCAAATTTCTTGTAATTGCTAACTTTGCGACCTCGGGCAGCTATGTTACCATGGGGGAACCACACAAGATTTGACTTTATAGGCTAGAACTGAAGTCGCGCCAACTGCTTAAATCAAAATATGGTCAAGAAAGTAGCTCTGAAGCCGAGAAACGGGATCGACCATAAGCACTACTGTGCAATTACGTACGATTTTCAAATTTCTTGTACTTGCTAAATTTGCGACCTCGGGCAGCTACGTTACCATGGAGGAACCACACAACATTTGACTTTATAGGCTAGAACTGTAGTCGCGCCAACTGCTTAACTCAAAATACAGTCAAGAAAGTAGCTCTGAAGCCGAGAAACGGGATCGACCATAAGCACTACCGTGAAATTACGTACAATTTTCAAATTTCTTGTACTTGCTAACTTTGCGACCTCGGGCAGCTATGTTACCAGGGAGGAATCACACAAGATTTGACTTTATAGGCTAGAACTGAAGTCGCGCCAACTGTTTAACTCAAAATACAGTCAAGAAAGTAGCTCTGAAGCCGAGAAACAGGATCGACCATAAGCACTTCCGTGCAATTACGTACAATTTTCAAATTTCTTGTACTTGCTAACTTTGCGACTTCGGGCAGCTATGTTACCATGGAGGAATCACACAAGATTTGACTTTGTAGGCTAGAACTGAAGTCGCGCCAACTGCTTAATTCAAAATACAGTCAAGAAAGTAGCTCTGAAGCCGAGAAACGGCATCGACCATAAGCACTACCCTGAAATTACGTACAATTTTCAAATTTCTTGTACTTGCTAACTTTGCGACCTCGGGCAGCTATGTTACCATGGAGGAACCACACAAGATTTGACTTTATAGGCTAGAACTGAAGTCACGCCACCTGCTTAAATCAAAATATGGTCAAGAAAGTAGCTCTGAAGCCGAGAAACGGGATTGACCATAAGCACTACCGTGAAATTACCTACAATTTTCAAATTTCTTGTACTTGCTAACTTTGCCACCTCGGGCAGCTATGTTACCATGGAGGAACCACACAACATTTGACTTTATAGGCTAGAACTGAAGTCGCGCCAACTGTTTAACTCAAAATACAGTCAAGAAAGTAGCTCTGAAGCCGAGAAAAGGCATCAACCATAAGCACTACCGTGAAATTACGTACAATTTTCAAATTTCTTGTACTTGCTAACTTTGCGGCCTCGGGCAGCTATGTTACCATGGAGGAACCACACAAGATTTGACTTTATAGGCTAGAATTGAAGTCGCGCCAACTCATTAACTCAAAATACAGTCAAGAAAGTAGCTCTAAAGCCGAGAAACGGGATCGACCATAAGCACCACCGTGAAATTACGTACAATTTTCAAATTTCTTGTACTTGCTAACTTTGCGACCTCGGGCAGCTACGATACCATGGAGGAACCACACAACATTTGACTTTATAGGCTAGAACTGAAGTCGCGCCAACTGATTAACTCAAAATACAGTCAAGAAAGTAGCTCTGAAGTCGAGAAACGGGATCGACCATAAGCACTACCGTGAAATTACGTACAATTTTCAAATTTCTTGTACTTGCTAACTTTCCGACCTCGGGCAGCTATGTTACCATGGAGGAACCACACAAGATTTGACTTTATAGGCTAGAACTGAAGTCGCGCCAACTGCTTAACTCAAAATACAGTCAAGAAAGTAGCTCTGAAGCCGAGAAACGGGATCGACCATAAGCACCACCGTGCAATTACGTACAATTTTCAAATTTCTTGTACTTGCTAACTTTGCGACCTCGGGCAGCTATGTTACCATGGAGGAACCACACAACATTTGACTTTATAGGCTAGAACTGAAGTCGCGCCAACTGTTTAACTCAAAATACAGTCAAGAAAGTAGCTCTGAAGCCGAGAAAAGGCATCAACCATAAGCACTACCGTGAAATTACGTACAATTTTCAAATTTCTTGCACTTGCTAACTTTGCGGCCTCGGGCAGCTATGTTACCATGGAGGAACCACACAAGATTTGACTTTATAGGCTAGAATTGAAGTCGCGCCAACTCATTAACTCAAAATACAGTCAAGAAAGTAGCTCTAAAGCCGAGAAACGGGATCGACCATAAGCACCACCGTGAAATTACGTACAATTTTCAAATTTCTTGTACTTGCTAACTTTGCGACCTCGGGCAGCTACGATACCATGGAGGAACCACACAACATTTGACTTTATAGGCTAGAACTGAAGTCGCGCCAACTGATTAACTCAAAATACAGTCAAGAAAGTAGCTCTGAAGCCGAGAAACGGGATCGACCATAAGCACTACCGTGAAATTACGTACAATTTTCAAATTTCTTGTACTTGCTAACTTTCCGACCTCGGGCAGCTACGTTACCATGGAGGAACCACACAAGATTTGACTTTATAGGCTAGAACTGAAGTCGCGCCAACTGGTTAAATCAAAATATGGTCAAGAAAGTAGCTCTGAAGCCGAGAAACGGGATCGACCGTAAGCACTACCGTGAAATTACGTACAATTTTCAAATTTCTTGTACTTGCTAACTTTGCGGCCTCGGGCAGCTATGTTACCATGGAGGAACCACACAAGATTTGACTTTATAGGCTAGAACTGAAGTCGCGCCAACTGCTTAACTCAAAATACAGTCAAGAAAGTAGCTCTGAAGCCGAGAAACGGGATCGACCATAAGCACCACCGTGCAATTACGTACAATTTTCAAATTTCTTGTACTTGCTAACTTTGCGACCTCGGGCAGCTATGTTACCATGGAGGAACCACACAACATTTGACTTTATAGGCTAGAACTGAAGTCGCGCCAACTGTTTAACTCAAAATACAGTCAAGAAAGTAGCTCTGAAGCCGAGAAACGGGATCGACCATAAGCACTTCCGTGCAATTACGTACAATTTTCAAATTTCTTGTACTTGCTAACTTTGCGACCTCGGGCAGCTATGTTACCATGGAGGAATCACACAAGATTTGACTTTATAGGCTAGAACTGAAGTCGCGCCAACTGCTTAACTCAAAATACAGTCAAGAAAGTAGCTCTGAAGCCGAGAAACGGGATCGACCATAAGCACTACCGTGAAATTACGTACAATTTTCAAATTTCTTGTACTTGCTAACTTTGCGACCTCGGGCAGCTACGTTACCATGGAGGAACCACACAACATTTGTCTTTATAGGCTAGAACTGAAGTCGCGCCAACTGCTTAACTCAAAATACAGTCAAGAAAGTAGCTCTGAAGCCGAGAAACAGGATCGACCATAAGCACTTCCGTGCAATTACGTACAATTTTCAAATTTCTTGTACTTGCTAACTTTGCGACCTCGGGGAGCTATGTTACCATGGAGGACTCACACAAGATTTGACTTTGTAGGCTAGAACTGAAGTCGCGCCAACTGCTTAATTCAAAATACAGTCAAGAAAGTAGCTCTGAAGCCGAGAAACGGCATCGACCATAAGCACTACCCTGAAATTACGTACAATTTTCAAATTTCTTGTACTTGCTAACTTTGCGACCTCGGGCAGCTATGTTACCATGGAGGAACCACACAAGATTTGACTTTATAGGCTAGAACTGAAGTCGCGCCAACTGCTTAAATCAAAACATGGTCAAGAAAGTAGCTCTGAAGCCGAGAAACGGGATCGACCGTAAGCACTACCGTGAAATTACCTACAATTTTCAAATTTCTTGTACTTGCTAACTTTGCGACCTCGGGCAGCTACGTTACCATGGAGGAACCACACAACATTTGACTTAATAGGCTAGAACTGAAGTCGCGCTAACTGTTTAACTCAAAATACAGTCAAGAAAGTAGCTCTGAAGCCGAGAAACAGGATCGGCCATAGCACTACTGTGCAATTACGTACAATTTTCAAATTTCTTGTACTTGCTAATTTTGCGACCTCGGGCAGCTATGTTACCATGGAGGAACCACACAAGATTTGACTTTATAGGCTAGAACTGAAGTCGCGCCAACTGCTTAAATCAAAATATGGTCAAGAAAGTAGCTCTGAAGCCGAGAAACTGGATCGACCGTAAGCACTACCGTGAAATTACGTACAATTTTCAAATTTCTTGTACTTGCTAACTTTGCGGCCTCGGGCAGCTATGTTACCATGGAGGAACCACACTAGTTTTGACTTTATAGGCTAGAACTGAAGTCGCGCCAACTGTTTAACTCAAAATACAGTCAAGAAAGTAGCTCTGAAGCCGAGAAAAGGCATCAACCATAAGCACTACCGTGAAATTACGTACAATTTTCAAATTTCTTGTACTTGCTAACTTTGCGGCCTCGGGCAGCTATGTTACCATGGAGGAACCACACAAGATTTGACTTTATAGGCTAGAACTGAAGTCGCGCCAACTCATTAACTCAAAATACAGTCAAGAAAGTAGCTCTGAAGCCGAGAAAAGGCATCAACCATAAGCACTACCGTGAAATTACGTACAATTTTCAAATTTCTTGTACTTGCTAACTTTGCGGCCTCGGGCAGCTATGTTACCATGGAGGAACCACACAAGATTTGACTTTATAGGCTAGAACTGAAGTCGCGCCAACTGCTTAAATCAAAACATGGTCAAGAAAGTAGCTCTGAAGCCGAGAAACGGGATCGACCGTAAGCACTACCGTGAAATTACCTACAATTTTCAAATTTCTTGTACTTGCTAACTTTGCGACCTCGGGCAGCTACGTTACCATGGAGGAACCACACAACATTTGACTTAATAGGCTAGAACTGAAGTCGCGCTAACTGTTTAACTCAAAATACAGTCAAGAAAGTAGCCCTGAAGCTGAGAAACAGGATCGACCATAAGCACTACTGTGCAATTACGTACAATTTTCAAATTTCTTGTACTTGCTAAATTTGCGACCTCGGGCAGCTATGTTACCATGGAGGAACCACACAAGATTTGACTTTATAGGCTAGAACTGAAGTCGCGCCAACTGCTTAAATCAAAATATGGTCAAGAAAGTAGCTCTGAAGCCGAGAAACTGGATCGACCGTAAGCACTACCGTGAAATTACGTACAATTTTCAAATTTCTTGTACTTGCTAACTTTGCGGCCTCGGGCAGCTATGTTACCATGGAGGAACCACACTAGTTTTGACTTTATAGGCTAGAACTGAAGTCGCGCCAACTGTTTAACTCAAAATACAGTCAAGAAAGTAGCTCTGAAGCCGAGAAAAGGCATCAACCATAAGCACTACCGTGAAATTACGTACAATTTTCAAATTTCTTGTACTTGCTAACTTTGCCACCTCGGGCAGCTATGTTACCATGGAGGAACCACACAACATTTGACTTTATAGGCTAGAACTGAAGTCGCGCCAACTGTTTAACTCAAAATACAGTCAAGAAAGTAGCTCTGAAGCCGAGAAACGGGATCGACCATAAGCACTACCGTGAAATTACGTACAATTTTCAAATTTCTTGTACTTGCTAACTTTCCGACCTCGGGCAGCTACGTTACCATGGAGGAACCACACAAGATTTGACTTTATAGGCTAGAACTGAAGTCGCGCCAACTGGTTAAATCAAAATATGGTCAAGAAAGTAGCTCTGAAGCCGAGAAACGGGATCGACCGTAAGCACTACCGTGAAATTACGTACAATTTTCAAATTTCTTGTACTTGCTAACTTTGCGGCCTCGGGCAGCTATGTTACCATGGAGGAACCACACAAGATTTGACTTTATAGGCTAGAACTGAAGTCGCGCCAACTGCTTAACTCAAAATACAGTCAAGAAAGTAGCTCTGAAGCCGAGAAACGGGATCGACCATAAGCACCACCGTGCAATTACGTACAATTTTCAAATTTCTTGTACTTGCTAACTTTGCGACCTCGGGCAGCTATGTTACCATGGAGGAACCACACAACATTTGACTTTATAGGCTAGAACTGAAGTCGCGCCAACTGTTTAACTCAAAATACAGTCAAGAAAGTAGCTCTGAAGCCGAGAAACGGGATCGACCATAAGCACTTCCGTGCAATTACGTACAATTTTCAAATTTCTTGTACTTGCTAACTTTGCGACCTCGGGCAGCTATGTTACCATGGAGGAATCACACAAGATTTGACTTTATAGGCTAGAACTGAAGTCGCGCCAACTGCTTAACTCAAAATACAGTCAAGAAAGTAGCTCTGAAGCCGAGAAACGGGATCGACCATAAGCACTACCGTGAAATTACGTACAATTTTCAAATTTCTTGTACTTGCTAACTTTGCGACCTCGGGCAGCTACGTTACCATGGAGGAACCACACAACATTTGTCTTTATAGGCTAGAACTGAAGTCGCGCCAACTGCTTAACTCAAAATACAGTCAAGAAAGTAGCTCTGAAGCCGAGAAACAGGATCGACCATAAGCACTTCCGTGCAATTACGTACAATTTTCAAATTTCTTGTACTTGCTAACTTTGCGACCTCGGGGAGCTATGTTACCATGGAGGACTCACACAAGATTTGACTTTGTAGGCTAGAACTGAAGTCGCGCCAACTGCTTAATTCAAAATACAGTCAAGAAAGTAGCTCTGAAGCCGAGAAACGGCATCGACCATAAGCACTACCCTGAAATTACGTACAATTTTCAAATTTCTTGTACTTGCTAACTTTGCGACCTCGGGCAGCTATGTTACCATGGAGGAACCACACAAGATTTGACTTTATAGGCTAGAACTGAAGTCGCGCCAACTGCTTAAATCAAAACATGGTCAAGAAAGTAGCTCTGAAGCCGAGAAACGGGATCGACCGTAAGCACTACCGTGAAATTACCTACAATTTTCAAATTTCTTGTACTTGCTAACTTTGCGACCTCGGGCAGCTACGTTACCATGGAGGAACCACACAACATTTGACTTAATAGGCTAGAACTGAAGTCGCGCTAACTGTTTAACTCAAAATACAGTCAAGAAAGTAGCTCTGAAGCCGAGAAACAGGATCGGCCATAGCACTACTGTGCAATTACGTACAATTTTCAAATTTCTTGTACTTGCTAATTTTGCGACCTCGGGCAGCTATGTTACCATGGAGGAACCACACAAGATTTGACTTTATAGGCTAGAACTGAAGTCGCGCCAACTGCTTAAATCAAAATATGGTCAAGAAAGTAGCTCTGAAGCCGAGAAACGGGATCGACCATAGGCACTACCGTGAAATTACCTACAATTTTCAAATTTCTTGTACTTGCTAACTTTACCACCTCGGGCAGCTATGTTACCATGGAGGAACCACACAAGATTTGACTTTATAGGCTAGAATTGAAGTCGCGCCAACTCATTAACTCAAAATACAGTCAAGAAAGTAGCTCTAAAGCCGAGAAACGGGATCGACCATAAGCACCACCGTGAAATTACGTACAATTTTCAAATTTCTTGTACTTGCTAACTTTGCGACCTCGGGCAGCTACGTTACCATGGAGGAACCACACAACATTTGACTTTATAGGCTAGAACTGAAGTCGCGCCAACTGCTTAACTCAAAATACAGTCAAGAAAGTAGCCCTGAAGCTGAGAAACAGGATCGACCATAAGCACTACTGTGCAATTACGTACAATTTTCAAATTTCTTGTACTTGCTAAATTTGCGACCTCGGGCAGCTACGTTACCATGGAGGAACCACACAACATTTGACTTTGTAGGTTAGAACTGTAGTCGCGCCAACTGCTTAACTCAAAATACAGTCAAGAAAGTAGCTCTGAAGCCGAGAAACGGGATCGACCCTAAGCACTACCGTGAAATTACGTACAATTTTCAAATTTCTTGTACTTACTAACTTTGCGACCTCGGGCAGCTATGTTACCATGGAGGAATCACACAAGATTTGACTTTGTAGGCTAGAACTGAAGTCGCGCCAACTGCTTAATTCAAAATACAGTCAATAAAGTAGCTCTGAAGCCGAGAAACGGCATCGACCATAAGCACTACCCTGAAATTACGTACAATTTTCAAATTTCTTGTACTTGCTAACTTTGCGACCTCGGGCAGCTATGTTATCATGGAGGAACCACACAAGATTTGACTTTATAGGCTAGAACTGAAGTCGCGCCAACTGCTTAAATCAAAATATGGTCAAGAAAGTAGCTCTGAAGCCGAGAAACGGGATCGACCCTAAGCACTACCGTGAAATTACGTACAATTTTCCAATTTCTTGTACTTACTAACTTTGCGACCTCGGGCAGCTATGTTACCATGGAGGAATCACACAAGATTTGACTTTATAGGCTAGAACTGAAGTCGCGCCAACTGCTTAACTCAAAATACAGTCAAGAAAGTAGCTCTGAAGCCGAGAAACGGGATCGACCATAAGCACTACCGTGAAATTACGTACAATTTTCAAATTTCTTGTACTTGCTAACTTTGCGACCTCGGGCAGCTACGTTACCATGGAGGAACCACACAACATTTGACTTTATAGGCTAGGACTGAAGTCGGGCCAACTGTTTAACTCAAAATACAGTCAAGAAAGTAGCTCTGAAGCCGAGAAACAGGATCGGCCATAGCACTACTGTGCAATTACGTACAATTTTCAAATTTCTTGTAATTGCTAACTTTGCGACCTCGGGCAGCTATGTTACCATGGGGGAACCACACAAGATTTGACTTTATAGGCTAGAACTGAAGTCGCGCCAACTGCTTAAATCAAAATATGGTCAAGAAAGTAGCTCTGAAGCCGAGAAACGGGATCGACCATAAGCACTACTGTGCAATTACGTACGATTTTCAAATTTCTTGTACTTGCTAAATTTGCGACCTCGGGCAGCTACGTTACCATGGAGGAACCACACAACATTTGACTTTATAGGCTAGAACTGTAGTCGCGCCAACTGCTTAACTCAAAATACAGTCAAGAAAGTAGCTCTGAAGCCGAGAAACGGGATCGACCATAAGCACTACCGTGAAATTACGTACAATTTTCAAATTTCTTGTACTTGCTAACTTTGCGACCTCGGGCAGCTATGTTACCAGGGAGGAATCACACAAGATTTGACTTTATAGGCTAGAACTGAAGTCGCGCCAACTGTTTAACTCAAAATACAGTCAAGAAAGTAGCTCTGAAGCCGAGAAACAGGATCGACCATAAGCACTTCCGTGCAATTACGTACAATTTTCAAATTTCTTGTACTTGCTAACTTTGCGACTTCGGGCAGCTATGTTACCATGGAGGAATCACACAAGATTTGACTTTGTAGGCTAGAACTGAAGTCGCGCCAACTGCTTAATTCAAAATACAGTCAAGAAAGTAGCTCTGAAGCCGAGAAACGGCATCGACCATAAGCACTACCCTGAAATTACGTACAATTTTCAAATTTCTTGTACTTGCTAACTTTGCGACCTCGGGCAGCTATGTTACCATGGAGGAACCACACAAGATTTGACTTTATAGGCTAGAACTGAAGTCACGCCACCTGCTTAAATCAAAATATGGTCAAGAAAGTAGCTCTGAAGCCGAGAAACGGGATTGACCATAAGCACTACCGTGAAATTACCTACAATTTTCAAATTTCTTGTACTTGCTAACTTTGCCACCTCGGGCAGCTATGTTACCATGGAGGAACCACACAACATTTGACTTTATAGGCTAGAACTGAAGTCGCGCCAACTGTTTAACTCAAAATACAGTCAAGAAAGTAGCTCTGAAGCCGAGAAAAGGCATCAACCATAAGCACTACCGTGAAATTACGTACAATTTTCAAATTTCTTGTACTTGCTAACTTTGCGGCCTCGGGCAGCTATGTTACCATGGAGGAACCACACAAGATTTGACTTTATAGGCTAGAATTGAAGTCGCGCCAACTCATTAACTCAAAATACAGTCAAGAAAGTAGCTCTAAAGCCGAGAAACGGGATCGACCATAAGCACCACCGTGAAATTACGTACAATTTTCAAATTTCTTGTACTTGCTAACTTTGCGACCTCGGGCAGCTACGATACCATGGAGGAACCACACAACATTTGACTTTATAGGCTAGAACTGAAGTCGCGCCAACTGATTAACTCAAAATACAGTCAAGAAAGTAGCTCTGAAGTCGAGAAACGGGATCGACCATAAGCACTACCGTGAAATTACGTACAATTTTCAAATTTCTTGTACTTGCTAACTTTCCGACCTCGGGCAGCTATGTTACCATGGAGGAACCACACAAGATTTGACTTTATAGGCTAGAACTGAAGTCGCGCCAACTGCTTAACTCAAAATACAGTCAAGAAAGTAGCTCTGAAGCCGAGAAACGGGATCGACCATAAGCACCACCGTGCAATTACGTACAATTTTCAAATTTCTTGTACTTGCTAACTTTGCGACCTCGGGCAGCTATGTTACCATGGAGGAACCACACAACATTTGACTTTATAGGCTAGAACTGAAGTCGCGCCAACTGTTTAACTCAAAATACAGTCAAGAAAGTAGCTCTGAAGCCGAGAAAAGGCATCAACCATAAGCACTACCGTGAAATTACGTACAATTTTCAAATTTCTTGCACTTGCTAACTTTGCGGCCTCGGGCAGCTATGTTACCATGGAGGAACCACACAAGATTTGACTTTATAGGCTAGAATTGAAGTCGCGCCAACTCATTAACTCAAAATACAGTCAAGAAAGTAGCTCTAAAGCCGAGAAACGGGATCGACCATAAGCACCACCGTGAAATTACGTACAATTTTCAAATTTCTTGTACTTGCTAACTTTGCGACCTCGGGCAGCTACGATACCATGGAGGAACCACACAACATTTGACTTTATAGGCTAGAACTGAAGTCGCGCCAACTGATTAACTCAAAATACAGTCAAGAAAGTAGCTCTGAAGCCGAGAAACGGGATCGACCATAAGCACTACCGTGAAATTACGTACAATTTTCAAATTTCTTGTACTTGCTAACTTTCCGACCTCGGGCAGCTACGTTACCATGGAGGAACCACACAAGATTTGACTTTATAGGCTAGAACTGAAGTCGCGCCAACTGGTTAAATCAAAATATGGTCAAGAAAGTAGCTCTGAAGCCGAGAAACGGGATCGACCGTAAGCACTACCGTGAAATTACGTACAATTTTCAAATTTCTTGTACTTGCTAACTTTGCGGCCTCGGGCAGCTATGTTACCATGGAGGAACCACACAAGATTTGACTTTATAGGCTAGAACTGAAGTCGCGCCAACTGCTTAACTCAAAATACAGTCAAGAAAGTAGCTCTGAAGCCGAGAAACGGGATCGACCATAAGCACCACCGTGCAATTACGTACAATTTTCAAATTTCTTGTACTTGCTAACTTTGCGACCTCGGGCAGCTATGTTACCATGGAGGAACCACACAACATTTGACTTTATAGGCTAGAACTGAAGTCGCGCCAACTGTTTAACTCAAAATACAGTCAAGAAAGTAGCTCTGAAGCCGAGAAACGGGATCGACCATAAGCACTTCCGTGCAATTACGTACAATTTTCAAATTTCTTGTACTTGCTAACTTTGCGACCTCGGGCAGCTATGTTACCATGGAGGAATCACACAAGATTTGACTTTATAGGCTAGAACTGAAGTCGCGCCAACTGCTTAACTCAAAATACAGTCAAGAAAGTAGCTCTGAAGCCGAGAAACGGGATCGACCATAAGCACTACCGTGAAATTACGTACAATTTTCAAATTTCTTGTACTTGCTAACTTTGCGACCTCGGGCAGCTACGTTACCATGGAGGAACCACACAACATTTGTCTTTATAGGCTAGAACTGAAGTCGCGCCAACTGCTTAACTCAAAATACAGTCAAGAAAGTAGCTCTGAAGCCGAGAAACAGGATCGACCATAAGCACTTCCGTGCAATTACGTACAATTTTCAAATTTCTTGTACTTGCTAACTTTGCGACCTCGGGGAGCTATGTTACCATGGAGGACTCACACAAGATTTGACTTTGTAGGCTAGAACTGAAGTCGCGCCAACTGCTTAATTCAAAATACAGTCAAGAAAGTAGCTCTGAAGCCGAGAAACGGCATCGACCATAAGCACTACCCTGAAATTACGTACAATTTTCAAATTTCTTGTACTTGCTAACTTTGCGACCTCGGGCAGCTATGTTACCATGGAGGAACCACACAAGATTTGACTTTATAGGCTAGAACTGAAGTCGCGCCAACTGCTTAAATCAAAACATGGTCAAGAAAGTAGCTCTGAAGCCGAGAAACGGGATCGACCGTAAGCACTACCGTGAAATTACCTACAATTTTCAAATTTCTTGTACTTGCTAACTTTGCGACCTCGGGCAGCTACGTTACCATGGAGGAACCACACAACATTTGACTTAATAGGCTAGAACTGAAGTCGCGCTAACTGTTTAACTCAAAATACAGTCAAGAAAGTAGCTCTGAAGCCGAGAAACAGGATCGGCCATAGCACTACTGTGCAATTACGTACAATTTTCAAATTTCTTGTACTTGCTAATTTTGCGACCTCGGGCAGCTATGTTACCATGGAGGAACCACACAAGATTTGACTTTATAGGCTAGAACTGAAGTCGCGCCAACTGCTTAAATCAAAATATGGTCAAGAAAGTAGCTCTGAAGCCGAGAAACTGGATCGACCGTAAGCACTACCGTGAAATTACGTACAATTTTCAAATTTCTTGTACTTGCTAACTTTGCGGCCTCGGGCAGCTATGTTACCATGGAGGAACCACACTAGTTTTGACTTTATAGGCTAGAACTGAAGTCGCGCCAACTGTTTAACTCAAAATACAGTCAAGAAAGTAGCTCTGAAGCCGAGAAAAGGCATCAACCATAAGCACTACCGTGAAATTACGTACAATTTTCAAATTTCTTGTACTTGCTAACTTTGCGGCCTCGGGCAGCTATGTTACCATGGAGGAACCACACAAGATTTGACTTTATAGGCTAGAACTGAAGTCGCGCCAACTCATTAACTCAAAATACAGTCAAGAAAGTAGCTCTGAAGCCGAGAAAAGGCATCAACCATAAGCACTACCGTGAAATTACGTACAATTTTCAAATTTCTTGTACTTGCTAACTTTGCGGCCTCGGGCAGCTATGTTACCATGGAGGAACCACACAAGATTTGACTTTATAGGCTAGAACTGAAGTCGCGCCAACTGCTTAAATCAAAACATGGTCAAGAAAGTAGCTCTGAAGCCGAGAAACGGGATCGACCGTAAGCACTACCGTGAAATTACCTACAATTTTCAAATTTCTTGTACTTGCTAACTTTGCGACCTCGGGCAGCTACGTTACCATGGAGGAACCACACAACATTTGACTTAATAGGCTAGAACTGAAGTCGCGCTAACTGTTTAACTCAAAATACAGTCAAGAAAGTAGCCCTGAAGCTGAGAAACAGGATCGACCATAAGCACTACTGTGCAATTACGTACAATTTTCAAATTTCTTGTACTTGCTAAATTTGCGACCTCGGGCAGCTATGTTACCATGGAGGAACCACACAAGATTTGACTTTATAGGCTAGAACTGAAGTCGCGCCAACTGCTTAAATCAAAATATGGTCAAGAAAGTAGCTCTGAAGCCGAGAAACTGGATCGACCGTAAGCACTACCGTGAAATTACGTACAATTTTCAAATTTCTTGTACTTGCTAACTTTGCGGCCTCGGGCAGCTATGTTACCATGGAGGAACCACACTAGTTTTGACTTTATAGGCTAGAACTGAAGTCGCGCCAACTGTTTAACTCAAAATACAGTCAAGAAAGTAGCTCTGAAGCCGAGAAAAGGCATCAACCATAAGCACTACCGTGAAATTACGTACAATTTTCAAATTTCTTGTACTTGCTAACTTTGCGGCCTCGGGCAGCTATGTTACCATGGAGGAACCACACAAGATTTGACTTTATAGGCTAGAACTGAAGTCGCGCCAACTGCTTAAATCAAAACATGGTCAAGAAAGTAGCTCTGAAGCCGAGAAACGGGATCGACCGTAAGCACTACCGTGAAATTACCTACAATTTTCAAATTTCTTGTACTTGCTAACTTTGCGACCTCGGGCAGCTACGTTACCATGGAGGAACCACACAACATTTGACTTAATAGGCTAGAACTGAAGTCGCGCTAACTGTTTAACTCAAAATACAGTCAAGAAAGTAGCCCTGAAGCTGAGAAACAGGATCGACCATAAGCACTACTGTGCAATTACGTACAATTTTCAAATTTCTTGTACTTGCTAAATTTGCGACCTCGGGCAGCTACGTTACCATGGAGGAACCACACAACATTTGACTTTATAGGCTAGAACTGTAGTCGCGCCAACTGCTTAACTCAAAATACAGTCAAGAAAGTAGCTCTGCCCATGTAGAAAAATACCAGTGGTAAT
This sequence comes from Merodon equestris, assembly GCA_958301585.1. Classification (NCBI taxonomy): domain Eukaryota; kingdom Metazoa; phylum Arthropoda; class Insecta; order Diptera; family Syrphidae; genus Merodon; species Merodon equestris. The sequence continues at coordinate 50,708,934 of OY284416.1, forward strand.
TTACCATAAAAATACCACTGGTACTTACCACTGGTATTTTCGAACAAAAACCATTGGTAACTCACCACTGGTTAGCACCACTGGTCACTGGTCAACCAGTGGTATGTAACCACTGGTTAGCACCACTGGTCACTGGTCAACCAGTGGTATGTAACCAATGGTTTTTGTTCGAAAATACCAGTGGTAAGTATTGTACCAGTGGTATTTTTTATGGTATAATCTACCGTTTGATGCAATCGGAACACTGAGGTACCGGATATCCTATACGAAATCACAAACAGTACATTAATCAGTTGAGAACGTAGACACACATCAACACACTCATTTTTCCAAAATAATAAGCATTTGTGAGAAAAATATAAAATCATTAAGTAATCTTACAAGTTGATACGAGTACTTACTTCTATTCTTGTAGATAACAAATTCACGATTAACACATTCGTCGTCAGAACTATCCATATGGCAAACTTCTGGTAGTTAATAATGGAATGAATACAGGACACAAATCCGGATGTGTTTCAAAATAATTAAAACAGAGACGAGTTAGATTTCGTGAAAAATTATACTAATTATAGATATGATCCTGGCAGAGAAAATTTATATGCTAAATATGGTAAAATTCAACTTCGAAGTACATTTCTACTTACGTTCTCTATACGCGTATCTCAAATTCATTCAGTGAATTTTCAGAATTTTCCAAAAAGACTACGCATGCATTTCATTTACGAGTGGAATGAAATAAATAAGCTGCAAAAACACGTGCTACGATCAATATAAAAACATAAATATAGCTTTCTGCTTTTATATAAATTCATATTCAACTTACTTTTGTTATTCAACTACGATTATAAAATGTAAATGTACAAATATGCAATTACAAAGACAAATGACTGGTTCCTTGTGGAAAAACAACAAACATGGCGAAACACTGTCCAATTTCACTGTACACAATACACTCGAAAAAGATTCCAAACAAAACGTATGAAGGCACTGAAACAACCCCGCTGTGTTCAAATTGAACATTTCTCTGAATGAAATGAATGTATCGCTAATTCCAGGATTTCGTAGTCGCCATCGCAAAGATATCAGCTGTTAATATTCAATGTGCAAAGAAATCTGTCAATCATATGATTCCCGCCAAAATGTCCAAAAAACAAATACATTTCGTAATTTCGTGTAATTATAAGAGAGAATTTTTCTCTAATTGAAGAAAAAAAGATGACAATAATGCAGCCTATTTATTAGTTTTGAAAAAATTTACAAAAAAGTCAATATTTTATATTGTAAAAATCATCACTCGTCCCATCCCAGTGGTATACATTCAATAAGTAGTAAAAACTAGTGGTTCACCAGCAGTTTGGTTGTACCAGTGGTAAAATTCACCACTGGTATAATGATATACAAGTGGTAAATATTTACCACAAGTAACAACCAGTGGTATATTTTGAACCAGTGGTGAGAACCCGTGGTACTACCACTGGTATCGTGCAATACCAGTGGTATGTGATTACCACTGGTAGTAACCACTGGTATACCAGTGGTTTACTAGTGGTAAATTTTTTTACCACTGGTATTTTTCTACATGGGTGAAGCCGAGAAACGGGATCGACCATAGCACTACTGTGCAATTACGTACAATTTTCAAATTTTTTGTACTTGCTAACTTTGCGACCTCGGGCAGCTATGTTACCAGGGAGGAACCACACAACATTTGACTTTATAGGCTGGAACTGAAGTCGCGCCAACTGCTTAACTCAAAATACAGTCAAGAAAGTAGCCCTGAAGCTGAGAAACAGGATCGACCATAAGCACTACTGTGCAATTACGTACAATTTTCAAATTTCTTGTACTTGCTAAATTTGCGACCTCGGGCAGCTACGTTACCATGGAAGAACCACACAACATTTGACTTTATAGGCTAGGACTATAGTCGCGCCAACTGCTTAACTGAAAATACAGTCAAAAAAGTAGCTCTGAAGCCGAGAAACGGCATCGACCATAAGCACTACCCTGAAATTACGTACAATTTTCAAATTTCTTGTACTTGCTAACTTTGCGACCTCGGGCAGCTATGTTACCATGGAGGAACCACACAACATTTGACTTTATAGGCTAGAACTGAAGTCGCGCCAACTGTTTAACTCAAAATACAGTCAAGAAAGTAGCTCTGAAGCCGAGAAACAAGATCGACCATAAGCACCACCGTGCAATTACGTACAATTTTCAAATTTCTTGTACTTGCTAATTTTGCGACCCCGGGCAGCTATGTTACCATGGAGGAACCACACAACATTTGACTTTATAGGCTAGAACTGAAGTCGCGCCAACTGCTTAACTCAAAATACAGTCAAGAAAGTAGCTCTGAAGCCGAGAAACGGGATCGACCATAAGCACTACCGTGAAATTACGTACAATTTTCAAATTTCTTGTACTTGCTAACTTTGCGACCTCGGGCAGCTACGTCACCATGGAGGAACCACACACCATTTGACTTTGTAGGCTAGAACTGAAGTCGCGCCAACTGCTTAATTCAAAATACAGTCAAGAAAGTAGCTCTGAAGCCGAGAAACGGGATCGACCATAAGCACTACCGTGAAATTACCTACAATTTTCAAATTTCTTGTACTTGCTAACTTTGCGACCTCGGGCAGCTATGTTACCATGGAGGAACCACACAACATTTGACTTTATAGGCTAGAACTGAAGTCGCGCCAACTGTTTAACTCAAAATACAGTCAAGAAAGTAGCTCTGAAGCCGAGAAAAGGCATCAACCATAAGCACTACCGTGAAATTACGTACAATTTTCAAATTTCTTGTACTTGCTAACTTTGCGGCCTCGGGCAGCTATGTTACCATGGAGGAACCACACAAGAGCCGAGAAACGGGATCGACCATAAGCACCACCGTGAAATTACGTACAATTTTCAAATTTCTTGTACTTGCTAAATTTGCGACCTCGGGCAGCTACGTTACCATGGAGGAACCACACAACATTTGACTTTATAGGCTAGAACTGAAGTCGCGCCAACTGCTTAACTCAAAATACAGTCAAGAAAGTAGCCCTGAAGCTGAGAAACAGGATCGACCATAAGCACTACTGTGCAATTACGTACAATTTTCAAATTTCTTGTACTTGCTAAATTTGCGACCTCGGGCAGCTACGTTACCATGGAGGAACCACACAACATTTGACTTTATAGGCTAGAACTGTAGTCGCGCCAACTGCTTAACTCAAAATACAGTCAAGAAAGTAGCTCTGAAGCCGAGAAACGGGATCGACCATAGCACTACTGTGCAATTACGTACAATTTTCAAATTTTTTGTACTTGCTAACTTTGCGACCTCGGGCAGCTATGTTACCATGGAGGAACCACACAACATTTGACTTTATAGGCTGGAACTGAAGTCGCGCCAACTGCTTAACTCAAAATACAGTCAAGAAAGTAGCCCTGAAGCTGAGAAACAGGATCGACCATAAGCACTACTGTGCAATTACGTACAATTTTCAAATTTCTTGTACTTGCTAAATTTGCGACCTCGGGCAGCTACGTCACCATGGAGGAACCACACACCATTTGACTTTGTAGGCTAGAACTGAAGTCGCGCCAACTGCTTAATTCAAAATACAGTCAAGAAAGTAGCTCTGAAGCCGAGAAACGGGATCGACCATAAGCACTGAAATAACCGTGAAATTACCTACAATTTTCAAATTTCTTGTACTTGCTAACTTTGCGACCTCGGGCAGCTATGTTACCATGGAGGAACCACACAACATTTGACTTTATAGGCTAGAACTGAAGTCGCGCCAACTGTTTAACTCAAAATACAGTCAAGAAAGTAGCTCTGAAGCCGAGAAAAGGCATCAACCATAAGCACTACCGTGAAATTACGTACAATTTTCAAATTTCTTGTACTTGCTAACTTTGCGGCCTCGGGCAGCTATGTTACCATGGAGGAACCACACAAGATTTGACTTTATAGGCTAGAATTGAAGTCGCGCCAACTCATTTACTCAAAATACAGTCAAGAAAGTAGCTCTAAAGCCGAGAAACGGGATCGACCATAAGCACCACCGTGAAATTACGTACAATTTTCAAATTTCTTGTACTTGCTAACTTTGCGACCTCGGGCAGCTACGTTACCATGGAGGAACCACACAACATTTGACTTTATAGGCTAGAACTGAAGTCGCGCCAACTGCTTAACTCAAAATACAGTCAAGAAAGTAGCCCTGAAGCTGAGAAACAGGATCGACCATAAGCACTACTGTGCAATTACGTACAATTTTCAAATTTCTTGTACTTGCTAAATTTGCGACCTCGGGCAGCTACGTTACCATGGAGGAACCACACAACATTTGACTTTGTAGGTTAGAACTGTAGTCGCGCCAACTGCTTAACTCAAAATACAGTCAAGAAAGTAGCTCTGAAGCCGAGAAACGGGATCGACCATAAGCACTACCGTGAAATTACGTTCAATTTTCAAATTTCTTGTACTTGCTAAATTTGCGACCTCGGGCAGCTACGTTACCATGGAGGAACCACACAACATTTGACTTTATAGGCTAGAACTGAAGTCGCGCCAACTGATTAACTCAAAATACAGTCAAGAAAGTAGCTCTGAAGCCGAGAAACGGGATCGACCATAAGCACTACCGTGAAATTACGTACAATTTTCAAATTTCTTGTACTTGCTAACTTTGCGGCCTCGGGCAGCTATGTTACCATGGAGGAACCACACAAGATTTGACTTTATAGGCTAGAACTGAAGTCGCGCCAACTGCTTAACTCAAAATACAGTCAAGAAAGTAGCTCTGAAGCCGAGAAACAGGATCGGCCATAGCACTACTGTGCAATTACGTACAATTTTCAAATTTCTTGTAATTGCTAACTTTGCGACCTCGGGCAGCTATGTTACCATGGAGGAACCACACAAGATTTGACTTTATAGGCTAGAACTGAAGTCGCGCCAACTGCTTAAATCAAAATATGGTCAAGAAAGTAGCTCTGAAGCCGAGAAACGGGATCGACCGTAAGCACTACCGTGAAATTACGTACAATTTTCAAATTTCTTGTACTTGCTAACTTTGCGGCCTCGGGCAGCTATGTTACCATGGAGGAACCACACAAGATTTGACTTTATAGGCTAGAACTGAAGTCGCGCCAACTGCTTAACTCAAAATACAGTCAAGAAAGTAGCTCTGAAGCCGAGAAACGGCATCGACCATAAGCACTACCCTGAAATTACGTACAATTTTCAAATTTCTTGTACTTGCTAACTTTGCGACCTCGGGCAGCTATGTTACCATGGAGGAACCACACAAGATTTGACTTTATAGGCTAGAACTGAAGTCGCGCCAACTGCTTAAATCAAAATATGGTCAAGAAAGTAGCTCTGAAGCCGAGAAACGGGATCGACCATAAGCACTACCGTGAAATTACGTACAATTTTCAAATTTCTTGTACTTGCTAACTTTGCGACCTCGGGCAGCTACGTTACCATGGAGGAACCACACAACATTTGACTTTATAGGCTAGAACTGAAGTCGCGCCAACTGCTTAACTCAAAATACAGTCAAGAAAGTAGCCCTGAAGCTGAGAAACAGGATCGACCATAAGCACTACTGTGCAATTACGTACAATTTTCAAATTTCTTGTACTTGCTAAATTTGCGACCTCGGGCAGCTACGTTACCATGGAGGAACCACACAACATTTGACTTTGTAGGTTAGAACTGTAGTCGCGCCAACTGCTTAACTCAAAATACAGTCAAGAAAGTAGCTCTGAAGCCGAGAAACGGGATCGACCATAAGCACTATGGTGAGTGAGTGAGTGTTGTGGGGTGCACATCTCATTTAGGTCTCTGTGATTATTGTTTATTTAAAATTTTTTTCAAAATGAATTGTTCCCACTGTTCGGAAAGAATTGAAAGACATTGTACCACGAAGATTTTATGTAGTGATTGCTCAAGTTTCTTACATTTGTCCTGTGCAAATTTAAGTCAAGAAGATCTCGATTTTATGATCTCTAGTGGTAAAACCTTTCGCTGCAACAAGTGTGACGTGCTTAGGCGCCGATCTATGCGCTTGACTGATTCGCTTATGAGCAACAACAACAAGCTTCATGAAGAAAAAAAAAAAAAAAAGTCCCCCTCAAACGGGCAAAACAATAACACCAAAAGTCATACATCTGCGGCGCTTCAAAATCCGCAAGCACCTGTCGAACACGAGCCTGAATATACTCTTCAAATGGTCTATTTGAAGCTTACCAAACTGGAAGAAACTAATAACAACTTCCTAGCTACTCTCGATGCACTAAGAAATGAAAATGCTGAGCTAAAAAAAAAGGTTGACATACTGGAGAGCAGACTCAATTGGCAACGACAACAAGAGCTTAGCAATTGCATCGAACTTGTTGGTTTGCCAAACGTCGACAACAACAATGCAATCAACAAAGTGCAGCAGACTGTGCGCGATGCTTTGTCAATTGACGTTCCCGCTGACTGTATTGAGAAATGCTACATAAAGAAAGTGCGAAACAAAGAAAACAACAACGGCGCTACCAACAAATCCATCATCTGTGTAAAGTTCACTGACCCGTCGATGAAGCGGTGCATCATGAATGCTAAGAGAAAGAAGAAATCCATTCAAATTTCTAGTGTGAAAGATGACAACGACGGCGATCAAAACAGAAGCAACAGCGTTAGAAGGAAAATCAGCGTTTACATCAATGATGCTTTTACTCCATACACTAGGGCTCTTTTCATGCAGACGAAAGAAGTAAGGAAGCGAAAAAATTATAAATTTGTATGGTACAATAACAATCAAATACTTATTAGAAAAGAGGAGGGTGGAAAGGTCATTTCTGTGAGATCATTTCATGATCTTGCTCTCATTTAAATCATTTAAATTTTAATTACTTTAAATATATGAACTTAAACATAAATAACCAGAAGAATGACTTTTCCATCCTCAATGTAAGAAGCAAAAACCCTGATAATGTATTTACTAATAGCGCTTACTGTAATAATAAGATATTTGTTATACACCAAAATATTAGAAGCTTGAGAGAAAACTTTCCATCTCTTGTGGCACATATTGACTCATTCACTTGTATTCCCGATATTGTTTTTGTATCGGAAATCTGGATTTATGGGTTTGAGGTACATGACTATTATTTGCCTGGTTTTGTGTTCTTAGCAAATCCTAATGAAAATTATGCTGCAGGCGGAGTCGGTTGCTTTATTAAAGAATCTTATAAGATTAATGAAGTGAATTGTGTGGATTTCACAACAGCAGACATTTTGAAAGTTTCTGTTAGTATAAATCGTACAAATTATGTGTTTTTGTGTGTTTATAGATTGCATATGTTCAGCGTTGTAGCTTTTATTAAAGAATTCTCTTGTCTTTTGGATAACCTAAAATCAAATAATTTAATTATCCTAGGTGATTTTAATCTTAACCTATTAGAAAAGTCTGAAATAATCTCTAACTACGTAGCCCTATTAGCATCGCATGGACTAACCATCGTCATCAATGAACCTACTAGACTGGCCTCGAATACATGTTTGGATCACATTTATGCTCGATCTTCGCATTGTGATTTAATTTTTGAAAAGTGTATTCTGGATTTAAAAATATCAGATCATTCTATGACAGGACTGTTGCTAGAGACTTGCTCTAACATAAACAAAGCCCGCAATGTAAATGTTGTCCAGAAAAAGTCTAAAATCGATTTTGTAAAGCTTAAGCATCTTCTTTTTCATGAACCTTGGGATAATGTGTACAAAGAGAACAATGCTTCTGCTTCTTATGATGTCTTTATTACATCTTTAAATAGACTTATACTTAACTGCTCCTACTCTTTGAGTCTAAAAAAAGGTGATAAAAGGCTAAAACCATGGATCTCAAGTTATCTAATTAAAAAAATTAAAAGGAAACATAAAATAAGAGTTAAATGTTCAAAAAACCCTTTAAATCTAAGATTGAAAAAAAGCTACAAAAAGATTTGTCGTGAGCTTAAGATTGAAATTCCTTCTTGTCGTGATAGCTATTATCGTAATAAATTCATTTCAGCAAAAGGCAATTTAAAATCGGAATGGAAACTGCTTAATAATATCTTGAACAAATCTTCCACTACCGCGAAACATTTTAATGTGAATAACCTTGAGTATTCTAGTAAATCTGACATTGCTAATGCCTTCAATGCATATTTTACATCTGTTGCAGATAGTGCAACATCACAATATATAGCAAAAACTTGCAATCATTGTACCAATGCGTTCATTCTCGCTGAGCATCGGCAGCATAATAGTTTTGCTTTCGAATCTATTAGTCCACTAGAAATTTTAAAGGCGATTGGGTCATTAAAAAACTCGCATGCGTGTGGTTTCGATGGCATTTCGAATGTGCTGCTGAAACGTATCGCTTGCTATGTGGTTGATGTTCTAGCCGTAATCTTTAACCGTAGTGTGATTACAGGCGATTTTCCAAATGCTCTCAAATGTGCTGACGTTGTGCCTTTATTTAAAAAAGGTTCTGCAGATGACATGAAAAACTATAGGCCTATTTCACTACTCCCTACTCTGAGCAAAGTCTTTGAAAAGGTCATCAAACTGAGGGTAGTGTCATATTTGCACAAAGTCAAGTTTTTCAGTCCAATACAATTTGGTTTTCAGAAGGACAAGTCAACTGAGGATGCTCTTCTTAAATTTTGTTCAAATATCTATTCCTCCCTTGATAATAAAAAGTTCACTGCTGGACTGTTTGTTGATATAACTAAGGCTTTCGATATGGTTAACCATTCTATTTTATTAGAAAAGATCGAAAGGGCCGGGTTTCGAGGATTCATGTTGGACTGGTTTACATCTTACCTATCAAATCGATCTCAAAGAGTAAAGTTTGATGGTATCAGAAGTGAGATCAAAATGTTTAATATAGGAGTTCCCCAGGGATCTGTACTGGGACCAATTTTGTTTCTAGTTTACATAAACTCACTGTTTGAACAGGATTTTAGGGGAAAAGTGACAGCCTTTGCGGATGATGTGGGTTACTCATACGCCTCCAACAGTTTGTTAGATTTAATATGCGACATTAATTTTGATCTCAGTCTCCTAAGAAGCTGGTTTTCTGAACACAGATTAGACATCAGCTCGAAAACTAAATTAATGCCTTTTAGTTTATCTACTACAACGTATTCTTTTCCGGAAGTTTATTTTCACGCTCCTGATTGTAATAGATTCGGATTGGAATGGTTCAATTGTGTCGTTTGCCCTCCGCGACAAACTTTTTGTTCCAAAACTAATTGCAGCGAGAAATGCTTTCTGATTGAAGCAGTAGACGAGTACAAATATCTTGGTCTTATAATTGACTCGAAGATGTCTTTTAGTAACCATATAGAGTCTTTAAAAAGATATTTATTTAATACGCTTCGTCATTTTTATTTTCTCAAAAAAGTATGTTCCAAGAAACTTTTAACAATTATTTATTACGGAATCCTACATTCTAAACTACAATATGGTATTGTGTGCTGGGGAGGTACATACACGAACAAGATCCAGCCCTTATTAATATTACAAAAAAGTGTATTAAGGAAAATATGCAATAAACGCCGTCTTCATCCTAGCCTTCCACTGTTTCGTGATTTAAGAATTCTTCCGGTTCGCCATTTATATTGTTACAAAACATTAAAGATTTTTTTTATGCGTTCTGGAAATCTCAACTACAGATTAATTTCAGACTACAATATACGTAGAAACTTTTCAAATGTTGTGAGTGTCCCCCAATTCCGTACAACCGCGTATCGCAATTTCTACGATATTTCATCCTGTCGTCTATTTAACAATCTTCCTCAATCGTTAAGATCTACTACAAACCCAAAAAAATTCCTAAAATGTGTAAAATTTTGGCTTCTCGATACAGACTTTGATAGTATAGAATCCATCCTATCTAATATTTTGGTGTAAATTAAGCTTTTCTCTTGACTTTTTCTTATTTCTTACTTTTGTTTTGGTTTTTTTTTCTCTTTTGTTTCTTTTTTTTTAACTTTGATTTTTTTTTAATCTTTTTTAAAAATCTCTTGCATTTATTATTTATTTATTCATTTATTTATTATTTTGTCCAATATTCTTTCCCTTTACCTTAATAGAGTCACCCCACTTATGAATTGTACTCCTTAAAATTTATAGCTCTATGAAGTGGCATTGAAACTATTTTAGTACTAATTGTATGAAAATAAAAATGTCACCTACTTATTTCATTATTGTTATTATCTTGATGAATTATTGTTACGTTATTATCCTACCTGTAAACAAAATGCATATGAAATAAAATATAAATACAATACAAAAAAAAAAAAAAAAAAAAAAAAAAAAAAAAAAAAAAAAAGTAGCTCTGAAGCCGAGAAACGGGATCGACCATAAGCACTACCGTGAAATTACGTACAATTTTCAAATTTCTTGTACTTGCTAACTTTGCGACCTCGGGCAACTACGTTACCATGGAGGAACCACACAACATTTGACTTTATAGGCTAGGACTGAAGTCGGGCCAACTGTTTAACTCAAAATACAGTCAAGAAAGTAGCTCTGAAGCCGAGAAACAGGATCGGCCATAGCACTACTGTGCAATTACGTACAATTTTCAAATTTCTTGTAATTGCTAACTTTGCGACCTCGGGCAGCTATGTTACCATGGGGGAACCACACAAGATTTGACTTTATAGGCTAGAACTGAAGTCGCGCCAACTGCTTAAATCAAAATATGGTCAAGAAAGTAGCTCTGAAGCCGAGAAACGGGATCGACCGTAAGCACTACCGTGAAATTAGGTACAATTTTCAAATTTCTTGTACTTGCTAACTTTGCGACCTCGGGCAGCTATGTTACCATGGAGGAATCACACAAGATTTGACTTTATAGGCTAGAACTGAAGTCGCGCCAACTGTTTAACTCAAAATACAATCAAGAAAGTAGCTCTGAAGCCGAGAAACGGGATCGACCATAAGCACTTCCGTGCAATTACGTACAATTTTCAAATTTCTTGTACTTGCTAACTTTGCGGCCTCAGGCAGCTATGTTACCATGGAGGAACCACACAAGATTTGACTTTATAGGCTAGAACTGAAGTCGCGCCAACTCATTAACTCAAAATACAGTCAAGAAAGTAGCTCTGAAGCCGAGAAACGGGATCGACCATAAGCACCACCGTGAAATTACGTACAATTTTCAAATTTCTTGTACTTGCTAACTTTGCGACCTCGGGCAGCTACGTTATCATGGAGGAACCACACAACATTTGACTTTATAGGCTAGAACTGAAGTCGCGCCAACTGCTTAACTCAAAATACAGTCAAGAAAGTAGCCCTGAAGCTGAGAAACAGGATCGACCATAAGCACTACTGTGCAATTACGTACAATTTTCAAATTTCTTATACTTGCTAAATTTGCGACCTCGGGCAGCTACGTTACCATGGAGGAACCACACAACATTTGACTTTATAGGCTAGAACTGAAGTCGCGCCAACTGCTTAACTCAAAATACAGTCAAGAAAGTAGCCCTGAAGCTGAGAAACAGGATCGACCATAAGCACTACTGTGCAATTACGTACAATTTTCAAATTTCTTGTACTTGCTAACTTTGCGACCTCGGGCAGCTATGTTACCATGGAGGAATCACACAAGATTTGACTTTATAGGCTAGAACTGAAGTCGCGCCAACTGTTTAACTCAAAATACAATCAAGAAAGTAGCTCTGAAGCCGAGAAACGGGATCGACCATAAGCACTTCCGTGCAATTACGTACAATTTTCAAATTTCTTGTACTTGCTAACTTTGCGGCCTCAGGCAGCTATGTTAGCATGGAGGAACCACACAAGATTTGACTTTATAGGCTAGAACTGAAGTCGCGCCAACTCATTAACTCAAAATACAGTCAAGAAAGTAGCTCTGAAGCCGAGAAACGGGATCGACCATAAGCACCACCGTGAAATTACGTACAATTTTCAAATTTCTTGTACTTGCTAACTTTGCGACCTCGGGCAGCTACGTTACCATGGAGGAACCACACAACATTTGACTTTATAGGCTAGAACTGAAGTCGCGCCAACTGCTTAACTCAAAATACAGTCAAGAAAGTAGCCCTGAAGCTGAGAAACAGGATCGACCATAAGCACTACTGTGCAATTACGTACAATTTTCAAATTTCTTGTACTTGCTAAATTTGCGACCTCGGGCAGCTACGTTACCATGGAGGAACCACACAACATTTGACTTTATAGGCTAGAACTGAAGTCGCGCCAACTGCTTAACTCAAAATACAGTCAAGAAAGTAGCCCTGAAGCTGAGAAACAGGATCGACCATAAGCACTACTGTGCAATTACGTACAATTTTCAAATTTCTTGTACTTGCTAAATTTGCGACCTCGGGCAGCTACGTTACCATGGAGGAATCACACAAGATTTGACTTTATAGGCTAGAACTGAAGTCGCGCCAACTGTTTAACTCAAAATACAATCAAGAAAGTAGCTCTGAAGCCGAGAAACGGGATAGACCATAAGCACTTCCGTGCAATTACGTACAATTTTCAAATTTCTTGTACTTGCTAACTTTGCGACCTCGGGCAGCTATGTTACCATGGAGGAATCACACAAGATTTGACTTTATAGGCTAGAACTGAAGTCGCGCCAACTGTTTAACTCAAAATACAGTCAAGAAAGTAGCTCTGAGGCCGAGAAACGGGATCGACCATAAGCACTACCGTGAAATTACGTACAATTTTCAAATTTCTTGTACTTGCTAATTTTGCGGCCTCGGGCAGCTATGTTACCATGGAGGAACCACACAAGATTTGACTTTATAGGCTAGAACTGTAGTCGCGCCAACTGCTTAACTCAAAATACAGTCAAGAAAATAGCTCTGAAGCCGAGAAACGGGATCGACCATAAGCACTACCGTGAAATTACGTACAATTTTCAAATTTCTTGTACTTGCTAATTTTGCGACCTCGGGCAGCTATGTTACCATGGAGGAATCACACAAGATTTGACTTTATAGGCTAGAACTGAAGTCGCGCCAACTGTTTAACTCAAAATACAATCAAGAAAGTAGCTCTGAAGCCGAGAAACAGGATCGGCCATAGCACTACTGTGCAATTACGTACAATTTTCAAATTTCTTGTACTAGCTAACTTTGCGACCTCGGGCAGCTATGTTACCATGGAGGAACCACACAAGATTTGACTTTATAGGCTAGAACTGAAGTCGCGCCAACTGCTTAACTCAAATTACAGTCAAGAAAGTAGCTCTGAAGCCGAGAAACGGGATCGACCATAAGCACTTCCGTGCAATTACGTACAATTTTCAAATTTCTTGTACTTGCTAACTTTGCGACCTCGGGCAGCTATGTTACCATGGAGGAATCACACAAGATTTGACTTTATAGGCTAGAACTGAAGTCGCGCCAACTGCCTAACTCAAAATACAGTCAAGAAAGTAGCTCTGAAGCCGAGAAACGGGATCGACCCTAAGCACTACCGTGAAATTACGTACAATTTTCAAATTTCTTGTACTAGCTAACTTTGCGACCTCGGGCAGCTATGTTACCATGGAGGAACCACACAAGATTTGACTTTATAGGCTAGAACTGAAGTCGCGCCAACTGTTTAACTCAAAATACAATCAAGAAAGTAGCTCTGAAGTCGAGAAACAGGATCGGCCATAGCACTACTGTGCAATTACGTACAATTTTCAAATTTCTTGTACTAGCTAACTTTGCGACCTCGGGCAGCTATGTTACCATGGAGGAACCACACAAGATTTGACTTTATAGGCTAGAACTGAAGTCGCGCCAACTGCTTAACTCAAATTACAGTCAAGAAAGTAGCTCTGAAGCCGAGAAACAGGATCGGCCATAGCACTACTGTGCAATTACGTACAATTTTCAAATTTCTTGTAATTGCTAACTTTGCGACCTCGGGCAGCTATGTTACCATGGGGGAACCACACAAGATTTGACTTTATAGGCTAGATCTGAAGTCGCGCCAACTGCTTAAATCAAAATATGGTCAAGAAAGTAGCTCTGAAGCCGAGAAACGGGATCGACCGTAAGCACTACCGTGAAATTAGGTACAATTTTCAAATTTTTTGTACTTGCTAACTTTGCGACCTCGGGCAGCTATGTTACCATGGAGGAATCACACAAGATTTGACTTTATAGGCTAGAACTCAAGTCGCGCCAACTGCTTAACTGAAAATATAGTCAAGAAAGTAGCTCTGAAGCCGAGAAACGGGATCGACCATAAGCACTACCGTGAAATTACGTACAATTTTCAAATTTCTTGTACTTGCTAACTTTGCGACCTCGGGCAGCTACGTTACCATGGAGGAACCACACAACATTTGACTTTATAGGCTAGAACTGAAGTCGCGCCAACTGCTTAACTCAAAATACAGTCAAGAAAGTAGCTCTGAAGCCGAGAAACGGGATCGACCCTAAGCACTACCGTGAAATTACGTACAATTTTCAAATTTCTTGTACTTACTAACTTTGCGACCTCGGGCAGCTATGTTACCATATAGGAATCACACAAGATTTGACTTTATAGGCTAGAACTGAAGTCGCGCCAACTGCTTAACTCAAAATACAGTCAAGAAAGTAGCTCTGAAGCCGAGAAACGGGGATCGACCATAAGCACTACCGTGCAATTACGTACAATTTTCAAATTTCTTGTACTTGCTAACTTTGCGAATTCGGGTAGCTATGTTACCATGGAGGAATCACACAAGATTTGACTTTATAGGCTAGAACTGAAGTCGCGCCAACTGCTTAACTCAAAATACAGTCAGGAAAGTAGCTCTGAAACCGAGAATCGGGATCGACCATAAGCACTACCGTGCAATTACGTACAATTTTCAAATTTCTTGTACTTGCTAACTTTGCGAATTCGGGCAGCTATGTTACCATGGAGGAATCACACAAGATTTGACTTTATAGGCTAGAACTGAAGTCGCGCCAACTGCTTAACTCAAAATACAGTCAGGAAAGTAGCTCTGAAACCGAGAATCGGGATCGACCATAAGCACTTCCGTGAAATTACGTACAATTTTCAAATTTCTTGTACTTGCTAACTTTGCGACCTCGGGCAGCTATGTTACCATGGAAGAACCACACAAGATTTGACTTTGTAGGCTAGAACTGAAGTCGCGCCAACTGCTTAACTCAAAATACAGTCAGGCAAGTAGCTCTGAAACCGAGAATCGGGATCGACCATAAGCACTACCGTGAAATTACGTACAATTTTCAAATTTCTTGTACTTGCTAACTTTGCGGCCTCGGGCAGCTATGTTACCATAGATGAACCACACAAGATTTGACTTTATAGGCTAGAACTGAAGTCGCGCCAACTGCTTAACTCAAAATACAGTCAAGAAAGTAGCTCTGAAGCCGAGAAACGGGGATCGACCATAAGCACTACCGTGCAATTACGTACAATTTTCAAATTTCTTGTACTTGCTAACTTTGCGACTTCGGGCAGCTATGTTACCATGGAGGAATCACACAAGATTTGACTTTATAGGCTAGAACTGAAGTCGCGCCAACTGCTTAACTCAAAATACAGTCAAGAAAGTAGCTCTGAAACCGAGAAACAGGATCGGCCATAGCACTACTGTGCAATTACGTACAATTTTCAAATTTCTTGTACTTGCTAATTTTGCGACCTCGGGCAGCTATGTTACCATGGAGGAACCACACAAGATTTGACTTTATAGGCTAGAACTGAAGTCGCGCCAACTGCTTAAATCAAAATATGGTCAAGAAAGTAGCTCTGAAGCCGAGAAACTGGATCGACCGTAAGCACTACCGTGAAATTACGTACAATTTTCAAATTTCTTGTACTTGCTAACTTTGCGGCCTCGGGCAGCTATGTTACCATGGAGGAACCACACTAGTTTTGACTTTATAGGCTAGAACTGAAGTCGCGCCAACTGTTTAACTCAAAATACAGTCAAGAAAGTAGCTCTGAAGCCGAGAAAAGGCATCAACCATAAGCACTACCGTGAAATTACGTACAATTTTCAAATTTCTTGTACTTGCTAACTTTGCGGCCTCGGGCAGCTATGTTACCATGGAGGAACCACACAAGATTTGACTTTATAGGCTAGAACTGAAGTCGCGCCAACTCATTAACTCAAAATACAGTCAAGAAAGTAGCTCTAAAGCCGAGAAACGGGATAGACCATAAGCACTTCCGTGCAATTACGTACAATTTTCAAATTTCTTGTACTTGCTAACTTTGCGACCTCGGGCAGCTATGTTACCATGGAGGAATCACACAAGATTTGACTTTATAGGCTAGAACTGAAGTCGCGCCAACTGTTTAACTCAAAATACAGTCAAGAAAGTAGCTCTGAAGCCGAGAAACGGGATCGACCATAAGCACTACCGTGAAATTACGTACAATTTTCAAATTTCTTGTACTTGCTAATTTTGCGGCCTCGGGCAGCTATGTTACCATGGAGGAACCACACAAGATTTGACTTTATAGGCTAGAACTGTAGTCGCGCCAACTGCTTAACTCAAAATACAGTCAAGAAAATAGCTCTGAAGCCGAGAAACGGGATCGACCATAAGCACTACCGTGAAATTACGTACAATTTTCAAATTTCTTGTACTTGCTAATTTTGCGACCTCGGGCAGCTATGTTACCATGGAGGAATCACACAAGATTTGACTTTATAGGCTAGAACTGAAGTCGCGCCAACTGTTTAACTCAAAATACAATCAAGAAAGTAGCTCTGAAGCCGAGAAACAGGATCGGCCATAGCACTACTGTGCAATTACGTACAATTTTCAAATTTCTTGTACTAGCTAACTTTGCGACCTCGGGCAGCTATGTTACCATGGAGGAACCACACAAGATTTGACTTTATAGGCTAGAACTGAAGTCGCGCCAACTGCTTAACTCAAATTACAGTCAAGAAAGTAGCTCTGAAGCCGAGAAACGGGATCGACCATAAGCACTTCCGTGCAATTACGTACAATTTTCAAATTTCTTGTACTTGCTAACTTTGCGACCTCGGGCAGCTATGTTACCATGGAGGAATCACACAAGATTTGACTTTATAGGCTAGAACTGAAGTCGCGCCAACTGCTTAACTCAAAATACACTCAAGAAAGTAGCTCTGAAGCCGAGAAACGGGATCGACCCTAAGCACTACCGTGAAATTACGTACAATTTTCAAATTTCTTGTACTAGCTAACTTTGCGACCTCGGGCAGCTATGTTACCATGGAGGAACCACACAAGATTTGACTTTATAGGCTAGAACTGAAGTCGCGCCAACTGTTTAACTCAAAATACAATCAAGAAAGTAGCTCTGAAGCCGAGAAACAGGATCGGCCATAGCACTACTGTGCAATTACGTACAATTTTCAAATTTCTTGTACTAGCTAACTTTGCGACCTCGGGCAGCTATGTTACCATGGAGGAACCACACAAGATTTGACTTTATAGGCTAGAACTGAAGTCGCGCCAACTGCTTAACTCAAATTACAGTCAAGAAAGTAGCTCTGAAGCCGAGAAACAGGATCGGCCATAGCACTACTGTGCAATTACGTACAATTTTCAAATTTCTTGTAATTGCTAACTTTGCGACCTCGGGCAGCTATGTTACCATGGGGGAACCACACAAGATTTGACTTTATAGGCTAGATCTGAAGTCGCGCCAACTGCTTAAATCAAAATATGGTCAAGAAAGTAGCTCTGAAGCCGAGAAACGGGATCGACCGTAAGCACTACCGTGAAATTAGGTACAATTTTCAAATTTTTTGTACTTGCTAACTTTGCGACCTCGGGCAGCTATGTTACCATGGAGGAATCACACAAGATTTGACTTTATAGGCTAGAACTCAAGTCGCGCCAACTGCTTAACTGAAAATATAGTCAAGAAAGTAGCTCTGAAGCCGAGAAACGGGATCGACCATAAGCACTACCGTGAAATTACGTACAATTTTCAAATTTCTTGTACTTGCTAACTTTGCGACCTCGGGCAGCTACGTTACCATGGAGGAACCACACAACATTTGACTTTATAGGCTAGAACTGAAGTCGCGCCAACTGCTTAACTCAAAATACAGTCAAGAAAGTAGCTCTGAAGCCGAGAAACGGGATCGACCCTAAGCACTACCGTGAAATTACGTACAATTTTCAAATTTCTTGTACTTACTAACTTTGCGACCTCGGGCAGCTATGTTACCATGGAGGAATCACACAAGATTTGACTTTATAGGCTAGAACTGAAGTCGCGCCAACTGTTTAACTCAAAATACAGTCAAGAAAGTAGCTCTGAAGCCGAGAAACGGGATCGACCATAAGCACTACCGTGAAATTACGTACAATTTTCAAATTTCTTGTACTTGCTAATTTTGCGGCCTCGGGCAGCTATGTTACCATGGAGGAACCACACAAGATTTGACTTTATAGGCTAGAACTGTAGTCGCGCCAACTGCTTAACTCAAAATACAGTCAAGAAAATAGCTCTGAAGCCGAGAAACGGGATCGACCATAAGCACTACCGTGAAATTACGTACAATTTTCAAATTTCTTGTACTTGCTAATTTTGCGACCTCGGGCAGCTATGTTACCATGGAGGAATCACACAAGATTTGACTTTATAGGCTAGAACTGAAGTCGCGCCAACTGTTTAACTCAAAATACAATCAAGAAAGTAGCTCTGAAGCCGAGAAACAGGATCGGCCATAGCACTACTGTGCAATTACGTACAATTTTCAAATTTCTTGTACTAGCTAACTTTGCGACCTCGGGCAGCTATGTTACCATGGAGGAACCACACAAGATTTGACTTTATAGGCTAGAACTGAAGTCGCGCCAACTGCTTAACTCAAATTACAGTCAAGAAAGTAGCTCTGAAGCCGAGAAACGGGATCGACCATAAGCACTTCCGTGCAATTACGTACAATTTTCAAATTTCTTGTACTTGCTAACTTTGCGACCTCGGGCAGCTATGTTACCATGGAGGAATCACACAAGATTTGACTTTATAGGCTAGAACTGAAGTCGCGCCAACTGCTTAACTCAAAATACAGTCAAGAAAGTAGCTCTGAAGCCGAGAAACGGGATCGACCCTAAGCACTACCGTGAAATTACGTACAATTTTCAAATTTCTTGTACTAGCTAACTTTGCGACCTCGGGCAGCTATGTTACCATGGAGGAACCACACAAGATTTGACTTTATAGGCTAGAACTGAAGTCGCGCCAACTGTTTAACTCAAAATACAATCAAGAAAGTAGCTCTGAAGCCGAGAAACAGGATCGGCCATAGCACTACTGTGCAATTACGTACAATTTTCAAATTTCTTGTACTAGCTAACTTTGCGACCTCGGGCAGCTATGTTACCATGGAGGAACCACACAAGATTTGACTTTATAGGCTAGAACTGAAGTCGCGCCAACTGCTTAACTCAAATTACAGTCAAGAAAGTAGCTCTGAAGCCGAGAAACAGGATCGGCCATAGCACTACTGTGCAATTACGTACAATTTTCAAATTTCTTGTAATTGCTAACTTTGCGACCTCGGGCAGCTATGTTACCATGGGGGAACCACACAAGATTTGACTTTATAGGCTAGATCTGAAGTCGCGCCAACTGCTTAAATCAAAATATGGTCAAGAAAGTAGCTCTGAAGCCGAGAAACGGGATCGACCGTAAGCACTACCGTGAAATTAGGTACAATTTTCAAATTTTTTGTACTTGCTAACTTTGCGACCTCGGGCAGCTATGTTACCATGGAGGAATCACACAAGATTTGACTTTATAGGCTAGAACTCAAGTCGCGCCAACTGCTTAACTGAAAATATAGTCAAGAAAGTAGCTCTGAAGCCGAGAAACGGGATCGACCATAAGCACTACCGTGAAATTACGTACAATTTTCAAATTTCTTGTACTTGCTAACTTTGCGACCTCGGGCAGCTACGTTACCATGGAGGAACCACACAACATTTGACTTTATAGGCTAGAACTGAAGTCGCGCCAACTGCTTAACTCAAAATACAGTCAAGAAAGTAGCTCTGAAGCCGAGAAACGGGATCGACCCTAAGCACTACCGTGAAATTACGTACAATTTTCAAATTTCTTGTACTTACTAACTTTGCGACCTCGGGCAGCTATGTTACCATATAGGAATCACACAAGATTTGACTTTATAGGCTAGAACTGAAGTCGCGCCAACTGCTTAACTCAAAATACAGTCAAGAAAGTAGCTCTGAAGCCGAGAAACGGGGATCGACCATAAGCACTACCGTGCAATTACGTACAATTTTCAAATTTCTTGTACTTGCTAACTTTGCGAATTCGGGCAGCTATGTTACCATGGAGGAATCACACAAGATTTGACTTTATAGGCTAGAACTGAAGTCGCGCCAACTGCTTAACTCAAAATACAGTCAGGAAAGTAGCTCTGAAACCGAGAATCGGGATCGACCATAAGCACTACCGTGCAATTACGTACAATTTTCAAATTTCTTGTACTTGCTAACTTTGCGAATTCGGGCAGCTATGTTACCATGGAGGAATCACACAAGATTTGACTTTATAGGCTAGAACTGAAGTCGCGCCAACTGCTTAACTCAAAATACAGTCAGGAAAGTAGCTCTGAAACCGAGAATCGGGATCGACCATAAGCACTTCCGTGAAATTACGTACAATTTTCAAATTTCTTGTACTTGCTAACTTTGCGACCTCGGGCAGCTATGTTACCATGGAAGAACCACACAAGATTTGACTTTGTAGGCTAGAACTGAAGTCGCGCCAACTGCTTAACTCAAAATACAGTCAGGCAAGTAGCTCTGAAACCGAGAATCGGGATCGACCATAAGCACTACCGTGAAATTACGTACAATTTTCAAATTTCTTGTACTTGCTAACTTTGCGGCCTCGGGCAGCTATGTTACCATAGATGAACCACACAAGATTTGACTTTATAGGCTAGAACTGAAGTCGCGCCAACTGCTTAACTCAAAATACAGTCAAGAAAGTAGCTCTGAAGCCGAGAAACGGGGATCGACCATAAGCACTACCGTGCAATTACGTACAATTTTCAAATTTCTTGTACTTGCTAACTTTGCGACTTCGGGCAGCTATGTTACCATGGAGGAATCACACAAGATTTGACTTTATAGGCTAGAACTGAAGTCGCGCCAACTGCTTAACTCAAAATACAGTCAAGAAAGTAGCTCTGAAACCGAGAAACAGGATCGGCCATAGCACTACTGTGCAATTACGTACAATTTTCAAATTTCTTGTACTTGCTAATTTTGCGACCTCGGGCAGCTATGTTACCATGGAGGAACCACACAAGATTTGACTTTATAGGCTAGAACTGAAGTCGCGCCAACTGCTTAAATCAAAATATGGTCAAGAAAGTAGCTCTGAAGCCGAGAAACTGGATCGACCGTAAGCACTACCGTGAAATTACGTACAATTTTCAAATTTCTTGTACTTGCTAACTTTGCGGCCTCGGGCAGCTATGTTACCATGGAGGAACCACACTAGTTTTGACTTTATAGGCTAGAACTGAAGTCGCGCCAACTGTTTAACTCAAAATACAGTCAAGAAAGTAGCTCTGAAGCCGAGAAAAGGCATCAACCATAAGCACTACCGTGAAATTACGTACAATTTTCAAATTTCTTGTACTTGCTAACTTTGCGGCCTCGGGCAGCTATGTTACCATGGAGGAACCACACAAGATTTGACTTTATAGGCTAGAACTGAAGTCGCGCCAACTCATTAACTCAAAATACAGTCAAGAAAGTAGCTCTAAAGCCGAGAAACGGGATCGACCATAAGCACCACCGTGAAATTACGTACAATTTTCAAATTTCTTGTACTTGCTAAATTTGCGACCTCGGGCAGCTACGTTGCCATGGAGGAACCACACAACATTTGACTTTATAGGCTAGAACTGAAGTCGCGCCAACTGCTTAACTCAAAATACAGTCAAGAAAGTAGCCCTGAAGCTGAGAAACAGGATCGACCATAAGCACTACTGTGCAATTACGTACAATTTTCAAATTTCTTGTACTTGCTAAATTTGCGACCTCCGGCAGCTACGTTACCATGGAGGAACCACACAACATTTGACTTTATAGGCTAGAACTGTAGTCGCGCCAACTGCTTAACTCAAAATACAGTCAAGAAAGTAGCTCTGAAGCCGAGAAACGGGATCGACCATAAGCACTACCGTGAAATTACGTACAATTTTCAAATTTCTTGTACTTGCTAACTTTGCGACCTCGGGCAGCTATGTTACCAGGGAGGAATCACACAAGATTTGACTTTATAGGCTAGAACTGAAGTCGCGCCAACTGTTTAACTCAAAATACAATCAAGAAAGTAGCTCTGAAGCCGAGCAACAGGATCGGCCATAGCACTACTGTGCAATTA
This sequence comes from Merodon equestris, assembly GCA_958301585.1. Classification (NCBI taxonomy): domain Eukaryota; kingdom Metazoa; phylum Arthropoda; class Insecta; order Diptera; family Syrphidae; genus Merodon; species Merodon equestris. The sequence continues at coordinate 50,731,390 of OY284416.1, forward strand.
CGTACAATTTTCAAATTTTTTGTACTTGCTAACTTTGCGACCTCGGGCAGCTATGTTACCATGGAGGAACCACACAACATTTGACTTTATAGGCTGGAACTGAAGTCGCGCCAACTGCTTAACTCAAAATACAGTCAAGAAAGTAGCCCTGAAGCTGAGAAACAGGATCGACCATAAGCACTACTGTGCAATTACGTACAATTTTCAAATTTCTTGTACTTGCTAAATTTGCGACCTCGGGCAGCTACGTTACCATGGAGGAACCACACAACATTTGACTTTATAGGCTAGGACTATAGTCGCGCCAACTGCTTAACTGAAAATACAGTCAAAAAAGTAGCTCTGAAGCCGAGAAACGGCATCGACCATAAGCACTACCCTGAAATTACGTACAATTTTCAAATTTCTGGTACTTGCTAACTTTGCGACCTCGGGCAGCTATGTTACCATGGAGGAACCACACAACATTTGACTTTATAGGCTAGAACTGAAGTCGCGCCAACTGTTTAACTCAAAATACAGTCAAGAAAGTAGCTCTGAAGCCGAGAAACGGGATCGACCATAAGCACCACCGTGCAATTACGTACAATTTTCAAATTTCTTGTACTTGCTAACTTTGCGACCTCGGGCAGCTATGTTACCATGGAGGAACCACACAACATTTGACTTTATAGGCTAGAACTGAAGTCGCGCCAACTGCTTAACTCAAAATACAGTCAAGAAAGTAGCTCTGAAGCCGAGAAACGGGATCGACCATAAGCACTACCGTGAAATTACGTACAATTTTCAAATTTCTTGTACTTGCTAACTTTGCGACCTCGGGCAGCTACGTTACCATGGAGGAACCACACAACATTTGACTTTATAGGATAGAACTGAAGTCGCGCCAACTGCTTAACTCAAAATACAGTCAAGAAAGTAGCTCTGAAGCCGAGAAACAGGATCGACCATAAGCACTTCCGTGCAATTACGTACTATTTTCAAATTTCTTGTACTTGCTAACTTTGCGACCTCGGGCAGCTATGTTACCATGGAGGAATCACACAAGATTTGACTTTGTAGGCTAGAACTGAAGTCGCGCCAACTGCTTAATTCAAAATACAGTCAAGAAAGTAGCTCTGAAGCCGAGAAACGGCATCGACCATAAGCACTACCCTGAAATTACGTACAATTTTCAAATTTCTTGTACTTGCTAACTTTGCGACCTCGGGCAGCTATGTTACCATGGAGGAACCACACAAGATTTGACTTTATAGGCTAGAACTGAAGTCGCGCCAACTGCTTAAATCAAAATATGGTCAAGAAAGTGGCTCTGAAGCCGAGAAACGGGATCGACCATAAGCACTACCGTGAAATTACCTACAATTTTCAAATTTCTTGTACTTGCTAACTTTGCGACCTCGGGCAGCTATGTTACCATGGAGGAACCACACAACATTTGACTTTATAGGCTAGAACTGAAGTCGCGCCAACTGTTTAACTCAAAATACAGTCAAGAAAGTAGCTCTGAAGCCGAGTAAAGGCATCAACCATAAGCACTACCGTAAAATTACGTACAATTTTCAAATTTCTTGTACTTGCTAACTTTGCGGCCTCGGGCAGCTATGTTACCATGGAGGAACCACACAAGATTTGACTTTATAGGCTAGAATTGAAGTCGCGCCAACTCATTAACTCAAAATACAGTCAAGAAAGTAGCCCTGAAGCTGAGAAACAGGATCGACCATAAGCACTACTGTGCAATTACGTACAATTTTCAAATTTCTGGTACTTGCTAAATTTGCGACCTCGGGCAGCTACGTTACCATGGAGGAACCACACAACATTTGACTTTGTAGGTTAGAACTGTAGTCGCGCCAACTGCTTAACTCAAAATACAGTCAAGAAAGTAGCTCTGAAGCCGAGAAACGGGATCGACCATAGGCACTACCGTGAAATTACGTACAATTTTCAAATTTCTTGTACTTGCTAAATTTGCGACCTCGGGCAGCTACGTTACCATGGAGGAACCACACAACATTTGACTTTATAGGCTAGAACTGAAGTCGCGCCAACTGATTAACTCAAAATACAGTCAAGAAAGTAGCTCTGAAGCCGAGAAACGGGATCGACCATAAGCACTACCGTGAAATTACGTACAATTTTCAAATTTCTTGTACTTGCTAACTTTGCGACCTCGGGCAGCTACGTTACCATGGAGGAACCACACAACATTTAACTTTATAGGCTAGAACTGAAGTCGCGCCAACTGCTTAACTCAAAATACAGTCAAGAAAGTAGCTCTGAAGCCGAGAAACAGGATCGGCCATAGCACTACTGTGCAATTACGTACAATTTTCAAATTTCTTGTAATTGCTAACTTTGCGACCTCGGGCAGCTATGTTACCATGGAGGAACCACACAATATTTGACTTTATAGGCTGGAACTGAAGTCGCGCCAACTGCTTAAATCAAAATATGGTCAAGAAAGTAGCTCTGAAGCCGAGAAACGGGATCGACCGTAAGCACTACCGTGAAATTACGTACAATTTTCAAATTTCTTGTACTTGCTAACTTTGCGGCCTCGGGCAGCTATGTTACCATGGAGGAACCACACAAGATTTGACTTTATAGGCTAGAACTGAAGTCGCGCCAACTGCTTAACTCAAAATACAGTCAAGAAAGTAGCTCTGAAGCCGAGAAACGGGATCGACCATAAGCACCACCGTGCAATTACGTACAATTTTCAAATTTCTTGTACTTGCTAACTTTGCGACCTCGGGCAGCTATGTTACCATGGAGGAACCACACAACATTTGACTTTATAGGCTAGAACTGAAGTCGCGACAACTGTTTAACTCAAAATACAGTCAAGAAAGTAGCTCTGAAGCCGAGAAACGGGATCGACCATAAGCACTACCGTGAAATTACGTACAATTTTCAAATTTCTTGTACTTGCTAACTTTGCGGCCTCGGGCAGCTATGTTACCATGGAGGAACCACACAAGATTTGACTTTATAGGCTAGAACTGAAGTCGCGCCAACTGCTTAACTCAAAATACAGTCAAGAAAGTAGCTCTGAAGCCGAGAAACGGGATCGACCATAAGCACCACCGTGCAATTACGTACAATTTTCAAATTTCTTGTACTTGCTAACTTTGCGACCTCGGGCAGCTATGTTACCATGGAGGAACCACACAACATTTGACTTTATAGGCTAGAACTGAAGTCGCGCCAACTGTTTAACTCAAAATACAGTCAAGAAAGTAGCTCTGAAGCCGAGAAACGGGATCGACCATAAGCACTTCCGTGCAATTACGTACAATTTTCAAATTTCTTGTACTTGCTAACTTTGCGACCTCGGGCAGCTATGTTACCATGGAGGAACCATACAACATTTGACTTTATAGGCTAGAACTGAAGTCGCGCCAACTGATTAACTCAAAATACAGTCAAGAAAGTAGCTCTGAAGCCGAGAAACGGGATCGACCATAAGCACTACCGTGAAATTACGTACAATTTTCAAATTTCTTGTACTTGCTAACTTTGCGACCTCGGGCAGCTACGTTACCATGGAGGAACCACACAACATTTAACTTTATAGGCTAGAACTGAAGTCGCGCCAACTGTTTAACTCAAAATACAGTCAAGAAAGTAGCTCTGAAGCCGAGAAACAGGATCGGCCATAGCACTACTGTGCAATTACGTACAATTTTCAAATTTCTTGTAATTGCTAACTTTGCGACCTCGGGCAGCTATGTTACCATGGAGGAACCACACAAGATTTGACTTTATAGGCTAGAACTGAAGTCGCGCCAACTGCTTAAATCAAAATATGGTCAAGAAAGTAGCTCTGAAGCCGAGAAACGGGATCGACCGTAAGCACTACCGTGAAATTACGTACAATTTTCAAATTTCTTGTACTTGCTAACTTTGCGGCCTCGGGCAGCTATGTTACCATGGAGGAACCACACAAGATTTGACTTTATAGGCTAGAACTGAAGTCGCGCCAACTGCTTAACTCAAAATACAGTCAAGAAAGTAGCTCTAAAGCCGAGAAACGGGATCGACCATAAGCACCACCGTGAAATTACGTACAATTTTCAAATTTCTTGTACTTGCTAACTTTGCGACCTCGGGCAGCTACGTTACCATGGAGGAACCACACAACATTTGACTTTATAGGCTAGAACTGAAGTCGCGCCAACTGCTTAACTCAAAATACAGTCAAGAAAGTAGCCCTGAAGCTGAGAAACAGGATCGACCATAAGCACTACTGTGCAATTACGTACAATTTTCAAATTTCTTGTACTTGCTAAATTTGCGACCTCGGGCAGCTACGTTACCATGGAGGAACCACACAACATTTGACTTTGTAGGTTAGAACTGTAGTCGCGCCAACTGCTTAACTCAAAATACAGTCAAGAAAGTAGCTCTGAAGCCGAGAAACGGGATCGACCATAAGCACTTCCGTGCAATTACGTACAATTTTCAAATTTCTTGTACTTGCTAACTTTGCGACCTCGGGCAGCTATGTTACCATGGAGGAACCACACAACATTTGACTTTATAGGCTAGAACTGAAGTCGCGCCAACTGTTTAACTCAAAATACAGTCAAGAAAGTAGCTCTGAAGCCGAGAAACGGGATCGACCATAAGCACTTCCGTGCAATTACGTACAATTTTCAAATTTCTTGTACTTGCTAACTTTGCGACCTCGGGCAGCTATGTTACCATGGAGGAACCATACAACATTTGACTTTATAGGCTAGAACTGAAGTCGCGCCAACTGATTAACTCAAAATACAGTCAAGAAAGTAGCTCTGAAGCCGAGAAACGGGATCGACCATAAGCACTACCGTGAAATTACGTACAATTTTCAAATTTCTTGTACTTGCTAACTTTGCGACCTCGGGCAGCTACGTTACCATGGAGGAACCACACAACATTTAACTTTATAGGCTAGAACTGAAGTCGCGCCAACTGTTTAACTCAAAATACAGTCAAGAAAGTAGCTCTGAAGCCGAGTAAAGGCATCAACCATAAGCACTACCGTAAAATTACGTACAATTTTCAAATTTCTTGTACTTGCTAACTTTGCGGCCTCGGGCAGCTATGTTACCATGGAGGAACCACACAAGATTTGACTTTATAGGCTAGAATTGAAGTCGCGCCAACTCATTAACTCAAAATACAGTCAAGAAAGTAGCCCTGAAGCTGAGAAACAGGATCGACCATAAGCACTACTGTGCAATTACGTACAATTTTCAAATTTCTTGTACTTGCTAAATTTGCGACCTCGGGCAGCTACGTTACCATGGAGGAACCACACAACATTTGACTTTGTAGGTTAGAACTGTAGTCGCGCCAACTGCTTAACTCAAAATACAGTCAAGAAAGTAGCTCTGAAGCCGAGAAACGGGATCGACCATAGGCACTACCGTGAAATTACGTACAATTTTCAAATTTCTTGTACTTGCTAAATTTGCGACCTCGGGCAGCTACGTTACCATGGAGGAACCACACAACATTTGACTTTATAGGCTAGAACTGAAGTCGCGCCAACTGATTAACTCAAAATACAGTCAAGAAAGTAGCTCTGAAGCCGAGAAACGGGATCGACCATAAGCACTACCGTGAAATTACGTACAATTTTCAAATTTCTTGTACTTGCTAACTTTGCGACCTCGGGCAGCTACGTTACCATGGAGGAACCACACAACATTTAACTTTATAGGCTAGAACTGAAGTCGCGCCAACTGCTTAACTCAAAATACAGTCAAGAAAGTAGCTCTGAAGCCGAGAAACAGGATCGGCCATAGCACTACTGTGCAATTACGTACAATTTTCAAATTTCTTGTAATTGCTAACTTTGCGACCTCGGGCAGCTATGTTACCATGGAGGAACCACACAATATTTGACTTTATAGGCTGGAACTGAAGTCGCGCCAACTGCTTAAATCAAAATATGGTCAAGAAAGTAGCTCTGAAGCCGAGAAACGGGATCGACCGTAAGCACTACCGTGAAATTACGTACAATTTTCAAATTTCTTGTACTTGCTAACTTTGCGGCCTCGGGCAGCTATGTTACCATGGAGGAACCACACAAGATTTGACTTTATAGGCTAGAACTGAAGTCGCGCCAACTGCTTAACTCAAAATACAGTCAAGAAAGTAGCTCTGAAGCCGAGAAACGGGATCGACCATAAGCACCACCGTGCAATTACGTACAATTTTCAAATTTCTTGTACTTGCTAACTTTGCGACCTCGGGCAGCTATGTTACCATGGAGGAACCACACAACATTTGACTTTATAGGCTAGAACTGAAGTCGCGACAACTGTTTAACTCAAAATACAGTCAAGAAAGTAGCTCTGAAGCCGAGAAACGGGATCGACCATAAGCACTACCGTGAAATTACGTACAATTTTCAAATTTCTTGTACTTGCTAACTTTGCGGCCTCGGGCAGCTATGTTACCATGGAGGAACCACACAAGATTTGACTTTATAGGCTAGAACTGAAGTCGCGCCAACTGCTTAACTCAAAATACAGTCAAGAAAGTAGCTCTGAAGCCGAGAAACGGGATCGACCATAAGCACCACCGTGCAATTACGTACAATTTTCAAATTTCTTGTACTTGCTAACTTTGCGACCTCGGGCAGCTATGTTACCATGGAGGAACCACACAACATTTGACTTTATAGGCTAGAACTGAAGTCGCGCCAACTGTTTAACTCAAAATACAGTCAAGAAAGTATCTCTGAAGCCGAGAAACGGGATCGACCATAAGCACTTCCGTGCAATTACGTACAATTTTCAAATTTCTTGTACTTGCTAACTTTGCGACCTCGGGCAGCTATGTTACCATGGAGGAACCATACAACATTTGACTTTATAGGCTAGAACTGAAGTCGCGCCAACTGATTAACTCAAAATACAGTCAAGAAAGTAGCTCTGAAGCCGAGAAACGGGATCGACCATAAGCACTACCGTGAAATTACGTACAATTTTCAAATTTCTTGTACTTGCTAACTTTGCGACCTCGGGCAGCTACGTTACCATGGAGGAACCACACAACATTTAACTTTATAGGCTAGAACTGAAGTCGCGCCAACTGTTTAACTCAAAATACAGTCAAGAAAGTAGCTCTGAAGCCGAGAAACAGGATCGGCCATAGCACTACTGTGCAATTACGTACAATTTTCAAATTTCTTGTAATTGCTAACTTTGCGACCTCGGGCAGCTATGTTACCATGGAGGAACCACACAAGATTTGACTTTATAGGCTAGAACTGAAGTCGCGCCAACTGCTTAAATCAAAATATGGTCAAGAAAGTAGCTCTGAAGCCGAGAAACGGGATCGACCGTAAGCACTACCGTGAAATTACGTACAATTTTCAAATTTCTTGTACTTGCTAACTTTGCGGCCTCGGGCAGCTATGTTACCATGGAGGAACCACACAAGATTTGACTTTATAGGCTAGAACTGAAGTCGCGCCAACTGCTTAACTCAAAATACAGTCAAGAAAGTAGCTCTAAAGCCGAGAAACGGGATCGACCATAAGCACCACCGTGAAATTACGTACAATTTTCAAATTTCTTGTACTTGCTAATTTTGCGACCTCGGGCAGCTACGTTACCATGGAGGAACCACACAACATTTGACTTTAAAGGCTAGAACTGAAGTCGCGCCAACTGCTTAACTCAAAATACAGTCAAGAAAGTAGCCCTGAAGCTGAGAAACAGGATCGACCATAAGCACTACTGTGCAATTACGTACAATTTTCAAATTTCTTGTACTTGCTAAATTTGCGACCTCGGGCAGCTACGTTACCATGGAGGAACCACACAACATTTGACTTTGTAGGTTAGAACTGTAGTCGCGCCAACTGCTTAACTCAAAATACAGTCAAGAAAGTAGCTCTGAAGCCGAGAAACGGGATCGACCATAAGCACTTCCGTGCAATTACGTACAATTTTCAAATTTCTTGTACTTGCTAACTTTGCGACCTCGGGCAGCTATGTTACCATGGAGGAATCACACAAGATTTGACTTTATAGGCTAGAACTGAAGTCGCGCCAACTGCTTAACTCAAAATACAGTCAAGAAAGTAGCTCTGAAGCCGAGAAACGGGATCGACCATAAGCACTACCGTGAAATTACGTACTATTTTCAAATTTCTTGTACTTGCTAACTTTGCGACCTCGGGCAGCTATGTTACCATGGAGGAATCACACAAGATTTGACTTTGTAGGCTAGAACTGAAGTCGCGCCAACTGCTTAATTCAAAATACAGTCAAGAAAGTAGCTCTGAAGCCGAGAAACGGCATCGACCATAAGCACTACCCTGAAATTACGTACAATTTTCAAATTTCTTGTACTTGCTAATTTTGCGACCTCGGGCAGCTATGTTACCATGGAGGAACCACACAAGATTTGACTTTATAGGCTAGAACTGAAGTCGCGCCAACTGCTTAAATCAAAATATGGTCAAGAAAGTAGCTCTGAAGCCGAGAAACTGGATCGACCGTAAGCACTACCGTGAAATTACGTACAATTTTCAAATTTCTTGTACTTGCTAACTTTGCGGCCTCGGGCAGCTATGTTACCATGGAGGAACCACACTAGTTTTGACTTTATAGGCTAGAACTGAAGTCGCGCCAACTGTTTAACTCAAAATACAGTCAAGAAAGTAGCTCTGAAGCCGAGAAAAGGCATCAACCATAAGCACTACCGTGAAATTACGTACAATTTTCAAATTTCTTGTACTTGCTAACTTTGCGGCCTCGGGCAGCTATGTTACCATGGAGGAACCACACAAGATTTGACTTTATAGGCTAGAACTGAAGTCGCGCCAACTCATTAACTCAAAATACAGTCAAGAAAGTAGCTCTAAAGCCGAGAAACGGGATCGACCATAAGCACCACCGTGAAATTACGTACAATTTTCAAATTTCTTGTACTTGCTAAATTTGCGACCTCGGGCAGCTACGTTACCATGGAGGAACCACACAACATTTGACTTTATAGGCTAGAACTGAAGTCGCGCCAACTGCTTAACTCAAAATACAGTCAAGAAAGTAGCCCTGAAGCTGAGAAACAGGATCGACCATAAGCACTACTGTGCAATTACGTACAATTTTCAAATTTCTTGTACTTGCTAAATTTGCGACCTCGGGCAGCTATGTTACCAGGGAGGAATCACACAAGATTTGACTTTATAGGCTAGAACTGAAGTCGCGCCAACTGTTTAACTCAAAATACAATCAAGAAAGTAGCTCTGAAGCCGAGAAACAGGATCGGCCATAGCACTACTGTGCAATTACGTACAATTTTCAAATTTTTTGTACTTGCTAACTTTGCGACCTCGGGCAGCTATGTTACCATGGAGGAACCACACAACATTTGACTTTATAGGCTGGAACTGAAGTCGCGCCAACTGCTTAACTCAAAATACAGTCAAGAAAGTAGCCCTGAAGCTGAGAAACAGGATCGACCATAAGCACTACTGTGCAATTACGTACAATTTTCAAATTTCTTGTACTTGCTAAATTTGCGACCTCGGGCAGCTACGTTACCATGGAGGAACCACACAACATTTGACTTTATAGGCTAGGACTATAGTCGCGCCAACTGCTTAACTGAAAATATAGTCAAAAAAGTAGCTCTGAAGCCGAGAAACGGCATCGACCATAAGCACTACCCTGAAATTACGTACAATTTTCAAATTTCTGGTACTTGCTAACTTTGCGACCTCGGGCAGCTATGTTACCATGGAGGAACCACACAACATTTGACTTTATAGGCTAGAACTGAAGTCGCGCCAACTGTTTAACTCAAAATACAGTCAAGAAAGTAGCTCTGAAGCCGAGAAACGGGATCGACCATAAGCACCACCGTGCAATTACGTACAATTTTCAAATTTCTTGTACTTGCTAACTTTGCGACCTCGGGCAGCTATGTTACCATGGAGGAACCACACAACATTTGACTTTATAGGCTAGAACTGAAGTCGCGCTAACTGTTTAACTCAAAATACAGTCAAGAAAGTAGCTCTGAAGCCGAGAAACAGGATCGGCCATAGCACTACTGTGCAATTACCTACAATTTTCAAATTTCTTGTACTTGCTAATTTTGCGACCTCGGGCAGCTATGTTACCATGGAGGAACCACACAAGATTTGACTTTATAGGCTAGAACTGAAGTCGCGCCAACTGCTTAAATCAAAATATGGTCAAGAAAGTAGCTCTGAAGCCGAGAAACTGGATCGACCGTAAGCACTACCGTGAAATTACGTACAATTTTCAAATTTCTTGTACTTGCTAACTTTGCGGCCTCGGGCAGCTATGTTACCATGGAGGAACCACACTAGTTTTGACTTTATATCCTAGAACTGAAGTCGCGCCAACTGTTTAACTCAAAATACAGTCAAGAAAGTAGCTCTGAAGCCGAGAAACAGGATCGACCATAAGCACTTCCGTGCAATTACGTACAATTTTCAAATTTCTTGTACTTGCTAACTTTGCGACCTCGGGCAGCTATGTTACCATGGAGGAATCACACAAGATTTGACTTTGTAGGCTAGAACTGAAGTCGCGCCAACTGCTTAATTCAAAATACAGTCAAGAAAGTAGCTCTGAAGCCGAGAAACGGCATCGACCATAAGCACTACCCTGAAATTACGTACAATTTTCAAATTTCTTGTACTTGCTAACTTTGCGACCTCGGGCAGCTATGTTACCATGGAGGAACCACACAAGATTTGACTTTATAGGCTAGAACTGAAGTCGCGCCAACTGCTTAAATCAAAATATGGTCAAGAAAGTAGCTCTGAAGCCGAGAAACGGGATCGACCATAGGCACTACCGTGAAATTACCTACAATTTTCAAATTTCTTGTACTTGCTAACTTTGCCACCTCGGGCAGCTATGTTACCATGGAGGAACCACACAAGATTTGACTTTATAGGCTAGAATTGAAGTCGCGCCAACTCATTAACTCAAAATACAGTCAAGAAAGTAGCTCTAAAGCCGAGAAACGGGATCGACCATAAGCACCACCGTGAAATTACGTACAATTTTCAAATTTCTTGTACTTGCTAACTTTGCGACCTCGGGCAGCTACGTTACCATGGAGGAACCACACAACATTTGACTTTATAGGCTAGAACTGAAGTCGCGCCAACTGCTTAACTCAAAATACAGTCAAGAAAGTAGCCCTGAAGCTGAGAAACAGGATCGACCATAAGCACTACTGTGCAATTACGTACAATTTTCAAATTTCTTGTACTTGCTAAATTTGCGACCTCGGGCAGCTACGTTACCATGGAGGAACCACACAACATTTGACTTTGTAGGGTAGAACTGTAGTCGCGCCAACTGCTTAACTCAAAATACAGTCAAGAAAGTAGCTCTGAAGCCGAGAAACGGGATCGACCCTAAGCACTACCGTGAAATTACGTACAATTTTCAAATTTCTTGTACTTACTAACTTTGCGACCTCGGGCAGCTATGTTACCATGGAGGAATCACACAAGATTTGACTTTGTAGGCTAGAACTGAAGTCGCGCCAACTGCTTAATTCAAAATACAGTCAATAAAGTAGCTCTGAAGCCGAGAAACGGCATCGACCATAAGCACTACCCTGAAATTACGTACAATTTTCAAATTTCTTGTACTTGCTAACTTTGCGACCTCGGGCAGCTATGTTACCATGGAGGAACCACACAAGATTTGACTTTATAGGCTAGAACTGAAGTCGCGCCAACTGCTTAAATCAAAATATGGTCAAGAAAGTAGCTCTGAAGCCGAGAAACGGGATCGACCCTAAGCACTACCGTGAAATTACGTACAATTTTCCAATTTCTTGTACTTACTAACTTTGCGACCTCGGGCAGCTATGTTACCATGGAGGAATCACACAAGATTTGACTTTATAGGCTAGAACTGAAGTCGCGCCAACTGCTTAACTCAAAATACAGTCAAGAAAGTAGCTCTGAAGCCGAGAAACGGGATCGACCATAAGCACTACCGTGAAATTACGTACAATTTTCAAATTTCTTGTACTTGCTAACTTTGCGACCTCGGGCAGCTACGTTACCATGGAGGAACCACACAACATTTGACTTTATAGGCTAGGACTGAAGTCGGGCCAACTGTTTAACTCAAAATACAGTCAAGAAAGTAGCTCTGAAGCCGAGAAACAGGATCGGCCATAGCACTACTGTGCAATTACGTACAATTTTCAAATTTCTTGTAATTGCTAACTTTGCGACCTCGGGCAGCTATGTTACCATGGGGGAACCACACAAGATTTGACTTTATAGGCTAGAACTGAAGTCGCGCCAACTGCTTAAATCAAAATATGGTCAAGAAAGTAGCTCTGAAGCCGAGAAACGGGATCGACCATAAGCACTACTGTGCAATTACGTACGATTTTCAAATTTCTTGTACTTGCTAAATTTGCGACCTCGGGCAGCTACGTTACCATGGAGGAACCACACAACATTTGACTTTATAGGCTAGAACTGTAGTCGCGCCAACTGCTTAACTCAAAATACAATCAAGAAAGTAGCTCTGAAGCCGAGAAACGGGATCGACCATAAGCACTACCGTGAAATTACGTACAATTTTCAAATTTCTTGTACTTGCTAACTTTGCGACCTCGGGCAGCTATGTTACCAGGGAGGAATCACACAAGATTTGACTTTATAGGCTAGAACTGAAGTCGCGCCAACTGTTTAACTCAAAATACAGTCAAGAAAGTAGCTCTGAAGCCGAGAAACAGGATCGACCATAAGCACTTCCGTGCAATTACGTACAATTTTCAAATTTCTTGTACTTGCTAACTTTGCGACCTCGGGCAGCTATGTTACCATGGAGGAATCACACAAGATTTGACTTTGTAGGCTAGAACTGAAGTCGCGCCAACTGCTTAATTCAAAATACAGTCAAGAAAGTAGCTCTGAAGCCGAGAAACGGCATCGACCATAACCACTACCCTGAAATTACGTACAATTTTCAAATTTCTTGTACTTGCTAACTTTGCGACCTCGGGCAGCTATGTTACCATGGAGGAACCACACAAGATTTGACTTTATAGGCTAGAACTGAAGTCGCGCCACCTGCTTAAATCAAAATATGGTCAAGAAAGTAGCTCTGAAGCCGAGAAACGGGATTGACCATAAGCACTACCGTGAAATTACCTACAATTTTCAAATTTCTTGTACTTGCTAACTTTGCCACCTCGGGCAGCTATGTTACCATGGAGGAACCACACAACATTTGACTTTATAGGCTAGAACTGAAGTCGCGCCAACTGTTTAACTCAAAATACAGTCAAGAAAGTAGCTCTGAAGCCGAGAAAAGGCATCAACCATAAGCACCACCGTGAAATTACGTACAATTTTCAAATTTCTTGTACTTGCTAACTTTGCGGCCTCGGGCAGCTATGTTACCATGGAGGAACCACACAAGATTTGACTTTATAGGCTAGAATTGAAGTCGCGCCAACTCATTAACTCAAAATACAGTCAAGAAAGTAGCTCTAAAGCCGAGAAACGGGATCGACCATAAGCACCACCGTGAAATTACGTACAATTTTCAAATTTCTTGTACTTGCTAACTTTGCGACCTCGGGCAGCTACGATACCATGGAGGAACCACACAACATTTGACTTTATAGGCTAGAACTGAAGTCGCGCCAACTGATTAACTCAAAATACAGTCAAGAAAGTAGCTCTGAAGTCGAGAAACGGGATCGACCATAAGCACTACCGTGAAATTACGTACAATTTTCAAATTTCTTGTACTTGCTAACTTTCCGACCTCGGGCAGCTATGTTACCATGGAGGAACCACACAAGATTTGACTTTATATACTAGAACTGAAGTCGCGCCAACTGCTTAAATCAAAATATGGTCAAGAAAGTAGCTCTGAAGCCGAGAAACGGGATCGACCGTAAGCACTACCGTGAAATTACGTACAATTTTCAAATTTCTTGTACTTGCTAACTTTGCGGCCTCGGGCAGCTATGTTACCATGGAGGAACCACACAACATTTGACTTTATAGGCTAGAACTGAAGTCGCGCCAACTGCTTAACTCAAAATACAGTCAAGAAAGTAGCTCTGAAGCCGAGAAACGGGATCGACCATAAGCACCACCGTGCAATTACGTACAATTTTCAAATTTCTTGTACTTGCTAACTTTGCGACCTCGGGCAGCTATGTTACCATGGAGGAACCACACAACATTTGACTTTATAGGCTAGAACTGAAGTCGCGCCAACTGTTTAACTCAAAATACAGTCAAGAAAGTAGCTCTGAAGCCGAGAAAAGGCATCAACCATAAGCACTACCGTGAAATTACGTACAATTTTCAAATTTCTTGCACTTGCTAACTTTGCGGCCTCGGGCAGCTATGTTACCATGGAGGAACCACACAAGATTTGACTTTATAGGCTAGAATTGAAGTCGCGCCAACTCATTAACTCAAAATACAGTCAAGAAAGTAGCTCTAAAGCCGAGAAACGGGATCGACCATAAGCACCACCGTGAAATTACGTACAATTTTCAAATTTCTTGTACTTGCTAACTTTGCGACCTCGGGCAGCTACGATACCATGGAGGAACCACACAACATTTGACTTTATAGGCTAGAACTGAAGTCGCGCCAACTGATTAACTCAAAATACAGTCAAGAAAGTAGCTCTGAAGCCGAGAAACGGGATCGACCATAAGCACTACCGTGAAATTACGTACAATTTTCAAATTTCTTGTACTTGCTAACTTTCCGACCTCGGGCAGCTATGTTACCATGGAGGAACCACACAAGATTTGACTTTATAGGCTAGAACTGAAGTCGCGCCAACTGCTTAAATCAAAATATGGTCAAGAAAGTAGCTCTGAAGCCGAGAAACGGGATCGACCGTAAGCACTACCGTGAAATTACGTACAATTTTCAAATTTCTTGTACTTGCTAACTTTGCGGCCTCGGGCAGCTATGTTACCATGGAGGAACCACACAAGATTTGACTTTATAGGCTAGAACTGAAGTCGCGCCAACTGCTTAACTCAAAATACAGTCAAGAAAGTAGCTCTGAAGCCGAGAAACGGGATCGACCATAAGCACCACCGTGCAATTACGTACAATTTTCAAATTTCTTGTACTTGCTAACTTTGCGACCTCGGGCAGCTATGTTACCATGGAGGAACCACACAACATTTGACTTTATAGGCTAGAACTGAAGTCGCGCCAACTGTTTAACTCAAAATACAGTCAAGAAAGTAGCTCTGAAGCCGAGAAACGGGATCGACCATAAGCACTTCCGTGCAATTACGTACAATTTTCAAATTTCTTGTACTTGCTAACTTTGCGACCTCGGGCAGCTATGTTACCATGGAGGAATCACACAAGATTTGACTTTATAGGCTAGAACTGAAGCCGGGCCAACTGCTTAACTCAAAATACAGTCAAGAAAGTAGCTCTGAAGCCGAGAAACGGGATCGACCATAAGCACTACCGTGAAATTACGTACAATTTTCAAATTTCTTGTACTTGCTAACTTTGCGACCTCGGGCAGCTACGTTACCATGGAGGAACCACACAACATTTGTCTTTATAGGCTAGAACTGAAGTCGCGCCAACTGCTTAACTCAAAATACAGTCAAGAAAGTAGCTCTGAAGCCGAGAAACAGGATCGACCATAAGCACTTCCGTGCAATTACGTACAATTTTCAAATTTCTTGTACTTGCTAACTTTGCGACCTCGGGGAGCTATGTTACCATGGAGGACTCACACAAGATTTGACTTTGTAGGCTAGAACTGAAGTCGCGCCAACTGCTTAATTCAAAATACAGTCAAGAAAGTAGCTCTGAAGCCGAGAAACGGCATCGACCATAAGCACTACCCTGTAATTACGTACAATTTTCAAATTTCTTGTACTTGCTAACTTTGCGACCTCGGGCAGCTATGTTACCATGGAGGAACCACACAAGATTTGACTTTATAGGCTAGAACTGAAGTCGCGCCAACTGCTTAAATCAAAACATGGTCAAGAAAGTAGCTCTGAAGCCGAGAAACGGGATCGACCGTAAGCACTACCGTGAAATTACCTACAATTTTCAAATTTCTTGTACTTGCTAACTTTGCGACCTCGGGCAGCTACGTTACCATGGAGGAACCACACAACATTTGACTTAATAGGCTAGAACTGAAGTCGCGCTAACTGTTTAACTCAAAATACAGTCAAGAAAGTAGCTCTGAAGCCGAGAAACAGGATCGGCCATAGCACTACTGTGCAATTACGTACAATTTTCAAATTTCTTGTACTTGCTAATTTTGCGACCTCGGGCAGCTATGTTACCATGGAGGAACCACACAAGATTTGACTTTATAGGCTAGAACTGAAGTCGCGCCAACTGCTTAAATCAAAATATGGTCAAGAAAGTAGCTCTGAAGCCGAGAAACTGGATCGACCGTAAGCACTACCGTGAAATTACGTACAATTTTCAAATTTCTTGTACTTGCTAACTTTGCGGCCTCGGGCAGCTATGTTACCATGGAGGAACCACACTAGTTTTGACTTTATAGGCTAGAACTGAAGTCGCGCCAACTGTTTAACTCAAAATACAGTCAAGAAAGTAGCTCTGAAGCCGAGAAAAGGCATCAACCATAAGCACTACCGTGAAATTACGTACAATTTTCAAATTTCTTGTACTTGCTAACTTTGCGGCCTCGGGCAGCTATGTTACCATGGAGGAACCACACAAGATTTGACTTTATAGGCTAGAACTGAAGTCGCGCCAACTCATTAACTCAAAATACAGTCAAGAAAGTAGCTCTAAAGCCGAGAAACGGGATCGACCATAAGCACCACCGTGAAATTACGTACAATTTTCAAATTTCTTGTACTTGCTAAATTTGCGACCTCGGGCAGCTACGTTACCATGGAGGAACCACACAACATTTGACTTTATAGGCTAGAACTGAAGTCGCGCCGACTGCTTAACTCAAAATACAGTCAAGAAAGTAGCCCTGAAGCTGAGAAACAGGATCGACCATAAGCACTACTGTGCAATTACGTACAATTTTCAAATTTCTTGTACTTGCTAAATTTGCGACCTCGGGCAGCTACGTTACCATGGAGGAACCACACAACATTTGACTTTATAGGCTAGAACTGTAGTCGCGCCAACTGCTTAACTCAAAATACAGTCAAGAAAGTAGCTCTGCCCATGTAGAAAAATACCAGTGGTAATTTACCATAAAAATACCACTGGTACTTACCACTGGTATTTTCGAACAAAAACCATTGGTAACTCACCACTGGTTAGCACCACTGGTCACTGGTCAACCAGTGGTATGTAACCACTGGTTAGCACCACTGGTCACTGGTCAACCAGTGGTATGTAACCAATGGTTTTTGTTCGAAAATACCAGTGGTAAGTATTGTACCAGTGGTATTTTTTATGGTATAATCTACCGTTTGATGCAATCGGAACACTGAGGTACCGGATATCCTATACGAAATCACAAACAGTACATTAATCAGTTGAGAACGTAGACACACATCAACACACTCATTTTTCCAAAATAATAAGCATTTGTGAGAAAAATATAAAATCATTAAGTAATCTTACAAGTTGATACGAGTACTTACTTCTATTCTTGTAGATAACAAATTCACGATTAACACATTCGTCGTCAGAACTATCCATATGGCAAACTTCTGGTAGTTAATAATGGAATGAATACAGGACACAAATCCGGATGTGTTTCAAAATAATTAAAACAGAGACGAGTTAGATTTCGTGAAAAATTATACTAATTATAGATATGATCCTGGCAGAGAAAATTTATATGCTAAATATGGTAAAATTCAACTTCGAAGTACATTTCTACTTACGTTCTCTATACGCGTATCTCAAATTCATTCAGTGAATTTTCAGAATTTTCCAAAAAGACTACGCATGCATTTCATTTACGAGTGGAATGAAATAAATAAGCTGCAAAAACACGTGCTACGATCAATATAAAAACATAAATATAGCTTTCTGCTTTTATATAAATTCATATTCAACTTACTTTTGTTATTCAACTACGATTATAAAATGTAAATGTACAAATATGCAATTACAAAGACAAATGACTGGTTCCTTGTGGAAAAACAACAAACATGGCGAAACACTGTCCAATTTCACTGTACACAATACACTCGAAAAAGATTCCAAACAAAACGTATGAAGGCACTGAAACAACCCCGCTGTGTTCAAATTGAACATTTCTCTGAATGAAATGAATGTATCGCTAATTCCAGGATTTCGTAGTCGCCATCGCAAAGATATCAGCTGTTAATATTCAATGTGCAAAGAAATCTGTCAATCATATGATTCCCGCCAAAATGTCCAAAAAACAAATACATTTCGTAATTTCGTGTAATTATAAGAGAGAATTTTTCTCTAATTGAAGAAAAAAAGATGACAATAATGCAGCCTATTTATTAGTTTTGAAAAAATTTACAAAAAAGTCAATATTTTATATTGTAAAAATCATCACTCGTCCCATCCCAGTGGTATACATTCAATAAGTAGTAAAAACTAGTGGTTCACCAGCAGTTTGGTTGTACCAGTGGTAAAATTCACCACTGGTATAATGATATACAAGTGGTAAATATTTACCACAAGTAACAACCAGTGGTATATTTTGAACCAGTGGTGAGAACCCGTGGTACTACCACTGGTATCGTGCAATACCAGTGGTATGTGATTACCACTGGTAGTAACCACTGGTATACCAGTGGTTTACTAGTGGTAAATTTTTTTACCACTGGTATTTTTCTACATGGGTGAAGCCGAGAAACGGGATCGACCATAGCACTACTGTGCAATTACGTACAATTTTCAAATTTTTTGTACTTGCTAACTTTGCGACCTCGGGCAGCTATGTTACCATGGAGGAACCACACAACATTTGACTTTATAGGCTGGAACTGAAGTCGCGCCAACTGCTTAACTCAAAATACAGTCAAGAAAGTAGCCCTGAAGCTGAGAAACAGGATCGACCATAAGCACTACTGTGCAATTACGTACAATTTTCAAATTTCTTGTACTTGCTAAATTTGCGACCTCGGGCAGCTACGTTACCATGGAAGAACCACACAACATTTGACTTTATAGGCTAGGACTATAGTCGCGCCAACTGCTTAACTGAAAATACAGTCAAAAAAGTAGCTCTGAAGCCGAGAAACGGCATCGACCATAAGCACTACCCTGAAATTACGTACAATTTTCAAATTTCTTGTACTTGCTAACTTTGCGACCTCGGGCAGCTATGTTACCATGGAGGAACCACACAACATTTGACTTTATAGGCTAGAACTGAAGTCGCGCCAACTGTTTAACTCAAAATACAGTCAAGAAAGTAGCTCTGAAGCCGAGAAACGGGATCGACCATAAGCACCACCGTGCAATTACGTACAATTTTCAAATTTCTTGTACTTGCTAATTTTGCGACCCCGGGCAGCTATGTTACCATGGAGGAACCACACAACATTTGACTTTATAGGCTAGAACTGAAGTCGCGCCAACTGCTTAACTCAAAATACAGTCAAGAAAGTAGCTCTGAAGCCGAGAAACGGGATCGACCATAAGCACTACCGTGAAATTACGTACAATTTTCAAATTTCTTGTACTTGCTAACTTTGCGACCTCGGGCAGCTACGTCACCATGGAGGAACCACACACCATTTGACTTTGTAGGCTAGAACTGAAGTCGCGCCAACTGCTTAATTCAAAATACAGTCAAGAAAGTAGCTCTGAAGCCGAGAAACGGGATCGACCATAAGCACTACCGTGAAATTACGTACAATTTTCAAATTTCTTGTACTTGCTAACTTTGCGACCTCGGGCAGCTACGTCACCATGGAGGAACCACACACCATTTGACTTTGTAGGCTAGAACTGAAGTCGCGCCAACTGCTTAATTCAAAATACAGTCAAGAAAGTAGCTCTGAAGCCGAGAAACGGGATCGACCATAAGCACTACCGTGAAATTACCTACAATTTTCAAATTTCTTGTACTTGCTAACTTTGCGACCTCGGGCAGCTATGTTACCATGGAGGAACCACACAACATTTGACTTTATAGGCTAGAACTGAAGTCGCGCCAACTGTTTAACTCAAAATACAGTCAAGAAAGTAGCTCTGAAGCCGAGAAAAGGCATCAACCATAAGCACTACCGTGAAATTACGTACAATTTTCAAATTTCTTGTACTTGCTAACTTTGCGGCCTCGGGCAGCTATGTTACCATGGAGGAACCACACAAGAGCCGAGAAACGGGATCGACCATAAGCACCACCGTGAAATTACGTACAATTTTCAAATTTCTTGTACTTGCTAAATTTGCGACCTCGGGCAGCTACGTTACCATGGAGGAACCACACAACATTTGACTTTATAGGCTAGAACTGAAGTCGCGCCAACTGCTTAACTCAAAATACAGTCAAGAAAGTAGCCCTGAAGCTGAGAAACAGGATCGACCATAAGCACTACTGTGCAATTACGTACAATTTTCAAATTTCTTGTACTTGCTAAATTTGCGACCTCGGGCAGCTACGTTACCATGGAGGAACCACACAACATTTGACTTTATAGGCTAGAACTGTAGTCGCGCCAACTGCTTAACTCAAAATACAGTCAAGAAAGTAGCTCTGAAGCCGAGAAACGGGATCGACCATAGCACTACTGTGCAATTACGTACAATTTTCAAATTTTTTGTACTTGCTAACTTTGCGACCTCGGGCAGCTATGTTACCATGGAGGAACCACACAACATTTGACTTTATAGGCTGGAACTGAAGTCGCGCCAACTGCTTAACTCAAAATACAGTCAAGAAAGTAGCCCTGAAGCTGAGAAACAGGATCGACCATAAGCACTACTGTGCAATTACGTACAATTTTCAAATTTCTTGTACTTGCTAAATTTGCGACCTCGGGCAGCTACGTCACCATGGAGGAACCACACACCATTTGACTTTGTAGGCTAGAACTGAAGTCGCGCCAACTGCTTAATTCAAAATACAGTCAAGAAAGTAGCTCTGAAGCCGAGAAACGGGATCGACCATAAGCACTGAAATAACCGTGAAATTACCTACAATTTTCAAATTTCTTGTACTTGCTAACTTTGCGACCTCGGGCAGCTATGTTACCATGGAGGAACCACACAACATTTGACTTTATAGGCTAGAACTGAAGTCGCGCCAACTGTTTAACTCAAAATACAGTCAAGAAAGTAGCTCTGAAGCCGAGAAAAGGCATCAACCATAAGCACTACCGTGAAATTACGTACAATTTTCAAATTTCTTGTACTTGCTAACTTTGCGGCCTCGGGCAGCTATGTTACCATGGAGGAACCACACAAGATTTGACTTTATAGGCTAGAATTGAAGTCGCGCCAACTCATTTACTCAAAATACAGTCAAGAAAGTAGCTCTAAAGCCGAGAAACGGGATCGACCATAAGCACCACCGTGAAATTACGTACAATTTTCAAATTTCTTGTACTTGCTAACTTTGCGACCTCGGGCAGCTACGTTACCATGGAGGAACCACACAACATTTGACTTTATAGGCTAGAACTGAAGTCGCGCCAACTGCTTAACTCAAAATACAGTCAAGAAAGTAGCCCTGAAGCTGAGAAACAGGATCGACCATAAGCACTACTGTGCAATTACGTACAATTTTCAAATTTCTTGTACTTGCTAAATTTGCGACCTCGGGCAGCTACGTTACCATGGAGGAACCACACAACATTTGACTTTGTAGGTTAGAACTGTAGTCGCGCCAACTGCTTAACTCAAAATACAGTCAAGAAAGTAGCTCTGAAGCCGAGAAACGGGATCGACCATAAGCACTACCGTGAAATTACGTTCAATTTTCAAATTTCTTGTACTTGCTAAATTTGCGACCTCGGGCAGCTACGTTACCATGGAGGAACCACACAACATTTGACTTTATAGGCTAGAACTGAAGTCGCGCCAACTGATTAACTCAAAATACAGTCAAGAAAGTAGCTCTGAAGCCGAGAAACGGGATCGACCATAAGCACTACCGTGAAATTACGTACAATTTTCAAATTTCTTGTACTTGCTAAATTTGCGACCTCGGGCAGCTACGTCACCATGGAGGAACCACACACCATTTGACTTTGTAGGCTAGAACTGAAGTCGCGCCAACTGCTTAATTCAAAATACAGTCAAGAAAGTAGCTCTGAAGCCGAGAAACGGGATCGACCATAAGCACTGAAATAACCGTGAAATTACCTACAATTTTCAAATTTCTTGTACTTGCTAACTTTGCGACCTCGGGCAGCTATGTTACCATGGAGGAACCACACAACATTTGACTTTATAGGCTAGAACTGAAGTCGCGCCAACTGTTTAACTCAAAATACAGTCAAGAAAGTAGCTCTGAAGCCGAGAAAAGGCATCAACCATAAGCACTACCGTGAAATTACGTACAATTTTCAAATTTCTTGTACTTGCTAACTTTGCGGCCTCGGGCAGCTATGTTACCATGGAGGAACCACACAAGATTTGACTTTATAGGCTAGAATTGAAGTCGCGCCAACTCATTTACTCAAAATACAGTCAAGAAAGTAGCTCTAAAGCCGAGAAACGGGATCGACCATAAGCACCACCGTGAAATTACGTACAATTTTCAAATTTCTTGTACTTGCTAACTTTGCGACCTCGGGCAGCTACGTTACCATGGAGGAACCACACAAGATTTGACTTTATAGGCTAGAACTGAAGTCGCGCCAACTGCTTAACTCAAAATACAGTCAAGAAAGTAGCTCTGAAGCCGAGAAACAGGATCGGCCATAGCACTACTGTGCAATTACGTACAATTTTCAAATTTCTTGTACTTGCTAAATTTGCGACCTCGGGCAGCTATGTTACCATGGAGGAACCACACAAGATTTGACTTTATAGGCTAGAATTGAAGTCGCGCCAACTCATTTACTCAAAATACAGTCAAGAAAGTAGCTCTAAAGCCGAGAAACGGGATCGACCATAAGCACCACCGTGAAATTACGTACAATTTTCAAATTTCTTGTACTTGCTAACTTTGCGACCTCGGGCAGCTACGTTACCATGGAGGAACCACACAAGATTTGACTTTATAGGCTAGAACTGAAGTCGCGCCAACTGCTTAACTCAAAATACAGTCAAGAAAGTAGCTCTGAAGCCGAGAAACAGGATCGGCCATAGCACTACTGTGCAATTACGTACAATTTTCAAATTTCTTGTAATTGCTAACTTTGCGACCTCGGGCAGCTATGTTACCATGGAGGAACCACACAAGATTTGACTTTATAGGCTAGAACTGAAGTCGCGCCAACTGCTTAAATCAAAATATGGTCAAGAAAGTAGCTCTGAAGCCGAGAAACGGGATCGACCGTAAGCACTACCGTGAAATTACGTACAATTTTCAAATTTCTTGTACTTGCTAACTTTGCGGCCTCGGGCAGCTATGTTACCATGGAGGAACCACACAAGATTTGACTTTATAGGCTAGAACTGAAGTCGCGCCAACTGCTTAACTCAAAATACAGTCAAGAAAGTAGCTCTGAAGCCGAGAAACGGCATCGACCATAAGCACTACCCTGAAATTACGTACAATTTTCAAATTTCTTGTACTTGCTAACTTTGCGACCTCGGGCAGCTATGTTACCATGGAGGAACCACACAAGATTTGACTTTATAGGCTAGAACTGAAGTCGCGCCAACTGCTTAAATCAAAATATGGTCAAGAAAGTAGCTCTGAAGCCGAGAAACGGGATCGACCATAAGCACTACCGTGAAATTACGTACAATTTTCAAATTTCTTGTACTTGCTAACTTTGCGACCTCGGGCAGCTACGTTACCATGGAGGAACCACACAACATTTGACTTTATAGGCTAGAACTGAAGTCGCGCCAACTGCTTAACTCAAAATACAGTCAAGAAAGTAGCCCTGAAGCTGAGAAACAGGATCGACCATAAGCACTACTGTGCAATTACGTACAATTTTCAAATTTCTTGTACTTGCTAAATTTGCGACCTCGGGCAGCTACGTTACCATGGAGGAACCACACAACATTTGACTTTGTAGGTTAGAACTGTAGTCGCGCCAACTGCTTAACTCAAAATACAGTCAAGAAAGTAGCTCTGAAGCCGAGAAACGGGATCGACCATAAGCACTATGGTGAGTGAGTGAGTGTTGTGGGGTGCACATCTCATTTAGGTCTCTGTGATTATTGTTTATTTAAAATTTTTTTCAAAATGAATTGTTCCCACTGTTCGGAAAGAATTGAAAGACATTGTACCACGAAGATTTTATGTAGTGATTGCTCAAGTTTCTTACATTTGTCCTGTGCAAATTTAAGTCAAGAAGATCTCGATTTTATGATCTCTAGTGGTAAAACCTTTCGCTGCAACAAGTGTGACGTGCTTAGGCGCCGATCTATGCGCTTGACTGATTCGCTTATGAGCAACAACAACAAGCTTCATGAAGAAAAAAAAAAAAAAAAGTCCCCCTCAAACGGGCAAAACAATAACACCAAAAGTCATACATCTGCGGCGCTTCAAAATCCGCAAGCACCTGTCGAACACGAGCCTGAATATACTCTTCAAATGGTCTATTTGAAGCTTACCAAACTGGAAGAAACTAATAACAACTTCCTAGCTACTCTCGATGCACTAAGAAATGAAAATGCTGAGCTAAAAAAAAAGGTTGACATACTGGAGAGCAGACTCAATTGGCAACGACAACAAGAGCTTAGCAATTGCATCGAACTTGTTGGTTTGCCAAACGTCGACAACAACAATGCAATCAACAAAGTGCAGCAGACTGTGCGCGATGCTTTGTCAATTGACGTTCCCGCTGACTGTATTGAGAAATGCTACATAAAGAAAGTGCGAAACAAAGAAAACAACAACGGCGCTACCAACAAATCCATCATCTGTGTAAAGTTCACTGACCCGTCGATGAAGCGGTGCATCATGAATGCTAAGAGAAAGAAGAAATCCATTCAAATTTCTAGTGTGAAAGATGACAACGACGGCGATCAAAACAGAAGCAACAGCGTTAGAAGGAAAATCAGCGTTTACATCAATGATGCTTTTACTCCATACACTAGGGCTCTTTTCATGCAGACGAAAGAAGTAAGGAAGCGAAAAAATTATAAATTTGTATGGTACAATAACAATCAAATACTTATTAGAAAAGAGGAGGGTGGAAAGGTCATTTCTGTGAGATCATTTCATGATCTTGCTCTCATTTAAATCATTTAAATTTTAATTACTTTAACCCTTATGTGTGTGACGATGTACCCGGGTACCTTTTCAATTTTCAATGATCGATTTAACTATTCGATTCACTATCTATGTGCACGTGAGCCTATGAGAGCTCCTAACTTTATGTTTTGCGAATATTTTTATTAAATATAAGTTTGTGGACCGAATAGGAAGATCTCTGCTTACCAAAAAACTGTAAACACCTTAAACCGTGTGACAAGGTACCTGGGTACCTTCATATATCAGCAACGTATTTACTAACCTATGGCAAAGAATTTCGTCTGAATATCAGAAGAACAAAATACAAATATAACTCTGTTTTTGTTTTTATTTTTTATTCAAAAACAATTTTTCATTCAGATCCTTGAAAACAGGTGTCGCATGTTGCCTCGGTTACTCAATGTTGGTACAGGCTTTTCTTGTTTTCCTCTGCTTTTGTTTTATAATTCTACACATAAAGCAATTCCAAACGACAGCAATGCGACCACTTGCGTCTCGTTTGCGTGAGCTTGAAGCCCCAGCCAATGCAAGGGGAAGCGTGTTTTGTCCCAGTATGTCCTGTATTACTGAACGAATGTGTAGTTTTGATGTTATAAATTGATTTTTAGCTTGACCTACTATATTTTCTTGACAGAGTTGAAGGCTTAGCTTCTTCTAAAACTTCCTTCTCCTGTCAGTGGTGGAAAATATAGGTGGTGCATGTAAATAATATAAGAAGCTAAGGCTGCTAAACCAACCATATTATAAAACAGAACCAAAGGCCATCTGTTTGCCTTTCGGTTTGTGGTGTATTCCCCAGCAACTTATCCATATTAACGACGCCACCTTTGGTTTTGTTATAGTAGGATATAATTTCGGGTTTCGTAGTTTCGGTATATTGAACACAAGAAAAAGTGTGCATTGTTGCAAGCATTACAACTGCTCTCATCTTCTGGGGGACATAAGAGCAGATTGTCGGTCCTTTGTGGAACCCCAAATTGGTGGAATACTCTGGTCTATCGGTAAACGTTTATTTTTTCTTAAAGTTCCCACAAGCTAGTCAGTACGTGAGCCAGTTGCATTGAAGTGAAAGTGTTGTTAGTTGTCACATTCCTCCCAGAGTTTTTGTATTTGCCGACAAGGTCGAAAACTATTGTTGGGCGAGTAATATCGTTATCAAATCTTATAAAGCGCAAAAACATTCTAAATTTGTCCAGCGGCATTGATGCGCGAATCAGCGGGAAATGGTCCGGTTTCCATAATTCTGTCAAGTGTTCTCTATTTGACTTATAAACTCCACAACAAATAAATTAAAATTCCAAGAAAAGCGTCGAATTCCTGCTCAGTAAATCTTTTCAATATTTTTTTATTTGTCTTCCTGTAACTTGTTATATGCTTCTGTTACTTTTAAGCCTTTTCTAATCGTTTCTCACAAAATTATATCACAAATATTTTTAGATAAAATAGATAAAATACCTTTGAAAATTTCCTTTGCAGTAAATAATTTGCTGAAGTTAGCTGACCTCCCCCCCCCCCCCTTTCCGATATTGAGCTCTGGCCACGATGATCTTGTCGTGTAGCTGTCGTTTCTTGTAAGCCAAGACGAGTTGGCTTTTTTGATGATTGTGTCATTTATGATCCGGTATAATGCACTGATCGGTGATTGCAATGACGTGTCCGCTTCGCTGATGTCCAGTTCAGACCCTTGCCTGGCCAATTCGTCTGTTCTTTCGTTCCCTGCGATTGAGCTATGGCCCGGGACCCAGCAGAGTTTGACTTTGTGGTGTCTGATGGTCTTCAGTGAGTCGCGACATTTCATAACAGCCTTTGATCTCGTTATACAGAATTCTATTGACTTCAGTGCAGCCTGGCTGTCTACGAAGATAGTGATATCCTATGGTGGGATATCGGTTACCTGTAGGTGTTTGGCTGCTTTCTCCATTGACAGGATTTCTGTTTGAAAAACGCTGCACAGATCAGGGAGTCTGAATGATTCCTGTTTGTGGAGGTTATCAGAGTAGAACCCGGCCCCAGTGCCAGTGTCGTTGATTACGGCATTTGATAGCCACTCTTCTCTGTCGAGGAAAAGGGTAGGTATTCTGAGAGAGAAGTCATTTTGGGGGGAAATATAGTCGGTCGTAGCTGCGAGGCTACTAACACCATGTTTCTTTCCCAGGTCGTCTATTATTCTGAGTATGGCCGCATGTCCATAGTTGGCTTGCTTCCACAGAGAGGACTCCCTTAGTCTGAGAGCGCTCTTTGCAGCGCAGCCTTTTATGAATAGATCCAGGGGGAGGAGATGAAGAATCATGTCCAACCCTGCTTGCGTCGTCATTCTCATGGCACCCGTTGTACAAACAGCGGCTGACCACTTTGTTATGATCTTTGTGTCTTTCTCCATAAAGAATTTGAGGATTTTGTTAACTGTAAGAAGCCACAGTAGGGGAGAGTGAACTCCCCCCTGTGGTGTGCCTCTAGTTGTCACTTTCCTTATAGAGCTGTGTCCAATGTTCTTCAACATATTTTCAATCCAGATTACAATGGATTTATCTACTTTTATGTCCTCTAGAGCTGTTATTATGGCCTCTGTATTTACATTGTCGAAGGCCCCCTCTATGTCGAGGAAGGCTGCCATTGTAAACTCCTTTAGGTTCAGCGAGCCCTCAACAAGAAAACATGAAACCAAGCGTTAGTTATGTGAAGGTACCCGGGTACCTTGTCACACGGATTCAGGTGTTATTTTCTTCACGCACATAAGGGTTAAATATATGAACTTAAACATAAATAACCAGAAGAATGACTTTTCCATCCTCAATGTAAGAAGCAAAAACCCTGATAATGTATTTACTAATAGCGCTTACTGTAATAATAAGATATTTGTTATACACCAAAATATTAGAAGCTTGAGAGAAAACTTTCCATCTCTTGTGGCACATATTGACTCATTCACTTGTATTCCCGATATTGTTTTTGTATCGGAAATCTGGATTTATGGGTTTGAGGTACATGACTATTATTTGCCTGGTTTTGTGTTCTTAGCAAATCCTAATGAAAATTATGCTGCAGGCGGAGTCGGTTGCTTTATTAAAGAATCTTATAAGATTAATGAAGTGAATTGTGTGGATTTCACAACAGCAGACATTTTGAAAGTTTCTGTTAGTATAAATCGTACAAATTATGTGTTTTTGTGTGTTTATAGATTGCATATGTTCAGCGTTGTAGCTTTTATTAAAGAATTCTCTTGTCTTTTGGATAACCTAAAATCAAATAATTTAATTATCCTAGGTGATTTTAATCTTAACCTATTAGAAAAGTCTGAAATAATCTCTAACTACGTAGCCCTATTAGCATCGCATGGACTAACCATCGTCATCAATGAACCTACTAGACTGGCCTCGAATACATGTTTGGATCACATTTATGCTCGATCTTCGCATTGTGATTTAATTTTTGAAAAGTGTATTCTGGATTTAAAAATATCAGATCATTCTATGACAGGACTGTTGCTAGAGACTTGCTCTAACATAAACAAAGCCCGCAATGTAAATGTTGTCCAGAAAAAGTCTAAAATCGATTTTGTAAAGCTTAAGCATCTTCTTTTTCATGAGCCTTGGGATAATGTGTACAAAGAGAACAATGCTTCTGCTTCTTATGATGTCTTTATTACATCTTTAAATAGACTTATACTTAACTGCTCCTACTCTTTGAGTCTAAAAAAAGGTGATAAAAGGCTAAAACCATGGATCTCAAGTTATCTAATTAAAAAAATTAAAAGGAAACATAAAATAAGAGTTAAATGTTCAAAAAACCCTTTAAATCTAAGATTGAAAAAAAGCTACAAAAAGATTTGTCGTGAGCTTAAGATTGAAATTCCTTCTTGTCGTGATAGCTATTATCGTAATAAATTCATTTCAGCAAAAGGCAATTTAAAATCGGAATGGAAACTGCTTAATAATATCTTGAACAAATCTTCCACTACCGCGAAACATTTTAATGTGAATAACCTTGAGTATTCTAGTAAATCTGACATTGCTAATGCCTTCAATGCATATTTTACATCTGTTGCAGATAGTGCAACATCACAATATATAGCAAAAACTTGCAATCATTGTACCAATGCGTTCATTCTCGCTGAGCATCGGCAGCATAATAGTTTTGCTTTCGAATCTATTAGTCCACTAGAAATTTTAAAGGCGATTGGGTCATTAAAAAACTCGCATGCGTGTGGTTTCGATGGCATTTCGAATGTGCTGCTGAAACGTATCGCTTGCTATGTGGTTGATGTTCTAGCCGTAATCTTTAACCGTAGTGTGATTACAGGCGATTTTCCAAATGCTCTCAAATGTGCTGACGTTGTGCCTTTATTTAAAAAAGGTTCTGCAGATGACATGAAAAACTATAGGCCTATTTCACTACTCCCTACTCTGAGCAAAGTCTTTGAAAAGGTCATCAAACTGAGGGTAGTGTCATATTTGCACAAAGTCAAGTTTTTCAGTCCAATACAATTTGGTTTTCAGAAGGACAAGTCAACTGAGGATGCTCTTCTTAAATTTTGTTCAAATATCTATTCCTCCCTTGATAATAAAAAGTTCACTGCTGGACTGTTTGTTGATATAACTAAGGCTTTCGATATGGTTAACCATTCTATTTTATTAGAAAAGATCGAAAGGGCCGGGTTTCGAGGATTCATGTTGGACTGGTTTACATCTTACCTATCAAATCGATCTCAAAGAGTAAAGTTTGATGGTATCAGAAGTGAGATCAAAATGTTTAATATAGGAGTTCCCCAGGGATCTGTACTGGGACCAATTTTGTTTCTAGTTTACATAAACTCACTGTTTGAACAGGATTTTAGGGGAAAAGTGACAGCCTTTGCGGATGATGTGGGTTACTCATACGCCTCCAACAGTTTGTTAGATTTAATATGCGACATTAATTTTGATCTCAGTCTCCTAAGAAGCTGGTTTTCTGAACACAGATTAGACATCAGCTCGAAAACTAAATTAATGCCTTTTAGTTTATCTACTACAACGTATTCTTTTCCGGAAGTTTATTTTCACGCTCCTGATTGTAATAGATTCGGATTGGAATGGTTCAATTGTGTCGTTTGCCCTCCGCGACAAACTTTTTGTTCCAAAACTAATTGCAGCGAGAAATGCTTTCTGATTGAAGCAGTAGACGAGTACAAATATCTTGGTCTTATAATTGACTCGAAGATGTCTTTTAGTAACCATATAGAGTCTTTAAAAAGATATTTATTTAATACGCTTCGTCATTTTTATTTTCTCAAAAAAGTATGTTCCAAGAAACTTTTAACAATTATTTATTACGGAATCCTACATTCTAAACTACAATATGGTATTGTGTGCTGGGGAGGTACATACACGAACAAGATCCAGCCCTTATTAATATTACAAAAAAGTGTATTAAGGAAAATATGCAATAAACGCCGTCTTCATCCTAGCCTTCCACTGTTTCGTGATTTAAGAATTCTTCCGGTTCGCCATTTATATTGTTACAAAACATTAAAGATTTTTTTTATGCGTTCTGGAAATCTCAACTACAGATTAATTTCAGACTACAATATACGTAGAAACTTTTCAAATGTTGTGAGTGTCCCCCAATTCCGTACAACCGCGTATCGCAATTTCTACGATATTTCATCCTGTCGTCTATTTAACAATCTTCCTCAATTGTTAAGATCTACTACAAACCCAAAAAAATTCCTAAAATGTGTAAAATTTTGGCTTCTCGATACAGACTTTGATAGTATAGAATCCATCCTATCTAATATTTTGGTGTAAATTAAGCTTTTCTCTTGACTTTTTCTTATTTCTTACTTTTGTTTTGGTTTTTTTTTCTCTTTTGTTTCTTTTTTTTTAACTTTGATTTTTTTTTAATCTTTTTTAAAAATCTCTTGCATTTATTATTTATTTATTCATTTATTTATTATTTTGCCCAATATTCTTTCCCTTTACCTTAATAGAGTCACCCCACTTATGAATTGTACTCCTTAAAATTTATAGCTCTATGAAGTGGCATTGAAACTATTTTAGTACTAATTGTATGAAAATAAAAATGTCACCTACTTATTTCATTATTGTTATTATCTTGATGAATTATTGTTACGTTATTATCCTACCTGTAAACAAAATGCATATGAAATAAAATATAAATACAATACAAAAAAAAAAAAAAAAAAAAAAAAAAAAAAAAAAAAAAAAAAGTAGCTCTGAAGCCGAGAAACGGGATCGACCATAAGCACTACCGTGAAATTACGTACAATTTTCAAATTTCTTGTACTTGCTAACTTTGCGACCTCGGGCAACTACGTTACCATGGAGGAACCACACAACATTTGACTTTATAGGCTAGGACTGAAGTCGGGCCAACTGTTTAACTCAAAATACAGTCAAGAAAGTAGCTCTGAAGCCGAGAAACAGGATCGGCCATAGCACTACTGTGCAATTACGTACAATTTTCAAATTTCTTGTAATTGCTAACTTTGCGACCTCGGGCAGCTATGTTACCATGGGGGAACCACACAAGATTTGACTTTATAGGCTAGAACTGAAGTCGCGCCAACTGCTTAAATCAAAATATGGTCAAGAAAGTAGCTCTGAAGCCGAGAAACGGGATCGACCGTAAGCACTACCGTGAAATTAGGTACAATTTTCAAATTTCTTGTACTTGCTAACTTTGCGACCTCGGGCAGCTATCTTACCATGGAGGAATCACACAAGATTTGACTTTATAGGCTAGAACTGAAGTCGCGCCAACTGTTTAACTCAAAATACAATCAAGAAAGTAGCTCTGAAGCCGAGAAACGGGATCGACCATAAGCACCACCGTGAAATTACGTACAATTTTCAAATTTCTTGTACTTGCTAACTTTGCGACCTCGGGCAGCTACGTTATCATGGAGGAACCACACAACATTTGACTTTATAGGCTAGAACTGAAGTCGCGCCAACTGCTTAACTCAAAATACAGTCAAGAAAGTAGCCCTGAAGCTGAGAAACAGGATCGACCATAAGCACTACTGTGCAATTACGTACAATTTTCAAATTTCTTATACTTGCTAAATTTGCGACCTCGGGCAGCTACGTTACCATGGAGGAACCACACAACATTTGACTTTATAGGCTAGAACTGAAGTCGCGCCAACTGCTTAACTCAAAATACAGTCAAGAAAGTAGCCCTGAAGCTGAGAAACAGGATCGACCATAAGCACTACTGTGCAATTACGTACAATTTTCAAATTTCTTGTACTTGCTAACTTTGCGACCTCGGGCAGCTATGTTACCATGGAGGAATCACACAAGATTTGACTTTATAGGCTAGAACTGAAGTCGCGCCAACTGTTTAACTCAAAATACAATCAAGAAAGTAGCTCTGAAGCCGAGAAACGGGATCGACCATAAGCACTTCCGTGCAATTACGTACAATTTTCAAATTTCTTGTACTTGCTAACTTTGCGGCCTCAGGCAGCTATGTTAGCATGGAGGAACCACACAAGATTTGACTTTATAGGCTAGAACTGAAGTCGCGCCAACTCATTAACTCAAAATACAGTCAAGAAAGTAGCTCTGAAGCCGAGAAACGGGATCGACCATAAGCACCACCGTGAAATTACGTACAATTTTCAAATTTCTTGTACTTGCTAACTTTGCGACCTCGGGCAGCTACGTTACCATGGAGGAACCACACAACATTTGACTTTATAGGCTAGAACTGAAGTCGCGCCAACTGCTTAACTCAAAATACAGTCAAGAAAGTAGCCCTGAAGCTGAGAAACAGGATCGACCATAAGCACTACTGTGCAATTACGTACAATTTTCAAATTTCTTGTACTTGCTAAATTTGTGACCTCGGGCAGCTACGTTACCATGGAGGAACCACACAACATTTGACTTTATAGGCTAGAACTGAAGTCGCGCCAACTGCTTAACTCAAAATACAGTCAAGAAAGTAGCCCTGAAGCTGAGAAACAGGATCGACCATAAGCACTACTGTGCAATTACGTACAATTTTCAAATTTCTTGTACTTGCTAAATTTGCGACCTCGGGCAGCTACGTTACCATGGAGGAATCACACAAGATTTGACTTTATAGGCTAGAACTGAAGTCGCGCCAACTGTTTAACTCAAAATACAATCAAGAAAGTAGCTCTGAAGCCGAGAAACGGGATAGACCATAAGCACTTCCGTGCAATTACGTATAATTTTCAAATTTCTTGTACTTGCTAACTTTGCGACCTCGGGCAGCTATGTTACCATGGAGGAATCACACAAGATTTGACTTTATAGGCTAGAACTGAAGTCGCGCCAACTGTTTAACTCAAAATACAGTCAAGAAAGTAGCTCTGAAGCCGAGAAACGGGATCGACCATAAGCACTACCGTGAAATTACGTACAATTTTCAAATTTCTTGTACTTGCTAATTTTGCGGCCTCGGGCAGCTATGTTACCATGGAGGAACCACACAAGATTTGACTTTATAGGCTAGAACTGTAGTCGCGCCAACTGCTTAACTCAAAATACAGTCAAGAAAATAGCTCTGAAGCCGAGAAACGGGATCGACCATAAGCACTACCGTGAAATTACGTACAATTTTCAAATTTCTTGTACTTGCTAATTTTGCGACCTCGGGCAGCTATGTTACCATGGAGGAATCACACAAGATTTGACTTTATAGGCTAGAACTGAAGTCGCGCCAACTGTTTAACTCAAAATACAATCAAGAAAGTAGCTCTGAAGCCGAGAAACAGGATCGGCCATAGCACTACTGTGCAATTACGTACAATTTTCAAATTTCTTGTACTAGCTAACTTTGCGACCTCGGGCAGCTATGTTACCATGGAGGAACCACACAAGATTTGACTTTATAGGCTAGAACTGAAGTCGCGCCAACTGCTTAACTCAAATTACAGTCAAGAAAGTAGCTCTGAAGCCGAGAAACGGGATCGACCATAAGCACTTCCGTGCAATTACGTACAATTTTCAAATTTCTTGTACTTGCTAACTTTGCGACCTCGGGCAGCTATGTTACCATGGAGGAATCACACAAGATTTGACTTTATAGGCTAGAACTGAAGTCGCGCCAACTGCTTAACTCAAAATACAGTCAAGAAAGTAGCTCTGAAGCCGAGAAACGGGATCGACCCTAAGCACTACCGTGAAATTACGTACAATTTTCAAATTTCTTGTACTAGCTAACTTTGCGACCTCGGGCAGCTATGTTACCATGGAGGAACCACACAAGATTTGACTTTATAGGCTAGAACTGAAGTCGCGCCAACTGTTTAACTCAAAATACAATCAAGAAAGTAGCTCTGAAGCCGAGAAACAGGATCGGCCATAGCACTACTGTGCAATTACGTACAATTTTCAAATTTCTTGTACTAGCTAACTTTGCGACCTCGGGCAGCTATGTTACCATGGAGGAACCACACAAGATTTGACTTTATAGGCTAGAACTGAAGTCGCGCCAACTGCTTAACTCAAATTACAGTCAAGAAAGTAGCTCTGAAGCCGAGAAACAGGATCGGCCATAGCACTACTGTGCAATTACGTACAATTTTCAAATTTCTTGTAATTGCTAACTTTGCGACCTCGGGCAGCTATGTTACCATGGGGGAACCACACAAGATTTGACTTTATAGGCTAGATCTGAAGTCGCGCCAACTGCTTAAATCAAAATATGGTCAAGAAAGTAGCTCTGAAGCCGAGAAACGGGATCGACCGTAAGCACTACCGTGAAATTAGGTACAATTTTCAAATTTTTTGTACTTGCTAACTTTGCGACCTCGGGCAGCTATGTTACCATGGAGGAATCACACAAGATTTGACTTTATAGGCTAGAACTCAAGTCGCGCCAACTGCTTAACTGAAAATATAGTCAAGAAAGTAGCTCTGAAGCCGAGAAACGGGATCGACCATAAGCACTACCGTGAAATTACGTACAATTTTCAAATTTCTTGTACTTGCTAACTTTGCGACCTCGGGCAGCTACGTTACCATGGAGGAACCACACAACATTTGACTTTATAGGCTAGAACTGAAGTCGCGCCAACTGCTTAACTCAAAATACAGTCAAGAAAGTAGCTCTGAAGCCGAGAAACGGGATCGACCCTAAGCACTACCGTGAAATTACGTACAATTTTCAAATTTCTTGTACTTACTAACTTTGCGACCTCGGGCAGCTATGTTACCATATAGGAATCACACAAGATTTGACTTTATAGGCTAGAACTGAAGTCGCGCCAACTGCTTAACTCAAAATACAGTCAAGAAAGTAGCTCTGAAGCCGAGAAACGGGGATCGACCATAAGCACTACCGTGCAATTACGTACAATTTTCAAATTTCTTGTACTTGCTAACTTTGCGAATTCGGGCAGCTATGTTACCATGGAGGAATCACACAAGATTTGACTTTATAGGCTAGAACTGAAGTCGCGCCAACTGCTTAACTCAAAATACAGTCAGGAAAGTAGCTCTGAAACCGAGAATCGGGATCGACCATAAGCACTACCGTGAAATTACGTACAATTTTCAAATTTCTTGTACTTGCTAACTTTGCGACCTCGGGCAGCTATGTTATCATGGAAGAACCACACAAGATTTGACTTTGTAGGCTAGAACTGAAGTCGCGCCAACTGCTTAACTCAAAATACAGTCAGGAAAGTAGCTCTGAAACCGAGAATCGGGATCGACCATAAGCACTACCGTGAAATTACGTACAATTTTCAAATTTCTTGTACTTGCTAACTTTGCGGCCTCGGGCAGCTATGTTACCATAGATGAACCACACAAGATTTGACTTTATAGGCTAGAACTGAAGTCGCGCCAACTGCTTAACTCAAAATACAGTCAAGAAAGTAGCTCTGAAGCCGAGAAACGGGGATCGACCATAAGCACTACCGTGCAATTACGTACAATTTTCAAATTTCTTGTACTTGCTAACTTTGCGACTTCGGGCAGCTATGTTACCATGGAGGAATCACACAAGATTTGACTTTATAGGCTAGAACTGAAGTCGCGCCAACTGCTTAACTCAAAATACAGTCAAGAAAGTAGCTCTGAAACCGAGAAACAGGATCGGCCATAGCACTACTGTGCAATTACGTACAATTTTCAAATTTCTTGTACTTGCTAATTTTGCGACCTCGGGCAGCTATGTTACCATGGAGGAACCACACAAGATTTGACTTTATAGGCTAGAACTGAAGTCGCGCCAACTGCTTAAATCAAAATATGGTCAAGAAAGTAGCTCTGAAGCCGAGAAACTTGATCGACCGTAAGCACTACCGTGAAATTACGTACAATTTTCAAATTTCTTGTACTTGCTAACTTTGCGGCCTCGGGCAGCTATGTTACCATGGAGGAACCACACTAGTTTTGACTTTATAGGCTAGAACTGAAGTCGCGCCAACTGTTTAACTCAAAATACAGTCAAGAAAGTAGCTCTGAAGCCGAGAAAAGGCATCAACCATAAGCACTACCGTGAAATTACGTACAATTTTCAAATTTCTTGTACTTGCTAACTTTGCGGCCTCGGGCAGCTATGTTACCATGGAGGAACCACACAAGATTTGACTTTATAGGCTAGAACTGAAGTCGCGCCAACTCATTAACTCAAAATACAGTCAAGAAAGTAGCTCTAAAGCCGAGAAACGGGATCGGCCATAAGCACCACCGTGAAATTACGTACAATTTTCAAATTTCTTGTACTTGCTAAATTTGCGACCTCGGGC
Organism: Merodon equestris; assembly: GCA_958301585.1. Taxonomy (NCBI): domain Eukaryota; kingdom Metazoa; phylum Arthropoda; class Insecta; order Diptera; family Syrphidae; genus Merodon; species Merodon equestris. Next base: position 50,768,446 of record OY284416.1, read on the forward strand.
AGCTACGTTACCATGGAGGAACCACACAACATTTGACTTTATAGGCTAGAACTGAAGTCGCGCCAACTGCTTAACTCAAAATACAGTCAAGAAAGTAGCCCTGAAGCTGAGAAACAGGATCGACCATAAGCACTACTGTGCAATTACGTACAATTTTCAAATTTCTTGTACTTGCTAAATTTGCGACCTCCGGCAGCTACGTTACCATGGAGGAACCACACAACATTTGACTTTATAGGCTAGAACTGTAGTCGCGCCAACTGCTTAACTCAAAATACAGTCAAGAAAGTAGCTCTGAAGCCGAGAAACGGGATCGACCATAAGCACTACCGTGAAATTACGTACAATTTTCAAATTTCTTGTACTTGCTAACTTTGCGACCTCGGGCAGCTATGTTACCAGGGAGGAATCACACAAGATTTGACTTTATAGGCTAGAACTGAAGTCGCGCCAACTGTTTAACTCAAAATACAATCAAGAAAGTAGCTCTGAAGCCGAGAAACAGGATCGGCCATAGCACTACTGTGCAATTACGTACAATTTTCAAATTGTTTGTACTTGCTAACTTTGCGACCTCGGGCAGCTATGTTACCATGGAGGAACCACACAACATTTGACTTTATAGGCTGGAACTGAAGTCGCGCCAACTGCTTAACTCAAAATACAGTCAAGAAAGTAGCCCTGAAGCTGAGAAACAGGATCGACCATAAGCACTACTGTGCAATTACGTACAATTTTCAAATTTCTTGTACTTGCTAAATTTGCGACCTCGGGCAGCTACGTTACCATGGAGGAACCACACAACATTTGACTTTATAGGCTAGGACTATAGTCGCGCCAACTGCTTAACTGAAAATACAGTCAAAAAAGTAGCTCTGAAGCCGAGAAACGGCATCGACCATAAGCACTACCCTGAAATTACGTACAATTTTCAAATTTCTGGTACTTGCTAACTTTGCGACCTCGGGCAGCTATGTTACCATGGAGGAACCACACAACATTTGACTTTATAGGCTAGAACTGAAGTCGCGCCAACTGTTTAACTCAAAATACAGTCAAGAAAGTAGCTCTGAAGCCGAGAAACGGGATCGACCATAAGCACCACCGTGCAATTACGTACAATTTTCAAATTTCTTGTACTTGCTAACTTTGCGACCTCGGGCAGCTATGTTACCATGGAGGAACCACACAACATTTGACTTTATAGGCTAGAACTGAAGTCGCGCCAACTGCTTAACTCAAAATACAGTCAAGAAAGTAGCTCTGAAGCCGAGAAACGGGATCGACCATAAGCACTACCGTGAAATTACGTACAATTTTCAAATTTCTTGTACTTGCTAACTTTGCGACCTCGGGCAGCTACGTTACCATGGAGGAACCACACAACATTTGACTTTATAGGATAGAACTGAAGTCGCGCCAACTGCTTAACTCAAAATACAGTCAAGAAAGTAGCTCTGAAGCCGAGAAACGGGATCGACCATAAGCACTACCGTGAAATTACGTACAATTTTCAAATTTCTTGTACTTGCTAAATTTTGCGACCTCGGGCAGCTACGTTACCATGGAGGAACCACACAAGATTTGACTTTATAGGCTAGAACTGAAGTCGCGCCAACTGCTTAAATCAAAATATGGTCAAGAAAGTGGCTCTGAAGCCGAGAAACGGGATCGACCATAAGCACTACCGTGAAATTACCTACAATTTTCAAATTTCTTGTACTTGCTAACTTTGCGACCTCGGGCAGCTATGTTACCATGGAGGAACCACACAACATTTGACTTTATAGGCTAGAACTGAAGTCGCGCCAACTATTTAACTCAAAATACAGTCAAGAAAGTAGCTCTGAAGCCGAGAAAAGGCATCAACCATAAGCACTACCGTGAAATTACGTACAATTTTCAAATTTCTTGTACTTGCTAACTTTGCGGCCTCGGGCAGCTATGTTACCATGGAGGAACCACACAAGATTTGACTTTATAGGCTAGAATTGAAGTCGCGCCAACTCATTAACTCAAAATACAGTCAAGAAAGTAGCCCTGAAGCTGAGAAACAGGATCGACCATAAGCACTACTGTGCAATTACGTACAATTTTCAAATTTCTTGTACTTGCTAAATTTGCGACCTCGGGCAGCTACGTTACCATGGAGTAATCACACAACATTTGACTTTGTAGGTTAGAACTGTAGTCGCGCCAACTGCTTAACTCAAAATACAGTCAAGAAAGTAGCTCTGAAGCCGAGAAACGGGATCGACCATAGGCACTACCGTGAAATTACGTACAATTTTCAAATTTCTTGTACTTGCTAAATTTGCGACCTCGGGCAGCTACGTTACCATGGAGGAACCACACAACATTTGACTTTATAGGCTAGAACTGAAGTCGCGCCAACTGATTAACTCAAAATACAGTCAAGAAAGTAGCTCTGAAGCCGAGAAACAGGATCGGCCATAGCACTACTGTGCAATTACGTACAATTTTCAAATTTCTTGTAATTGCTAACTTTGCGACCTCGGGCAGCTATGTTACCATGGAGGAACCACACAATATTTGACTTTATAGGCTGGAACTGAAGTCGCGCCAACTGCTTAAATCAAAATATGGTCAAGAAAGTAGCTCTGAAGCCGAGAAACGGGATCGACCGTAAGCACTACCGTGAAATTACGTACAATTTTCAAATTTCTTGTACTTGCTAACTTTGCGGCCTCGGGCAGCTATGTTACCATGGAGGAACCACACAAGATTTGACTTTATAGGCTAGAACTGAAGTCGCGCCAACTGCTCAACTCAAAATACAGTCAAGAAAGTAGCTCTGAAGCCGAGAAACGGGATCGACCATAAGCACCACCGTGCAATTACGTACAATTTTCAAATTTCTTGTACTTGCTAACTTTGCGACCTCGGGCAGCTATGTTACCATGGAGGAACCACACAACATTTGACTTTATAGGCTAGAACTGAAGTCGCGACAACTGTTTGACTCAAAATACAGTCAAGAAAGTAGCTCTGAAGCCGAGAAACGGGATCGACCATAAGCACTACCGTGAAATTACGTACAATTTTCAAATTTCTTGTACTTGCTAACTTTGCGGCCTCGGGCAGCTATGTTACCATGGAGGAACCACACAAGATTTGACTTTATAGGCTAGAACTGAAGTCGCGCCAACTGATTAACTCAAAATACAGTCAAGAAAGTAGCTCTGAAGCCGAGAAACGGGATCGACCATAAGCACCACCGTGCAATTACGTACAATTTTCAAATTTCTTGTACTTGCTAACTTTGCGACCTCGGGCAGCTATGTTACCATGGAGGAACCACACAACATTTGACTTTATAGGCTAGAACTGAAGTCACGCCAACTGTTTAACTCAAAATACAGTCAAGAAAGTAGCTCTGAAGCCGAGAAACGGGATCGACCATAAGCACTTCCGTGCAATTACGTACAATTTTCAAATTTCTTGTACTTGCTAACTTTGCGACCTCGGGCAGCTATGTTACCATGGAGGAACCATACAACATTTGACTTTATAGGCTAGAACTGAAGTCGCGCCAACTGATTAACTCAAAATACAGTCAAGAAAGTAGCTCTGAAGCCGAGAAACGGGATCGACCATAAGCACTACCGTGAAATTACGTACAATTTTCAAATTTCTTGTACTTGCTAACTTTGCGACCTCGGGCAGCTACGTTACCATGGAGGAACCACACAACATTTAACTTTATAGGCTAGAACTGAAGTCGCGCCAACTGTTTAACTCAAAATACAGTCAAGAAAGTAGCTCTGAAGCCGAGAAACAGGATCGGCCATAGCACTACTGTGCAATTACGTACAATTTTCAAATTTCTTGTAATTGCTAACTTTGCGACCTCGGGCAGCTATGTTACCATGGAGGAACCACACAAGATTTGACTTTATAAGCTAGAACTGAAGTCGCGCCAACTGCTTAAATCAAAATATGGTCAAGAAAGTAGCTCTGAAGCCGAGAAACGGGATCGACCGTAAGCACTACCGTGAAATTACGTACAATTTTCAAATTTCTTGTACTTGCTAACTTTGCGGCCTCGGGCAGCTATGTTACCATGGAGGAACCACACAAGATTTGACTTTATAGGCTAGAACTGAAGTCGCGCCAACTGCTTAACTCAAAATACAGTCAAGAAAGTAGCTCTGAAGCCGAGAAACGGGATCGACCATAAGCACTACTGTGCAATTACGTACAATTTTCAAATTTCTTGTACTTGCTAACTTTGCGACCTCGGGCAGCTATGTTACCATGGAGGAACCACACAACATTTGACTTTATAGGCTAGAACTGAAGTCGCGCCAACTGTTTAACTCAAAATACAGTCAAGAAAGTAGCTCTGAAGCCGAGAAACGGGATCGACCATAAGCACTTCCGTGCAATTACGTACAATTTTCAAATTTCTTGTACTTGCTAACTTTGCGACCTCGGGCAGCTATGTTACCATGGAGGAATCACACAAGATTTGACTTTATAGGCTAGAACTGAAGTCGCGCCAACTGCTTAACTCAAAATACAGTCAAGAAAGTAGCTCTGAAGCCGAGAAACGGGATCGACCATAAGCACTACCGTGAAATTACGTACAATTTTCAAATTTCTTGTACTTGCTAAATTTTGCGACCTCGGGCAGCTACGTTACCATGGAGGAACCACACAACATTTGACTTTATAGGCTAGAACTGAAGTCGCGCCAACTGCTTAACTCAAAATACAGTCAAGAAAGTAGCTCTGAAGCCGAGAAACAGGATCGACCATAAGCACTTCCGTGCAATTACGTACAATTTTCAAATTTCTTGTACTTGCTAACTTTGCGACCTCGGGGAGCTATGTTACCATGGAGGACTCACACAAGATTTGACTTTGTAGGCTGGAACTGAAGTCGCGCCAACTGCTTAATTCAAAATACAGTCAAGAAAGTAGCTCTGAAGCCGAGAAACGGCATCGACCATAAGCACTACCCTGAAATTACGTACAATTTTCAAATTTCTTGTACTTGCTAACTTTGCGACCTCGGGCAGCTATGTTACCATGGAGGAACCACACAAGATTTGACTTTATAGGCTAGAACTGAAGTCGCGCCAACTGCTTAAATCAAAATATGGTCAAGAAAGTAGCTCTGAAGCCGAGAAACGGGATCGACCATAAGCACCACCGTGAAATTACGTACAATTTTCAAATTTCTTGTACTTGCTGACTGTGCGACCTCGGGCAGCTACGTCACCATGGAGGAACCACACAACATTTGACTTTATAGGCTAGAACTGAAGTCGCGCCAACTGCTTAACTCAAAATACAGTCAAGAAAGTAGCTCTGAAGCCGAGAAACAGGATCGACCATAAGCACTTCCGTGCAATTACGTACAATTTTCAAATTTCTTGTACTTGCTAACTTTGCGACCTCGGGGAGCTATGTTACCATGGAGGAACCACACAAGATTTGACTTTGTAGGCTGGAACTGAAGTCGCGCCAACTGCTTAATTCAAAATACAGTCAAGAAAGTAGCTCTGAAGCCGAGAAACGGCATCGACCATAAGCACTACCCTGAAATTACGTACAATTTTCAAATTTCTTGTACTTGCTAACTTTGCGACCTCGGGCAGCTATGTTACCATGGAGGAACCACACAAGATTTGACTTTATAGGCTAGAACTGAAGTCGCGCCAACTGCTTAAATCAAAATATGGTCAAGAAAGTAGCTCTGAAGCCGAGAAACGGGATCGACCATAAGCACTACCGTGAAATTACCTACAATTTTCAAATTTCTTGTACTTGCTAACTTTGCGACCTCGGGCAGCTATGTTACCATGGAGGAACCACACAACATTTGACTTTATAGGCTAGAACTGAAGTCGCGCCAACTGTTTAACTCAAAATACAGTCAAGAAAGTAGCTCTGAAGCCGAGAAAAGGCATCAACCATAAGCACTACCGTGAAATTACGTACAATTTTCAAATTTCTTGTACTTGCTAACTTTGCGGCCTCGGGCAGCTATGTTACCATGGAGGAACCACACAAGATTTGACTTTATAGGCTAGAATTGAAGTCGCGCCAACTCATTAACTCAAAATACAGTCAAGAAAGTAGCTCTAAAGCCGAGAAACGGGATCGACCATAAGCACCACCGTGAAATTACGTACAATTTTCAAATTTCTTGTACTTGCTGACTGTGCGACCTCGGGCAGCTACGTCACCATGGAGGAACCACACAACATTTGACTTTATAGGCTAGAACTGAAGTCGCGCCAACTGCTTAACTCAAAATACAGTCAAGAAAGTAGCTCTGAAGCCGAGAAACGGGATCGACCATAAGCACTACCGTGAAATTACGTACAATTTTCAAATTTCTTGTACTTGCTAAATTTGCGACCTCGGGCAGCTACGTTACCATGGAGGAACCACACAACATTTGACTTTGTAGGTTAGAACTGTAGTCGCGCCAACTGCTTAACTCAAAATACAGTCAAGAAAGTAGCTCTGAAGCCGAGAAACGGGATCGACCATAAGCACTACCGTGAAATTACGTACAATTTTCAAATTTCTTGTACTTGCTAATTTTGCGACCTCGGGCAGCTATGTTACCATGGAGGAATCACACAAGATTTGACTTTATAGGCTAGAACTGAAGTCGCGCCAACTGTTTAACTCAAAATACAATCAAGAAAGTAGCTCTGAAGCCGAGAAACGGGATCGACCATAAGCACTTCCGTGCAATTACGTACAATTTTCAAATTTCTTGTACTTGCTAACTTTGCGACCTCGGGCAGCTACGTTACCATGGAGGAACCACACAACATTTGACTTTATAGGCTAGGACTGAAGTCGCGCCAACTGTTTAACTCAAAATACAGTCAAGAAAGTAGCTCTGAAGCCGAGAAACGGGATCGACCATAAGCACTACCGTGAAATTACGTACAATTTTCAAATTTCTTGTACTTGCTAACTTTGCGACCTCGGGCAGCTACGTTACCATGGAGGAACCACACAACATTTGACTTTATAGGCTAGGACTGAAGTCGCGCCAACTGTTTAACTCAAAATACAGTCAAGAAAGTAGCTCTGAAGCCGAGAAACAGGATCGGCCATAGCACTACTGTGCAATTACGTACAATTTTCAAATTTCTTGTAATTGCTAACTTTGCGACCTCGGGCAGCTATGTTACCATGGGGGAACCACACAAGATTTGACTTTATAGGCTAGAACTGAAGTCGCGCCAACTGCTTAAATCAAAATATGGTCAAGAAAGTAGCTCTGAAGCCGAGAAACGGGATCGACCGTAAGCACTTCCGTGCAATTACGTACAATTTTCAAATTTCTTGTACTTGCTAACTTTGCGGCCTCAGGCAGCTATGTTACCATGGAGGAACCACACAAGATTTGACTTTATAGGCTAGAACTGAAGTCGCGCCAACTCATTAACTCAAAATACAGTCAAGAAAGAAGCTCTGAAGCCGAGAAACGGGATCGACCATAAGCACCACCGTGAAATTACGTACAATTTTCAAATTTCTTGTACTTGCTAACTTTGCGACCTCGGGCAGCTACGTTATCATGGAGGAACCACACAACATTTGACTTTATAGGCTAGAACTGAAGTCGCGCCAACTGCTTAACTCAAAATACAGTCAAGAAAGTAGCCCTGAAGCTGAGAAACAGGATCGACCATAAGCACTACTGTGCAATTACGTACAATTTTCAAATTTCTTATACTTGCTAAATTTGCGACCTCGGGCAGCTACGTTACCATGGAGGAACCACACAACATTTGACTTTATAGGCTAGAACTGAAGTCGCGCCAACTGCTTAACTCAAAATACAGTCAAGAAAGTAGCCCTGAAGCTGAGAAACAGGATCGACCATAAGCACTACTGTGCAATTACGTACAATTTTCAAATTTCTTGTACTTGCTAACTTTGCGACCTCGGGCAGCTATGTTACCATGGAGGAATCACACAAGATTTGACTTTATAGGCTAGAACTGAAGTCGCGCCAACTGTTTAACTCAAAATACAATCAAGAAAGTAGCTCTGAAGCCGAGAAACGGGTTCGACCATAAGCACTTCCGTGCAATTACGTACAATTTTCAAATTTCTTGTACTTGCTAACTTTGCGGCCTCAGGCAGCTATGTTACCATGGAGGAACCACACAAGATTTGACTTTATAGGCTAGAACTGAAGTCGCGCTAACTGCTTAACTCAAAATACAGTCAAGAAAGTAGCTCTGAAGCCGAGAAACGGGATCGACCATAAGCACCACCGTGAAATTACGTACAATTTTCAAATTTCTTGTACTTGCTAACTTTGCGACCTCGGGCAGCTACGTTACCATGGAGGAACCACACAACATTTGACTTTATAGGCTAGAACTGACGTCGCGCCAACTGCTTAACTCAAAATACAGTCAAGAAAGTAGCCCTGAAGCTGAGAAACAGGATCGACCATAAGCACTACTGTGCAATTACGTACAATTTTCAAATTTCTTGTACTTGCTAAATTTGCGACCTCGGGCAGCTACGTTACCATGGAGGAACCACACAACATTTGACTTTATAGGCTAGAACTGAAGTCGCGCCAACTGCTTAACTCAAAATACAGTCAAGAAAGTAGCCCTGAAGCTGAGAAACAGGATCGACCATAAGCACTACTGTGCAATTACGTACAATTTTCAAATTTCTTGTACTTGCTAAATTTGCGACCTCGGGCAGCTACGTTACCATGGAGGAATCACACAAGATTTGACTTTATAGGCTAGAACTGAAGTCGCGCCAACTGTTTAACTCAAAATACAATCAAGAAAGTAGCTCTGAAGCCGAGAAACGGGATCGACCATAAGCACTTCCGTGCAATTACGTACAATTTTCAAATTTCTTGTACTTGCTAACTTTGCGACCTCGGGCAGCTATGTTACCATGGAGGAATCACACAAGATTTGACTTTATAGGCTAGAACTGAAGTCGCGCCAACTGTTTAACTCAAAATACAGTCAAGAAAGTAGCTCTGAAGCCGAGAAACGGGATCGACCATAAGCACTACCGTGAAATTACGTACAATTTTCAAATTTCTTGTACTTGCTAATTTTGCGGCCTCGGGCAGCTATGTTACCATGGAGGAACCACACAAGATTTGACTTTATAGGCTAGAACTGTAGTCGCGCCAACTGCTTAACTCAAAATACAGTCAAGAAAATAGCTCTGAAGCCGAGAAACGGGATCGACCATAAGCACGACCGTGAAATTACGTACAATTTTCAAATTTCTTGTACTTGCTAATTTTGCGACCTCGGGCAGCTATGTTACCATGGAGGAATCACACAAGATTTGACTTTATAGGCTAGAAGTGAAGTCGCGCCAACTGTTTAACTCAAAATACAATCAAGAAAGTAGCTCTGAAGCCGAGAAACAGGATCGGCCATAGCACTACTGTGCAATTACGTACAATTTTCAAATTTCTTGTACTAGCTAACTTTGCGACCTCGGGCAGCTATGTTACCATGGAGGAACCACACAAGATTTGACTTTATAGGCTAGAACTGAAGTCGCGCCAACCGCTTAACTCAAATTACAGTCAAGAAAGTAGCTCTGAAGCCGAGAAACGGGATCGACCATAAGCACTTCCGTGCAATTACGTACAATTTTCAAATTTCTTGTACTTGCTAACTTTGCGACCTCGGGCAGCTATGTTACCATGGAGGAATCACACAAGATTTGACTTTATAGGCTAGAACTGAAGTCGCGCCAACTGTCTAACTCAAAATACAGTCAAGAAAGTAGCTCTGAAGGCGAGAAACGGGATCGACCCTAAGCACTACCGTGAAATTACGTACAATTTTCAAATTTCTTGTACTAGCTAACTTTGCGACCTCGGGCAGCTATGTTACCATGGAGGAACCACACAAGATTTGACTTTATAGGCTAGAACTGAAGTCGCGCCAACTGTCTAACTCAAAATACAATCAAGAAAGTAGCTCTGAAGCCGAGAAACAGGATCGGCCATAGCACTACTGTGCAATTACGTACAATTTTCAAATTTCTTGTACTAGCTAACTTTGCGACCTCGGGCAGCTATGTTACCATGGAGGAACCACACAAGATTTGACTTTATAGGCTAGAACTGAAGTCGCGCCAACTGCTGAACTCAAATTACAGTCAAGAAAGTAGCTCTGAAGCCGAGAAACAGGATCGGCCATAGCACTACTGTGCAATTACGTACAATTTTCAAATTTCTTGTAATTGCTAACTTTGCGACCTCGGGCAGCTATGTTACCATGGGGGAACCACACAAGATTTGACTTTATAGGCTAGATCTGAAGTCGCGCCAACTGCTTAAATCAAAATATGGTCAAGAAAGTAGCTCTGAAGCCGAGAAACGGGATCGACCGTAAGCACTACCATGAAATTAGGTACAATTTTCAAATTTTTTGTACTTGCTAACTTTGCGACCTCGGGCAGCTATGTTACCATGGAGGAATCACACAAGATTTGACTCTATAGGCTAGAACTGAAGTCGCGCCAACTGCTTAACTCAAAATACAGTCAAGAAAGTAGCTCTGAAGCCGAGAAACGGGATCGACCATAAGCACTACCGTGAAATTACGTACAATTTTCAAATTTCTTGTACTTGCTAACTTTGCGACCTCGGGCAGCTACGTTACCATGGAGGAACCACACAACATTTGACTTTATAGGCTAGAACTGAAGTCGCGCCAACTGTTTAACTCAAAATACAGTCAAGAAAGTAGCTCTGAAGCCGAGAAACGGGATCGACCCTAAGTACTACCGTGAAATTACGTACAATTTTCAAATTTCTTGTACTTACAAACTTTGCGACCTCGGGCAGCTATGTTACCATGGAGGAATCACACAAGATTTGACTTTATAGGCTAGAACTGAAGTCGTGCCAACTGCTTAACTCAAAATACAGTCAAGAAAGTAGCTCTGAAGCCGAGAAACGGGATCGACCATAAGCACTACCGTGAAATTACGTACAATTTTCAAATTTCTTGTACTTGCTAACTTTGCGACCTCGGGCAGCTACGTTACCATGGAGGAACCACACAACATTTGACTTTATAGGCTAGGACTGAAGTCGCGCCAACTGTTTAACTCAAAATACAGTCAAGAAAGTAGCTCTGAAGCCGAGAAACGGGATCGACCATAAGCACTACCGTGAAATTACGTACAATTTTCAAATTTCTTGTACTTGCTAACTTTGCGACCTCGGGCAGCTACGTTACCATGGAGGAACCACACAACATTTGACTTTATAGGCTAGGACTGAAGTCGCGCCAACTGTTTAACTCAAAATACAGTCAAGAAAGTAGCTCTGAAGCCGAGAAACAGGATCGGCCATAGCACTACTGTGCAATTACGTACAATTTTCAAATTTCTTGTAATTGCTAACTTTGCGACCTCGGGCAGCTATGTTACCATGGGGGAACCACACAAGATTTGACTTTATAGGCTAGAACTGAAGTCGCGCCAACTGCTTAAATCAAAATATGGTCAAGAAAGTAGCTCTGAAGCCGAGAAACGGGATCGACCGTAAGCACTTCCGTGCAATTACGTACAATTTTCAAATTTCTTGTACTTGCTAACTTTGCGGCCTCAGGCAGCTATGTTACCATGGAGGAACCACACAAGATTTGACTTTATAGGCTAGAACTGAAGTCGCGCCAACTCATTAACTCAAAATACAGTCAAGAAAGAAGCTCTGAAGCCGAGAAACGGGATCGACCATAAGCACCACCGTGAAATTACGTACAATTTTCAAATTTCTTGTACTTGCTAACTTTGCGACCTCGGGCAGCTACGTTATCATGGAGGAACCACACAACATTTGACTTTATAGGCTAGAACTGAAGTCGCGCCAACTGCTTAACTCAAAATACAGTCAAGAAAGTAGCCCTGAAGCTGAGAAACAGGATCGACCATAAGCACTACTGTGCAATTACGTACAATTTTCAAATTTCTTATACTTGCTAAATTTGCGACCTCGGGCAGCTACGTTACCATGGAGGAACCACACAACATTTGACTTTATAGGCTAGAACTGAAGTCGCGCCAACTGCTTAACTCAAAATACAGTCAAGAAAGTAGCCCTGAAGCTGAGAAACAGGATCGACCATAAGCACTACTGTGCAATTACGTACAATTTTCAAATTTCTTGTACTTGCTAACTTTGCGACCTCGGGCAGCTATGTTACCATGGAGGAATCACACAAGATTTGACTTTATAGGCTAGAACTGAAGTCGCGCCAACTGTTTAACTCAAAATACAATCAAGAAAGTAGCTCTGAAGCCGAGAAACGGGATCGACCATAAGCACTTCCGTGCAATTACGTACAATTTTCAAATTTCTTGTACTTGCTAATTTTGCGGCCTCAGGCAGCTATGTTACCATGGAGGAACCACACAAGATTTGACTTTATAGGCTAGAACTGAAGTCGCGCTAACTGCTTAACTCAAAATACAGTCAAGAAAGTAGCTCTGAAGCCGAGAAACGGGATCGACCATAAGCACTTCCGTGCAATTACGTACAATTTTCAAATTTCTTGTACTTGCTAACTTTGCGACCTCGGGCAGCTATGTTACCATGGAGGAATCACACAAGATTTGACTTTATAGGCTAGAACTGAAGTCGCGCCAACTGTTTAACTCAAAATACAGTCAAGAAAGTAGCTCTGAAGCCGAGAAACGGGATCGACCATAAGCACTACCGTGAAATTACGTACAATTTTCAAATTTCTTGTACTTGCTAATTTTGCGGCCTCGGGCAGCTATGTTACCATGGAGGAACCACACAAGATTTGACTTTATAGGCTAGAACTGTAGTCGCGCCAACTGCTTAACTCAAAATACAGTCAAGAAAATAGCTCTGAAGCCGAGAAACGGGATCGACCATAAGCACGACCGTGAAATTACGTACAATTTTCTAATTTCTTGTACTTGCTAATCTTGCGACCTCGGGCAGCTATGTTACCATGGAGGAATCACACAAGATTTGACTTTATAGGCTAGAACTGAAGTCGCGCCAACTGTTTAACTCAAAATACAATCAAGAAAGTAGCTCTGAAGCCGAGAAACAGGATCGGCCATAGCACTACTGTGCAATTACGTACAATTTTCAAATTTCTTGTACTAGCTAACTTTGCGACCTCGGGCAGCTATGTTACCATGGAGGAACCACACAAGATTTGACTTTATAGGCTAGAACTGAAGTCGCGCCAACCGCTTAACTCAAATTACAGTCAAGAAAGTAGCTCTGAAGCCGAGAAACGGGATCGACCATAAGCACTTCCGTGCAATTACGTACAATTTTCAAATTTCTTGTACTTGCTAACTTTGCGACCTCGGGCAGCTATGTTACCATGGAGGAATCACACAAGATTTGACTTTATAGGCTAGAACTGAAGTCGCGCCAACTGTCTAACTCAAAATACAGTCAAGAAAGTAGCTCTGAAGCCGAGAAACGGGATCGACCCTAAGCACTACCGTGAAATTACGTACAATTTTCAAATTTCTTGTACTAGCTAACTTTGCGACCTCGGGCAGCTATGTTACCATGGAGGAACCACACAAGATTTGACTTTATAGGCTAGAACTGAAGTCGCGCCAACTGTCTAACTCAAAATACAATCAAGAAAGTAGCTCTGAAGCCGAGAAACAGGATCGGCCATAGCACTACTGTGCAATTACGTACAATTTTCAAATTTCTTGTACTAGCTAACTTTGCGACCTCGGGCAGCTATGTTACCATGGAGGAACCACACAAGATTTGACTTTATAGGCTAGAACTGAAGTCGCGCCAACTGCTGAACTCAAATTACAGTCAAGAAAGTAGCTCTGAAGCCGAGAAACAGGATCGGCCATAGCACTACTGTGCAATTACGTACAATTTTCAAATTTCTTGTAATTGCTAACTTTGCGACCTCGGGCAGCTATGTTACCATGGGGGAACCACACAAGATTTGACTTTATAGGCTAGATCTGAAGTCGCGCCAACTGCTTAAATCAAAATATGGTCAAGAAAGTAGCTCTGAAGCCGAGAAACGGGATCGACCGTAAGCACTACCATGAAATTAGGTACAATTTTCAAATTTTTTGTACTTGCTAACTTTGCGACCTCGGGCAGCTATGTTACCATGGAGGAATCACACAAGATTTGACTCTATAGGCTAGAACTGAAGTCGCGCCAACTGCTTAACTCAAAATACAGTCAAGAAAGTAGCTCTGAAGCCGAGAAACGGGATCGACCATAAGCACTACCGTGAAATTACGTACAATTTTCAAATTTCTTGTACTTGCTAACTTTGCGACCTCGGGCAGCTACGTTACCATGGAGGAACCACACAACATTTGACTTTATAGGCTAGAACTGAAGTCGCGCCAACTGTTTAACTCAAAATACAGTCAAGAAAGTAGCTCTGAAGCCGAGAAACGGGATCGACCCTAAGCACTACCGTGAAATTACGTACAATTTTCAAATTTCTTGTACTTACAAACTTTGCGACCTCGGGCAGCTATGTTACCATGGAGGAATCACACAACATTTGACTTTATAGGCTAGAACTGAAGTCGTGCCAACTGCCTAACTCAAAATACAGTCAAGAAAGTAGCTCTGAAGCCGAGAAACGGGATCGACCATAAGCACTACCGTGAAATTACGTACAATTTTCAAATTTCTTGTACTTGCTAACTTTGCGACCTCGGGCAGCTACGTTACCATGGAGGAACCACACAACGTTTGACTTTATAGGCTAGAACTGAAGTCGCGCCAACTGTTTAACTCAAAATACAGTCAAGAAAGTAGCTCTGAAGCCGAGAAACAGGATCGGCGATAGCACTACTGTGCAATTACGTACAATTTTCAAATTTCTTGTACTTGCTAAATTTGCGACCTCGGGCAGCTACGTTACCATGGAGGAACCACACAACATTTGACTTTATAGGCTAGAACTGAAGTCGCGCCAACTGCTTAACTCAAAATACAGTCAAGAAAGTAGCCCTGAAGCTGAGAAACAGGATCGACCATAAGCACTACTGTGCAATTACGTACAATTTTCAAATTTCTTGTACTTGCTAAATTTGCGACCTCGGGCAGCTACGTTACCATGGAGGAACCACACAACATTTGACTTTATAGGCTAGAACTGAAGTCGCGCCAACTCATTAACTCAAAATACAGTCAAGAAAGTAGCTCTGAAGCCGAGAAACGGGATCGACCATAAGCACCACCGTGAAATTACGTACAATTTTCAAATTTCTTGTACTTGCTAATTTTGCGACCTCGGGCAGCTACGTTACCATGGAGGAACCACACAGCATTTGACTTTATAGGCTAGAACTGACGTCGCGCCAACTGCTTAACTCAAAATACAGTCAAGAAAGTAGCCCTGAAGCTGAGAAACAGGATCGACCATAAGCACTACTGTGCAATTACGTACAATTTTCAAATTTCTTGTACTTGCTAACTTTGCGACCTCGGGCAGCTACGTTACCATGGAGGAACCACACAGCATTTGACTTTATAGGCTAGAACTGACGTCGCGCCAACTGCTTAACTCAAAATACAGTCAAGAAAGTAGCCCTGAAGCTGAGAAACAGGATCGACCATAAGCACTACTGTGCAATTACGTACAATTTTCAAATTTCTTGTACTTGCTAAATTTGCGACCTCGGGCAGCTACGTTACCATGGAGGAATCACACAAGATTTGACTTTATAGGCTAGAACTGAAGTCGCGCCAACTGTTTAACTCAAAATACAATCAAGAAAGTAGCTCTGAAGCCGAGAAACGGGATCGACCATAAGCACTTCCGTGCAATTACGTACAATTTTCAAATTTCTTGTACTTGCTAACTTTGCGACCTCGGGCAGCTATGTTACCATGGAGGAATCACACAAGATTTGACTTTATAGGCTAGAACTGAAGTCGCGCCAACTGTTTAACTCAAAATACAGTCCAGAAAGTAGCTCTGAAGCCGAGAAACGGGATCGACCATAAGCACTACCGTGAAATTACGTACAATTTTCAAATTTCTTGTACTTGCTAATTTTGCGGCCTCGGGCAGCTATGTTACCATGGAGGAACCACACAAGATTTGACTTTATAGGCTAGAACTGTAGTCGCGCCAACTGCTTAACTCAAAATACAGTCAAGAAAATAGCTCTGAAGCCGAGAAACGGGATCGACCATAAGCACTACCGTGAAATTACGTACAATTTTCAAATTTCTTGTACTTGCTAATTTTGCGACCTCGGGCAGCTATGTTACCATGGAGGAATCACACAAGATTTGACTTTATAGGCTAGAACTGAAGTCGCGCCAACTGTTTAACTCAAAATACAATCAAGAAAGTAGCTCTGAAGCCGAGAAACAGGATCGGCCATAGCACTACTGTGCAATTACGTACAATTTTCAAATTTCTTGTACTAGCTAACTTTGCGACCTCGGGCAGCTATGTTACCATGGAGGAACCACACAAGATTTGACTTTATAGGCTAGAACTGAAGTCGCGCCAACTGCTTAACTCAAATTACAGTCAAGAAAGTAGCTCTGAAGCCGAGAAACGGGATCGACCATAAGCACTTCCGTGCAATTACGTACAATTTTCAAATTTCTTGTACTTGCTAACTTTGCGACCTCGGGCAGCTATGTTACCATGGAGGAATCATACAAGATTTGACTTTATAGGCTAGAACTGAAGTCGCGCCAACTGTCTAACTCAAAATACGGTCAAGAAAGTAGCTCTGAAGCCGAGAAACGGGATCGACCCTAAGCACTACCGTGAAATTACGTACAATTTTCAAATTTCTTGTACTAGCTAACTTTGCGACCTCGGGCAGCTATGTTACCATGGAGGAACCACACAAGATTTGACTTTATAGGCTAGAACTGAAGTCGCGCCAACTGTCTAACTCAAAATACAATCAAGAAAGTAGCTCTGAAGCCGAGAAACAGGATCGGCCATAGCACTACTGTGCAATTACGTACAATTTTCAAATTTCTTGTACTAGCTAACTTTGCGACCTCGGGCAGCTATGTTACCATGGAGGAACCACACAAGATTTGACTTTATAGGCTAGAACTGAAGTCGCGCCAACTGCTGAACTCAAATTACAGTCAAGAAAGTAGCTCTGAAGCCGAGAAACAGGATCGGCCATAGCACTACTGTGCAATTACGTACAATTTTCAAATTTCTTGTAATTGCTAACTTTGCGACCTCGGGCAGCTATGTTACCATGGGGGAACCACACAAGATTTGACTTTATAGGCTAGATCTGAAGTCGCGCCAACTGCCTAACTCAAAATGCAGTCAAGAAAGTAGCTCTGAAGCCGAGAAACGGCATCGACCATAAGCACTACCCTGAAATTACGTACAATTTTCAAATTTCTTGTACTTGCTAATTTTGCGACCTCGGGCAGCTATGTTACCATGGAGGAATCACACAAGATTTGACTTTATAGGATAGAACTGAAGTCGCGCCAACTGCTTAACTCAAAATACAGTCAAGAAAGTAGCTCTGAAGCCGAGAAACGGGATCGACCATAAGCACTACCGTGAAATTACGTACAATTTTCAAATATCTTATACTTGCTAACTTTGCGACCTCGGGCAGCTACGTTACCATGGAGGAACCACACAACATTTGACTTTATAGGCTAGAACTGTAGTCGCGCCAACTGCTTAACTCAAAATACAGTCAAGAAAGTAGCCCTGAAGCTGAGAAACAGGATCGACCATAAGCACTACTGTGCAATTACGTACAATTTTCAAATTTCTTGTACTTGCTAAATTTGCGACCTCGGGCAGCTATTTTACCATGGAGGAACCACACAACATTTGACTTTATAGGCTAGACCTGAAGTCGCGCCAACTGCTTAAGTCAAAATATGGTCAAGAAAGTAGCTCTGAAGCCGAGAAACGGGATCGACCGAAAGCACTACCGTGAAATTACGTACAATTTTCAAATTTCTTGTACTTGCTAACTTCGCGACCTCGAGCAGCTATGTTACCATGGAGGAATCACACAAGATTTGACTTTATAGGCTAGAACTGAAGTCGCGCCAACTGTTTAACTCAAATTACAGTCAAGAAAGTAGCTCTGAAGCCGAGAAACGGGATCGACCATAAGCACTTCCGTGCAATTACGTACAATTTTCAAATTTCTTGTACTTGCTAACTTTGCGACCTCGGGCAGCTATGTTACCATGGAGGAATCACACAAGATTTGACTTTATAGGCTAGAACTGAAGTCGCGCCAACTGTTTAACTCAAAATACAGTCAAGAAAGTAGCTCTGAAGCCGAGAAACGGGATCGACCATAAGCACTACCGTGAAATTACGTACAATTTTCAAATTTCTTGTACTTGCTAAATTTGCGACCTCGGGCAGCTATGTTACCATGGAGGAATCACACAAGATTTGACTTTATAGGCTAGAACTGAAGTCGCGCCAACTGTTTAACTCAAAATACAGTCAAGAAAGTAGCTCTGAAGCCGAGAAACGGGATCGACCATAAGCACTTCCGTGCAATTACGTACAATTTTCAAATTTCTTGTACTTGCTAACTTTGCGACCTCGGGCAGTTATGTTACCATAGAGGAATCACACAAGATTTGACTTTATAGGCTAGAACTGAAGTCGCGCCAACTGCTTAACTCAAAATACAGTCAAGAAAGTAGCTCTGAAGCCGAGAAACGGGATCGACCATAAGCACTACCGTGAAATTACGTACAATTTTCAAATTTCTTGTACTTGCTAACTTTGCGACCTCGGGCAGCTACGTTACCATGGAGGAACCACACAACATTTGACTTTATAGGCTAGAACTGTAGTCGCGCCAACTGCTTAACTCAAAATACAGTCAAGAAAGTAGCCCTGAAGCTGAGAAACAGGATCGACCATAAGCACTACTGTGCAATTACGTACAATTTTCAAATTTCTTGTACTTGCTAAATTTGCGACCTCGGGCAGCTACGTTACCATGGAGGAACCACACAACATTTGACTTTATAGGCTAGAACTGTAGTCGCGCCAACTGCTTAACTCAAAATACAGTCAAGAAAGTAGCTCTGAAGCCGAGAAACGGGATCGACCATAAGCACTACCGTGAAATTACGTACAATTTTCAAATTTCTTGTACTTGCTAACTATACGACCTCGGGCAGCTATGTTACCATGGAGGAATCACACAAGATTTGACTTTATAGGCTAGAACTGAAGTCGCGCCAATTGTTTAACTCAAAATACAATCAAGAAAGTAGCTCTGAAGCCGAGAAACAGGATCGGCCATAGCACTACTGTGCAATTACGTACAATTTTCAAATTTCTTGTACTTGCTAACTTTGCGACCTCGGGCAGCTATGTTACCATTGAGGAACCACACAAGATTTGACTTTATAGGCTAGAACTGAAGTCGCGCCAACTGTTTAACTCAAAATACAGTCAAGAAAGTAGCTCTGAAGCCGAGGAACGGGATCGACCATAAGCACTACCGTGCAATTACGTACAATTTTCAAATTTCTTGTACTTGCTAACGTTGCGACCTCGGGCAGCTATGTTACCATGGAGGAACCACACAAGATTTGACAATATAGGCTAGAACTGAAGTCGCGCCAACTGCTTAACTCAAAATACAGTCAAGAAAGTAGCTCTGAAGCCGAGAAACGGGATCGACCATAAGCACTACTGTGCAATTACGTACAATTTTCAAATTTTTTGTACTTGCTAACTTTGCGACCTCGGGCAGCTATGTTACCATGGAGGAATCACACAACATTTGACTTTATAGGCTAGAACTGAAGTCGCGCCAACTGCTTTAATCAAAATATGGTCAAGAAAGTAGCTCTGAAACCGAGAAACCGGATCGACCCTAAGCACTACCGTGAAATTACGTACAATTTTCAAATTTCTTGTACTTGTTAACTTTGCGGCCTCGGGCAGCTATGTTACCATGGAGGAATCACACAAGATTTGACTTTATAGGCTAGAACTGAAGTCGCGCCAATTGCTTAACTCAAAATACAGTCAAGAATGTAGCTCTGAAGCCGAGAAACGGGGATCGACCATAAGCACTACCGTGAAATTACGTACAATTTTCAAATTTCTTGTACTTGCTAACTTTGCGACCTCGGGCAGCTATGTTACCATGGAGGAATCACACAAGATTTGACTTTATAGGCTAAAACTGAAGTTGCGCCAACTGCTTAACTCAAAATACAGTCAAGAAAGTAGCTCTGAAGCCGAGAAACGGGATCGAACATTAGCACGTGAAATTACGTACAATTTCCAAATTTCTTGTACTTGCTAACTTTGCGACCTCGGGCAGCTATGTTACCATGGAGGAACCACACAACATTTGACTTTATAGGCTAGAACTGAAGTCGCGCCAACTCCTTAAATCAAAATATGGTCAAGAAAGTAGCTCTGAAGCCGAGAAACGCGGATCGACCATAAGCACTACCGTGAAATTACGTACAATTTTCAAATTTCTTGTACTTGCTAACTTTGCGACCTCGGGCAGCTATGTTACCATGGAGGAATCACACAAGATTTGACTTTATAGGCTAGAACTGAAGTCGCGCTAACTGCTTAACTCAAAATACAGTCAAGAAAGTAGCTCTGAAGCCGAGAAACGGGATCGACCATAAGCACTACCGTGCAATTACGTACAATTTTCAAATTTCTTGTTCTTGCAAACTTTGGGTCCTCGGGCAGCTATGTTACCATGGAGGAACCACACAAGATTTGACTTTATAGGCTAGAACTGAAGTCCCGCCAACTGCTTAAATCAAAATACAGTCAAGAAAGTAGCTCTGAAGCCGAGAAACCGCATCGACCATAAGCACTACCGTGAAATTACGTACAATTTTCAAATTTCTTGTACTTGCTAACTTTGCGACCTCGGGCAGCTATGTTACCATGGAGGAATCACACAAGATTTGACTTTATAGGCTAGAACTGAAGTCGCGCCAACTGCTTAACTCAAAATACAGTCAAGAAAGTAGCTCTGAAGCCGAGAAACGGGATCGACCATAAGCACTACCGTGCAATTACGTACAATTTTCAAATTTCTTGTTCTTGCAAACTTTGGGGCCTCGGGCAGCTATGTTACCATGGAGGAATCACACAAGATTTGACTTTATAGGCTAAAACTGAAGTTGCGCCAACTGCTTAACTCAAAATACAGTCAAGAAAGTAGCTCTGAAGCCGAGAAACGGGATCGACCATAAGCACTTCCGTGCAATTACGTACAATTTTCAAATTTCTTGTACTTGCTAACTTTGCGACCTCGGGCAGCTACGTTACCATGGAGGAACCACACAACATTTGACTTTATAGGCTAGAACAGAAGTCGCGCCAACTGCCTAACTCAAAATGCAGTCAAGAAAGTAGCTCTGAAGCCGAGAAACGGCATCGACCATAAGAACTACCCTGAAATTACGTACAATTTTCAAATTTCTTGTACTTGCTAATTTTGCGACCTCGGGCAGCTATGTTACCATGGAGGAATCACACAAGATTTGACTTTATAGGATAGAACTGAAGTCGCGCCAACTGCTTAACTCAAAATACAGTCAAGAAAGTAGCTCTGAAGCCGAGAAACGGGATCGACCATAAGCACTACCGTGAAATTACGTACAATTTTCAAATTTCTTGTACTTGCTAACTTTGCGACCTCGGGCAGCTATGTTACCATGGAGGAATCACACAAGATTTGACTTTATAGGCTAGAACTGAAGTCGCGCCAACTGTTTAACTCAAAATACAGTCAAGAAAGTAGCTCTGAAGCCGAGAAACGGGATCGACCATAAGCACTACCGTGAAATTACGTACAATTTTCAAATTTCTTGTACTTGCTAACTTTGCGACCTCGGGCAGTTATGTTACCATAGAGGAATCACACAAGATTTGACTTTATAGGCTAGAACTGAAGTCGCGCCAACTGCTTAACTCAAAATACAGTCAAGAAAGTAGCTCTGAAGCCGAGAAACGGGATCGACCATAAGCACTACCGTGAAATTACGTACAATTTTCAAATTTCTTGTACTTGCTAACTTTGCGACCTCGGGCAGCTACGTTACCATGGAGGAACCACACAACATTTGACTTTATAGGCTAGAACTGTAGTCGCGCCAACTGCTTAACTCAAAATACAGTCAAGAAAGTAGCCCTGAAGCTGAGAAACAGGATCGACCATAAGCACTACTGTGCAATTACGTACAATTTTCAAATTTCTTGTACTTGCTAAATTTGCGACCTCGGGCAGCTACGTTACCATGGAGGAACCACACAACATTTGACTTTATAGGCTAGAACTGTAGTCGCGCCAACTGCTTAACTCAAAATACAGTCAAGAAAGTAGCTCTGAAGCCGAGAAACGGGATCGACCATAAGCACTACCGTGAAATTACGTACAATTTTCAAATTTCTTGTACTTGCTAACTATACGACCTCGGGCAGCTATGTTACCATGGAGGAATCACACAAGATTTGACTTTATAGGCTAGAACTGAAGTCGCGCCAATTGTTTAACTCAAAATACAATCAAGAAAGTAGCTCTGAAGCCGAGAAACAGGATCGGCCATAGCACTACTGTGCAATTACGTACAATTTTCAAATTTCTTGTACTTGCTAACTTTGCGACCTCGGGCAGCTATGTTACCATTGAGGAACCACACAAGATTTGACTTTATAGGCTAGAACTGAAGTCGCGCCAACTGTTTAACTCAAAATACAGTCAAGAAAGTAGCTCTGAAGCCGAGGAACGGGATCGACCATAAGCACTACCGTGCAATTACGTACAATTTTCAAATTTCTTGTACTTGCTAACGTTGCGACCTCGGGCAGCTATGTTACCATGGAGGAACCACACAAGATTTGACAATATAGGCTAGAACTGAAGTCGCGCCAACTGCTTAACTCAAAATACAGTCAAGAAAGTAGCTCTGAAGCCGAGAAACGGGATCGACCATAAGCACTACTGTGCAATTACGTACAATTTTCAAATTTTTTGTACTTGCTAACTTTGCGACCTCGGCCAGCTATGTTACCATGGAGGAATCACACAACATTTGACTTTATAGGCTAGAACTGAAGTCGCGCCAACTGCTTTAATCAAAATATGGTCAAGAAAGTAGCTCTGAAACCGAGAAACCGGATCGACCCTAAGCACTACCGTGAAATTACGTACAATTTTCAAATTTCTTGTACTTGTTAACTTTGCGGCCTCGGGCAGCTATGTTACCATGGAGGAATCACACAAGATTTGACTTTATAGGCTAGAACTGAAGTCGCGCCAATTGCTTAACTCAAAATACAGTCAAGAAAGTAGCTCTGAAGCCGAGAAACGGGGATCGACCATAAGCACTACCGTGAAATTACGTACAATTTTCAAATTTCTTGTACTTGCTAACTTTGCGACCTCGGGCAGCTATGTTACCATGGAGGAATCACACAAGATTTGACTTTATAGGCTAAAACTGAAGTTGCGCCAACTGCTTAACTCAAAATACAGTCAAGAAAGTAGCTCTGAAGCCGAGAAACGGGATCGAACATTAGCACGTGAAATTACGTACAATTTCCAAATTTCTTGTACTTGCTAACTTTGCGACCTCGGGCAGCTATGTTACCATGGAGGAACCACACAACATTTGACTTTATAGGCTAGAACTGAAGTCGCGCCAACTCCTTAAATCAAAATATGGTCAAGAAAGTAGCTCTGAAGCCGAGAAACGCGGATCGACCATAAGCACTACCGTGAAATTACGTACAATTTTCAAATTTCTTGTACTTGCTAACTTTGCGACCTCGGGCAGCTATGTTACCATGGAGGAATCACACAAGATTTGACTTTATAGGCTAGAACTGAAGTCGCGCTAACTGCTTAACTCAAAATATAGTCAAGAAAGTAGCTCTGAAGCCGAGAAACGGGATCGACCATAAGCACTACCGTGCAATTACGTACAATTTTCAAATTTCTTGTTCTTGCAAACTTTGGGTCCTCGGGCAGCTATGTTACCATGGAGGAACCACACAAGATTTGACTTTATAGGCTAGAACTGAAGTCCCGCCAACTGCTTAAATCAAAATACAGTCAAGAAAGTAGCTCTGAAGCCGAGAAACCGCATCGACCATAAGCACTACCGTGAAATTACGTACAATTTTCAAATTTCTTGTACTTGCTAACTTTGCGACCTCGGGCAGCTATGTTACCATGGAGGAATCACACAAGATTTGACTTTATAGGCTAGAACTGAAGTCGCGCCAACTGCTTAACTCAAAATACAGTCAAGAAAGTAGCTCTGAAGCCGAGAAACGGGATCGACCATAAGCACTACCGTGCAATTACGTACAATTTTCAAATTTCTTGTTCTTGCAAACTTTGGGGCCTCGGGCAGCTATGTTACCATGGAGGAATCACACAAGATTTGACTTTATAGGCTAAAACTGAAGTTGCGCCAACTGCTTAACTCAAAATACAGTCAAGAAAGTAGCTCTGAAGCCGAGAAACGGGATCGACCATAAGCACTTCCGTGCAATTACGTACAATTTTCAAATTTCTTGTACTCGCTAACTTTGCGACCTCGGGCAGCTACGTTACCATGGAGGAACCACACAACATTTGACTTTATAGGCTAGAACAGAAGTCGCGCCAACTGCCTAACTCAAAATGCAGTCAAGAAAGTAGCTCTGAAGCCGAGAAACGGCATCGACCATAAGAACTACCCTGAAATTACGTACAATTTTCAAATTTCTTGTACTTGCTAATTTTGCGACCTCGGGCAGCTATGTTACCATGGAGGAATCACACAAGATTTGACTTTATAGGATAGAACTGAAGTCGCGCCAACTGCTTAACTCAAAATACAGTCAAGAAAGTAGCTCTGAAGCCGAGAAACGGGATCGACCATAAGCACTACCGTGAAATTACGTACAATTTTCAAATATCTTGTACTTGCTAACTTTGCGACCTCGGGCAGCTACGTTACCATGGAGGAACCACACAACATTTGACTTTATAGGCTAGAACTGTAGTCGCGCCAACTGCTTAACTCAAAATACAGTCAAGAAAGTAGCCCTGAAGCTGAGAAACAGGATCGACCATAAGCACTACTGTGCAATTACGTACAATTTTCAAATTTCTTGTACTTGCTAAATTTGCGACCTCGGGCAGCTATTTTACCATGGAGGAACCACACAACATTTGACTTTATAGGCTAGACCTGAAGTCGCGCCAACTGCTTAAGTCAAAATATGGTCAAGAAAGTAGCTCTGAAGCCGAGAAACGGGATCGACCGTAAGCACTACCGTGAAATTACGTACAATTTTCAAATTTCTTGTACTTGCTAACTTCGCGACCTCGAGCAGCTATGTTACCATGGAGGAATCACACAAGATTTGACTTTATAGGCTAGAACTGAAGTCGCGCCAACTGTTTAACTCAAATTACAGTCAAGAAAGTAGCTCTGAAGCCGAGAAACGGGATCGACCATAAGCACTTCCGTGCAATTACGTACAATTTTCAAATTTCTTGTACTTGCTAACTTTGCGACCTCGGGCAGCTATGTTACCATGGAGGAATCACACAAGATTTGACTTTATAGGCTAGAACTGAAGTCGCGCCAACTGTTTAACTCAAAATACAGTCAAGAAAGTAGCTCTGAAGCCGAGAAACGGGATCGACCATAAGCACTACCGTGAAATTACGTACAATTTTCAAATTTCTTGTACTTGCTAAATTTGCGACCTCGGGCAGCTATGTTACCATGGAGGAATCACACAAGATTTGACTTTATAGGCTAGAACTGAAGTCGCGCCAACTGTTTAACTCAAAATACAGTCAAGAAAGTAGCTCTGAAGCCGAGAAACGGGATCGACCATAAGCACTTCCGTGCAATTACGTACAATTTTCAAATTTCTTGTACTTGCTAACTTTGCGACCTCGGGCAGTTATGTTACCATAGAGGAATCACACAAGATTTGACTTTATAGGCTAGAACTGAAGTCGCGCCAACTGCTTAACTCAAAATACAGTCAAGAAAGTAGCTCTGAAGCCGAGAAACGGGATCGACCATAAGCACTACCGTGAAATTACGTACAATTTTCAAATTTCTTGTACTTGCTAAATTTGCGACCTCGGGCAGCTACGTTACCATGGAGGAACCACACAACATTTGACTTTATAGGCTAGAACTGTAGTCGCGCCAACTGCTTAACTCAAAATACAGTCAAGAAAGTAGCCCTGAAGCTGAGAAACAGGATCGACCATAAGCACTACTGTGCAATTACGTACAATTTTCAAATT
Organism: Merodon equestris; assembly: GCA_958301585.1. NCBI lineage: Eukaryota > Metazoa > Arthropoda > Insecta > Diptera > Syrphidae > Merodon > Merodon equestris. The sequence goes on from OY284416.1 coordinate 50,794,780, forward strand.
TCTTGTACTTGCTAAATTTGCGACCTCGGGCAGCTACGTTACCATGGAGGAACCACACAACATTTGACTTTATAGGCTAGAACTGAAGTCGCGCCAACTGTTTAACTCAAAATACAGTCAAGAAAGTAGCTCTGAAGCCGAGAAACGGGATCGACCATAAGCACTTCCGTGCAATTACGTACAATTTTCAAATTTCTTGTACTTGCTAACTTTGCGACCTCGGGCAGTTATGTTACCATAGAGGAATCACACAAGATTTGACTTTATAGGCTAGAACTGAAGTCGCGCCAACTGCTTAACTCAAAATACAGTCAAGAAAGTAGCTCTGAAGCCGAGAAACGGGATCGACCATAAGCACTACCGTGAAATTACGTACAATTTTCAAATTTCTTGTACTTGCTAAATTTGCGACCTCGGGCAGCTATGTTACCATGGAGGAATCACACAAGATTTGACTTTATAGGCTAGAACTGAAGTCGCGCCAATTGCTTAACTCAAAATACAGTCAAGAAAGTAGCTCTGAAGCCGAGAAACGGGGATCGACCATAAGCACTACCGTGAAATTACGTACAATTTTCAAATTTCTTGTACTTGCTAACTTTGCGACCTCGGGCAGCTATGTTACCATGGAGGAATCACACAAGATTTGACTTTATAGGCTAAAACTGAAGTTGCGCCAACTGCTTAACTCAAAATACAGTCAAGAAAGTAGCTCTGAAGCCGAGAAACGGGATCGAACATTAGCACGTGAAATTACGTACAATTTTCAAATTTCTTGTACTTGCTAACTTTGCGACCTCGGGCAGCTATGTTACCATGGAGGAACCACACAACATTTGACTTTATAGGCTAGAACTGAAGTCGCGCCAACTCCTTAAATCAAAATATGGTCAAGAAAGTAGCTCTGACGCCGAGAAACGCGGATCGACCATAAGCACTACCGTGAAATTACGTACAATTTTCAAATTTCTTGTACTTGCTAATTTTGCGACCTCGGGCAGCTATGCTACCATGGAGGAATCACACAAGATTTGACTTTATAGGCTAGAACTGAAGTCGCGCTAACTGCTTAACTCAAAATACAGTCAAGAAAGTAGCTCTGAAGCCGAGAAACGGGATCGACCATAAGCACTACCGTGCAATTACGTACAATTTTCAAATTTCTTGTTCTTGCAAACTTTGGGTCCTCGGGCAGCTATGTTACCATGGAGGAACCACACAAGATTTGACTTTATAGGCTAGAACTGAAGTCCCGCCAACTGCTTAAATCAAAATACAGTCAAGAAAGTAGCTCTGAAGCCGAGAAACCGCATCGACCATAAGCAATACCGTGAAATTACGTACAATTTTCAAATTTCTTGTACTTGCTAACTTTGCGACCTCGGGCAGCTATGTTACCATGGAGGAATCACACAAGATTTGACTTTATAGGCTAGAACTGAAGTCGCGCCAACTGCTTAACTCAAAATACAGTCAAGAAAGTAGCTCTGAAGCCGAGAAACGGGATCGACCATAAGCACTACCGTGCAATTACGTACAATTTTCAAATTTCTTGTTCTTGCAAACTTTGGGGCCTCGGGCAGCTATGTTACCATGGAGGAATCACACAAGATTTGACTTTATAGGCTAAAACTGAAGTTGCGCCAACTTCTTAACTCAAAATACAGTCAAGAAAGTAGCTCTGAAGCCGAGAAACGGGATCGAACATTAGCACGTGAAATTACGTACAATTTTCAAATTTCTTGTACTTGCTAACTTTGCGACCTCGGGCAGCTATGTTATCATGGAGGAACCACACAAGATTTGACTTTAGAGGCTAGAACTGAAGTCGCGCCCACTGCATAACTCAAAATACAGTCAAGAAAGTAGCTCTGAAGCTGAGAAACAGGATCGACCATAAGCACTACTGTGCAATTACGTACAATTTTCAAATTTCTTGTACTTGCTAATTTTGCGACCTCGGGCAGCTATGTTACCATGGAGGAACCACACAAGATTTGACTTTATAGGCTAGAACTGAAGTCGCGCTAACTGCTCACTCAAAATACAGTCAAGAAAGTAGCTCTGAAGCTAAGAAACGGGATCGACCATAAGCACCACCGTGAAATTACGTACAACTTTCAAATTTCTTGTACTTGCTAACTTTGCGACCTCGGGCAGCTATGTTACCATGGAGGAATCACACAAGATTTGACTTTATAGGCTAGAACTGAAGTCGCGCCAACTGTTGAACTCAAAATACAGTCAAGAAAGAAGCTCTGAAGCCGAGGAACGGGATCGACCATAAGCACTACCGTGCAATTACGTACAATTTTCAAATTTCTTGTACTTGCTAACGTTGCGACCTCGGGCAGCTATGTTACCATGGAGGAACCACACAAGATTTGACTTTATAGGCTAGAACTGAAGTCGCGCCAACTGCTTAACTCAAAATACAGTCAAGAAAGTAGCCCTGAAGCTGAGAAACAGGATCGACCATAAGCACTACTGTGCAATTACGTACAATTTTCAAATTTCTTGTACTTGCTAAATTTGCGACCTCGGGCAGCTACGTTACCATGGAGGAACCACACAACATTTGACTTTATAGGCTAGGACTATAGTCGCGCCAACTGCTTAACTCAAAATACAGTCAAGAAAGTAGCTCTGAAGCCGAGAAACGGGATCGACCATAAGCACCACCGTGCAATTACGTACAATTTTCAAATTTCTTGTACTTGCTAACTTTGCGACCTCGGGCAGCTATGTTACCATGGAGGAACCACACAACATTTGACTTTATAGGCTAGAACTGAAGTCGCGCCAACTGCTTAACTCAAAATACAGTCAAGAAAGTAGCTCTGAAGCCGAGAAACGGGATCGACCATAAGCACTACCGTGAAATTACGTACAATTTTCAAATTTCTTGTACTTGCTAACTTTGCGACCTCGGGCAGCTATGTTACCATGGAGGAACCACACAAGATTTGACTTTATAGGCTAGAACTGAAGTCGCGCCAACTGCTTAAATCAAAATATGGTCAAGAAAGTAGCTCTGAAGCCGAGAAACTGGATCGACCGTAAGCACTACCTTGAAATTACGTACAATTTTCAAATTTCTTGTACTTGCTAACTTTGCGGCCTCGGGCAGCTATGTTACCATGGAGGAACCACACTAGTTTTGACTTTATAGGCTAGAACTGAAGTCGCGCCAACTGTTTAACTCAAAATACAGTCAAGAAAGTAGCTCTGAAGCCGAGAAAAGGCATCAACCATAAGCACTACAGTGAAATTACGTACAATTTTCAAATTTCTTGTACTTGCTAACTTTGCGGCCTCGGGCAGCTATGTTACCATGGAGGAACCACACAAGATTTGACTTTATAGGCTAGAACTGAAGTCGCGCCAACTGCTTAACTCAAAATACAGTCAAGAAAGTAGCTCTGAAGCCGAGAAACGGGATCGACCATAAGCACTACCGTGCAATTACGTACAATTTTCAAATTTCTTGTTCTTGCAAACTTTGGGGCCTCGGGCAGCTATGTTACCATGGAGGAATCACACAAGATTTGACTTTATAGGCTAAAACTGAAGTTGCGCCAACTTCTTAACTCAAAATACAGTCAAGAAAGTAGCTCTGAAGCCGAGAAACGGGATCGAACATTAGCACGTGAAATTACGTACAATTTTCAAATTTCTTGTACTTGCTAACTTTGCGACCTCGGGCAGCTATGTTATCATGGAGGAACCACACAAGATTTGACTTTAGAGGCTAGAACTGAAGTCGCGCCCACTGCATAACTCAAAATACAGTCAAGAAAGTAGCTCTGAAGCTGAGAAACAGGATCGACCATAAGCACTACTGTGCAATTACGTACAATTTTCAAATTTCTTGTACTTGCTAAATTTGCGACCTCGGGCAGCTACGTTACCATGGAGGAACCACACAAGATTTGACTTTATAGGCTAGAACTGAAGTCGCGCCAATTGCTTAACTCAAAATACAGTCAAGAAAGTAGCTCTGAAGCCGAGAAACGGGATCGACCATAAGCACTACCGTGAAATTACGTACAATTTTCAAATTTCTTGTACTTGCTAAATTTGCGACCTCGGGCAGCTATGTTACCATGGAGGAATCACACAAGATTTGACTTTATAGGCTAGAACTGAAGTCGCGCCAATTGCTTAACTCAAAATACAGTCAAGAAAGTAGCTCTGAAGCCGAGAAACGGGGATCGACCATAAGCACTACCGTGAAATTACGTACAATTTTCAAATTTCTTGTACTTGCTAACTTTGCGACCTCGGGCAGCTATGTTACCATGGAGGAATCACACAAGATTTGACTTTATAGGCTAAAACTGAAGTTGCGCCAACTGCTTAACTCAAAATACAGTCAAGAAAGTAGCTCTGAAGCCGAGAAACGGGATCGAACATTAGCACGTGAAATTACGTACAATTTTCAAATTTCTTGTACTTGCTAACTTTGCGACCTCGGGCAGCTATGTTACCATGGAGGAACCACACAACATTTGACTTTATAGGCTAGAACTGAAGTCGCGCCAACTCCTTAAATCAAAATATGGTCAAGAAAGTAGCTCTGACGCCGAGAAACGCGGATCGACCATAAGCACTACCGTGAAATTACGTACAATTTTCAAATTTCTTGTACTTGCTAATTTTGCGACCTCGGGCAGCTATGCTACCATGGAGGAATCACACAAGATTTGACTTTATAGGCTAGAACTGAAGTCGCGCTAACTGCTTAACTCAAAATACAGTCAAGAAAGTAGCTCTGAAGCCGAGAAACGGGATCGACCATAAGCACTACCGTGCAATTACGTACAATTTTCAAATTTCTTGTTCTTGCAAACTTTGGGTCCTCGGGCAGCTATGTTACCATGGAGGAACCACACAAGATTTGACTTTATAGGCTAGAACTGAAGTCCCGCCAACTGCTTAAATCAAAATACAGTCAAGAAAGTAGCTCTGAAGCCGAGAAACCGCATCGACCATAAGCAATACCGTGAAATTACGTACAATTTTCAAATTTCTTGTACTTGCTAACTTTGCGACCTCGGGCAGCTATGTTACCATGGAGGAATCACACAAGATTTGACTTTATAGGCTAGAACTGAAGTCGCGCCAACTGCTTAACTCAAAATACAGTCAAGAAAGTAGCTCTGAAGCCGAGAAACGGGATCGACCATAAGCACTACCGTGCAATTACGTACAATTTTCAAATTTCTTGTTCTTGCAAACTTTGGGGCCTCGGGCAGCTATGTTACCATGGAGGAATCACACAAGATTTGACTTTATAGGCTAAAACTGAAGTTGCGCCAACTTCTTAACTCAAAATACAGTCAAGAAAGTAGCTCTGAAGCCGAGAAACGGGATCGAACATTAGCACGTGAAATTACGTACAATTTTCAAATTTCTTGTACTTGCTAACTTTGCGACCTCGGGCAGCTATGTTATCATGGAGGAACCACACAAGATTTGACTTTAGAGGCTAGAACTGAAGTCGCGCCCACTGCATAACTCAAAATACAGTCAAGAAAGTAGCTCTGAAGCTGAGAAACAGGATCGACCATAAGCACTACTGTGCAATTACGTACAATTTTCAAATTTCTTGTACTTGCTAATTTTGCGACCTCGGGCAGCTATGTTACCATGGAGGAACCACACAAGATTTGACTTTATAGGCTAGAACTGAAGTCGCGCTAACTGCTCACTCAAAATACAGTCAAGAAAGTAGCTCTGAAGCTAAGAAACGGGATCGACCATAAGCACCACCGTGAAATTACGTACAACTTTCAAATTTCTTGTACTTGCTAACTTTGCGACCTCGGGCAGCTATGTTACCATGGAGGAATCACACAAGATTTGACTTTATAGGCTAGAACTGAAGTCGCGCCAACTGTTGAACTCAAAATACAGTCAAGAAAGAAGCTCTGAAGCCGAGGAACGGGATCGACCATAAGCACTACCGTGCAATTACGTACAATTTTCAAATTTCTTGTACTTGCTAACGTTGCGACCTCGGGCAGCTATGTTACCATGGAGGAACCACACAAGATTTGACTTTATAGGCTAGAACTGAAGTCGCGCCAACTGCTTAACTCAAAATACAGTCAAGAAAGTAGCCCTGAAGCTGAGAAACAGGATCGACCATAAGCACTACTGTGCAATTACGTACAATTTTCAAATTTCTTGTACTTGCTAAATTTGCGACCTCGGGCAGCTACGTTACCATGGAGGAACCACACAACATTTGACTTTATAGGCTAGGACTATAGTCGCGCCAACTGCTTAACTCAAAATACAGTCAAGAAAGTAGCTCTGAAGCCGAGAAACGGGATCGACCATAAGCACCACCGTGCAATTACGTACAATTTTCAAATTTCTTGTACTTGCTAACTTTGCGACCTCGGGCAGCTATGTTACCATGGAGGAACCACACAACATTTGACTTTATAGGCTAGAACTGAAGTCGCGCCAACTGCTTAACTCAAAATACAGTCAAGAAAGTAGCTCTGAAGCCGAGAAACGGGATCGACCATAAGCACTACCGTGAAATTACGTACAATTTTCAAATTTCTTGTACTTGCTAACTTTGCGACCTCGGGCAGCTATGTTACCATGGAGGAACCACACAAGATTTGACTTTATAGGCTAGAACTGAAGTCGCGCCAACTGCTTAAATCAAAATATGGTCAAGAAAGTAGCTCTGAAGCCGAGAAACTGGATCGACCGTAAGCACTACCTTGAAATTACGTACAATTTTCAAATTTCTTGTACTTGCTAACTTTGCGGCCTCGGGCAGCTATGTTACCATGGAGGAACCACACTAGTTTTGACTTTATAGGCTAGAACTGAAGTCGCGCCAACTGTTTAACTCAAAATACAGTCAAGAAAGTAGCTCTGAAGCCGAGAAAAGGCATCAACCATAAGCACTACAGTGAAATTACGTACAATTTTCAAATTTCTTGTACTTGCTAACTTTGCGGCCTCGGGCAGCTATGTTACCATGGAGGAACCACACAAGATTTGACTTTATAGGCTAGAACTGAAGTCGCGCCAACTCATTAACTCAAAATACAGTCAAGAAAGTAGCTCTAAAGCCGAGAAACGGGATCGACCATAAGCACCACCGTGAAATTACGTACAATTTTCAAATTTCTTGTACTTGGTAAATTTGCGACCTCGGGCAGCTACGTTACCATGGAGGAACCACACAACATTTGACTTTATAGGCTAGAACTGAAGTCGCGCCAACTGCTTAACTCAAAATACAGTCAAGAAAGTAGCCCTGAAGCTGAGAAACAGGATCGACCATAAGCACTACTGTGCAATTACGTACAATTTTCAAATTTCTTGTACTTGCTAAATTTGCGACCTCGGGCAGCTACGTTACCATGGAGGAACCACACAACATTTGACTTTATAGGCTAGGACTATAGTCGCGCCAACTGCTTAACTCAAAATACAGTCAAGAAAGTAGCTCTGAAGCCGAGAAACGGGATCGACCATAAGCACCACCGTGCAATTACGTACAATTTTCAAATTTCTTGTACTTGCTAACTTTGCGACCTCGGGCAGCTATGTTACCATGGAGGAACCACACAACATTTGACTTTATAGGCTAGAACTGAAGTCGCGCCAACTGCTTAACTCAAAATACAGTCAAGAAAGTAGCTCTGAAGCCGAGAAACGGGATCGACCATAAGCACTACCGTGAAATTACGTACAATTTTCAAATTTCTTGTACTTGCTAACTTTGCGACCTCGGGCAGCTATGTTACCATGGAGGAACCACACAAGATTTGACTTTATAGGCTAGAACTGAAGTCGCGCCAACTGCTTAAATCAAAATATGGTCAAGAAAGAAGCTCTGAAGCCGAGAAACTGGATCGACCGTAAGCACTACCGTGAAATTACGTACAATTTTCAAATTTCTTGTACTTGCTAACTTTGCGGCCTCGGGCAGCTATGTTACCATGGAGGAACCACACTAGTTTTGACTTTATAGGCTAGAACTGAAGTCGCGCCAACTGTTTAACTCAAAATACAGTCAAGAAAGTAGCTCTGAAGCCGAGAAAAGGCATCAACCATAAGCACTACAGTGAAATTACGTACAATTTTCAAATTTCTTGTACTTGCTAACTTTGCGGCCTCGGGCAGCTATGTTACCATGGAGGAACCACACAAGATTTGACTTTATAGGCTAGAACTGAAGTCGCGCCAACTCATTAACTCAAAATACAGTCAAGAAAGTAGCTCTAAAGCCGAGAAACGGGATCGACCATAAGCACCACCGTGAAATTACGTACAATTTTCAAATTTCTTGTACTTGGTAAATTTGCGACCTCGGGCAGCTACGTTACCATGGAGGAACCACACAACATTTGACTTTATAGGCTAGAACTGAAGTCGCGCCAACTGCTTAACTCAAAATACAGTCAAGAAAGTAGCCCTGAAGCTGAGAAACAGGATCGACCATAAGCACTACTGTGCAATTACGTACAATTTTCAAATTTCTTGTACTTGCTAAATTTGCGACCTCGGGCAGCTACGTTACCATGGAGGAACCACACAACATTTGACTTTATAGGCTAGGACTATAGTCGCGCCAACTGCTTAACTCAAAATACAGTCAAGAAAGTAGCTCTGAAGCCGAGAAACGGGATCGACCATAAGCACCACCGTGCAATTACGTACAATTTTCAAATTTCTTGTACTTGCTAACTTTGCGACCTCGGGCAGCTATGTTACCATGGAGGAACCACACAACATTTGACTTTATAGGCTAGAACTGAAGTCGCGCCAACTGCTTAACTCAAAATACAGTCAAGAAAGTAGCTCTGAAGCCGAGAAACGGGATCGACCATAAGCACTACCGTGAAATTACGTACAATTTTCAAATTTCTTGTACTTGCTAACTTTGCGACCTCGGGCAGCTATGTTACCATGGAGGAACCACACAAGATTTGACTTTATAGGCTAGAACTGAAGTCGCGCCAACTGCTTAAATCAAAATATGGTCAAGAAAGAAGCTCTGAAGCCGAGAAACTGGATCGACCGTAAGCACTACCGTGAAATTACGTACAATTTTCAAATTTCTTGTACTTGCTAACTTTGCGGCCTCGGGCAGCTATGTTACCATGGAGGAACCACACTAGTTTTGACTTTATAGGCTAGAACTGAAGTCGCGCCAACTGTTTAACTCAAAATACAGTCAAGAAAGTAGCTCTAAAGCCGAGAAACGGGATCGACCATAAGCACCACCGTGAAATTACGTACAATTTTCAAATTTCTTGTACTTGGTAAATTTGCGACCTCGGGCAGCTACGTTACCATGGAGGAACCACACAACATTTGACTTTATAGGCTAGAACTGAAGTCGCGCCAACTGCTTAACTCAAAATACAGTCAAGAAAGTAGCCCTGAAGCTGAGAAACAGGATCGACCATAAGCACTACTGTGCAATTACGTACAATTTTCAAATTTCTTGTACTTGCTAAATTTGCGACCTCGGGCAGCTACGTTACCATGGAGGAACCACACAACATTTGACTTTATAGGCTAGAACTGTAGTCGCGCCAACTGCTTAACTCAAAATACAGTCAAGAAAGTAGCTCTGAAGCCGAGAAACGGGATCGACCATAAGCACTACCGTGAAATTACGTACAATTTTCAAATTTCTTGTACTTGCTAACTTTGCGACCTCGGGCAGCTATGTTAGCAGGGAGGAATCACACAAGATTTGACTTTATAGGCTAGAACTGAAGTCGCGCCAACTGTTTAACTCAAAATACAATCAAGAAAGTAGCTCTGAAGCCGAGAAACAAGATCGGCCATAGCACTACTGTGCAATTACGTACAATTTTCAAATTTTTTGTACTTGCTAACTTTGCGACCTCGGGCAGCTATGTTACCATGGAGGAACCACACAACATTTGACTTTATAGGCTGGAACTGAAGTCGCGCCAACTGCTTAACTCAAAATACAGTCAAGAAAGTAGCCCTGAAGCTGAGAAACAGGATCGACCATAAGCACTACTGTGCAATTACGTACAATTTTCAAATTTCTTGTACTTGCTAAATTTGCGACCTCGGGCAGCTACGTTACCATGGAGGAACCACACAACATTTGACTTTATAGGCTAGGACTATAGTCGCGCCAACTGCTTAACTGAAAATACAGTCAAAAAAGTAGCTCTGAAGCCGAGAAACGGCATCGACCATAAGCACTACCCTGAAATTACGTACAATTTTCAAATTTCTTGTACTTGCTAACTTTGCGACCTCGGGCAGCTATGTTACCATGGAGGAACCACACAACATTTGAATTTATAGGCTAGAACTGAAGTCGCGCCAACTGCTTAACTCAAAATACAGTCAAGAAAGTAGCTCTGAAGCCGAGAAACGGGATCGACCATAAGCACTACCGTGAAATTACGTACAATTTTCAAATTTCTTGTACTTGCTAACTTTGCGGCCTCGGGCAGCTATGTTACCATGGAGGAACCACACTAGTTTTGACTTTATAGGCTAGAACTGAAGTCGCGCCAACTGTTTAACTCAAAATACAGTCAAGAAAGTAGCTCTGAAGCCGAGAAAAGGCATCAACCATAAGCACTACAGTGAAATTACGTACAATTTTCAAATTTCTTGTACTTGCTAACTTTGCGGCCTCGGGCAGCTATGTTACCATGGAGGAACCACACAAGATTTGACTTTATAGGCTAGAACTGAAGTCGCGCCAACTCATTAACTCAAAATACAGTCAAGAAAGTAGCTCTAAAGCCGAGAAACGGGATCGACCATAAGCACCACCGTGAAATTACGTACAATTTTCAAATTTCTTGTACTTGGTAAATTTGCGACCTCGGGCAGCTACGTTACCATGGAGGAACCACACAAGATTTGACTTTATAGGCTAGAACTGAAGTCGCGCCAACTGCTTAAATCAAAATATGGTCAAGAAAGAAGCTCTGAAACCGAGAAACTGGATCGACCGTAAGCACTACCGTGAAATTACGTACAATTTTCAAATTTCTTGTACTTGCTAACTTTGCGGCCTCGGGCAGCTATGTTACCATGGAGGAACCACACTAGTTTTGACTTTATAGGCTAGAACTGAAGTCGCGCCAACTGTTTAACTCAAAATACAGTCAAGAAAGTAGCTCTGAAGCCGAGAAAAGGCATCAACCATAAGCACTACAGTGAAATTACGTACAATTTTCAAATTTCCTGTACTTGCTAACTTTGCGGCCTCGGGCAGCTATGTTACCATGGAGGAACCACACAAGATTTGACTTTATAGGCTAGAACTGAAGTCGCGCCAACTCATTAACTCAAAATACAGTCAAGAAAGTAGCTCTAAAGCCGAGAAACGGGATCGACCATAAGCACCACCGTGAAATTACGTACAATTTTCAAATTTCTTGTACTTGGTAAATTTGCGACCTCGGGCAGCTACGTTACCATGGAGGAACCACACAAGATTTGACTTTATAGGCTAGAACTGAAGTCGCGCCAACTGCTTAAATCAAAATATGGTCAAGAAAGAAGCTCTGAAGCCGAGAAACTGGATCGACCGTAAGCACTACCGTGAAATTACGTACAATTTTCAAATTTCTTGTACTTGCTAACTTTGCGGCCTCGGGCAGCTATGTTACCATGGAGGAACCACACTAGTTTTGACTTTATAGGCTAGAACTGAAGTCGCGCCAACTGTTTAACTCAAAATACAGTCAAGAAAGTAGCTCTGAAGCCGAGAAAAGGCATCAACCATAAGCACTACAGTGAAATTACGTACAATTTTCAAATTTCTTGTACTTGCTAACTTTGCGGCCTCGGGCAGCTATGTTACCATGGAGGAACCACACAAGATTTGACTTTATAGGCTAGAACTGAAGTCGCGCCAACTCATTAACTCAAAATACAGTCAAGAAAGTAGCTCTAAAGCCGAGAAACGGGATCGACCATAAGCACCACCGTGAAATTACGTACAATTTTCAAATTTCTTGTACTTGGTAAATTTGCGACCTCGGGCAGCTACGTTACCATGGAGGAACCACACAACATTTGACTTTATAGGCTAGAACTGAAGTCGCGCCAACTGCTTAACTCAAAATACAGTCAAGAAAGTAGCCCTGAAGCTGAGAAACAGGATCGACCATAAGCACTACTGTGCAATTACGTACAATTTTCAAATTTCTTGTACTTGCTAAATTTGCGACCTCGGGCAGCTACGTTACCATGGAGGAACCACACAACATTTGACTTTATAGGCTAGGACTATAGTCGCGCCAACTGCTTAACTCAAAATACAGTCAAGAAAGTAGCTCTGAAGCCGAGAAACGGGATCGACCATAAGCACCACCGTGCAATTACGTACAATTTTCAAATTTCTTGTACTTGCTAACTTTGCGACCTCGGGCAGCTATGTTACCATGGAGGAACCACACAACATTTGACTTTATAGGCTAGAACTGAAGTCGCGCCAACTGCTTAACTCAAAATACAGTCAAGAAAGTAGCTCTGAAGCCGAGAAACGGGATCGACCATAAGCACTACCGTGAAATTACGTACAATTTTCAAATTTCTTGTACTTGCTAACTTTGCGACCTCGGGCAGCTATGTTACCATGGAGGAACCACACAAGATTTGACTTTATAGGCTAGAACTGAAGTCGCGCCAACTGCTTAAATCAAAATATGGTCAAGAAAGAAGCTCTGAAGCCGAGAAACTGGATCGACCGTAAGCACTACCGTGAAATTACGTACAATTTTCAAATTTCTTGTACTTGCTAACTTTGCGGCCTCGGGCAGCTATGTTACCATGGAGGAACCACACTAGTTTTGACTTTATAGGCTAGAACTGAAGTCGCGCCAACTGTTTAACTCAAAATACAGTCAAGAAAGTAGCTCTGAAGCCGAGAAAAGGCATCAACCATAAGCACTACAGTGAAATTACGTACAATTTTCAAATTTCTTGTACTTGCTAACTTTGCGGCCTCGGGCAGCTATGTTACCATGGAGGAACCACACAAGATTTGACTTTATAGGCTAGAACTGAAGTCGCGCCAACTCATTAACTCAAAATACAGTCAAGAAAGTAGCTCTAAAGCCGAGAAACGGGATCGACCATAAGCACCACCGTGAAATTACGTACAATTTTCAAATTTCTTGTACTTGGTAAATTTGCGACCTCGGGCAGCTACGTTACCATGGAGGAACCACACAACATTTGACTTTATAGGCTAGAACTGAAGTCGCGCCAACTGCTTAACTCAAAATACAGTCAAGAAAGTAGCCCTGAAGCTGAGAAACAGGATCGACCATAAGCACTACTGTGCAATTACGTACAATTTTCAAATTTCTTGTACTTGCTAAATTTGCGACCTCGGGCAGCTACGTTACCATGGAGGAACCACACAACATTTGACTTTATAGGCTAGAACTGTAGTCGCGCCAACTGCTTAACTCAAAATACAGTCAAGAAAGTAGCTCTGAAGCCGAGAAACGGGATCGACCATAAGCACTACTGTGCAATTACGTACAATTTTCAAATTTCTTGTACTTGCTAAATTTGCGACCTCGGGCAGCTACGTTACCATGGAGGAATCACACAAGATTTGACTTTATAGGCTAGAACTGAAGTCGCGCCAACTGCTTAACTCAAAATACAGTCAAGAAAGTAGCTCTGAAGCCGAGAAACGGGATCGACCATAAGCACCACCGTGCAATTACGTACAATTTTCAAATTTCTTGTACTTGCTAAATTTGCGACCTCGGGCAGCTATGTTACCATGGAGGAACCACACAACATTTGACTTTATAGGCTAGAACTGAAGTCGCGCCAACTGCTTAACTCAAAATACAGTCAAGAAAGTAGCTCTGAAGCCGAGAAACGGGATCGACCATAAGCACTACCGTGAAATTACGTACAATTTTCAAATTTCTTGTACTTGCTAACTTTGCGACCTCGGGCAGCTATGTTACCATGGAGGAACCACACAAGATTTGACTTTATAGGCTAGAACTGAAGTCGCGCCAACTGCTTAAATCAAAATATGGTCAAGAAAGAAGCTCTGAAGCCGAGAAACTGGATCGACCGTAAGCACTACCGTGAAATTACGTACAATTTTCAAATTTCTTGTACTTGCTAACTTTGCGGCCTCGGGCAGCTATGTTACCATGGAGGAACCACACTAGTTTTGACTTTATAGGCTAGAACTGAAGTCGCGCCAACTGTTTAACTCAAAATACAGTCAAGAAAGTAGCTCTGAAGCCGAGAAAAGGCATCAACCATAAGCACTACAGTGAAATTACGTACAATTTTCAAATTTCTTGTACTTGCTAACTTTGCGGCCTCGGGCAGCTATGTTACCATGGAGGAACCACACAAGATTTGACTTTATAGGCTAGAACTGAAGTCGCGCCAACTCATTAACTCAAAATACAGTCAAGAAAGTAGCTCTAAAGCCGAGAAACGGGATCGACCATAAGCACCACCGTGAAATTACGTACAATTTTCAAATTTCTTGTACTTGGTAAATTTGCGACCTCGGGCAGCTACGTTACCATGGAGGAACCACACAACATTTGACTTTATAGGCTAGAACTGAAGTCGCGCCAACTGCTTAACTCAAAATACAGTCAAGAAAGTAGCCCTGAAGCTGAGAAACAGGATCGACCATAAGCACTACAGTGAAATTACGTACAATTTTCAAATTTCTTGTACTTGCTAACTTTGCGGCCTCGGGCAGCTATGTTACCATGGAGGAACCACACAAGATTTGACTTTATAGGCTAGAACTGAAGTCGCGCCAACTCATTAACTCAAAATACAGTCAAGAAAGTAGCTCTAAAGCCGAGAAACGGGATCGACCATAAGCACCACCGTGAAATTACGTACAATTTTCAAATTTCTTGTACTTGGTAAATTTGCGACCTCGGGCAGCTACGTTACCATGGAGGAACCACACAACATTTGACTTTATAGGCTAGAACTGAAGTCGCGCCAACTGCTTAACTCAAAATACAGTCAAGAAAGTAGCTCTGAAGCCGAGAAACGGGATCGACCATAAGCACTACCGTGAAATTACGTACAATTTTCAAATTTCTTGTACTTGCTAACTTTGCGACCTCGGGCAGCTATGTTACCAGGGAGGAATCACACAAGATTTGACTTTATAGGCTAGAACTGAAGTCGCGCCAACTGTTGAACTCAAAATACAATCAAGAAAGTAGCTCTGAAGCCGAGAAACAAGATCGGCCATAGCACTACTGTGCAATTACGTACAATTTTCAAATTTTTTGTACTTGCTAACTTTGCGACCTCGGGCAGCTATGTTACCATGGAGGAACCACACAACATTTGACTTTATAGGCTGGAACTGAAGTCGCGCCAACTGCTTAACTCAAAATACAGTCAAGAAAGTAGCCCTGAAGCTGAGAAACAGGATCGACCATAAGCACTACTGTGCAATTACGTACAATTTTCAAATTTCTTGTACTTGCTAAATTTGCGACCTCGGGCAGCTACGTTACCATGGAGGAACCACACAACATTTGACTTTATAGGCTAGGACTATAGTCGCGCCAACTGCTTAACTGAAAATACAGTCAAAAAAGTAGCTCTGAAGCCGAGAAACGGCATCGAACATAAGCACTACCCTGAAATTACGTACAATTTTCAAATTTCTTGTACTTGCTAACTTTGCGACCTCGGGCAGCTATGTTACCATGGAGGAACCACACAACATTTGACTTTATAGGCTAGAACTGAAGTCGCGCCAACTGCTTAACTCAAAATACAGTCAAGAAAGTAGCTCTGAAGCCGAGAAACGGGATCGACCATAAGCACTACCGTGAAATTACGTACAATTTTCAAATTTCTTGTACTTGCTAAATTTGCGGCCTCGGGCAGCTATGTTACCATGGAGGAACCACACTAGTTTTGACTTTATAGGCTAGAACTGAAGTCGCGCCAACTGTTTAACTCAAAATACAGTCAAGAAAGTAGCTCTGAAGCCGAGAAAAGGCATCAACCATAAGCACTACAGTGAAATTACGTACAATTTTCAAATTTCTTGTACTTGCTAACTTTGCGGCCTCGGGCAGCTATGTTACCATGGAGGAACCACACAAGATTTGACTTTATAGGCTAGAACTGAAGTCGCGCCAACTCATTAACTCAAAATACAGTCAAGAAAGTAGCTCTAAAGCCGAGAAACGGGATCGACCATAAGCACCACCGTGAAATTACGTACAATTTTCAAATTTCTTGTACTTGGTAAATTTGCGACCTCGGGCAGCTACGTTACCATGGAGGAACCACACAAGATTTGACTTTATAGGCTAGAACTGAAGTCGCGCCAACTGCTTAAATCAAAATATGGTCAAGAAAGAAGCTCTGAAGCCGAGAAACTGGATCGACCGTAAGCACTACCGTGAAATTACGTACAATTTTCAAATTTCTTGTACTTGCTAACTTTGCGGCCTCGGGCAGCTATGTTACCATGGAGGAACCACACTAGTTTTGACTTTATAGGCTAGAACTGAAGTCGCGCCAACTGTTTAACTCAAAATACAGTCAAGAAAGTAGCTCTGAAGCCGAGAAAAGGCATCAACCATAAGCACTACAGTGAAATTACGTACAATTTTCAAATTTCTTGTACTTGCTAACTTTGCGGCCTCGGGCAGCTATGTTACCATGGAGGAACCACACAAGATTTGACTTTATAGGCTAGAACTGAAGTCGCGCCAACTCATTAACTCAAAATACAGTCAAGAAAGTAGCTCTAAAGCCGAGAAACGGGATCGACCATAAGCACCACCGTGAAATTACGTACAATTTTCAAATTTCTTGTACTTGGTAAATTTGCGACCTCGGGCAGCTACGTTACCATGGAGGAACCACACAACATTTGACTTTATAGGCTAGAACTGAAGTCGCGCCAACTGCTTAACTCAAAATACAGTCAAGAAAGTAGCCCTGAAGCTGAGAAACAGGATCGACCATAAGCACTACTGTGCAATTACGTACAATTTTCAAATTTCTTGTACTTGCTAAATTTGCGACCTCGGGCAGCTACGTTACCATGGAGGAACCACACAACATTTGACTTTATAGGCTAGGACTATAGTCGCGCCAACTGCTTAACTCAAAATACAGTCAAGAAAGTAGCTCTGAAGCCGAGAAACGGGATCGACCATAAGCACCACCGTGCAATTACGTACAATTTTCAAATTTCTTGTACTTGCTAACTTTGCGACCTCGGGCAGCTATGTTACCATGGAGGAACCACACAACATTTGACTTTATAGGCTAGAACAGAAGTCGCGCCAACTGCTTAACTCAAAATACAGTCAAGAAAGTAGCTCTGAAGCCGAGAAACGGGATCGACCATAAGCACTACCGTGAAATTACGTACAATTTTCAAATTTCTTGTACTTGCTAACTTTGCGACCTCGGGCAGCTATGTTACCATGGAGGAACCACACAAGCTTTGACTTTATAGGCTAGAACTGAAGTCGCGCCAACTGCTTAAATCAAAATATGGTCAAGAAAGAAGCTCTGAAGCCGAGAAACTGGATCGACCGTAAGCACTACCGTGAAATTACGTACAATTTTCAAATTTCTTGTACTTGCTAACTTTGCGGCCTCGGGCAGCTATGTTACCATGGAGGAACCACACTAGTTTTGACTTTATAGGCTAGAACTGAAGTCGCGCCAACTGTTTAACTCAAAATACAGTCAAGAAAGTAGCTCTGAAGCCGAGAAAAGGCATCAACCATAAGCACTACAGTGAAATTACGTACAATTTTCAAATTTCTTGTACTTGCTAACTTTGCGGCCTCGGGCAGCTATGTTACCATGGAGGAACCACACAAGATTTGACTTTATAGGCTAGAACTGAAGTCGCGCCAACTCATTAACTCAAAATACAGTCAAGAAAGTAGCTCTAAAGCCGAGAAACGGGATCGACCATAAGCACCACCGTGAAATTACGTACAATTTTCAAATTTCTTGTACTTGGTAAATTTGCGACCTCGGGCAGCTACGTTACCATGGAGGAACCACACAACATTTGACTTTATAGGCTAGAACTGAAGTCGCGCCAACTGCTTAACTCAAAATACAGTCAAGAAAGTAGCCCTGAAGCTGAGAAACAGGATCGACCATAAGCACTACTGTGCAATTACGTACAATTTTCAAATTTCTTGTACTTGCTAAATTTGCGACCTCGGGCAGCTACGTTACCATGGAGGAACCACACAACATTTGACTTTATAGGCTAGAACTGTAGTCGCGCCAACTGCTTAACTCAAAATACAGTCAAGAAAGTAGCTCTGAAGCCGAGAAACGGGATCGACCATAAGCACTACCGTGAAATTACGTACAATTTTCAAATTTCTTGTACTTGCTAACTTTGCGACCTCGGGCAGCTATGTTACCAGGGAGGAATCACACAAGATTTGACTTTATAGGCTAGAACTGAAGTCGCGCCAACTTTTTAACTCAAAATACAATCAAGAAAGTAGCTCTGAAGCCGAGAAACAAGATCGGCCATAGCACTACTGTGCAATTACGTACAATTTTCAAATTTTTTGTACTTGGTAAATTTGCGACCTCGGGCAGCTACGTTACCATGGAGGAACCACACAACATTTGACTTTATAGGCTAGAACTGAAGTCGCGCCAACTGCTTAACTCAAAATACAGTCAAGAAAGTAGCCCTGAAGCTGAGAAACAGGATCGACCATAAGCACTACTGTGCAATTACGTACAATTTTCAAATTTCTTGTACTTGCTAAATTTGCGACCTCGGGCAGCTACGTTACCATGGAGGAACCACACAACATTTGACTTTATAGGCTAGAACTGTAGTCGCGCCAACTGCTTAACTCAAAATACAGTCAAGAAAGTAGCTCTGAAGCCGAGAAACGGGATCGACCATAAGCACTACCGTGAAATTACGTACAATTTTCAAATTTCTTGTACTTGCTAACTTTGCGGCCTCGGGCAGCTATGTTACCATGGAGGAACCACACTAGTTTTGACTTTATAGGCTAGAACTGAAGTCGCGCCAACTGTTTAACTCAAAATACAGTCAAGAAAGTAGCTCTGAAGCCGAGAAAAGGCATCAACCATAAGCACTACAGTGAAATTACGTACAATTTTCAAATTTCTTGTACTTGCTAACTTTGCGGCCTCGGGCAGCTATGTTACCATGGAGGAACCACACAAGATTTGACTTTATAGGCTAGAACTGAAGTCGCGCCAACTCATTAACTCAAAATACAGTCAAGAAAGTAGCTCTAAAGCCGAGAAACGGGATCGACCATAAGCACCACCGTGAAATTACGTACAATTTTCAAATTTCTTGTACTTGGTAAATTTGCGACCTCGGGCAGCTACGTTACCATGGAGGAACCACACAACATTTGACTTTATAGGCTAGAACTGAAGTCGCGCCAACTGCTTAACTCAAAATACAGTCAAGAAAGTAGCCCTGAAGCTGAGAAACAGGATCGACCATAAGCACTACTGTGCAATTACGTACAATTTTCAAATTTCTTGTACTTGCTAAATTTGCGACCTCGGGCAGCTACGTTACCATGGAGGAACCACACAACATTTGACTTTATAGGCTAGGACTATAGTCGCGCCAACTGCTTAACTGAAAATACAGTCAAAAAAGTAGCTCTGAAGCCGAGAAACGGCATCGACCATAAGCACTACCCTGAAATTACGTACAATTTTCAAATTTCTTGTACTTGCTAACTTTGCGGCCTCGGGCAGCTATGTTACCATGGAGGAACCACACTAGCTTTGACATAAGCACTACTGTGCAATTACGTACAATTTTCAAATTTCTTGTACTTGCTAAATTTGCGACCTCGGGCAGCTACGTTACCATGGAGGAACCACACAACATTTGACTTTATAGGCTAGGACTATAGTCGCGCCAACTGCTTAACTGAAAATACAGTCAAAAAAGTAGCTCTGAAGCCGAGAAACGGCATCGACCATAAGCACTACCCTGAAATTACGTACAATTTTCAAATTTCTTGTACTTGCTAACTTTGCGGCCTCGGGCAGCTATGTTACCATGGAGGAACCACACTAGCTTTGACTATATAGGCTAGCACTGAAGTCGCGCGTACAATTTTCAAATTTCTTGTACTTGGTAAATTTGCGACCTCGGGCAGCTACGTTACCATGGAGGAACCACACAACATTTGACTTTATAGGCTAGAACTGAAGTCGCGCCAACTGCTTAACTCAAAATACAGTCAAGAAAGTAGCCCTGAAGCTGAGATACAGGATCGACCATAAGCACTACTGTGCAATTACGTACAATTTTCAAATTTCTTGTACTTGCTAAATTTGCGACCTCGGGCAGCTACGTTACCATGGAGGAACCACACAACATTTGACTTTATAGGCTAGAACTGTAGTCGCGCCAACTGCTTAACTCAAAATACAGTCAAGAAAGTAGCTCTGAAGCCGAGAAACGGGATCGACCATAAGCACTACCGTGAAATTACGTACAATTTTCAAATTTCTTGTACTTGCTAACTTTGCGACCTCGGGCAGCTATGTTACCAGGGAGGAATCACACAAGATTTGACTTTATAGGCTAGAACTGAAGTCGCGCCAACTGTTTAACTCAAAATACAATCAAGAAAGTAGCTCTGAAGCCGAGAAACAAGATCGGCCATAGCACTACTGTGCAATTACGTACAATTTTCAAATTTTTTGTACTTGCTAACTTTGCGACCTCGGGCAGCTATGTTACCATGGAGGAACCACACAACATTTGACTTTATAGGCTGGAACTGAAGTCGCGCCAACTGCTTAACTCAAAATACAGTCAAGAAAGTAGCCCTGAAGCTGAGAAATAGGATCGACCATAAGCACTACTGTGCAATTACGTACAATTTTCAAATTTCTTGTACTTGCTAAATTTGCGACCTCGGGCAGCTACGTTACCATGGAGGAACCACACAACATTTGACTTTATAGGCTAGGACTATAGTCGCGCCAACTGCTTAACTGAAAATACAGTCAAAAAAGTAGCTCTGAAGCCGAGAAACGGCATCGACCATAAGCACTACCCTGAAATTACGTACAATTTTCAAATTTCTTGTACTTGCTAACTTTGCGACCTCGGGCAGCTATGTTACCATGGAGGAACCACACAACATTTGACTTTATAGGCTAGAACTGAAGTCGCGCCAACTGTTTAACTCAAAATACAGTCAAGAAAGTAGCTCTGAAGCCGAGAAACGGGATCGACCATAAGCACTTCCGTGCAATTACGTACAATTTTCAAATTTCTTGTACTTGCTAACTTTGCGACCTCGGGCAGTTATGTTACCATAGAGGAATCACACAAGATTTGACTTTATAGGCTAGAACTGAAGTCGCGCCAACTGCTTAACTCAAAATACAGTCAAGAAAGTAGCTCTGAAGCCGAGAAACGGGATCGACCATAAGCACTACCGTGAAATTACGTACAATTTTCAAATTTCTTGTACTTGCTAACTTTGCGACCTCGGGCAGCTACGTTACCATGGAGGAACCACACAACATTTGACTTTATAGGCTAGAACTGTAGTCGCGCCAACTGCTTAACTCAAAATACAGTCAAGAAAGTAGCCCTGAAGCTGAGAAACAGGATCGACCATAAGCACTACTGTGCAATTACGTACAATTTTCAAATTTCTTGTACTTGCTAAATTTGCGACCTCGGGCAGCTACGTTACCATGGAGGAACCACACAACATTTGACTTTATAGGCTAGAACTGTAGTCGCGCCAACTGCTTAACTCAAAATACAGTCAAGAAAGTAGCTCTGAAGCCGAGAAACGGGATCGACCATAAGCACTACCGTGAAATTACGTACAATTTTCAAATTTCTTGTACTTGCTAACTATACGACCTCGGGCAGCTATGTTACCATGGAGGAATCACACAAGATTTGACTTTATAGGCTAGAACTGAAGTCGCGCCAACTGTTTAACTCAAAATACAATCAAGAAAGTAGCTCTGAAGCCGAGAAACAGGATCGGCCATAGCACTACTGTGCAATTACGTACAATTTTCAAATTTCTTGTACTTGCTAACTTTGCGACCTCGGGCAGCTATGTTACCATGGAGGAACCACACAACATTTGACTTTATAGGCTAGAACTGAAGTCGCGCCAACTGTTTAACTCAAAATACAGTCAAGAAAGTAGCTCTGAAGCCGAGGAACGGGATCGACCATAAGCACTACCGTGCAATTACGTACAATTTTCAAATTTCTTGTACTTGCTAACGTTGCGACCTCGGGCAGCTATGTTACCATGGAGGAACCACACAAGATTTGACATTATAGGCTAGAATTGCTTAACTCAAAATACAGTCAAGAAAGTAACTCTGAAGCCGAGAAACGGGGATCGACCATAAGCACTACCGTGAAATTACGTACAATTTTCAAATTTCTTGTACCTGCTAACTTTGCGACCTCGGGCAGCTATGTTACCATGGAGGAATCACACAAGATTTGACTTTATAGGCTAAAACTGAAGTTGCGCCAACTGCTTAACTCAAAATACAGTCAAGAAAGTAGCTCTGAAGCCGAGAAACGGGATCGAACATTAGCACGTGAAATTACGTACAATTTTCAAATTTCTTGTACTTGCTAACTTTGCGACCTCGGGCAGCTATGTTACCATGGAGGAACCAGACAACATTTGACTTTATAGGCTAGAACTGAAGTCGCGCCAACTCCTTAACTCAAAATACAGTCAAGAAAGTAGCTCTAAAGCCGAGAAACGGGATCGACCATAAGCACTACTGTGCAATTACGTACAATTTTCAAATTTCTTGTACTTGCTAAATTTGCGACCTCGGGCAGCTACGTTACCATGGAGGAACCACACAACATTTGACTTTAGAGGCTAGAACTGAAGTCGCGCCCACTGCATAACTCAAAATACAGTCAAGAAAGTAGCTCTGAAGCTGAGAAACAGGATCGACCATAAGCACTACTGTGCAATTACGTACAATTTTCAAATTTCTTGTACTTGCTAATTTTGCGACCTCGGGCAGCTATGTTACCATGGAGGAACCACACAAGATTTGACTTTATAGGCTAGAACTGAAGTCGCGCTAACTGCTCACTCAAAATACAGTCAAGAAAGTAGCTCTGAAGCTAAGAAACGGGATCGACCATAAGCACCACCGTGAAATTACGTACAATTTTCAAATTTCTTGTACTTGCTAACTTTGCGACCTCGGGCAGCTATGTTACCATGGAGGAATCACACAAGATTTGACTTTATAGGCTAGAACTGAAGTCGCGCCAACTGTTGAACTCAAAATACAGTCAAGAAAGAAGCTCTGAAGCCGAGGAACGGGATCGACCATAAGCACTACCGTGCAATTACGTACAATTTTCAAATTTCTTGTACTTGCTAACGTTGCGACCTCGGGCAGCTATGTTACCATGGAGGAACCACACAAGATTTGACTTTATAGGCTAGAACTGAAGTCGCGCCAACTGCTTAACTCAAAATACAGTCAAGAAAGTAGCCCTGAAGCTGAGAAACAGGATCGACCATAAGCACTACTGTGCAATTACGTACAATTTTCAAATTTCTTGTACTTGCTAAATTTGCGACCTCGGGCAGCTACGTTACCATGGAGGAACCACACAACATTTGACTTTATAGGCTAGGACTATAGTCGCGCCAACTGCTTAACTCAAAATACAGTCAAGAAAGTAGCTCTGAAGCCGAGAAACGGGATCGACCATAAGCACCACCGTGCAATTACGTACAATTTTCAAATTTCTTGTACTTGCTAACTTTGCGACCGCGGGCAGCTATGTTACCATGGAGGAACCACACAACATTTGACTTTATAGGCTAGAACTGAAGTCGCGCCAACTGCTTAACTCAAAATACAGTCAAGAAAGTAGCTCTGAAGCCGAGAAACGGGATCGACCATAAGCACTACCGTGAAATTACGTACAATTTTCAAATTTCTTGTACTTGCTAACTTTGCGACCTCGGGCAGCTATGTTACCATGAAGAAACCACACAAGATTTGACTTTATAGGCTAGAACTGAAGTCGCGCCAACTGCTTAAATCAAAATATGGTCAAGAAAGTAGCTCTGAAGCCGAGAAACTGGATCGACCGTAAGCACTACCGTGAAATTACGTACAATTTTCAAATTTCTTGTACTTGCTAACTTTGCGGCCTCGGGCAGCTATGTTACCATGGAGGAACCACACTAGTTTTGACTTTATAGGCTAGAACTGAAGTCGCGCCAACTGTTTAACTCAAAATACAGTCAAGAAAGTAGCTCTGAAGCCGAGAAAAGGCATCAACCATAAGCACTACCGTGAAATTACGTACAATTTTCAAATTTCTTGTACTTGCTAACTTTGCGGCCTCGGGCAGCTATGTTACCATGGAGGAACCACACAAGATTTGACTTTATAGGCTAGAACTGAAGTCGCGCCAACTCATTAACTCAAAATACAGTCAAGAAAGTAGCTCTAAAGCCGAGAAACGGGATCGACCATAAGCACCACCGTGAAATTACGTACAATTTTCAAATTTCTTGTACTTGCTAAATTTGCGACCTCGGGCAGCTACGTTACCATGGAGGAACCACACAACATTTGACTTTATAGGCTAGAACTGAAGTCGCGCCAACTGCTTAACTCAAAATACAGTCAAGAAAGTAGCCCTGAAGCTGAGAAACAGGATCGACCATAAGCAGTACTGTGCAATTACGTACAATTTTCAAATTTCTTGTACTTGCTAAATTTGCGACCTCGGGCAGCTACGTTACCATATAGGAACCACACAACATTTGACTTTATAGGCTAGAACTGTAGTCGCGCCAACTGCTTAACTCAAAATACAGTCAAGAAAGTAGCTCTGAAGCCGAGAAACGGGATCGACCATAAGCACTACCGTGAAATTACGTACAATTTTCAAATTTCTTGTACTTGCTAACTTTGCGACCTCGGGCAGCTATGTTACCAGGGAGGAATCACACAAGATTTGACTTTATAGGCTAGAACTGAAGTCGCGCCAACTGTTTAACTCAAAATACAATCAAGAAAGTAGCTCTGAAGCCGAGAAACAGGATCGGCCATAGCACTACTGTGCAATTACGTACAATTTTCAAATTTTTTGTACTTGCTAACTTTGCGACCTCGGGCAGCTATGTTACCATGGAGGAACCACACAACATTTGACTTTATAGGCTGGAACTGAAGTCGCGCCAACTGCTTAACTCAAAATACAGTCAAGAAAGTAGCCCTGAAGCTGAGAAACAGGATCGACCATAAGCACTACTGTGCAATTACGTACAATTTTCAAATTTCTTGTACTTGCTAAATTTGCGACCTCGGGCAGCTACGTTACCATTGAGGAACCACACAACATTTGACTTTATAGGCTAGGACTATAGTCGCGCCAACTGTTTAACACAAAATACAATCAAGAAAGTAGCTCTGAAGCCGAGAAACAGGATCGGCCATAGCACTACTGTGCAATTACGTACAATTTTCAAATTTCTTGTACTAGCTAACTTTGCGGCCTCGGGCAGCTATGTTACCATGGAGGAACCACACAAAATTTGACTTTATAGGCTAGAACTGAAGTCGCGCCAACTCATTAACTCAAAATACAGTCAAGAAAGTAGCTTTAAAGCCGAGAAACGGGATCGACCATAAGCACCACCGTGAAATTACGTACAATTTTCAAATTTCTTGTACTTGCTAAATTTGCGACCTCGGGCAGCTACGTTACCATGGAGGAACCACACAACATTTGACTTTATAGGCTAGAACTGAAGTCGCGCCAACTCATTAACTCAAAATACAGTCAAGAAAGTAGCTCTAAAGCCGAGAAACGGGATCGACCATAAGCACCACCGTGAAATTACGTACAATTTTCAAATTTCTTGTACTTGCTAAATTTGCGACCTCGGGCAGCTACGTTACCATGGAGGAACCACACAACATTTGACTTTATAGGCTAGAACTGAAGTCGCGCCAACTGCTTAACTCAAAATACAGTCAAGAAAGTAGCCCTGAAGCTGAGAAACAGGATCGACCATAAGCACTACTGTGCAATTACGTACAATTTTCAAATTTCTTGTACTTGCTAAATTTGCGACCTCGGGCAGCTACGTTACCATGGAGGAACCACACAACATTTGACTTTATAGGCTAGAACTGTAGTCGCGCCAACTGCTTAACTCAAAATACAGTCAAGAAAGTAGCTCTGAAGCCGAGAAACGGGATCGACCATAAGCACTACCGTGAAATTACGTACAATTTTCAAATTTCTTGTACTTGCTAACTTTGCGACCTCGGGCAGCTATGTTACCAGGGAGGAATCACACAAGATTTGACTTTATAGGCTAGAACTGAAGTCGCGCCAACTGTTTAACTCAAAATACAATCAAGAAAGTAGCTCTGAAGCCGAGAAACAGGATCGGCCATAGCACTACTGTGCAATTACGTACAATTTTCAAATTTTTTGTACTTGCTAACTTTGCGACCTCGGGCAGCTATGTTACCATGGAGGAACCACACAACATTTGACTTTATAGGCTAGGACTGAAGTCGCGCCAACTGTTTAACTCAAAATACAGTCAAGAAAGTAGCTCTGATGCCGAGAAACGGGATCGACCATAAGCACTACCGTGAAATTACGTACAATTTTCAAATTTCTTGTACTTGCTAAATTTGCGACCTCGGGCAGCTACGTTACCATGGAGGAACCACACAACATTTGACTTTATAGGCTAGAACTGAAGTCGCGCCAACTGATTATAACTCATTTACTCAAAATACAGTCAAGAAAGTAGCTCTAAAGCCGAGAAACGGGATCGACCATAAGCACCACCGTGAAATTACGTACAATTTTCAAATTTCTTGTACTTGCTAAATTTGCGACCTCGGGCAGCTACGTTACCATGGAGGAACCACACAACATTTGACTTTATAGGCTAGAACTGAAGTCGCGCCAACTGCTTAACTCAAAATACAGTCAAGAAAGTAGCCCTGAAGCTGAGAAACAGGATCGACCATAAGCAGTACTGTGCAATTACGTACAATTTTCAAATTTCTTGTACTTGCTAAATTTGCGACCTCGGGCAGCTACGTTACCATATAGGAACCACACAACATTTGACTTTATAGGCTAGAACTGTAGTCGCGCCAACTGCTTAACTCAAAATACAGTCAAGAAAGTAGCTCTGAAGCCGAGAAACGGGATCGACCATAAGCACTACCGTGAAATTACGTACAATTTTCAAATTTCTTGTACTTGCTAACTTTGCGACCTCGGGCAGCTATGTTACCAGGGAGGAATCACACAAGATTTGACTTTATAGGCTAGAACTGAAGTCGCGCCAACTGTTTAACTCAAAATACAATCAAGAAAGTAGCTCTGAAGCCGAGAAACAGGATCGGCCATAGCACTACTGTGCAATTACGTACAATTTTCAAATTTTTTGTACTTGCTAACTTTGCGACCTCGGGCAGCTATGTTACCATGGAGGAACCACACAACATTTGACTTTATAGGCTGGAACTGAAGTCGCGCCAACTGCTTAACTCAAAATACAGTCAAGAAAGTAGCCCTGAAGCTGAGAAACAGGATCGACCATAAGCACTACTGTGCAATTACGTACAATTTTCAAATTTCTTGTACTTGCTAAATTTGCGACCTCGGGCAGCTACGTTACCATTGAGGAACCACACAACATTTGACTTTATAGGCTAGGACTATAGTCGCGCCAACTGTTTAACTCAAAATACAATCAAGAAAGTAGCTCTGAAGCCGAGAAACAGGATCGGCCATAGCACTACTGTGCAATTACGTACAATTTTCAAATTTCTTGTACTAGCTAACTTTGCGGCCTCGGGCAGCTATGTTACCATGGAGGAACCACACAAGATTTGACTTTATAGGCTAGAACTGAAGTCGCGCCAACTCATTAACTCAAAATACAGTCAAGAAAGTAGCTCTAAAGCCGAGAAACGGGATCGACCATAAGCACCACCGTGAAATTACGTACAATTTTCAAATTTCTTGTACTTGCTAAATTTGCGACCTCGGGCAGCTACGTTACCATGGAGGAACCACACAACATTTGACTTTATAGGCTAGACCTGAAGTCGCGCCAACTCATTAACTCAAAATACAGTCAAGAAAGTAGCTCTAAAGCCGAGAAACGGAATCGACCATAAGCACCACCGTGAAATTACGTACAATTTTCAAATTTCTTGTACTTGCTAAATTTGCGACCTCGGGCAGCTACGTTACCATGGAGGAACCACACAACATTTGACTTTATAGGCTAGAACTGAAGTCGCGCCAACTGCTTAACTCAAAATACAGTCAAGAAAGTAGCCCTGAAGCTGAGAAACAGGATCGACCATAAGCACTACTGTGCAATTACGTACAATTTTCAAATTTCTTGTACTTGCTAAATTTGCGACCTCGGGCAGCTACGTTACCATGGAGGAACCACACAACATTTGACTTTATAGGCTAGAACTGTAGTCGCGCCAACTGCCTAACTCAAAATACAGTCAAGAAAGTAGCTCTGAAGCCGAGAAACGGGATCGACCATAAGCACTACCGTGAAATTACGTACAATTTTCAAATTTCTTGTACTTGCTAACTTTGCGACCTCGGGCAGCTATGTTACCAGGGAGGAATCACACAAGATTTGACTTTATAGGCTAGAACTGAAGTCGCGCCAACTGTTTAACTCAAAATACAATCAAGAAAGTAGCTCTGAAGCCGAGAAACAGGATCGGCCATAGCACTACTGTGCAATTACGTACAATTTTCAAATTTTTTGTACTTGCTAACTTTGCGACCTCGGGCAGCTATGTTACCATGGAGGAACCACACAACATTTGACTTTATAGGCTAGGACTGAAGTCGCGCCAACTGTTTAACTCAAAATACAGTCAAGAAAGTAGCTCTGAAGCCGAGAAACGGGATCGACCATAAGCACTACCGTGAAATTACGTACAATTTTCAAATTTCTTGTACTTGCTAAATTTGCGACCTCGGGCAGCTACGTTACCATGGAGGAACCACACAACATTTGACTTTATAGGCTAGAACTGAAGTCGCGCCAACTCATTAACTCAAAATACAGTCAAGAAAGTAGCTCTAAAGCCGAGAAACGGGATCGACCATAAGCACCACCGTGAAATTACGTACAATTTTCAAATTTCTTGTACTTGCTAAATTTGCGACCTCGGGCAGCTACGTTACCATGGAGGAACCACACAAGATTTGACTTTATAGGCTAGAACTGAAGTCGCGCCAACTGCTTAAATCAAAATATGGTCAAGAAAGTAGCTCTGAAGCCGAGAAACGGGATCGACCGTAAGCACTACCGTGAAATTACGTACAATTTTAAAATTTCTTGTACTTGCTAACTTTGCGGCCTCGGGCAGCTATGTTACCATGGAGGAACCACACAAGATTTGACTTTATAGGCTAGAACTGAAGTCGCGCCAACTGCTTAACTCAAAATACAGTCAAGAAAGTAGCTCTGGAGCCGAGAAACGGGATCGACCATAAGCACCACCGTGCAATTACGTACAATTTTCAAATTTCTTGTACTTGCTGACTGTGCGACCTCGGGCAGCTACGTTACCATGGAGGAACCACACAACATTTGACTTTATAGGCTAGAACTGAAGTCGCGCCAACTGCTTAACTCAAAATACAGTCAAGAAAGTAGCTCTGAAGCCGAGAAACGGGATGGACCATAAGCACTACCGTGAAATTACGTACAATTTTCAAATTTCTTGTACTTGCTAAATTTGCGACCTCGGGCAGCTACGTTACCATGGAGGAACCACACAACATTTGACTTTGTAGGTTAGAACTGTAGTCGCGCCAACTGCTTAACTCAAAATACAGTCAAGAAAGTAGCTCTGAAGCCGAGAAACGGGATCGACCATAAGCACTACCGTGAAATTACGTACAATTTTCAAATTTCTTGTACTTGCTAACTTTGCGACCTCGGGCAGCTATGTTACCATGGAGGAATCACACAAGATTTGACTTTATAGGCTAGAACTGAAGTCGCGCCAACTGTTTAACTCAAAATACAATCAAGAAAGTAGCTCTGAAGCCGAGAAACGGGATCGACCATAAGCACTTCCGTGCAATTACGTACAATTTTCAAATTTCTTGTACTTGCTAACTTTGCGACCTCGGGCAGCTACGTTACCATGGAGGAACCACACAACATTTGACTTTATAGGCTAGGACTGAAGTCGCGCCAACTGTTTAACTCAAAATACAGTCAAGAAAGTAGCTCTGAAGCCGAGAAACGGGATCGACCATAAGCACTACCGTGAAATTACGTACAATTTTCAAATTTCTTGTACTTGCTAACTTTGCGACCTCGGGCAGCTACGTTACCATGGAGGAACCACACAACATTTGACTTTATAGGCTAGGACTGAAGTCGCGCCAACTGTTTAACTCAAAATACAGTCAAGAAAGTAGCTCTGAAGCCGAGAAACAGGATCGGCCATAGCACTACTGTGCAATTACGTACAATTTTCAAATTTCTTGTAATTGCTAACTTTGCGACCTCGGGCAGCTATGTTACCATGGGGGAACCACACAAGATTTGACTTTATAGGCTAGAACTGAAGTCGCGCCAACTGCTTAAATCAAAATATGGTCAAGAAAGTAGCTCTGAAGCCGAGAAACGGGATCGACCGTAAGCACTTCCGTGCAATTACGTACAATTTTCAAATTTCTTGTACTTGCTAACTTTGCGGCCTCAGGCAGCTATGTTACCATGGAGGAACCACACAAGATTTGACTTTATAGGCTAGAACTGAAGTCGCGCCAACTCATTAACTCAAAATACAGTCAAGAAAGAAGCTCTGAAGCCGAGAAACGGGATCGACCATAAGCACCACCGTGAAATTACGTACAATTTTCAAATTTCTTGTACTTGCTAACTTTGCGACCTCGGGCAGCTACGTTATCATGGAGGAACCACACAACATTTGACTTTATAGGCTAGAACTGAAGTCGCGCCAACTGCTTAACTCAAAAAACATTCAAGAAAGTAGCCCTGAAGCTGAGAAACAGGATCGACCATAAGCACTACTGTGCAATTACGTACAATTTTCAAATTTCTTATACTTGCTAAATTTGCGACCTCGGGCAGCTACGTTACCATGGAGGAACCACACAACATTTGACTTTATAGGCTAGAACTGAAGTCGCGCCAACTGCTTAACTCAAAATACAGTCAAGAAAGTAGCCCTGAAGCTGAGAAACAGGATCGACCATAAGCACTACTGTGCAATTACGTACAATTTTCAAATTTCTTGTACTTGCTAACTTTGCGACCTCGGGCAGCTATGTTACCATGGAGGAATCACACAAGATTTGACTTTATAGGCTAGAACTGAAGTCGCGCCAACTGTTTAACTCAAAATACAATCAAGAAAGTAGCTCTGAAGCCGAGAAACGGGATCGACCATAAGCACTTCCGTGCAATTACGTACAATTTTCAAATTTCTTGTACTTGCTAACTTTGCGGCCTCAGGCAGCTATGTTACCATGGAGGAACCACACAAGATTTGACTTTATAGGCTAGAACTGAAGTCGCGCCAACTCATTAACTCAAAATACAGTCAAGAAAGTAGCTCTGAAGCCGAGAAACGGGATCGACCATAAGCACCACCGTGAAATTACGTACAATTTTCAAATTTCTTGTACTTGCTAACTTTGCGACCTCGGGCAGCTACGTTACCATGGAGGAACCACACAACATTTGACTTTATAGGCTAGAACTGACGTCGCGCCAACTGCTTAACTCAAAATACAGTCAAGAAAGTAGCCCTGAAGCTGAGAAACAGGATCGACCATAAGCACTACTGTGCAATTACGTACAATTTTCAAATTTCTTGTACTTGCTAAATTTGCGACCTCGGGCAGCTACGTTACCATGGAGGAACCACACAACATTTGACTTTATAGGCTAGAACTGAAGTCGCGCCAACTGCTTAACTCAAAATACAGTCAAGAAAGTAGCCCTGAAGCTGAGAAACAGGATCGACCATACGCACTACTGTGCAATTACGTACAATTTTCAAATTTCTTGTACTTGCTAAATTTGCGACCTCGGGCAGCTACGTTACCATGGAGGAATCACACAAGATTTGACTTTATAGGCTAGAACTGAAGTCGCGCCAACTGTTTAACTCAAAATACAATCAAGAAAGTAGCTCTGAAGCCGAGAAACGGGATCGACCATAAGCACTTCCGTGCAATTACGTACAATTTTCAAATTTCTTGTACTTGCTAACTTTGCGACCTCGGGCAGCTATGTTACCATGGAGGAATCACACAAGATTTGACTTTATAGGCTAGAACTGAAGTCGCGCCAACTGTTTAACTCAAAATACAGTCAAGAAAGTAGCTCTGAAGCCGAGAAACGGGATCGACCATAAGCACTACCGTGAAATTACGTACAATTTTCAAATTTCTTGTACTTGCTAATTTTGCGGCCTCGGGCAGCTATGTTACCATGGAGGAACCACACAAGATTTGACTTTATAGGCTAGAACTGTAGTCGCGCCAACTGCTTAACTCAAAATACAGTCAAGAAAATAGCTCTGAAGCCGAGAAACGGGATCGACCATAAGCACTACCGTGAAATTACGTACAATTTTCAAATTTCTTGTACTTGCTAATTTTGCGACCTCGGGCAGCTATGTTACCATGGAGGAATCACACAAGATTTGACTTTATAGGCTAGAACTGAAGTCGCGCCAACTGTTTAACTCAAAATACAATCAAGAAAGTAGCTCTGAAGCCGAGAAACAGGATCGGCCATAGCACTACTGTGCAATTACGTACAATTTTCAAATTTCTTGTACTAGCTAACTTTGCGACCTCGGGCAGCTATGTTACCATGGAGGAACCACACAAGATTTGACTTTATAGGCTAGAACTGAAGTCGCGCCAACTGCTTAACTCAAATTACAGTCAAGAAAGTAGCTCTGAAGCCGAGAAACGGGATCGACCATAAGCACTTCCGTGCAATTACGTACAATTTTCAAATTTCTTGTACTTGCTAACTTTGCGACCTCGGGCAGCTATGTTACCATGGAGGAATCACACAAGATTTGACTTTATAGGCTAGAACTGAAGTCGCGCCAACTGTCTAACTCAAAATACAGTCAAGAAAGTAGCTCTGAAGCCGAGAAACGGGATCGACCCTAAGCACTACCGTGAAATTACGTACAATTTTCAAATTTCTTGTACTAGCTAACTTTGCGACCTCGGGCAGCTATGTTACCATGGAGGAACCACACAAGATTTGACTTTATAGGCTAGAACTGAAGTCGCGCCAACTGTTTAACTCAAAATACAATCAAGAAAGTAGCTCTGAAGCCGAGAAACAGGATCGGCCATAGCACTACTGTGCAATTACGTACAATTTTCAAATTTCTTGTACTAGCTAACTTTGCGACCTCGGGCAGCTATGTTACCATGGAGGAACCACACAAGATTTGACTTTATAGGCTAGAACTGAAGTCGCGCCAACTGCTGAACTCAAATTACAGTCAAGAAAGTAGCTCTGAAGCCGAGAAACAGGATCGGCCATAGCACTACTGTGCAATTACGTACAATTTTCAAAT
Source organism: Merodon equestris (assembly GCA_958301585.1). Lineage (NCBI taxonomy): Eukaryota > Metazoa > Arthropoda > Insecta > Diptera > Syrphidae > Merodon > Merodon equestris. Next base: position 50,828,515 of record OY284416.1, read on the forward strand.
TTCTTGTAATTGCTAACTTTGCGACCTCGGGCAGCTATGTTACCATGGGGGAACCACACAAGATTTGACTTTATAGGCTAGATCTGAAGTCGCGCCAACTGCTTAAATCAAAATATGGTCAAGAAAGTAGCTCTGAAGCCGAGAAACGGGATCGACCGTAAGCACTACCGTGAAATTAGGTACAATTTTCAAATTTTTTGTACTTGCTAAATTTGCGACCTCGGGCAGCTATGTTACCATGGAGGAATCACACAAGATTTGACTCTATAGGCTAGAACTGAAGTCGCGCCAACTGCTTAACTCAAAATAGAGTCAAGAAAGTAGCTCTGAAGCCGAGAAACGGGATCGACCATAAGCACTACCGTGAAATTACGTACAATTTTCAAATTTCTTGTACTTGCTAACTTTGCGACCTCGGGCAGCTACGTTACCATGGAGGAACCACACAACATTTGACTTTGTAGGCTAGAACTGAAGTCGCGCCAACTGTTTAACTCAAAATACAGTCAAGAAAGTAGCTCTGAAGCCGAGAAACGGGATCGACCCTAAGCACTACCGTGAAATTACGTACAATTTTCAAATTTCTTGTACTTACTAACTTTGCGACCTCGGGCAGCTATGTTACCATGGAGGAATCACACAAGATTTGACTTTATAGGCTAGAACTGAAGTCGTGCCAACTGCTTAACTCAAAATACAGTCAAGAAAGTAGCTCTGAAGCCGAGAAACGGGATCGACCATAAGCACTACCGTGAAATTACGTACAATTTTCAAATTTCTTGTACTTGCTAACTTTGCGACCTCGGGCAGCTACGTTACCATGGAGGAACCACACAACATTTGACTTTATAGGCTAGAACTGAAGTCGCGCCAACTGTTTAACTCAAAATACAGTCAAGAAAGTAGCTCTGAAGCCGAGAAACAGGATCGGCGATAGCACTACTGTGCAATTACGTACAATTTTCAAATTTCTTGTACTTGCTAAATTTGCGACCTCGGGCAGCTACGTTACCATGGAGGAACCACACAACATTTGACTTTATAGGCTAGAACTGAAGTCGCGCCAACTGCTTAACTCAAAATACAGTCAAGAAAGTAGCCCTGAAGCTGAGAAACAGGATCGACCATAAGCACTACTGTGCAATTACGTACAATTTTCAAATTTCTTGTACTTGCTAAATTTGCGACCTCGGGCAGCTACGTTACCATGGAGGAACCACACAACATTTGACTTTATAGGCTAGAACTGAAGTCGCGCCAACTGTTTAACTCAAAATACAATCAAGAAAGTAGCTCTGAAGCCGAGAAACGGGATCGACCATAAGCACTTCCGTGCAATTACGTACAATTTTCAAATTTCTTGTACTTGCTAACTTTGCGGCCTCAGGCAGCTATGTTACCATGGAGGAACCACACAAGATTTGACTTTATAGGCTAGAACTGAAGTCGCGCCAACTCATTAACTCAAAATACAGTCAAGAAAGTAGCTCTGAAGCCGAGAAACGGGATCGACCATAAGCACCACCGTGAAATTACGTACAATTTTCAAATTTCTTGTACTTGCTAATTTTGCGACCTCGGGCAGCTACGTTACCATGGAGGAACCACACAGCATTTGACTTTATAGGCTAGAACTGACGTCGCGCCAACTGCTTAACTCAAAATACAGTCAAGAAAGTAGCCCTGAAGCTGAGAAACAGGATCGACCATAAGCACTACTGTGCAATTACGTACAATTTTCAAATTTCTTGTACTTGCTAAATTTGCGACCTCGGGCAGCTACGTTACCATGGAGGAACCACACAACATTTGACTTTATAGGCTAGAACTGAAGTCGCGCCAACTGCTTAACTCAAAATACAGTCAAGAAAGTAGCCCTGAAGCTGAGAAACAGGATCGACCATAAGCACTACTGTGCAATTACGTACAATTTTCAAATTTCTTGTACTTGCTAAATTTGCGACCTCGGGCAGCTACGTTACCATGGAGGAACCACACAACATTTGACTTTATAGGCTAGAACTGAAGTCGCGCCAACTGTTTAACTCAAAATACAATCAAGAAAGTAGCTCTGAAGCCGAGAAACGGGATCGACCATAAGCACTTCCGTGCAATTACGTACAATTTTCAAATTTCTTGTACTTGCTAACTTTGCGGCCTCAGGCAGCTATGTTACCATGGAGGAACCACACAAGATTTGACTTTATAGGCTAGAACTGAAGTCGCGCCAACTCATTAACTCAAAATACAGTCAAGAAAGTAGCTCTGAAGCCGAGAAACGGGATCGACCATAAGCACCACCGTGAAATTACGCACAATTTTCAAATTTCTTGTACTTGCTAATTTTGCGACCTCGGGCAGCTACGTTACCATGGAGGAACCACACAGCATTTGACTTTATAGGCTAGAACTGACGTCGCGCCAACTGCTTAACTCAAAATACAGTCAAGAAAGTAGCCCTGAAGCTGAGAAACAGGATCGACCATAAGCACTACTGTGCAATTACGTACAATTTTCAAATTTCTTGTACTTGCTAAATTTGCGACCTCGGGCAGCTACGTTACCATGGAGGAATCACACAAGATTTGACTTTATAGGCTAGAACTGAAGTCGCGCCAACTGTTTAACTCAAAATACAATCAAGAAAGTAGCTCTGAAGCCGAGAAACGGGATCGACCATAAGCACTTCCGTGCAATTACGTACAATTTTCAAATTTCTTGTACTTGCTAACTTTGCGACCTCGGGCAGCTATGTTACCATGGAGGAATCACACAAGATTTGACTTTATAGGCTAGAACTGAAGTCGCGCCAACTGTTTAACTCAAAATACAGTCAAGAAAGTAGCTCTGAAGCCGAGAAACGGGATCGACCATAAGCACTACCGTGAAATTACGTACAATTTTCAAATTTCTTGTACTTGCTAATTTTGCGGCCTCGGGCAGCTATGTTACCATGGAGGAACCACACAAGATTTGACTTTATAGGCTAGAACTGTAGTCGCGCCAACTGCTTAACTCAAAATACAGTCAAGAAAATAGCTCTGAAGCCGAGAAACGGGATCGACCATAAGCACTACCGTGAAATTACGTACAATTTTCAAATTTCTTGTACTTGCTAATTTTGCGACCTCGGGCAGCTATGTTACCATGGAGGAATCACACAAGATTTGACTTTATAGGCTAGAACTGAAGTCGCGCCAACTGTTTAACTCAAAATACAATCAAGAAAGTAGCTCTGAAGCCGAGAAACAGGATCGGCCATAGCACTACTGTGCAATTACGTACAATTTTCAAATTTCTTGTACTAGCTAACTTTGCGACCTCGGGCAGCTATGTTACCATGGAGGAACCACACAAGATTTGACTTTATAGGCTAGAACTGAAGTCGCGCCAACTGCTTAACTCAAATTACAGTCAAGAAAGTAGCTCTGAAGCCGAGAAACGGGATCGACCATAAGCACTTCCGTGCAATTACGTACAATTTTCAAATTTCTTGTACTTGCTAACTTTGCGACCTCGGGCAGCTATGTTACCATGGAGGAATCACACAAAATTTGACTTTATAGGCTAGAACTGAAGTCGCGCCAACTGTCTAACTCAAAATACAGTCAAGAAAGTAGCTCTGAAGCCGAGAAACGCGGATCGACCATAAGCACTACCGTGAAATTACGTACAATTTTCAAATTTCTTGTACTTGCTAACTTTGCGACCTCGGGCAGCTATGTTACCATGGAGGAATCACACAAGATTTGACTTTATAGGCTAGAACTGAAGTCGCGCTAACTGCTTAACTCAAAATACAGTCAAGAAAGTAGCTCTTGTACTTTCAAATAAAAAAAGAAATTTGAGAAAATATTCAGTAGTTTTTTTTTATAGCATTTTCAAAAAAAAAAAAAGTTATTTGGCGGACCCTATATGTATCTATAATAAAAAATTATCAGAATACCCAAGTGCTAAGTGTACCCAACGGATTTGAAGGAAAAGATAGTGACGATGCACAATAATGGGATAACACAAATACAGATTTCACGCGATTTGAATATACATACCAAGAGGGACAATTTCAAAAATCATAAAAAACTTCCAGCAGCGAGGGACGGTCAATTGTGCATCCAAATCAGGCAGGCCGAGAAAAACAACAATCACCACCGATCGCATAATTCAAAGGATATCGAAAAAAAATCCGGAAAAAAACGGCAACTGAAATCAAAGTCGAATTGAAGGAAAAAGGGCTTGCGGAAGTAATCGATCGCACAATAAGGAATAGATTGAGAGAAAGTGGACTATTCGGAAGATCTCCTTTAAAGAAGTCACTTTTATCTAAAGTGAAAATGGTAAAGAGGCTTCATTTTTCTAAGGACCATGTTTTTTGGACTCCAGGAAAGTGGAATACAGTCTTGTGGAGTGATGAGTGTAAATTCCAACTATTTAGAAGCGATGGCAAACATTATGTGAGGCGACCAAATGGTGAAAGATATAATGTAAAGTATGTGATGTATTTTTTACGTTTTTTCAATAAAAAAAAAAAATTTTAACACAAAAAAACGGACCGAATTAATTTGTACTCCCAATTTTTTTTTCAACAAAACACAAATCAAAGAACAATGCATGTAGCACTTTCTTTTTTAAAATCATATTTGTTGGAGTGCACATTTACCTTTTGAGGGTAAAAACTTAATACACGTACCAAGAGATACGCCTTTTTACTTTTTTTTTACCAGGATACGCAAAACACAACTTTTTAATGAACAATCAACTATTTTTTTATTAATTTAAAACGTCAGTTTGACTTTTCTTTGAATTTCGAAATTAGCAAGTTTTTATGAGTCCGTTAGCAATAGGAGCATTTGATTCTACTTCCTTCAGAGTACCGATTAGAAGTAAAATCGCAAATCACTTTCGCATAATTTTGAAATTCGAATAACAATACAGTCTTATCAACGCCATAAGCAGAAAGTTTTGTAGCCGGTCCTTAGGCTAGCACATCAATTAAACAGTGTAGAATTGGCTTTTTCGCTTCTTTACCGTTAGATCCAGAACGGAGCCATTCAAGGGTAAGCAATTCCTGAATATGGGCCATTATATTTAGCTTTTCTAATATTGCCTTCGGATAATATACATATGTTTGTGGCCTGATTATCTAAAGAAACTTGGATACACCATACTGTAACCAACAACTAACTAGAGTACGAAATTTAATGATCCACTTCAAAGGCATTCATCAGTAGAATATATGTAACTACACAGCATACCAACCTTAAAGGTGCATTAAAAATTCAAGCACACCATTCAGCCGAAACTGGTCCGTGAATTCTAGCTAAGCCAAACGCTGAACTTTCCTCGCGTATACCCTCAATACGTTCCTTAAACGCAACCACATTACCATTGATTATTCCTAGCAGCGATCAAAACTCGTTAAATCGTCGCTCAACAGAATCATATCGTCTCCATTGGCAAATATCCATCAGATCCATATCGCATGCTAACGTGCGAAAGACTTGTCGCATGAACCGCATAAACCCTAACTCGATAGTAGAGCGGTTCAGTCAAAATCACGAACATCAAGTTGAATTTGGTTTTTGAGACTTTCATCACCGTCATTATGTTGCAGCTCTATTGGTTTTTGCCCCCTCCCGCTGTCGCACGATGAAAGCAGCTTCTTGCCAACATCCTTTAACCACAAACATCTCTCAAGAATTATTGATGTCGAAACGTCATCATCATTATCGCCATCATCACCACCACCGACAGCAATTCCATCAATTTTGTCGACGTCGTGATCATCAGCATGGACGACGACATGAGTATTGTGGTCGATGGGAATGGTATGCCATCATTACACGCTGCACTGTGTTACGAAGAGAACCTTTCTTTCAACTGGAGTGAGTTCCGTTTTCAATTCGTTTTTCGGTTTGGTTTCACTTCTCCATCCGTTTTATAGACTAGTGGCCATATTGACTAGCTTCACATTACACACAACATACCCGCTATGCCGCCATCATGTGCCGATAGAAGGAGCCGCCACTGAAACGGAAGGTATTTGTAGACATAAGTAGATGATGCGAACAATTGGCGGCCGCCCTTGGGCGTTGTTCAACTAACGTCTGGCTAAAATGTTCCCTTGGTGGCACTTCCTGCCACACACGATTATCGTAGTAGATTGCGTGCCAGCATGTCGTCGTCGCCTATATCCTGCCGTTGGGTGTGTTATAAAACTTACCAAGTGTTAATGAATTTTAAATAACCGAAATCTATTGGAGCGGACGTTTTTTCGTTTTATTTTTGGTAATTCCTCGAAGATTTTTCGATGCCTCCCATGTCTCATCGACATGAAAAAGAGGAGGCATGCATGACTATGAGCTGTCTGGCATAACGTCCCCGTTCATGGGGGAATAAAAGTTTGGTAGGAGTTCAAGAGTTTGATTTTGTGGGTTTTGCTTACTTTTTTATCAGACCGTTCAGGGCTTTGGGGGCTTTTCAAGTTTTGCACGTGACTTTAATCTGAAGGTGTGGTTGTTTGTATTTTTCACTCTGGTTTCCTGTGTTATTTATTTTTGTTTGGTGCTTCAGACGCGGTTGCGGTCTTGAGTACAGGTTGACGGATTTCTTGGCCGGAATATGTCGTTGTCGAAGGGGATTGACTGGCTTTGTATTGACTTTTGATGTGCATTTATAGTTGCATAATAAAGGATGCAGTAGTATAACAGACGAAGCACTATGGGTGGTACGAAGAGGAATGACTGGTTTTTGTGACTGGCATGAGCGAACGCTTAAAATCAGTTGTTCTGACGTTTTTTATTCTCTCTTGCAAAACAATAACTGGTAACTCGATCCAAATTTGTAGGAGTGTCATAACATACATGTTATGTTACCTACAATTTCTCGTAGTTACATATTAATCCCCCGACGAGGTGGTTCTTTTAATGAAGTCAAAAGGCGGAGAGAAAAATTGTATTTTTTTACTTTTTAGAGTTTTTTTGTGTCGGGGGTTACTTAAAATTGCTTCTCGGTACTTTTTTTATTTTTTATAATTCGTGCAAGGTCAAGAGTGTACGTTCTTATAGTGTTTGTCACACAGCCTGGACGGGGTGCAGATGGTTTGTGCCGAAGATGTTCGTTCACTAGTCTCCGGGGGTGGTTGTCCTAGATAGTATTTGAGAAATTGGACTCAATTTGCGTTGGTTGTAGTTCACAGTAACTCTTTTGTTTCCATATTTATAAGGTGTTATATATATTGGAAATGCACACACAGCGTATGAATTTTGAAGTGATCTTATACTGCGAGCGTAATGCCTTCGTCAGCACTTTTTGATCACCTCTCAGTCACAACTCTTTCAATTCCTGTTCAAATTGTTTTATTTTTCATTTCCACCACTGGTTTTTGATTTCATGTGCAGCATTCCACACTTATTGCATATATCGAGCTGGAGTTTTTTTGAATTTGGTGGTCATGCTCTTGAACATTTTGAAATTTTTAGTAATTGATACCGTTGCTTCATATTTCTCAGTAAATAGCCGATACGTTGGAGAAAGATAAATCGGCATGAAAGTTATTTTGGTCTGATTGTTTTCTAATTTAGTGAGATTCGTATGCTGGAAAGTCTGTTTCAATCTCTTTTTCATCACTAAGCTTATCGAAAACATTCCAATGGTGAACTAAAACACCGAGACTCTCTACCGCTTCCGTTGCTCTTTGAAAATCGAAGGTTAAGTAATGAGACATTTTAACTGTATGTTCCTTAGAAATCGTTGAAGTTCAATAATATGGCTTAGAGTGTTTGCCGGACACGCTTGTTTTCATATTTTATTTTTCTTTTGTATGATTCATAACTAAGAACACCAGTATATTAATTTCAGGCAAATTGAATGTTTACCTTTCTAGGAAGTGTTCTTCCTGACGCTGCTTTATCACCTTCCAACTTTTTTACTTCCTTGCAGTTGCCTGGGCTTCGCCTATCGCTTCCAATAATACTCTTGGATTTGTTCAACAGCTGTATCAGCTTCATCTCGTTGTGATTTCGATGTTGACGACCGTTCACGTGAAGGAAGGCCAAAAACCTTCAAAGACGCTGTATTGGAGGCATTGCTCGTTGAGGATCCATGCCAAACACAAAAAGAGCTTGCTTCAGTATCAGTATTATTTCCAAGCGATTGCAGGCGTTGGGAATGATTCAAAAGCAAGGAACTTGGGTCCCTTATGATTTGAAGCCAAGAGACGATGAGCTTCGTTTTTTCGCCTGTGAACAACTGCTCCAGTGGCAAAGAAGGAAGAGTTTTTTTTATCGTATCATTACGGGTGATGAAAAATGGATTCATTAGAGCAACCCAAAGAGGAAAAAATCATCGGCACAGCCCGGTCATGCTTCTACGTCGTCGGCTCGGCCGAATATTCACGATGCGCAGGTTATGCTGTGTATTTGGTGGAATCAGGGCAGTGTTATTTAATATAAGCTGTTGAAGTCAAATGTAACCATCGGGGAACGGTATCGAACTCAATTGTTGCGATTGATCCGAGCACTGTGCGAAAAGCGGCCTTAATACGAGCAGAGGCACGAAAGAGTGGTTCTACAGCACGAAAACGCTCGGCCTCACGTTGCCAAGCCCGTTAAAACCTACTTCGAGAAGCTCAAATGGGAAGTCCTACCCACCCGTCATATTCCCCAGATATTGCGCCGTCCGATTATCACTTGTTCCGTTCGAACAAGTCTGGTCTTGCTGATCAGCAGTTCCATTCATATGAAGATATCACAAAATAGTGTTGTGCGTAAGATACCGTGCTTTCCCTTTTATTGGGAGAAGAGTATCTAACGGAGCGAGTAAAAATTCGGTTTTATGGTACTTATTACGTTTTTATTGAATAACACTTTTACACTGCCGTATTTTGTACTGCTGCTCCTTCCTTTCAATCCTTTCCTTTTATACAATTTGTCGCAGGAATATTATCCCCTCTATCACGTACATGCATTGCGAAATTCCCATAACCATAGATCAGCTATTTTGTCCAATGCATTGTGCAATCGGTCAAAGGTACAAGCGCACAATGCATTGGGCAACCGGTCAAAGGCACAAGCGCATCATCGGCATTGTACCTATTCGACTGACTCGGTTTGTTTACATTTGGTTTTCACCGTTTGTTTACATCGCATTTGTTTTGCTTTTAAGTGCACGTGATTTAGGGTGTCACTGCTAAGCAAAGCGATGAGTAATGTAGGTCAAGCTCGATCCAAGTGGTGAGGCACTGAGCGTAATGCTGAGCATAGACATTTGGCTTGATCGTGGTTATGGAATGGCTAATCGTGGTGTTGGTACGTGATATAATAGGTGCATGTAGTGTATTCACTACAATAGCTTGATGTGAAGATAGCCTCAAAAGACGAAAACTTCTACCGTGACGGTATGCGAGCTCTGTCAGAAAGATGGGAAAAGTTATCGCTAGCGATGGGCAATACTTTTAATGATTCATTTGTAACCGTTTTTTTCACAATAAAGTTGCATTTTCAGAGAATATGTTGACTCGAGCTTATCCGTTATAGCCCGCGAGACCGTCTCAGAGTTTCGGCAGTAATTTCCAAACGTCGCTCGTAGTGAACTTCAGCACGATAAAAATGTGACTTTTGACTGATCTCTTTTGGTGTTAAAATACAAAATTGTTGTGTCTCTATTTAAAAAAAACTGTTGAATAAAACGAGTTGTCTCTGTAATGACTGGTAACAGACTGACAGAGTATGTAATTCATTTATACTCATTTATAGCGGGTGTTTAAAAAATAAGGTCAAACATAGAAAACATAGAATCTATAAATAGAGAAGCGGTTTAGTCAAAATATCAGCTACTTAATCTTGAGTTGGGATGTTTCCTGATAAAATGATATTTGACCTCGATGTGCTTGGTCCGTTTATGGAATTCAGGATTCTTCTCTAGTTTGACCACAGCTTGGTTGTCCATTTAAGGCGCGTAGGAGACCCTCCTCCTTGTGAAAACAACTCGAGGAATAAGCGGCAAACACATGTAAGCTCCTTAACGCCCTCAATAGCCGCAATGTATTCGGACTCTGTTGTGGATAAAGCAACGCGCTTCTGACGTTGTGACGATAACGATATTGCTCCTCCACTGATGATTATGGAATATCCACTAGTTGAGCTTCTGGTATCATGATCCCCAGCAAAATCAGCGTTTGTAAAACGAAAAATGTTGTTTTTTTATGTTTCTATAAACTAACCGATGGTCCAGAGTCCCACGAAGACAGCGAAATATTCGTTTGACAGCAGCAATGTAACAATCCTTCTGTCCATCTAAATGACTTCTAACCAAACTCACTGCAAATGCAATGCCGGGGATTGTGCCAATCGCCAAGTACATTAGACAACCAACCGCTTCACGAAATGGACACGATGATCTTTCAAACGAATTAGTGCCAGAATTCATATAGTTGGATTCTACAGACGTGGAGACAGGTTTTGCATTTAGCATCCCAAATTTCGAAAGAACTCTCCTCATAGAAGTTATTTCTAGACCAAAGTAGACACTCGGCTCTGATTCTGTTACTTCGAATTCACGGTCATTAGCTGCAATTATCCCGTCATCAGTTTTTTTTTTTTGTGTTCCATTTGGCTAACAAATACACATAAATCGGCTTCACAGGCTTTAAATCCAAAATTACTTCAGAAAGCTTTGAATCGAAAGTTCCAGCATCTGAATGCTTGTATATCTTCTGGGCTGCAACATATATGATTGGTAACGAACCAATCAACCAATTTGAACCAAAATGACTACTTCCTTTACGTTATAATTTTAATTTATTACTTTGCTTCTGCTCTCGTTCGTGGTTGAATTCAAAAAGAAAAAGGCGAGAGGAAAGACAACCCCAGAGCCCCAATAGGATCGTTCCAATTCCATTGACGATGAATTCCAGTTGGGGAAGCTCTGGTACGATCTCTCGTCTATTACAAACATAATGCATTCAGTCAATAAATTACAATAACAATACAAAGATAGTTAATAACAAATAGAATAATATTAGTTATTTAAATAAATAAAATAATTCGGTAAGAATAAATGGTTCTTCAACATCCCGCCCCGGCTGAAGGAATTTCAGGGCTGGGTAAGAGCGCTAGTTTCGTAATTGGACGTTTAAAAAATCCTCCCTTTGTTCGTAGGGTGACGACGCGTACGTGACCATCTGCACCAGGATGAACCTCTTGAACCCTCCCTAAGCTCCATTGTGAGGGTGGCGAATTGGCCTCCTTTAAAAGCACGATATCTCCGACTTGAAAATTTCGCTGAACTGCGCTCCACTTAGGCCGCCTCTGCAGGGTAGTGAGGTAATCTTGATGCCATCTTCGCCAAAACCCTTGCGTCATATTCTGCACCAATTCCCATCGTCCAAGGCGGTTAATAGGCGTCTCCAGATAGCTAGGTTCCGGTATTGCAGTATAAGGTCTACCTATGAGAAAATGAGAAGGGGTTAATGGATCGAGTTCTGAATCGGACGAAACACAGAGTGGTCTGGAATTTAGAAGGGCCTCGATTTACCTCAATAAGGTGCTCATTTCCTCGAAAGTAAGAACATTGTTGCCAACAACGCGCCTAATATGTGTCTTCACAAGTTTAACGCCCGCCTCCCATAGCCCACCAAAATGAGGGCTGTGCGGGGGTATAAATTGCCACGCAATGCCCTCTGTAGATAGAAAGTCAGCGACCTGTTGGTTATGTGCCTCCGAATGAACTAACTGGCACACTCCAGCTAAGAGACGAGCGGCTCCTTGAAAGTTTGTCCCGTTGTCCGAGTATATCACGCTGAGTTTCCCCCGCCGCGCTATGAACCTTTTCAGCGCAGCCAAAAATGCTTCGGTGGTGAGGTCGGAAACCAACTCTAAGTGTAGCGCTTTGGTAGCCATGCATACGAAGAGGCAGATGTATCCCTTTACTTCTGCAGCCTTCCTCCTTCGAGAAGATCGAAGAGTTATCGGACCGGCATAATCACATCCTGTATGGGCAAAGGGAAAGGTAGGGCTAACACGAGACTCAGGCAAATTCCCACTTAGGTGCGAGGATGTTGATCGCCGAAGACGAAAGCAAGTAACGCAGTCATGCACTATTCGGCGAATCAAATTTCTGCTACCAACGATCCAATATTGCTGCCGTACTACCGCGAATAATCCCGATACACCAATATGTAGATAATTCCGATGGGCATCTAGTAGAACGAGATGAGTGATACGATGAATTTTGGGTAGAATAATTGGATGTCTAACGCTATAAGGTACATTTTTTGCGTTCGTAATTCGACCACCCACGCGTAATAGACCGACCTCATCGATGAATGGCGACAAAATACGTAATTTGGAAGTCTTGAAAACACAACCACTTGCTCGGAGCGCATTGTTTTCAGCAGCAAAATCTCCCTGGGCCCATAAGAGGCAGATCTCCTTGGCCCTACGAAGCTCGATCAGTGAAAGATATATATATTCTGGGCCTTCCCTGGGTAGTTGACATTTCCTAATGAAACGAAGCATATACGCTACGATACGTAGCTTCCTACGTCGTTTCCTCCACGACGATATGTTGACGGCAAGTGTTTCAAGAAAATGATCCTTAAGAACGGAAATATTAGTTGCCACAGATTTGGTTCTTTCCTCAGGAATGACGTCGGGTGACACTGCAGCGTTTATTGGCCACTCAACCTTGTCCAAAGACAACCAATTCGGTCCCCTCCACCACATCTCGTGGCCGATTTGTGATTTTGGATCCATTCCCCTGGAAGCGCAATCAGCCGGGTTTTCAGTGGAAGCAACATGATTCCAAGCAGAACGAGATAAACGGGATAATACCTCCGAAGTCCTATTGGCCACAAAGGTGTTCCACCTTCGGGGAGGGGAAGAGAGCCAAGCCAAAACTATTTGGGAGTCGCAAAAGGCCGTTATCTGTGCAGGTATGGCAGGAAACGACGACCGAATAAGCTCCAACAACCGACATAACAGAAGAGCCCCACAGAGTTCCAAACGAGGTATCGACATCTGTTTTACTGGCGCTACGCGAGTTTTAGCTACAACTAGCTGAACTTGGATTTCACCATTTTCAGAACGACTGCGACAATAGACCACAGCAGCATACGCCCTTTCAGAAGCGTCCGAAAATCCGACCAACTCTAGGCATGTAGAATTCAGAGTAAACCTTCGTGGGATTCGAAAGTTTTCAAAGTAGAACAAATTATCTCTATACCGTTTCCATTTTTCCGTTACGATAGGGTTCAACGGATCATCCCAATCTATCTTCGTTTCAGACATCCATAGTTCCTGGAATAGGATTTTCAATAAAATAGTGGACGGAGCTAAAAATCCGAGGGGGTCAAAAATCTGGGCTACTTCCGATAATAGTTTTCGCTTGGTGGGCAAAAATTGCGATGATAATTTAATCTTGTAAGTAAAGATGTCGCTGTGCGGATTCCAAACAAGGCCAAGCACCTTGGTGTGTTGCGATGGCAAGTCCAAAGAAACAGGCTCGGAACAATCAACTTCTTGTAAAATCTCCCAACAATTGGAGCTCCATTTACTGAGCCCGAAGCCTCCACAAGACAACATGTCCACAACCTGCTTCCTTAGATTTAGTACCTCTGATAACGAATCCGCCCCAGTCATCAGATCATCGACATACCTATCATGCAAGACGGCCTCAGAGGCTAAGGGAAACTGGTTTCTATAATCCAATGCCAGCTGATGGAGAACCTTCATTGATAAATACGGTGCGGGGGAGGTACCATAGGTAACCGTACACAACCGAAAGTGCGCAATCGGATCATCAGTGGATTCTCTCCATACGATACGCTGATAGTCCCGATGCTTTGGATGGACCCATATTTGAAGGAACATTTTGATGATATCCGCGCAAAAAACAAACCGATGTACGCGAAACCGTAAACACACGTTAATTAAATTTCTTTGAAGCGGAGTTCCTATATGGAGAGTATCGTTGAGACTGCACCCTCTACTGTCCTTATGTGAACCATCGAAAACGACGCGAAGTTTATTTGTTACGACCGCATGATGAGGCAAATAAAATACCTTCCCGGACGTAGGTTCCACTTGGTCGTCGGGTATTTGTTCCATGTGCCCTAACTCCAAGTAGGTTTTCATGAAACTTATGTACTCCAGTTTTAGACCCTCATCTCTGGAAAACCTGCGTTCCATTGCGCTGAGCCTAGACTACGCGCCAGAAAGAGTATTACCGAAGCTAACTTCAGAATTCCGAAAGGGAAGTTCAACCATGTATTTCTTATCCGCGGTGCGTGTAAATGTTTTCCCGAAATGAGTATCTTCTGCTGTAGGCAGCGAAACCTGGTTTGAAACCTCCTCAATCTCCCAAAAAGATTTCAGAATAATGTCAAGATCCATACCGGCATGTAGAGAGATGAAAGGCTTTTCCAAACAACAACCAGTAATCACCCATCCAAATAGAGTTTCATGGGCTACCAGCTTTCCTTCATCATCTGAACGATGACCACCTTGTAAAATACTCCATGCCTTATCAGCTCCTAATAAGATATCGATGTTCCCGGCCTTATGAAACCCTTCATCAGCTAACTGGAGATCCTTAACGAACGAAAACCCGGAACCGTTAAGCGAACGCGACGGAGATTGTGAAGTGATAGTGTTCAAAATGTAGGCTTTAACCTCAATAGAGAATTGACTGAACCGCGATTTTAAGGTTAACATTACCGAGCCCTGGGTTACACCAGCGTCAACCGCCGAAATCCCTGTTATGGGCAAACGAGCATGAGAACGACGAAGACCGAGCCTTTTCACCAAACTCTTGGTTACAAATGAGACCTGCGAGCCAGTATCTAAGAGTACACGAGCACACTGATCTCCTCCGCAATTATCCAACACCTTAATTACCGCCGTCGGTAAAATACTCGAGGAGCACGAATCATTTTTTATGTGACCACTAAACGCTGGTATGACCGTTCCTTGGGGTTCCATGGGAACACTGTTTACTTTTGAGGGGGGGGCGGGAGGCGCATCTGAGGATTGTAGGTGCACTAAACTATGATGACGAGCATTACAAAACGAACAACGCGTTTTAACCCGACATCGCAGCGAGGAATGTTTAGTTCCAAGACAACTATAACACAACCGTTGATCACGAGCGAAGGCGCGACGCGAGCTAACCGACATAGATACAAATTCCGGACACTGAGGGAGGTAATGATCACCCTTGCATTTTGGGCACGAAGAGTTCACTGCGGTTAGACATTTAGCATTCGAAATGTTCAATGCACGAGAGTTCTTTGAAGTACGGATAGGCTTCGGATCACTAGCTTCCAACGCATTCGCGCGTTCCTCCAAAAATTCGAGTAGCTGACCGATAGTACATTGTTCAGAGTTTTTGCTTGTAATTGCCCAAGCCTTTCTTGTTTCAGAGTCCGTTTTATTCACTAGTAAATATATGAGCCATGGATCTCGACCTACCGCTTTAACTGCTTCCAACCCTCGCACAACCTCATCCGCCTTATCTAGCAATTTACGTTACTGAGAACCGTCCCCAACACCGACGTTTGGCAATTTAAGGAATTGCTCAATGTAGGAATTTATTATGCACAAGGGTTTGTCGTACCGACGTTCAAGTTTTTCCCAAGCCAACGGATAGTTTTCATCGGAAACCTGCAGACCACACAACAACTTAAAAGCATCGTCTCGCAAAACCGATTTTAAATATCTCAACTTTTGAGCGCCGGAAAGTTTGGTATTGGTGTCCAGCGATTGCAGAAAAATATCTCGAAACCCGGGCCACTCGCGATAATCACCGGAGAAGGATACTATTTGCATTGGCTGCAACTCAATGCACGTGGTTTCCTTCTTATTAGAGTTCACAGGGACCTTTTGCCCTAATTGGTCTAGGAGTTTGGTTTGCGACGCTACCAATTCCTTAAGCGTAGGTTCATTATTTTCACTACCTTTAACACTAGCGGCCGCTATAAGGGACAAACGCTTAGCAAGTTCACATTTGGCCGTAAGGTACCTCGACTCCATAACCTCAAAATCGGACTCGGGGTCACCATAACCCTCCTCCGTATGAAACTCAAAGATTTCGAATTGATTTTCACACAAATCCTTCCATGCCTTCTCGAGTCTTTCCGACCGCGCTTCTAACTCAATGGAATGTACATTGTGTGGAATCGATAAGGCATAATTATACATGCGCGTTATAGCACCTTTAAAATGTCCGCGAGCTTGCTTTAATACCTCCATAATACCTTGCACCTGAATGCGCAAACCGATAGGAACCGAAAGTCTGAACAAACACTATTTCGACTTTAAGATTAGCAGCAACCAAATTCTCAGCACTTTCAGGGCAAGATGATCAACAATAGCAGCAGATTCCGCAACCAAAGACAAAGAGAATCCACTAACAGTACAAGCAGCAAATCAAAAGCAATAGCACTTCGACCAGCACACCAATTAAATATTTGTACATATATTATACTTATCTGGTCTCGATGCCAATCCAAAAAAAACTATTGTGAGCCAAAAAACAGCCAAATTATAATTATAAATGTACACAGTTTGCATCTTCGACTGCAAATATCCGGCTCGAAGGACCACTTTGATTGGTAACGAACCAATCAACCAATTTGAACCAAAATGACTACTTCCTTTACGTTATAATTTTAATTTATTACTTTGCTTCTGCTCTCGCTCGTGGTTGAATTCAAAAAGAAAAAGGCGAGAGGAAAGACAACCCCAGAGCCCCAATAGGATCGTTCCAATTCCATTGACGATGAATTCCAGTTGGGGAAGCTCTGGTACGATCTCTCGTCTATTACAAACATAATGCATTCAGTCAATAAATTACAATAATACAATACAAAGATAGTTAATAACAAATAGAATAATATTAGTTATTTAAATAAATAAAATAATTCGGTAAGAATAAATGGTTCTTCAACAATATATGTATACCTCCTCCAATAAATCACGACAGAGAAAGGCAGTTTTCATATCGAATTGTTTTAATTTAAGTTTTTCAGCAGCCCAAAAAATTATCCTTATAGAAGTGAACTTTACAACGGGGCTGAAAGTTTCTTCGTATCCAACTCCGTGCTGCTGAGTAAACCCACTCGCAACTAGACGAGCCTTGAAACGCTGAATTCCACCATCAGTTCCACGCTTTATTTTATAAACCCATTTATTCGAAATGGCCCTTTTACCAGGTGGTAACTCTACGACCGTCCAAGTATTATTTTGTTTTAAGGAGTTAATCTCCTCATCCATAGCAAGCTTCCACTGCGCACAAAATGGAGATTTCGCAACTTCATTGAAGTCTTTTGGTTTCTTACATTCCGCCAAAAGGGCAAAACCATCGCTTAATGCGCAGTTGGAAATTGTACGTGAACGAAGCGTGCGCACAGCTTGTGGCTGTGAATTTGTTTTATTTTAATCAAAGATAAATACCTTCTCTTCTGCTTCATTTACTTTTCTCTCGATCTTGTCACCCTTTTCTTCAGCAGTGCCTTGCTCTTTTTCGGACGTGTCATCACTTGGCTCATCATCATCTTTCTTGAAATTTAGCAGCATCTACTCCCCTGCTGTTTGATAAGTCAGTATCTGATATGACCCTCGAACAATGTTCCTTGAAGATAACATTCCGCGAAATTTTCACCTTCCACTACTGTCCGCATATCCCGTTCAGCTCTGCCATTGTGTGGGGTGTACTTTTCTGATGACGAACGCCATATTTTTATAATAAAATATTCATTGCCTCGTTGACAAATTCCATACCGTTGTCCGACCGCAAGGTTTTGACACTTATACCCTTATCAATACGCACTTGGTCAAAAAAACGCTCAACGCAATCTTTAATATCAGATTTGTATTTGATGCAATAAATCCTACGAAAATTGGAAAAATCATCTCTGAATAGGAGCATGTGATACGAAGTCTCCTGCATGGGACCACAGAGATCCGTATGGATAATCTCTTCAGCTATCTTGGCCCTGCTGGAACTAGGTTTAAATGACTGACGATAGTGCTTACCTAGGATACACGCCTCGCAAGAAATATATCAAAATATATATATGTATCTTGAGGCCAGAACACTTTTAACATGACTGAAATTCTGGTGGCATAGTTTCTGATGTCATAATTCCAACGTAAAAGTGGCAAAGTATGCTTCTCCAAAACTTTCCGGTGGAATTACTCTGAATCATTTTAAAAAGCTTGTTGGATTCTCGAAAACCAACCGCGATAACCTCTTCATCCCTTAAAATTGTACAGCAGTTATTAGTTACACTAAAACCTTTGTTTTATCGAGTTGGAGGAGAAAAACTTGATATCTGGAACGAAGAGAACATTAGATAAAAAACTTTCATTCCACTATTTACCATTAAAAGCTTTGATTTTGATTATTCCCTTTCCAATTTTTTTGATCCCCGTTGCCGACCCTTATGCATCTTAGTTCTGCAAAACTTTAGAAATCCATCAGTCAATCTTTCCTGAAGCACATATGCTCACTTGCTCCCGAATCCATAAACCAATTGTTCTTTTCAGCTTCCGTACCAAAGCAACAAACAAAAGCGCGACTATGTTTCTTGTCCTTTGTTTGCGATTAGGACATTCCATTTTCCAGTGCCCCTAGCTTTTGGAAATGAAGCATTTTCCTCGCTTCGCCCCGAATAATCCTTCGCCAACGATCATTTTATTTTCCGTCTTTGCAAGAAAAGCTCCAGTCACTGCACCTCTTCCCAACCTTGCTTCCTCTATACAAAGCCTAGGTTTCCAATTTTTTCAGGTTACGTTCAGCTTTCTCTGTTGTCTTCCATGAAGTGAAAAAATGAGAAAAGTTGTCTGGAAGGGTCTTTAGCACTTTGGTAATCAATATATTTTCGGATATTCCTACTCCCATATCCTTTAGTTGTTGTGCTAATGTTTGTATTGTATCCGCTGGATCCTTCACATAATTAAAAGATTGTTGCTGCAAGCGTTCTCCAGATTTGACTACATCTGAGCAGAGTTTCACAGTTTATCACATGCAGCATCGCTTCCGGCCCCAAACTGGTAACAATCATCCTTTGCGCTTTATTGTCCAACTTCGTCAGCTTGGTCAGCTTGGTCAGCTCGCCTTCTCCATATTCAGGTTTGACATTAGTTACAATATCCCAAAGCTCTCCGCTTTTAATAAAACGTCCAAAGTGTCCATTGTTCATTACTTAATATTGGAGTACAAATTAATTCGGTCCGTTTTTTTGTGTTCAAATTTTTTTTTTTTATTGAAAAAACGTAAAAAATACATCACTCAAAGTATTGTCCGTCGGAAGCGACTACTTTTTCCCATCTCTCTGGTAATTTTCAAATACCATCTCTAAAAAATGAGTCCTCTCTGGCATCGATCCAATCATTGAGCCATTCTTCGATTTCTTCAAAAGACCCGAACCGGTGACCCGCCAAATCGTTTTGCATCCGTCGAAAAAGCCAGTAGTCGGAAGGAGCAAGGTCTGGAGAATACGGCGGGTGGGGTAAGGCCTCCCATTTCAGCCTTTCCAGGTAGTTTTTGACCGCTACAGCCACGTGGGGCCGAGCGTTATCATGTTGCAAAATCACCTTGTCATGCCTTTCGGTCGTTTCTGGCCGTTTTTCACGCAATGCACGGCTCAAACGCATTAGTTGTAGTCGATAACGTTTCCCATCAATGGTTTCGCTTGGTTTTAGCAACTCATAGTACACCACACCCGTCTGGTCCCACCATATGCAGAGCATGACCTTTGAACCGTTGATGTTTTTCTTTGGCGTCGATGTAAACGATGATGGAACGGGTTCACCAGGCTTTGCATAGTATTTTTTTCTTCTTGGGGTTATCGTAGTATATCCACTTTTCATCTCCAGTCACGATCCGGTGCAAAAATCCCTTCCTTTGATGTCTTTCAAGAAGCAGTTCCGAGGTGAAAAATCGCTTTCGACATCAACTCGTTTCAACTCGTATGGCACCCCATTTCCTTGCTTTTGAATAAATCCAAATTTCTTTAACCGAACGGAAATTGTTTGCTGAGTCACTCCCAACGATTCTGCGAGTTCACTTTGCGTTTGGCACGGATCTTGATCCAGTAAAGCCTCCAATTCCTCATCTTCAAACTTTTTGGGCTGGCCAAGACGCTCTTTGTCTTCGACGCTAAAATCACCACTTTTGAAGCGTCGAAAGCGAAACCACTCTCTGCATGATTCATCGTTCGGAGCAAATTCACCATAAACTTCTACAAGCATTCGATGGGCTTTAGCTGCACTTTTCTTCCAATTAAAAAAGAAAATCAAAACTTCCCGCAAATGCTATTTATTTAAGACAAATCCGGACATTTTCGAAGAGGCAAAAAACAATGTTGTTGTCAGAAACAGACGCTGATGCACACTAATTATTGTTTTGAGATGTCACACCTTTCCAATGAAGTAGGTAATCGCTTCCAAGATCAGCCGCAACTTGCAGGTGGCGCCATCTTTTTGAAAACGGACCGAATTAATTTGTACCCCCAATAATTTTTCCATTTTGTAACCTTTTGCAACAATACTTAAAAAAAACATACACTTTTAGTAAAAACCGCTTTGAGAAGAAGAACCGTTTGAGAAAAAACCGTATGAAAATCAGCCGATGAATCAAAAAACTGTTCTTATTTTCCTTTTTTTATTTATGGGTGTATGGGCCCATAGCGTGTTGAATAAAACTGGCTTTAAAAGCTTTATTTTAAAATTATTTATATTAAGATTTCCAACTTCCGTTGGCCAGATGTAGTTAAAGCAATTTTCATACTGCTGAATTAGACTTCAAATAATTATCAAATATTTTAAACTATTCACCGCTAAGCTGGTAACGGTGACAATTAACGGTCAATTTAAAAACAAACCAATCATTGGCTCACCTTTACTATGAATTGTAACAACCAATTACTTGTATAATAAGGATTTTTAATACCTTTAATCTATTCAGTCGGTTAAATCAATTACAATTGCTTTCAAAACAAAGCTGGTCGAGAAAAAAGTTAAAGAAGTACCAATTATCCGTACAACCATCTTTTTGCTTTGTTTCTAAAACACCTTACACCAGCATTGATTAAGCTTAAACAAAAACGTATCCATATATCATAATCCCTGAGATCTGCACCACTTCTGCTTACCCTTCGCACGAGCAACGAATAGTTCTGAACGCGACACCCGTAAGTAAGAGCGTCTTCAATCACCCTTAAAATTTGCCACACCTCCAACGCGATGATAAATGAAAAATGACAAAGCAAAATTACACTCAAGCTTTATGCATCCCTAAGGACGAAAAGGAACACCGAAAAAACCTATTATATTTTTCATACAATAAACTCCTTCGTCGGTGCTTATAAGATATGTGTTTCGTTATACATATGTCCATTAGTCAATTCCCTGAGGCAATGGATGCACCGGAGGTAGGATACGTACGATAGAATCCCATCACGCAGCTTAGGTACAGAGTATTGCAAGCCTGAAGCTCAGCTCCACTTGCAATTGTAAATTATCTGAAATGACTAATGACAGGAATATCATGCAGCATGACGTTCCAACTCGTTCCCGACGAAACTTGTTTTTTTTTTATCTGAAGTAATATTAAAAACAAATTAAAATGTTATCCTCTTGTTTATTTGTAAAATGTTTTTTTGTTTATCCTTGCTAAGCAAAACTCAAGCCTTTGTCTCTGCTGGGCAAAAAAGACGACTCATTGCTAAAGAATTCCCTGTCGAGTACTTGGGAGGGGGTCTAATGATAATGGGAGTGACGCTGACGGGTTGTCTTTTGTTTTGTAAGTCTTGGAAGTTGAACTGGAGTTCCTGTTTTCGCTTTTTCACTAACAGAATTGTAATGAGCTGTTAAGTAGCTCTTAGGATTCGATGGATATGTTTTATTCATAAATGCTTATGCATGAACTATATGGCTTACATCACTTTGAAGTTAATCGATAAGTTCAAATAGCGACAAATTCAATGTCACTGTTGAAACCGATGAAATCATGCAAATGGCACGGATAGGAGAAAGGGTGCTGAAAGAATAGGAATACCAAAGTACAGGATAAAAACTCATGGTTGTGTGTATTTCAAAGTTATGGCTGAATGTAAGAATGGTTCTCCAAAGTAAGTGATTAAGCCTGATTTCTTTGCAACCGAAGAACTTTCGTGAGCTTACATCTCTCGTTATTGAAATCTGAAACTTCCCTCTTACCCTATTCTTTTCTTTACGCAGATATTATATGCCGTGAGTTATGTCATGTTTAGATCATTTTTAAGAGCCAAACTTAATTCTACAAGACATGATGTAGGTTGGAGGGGTGATTAAGAGGGTTTTTACACATCTCCGAGTATTATAAATACCAATAGAACACATTTATTTGATTTATTGAGGAAAATTTCGCGTACTCAGATTCAGATGTCCTATGTAATCCCAGACAAGTCCTGAGACATTGTCTCCCGAACACCCGAATCCTTTCCACTAAATCGTCACATTGAAGCGGACGGGACATACATAAGCAATCATGGGGTTGATCAAAGCCATGTAGCAGATTATCTTCGCCCTAAAATCAAATTGGTTGCTATGAAACAACCTTCTTGTCAGAACGAAGCGCCCGGACTTCATGTTTGTCAAAGCATTGATCCCACGGCATCTGACTACACTTTGTTTCTCCAGGACCAATTTTTTCTGGTACTCCGAGATGCCTTAATCAATAACATTTGGGATGAATGGAATTTTGATTCTTGGAAACTAATTTTCAACACTTCGATGTCATGCTGCATACTAATGGCAATAACAGGCTGCATACCTGTATGCTATTAAGTCGGCCGCGTTTGCCATAGAATGGTGATACGAATTTCTACGCGTCATGCTCTGAAACTGAATTGTTTATCCGGAATGATTTTATTATCCTCAACCTATGTAGAAAGGCTTTGTGGACCACCTTCTAGAAGACATGGCTAACACTCGAAGGTAGGAATGACGAAGTAAGGTTTTGCTCTCCAGGTCGTGGTTCGGGCAAATGCTGTCATTACCCTACACAAACTTCCTAGAAGACAATTACTACTGGTGCCACCTTCTCCTCAGGATGGTCGATCGTCGTAGTCTAGGACAGTGCTCTTTGGATCGATGCTAGAAGCCTCAGATCCTGAGTACCATTCTGATTTTTTCTTCGAAATATTTTATTTATTCACGGAAGCATACTCGCGCTGTTGGATTTTACAACACAAATTCTGTTGTTCTAATTCAGAGTTACAGGTACAGATGGAAAGGAGGCGCTCGAAGTGAGCGCTCTTGTCAGCGAATTGGCAAAACGTGGCCAACGGGCCCTACTGCAATTGAAGGGGTACGTTCCGAAATACTATACCATCATTAAGATAGAAGTCAAGTGTCTAACTGGAACTCCAGCATCAAAAACAAACTTGCAAAGGCGACTAAGGCACTGTGCGCCTGTTGACGCACCTACGCTAAAACTTGTTAATTGAAACCTGAGGTAATCCACTGGTTATATACCGCGATAGTAAGACCTATCATCACTTATGCGTCTGCCGTATGGTGGACAAAAGTTGAACAGAAAACTACAATAATTAAACTTCGACGCTTTCAGAATCTAGCATGTCTCGGCATTACAGGCGCCATGCCAACTTGCCCAACGGCAGCCCAAGAGGCACTGATCGGAATTTCTTCACTGCACCTTTTTATTAAAAAGACTCATCAGACTCCTCCGCTCGGAAACAGGCCACCTATGAAGACCATTGGGTCACATGTCCATCTTACAACACCTTCCTGAGCTGGATATGATTACCACAGTTTCGGACGCACGTCCATCTTTGATAAAAGATAAGATTTGAGGATTGGGTATATTTCTGATTGAAAAACGGACGCTTACTTTCCTAACGAGAAGCGCAATCGAATGTTTTCACGTTCAAGAAAACTCCAGCGCCGGGTCCGGCCCAGTCTACTGGAGCCATCTGTGAAATTGCGATGACAGTCCATTCCAGGTTCAGTATCTGACCAGAGCCATTCCTGATGCCATGGAAATTTGACTGTGAAGCTATAGCGCAATAGGTTGGCAGGTGTCATTGCGTCGGCAGGCATATCCATGAGACAGGGGTCGTAGGATATCTCTCGCGTAAGTACACTGTCACTCTCAAAGCCAGTTGCACCAAAAACCATTTCTCTTGAGGCGAGAGATGGCTTTCAGTGCAGCCCGGTGTGCTGGGGAAGGCAACCATACAGCTGAGACAAACCGCTCTTTGGAGTTTGATGAAGGAAGCCATTGTGTGCTTGCCTGTTCCACCAGACAACCGATGCATATGAGATTATCGGTCTGATCATTGCCGTGTAAATCCAGAGGACCTTTTTCGGCGATAAGCCCCATGTTTTCCCAAAAGCACCTTTGCATTGCCAAAAGGCTGACAGCGCTTTGGTAGTTTTTGACTAAACATTCTTTGACCAGAGAAGCTTGCTATATAAGATGACGCCCAGGTACTTAGCTTCCTTGGACATCGGTATGGGAATGCCTTTTAGCACCAGCTGAGTAATTTCAGCATTTTCCTCCTTCTCGTGAAGAGAATGAGGAAATTAGTCTTAAGAGGATTAACCCATTACTCGTGCACCAGTCATCGATCAAAGCTAGCCGTGCCTGTGCTTAGAAACAGACAGTCGCTAAACATGAGCCCACAGAGAAAACCGCAACATCATCCGCATAGGTCCCCAGAGGCATTCAGAGCATAGAGCAGAGTGGACCACCATAACAGCGGAGACAGGACACCACCTTGCGGGCAGACCCCGTTTACGTCAGACTTGACACATTGTTGGAGGCCTGCATTAGTATTCTATGCACAAAAATTTCTTTGATACACAAAACCAGTGCTTCATCTACGCCATGTCGTCTAGCATCGTTACACATGCTATCGTAGTAGCGTTATCACAAGTTCCCTCAATATCGACGAAAATGCCTAGTACGTATGTACTCTTTCCTTTCGAGTGCGCATTAAATTCTCCCAACTAGGTTTTGAAGCGCAGTCTAGCAGGATTTTCCGCGGTTATAAGCATGTTGCATCTCCAAGAGCGGCTGCATTCGAAGGCCAACTTTGCGCACGTGCAACTCTCTCTTCTCTCTCGCGAGAGATCTCTCTTCTCGATTTACGAATAAACTTCAAAATTTAACCGATCTATTCAGGAGACTTCTCGCTTTCCTGCGAAGGCATTGAAGCTCAGCGTTTCACCAAGGAACCAATTTCCTGCTTGGAGGTTTTTTGACAGCGAGTTCGAAACAGTTGGTGATGGCGCTACTCAGGTTATTAACGACATGCCAATTGCTTCGTTCTGAGTATAGGATTTCTCGAGCTCCTGTCTAAACCGTACCCAGTCCGTCTTTCTCAGATTCGGCTTGGGCTGCGAGGGGAGTTCCCACAATTCAATTGGAATTCGATATATGTATGATCTCACAGCGTTCCATCTGGTAAGACCCTCCAGTTAGTGACGGCCTTCACATGCCTATTCAACAGGGTTAGGTCAATCACCTCCTGTCGTCTCGCCATCACAAAGGTTGGTTGAGAGTCAACATTGTTGATGATAAGATCAGACGAAAGAGTGAAGTTTAAAAGATGGTCTTCAGATGATGAGTACAATCTTTCTGACTTTACAGTACTCTACGAGTCCAGAAACCACCTTCGGTGGCGGAGGCAGTACCGAATCGCAGGGGAAGTAAGCAGATGCCACGACGAAATGCTCAATTTCTCTGTGCGCTTTGTAGCTAACTCTAGCAGCCACCAGATCTCGTCCACAGAATCGTCCAAGTTTGGTTACCGATAGTGTATTGGACATGATGAGACCCTTTCAGATTGCTCATCATGAAGAATCGTAGCATCACGTATACCACCAAGACCACATAGGCGGTAAAAATCAGGGATTTAGACTGCAGAGCACGTTCCATCCTTCGACTACTTGACATCAAAATACAATAGAATCCTACCAAGGCCAAAGTAGGGACGTGAATCGTACACAGATTTCAGAGTCTCGACGGAGCCGTTGTCCAAATTCAAACCCAAACAGAGAGCCTTGTGGGAATAAACATTCCAGGCCCTCGTGTCAAGTCCCGGGTTCTGCGGACCATATCACGTCAGCACATCCTGCTTGTTCCTACGTTTCGCCGGAGTCCAGCAGGTGAAGTCCATTAATTTTGGACACTGACTACCTGATAGGTAGTAGTTTCCAGGGGAGGGATTTTCGGCACCATGCTCTTGATTCAGGCAGATATCTGCTGTGAGGAACAGCTCACCACGAAGGTGCCGTTCATCAGAGCAGACCTCTCAGCCTTAATACAGAAGCCTGTTGTTGAAGCTAGCTCCAGTAGACGATCTTTGCAGTGTTGGCAATCTGCGCTGGTCATTCTACTGTAACTGTCAGCTTTCCCTATGTGCCTCCCTTGTTCCACCTACAGTAGCCTTTACTAGCGGCCGACGCTTTCTGCGCTGCTCGCCTCCACGAAGAGCGGGGGCCACAGATGAGAGGGTCGGATGGGCTTCGGTAGGAGATATTTCCGCCAACTTTATCCTCTTTCCTGGGGTTTGCCATCCATCCTTCGTGCCTTCGGCTTTGTCAGCCTCTTTCTCCTTCTTTTTTGGCACTAAGCAGTGCAATCAACAGTACGTCCCAATTCTGCGGCTCGTTCAACCTTACCGTTTTTTCCGGGCCGCGCTATCGTCGGTGTTGCCTCTGTTGGTTGTTGTTGTGTGCCACTTGGAGGACTTCCATCCTTTTGGTTATCGACTCATTCATGTAACTCGCACTCTTCAGGTCTTAATTCGAGGTCATTCTCCTCTTAAGCTCCCCCATTATGATAAGGCGCCCGAAGAGCGGAGGAGAAGATTTGAGATACTGATCCCAAACCGCACAGCCTGGGAAAGCGGTGATCCCTTGCTAAATGTCAAAAGCCTCAGGCGATACACAGATCGGAAAATATCGAACACCCTGGGAACTTGTACCCAGTGTTTTCGAAGCCGAACTATAAGCCATCCTAACGTGCGTCGACCTAAACTCAGAGACTGGCATAAGAGGTATAACCATCAATATACTCTCTGACAGTGAAGCAACGCTCAAAGCATTGGTCTCGCATAGTACGAACTCACAATCCGTTCAGGAATGCCACGATGTCATGCAGGACCTAAATAAGGTCAAAATTTGGTGGGTGCCAGGGCACGGGGGCATAAAAGGCAAAGAAATCGCCGACCAACTTGCTAGTAATGGTTCCAGCGAAAGGTATATAGGTCGCCGAACCTTTCTGCGGAATATCCAAGTCGAAGATTAATTTTCTCTTAGACAAGTGGGAAAGTTGCAACACCTGTACCTTTGAAACAGCATTCAAGGGCTCCGGCAATCGAATAGATTCATACGGCCCCTGAACAAACACTATTAATATCCTTAAATATAATAGAGTCGATATCAGAAGAAAGGTCAAGATTGTAGTTTGAAATATAATCCTAACAAAATTAACATCTCGTCTGAAACCGAGTGTCGACTCTGTCTAGAGGACGAGGAAACTGCAGTATACATACTATGTGAGTGTGCTGCCCTCCTCAGAGATATCATGACTCCTGAGGGGATCAGCTCATCTCGTACGAGGGACATCCTCAACTTTGTTAAGTAGGAAGAGGAATTCCTCGTCTAATTGGCTAGTTGGCACAATAGACCTACACATGTCGCAATGCCCTATACCATTTGCTAGCCACGCCACTACTGGGATCACAGCACATATACATAGTGCTGCCATCGAAGAGGTAGGCAATATCCGTCTCTACGGGAAGCATTAACTTTTGCTGTGATTGGTGCTGTTGTCAAGCTGCATTGATGATTATGGCGACACGAGAAAATAGAAACACGAAGAATCTCTCTGCTGACAGACGCAGTTCAGTTTTCGTTCAACAGTTCATTGTTTATATTAAAAAAACATTACCATCCACTGCTGACGGGTATAATGCTCTCAGATGAAAATGCGGGACCACTGACATCCTTTAAGAACATGTACCATATATCACCATCTCGAAAAAAGTCGTACGACGAGATAAGGTAATTGACCTACAAACTTAAGTCCGTACTTTTGGAGAAGGCAATCATAGCTTTAGCCAACAACTTGTTATTTAAATTGGCAAATCAAATTTCCTACACCTCAATCCTACTCTATTCAAAATAATGTCTGGACACGTTAAACTACACTCAAGTAAATTATCCTTTAATGTTATTATCATCATCCTTGCCTTTTCCCGTCTCCTTATAATACTTTCACAGTAAAATAAATCTTCCGAGCCTTATAAAGACGAATAATTACATTCCCTCGAGGTGTATGGAGCGAGAGAAAGTGCAAGAAAAAGACAATTTTGAAAGAGATTGAAGAAAACTAGAAAAAAAATTCACACCTACAGGACATCATTGAAAACTTCAATGCCCCAACGCCTTCCGTTCTCGCTCTCTCTCTCTCTCTCTCGCGCTCATGTTTTGACTCCTTTGAATCTGAACATGCGAATGAATGTGTAATGACAGTATGTACATATTGTTCCTGGGTCCTGACGTTTTAACAGCCGCACATACGAAAGTTAGACAATTTGCAAGGATGTCGGCTAAAAAGAACGAGAGAAGATGAATTAATACTTAAAAGGAAAAGTCATCTCATCCTTTGGCTTCCGGATTCTTTTCTCTTTTTCAGGCCCATATCTTTTCTTCGTTTTTTCCCATTCCTATTTTCGTTTGCTTAAAAGAAGTAAGAAGTGGGAAAGCAAAACAAAAACGAAGAAAAACTGCAGAAGCACAGCAGGGGATGTTTTTAAGTGTTATTATTGAAATTATTTGCACAGCATTCCAGTTTCCAGGCAGGTCCGTCGCCACTGTCAGGTGAAGGACTTTGCTCAGGTGTATTTTCCCCCCTGCTACGAGAAGCTATTTGCATTTTTTTCCTCTCCATCGCCGTCGTTTATGTCTTTGTGCTCTGTGAAATGGCCAAACAAAAAGAGAAAAGAAATGTACGAAGGAGCAAAGTACTTAAACTTTTACAAGACAATGACGGAGAATCCAGGTTTTTTGGCGACCATATAATTATGTTAGGGTTCGGGTAAGAGATACTAATTTTTTCGTCCTTCCTTTCTGTGCGTTATCTTGCCGAAAGAAAAAAAAACGATGGCCCACACGTTAAAAGGCTTAAAAGGCTTATTAAAAACGTAATATATGTAGGTACAAAATAAAAGAAAGAAGGAAGAAAGGACAACATGGAAAAGAGAAATAACGAACAGATAAGGAAGGCAATCTCGTTGGTATTGATGGTCGTTAATTTTCAATGACCCGTACTTTCTTTTCTTTTTTCTTTTTCTTAATATTTAGCCTTATCTTGCTGATGTTTGTATCGTTGCAATGGTTAAAGATAGCATTTTGATATGTCGGTGAATGTTGATCTGTTATAAAGTTACAGAGGTTGGTATGTGCGTTAAGAACAGATTTCGCACTTTTAAAGTATAATTTTAGCAGTTGATATTTGTATAATGGAAGCTTAAATAATAGAGGTTATATAAATATTTAGCTTTTGGAAAATTGTGTTCCCCACGTGGATTTAAGCTTCAGTGCCTCTTCAAAACTGACGGACCCTTTTTATTTTCAATCTAGATCTGTAAGCTATTTCTCGAGAAATTCTAGCTTTAATGAGTGGCAGACTGCCAGTTAGAATGATCTACGATCTACGGTTGGTTTTCATATATTTTATAGCGTAAGAGAATCTTCGAAAATTAAATTATTAGAAATTTGAATCGATTGGAATCGACTGAATTTTAAATGGAAACTCTCTTTTGGGGTGAAAATATTTTGGAAGGACTTCTTATAATCAAATACGAATCTACCCGCTTTTTACGACCATCAATAAAAAATAGCTTCTACTCGGACATGTAATGACTCATCGACCAAGTGATAATCAAACCAAATATGTGAGAATCATTTTTTTTTTGTTGGAGCCTTCTACTACTTGTTGGAGCACTTAGACGTAAATACTGGGCCATTGTACTACCAGACAGACACCTTTCTTTATTGTATTTTCCCTGTTGTCCGGAAAAAAGTGAGGAGGGTCATCAGAGATGCTACGGGACAGTCGCAGTGAAAGTGTTCTGCTGTGTCATCCTCCTCGCAACATGCAGCACAGGCAGGCGTCTCACTGATGACAAGCACGTAGAGATGCTTGGAAAAAGTGTAATGGCCCGTAATGACGACCGAAAGCTTTCTGCAATCATTTCTCCTTAAGGATAAGAAAAATGTTGCGGACTTCTTGCAATCACGTTAAGTCATCCTGCATCCTGGATGTTCCCTCCATCTACGACTGTGTGAATTAAAGACCCAATCGTAAGTACTCGTACTCGTAAGTATACCTAAGGCGGGTTCAAGTCCTGAGAAACTCTCCTCTGAGCCCATTTCAGCGAGTTCATCGGAGTTCTCATTTCCTGGGATATCAGAGTGACTTGGGACCCATACAAGCCTTAGTGACTTTAGTCTTCCGACGTTGTTCAAAATGGTCTTGAATTCATGCACTAATTTGGAGTCATCTCCAAATGTCATCTCATCTGAAGTCCTGGAGCCATCTGTGAAAATGCAAGAAAGACCATTCCAGGTTCAGTGTTTGACCAAAGCCAGTGCTACACTATGGAAATTTGACTGTGAAATTATAGAGCAATAGAGTGGCAGGTGTCATTGCGTCGGAAGGCATATTCATGAGATAGGGGTCGTAGGACATTTTCGCGCAAGTACACTCTCACTCCAATGCGAGATGTACCAAAAAACCATTTCTCTTGAAGCGAGACATGGCGTTCAGAGCGCACCCTCTGATCTATGTACGAGAGTGGTCCGATAAGTACTTAGCCTCACTTAGCCAGATGGCGTCAGTATCGCAAGAGCAACTTACTATCGTGTAGTACATTCTAGTAGACGGCTACTGTCGAAATTTCAGCCGGATCGGACTCGTAGTTTTGTTTTGATCTCGTATGGTAGCAGGAGTGTCCGCGGATTTTAGAAAAATGGAAAAAGAGCAATATCGGTCGGTGATTCGATTCTTGTTTTTGGAAGGGAAATCGCGCAGCGAAATCAAAAAGCGTTTGGATGCTGTGTACGGTGACTCTTCTCCTTCGATGGCGACCATCAAAAATTGGTTTAACGAGTTTCAACGTGGTCGCACGTTGGTTTTTGATGAGCCACGTCCAGGTGCCCCGAAAACGGCTACCACGGAGGATAATGTGAGAAAAATCCACCATCTCGTCTTGGCCGACAGCCGATTGAACGTGCGCGAGATAGCTGAGACAGTAGGGATTTCAAAAGATCGCGTGGGTCATATCCTGCATGAAATTTTGGGCATGAGAAAGCCCACATAGTCACAGGGCTGTACTATGCCAAATTATTGGGCCGATTCGACGAAGAATTGAAGAAAAAACGGCCCCACTTAGCGAAGAAAAAAGTGCTCTTCCACCATGATTACGCACCGGTTTACACCTCCGCCCTCACCACGGCCAAATTGGTCGAATTGGGCTGCGAACTGCTGCCCCATCCACCG
Source organism: Merodon equestris (assembly GCA_958301585.1). Taxonomy (NCBI): domain Eukaryota; kingdom Metazoa; phylum Arthropoda; class Insecta; order Diptera; family Syrphidae; genus Merodon; species Merodon equestris. The sequence goes on from OY284416.1 coordinate 50,860,096, forward strand.
TATTCTCCAGATTTGGTCCCGTGCGATTTCTTTTTGTTTCCAGACTTGAAAAAGTCACTCGCCGGGCAGAAATTTCAGTCGAATGAGGAGGTCATCGTCGCCACGGAGGCCTACTTTGCAGACCTCGAGAAAACGTATTTTTCAGACGGGGTAAAGAAGTTGGAGCATCGCTGGGTCAAGTATATCGAGCTAAAAGGAGACTATATTGAAAAATAAATCGCAATTTCTCCAAAATTTTTGTTTTCTACCCTCGTATATGTCAAGGGGTGGAAGATTCATGATAGCATCCAGAGCAGCTCCCAGTGTGCCGGGGAGAGCCCCCGTGCAGCTGGAGTTTTGTGAAAGAGGCGACGGTGTGTTTGGTATTAGTCTGTTCCATCAGACAACCGATGCATATGAGATTATCGGTCTTGTCATTGCCGTGTAGATCCAGAGGACCCTTTTCGGCGATAAGCCCCATATTTTTCCAAAAGCACCTTGGCGTTGCCAAAAAGTTGAGAGCGTTTTTTGGTTTTTGACTCAACATGCTTTGACCAAAGAAGCTTGCTTTCTAAGATGGCTCCTAGGTACATCCTAAGCTTCCTTAGATATCGGGATGGGAATGCCTTTTAGCCCCAGCTGAGTAATGCCAGTATTTTTCCTCCTTCTCGTGAAGGGAACGACATCAGTCTTAAGAGGAATAACCGATAGCCCATTACTCGTGCACCAGTCATCGACGACAGACGGTCGCTAAACATGAGCCGGCAGAGAGAACAGCATCATTATCCGCATAGGCTTGGGCATAGTTTCCAGAGGCATTGAGAGCATCGAGCAAAGAGTCGACCAGAACAGCAGAGACAGAACGCCCCCTTGCGTGCAGCCCCTGTTTTCACCAGACTTGACACATAGATAAAGGCCTACATTAGCGATCAATGTCATGTGGACTACAAAACCAGTGCTTCATGTACGCCATGCCGTCTAGCAGCGTTACAAATACTGTCGAAAGAAGCTCCCTCAATGTCGACGAAAATTCCCAGTTCGTACTCTTTCCTTTCGATTCAATTCTCCCAACTAGGTTTTGAAGCGCATGGTAAGCATGTTGCATCTCCGAGAGAGGATGTATTCGAAGGGTAACTTTGCCCACGTGCAACTCTTCTAGTTTCTCTACTTTAGACTGATTGGTCTGAAACTCTTGGCGAGTGAGTAATCTTCTTTCCCTATTTTGGAAATAAAGACCTCTTTCACCGCGCCAAGGAATGCGTATATAGGCAGTTGCTAAGCTAGCAGTGAAAATTCTTTTTAGAGAAGGAAGCAGCTGTCTTATACCTTTTTGCAGCATAACAAGGACTTGGACTAACGCGAGAATGAACAGGAATTTTATTTGCATACGAAAAGAAATTGTGGAAAACTCTGAACAGAATATAATTTAACCGTTATCCCTAAAAGACAACTATTAGTCTGGTCTATCTCTTGCAAAGAATCAAAGAATTTTTACGAATGCCTATTAGAATCTCCACGGCAGAGATGAGTCATTGATTCTAATCTCCCAAGGGTATGCAACAAAATACACAAAGCACTCTACGCTGATATCAGTGGCCACAAACCATAATCGCCTAACTCGAGTTAGGACAAAACTGAGTTCTTAGCACCACCGTATTTAGCATGCCCAAATTGATTAGCAGTTAATTTTGTTTGTATGTAGCATCTATAAATCAGAAGTTATTCTCCAAAAACATAATAGCCAAAGTCATTTTTGCTTTAGAGTAATTTTGGTATAACGGCTTAGCTCGGGTTTTTCTAGAAATAACTTCAACGCCAATTTCCTAAAGCAACCAATGTTGAGATTGGTTCTTTTTCATTTCCGTTTTTTTTGTAATCTTCATTTTGGAATAACAGCCTAAGTTGAGATAAGACGTTCCGAGTCTGCTTATTATTTAAAACTGTATTTTTTCAATAAAAACCAAAGTCTAGTTTGGTTATTACTACAGTAAATAAATCATCAATTTCATTTTCCTAACTTGAGTTAGGTTGGTATTCCAAAACACAGTTTTGTTTGAAGGTCATCTTATTTCAAGTTATGTTTTTTTTCCATGTCAGGAAATTAAGTTCCTGGAATCCTTTCTATAGTTTTGTTTTTATTCCGAAAATACATTTCTAGAGAGTAGAGGTAAAGTCGACTTAAGTTACTATTTCAAACGAATTTGAAAGTAGAATATCTCAAAAAAGTCATCATAAGTTGAGTTTAGTTTGTTTGGACAGTCGTGTTATTTGGGTGCTGCTGAGTGTTCATAAAAGTGTTAAATGCAAAAATGTCTTTTCGCGCAAGGAAAATTTTGGAATTAGCCAATATACTGAACGAACGTAAAAAAGCTAAAGGTAAATAAAATTAGTGCTTGAGTTTGCATTTAAGTGAGCATATAATATTCAAGACCAAGTTAGTGCTACTCAGTATTATTTTTGTTTTGCTCATAACGGAAAATTGGTATTTGACATAAAATTTTGAACTTGCTTCTAGAAAATATTTCGGGCTCTGAAAACAGTACGTTTCAAAACGAAAATATTGACAGCGGTACGTAAATATTTTGTACAATATGTGTTCGCCTCAAAATCTTAATAAATTAATTCAAATAAATCAAAGGTAACATCAACCAATCAACGACCAGTCATACTACTGCATTGCAAGAGGAATGCAGTTGTTCTGTAGAACAGTTGTCTCAAACATGCTCACATAAGTTCCAGAAATATGACCTTACACCTAATTTCGTACCTTTAGTACCAAATGAAACTCAATCATCAATTGATGAATGCAATTTTGATGTTGAACTGCTTAAAAGTAAGAACTTAAATTTATATTGCACTCTCAATTTTTTTCAAAATATATTCTTTTATACCCTCTACGTGCAGATGTCTTTACCTTTAACCATTATGTAACTGATATAAATTTACCGGAGTGGGAAAACTCAGATGATTCCGTTAAAGATCGAAATTTTATTTTATCTTGTACGTCGAGTAATCAGTCTTCTCAGGAAGATGAAGAAATAGTCATATTAGGTGCCCAAATTGAGAATGCTTTGTCCACTCCAAAAAATAAAAACAAAAGATTGCTTCGTTCAAGGCTTCGAAATAGTGGGCGATCTTACAAAACACTTTTAGGAAAGAATGTAAAGGCAAGAGCATGCAAGCCTTTTGACATGTGTCGGAAAAAATGTCATGAAAGGGTTGAATTTGAAAAGATTGAATGCTTATTTAAACACTATTGGGCTTTGGGATCTTACAATCAAAGAATTCTATATATTGGATCTTTAATAGCAATTGAAGACAAAAAATGTGACACAATAGTAAATTCCAAAGAGCGTAAGAGAAAACGAATAAACACTGTGAAGTATGCACTAGAAGTTTTTGGCGATTTAATACCTGTATGCACAAAACATTTTTTGCAATATTTTGGTGAGACTGATGGGTTTCTCAGGACTGTAATTCGCAAAAAAATTGGTTGTCCTTTACTTCCGTTCACTAATCTTCGAGGTAAACAATTTACGACGATGAATTTAAAGTTTAAAGCTCCGAAAGTAGACACTTGCGGAACTTGCGACACGTTTGTTTCCAAAATTAAAGTAGCACAAACCGAGGAAGAAAAATCAGTTTTGATTGAGCAGAAAAAAAAAGCATTTAGCTAAGGCTGACATGGGATATGACCAGAAGCGCACAGACAAAGCCGACGCCACAAATTTAAAAAATGTGAAGGCATTTGCGTTCGATTTGCAGGAATGCTTACCAACTCCTTTTCTGAGGAATTCTGTAAGATTTAAAAAAGGCAGCTGTGGGCTTTCAATTTGACCGTCCATGATCTGAAATCCAACCGTGCTAAGTGTTTCATGTGGCATGAAGGTATTGCTCGTCGAGGTGGCAACGAAATCGCCTCTTGCATCTACAAGCATTTGCAATCGATCTCCTCTGAAACGAACAGAATAACCTTTTACAGTGGCTCGTGCTCAGGGCAAAATAAAAATTCGTTTGTTGCTGCCATGTTTCTTACATTCCTGTTTAACAACCAAACTATTGAATACATAGATCATAAATTCCTAGAGCCTGGGCATACGCACATGGAATGCGACAGTGACCATGCACTGATTCAGCGCCAGAAGAAAACGAATGTTGAAATTCAAATCCCAAGAGATTGGTATCAATTTGTGAACAGTGTTGGGTCCAAAATGGAAGTTATTGAAATGAAGTATCATGATTTTTACAGCTTTTCGGAACTCTCAAAAGATAAATTTGTTTGGAAACGCTTTAACGAAAAGGGCGAACAATTCGCATGGAATGCAGTTAGGTGGTTCCGCTACACAAAATGCATCAATAACGTATTGTACAAGACATCACTGGACAATGATGAGCCATTTAAAGCTCTGAAGGTTGGTAAAAAAGGTGTTACGGCTATTAGAAAAAATGATTTAAAAGAAATGGAGACTATTCCCTATATTTCACAAGAAAAGAAAAAAGATCTACTTGACTTAAAAGTTTTCATTAATCCTGAGTTTCACGCTTTTTACGATAGTCTTGCTACCAGTACCGAAGAACGCAATACTCATCCCGATTTAACCACGGTGGACGATGAACAGGATGAAGAAAATTAGACTACGCTTTAACTCTTAACTATTTTGTATATGTATGTGTCTTTTCATTTTCCTAAGAATATTTTCTATGTACATTTTATTTTACTTGTACTTTTGTTTCTTTACTTATTTACTTTCCCAAATTTAAATGCTTATTGTGAAATAAAAAATGAATTCGCGGTTTAATTTTTACTTCTGTGTTCTCATTTGTTTGAACATAATATTTTATCTAAAGCATGGAAGTCTATTAAGTTTGAAACTCGTCGGTAAGGTATAACGACCTAACTCAAGTTAGAAGCTTAAACGATAGATATGTTCGCAAGGAAAAGTAACCTAAGTAGAATTAGTGCAGACAATGTTCTGTTTTGTTCTCAGAGAATAAGAACCTAACTACACTTAAGTTTCGCAAACTTTTCAAAATAAAGATATCATATAAGCTTAAGTTGTTAATTTGTTAATAGCGTTTTAACAAGCAAATTCAACTCAATTGTGTTTATGTACATATGAAAAAGCATAAAATACGCACAATTCTATGAAAAAAATATGTACGAAAGAATAGTTATTGATTTATATAAACGGTTTTAAACTTAAAACTGCTCTCCTGAAAAGTAAGAAAAACCGACTTTGGTTGTTATGCCTTGTGACCACTGATATATAAAAATAATACTGCAGGTTCGCCGGACAGTAGTGATGGAATAGTTACTCGTAGATTAGAAAAATTTTAAAAAAAATTTATATCACATTTTATAAATAATAATTTGAGTTTAAAACGATAGTGTTGAGGTGCTGCCAGTTGAAAGATGAAACGAGTAGTAATTTGGCAACAATTTTAAAAAATACAGTCCAAAACTGGAATCTTCAAAATAAAATCAATTACTGTAATCCCTCGATTTACGTCGAGAGGTGTTCTAAGAAATGGGGACGCAATTCGAAACGACGTGAACCGAGAAGTACAAAAATTTACTTATACATATCTACAGCAGGTTTTTATTTGAAAAATATTAATAAAAATAATAAATAGTGTTCTGATGGTTTATCAATCTTCTGGGCTTTTTTCATTCGAAGAAATTATTTCTAACTGACAGCGACCAGCTGTAGATGATTGATGGTCATGAGTAGTTTGTTCCCAATTCAAAGGAAGTCATAGGAAGTGGCTTAATAAAGTTTCTATTGCTTCTACGTTACACAATTCTTTTTTTCTGCGTACAGGTCCTTGTAGTATCCAACGCTGGAAGTGATTTGTCGTATCGTGTTTCTCAAATTTTCAATGGCCTGATTAATATACCTATAATTAATAGCCTCTGACAGTTTTCCCAGTGGCAATCGGGATTCTTCTCTTTCATCAGCAGCCTCTGAAGTACTATCCTCAACTTCCTTATTTAGTAGTAGTAGATCCTCATTAGACAGCGGTTCCTCATTTTCGTTGAATATCTCAGTTATGTCTATTTCATCAACATCCGAAAATTCTACGCGATGCCCTAAATCAAAAATTTCTCTTTGAAGTTGCTCAGAATTATCCCCATTTGTATCTTGAGAGGTACATTCGACCCACACTTTTTTCCATACCTTGGTCATTGCCACAGCCGAGACCTCATTCCAGGATTGATTGATTTTTTTAACTGCTTTCAGGATGTTAAAATATCTCTAGCAAAAGCACCTTGGTTCATAGGTTATAAATAGAAGGGAAGTTGTGTTTGGCGGTAGAAAAATTACTTTGATGTTATAATTTGTTTCGTCTAAATTAACCGGGTGATCAGGAGCACTGTCGACAAGGAGCAAAGCTTTGTATGCCAAATTATTTTCTTCGTAATATTTTTTGACTTCGGGACAAAAATTTGTTTTAAGCCATTCAGAAAAAAATACTACCAGTTACCCAAGTCTTTATATTGGCTTACAGGGAGCATTTGTTGGCAAATATATTTCATAGCTCTCTCCGAATTGTAGACTAACAATGGCATTTCTCTTATAAGTATCTACAACAACGGCATCTTCAAACTGTTTTTTAATTTTTTATATAGTTTATTTCATTGGCAGTAATTTTTGCACATTTTCCGTGAAAACTTTTATTATAATCAAGGCACTTAATCTTAAGATCAGCTATTTCGATCCTTTTTCAACAAATTCCTCACGACATTTGTAGTATAAAATATTTATATTATTATTTAAAAAAAGATGCTCCCAATATGAGTGCACCCCACAACCTCACAAGAGGGAGTTCCCCAGTTTTCCTATGACAAGTCGACGTTCGAAGAAGTTATCTCTCTACATATGGTGAAGGAATTTCAAATAAACAATACGAAGCTCGTTCAGCTCTTGAGGACAGAAAATGTATTACGGGAACTATGGACTGTCAGTAGTAATTGTCTTTGGGATGCTAGCGATCATCATATTCTTTCGCTAAAAGAAGACCACGAACCTTACAATTCGAGCCTTCCACATTGACGGAAAGCAAGTCGGACGAGGTCACTGCCCCCCACAAACTTTCAGAAACGATGGCCGAAAGTTTCATCACGAATTTCATCATTAACCCTTAATTGCATAGCGAAGCAGATGAGTACGATTTTGAGGAAAATGGCAATTGTGACGAGTTACTCGTCTGGGTAAAACTTAATGCCACGGTGTTAATGAAGAAGATCGCAACGACGTCGACGGTTTGGTTGAAAATTCGAAAGTACCAACTTCAGAAACTTACTTATCTCATCCAGCTCTATCGTCATCTTCGACGAGATAAAAAAGAAAAAACTGAATTGAACACGTAATAGAGTCTTGTGGAACCATTTCGATTTCCAGTTTGACGAAAATCAGAAAATGTTTACTGGCAACTGTTCTTTACCGACTTATATTCAAGAGCTATCTACACCCCTAAGCACTTTCAATTACTTTTTCACGATCTTATTAGTAGTATAGTATCCGAACCAATGCTGTATTCAACAGAGAAAGATCCAAACCACGCGGTGGCACTAACAACAGCTCATGTAAAAAAGTTCTTAGGAATATGTATTCTCACATCAGTAGTACAAGTGCCAAATGTTCGGCGCTATTGGAGTCCTGTTACCGGAAATGAAACCATCATGAACGCGATGCCAATTAACGAGTTTGAAAAAATTCATAGATTCTTGCATTTTAGCCCAAATAGCAACATGCTTCCACGTCATCACCCAAATCACGACAGGCTTCATACGATAAGACCACTCTTAAATCACCTTACACAAAAGTGTTCATTCCGCGCGAGGAATGCTTGTCATCTGGATCTCATGCTGATAGACTCTCGACTGAGACTGGCTGACACGAACGAATCGTCTATTAACTGTCTACGGACCTTCGTATACGACAGTGACCACTGCGGACTTAGTGCCGTGATCACAATACCAAACGAATTCGCGGAGATGGCAGAGTATGTCCAAATGCGCCCCTACGATTATAGTAAGGCGCGTTGGCCACGTTTTACCAGTAATCTGGCGAGATCGCTCACTTCGAGTGATTCCTTGAAGGAATTTCCTTCCCACCATCCAATAGGAACCTGTCAAACGGCGAGATCGACAAGTACCTCAGACAAATGGATGATAAAATTAAGCTGACGATGGGCAGTACGATACCTCGCCAACGACAGCACGATACCACAAACGTATACCGAAACGCGACAATCGACGCACTGCATAGACAAAAAAGTATACTCCTGACAAGGCTCAAACTCTTGTACAGGCGGTTTACCGACGGACAAAACTCGGAGGTCAGGTTACTGAAGTCACTGATTAAAAATATCCAACAGTTGATCAAGGAAAATTACAAAATATCTGTAAGTTTGTATTGGAACAACAGAATTCGTGCTGTAAATTCCAACAACGCAAGTATGTTCCCGCAAATTAACAAAATATTTCGGAGAAACAATCAGAATGACATTCAGGATCTGAAACTTTCGAGAACGTCAGACAATGAACGTCTTTTAAAAACAATCGGTATTGATCCGGAGGGCGCCGTCTTGGATGATGATTTCTTCGTGATCGAGGATCCTCAGGAGAAGGTGGCGACAGTGCGAGCTGTCTTCCAGGAAGTGTATAAAGTGAATGATAGCATTCGCCCAAACCACGAATTGGTAAACAGAGTTCTACTTCATCACTCCCACCTTAGAAATAATATTGATCATTGGCGATCCGAGAATCTTGGTTTTACCTGATTCGATGACGATTTCATGGCAAATAATGCCGTCACCAATGTACATATGTAGGGGCGAACACCTTGTTTATTTCGACGGGGGATCTCCAGCTCCAAACTTCGCGGGTATCGACGGTATATCCAATGTTGTGCTTAGGCACCTTCCGCCAGTGGCTGTAGAGAGCTACACCATCCTGTTCAACAATGCACTGAATAATGCATATTATCCAGTGCACTGGAAGACAGCGGTGGTGCAACCAATCCCCAAAAAGGGTAAAGACACCTCTAACCCATCAAATCTTCGGTCGATAAGTCTCCTTCCAAGTATCAGCAAGGTCTTCGAGAAGGTGGTCCATAGAGCCCTGTCTAAATGGGTTGACGACAATAAAATCATCCCGGATAACCAATTCGGTTTCAGAGCGGGGCATGACACTATTCATGCCGCGTCAAATCTTGTGTCGGATATCCAATGGAATAAATGCAAGAACCAATGCACGGGTGCCTGTCTGATTGACTTGGAAAAAGCCTTCGACACCATATGGTTAGAAGGTCTTTATTACAAGCTCAGTCGACTGGGCATAAGTAAACCACTGCTATATATGATTTTTGACATGTTAGCAGGTAGAAAGTTCGTAGTGAAAATTGCCAACGTGACTTCTATCCAAACATTTGATATTAACAACGGACTGCACAGGGTGTGGTGAACTCGCCGATCCTGTTCAACATTTACTTACATTTAGCTTTTACATTACATTACATTAGCTTCTCTTCACCATTCAATAGCGTATGCGGACGATTTAATCGCGTACAGATCAGGTCCAACGATCGACGTCATTGTCACTCTCTTGCAGCGTGACTTCGAAAAAAATCAGCAGTATTGTGATGACTGGAAGTTGAAAATCAACTGCCAGAAATCAGAAACTATTTTGTTCAGAACGCCTTTGGCTCGGGCCTCCCGGACACTAGAAAAAATTGGCGCGGGTTCTCAATTCTCGGACCGGACGGGCGCCCATTGGCGAAACAAAATGTAGTCAAATACCTTGGGATCTGGCTAGACCAGTATCTATATTTTGACAAACATATAGATGCTGCTCTGGCGAGGGCCCGGGGCGCTTTTGCTCTTAGCAACCAACTTGATTCGAGAGTAAAGGTAATTTGCTACATGGCCTTAATTAGGTCCATGATTGTTTATGGATGTCCCGTGGGGTTTAATGTGAGAGCTAGCTTAATGGAAAAGATTCGGGTGGTTGAGAGACAATGTCTCAGAACTTGTCTTGGGTTATATAGGACACCCGAATCTGAGTACACGAAATTTTACTCGAACGAGGTCATATACAATAGGGCCAGGATTGTACGGGTGGATAACTTTCTGATAAAGCTGATTCGAAGCCACGTTGCAAGAGCAATGACTTCGGTCAATAACCTGATCTCCGGGGCTTACTTCCCTAATTACATGTACCACGAGAAAGTTCGCCTTAGCGGCTTTCTCCCCCCAGAGGCATTCCCCTATTTTGATCAATGTGGGCTGATCCAGGATAGATCAGCGGTACCGCTAATCTTCCACGTGGCCCGTAAATCTGTGGAGCGGCGGCTCCTCTACGAACATGATGTAGCGCTCCGTGAGCCCGAGCGCCTCAGGTTTAGTAAATCAGTGTCTCACCAAAATCGGGCAGACGTCGCCCGACAGCATCAACGCTTTTGGTGGCTGGAGCAGACTGCGTCAGTGGTAAACTTTAATAGGTCAGCCTCTTTAAGGCCAAGCTTGCCATATGCCAGTGGCATGCTTACATAGACTAGGGTAGATTAGAAGAGGTTAGAGTAGGTTAGGATAGGTTAGGACAGGCTAAAGCAAGCTAGGGTGGCTGGAAGGCTTACTTTAGATTTAGCTGTAATTAAAAAAACAAAAACAAAAAAAAAGTCACAAAACAATAATGAACAAAAAGATATATTATACATACAAAAGGTATATGACGTATGTATTTTTGTATATATATTTTAGTTAAGGTAGGGTTAAGTTGTTTTTAGTTATAAGCTTTTTTATAAAAAAATGATCTGATGCTAAGTTTTTTTAAAAAATATCACTTTTCTTAGCCTAAGTTGTTTATTTATTTTAATTATTGCAAATTAATCATAAGGCCGAAAGGCATAGTCTTAAATTGTTCTGTTTGCTTTAGAGTGTCCGTATAGGGCCAGTAAGGTATTTTATGTTAGTTGTTATGTAAGCTAGTTTTAAGCATTTTTGTCTAGGGTAAGTGTGTTCTTAATACAATATATAAAAACAAAAATGAAATAAATAAAAAGGAATGCTTGTCGTTAGATGAACAGATACGTTCCACAAAGGCACGTAGCTATATGAAGCAGTATGTGTCTACCAAGCCGCATAAATGGGAATTTAAATTGTTTGTGTTGAGTGGAATTTCAGGATTTTCCCACAATTTTGAGATCTACATACACGGGAAAAGAAGAAGCAGGCAAAATGTTGTCGACCGATGTTGTTACCTGGGAACTTGTGCTAGCGTGGTTATGAGATTGACCAAATCTGTGGAAGAAAATGTTGGTCACAAATTGTACTTCGACAACTTTTATACAACACTTTCGCTAGTTATCGAACTAGCAAAAAAAGGAATATACTTCGTGGGAACTCTTCGAAACTGAAAATGACCTGAAGAATGAGCCACGTGGAAAATCTTTCGAATTTTTCACACAAATTGACAGCATTGATGTTTGTTAACTTTGTTAGAAAGACAGTAAGCCCGTTAATTTATTATCAACTTTTGTTGGCTCCCGCCCAATAAGCGGTTTGATAAATCAAAGAAACAGCGAGTGGAAATACACTGTCCGAACATCGTAAACCAATATAATAAGCATATGGGTGGTGCCGATTTGACAGACAGTTTGATTAGTCGCTACCGAATAAAGCTCAGATTTAAAAAGTGGTACATAAAAATATTTTACCATTTTGTCGACATTACAGTTGTAAATTCGTGGATTTTGTAAAAAAGAGTCTGCTTACTCCACAATTAACCGCCATTAAGTCTTTGCGATTTTGGTATAAGCTTTGCAGAGTCCCTGTGTAGATCTGGCGTAGCTAGAGGAAGACCAACAAACTCGCCGTCAGTTTTACTTGAAGATCGAAAAAGAAGATAACCACAATCCCACGTACCACCCAGTTATGTAAGAAAGGATTAAATATCCCACTGGCCTTTATATATGGAAAAGCAATTACGATGTAAGTTTCCAGACTGTGCCGGATTCACCTATGTCAGATGCGAAAAATATTGCGCTGCCTTATGTTTCAATAAGGCCAAAAATTATTTTAAAACTTTCCAAATATAAGCATTTTAGTTTTTCTTTTTCCTTTTTCTCAAATAACTTGAATTATGATTTTCTTTTATTTGATATCATTATAAAGTCTAGTCTTCTGTTAATTGTTTTATTTTTTGTTAAATAATATATTGAAATCAACTTGTTAATTGAATTGCGAAAGGCTGTTTATTTTTTCCTACATTTTTATTTACACATAGTACACGTAAGTCGTTAGGTTAGGTTAAAGAAGGAGAGTGTGATGGTTGAGCATCATTTCCAACCGGAGGCCAAAGGGCCCATTGTGATTCTCTTCATTTGTGGAGTACACATATAATTAACCTGTTCTATCACGTGGTGGCTGAAACCACCCCGTGCTCTTTATGAATTTTAGAAGATCCGATATATCTGCATTTGCTACGTCCGCAATCTCTGTAAAGAATCTTTGGCCCAGCGCAGCTAGGCGTCGATTCTGGAGAGCTGGGCGGTGGCAAAGTAGATGTTGGGTGGTCTCGGTTTCTTCCTCATCGCCGCAGCTCCGTCAGAGATTGCTGGATCCCTAGTTCCATTTCCGGAGTATTGCTCCGATGGGACAGTGTCCTGTGATCACTCCGACGCGCATACGGATCGAGTTTCGGTCCAGCACCAAGAGCTTCTTTGTTTTTCCGATATTGACCTCTGACAACGATGAACTTGTTGTGTGGCTGTCATTTCTTGTAAGCCAAGACGAGTTGGCTTCTTTTATGATTGTGTCATTTATGATCCGGTATAATGCGCTGATCGGTGGTTGCAGTGACGTGTCCGCTTCGCTGCTGTCCATTTCAGACCCTTGCCTGGCCAATTCGTCCGCTCTTTCGTTCCCTGCGATAGAACTGTGACCCGGGACGCAGCAGAGTTTGCCCTTGGGGTGTCTGATAGACTTCAGTGAGTTGCGACATTTCATGACAGCCGTTGATCTCGTTGTACAGGATCCTATTGACTTCAGTGGAGCCTGGCTGTCTTCGAAAATAGTGACGTCCGATGGTGGGATATCGGTTACCTATTGCTGGGATTTCTGCTTGAAAAACGCTGCACAAATCTAAGGGAGTCTAAATGATTTCTGTTTGTGCAGGGTATCAGAGTAGAACCCGGCCCCCGTGCCTGTGTCCATTTTCGATCCGTCGGTGAAGACAGTGATCTCGTGGTCGTTGATCACAGCGTTTGATAGTCACTCTTCTCTGTCGGGGAAAAGGATTGGTATTCTGAGAGAGAAGTCCTTTTTGGGGGGAAATATAGTCGGTCGTAGCTGCGAGGCTACTAAAACCATGTCCTCTATTGCGCCGTTAATGCATAGTGTTGCAGATATGCAACATGGCTTAAATTCTCTTTTCTACAGGGTGCGCCATTTCATATGGGTCGGTGTAAACTTCGAATAACTTCAACAATTGTGAACCGATTTTCATATGTCATAGTATTTTGGACGGGTAAATTCAGTACAAGTTTAACCATGAATCTCTTCATACCAAAAGAACGCGGGGAAATAGTTTCAATGTTCATTAAAAATGAGCGCTCGATTGTGCTAACTCAACGTGCGGATCGTGCAAAATATCGTGATCTTGTTGCGCCCAAAAAAGATACAATTCGTCGTTGGACCTCGATTTTTTTTTCAATTTGGTTCTGTGGCAAGCCCTCGTGAGCAACCTAGGCCACGTCCGCGGCGTTCAAACTCATCTATTCAGTCTATGAAGGCCAGTGTTCAAGAAGACACAAGTTTGTCATATCGGCGCCGTTCGCAGCAGTTAGGCATTAGTGGGACCACTTTGCGGAGAATTTTAAAGGATGATCTTCACTTATTTCCATACAAAGTGCAGATAAATCAAAGAATTTTGCCACAAGATGAGCCACGGCGCTTGGCATATGCACAAAATGTCGTTGCAATAATTAATGCTGAGCCGGAGTTCTAGCAGCAAAATGACCGATGAGGCACTTTTACGCTCTCTGGCTCAGTTAATAAACAAAATTGTCGATTCTGGGGCACCGAAAATCCTCACATTATTCACGAAGAGCCAGAGATCAGAAAGTTACTGTTTGGGCCGGTGTATGCGCTAAAACCATCATTGGACCGTATTTCTTTAAAGTTGGCGATCCAGTGGATGGCGATCGATATCGGTGGATGTTGGCCCAGTATGTGGTCCCAGAAATGCGTAAAAAAGACTTATTTCACTTTTGGTTTCAACAAGACGGCGCGACATGCCATACTGCTGACAAAACAATGAACCTTTTGCGTAAATACCGCATCACTTGCAAATAGCAATACAGATGTCTTCCACATATGCAGTTGTAGCAATTCACCAAAGTAGCCTTAAGAATTTCAGTTCACAAATACTACGAAAATGATGCACGGATGTACATACATACATATGTAGGTAACTTCGGGCAATTATCACTCCTGTTAACCCCAATAACTGGGATTCTCTGTTTCCGACTTAGTAAGCACTGTTGTTTTCCCAATAAGGTGTGTTAGGAACACAGCTGTTCACTGATGCGCTCCATGAAATTGTATAAATTCGCAAGGGATTTGTGCTACCAGGAAAAAAGTACACACTAAAACAATGTCAGTTGGATTCACATTCAGTCGGCACTTTGCAATCAATTAGTGCAGGAACTACTAGTGTTTTTAGATACTATTTGCCATATCATGCCATTGTTTAGGTAAAAACTCTGGCGGTCTATGGCTGCAATATTTACACAGCTAACTGAAAACACACTCCAAACTGCCATGCCATCATATTTTACTTTAATAAATATTCAACGCTACTGTTTCGAAATTAACCATCTAATTGTGAAATAGACAAGGACATAGCAAAATGAACAACCGAGCGCCAGCTCCAGCGACGTGTGAACGTGCACAGAGTGGTCGAAATTAAATAACCGGTGTCAAAAGCCGTTGAATAAAACACACTTCCCGGTGTCGATTGCGCTTTTTTTCTTCTTTTGTCCAAGCTTATTGCCTCGTATCCTTGTCACCTGTGCAGGACAGATGTCACTCAAGCGTGAATTGGGTAAAAAGTAAAAAAAAAAAACCTTCGAACAACTAAATTAACATTCAGGGCGTTCTGCTTTTCCTATCCTTTCCTCTCTCACGCCCGTCATTCAAAATCAAGAACTAGGAAGGATACCCCCTCGTGAGTTGGATACGAGTTTAAAAAATTCATGAGCTCTAGAAATGTATCGATGTAAAGTTCATCTACCCCGATATATGTAATGATAGACATCGTCAAATTGAACTGTTTCCAATCAATTTAACTCGGCCATTATCCTGGCTGACCAAACTCCTATCCTCTGGTGGCTAATTTAAACTCCGTTATTCTCAACGTTGACGTTAGAAGCTGCCTCTCAGTTAATTACGCGAATTCGAAACAATTCGCCCTATCCATCACAGGTCTGTCTGTCATTATGCACCCAATTACATGCACAACTGGCACTGTTGACTGCATGACGCTAGCGTGTAGGAACGCAAATTGGCCAATTGATGGATTCACCTACTGGCCGTGTCTTTCCGTATCCGTCCCTTTGTCGGTTCCCACGAAACACACGGACCTAGTTGGGCAGACAAATGAGCTAGAGATTGTAATTGGAGCTCCTGTCGTAGCACGTTGATCGGCTTACGAGTATGTGGTATACAATTGCCCCGATCAATAAAATAAATGGTTCAAAGGAATTCGGTAGCTAATTGTTACAGGATATACACGAAGGTAATATGAACATAAACGGGCATAAGGATATAGTTAATTGGCTGTGCTGCCGATATTCGTCGTCGTAGTCGTCGTCTTAGCCCGTCAGGATATCACTGTCTTTTTTCCCAATCGATTACTTTGTCCTTTTCGAGTGTACCCAATTTAATATAAATTGAGCTATAAGATTTCATTCACCTTGACTTGTGGAAAATTGAGCTTAACGATACAATTTAACTTCCCGATATCGTTCGTTTCACATCACATCCTTGAGATATATTCGCAGGTGGAATGTAAAGCCATGGTACGATTGCCGCAAGATTGCGGGTTAATAGTTCACTGTTATCGGTATCAGAATCGTTTGCACTGATGGTACATACTTGCTCGACTGGAAAATATGTGTTTGAAAGCACGTTCTGCGAAGAAGGAAGAACGAAATGAAACGGGAAATGCAATTCGTTTATGAAAAGGATATTTGAACAGATTGACAATTTATTTGTTATTGTAACTTACGAATTTATTTCCTCTTCTTTCCGGGTAATGCACTTCAATACATTCTGCAATAAGTGTACTGTCGGAGTAATAGGCAAGATATTGAGCTGCCTGGATAAACATGCTTTATCAAACATCATCCTGATCTTATCTACTTTGTGTAAATTGCCTTCAAGGTTTGAAGAGTTTAGGAGAGAGGAAGCAAACAAACAAAGCAAAAAAGTTGATCGTGTTTAACATGACAAACACCAGCTTCGATCTCTGTCCCTGCTCAATTCAAGTTGACCAATGTGTGCAGCTGACGTGGTTGGGGGTTGAAATTACCTTTAACTATCTCGGAAAACAAATCTTGTAACGAAGCAACAATAAACCTCGAATACGAACGGATACAATATTGACAAGCCATAAAAGTAAACGAAAAAATCTGCGAGTCTGTACCTGTAATGCGCGGTCCCTTAACTTGCCAAGTGAAGACAACCAACTGGAAAAAACCCTCGACTGCTACAAAGCAGGTATAACCGCACTCCAAGAAGTGCAATGGGATTGACCAGGCAAAAAAGGGTGAAAAACTGTGATATCTATTACGGTAACTGCTGGAAGGAAAATAAAGAACGCCTATTCGGATGCGGATTTGTTATCCGAGATAGACTCCGACAAAAGGTCTTAAGCTTCCGGCATGTAAGCCAACCCCTCATAGCAATCCGCATCAAAGGCATCCTCGGGAATATAAGCCTCATATGTATTCATGCCCTTATGGAAGAAAAATTTAAACGACTCAAGGATAACTTCTATGATCTCCTGGATCGAATCTACGCCTAGTGCCCCAGTTGTGACACCAAAATTGTACTAGAAAGGTAAGCAAAACCAATTCGAGCAAGACAACAAGAGTTTGACGTCGGAAAGCTACAATCGCGAGAGATCGCTAGGATCTCCGTTCATGGAGTCTCCCTCAACCTCACCACAGAACAACAGTGGGAGCATTGCCAGAGACGCAGCCTCTGATGTTCTGGATTTCAAACCCCTGGTTTGATGAGCAATGCAAACAAACCCATTAAGCAAAACAATCCGCCTATAAGGGCATGCTACATAGACAGATGGAGCCGCTCGTGAACTCTACGAGCGCAAAACGAGAGAGGAATACACGCTTTTTAAGAAGAAAAAAAGAGAGCACGAAAAGCGTGAGATCGAGGAGATGGTACTACAGAAATGACGCTCGCAAGTTTTACGAAAAAGTTAAACGAAGATGCTAGGGCTATAAAGCCTGTAGGGATGAAGACGGGCAACCACTCGTAGTAGTATAGTCACAGTCGATGCTGAGATTATGGATCTGATACCGCTGTCAGCCAAAGTGATCCATTCGCAACGGACGATGTTTGCATCAGCTAGTCCATCTAAGAAAAGACATTTTTGGCAGCAGAGAGATTAGTGGCAATGTAAAATGATTGATCGTCTGATGGAGCTGGAAAGAAGAAAGATTGAAATCACCAAAGAGAAGGATTTCATCATGGGGATCCCGTAAATCATTTATGCTATCAATCGTATTAATTGCGAGTTCATAGGATTCAATAGGTTGAGATGGCAAGATATAAAAGCATATGACATAGAGCGCTTTACGGCGCAGTACAGTCTTGATTGAAACGAAGTCAAGATATGGGGAAGAGGATATTGCAATAAGGGATGAGTCGATTGAGTTAAGGACGGCTATTAAAACACCACGACAGGGGCAGCTATCGGTAGGTCGGTTGAGATCGTCTCCGCGATAGACGTTAAAATTTGATGGGAACAATTCTTGGATATTTATGCTAGGGATCAAGTTGGTTTCAGTCAGAGCGAAGATTTGGAATGGTAAAGCATGAGACTATTGAAAGACTGCTTAGGTTTTTGAGCGAAGACCTCTTACATTCTGATAATAGAAGGTCAGAGGAAGGTTAGCATGAGGGGCAAGAAGGGAATGGAAATTAGGGGCGAAGGGTCGTGGTCGGCTCTGCTACGCAGGAGATGGGATATGCGCCTTGAGTGGATATATTGACGAAAGGTATCTAGATCGGTCGATACTATCGGAGGGGGGTATTGAAGAATTCGTGATACTTAATAAAGCGGCACTTGAGTCTAGCAAAGTCAATAGGGAGGCCTTCCTGTTGAATGGAGACCATTACACTAGTCTTCGTTTTACCTTCATAGCAGACCGAGTCTGGTTTATCATGGTGATAGGCTAAAAAGAGACGAATGTTTTCATACTTTTATCCCTTAGACGAGAAAGGGCATATCGGCATTCAGTGCTGTTACTAACTTGCCGGGTAATTTTGACTAAGGGGGGCAGAAGGGGATCAATGAAAGATTGGGTGGAGTTAGGAGGAGACGTTGTTGAAGAAGGAGTTGAAACTGTTGGAAGAGAAGTGGTGTTGGCTATAGTGTGAGAGGGCGAGTATTGTGTGGATGTATTAGAAAAGGCGGGGGCTAAGGGATTGAGGACGTGGGAGCTGCGTAAATTAGGATACTTGGCTCCAGATTTGAAATCGAAATTAGGAAAACAATTAGGAAGGGGTGCTTGTGTTGGTGGCAAGGGACTAGCGGTGGTAGAACAAGCAGTTGGAATCAGATTGAAGGAAACTCATTGACGAGGCGGTTTTGGTGGAGCAGAGGAAGAGGTCTGCATATGGGAGATGGAGGGGTGAGTGAAAGATGGGAAAAGTTTTGTTTTGAACCTCCAATTATGGTGGAGGTTTAGGCTTTTTATCACAACTTTTAAGCTTATTTCTAGGTTTCTTAGAGCTAGGCACAAATATTTGAAATATTTGTTTTCTAGAATTATTGAGCAGCTCGGGGTGAATATCTTTCTTTCCTTCAGTTTAAACGATCTGGACCGTTGAAGCGTTTGGCAACTTACTATTGGAGTAAGTCGGGGGTCAAACCATCAATAATAAAGATAGAAATTTCTTCGTTGCCTTTTTTTTCAGTTTTTGGAGTCGCTGGTTCCATTCACTTGAACTCCATATTTGGCAAAGTTTCAACAGCGTATTGGCATACGATGGGTTGGTATCTAAGTGGCCGGGGATGTGGATGTCACCAATCTTGTTAGATGCTGTTTTCATTTCATCAATTCGTCAATCGCTTAGGGTAAACCTGGTAGTGGTGACGCCATTTAGTTTGTTTGCAATAGCTTCAAGCAGAGGGTTGGGTTGAGAAAGGGGTGGAGCACTTTTATTAGATGACTGGCTAAAATGAATGTCAATGTCAGACCAGAGGGAATTTAGGTTCTCGTTTAATTTTTTGCACGTGGATTCAGGTATGTATTGAGGGTCGAAATGAGGTTGCGCTTAAGTTCGACACTACAGATGTTGTGTGAATTGCTTTCGGTGTCTACATTGGTTAATTTTGTTAAGGTGGCCAATTGTTTTTCCAGGGAGTTTAGTTTGTTTGTGAAAGTTGACTCCATTGAAAAACATATTGTTGTCGTTGGCGACCAAGTTAATGTTTTCACTGCTACACTTAATCGCGAGCAGGACAGAGAGGGAGATTTTTTTTTGCACTCTTCACAATAAAAGAAGAAGTGCTTGGCATATTCCTTCATAAACGTGATACAGGGAAGATGAAACGATTGCAAATAACCCGGTCAGCATTTCTGGTATCGGCGGCACAGTGGGCGTGATCCATATTAAACTAGGGCAAGAGCGGGTCACCCATTTTCAGAAAGATATTGTTTTTTTTATTGTTAAGGTGTAAATTGGGAGCACTCGCGTTGTTTTGCTGCGCCAGAGAACTTCGATTGGGCGAAAAAGTGTCACGCGCGTTTTAATATTTTATTGATGAGGTAGAAGTTTGTAATTGTTTTGGTGACAAATTGGAGGAACAGTTGGACACTCGCGTTTTCTGATTGTGTCGAAGAAAAATTCAATTATGGATCGTTTTGAAGAAAGGAAAAAAAAAACAATTAAGAGAGGAGCGAGCTAAAATTCGACTGCACAGGCTAAGGTTCGGAACTGAACTGTAATAGATTACTGCTTTGTTACTGGAGATTGGAACGAGATACTAACAGATTTTAGAATAGTGAACGAGATATACTCGGACCACATGCCATTGGAAATAGACTTCGATGTGGTTCAAAATCAAAACACTGATAGTATAATCGAACTTAGCCTCTTACCAAAGCTATTTTAGAATGATAATAATAGAACGTGCTATCAAACTAATTTAAATAATGAACTTTTAAATCTTCACATCGCTTAAACAACACCAAACATTGATCAACTAACGGCTATCAATAAGAATGCTGCACCGCCTCAACAATCATTGAGAAAGATCGGAAGCAGCAATCAAAAGTGATTCGATAAGGACTGTGCGAAGGCAAGAAACCGGTCATTTGCTTTCCTTAAACTCCTTCGAAAACATAACACTCTTGTTTTTAAGCGACTCTAGCTATGCTGAAGCGAATAAAGAATTTAAATCTGAATTTCAATTGCCGAGTGAAAAGAACAGCATCCGTACAACAGAATATCGCAAAGATTAACACTGCACGCTCTCCAGCGGACTTTTGGAAAGCAGTCAAAGTCTTGAACAAAAGGAAAAACCGAATCTCAGAAAGTATCCAAGCACATTCTCTATACGTACATTTTAGCGCACTGCTGAATATACCACAGACATCTCCAAGAATTTATTATGCAGAGCCTCGTTTCATTGATAATTGTCTTGATGCACCATTCGATATTAGAGAAACAATTCAAGTCATCAGGTGTGCTAAAAACAACAAAGCACCAGGAGAAGATGGAATACCATTCGAGTTCTATAAAAATTGTACAACGGAATTTGCACAAACGTTTACGAATGAATTTAACCGACTTTTACATAAATATTTATTATATGCCCACTCCACAAAAAAGGGGCTTATGAAAACCCATTAAACTATAGAGGAATACCGTTTTTAAATACTGCTTCCAAACTCTTTCCTTGCCAATTTTCAATAGACTTACTAAATGGATACCAAGAAAAAAACATTTTACATGAATTCCAAGCTGGATTTAGGCAGAAATATTCTACGGTAGACCAAATCTTTGTACATCAAAATATTGCGCAAATGTACGAGCTTTACGCCTTGTTTGTAGATTTTAAATCTGCTTTCGATTCTATTCCGAGGGTGGTCCGATAAGTAGTTAGCCTACAAAAGAAAAACAAAAATTTTGGAGAAATGGCTATTTATTTTTCAATATAGTCTCCTTATAGCTCGATACACTTGAAAAATCAATTTTCTCAAGGTCTGCAAAGTAGGCCTCCGTGGCGGCGATGACCTCCTCATTCGACTGAAATTTCTGCCCGGCGAGTGACTTTTTCAAGTTTGGAAACAAAAAGAAGTCGCACGGGGCCAAATATGGAGAATACGGTGGATGGGGCAGCAGTTCGTAGCCCAATTCGACCAATTTGCCCGTGGCGAGAGCGGAGATGTGAGCCGGTGCGTTATCATGGTGGAAGAGCACTTTTTTCTTCGTCAAGTGGGGCCGCTTTTTCTTCAATTTGGCGTCGAATCGGCCCAATAATTTGGCCAATAATTTCAGCCCTGTGACCGTTTTGCCCTTCTCCAGGTATTCGATGTGGATCACACCTTGTGAATCCCAGAAAACGGTGGCCATCACCTTTCCGGCCGATGGCACAGTCTTCGTCTTCTTGGGATCACGTTCGCCGTGTGAAGTCCACTGTTTTGACTGTTCCTTGGTCTCTGGTGTGTACCAGTGGATCCATGTTTCGTCGACTGTCACGAAACGACGCAGAAACTCCTTCGGATTGCGCTCAAACAGCGTCAAACACTGCTCTGAAATGGTCTCAAGGTCTGCGCTTGTTGTCCGGAGTGAGCAAATGCGGCACCCATCGCGCCGACAGCTTTCTCATGCCCAAAATTTCATGCAGGATATGACCGACGCGATCTTTTGAAATGTCTCCTGTCTCAATTATCTCGCGCACCTTCGCGTCACGTTATCCTCCGTGGTAGCCGTTTTCGGGGCACCTGGACGTGGCTCATCAAAAACCGACATGCGACCATGTTGAAACTCGTGAAACCGATTTTTGATGTTCGCCATCGAAGGAGAAGAGTCACCGTACAGAGCATCCAAACGCTCTTTGATTTCGCTGCGCGATTTCCCTTCCGAAAACAAGAATCGAATCACCGACCGATATTGCTCTTTTTCCATTTTTCTTAAATCTGCGGACACTCCCGCTTTCACACGCGGTCAAAACAAAACTTCGATTCCGATCTGGCTGAAATTTCGACAGTAGCCATCTACTAGAATGTACTGCACGATAGAAAGTAAGCTCTTGCGATACCGGCGTCATCTGGGGGTGAGGCTGAGTACTTATCGGACCACCCTCGTATAAAACTTTCAGAATTGGTATCAGAGGTAAGATTGCTAATATCATTAGAGCCCTTTACGACAACAACACAGCTAAAGTATGGGACGGAAAATCTGAGTCTGAAAAATTCCCTACGACGTTGAGTCTAAAACAAGGGTGTATACTAAGTAAAGGGTCCGCCAAATATATTTTTTTTTTTTTTGAAAATGCTATAAAAAAAACTACTGAATATTTTCTCAAATTTCTTTTCTTATTTGAAAGTACAATCCTTCCGGTTAATAATGGAAAATAATTTCATTCAAATGGCTGCCTCGGCTGGCCATGCAGTAGCCTACACGATCGGTCCAATTTTTAAGCACATTATCGATTGTGTGCAGCTGTATTTCACCAATGGCTTCACGAATATTGTCCTTTAAAGCGTCAATTGTCTCTGGCTTGTCGGCGTAACACTTATCTTTGACGGCACCCCACAAATAATAGTCCAACGGTGTCAAACCGCAGCTCCGAGGTGGCCAAACGACATCAGCTCTGCGGCTGATAATGCGATCTTCAAAAATAGGGCGCAAAACATCGAGTGTAGCTTCAGCTGTGTGGCACGTAGCGCCGTCCTGTTGAAACCAAATGTTGCCAATATCCTCCTCTTCAATTTTTGTGAACAAAAATTCGTTCAACATGGCCCGATAACGATCGCCATTGACTGTAACGGCCACTCCTTGCTCATTTTCGAAGAAAAATGGCCCAATTATGCCTCTGGACCAAAATCCGCACCAAACAGTGGCTCGTTTTGGGTGCACCGGCTTTTCAATGTATGCGTGCGGGTTTTCTGTGCCCCAAATGCGACAATTTTGCTTGTTTACATACCCGCCAAGATCAAAATGAGCTTCATCTGAAAAGATGATTTTTTTGGCAAAATCGGCATCTTCTGTAAGTCGATCGCAGGCCCACTTAGCGAAGCGAAAACGCATTGGATGGTCAGTTGGCTTCAACTCCTGAACCAATTGGACTTTGTATGGCGTCATACCAAGGTCTTTATGCAAAATTCGTCTCAATGATATCTCCGAAATGTTCAATTGTTGAGAACGACGGTGAATTGATGTTGATGGCGCTTCACGCACACTTTCTGCCGCAGCAGCAATATTCTCGGGTGTACGCAGCGTTTTCACGCTTTGGTTTATCGATGAGGATGCCAGTTTCTTTCACTTTTTTCACAAGATAACGAACATACGGAGCTGACGGTGCTTCTCTTCTTCCAAAATCCGTACGCAATTTTCGCACACATTCTGCAACATTACCATGATTTTCAAAGTAATGTCGCAATATTTCCCAGCGTTGTTCAAGCGTATACACAACCATATTCGTTCAGCGGAAGGATAAAACTAATTATCTCTCAAATCAGACATGAGCTAAGTGTTACCATTCACGAAATAAGCACTACTTGAAAAAAAAAAACGTTAGATGGCGGACCCTATACTTTAGTCTTTATACCGTACATCAACGATATAACAGATGATATGATTGGAGGTATTGAGATTAACCAAGTAGCAATACCAAGTCTTATGTTCGCCGATGATACCTATATTGTCTTCCTAGCTGATTCGGTCAATAGTATGCATGGAATCTCACAATAAATTTGGAGAAGACTAAAATTATGATCTTTAGAAACGGTGGCGGACGTTTTTCCAGAAACGAAAATTGGACATACCAGGGTCAACCAGTCGAAGTTATACGCGAGTATAAGTATCTAGATGTTTTCCTCAAGTCTGAATATTGAAAAACATCTCCGAATGAAACTGACCGAAGCAAAGAGAGCAATCAATTCAGTCTGGAATTCGTGTATCCAGAACAAATACATACATATATAGCACATAGCTCTAAGCAAAAAATTATTCGATCAACTGCTCAGATAATACTTCTATACGCAACACAAACTTGGGGGTATAAGAGCTCATCACAGTTTAGAAATTTCAAAGTTTTTGTATAAAATGTATATGCAGATTGCCAAACAGCGCTCCGAATTACATGTTGTAGATAGAAACAGGTTGTTTGCCGCTTATATTCTTAATCATGAAATTCCACTTCGTGTCAAAGAATGGAGTGAGTTGGCTAGTTATTTCTTTCATTTTCATTCAAGTGACGAAACAGCCTGTTTGAAACAGAAATTCGGGATCAACTTTGTTAGTGGAGCACAATCTTCACAACACAAGATGTACTACAGTACCCTAAGACACACACTACGAGGTGAAATGTGGGGTTTGAGCTACTACGTACCGCACAGATTCGAACTACCCATAAATTGTGATCTTTCGAAATATTATAATCTTATTTTTCAAATTACGTAGATGTTCGTTCACTACTCTTCGAGGGTGGTTGTCCTAGATAGGATTTGAGAGATTCGACTGAATTTTGTGTTGCTTGTAATTCACAGTAACACTTTTTTTGTTTTCCATCTCATTAAATTGTTATATTGGATATGCACACACAGAGCATGAATTTTGAAGTAATCTTTTGCTCCGAGTCAGCACTTTTTGATCTTCTCTCATTCACAACTGATGTTGTTGCACACTTGAACTACATATCTTCGACTACAGTCGGTGATGATTACCATTGCGCCACGAGCACCCCCATGTTTATCAATACAAATAATGTCAATCAAGTTGACGGCGTCAAGTCCTACTGTAAGACTTTGTAAAAAAAAAATCACAGTGTAATATTGTATTGCTAATACATGTACATGCCAATAAAAAGTTATTAACTAACTGACTAACTGCCCGACGAATGAAATCTCAGCATCGTTTGCCAATCCATAAGAAAGGAGACCGCTAAAACTGCGCCAACTATAGAGGAATAAGTCTCCTTAACATCGCATACAACATCCTCTCTGCCGTACTGTGTGAACACCTGCAAACCTTTGAGTATACTCGTAATCTGATAGGTTCCTATCAGTATGGTTTCAGGCCAGGTAAATCCACAATAGACCAAATCTGCACACCGCAGCAGATCTTGGAAAAGACCCAAAAATTCCAAGTCGACTCACATAATAAAGGGTTTTCCAATGGGGACTTGACAGCTTTGAATTTAATTTGTGAACGCACCCTTTTCACTAATCATCGAACTGTCATTGTCAATTTATTCAGTAAACTCAACATTTTCATCATGGAAAAGTACATGAACGAGCAACGTCTGCAAATTATAAAAATAACTTTAAGAGCGTTAACTCCAATTTTCGGTCGTAATTCTCGCCCTAGTAGACAGGCAATAACAAGCTTAGTGCAAAAATTTGAGTCTACATATTCGTTGTGTGATGTTGCCGTGTCAGTGAGACATCGGGTTGGTCGAAGTGTCGAAAATATCGCTGCCGTTCAGGCGTCCGATGATGAATTTCGTCGCAAAATCATCTTCAGTGACGAAGCTCATTTTTGGCTCGATGGGTTCGTCAATAAGCAAAATATGCATTATTGGTCGGGTGAAAATCCACATGTGCTTCATGAATCACCACTTCATCCACAAAAAAATGACTGTTTGGTGCGGTTTGCATGCCGGCGGCGCGGCGTTATTGGGCCATATTTTTTCATCGACGATAACGATCGTCACGTTACTGTGAATGGTCGGCGTTATCGCGCCATGATTACCGATTATTTTTGGCCCGAATTGGAAGATATGGATTTGGACGACATGTGGTTTCAACAGGATGGTGCCACAAGCCACACAGCACACGTTACAATCGATTTATTGAATAGTAAGTTTGATGAGCGTGTTATCTCAAGAAATGGGCCAATCGATTGGCCGCATCGTTCGTGCGGTTTAACGCCTCTAGACTATTTTCTTTGGGGCTACGTTAAGCCATTGGTTTATGCCAACAAGCCGACGACGTTGGAAGAGCTCAGAGCCAACATTGAACGCGAAATAGCGGCCGTTTAGGCCGAAATGTGTGGCCGAGGCCTCGAAAATTGGGTCCAACGAATCGACCACTGCAAACGTGCTCGCGGTGGCCATATGAACGAAGTCGAGTTCCATTCATAAATGTTTTGATTGTACTTCAAGCCGATAATAAAGTTTTTGAAATATCTCAAATGGTTTGCGTTTTATTTTAAAAAAAAGTTGTCAAGTCCTTTTTGGAAAACCCTTTATATACCGAGTCAGCCAGTTTTAATATCCCTGCCAACTCGTGAGACTGTGCAGGATGACAACAGAGAATTCTCGCTGCTCCATAAAGGTCGGTAGCGAATTAACCGAAACCTTTGATGTTAAAAAAGGAGTTAGGCAAGGTGACGCACTGTCATGTAACTTTTTCGTGCTTCGTGCTTGACTGGCCAACACAAGCGTTACGACATATTTCAAGTCTACCAATTGCTTGCGCACGCGGTTGACATTGACATAATTGGGCGAGCACTGCGAGACGTCAATGAAGTCATCAAAAGCACTGAAGCAGAAGCGGCTTAAATGGGTCTTTCGACTAGGGTAAAACCAAATATATGCTGTCATCTCGAAAAACCAAGGTAGCACTATATAAATCATTGATCATCCCAGTCCTCCCTTACGGCGCAGAGGCCTGGACCTGGACACAACATTGTAAGAAAACGTCAAGTGTCCTGGGAACTTCTATATAATTGAGCAGGACGAGGACAAACTCCATCACCCCGTCTTCCCAACCGGATTCGGTGTAATAACAAATATTGTTCATGTAACCGAAGAGGAATTCGTGTGTTTGTCACAAGATTGTGCGGCAGGACATTGTGAGGGGTGTTTCATAACACAGAATATGGAAAGAAGGGCAAATAAGTAAAAACAATATTCCTACAACCAGAGACTATCCTTCATCATAGAAAAGATAAATTACCGCCTGGAAATTTATCCCTTTTAACTGGCACATGGGAGTGCAAGAGTGGTATCCGATAGATACACATCGTACATGCACTTACGTACATACATATACTCCTATGTATCACAGTTCTAGTACTAAACGTGATGAATTCATAGCTGAAATGGCGTCTATTGCAATAACTAAGTAAAACCGTCAGTTTGAGTAATGAATCTTACGGTATAACGTAAAATTGTGGAGTTTTCAGAATGCAACAAGAAGTAACAACTTTGAGCGAGTTGCCGGCAATGGGAAGGAGATACGAATGGGATAGTGTGTTTTTTTGGAAACGTAGTAAAAAGGACATGGAACAACTAGTCATCGTCATAGTGCAGGAAATCCATGCAATATTACACCAACATCCGTTCATCTAGTTTATCTTCACTCTCGAGGTTGATATGAACATGGAATATTGTGGTTGTGGAAGCGGATCGTAGTAGATTAAATTCTCAACCAACTGTCAGCGCAGAAGACACACACTTACTATGATTTATCAGACCTCAAGTTAATTGAGTATATGGGTGAACAACAGTGGACCACAAAGCGTTCTTGTTTACAACTGTAATGTGTAATGCGTGATACCAGAAAGTTGAGGTTGCAAAAACCAGCGTGTCGTTCTGAAAGTGATAAGTACATTTTTACTCTCATTACCGTCGGAAGGATAACAAGAAATTATATTTTTGGCACAAGTCTGGAAGCAAATCCTTGAAGCTTCCTAATTTACTAAATTCTTTTCAACTTACAACGAAAAACATCGACAGTCTTCTTGGCCGCCCATCAAAACGAAACAGAACCTGATGGGACATAAATATCCCTACATTCGTCCAGTATCCTTTATACAATTCATTTATTGATTTAAAGAACAAAATCCGAAAAGTCTTGCTCGACGTGGTAGTTGTACGACATATGCGATTGTCGGAGCAACAACAGTCCGTCATGGGATAGTGAGAATATGGCGAGATGAAAACTCTTCATAAGATTAATATCCTCAAATGTCAAAGACAATTGTAGACACAAAAGGCAGCGAAAGAATTAAGCGGGAATGATATTAAATTATGGTTGCATTTATTTGCCAAGATTATTTTTTCCTCCTCCTTATCGTACCTTCTTTTGGTTCCTTCGTTCGCTGTCTGGAACTTACGGAGACTAAATGAGGCATTCATTCTGAACTACACGGGCAAATGGTTACAAGAGGGCTCAGATCCTTAAATAGTCGATAAATTTAAAATTTTTTTTTTTTGCGAATTTTGTTCATTTGGTATGTCTTAGCAGTCGTGCGCTGCAACAAATTATGTGCTACAGTGAGTTAAGAGAAAGTAGATAAATTGCTTGGAACCTTAGTCGTTTGGGGACCATGTACCTTTGTGTAAAATTCAGTTGTTTGGTCGGAGGACTTTATACAGAAAGCACTGGAAGGATCAAGTTGCTTAATAATGTCTTTTTTTGCCAACAAAGACTAAAGATGCAAGGAAAGGACATTTAAACAGTACTGGTGAGAAAGCATTTATCATGATGTCAGTGTTCTTTTTTTCAGTATAAAGACAGTTCAAGTCAATTTTTTTAAAGGTTTAGCATTGAGTCCAAAGTAAAGCACCTCTTAGACACAGCAAAGAGGCTGATATTAGACATTTTAGGATATGCCGTTAACATGTGGCGGATAATTTGCATTATTTAGTGCATTGTTGAACAGGATGTTGTATTTACCTCTCACAGCCACTAGCGGATGGTGGCTGAGCACAACTTAATGTACATATTCCGCGGGTTCCCGCCAATGTTTTTTCCTTCAATGACTCGAAGATCATCTGACGATCCTCTGTCGAAATGAACAGGGGGTGATCGCCCATGATCGAAATGACAGTCTCACACCTGATATGAGGTCAGTGTTTTTCGAAGCGAAAAAAATTAAAAAAGAAAAAAAAATTAAGTATATGAGGAACGGCATAATTTTCTTGCGTAAAAATGATAGGGACGAGGCATTTAAAGTAAGGTGCCTTAATGATCTCAATCTTCTTCTTCTTCTTTTCCTTTTTATCCCGGCGTCGTTATGGTCAGAAGTGTAGGACCATAACCTTCCCACTTAACTGCATTCCTACTGGTCCGCTTGTGGGGTCCGCCGGTTTGAACTCAGAAAGTAGCGGCAGGCTTCCCGGTTTGGGATTACTTCATCGCTGAGGCCAATCAAATGCTGGTGTTTTTGCATTTGTTTGCACCAATTGTTTTTCGGCCTGCCTTTTTTGCGTGTTGAAATTGGAATGTTGATTGATAACGCCTTTTGGACGGGGTTCAAAGGATCTCTCCTTTGAACATGGCAATACCAACTGAGTCGGTCGCACTCTATATTTCTTGTGATGGTTTCTTTTACGTGGAGGCTTCCTCGGATCTTTGAACTTCTAATTCTGTCACGCTTTGTTACTCCCGCTGTCATGCGAAGCATCTTCATCTCAGTTGCCGTTAATTTGCTCTCATACTTTTTGTGCATTGTCCAGCATTGTGAACCGTATGTGAGCGCCGGACGTACAACTGAAGTGTAGAGCCTTCCTTTCAGCTTAGGGGGCATTTTTCGATCACAGAAGATGGCGGAGTTTTCCCGCCACTTCATCCACCCTACGCTTACACGATGTTTGAGGTCGTCATCACAAGTTGCTTCTCTATTAATCATAGATCCCCGATATTTAAACTTTTCACACTTGGGAAGCAGTCTTCCATTCAAGTAAATGTCTGGAATAGGCTGATGAGGGTCAGAGAACGTCCTCCCTCAAAAATGTCCACCCACACATCAAGTGCTCGTTGTAGGGACGCCTGATCATCACTTATAATGGCCCCATCGTCAGCAAAGAATAGCTGGTGCACATTGGGGTCCGTCACTTTTCCTTCAAGCAAGCAATCAAGGACTGCTATAAAAAGCAGTGGGCTGAGGACGCTGCCTTGGTGTACACAGACTTTGATTGCGAACTCTTCGGTGACTCCTGCGGTGCATCTTACTCTTGTCGTTGCTCTCTCGTACATGTCCATAATCACTCGCACGTACGTTTCTGGAACTCCTTTTTGTCTTAGCGCTACCCATAAAAGATCTCTTGGTTGCCGGTCAAAGGCCTTCTCGAAATCAACCAACACCAAGTCCTTTGAAGAATCACGATGCTTTTCCATCATGATCCTTATACTTTGGATTGCATCTGTTGTTGATTTACCCGAGACAAACCCGCACTGGTCATCAGATATTCGTATTATTTTCCGCAGTCGGCTATCTAATACCCGTTCAACGATCTTCATGGTGTGCGACATCAGCTTGACAGAACGGTAGTTATCACAATTTCGCGTATCACCCTTTCCTTTGTGCAATGGAAGAAGATAGCTTTCCCTCCATTGATTAGGCATAGTGTCGCCTCTCATAAGTTTGGAGATAAGAACCATGAGCCATCTAGACCCGATGTCTCCCATCTTTTTCCAGAACTCAGAGGGTATCCCGTCCGGCCCAACAGCTTTTCTTTTCTTGGAGTTTTTAACCGCGTACCGAACTTCTTCGACTGTGATGTCGGATATTTCGGCATGATTCGGGGCGGCTCTTGGAAAGTACACTCGGGGAAACTGTTCGTTCAGAAGTTCCTCGCAATACTGTCGCCATCTGTGGAGAATTTTTTCGTCTTCCACAAGAAGTTGGCCTTCAGCATTGTTAATAAACTTTGGGAAACGAATCTCCTGAGCATTTCTTCTTCTCTGGGCGGCTATCTTAAAGATATTTGCTCCTTTGTTCAAATTGTTTTGTCGAAGCTCCTGGGTAGCCTGGTTCCTGTCAGACGCGGAAGACGATATTTCTTCCAACTCCTGATAGAGGCCTTCCATGCTTTTCGCTTTGAATTCGGCGCATTTTTTCTTCGCGATACCTTTGCAACATCTATATACCTTTTCACGGCGAGCTTTTTCCTCTCTATTAGTAGAAGAGCACTTTGACCAAGCTTGGAAAGCCATTTTCTTTTCGTGTATCAGTGCTTTGGCTTCGTCTGTCCACCACCAGGTTTCTTTTGCGTGTTGGCAGGGGCCTTTAGATGTTCCGAGCAGTGATTTGGTTTTCTCCAGGCCAGATTTTTGTAGGGAATCCCACATGTCTTGTGCTCTGCACTCCTCATTACCGACCTCATCGATAATGGAAGAGAGGTAGTTTTCCATGATGGTAATAAAAGCTTCGCCTTTTCCTTTATCCAGCTTATACCACTTGATTCTCTCAGACACCTTCGTTTGCTGCTTTGACTTCCTTCTCGCATCCATAAAAAAATCAGTCAGGAGGAGACGGTGTTGAGGGGCGATCGCGTCTCCCAGGATCACTTTGCAATCTTTAGCTCGTGGCTTCATGAAACTGGCTACCAAATGATAGTCTATTTGAGTTTCATTTCCGCCGCTGCTATAAGTGATCAGGTGCCGGCTTTGTTTGACGAACATGGTATTTAGCACTATAAGACCGTACGACTTGCACATGTTTAGGATATCTTCACCTGAAGAGTTCCTGGTGCCGTATCCCAGCCCTCCGTGGTAGCCTTCATAGTCTTCGCTTGTCTTCCCGACATGTCCGTTTAAATCTCCCCCAACAGACAAAAGCTCTTCCTTTGGGATGATTTTGACAAGGTTGTGGAAATCTAGCCAGAATGCATCTTTTTCTTTTTGTTCGCATCCTACTTGAGGTGCATATGCGCTTACGATGTTCCACACCTCACCATGCATCACCAATTTGAGAGCCATCAAACGGTCACTGGACTTTGAAATGGTTAAGACGTTGCCAAGTAACTCTGCCGCAAGGATGATGGCGATTCCGTTTTTTCCTTGTTCCAATCCATAGTAAAACATCTTGTTTTAACGTCCAAGAAACGTGCCCGATTACCGGTGTTTCGCCATTTCGTCTCTTGTACGCACAGGATGTCTACTCGCCTTCTAACCATCATTTCTTCAAGCTCATAGCTGCGCCCATTCATGCTTCCAACGTTCCAACTCGCGACTCTTAAATGTGGCTTACGCCGTTGCATTACTTTGCTATCCCCCGGAAATCCTATAGCTCTGACCCGAGCATTGCTGCTCGTCCCAGGATCACGACCATTAGTAGTGCCTGGCGGGGTAGTGCTTTTCCTTTTAGCGTTCTTTTCCATAATGCTACGGTTTGACCGTTTTCTTTCTTCCCTTCCTTTTTGACACGGGCATGCTCCAGATTTTTTATTTTTTTTTTTTGATTGATCTTACTCTTACAACACCGGTGATCTCCAGTCGTGTCAACCCACTGAACAGAAATCTGGTTGTACGACTATGAATTATCCAACTATAATATTCCTGGCTACGAACCTTATTTCAAATGCAATAATTCTTATAGCTCAGGTGGTGTCGTAGTATTTATTAAAGAAAAACAAGAATTAAGCTGTGAGGTTAAAAAACCAAATTTGAAAAGTGCGGACATATTAGAAATTAACTGTTATATATGTGGTGAAAAGTTTACGATCTTATGTGTATACCGTTTGCATAGAAACAACATCAATATTGACCCATTTTTAGAAGACTTCAAAAGCATTCTCAAAAAAGTTAAGACTAAAAACCTTGTTGCTATAGGTGACTTAAACATTGATCTACTAAAACGAAGCAATGATACATATAATTATTTAACATTAATGTCTTCCTTTGGACTAGAGCCACTCATAACGGTACCAACTAGAATAACGGAGAGGTCACAAACATGCATAGACCATATTTTTATTAGAATAGACTCCAACTTTCCTCACAATTTAACAAGTGAAGTTATTGACTTTAAAATCTCGGACCATTGCATGACGAACCTCAATATAGAAACCTACAAATTTAAGAATAGCCGTAAATACGTCCCCTTTAGTAATAAAAGCGAAATTGATGTTAATAAACTGGTAGAATTTCTGAAGTATGAATTTTGGGAAATAGTATACGAAGAAAGTAGGCCCACAAACGCTTATGACTTATTTGTTCAAATACTCACAGGCCATATTCAAAAATCTTCTCTTTCTATCACCCCAAATAATAAAGGGTTAAAGCGTCTCAGACCGTGGATAAGCAAAAGACTACTACAAAAAATAAATAAAAAGAACTCGTTGAGGAAAAAATGCAAACGTCACCCCTGTAATCAGAGATTGAAACAGTCAAATCTAGTCGCGATACTTATTACTCAACAAAGTTTCAAAATTGTAGAGGAAATGTTAAAAAGGAATGGAGAATAGTTAATAGCATTCTTAACAAATCGGACGAAAAAATGATATTAAACAACTCGAAGTTGATGGTGAAACTATAACAAACCCTTTGGAAATAGCAAATCATTTTAATATGTTTTTCACTACAATGGCCTCTGATATGAAACCCAGTCCTTGTAACTACAGTTGTAATTGTAATATGTTTCCTGACATTGTTGAAGACATTACCCAATGTGACACCTTTGTATTCCAACCGTTTACCCCAGTCGAAATCCATAAATGTATTCTGTCACTTGATAACAAAAATTCTTGTACCTCTGATGGTATTACTAATAATATGTTGAAACGTGTTTCTTTCTATGTGATAGATGTGCTAAGCCATATATTTAACTTAAGTGTTCATTGTGGTATATTTCCCTTATCGTTAAAAACTGCGGAGGTAATTCCCTTTTTCAAAAAAGGATCCCGAACGTTGATGACGCAATATAGACCTATCTCCATACTTCCGACCCTCTCTAAACTATTGGAAAAGCTAATGAAAGTACGCATTATATCCTTTTTAAACAAGAAACAATATTTCGGAAAAGAACAGTTTGGCTTCCGAGAAGGAAAATCTACTGATTTTGATTTGATTTTTTTGATTTGACGCCCCCATAGGGGCACTTTATTAGCTTAATGCAAGCCTTAACAAAAATCTGATAACTTAACTATAACTTATTAACTAGGTGGCGGCGTGGAGACGATTAAGGAGAGTGAGAAGGGTGGTGGTATAGGGCAATTCTAAGGCTGGACTTATTAAGGTGAAGGTCGAAAAGATTGGTGTTAGCTTTTCGAAGCATTCTGGACATTGGTTCATGGTAGCCATAATTTGTGCGGTGAGTGCTTATACGGAAAAGGGGTGTGGACCGAAGGTTACGCGGGTTGGTGTTAAGGGGAATCATGTGTAATAATGAAGGGCTGTCAATGTTACCACTGAGAAGGTCATGGATAAATAGAATGTCTGCAACATCACGTCGTTCTTTAAGGGGTTGGAGGTTGATTAATTTTAAGCGATCCGTATAAGGTGGTAAATTAAGGGGGTCGGCCCAAGGAAGGCCACGAAGGGCAAAACGGATAAACCTGCGTTGAATGGATTCAATACGCGTAGTATGGGATTCATAAGAGGGGGACCAGACTTGGCTAGCATATTCGAGAAGGGGCCTAACGAAAGTGATGTATAATGATTTCGTAACGTAAGGATTCGAGAATTCTTTGGACCAACGTTTCACGAAACCGAGGGCAGAGTTAGCACGTTTGATAATATTGTCGATATGGAGGCGAAAGTTGAGTTCACGGTCACAAATAACCCCTAGGTCAACCAAGAAGTTGACAGGGGGAACGGTTTCATTACGAATAATGTAGGTTCTAGGTGGTGAGGAAGAGCGTTTGCGGGAGTAAGTGATGGTTTGGCATTTACTGATATTGAGCTCGAGATGGTTTTTTTGACACCAAGTAGTGAACCTGTTAAGGTCCAATTGGAGAGAGCAGGAGTCGACAGGGGAAGATATGTGTTTAAATATTTTCATATCATCAGCATATATGGAGAGCTGAGAGTTCAGAATAACGCTGTCGACATCATTAATGGTTAGAATAAATATCAGTGGACCGAGATGACTACCTTGCGGGATACCGGAGGTAGCGTTAATTGGATCAGAAATAGAAGATCTGAAGATAACGTTATATTGACGATCTTCGAGATAAGATTTGATCCATGAGATAAAACCGGGAGAGAAACCGAGGGCAGTGAGCTTGAGGAGAATAATTTGGTGAGACATTTTGTCAAAGGCTTTGCTGAAGTCAGTGGCGACAACGTCTACTTCTTTGCCAGCTTCGAGTGCACACAAACATTGTGAAACAAACTCGACTAGATTAGTGGTTGTCGATCGACCTTTTAGGAACCCATGTTGGTTAGGAGAAAATATGGGTTTGCAGTGAAAGAATAGTGCATCATAAACGATGCTCTCGAAAAGTTTGGGTGCGCATGAGAGCTTGGCAATGGGACGATAGTTGGACACATCATTTTTCAGTCCTTTTTTGTGGACTGGAATGATATAAGCATATTTCCAAAGCTTAGGAAAAAGTCCTTGAGAGATAGAGCTTTGAAATAGAGCAGTAAGGGGTAAAATAAGATGGTTCGCGCACTTTTTTAATACTATGGCAGGCAGACAGTTGTTCAATGAAACAAGAGATGTCTGGGGGCAGTTTTTCAAATATCAAAAATAGTCGTGATCGGGTTGAAGATCTTGGTCAGTGAATGATTGGCTGAAGAAATGAGCAAAGAAATTGGCGATTACTTCGCATTCGTTGGAAGAGTTACTGAGATAGTTAAGTGTAGTGGGGTAGCTATCGGTTTTTCTTTTTGTATTAATGAAGTGGTAGAAACACTTGGGGTCAGAGATAAGGGAGGATTGCATTCTGTTCAAGTATCGGAGGTAGAGTGATTCACATAGCTGTGCAAATTTAGTGTAGGACTGCATGTAATTAGAAAGGTCTGATGCAGAGGAGGATCTAAGATAGGCGTGCCAATTTTGTTTCTTTTATTGCGCAAAGAGCGTAGTTCCTTGGTATACCAGGGCGGAGATGAGGTGTAATTCTTTTTTGGTGAGTATGGGACTGAAAGAATGAAGCAGCTGAGGATTTTGGTGTAAAATAGCGCAAGGGTTTCGTTTAGGGATATATGTGAGTTAGGGTTAAGGAGGAAGTTAAAATTAACATTGTTGAGCAGATTATTTAGTTTCGCGAAGTCAGCTTTGCGGAAATTGAAACAGTACGTATTTTCGGAGGGAAGGATAGTGAGTTTGGTCTCGAGTGAAAGAGTTACCGATAGAGGTGGATGAAGGGGGTCTAAAGTAGAGAGAAAATGGTTGCTTGGGTTAACAACGCAGTTTACGGCATCAGATGAGAAAATCAGGTCGAGTTGTCTGTCCATGTTATTGGTGATATTACTGAGTTGCAGAAGGCCGGAATCAGAGAAATGATCCGTGAAAAGGATTTCTTTACCTGTGGAGGGGTTAGCGGCGATGTAGTGAGTCTCATCATCGGAATGAACCCATTTCAGGTGCGGGAGATTGAAATCGCCACAGATGATGATGATGTCATTGGGTTCGGTGATATCAAATATGGAGTCGACGAGATCAACGACGAGTTGGTAGCAGTGTGTGGGCTGTGAGGGTCTTAAGTAACAGCAGGCAAGATAAAGTTTCTGTTTAGGGAGTTTTATTGAGGCACTAGTGAAGTTGAAGTCAGCGGAATTCGACGATTTGAAGGGCAAGGGATCATAGCTATTGTGGATTGCTAAGAGAACTCCGCGACCGTCAGGATCGGCAGAGTTGTCGCGTCCGTCGGCCCGAAACAGAATGAAATCTGATGTGAATAACTCGCTGTCTCCAATACTGGAGCATAAATTCGTTTCAGTTAATGCAAATATA
Organism: Merodon equestris; assembly: GCA_958301585.1. Taxonomy (NCBI): domain Eukaryota; kingdom Metazoa; phylum Arthropoda; class Insecta; order Diptera; family Syrphidae; genus Merodon; species Merodon equestris. Next base: position 50,897,197 of record OY284416.1, read on the forward strand.
TCGTAGGGTAGGATTTGGGAGTTAAAGAGTACTGCGGAGGTTTTGGTGCGTAATCCTCTGACGTTCTGATAGTACAGGGATATGTTATTATTTGATGGGTGAGGAGATGTAAGTGTATTTAGGTTAGGATTTAAAATAGTTTTTGAGATTAGAACGGGTACTTTGCAAGTGTGCAATGCGCTTTGAACTGACGTGGGCTGCGAAAGTGGAGAGGTCGTTATTTACATCAATGGGAGAAATATTAAGGCTTTCGTGAAATCGTATGAAGGTCTTTTTTAACGCGTGGGGGTCTGTGGGTAGGCCTTCTTGGTGGATTGAAACTAGGACGTTGGTTTTAGTTTTGCCGTCGATACAAATGGAGTCAGGTTTGTCGTGGAGGTAGGCCAGATAGAGGCGTACATTTTCGTAGATTCTTCTGTCTCTTAAACGTGACATAACATAGCGGTCTTCGGCGTTTAGCTCGGCAAGATGTTTGGTGAGTTTGGCTGTGGGAGGGAGAAGTGGATCTAAGAAAGAGGGGGAGGTGAGAGGGAAGGTCGAGTTGTGGGAAGCTGAGGAGGTGGAGGGGCTGGAGGGGGTGTTGTTAGAAGCTGAGGAGGTGGAGGGAGTTGGGTTCAGAGTGTGAGAGTGTATAAAGTTTGGGTACTGAGGATACGTGCGGCTGTTACGTGAAGCCTGGGTGTTGGGATTGGGTATTGAATTAAGAATGTTCGATGAGGGGGATGAGGGTCTGGAGCCGGGCGCAAGGTTGAAGGATACGCGGTTGTGGTTACGTGATCTGTTAGGAGAATTATTGGGTGGGGGGATGTTGAGGTGATCTGTTGATTTGGGAGCTATTGAGAGAGGAAGAGGTCGGGAGAAATTGGGGACTATTCCAGTCTTTAATTCCCAGTTAGTTCCTAAATTGCGAGGGGTTTGAGAAAGAGGCGAGGGTCCAGGTTTGGCTTGGTTAGGGGATTTGGGAGTGTTGAGCTTAGGTTTATTTTTAGGTTTAACGTTTGTGTTGTTCTTACGATCCCTAATGGTAATCCGCATCCTGTCGACTTTGATTTCCTTATTGGGGAGGCTGCGAAAAAGCCATTCATATTGTGGAGGGATGGTAATTTCAAAGCAGTTTCTGCGATGGAATTTGGGAGGAGTGAGCTGCGTGCACTTAACGAGGTTGATTGCATATCGTTTGCGGAAGAAGTTAAATACCCAGCGGTCGTCAGCGTCGCGTGGGGTGTCCCATAAGATGTAGGTAGACAAAGGCTCCTGTATCGTCGCATTATTCTTGTGCAGCTTGTTGATTCTCTGTTTCCAGTCAGATAGGGTCCAAACAGCTCCGAAACGTTCAATGGTCGGCGTTGAGATGGGAGGAGGTGTGGTAGATGGGGGCTTCAAAGGACTCATGCTGGTTTGCGTTTGGACGGAGGATGTAAGTGGCGTTGGAGTGGTACGGATGGTCGCGTTATCAAGCTCTTCCATAAGGGAGATGTTGTAGGTAGTCCTGCAATCGCAGGCGGTTACCGGGGATTTGGGTGGCGTACATTTCAGTTCCTCTATTATAGTGTTGACCGCTGACCTTGTGAGGCTGGAATCAATGTTGAGTGTGTGCAGCGTGTCTTCGATTTTATTCAGGCATTCAAGTTGGTCAGATGTTTTGTCGTCCAGGAACTTTAACTTTGCTGTATGCTCCGAGAGTGCTGACGTAAGCGTTGAGATGTCCCCCCGAATAGAATTAAGGTTCGGGGAAACGGGAGAGCAGTTCGCGTTTACAAGTTTAGTCGGTGTGGTTTCACGGTTATCCAGTTTGCAATTCAGCTGGGATATAAGGGAGAGCAGATGGTCATAGTTTTCCGCACTTTTTTTAGTTGACTCGTTGTATTTTCCGAAAGCTGACTGTTGTTTTGTTGCGAGGTTGTCTATACAAAGGTTTATGGAGTCAAGGTTGTCGGTGAATAGTTGAGACATTTTTTGCAAATACGAGCGTAGTTCGGATTTAAGTTCGGCCAGAGAGTCATTTACTGCACACATTTGCTCATTGTTACATTTAATGACAAGCAGAATATGTGCAGCCGATATGGACTTACATTCCTCACAGAAGAATGTAAATATACCATCATATTCGTGAAGGTAGTTCTTCGCATTCCTGCTAAGGCCAATGCAGATCGGGTGGAAGGCTTTCCCACAAATCCCCTTACAATCGATCATTTCTGATGAATGGGCAGTCACCGAACAATTAGCGGATCCGCAGGAAGGCATTATGCAACTGGGGTGATTGCGCGGACAGGTAAACTTAATTATTGGGTCAGTAGAGCAACGTGAATTGCAGGTTAAGCGGAATTATTGTTATTGTTTTTTTTTTTTTTGTTTTTTTTTTTTCACTTTTTCACTTTTTGCTTTTTCTTATTTTGCTGCAATTGGTTGATGGGGTGATTGCACGGACAAATAAATTGCAGGGTAGGCAAAATTATTTTTATTATTATTTTTTTGTTTTTTTGTCACTTTGTTTCTACGTTTGGGTAAGGAGAACTGGGGAAACTCAAAGGCACGTCCGCACAGGTAAAGAGCTAACTGCTAACTGAAGATGCTATTCTTAAGCTATGCACTGAAATTTATGATAGTTTTAATAACAACACCTCGAACTTAGTCTTGTTTATAGATATGACCAAAGCATATGGTTAATCACGATATTCTTTTAGAAAAATTACATAGAGCAGGCTTAAGAGGTGTAATTCACAGGTGGTTGTCTCCGTATTCGTCAAATAGAACTCAATATGTTAAGTTACGTGGTGGTTACATTAGCAGTCCGCGAAATATTAAGATTGGTGTACCACAAGGTTCGGTGTTGGGGCCGTTGCTGTTTCTAATATATACCAACTCACTATTCTATCAAAGACTTAGTGGAAAGATAACAGCCTTCGCTGATGATATAGCATTAACATATGAGAATAAAACTATTTTTGACTCTGTAGCTCAGTTAAACATGGACTTAAACATTTTAAGACAATGGTTCTCCAAACAAGAACTTCTTGTAAGCAATAAAACAAGGCTAATGATATGTAACCCAAAAGGTCTTTCATCTCTGGACTGTGATACAATATTTCATTCTAGTGCCTGTACCACGTATTCAATTTCTGTTCATAAGTGTGATCAAATTAATTATCAAGATAATATTTCGTGTGATTCAAATTGTTTTAAAATAGAAGGAGTTGAAAGCTTTAAATATTTAGGCATTACTTTAGATAATAAAATGAAGCCACACGTGGAAAACCTTAAAGATTATATGTTATCTGTCATTCGGAAAATGTATCTGTTAAAGGAGCACTGCTCTCAAAAAATACTATTAATGTTTTACTATGGACTTGCCCACTCCAAACTTCAGTATGGTATTGCAAGTTGGGGGGGTACCTATAATAGCACTATTGAAGTATTGCGTAAATCTCAAAAGCATATAGTGAGAATTATTTGCAAACGTAATCGATTAGCTCACAGTTGGCCTCTATTTCTGACTTTGCGTATACTTCCACTTAACCACCTCTATATCTACAAGGTTTTAAAAGTATTTTATTTAAGAAGCGGGTACAGTACGACCTTAAGATCTTCAGATATATACAGTCTTAGAATAAATAATATGGCTATGTCTAATATCCCACTCACTAAAAACACCCGTTGTTTTAAATTTTATACTACGACAGCACCTAGGCTCTTTAATAAATTGCCAGAACACATAAGAAAACTGTCTCAACCGGTCTTATTTCTAAAGGAGCTTAAAAAATTTCTTTTTAGTTTGGATAATTCGGCTGTCTGCCTAATGCTTTAATGTTGTTGACTTATATTAAATTTGGTTATATTTCCTTTGTTTCATTATACTGTATATTTTAAATCTATTTTAATGTGTATCCTTTTAAAACGTGTAGTATACCCCACAAACGAGTATGTATAATAATATGTAGATTTCTTGATGCATTATTCGCCTCTAGTCAATACGGACTATAGAATGATGCCCCTTCATTTCCCTTTTGCTTGTAATAAAATGTTTGCTTATGTACTGGTATTTATAATATGTAACATGTAGAAAGGAAAGGAAACGAAATAAAAAAAAAAAAAAAAAAAAAAAATGATTTCGAATGTTATGATGTAGGACTCTATCCTCCAGTTAGCAGAGGCTTAGCAGATGTCAACCAGTCTCAGTCAAGCTACATGAGATCCAGGTAGGAGCCGCTCCTAGGATACGGCGGACTATCCGTTGCGAGTAAGAACCGTATGCTCTGCAGAACCCACCAATGGCTAAGTAGACTCCCCCTAGTGTTGGGAATGTAACTTCCCCAATCACTATGTTTAGCGTTTATCGAAACAGTGTTTCAAGCTCTGTGTTAAAAATACTGGGTTGAGGTTCTTGAGAGACATAGGCTGCTATGATGTACATTCTTTCCCCGACCCACTGATGGTTGCCCTTGTCGAGGCATTCTACTAACTGTCCTTAAGGGGTAGTCTCATGTGAACGCATATATTTTACCTCTTTAGGGATTTTTTTTTTATAAGACAATAAAATTCAATCATTTTAATTTTTTTATATGTTTTTATTTGTATCTTAAACTGGCTACGGCTGCCGTCACCGTTGTCAAATCCCGTAAACAGGGTAAATATCAGTGACGACTGGAAAGGCGCCGTCCACATCGTCGTTCGGCCTAGCCCTATAAAAGACCGAGGCAGTTGTCAGAATGTGAAGTAGTGACAGCAAGAAGTAGTCGCAGACAACAACCAAGAAGGAGTAGCAAAAGACAAAAAGAAGAGCAAAGACCATAGAGCAAATGAAGACAAATTGATCGAAAGTCCCGTCGAAGCTACATCAAGGCAGAACCCCAACAATAACTTCCAGACGAATAAGGTAAGAACTATTCGTCAAAGCAACGACGCAGTGTTGACGCTAAGATGGCATCGCATTCCGCAAAATTAAATAAGGTTTTTACGGAGACAGGCTCGACCTCACACTGATCCTGGCAACCCATAACCAGTCGGGGTCCGGACTCGGGTTTTCACCCAGAAGGGGACTGACTGTCAACCCAACAGCAACGAGGTGACAAGGGCGCCACTACGACCGAGTTATACGAACGGGTCTCAACCCAGAAGGACAGAATAGTGCTTCAACTACACTAGTGCGTTTGTCGGTGTCACAAATAAATTTATGTGGCAGATCCTAGCTCGGCGAGTATACCCCGGCCGAGAAAGCTTGTTACACAACCCATACACACATTCAGCGCACCTATACAAGCATTGCCAGTTGCCAAACGCACGATCGAGTAGCTAGTAGCTCTACTCTGGCGTTGAGCTCGAGCTTACGATATTTGTTATTAGCCGAGACAACGCCTGAGGTCGCATTCCGTGTTACTCCATATGAATTCATTGTGCGAACATCCTTTCCGATCGAACCAACTGGTTCGAAAGCTTCCACAAGTCGGCAACATTTTTGAACTGCCCGGGTACAGATTCCATATGTAGTTTTCACTGTTGGATTGCGACTAAGACCATCCCTGCCTTGATGAACTTTTGTGATTCGGCCCAGCCGCCAATGGGTTGGAGGTAAGTTTTCATGTCTCTCCAAGACGATGTCGCCAACTCGCATGCCCTCTTTTCGTCATTGCTATTTGCTTTGAGTTTGTAGTGTGTTCAATTACTCCAGCGATGCCAGAATTTCTGGTAAACTTGTTGCAACCACTGCCAGTGTTTAAGCCGATGCCGGGGAATCTCAGTCTGGTTTGGTTCAGGAACGGCCATAATAGGAGCCCCAATGAGGGAATGCCGTCAAGAGTAAGATGTCGTCTGGATCATCATGCCCAGGTACAAGCGAGCGTGAATTGAGACACACCTCGATGTGCATCGCCAAGGTTTGCTGACTGTACCATAAAGTTTGGGATCCCACAAGCCGCACAAAATGACGTTTTGCCAATTTCGCCGCAGCCAGTCTGTTCCCATGTTGGCCAATGCTTGTTGGTTGGAATCCCTGCTCCCACTCGCCAAATACTCTTTAAGTATGCTATGTGCACCAACAAAGGCAGTGCCATTGTCGCTATACAGATCCCGACATAGCCTGGGACGACTGACAAATCTTGTGAAGGCATCTAAAAACGCTTGGGAAGAAAGGTCGTTTACGACCTCGATATGGACAGCTTTTGTAACTATGCAAACGAAGATCACTAAATAGGTCTTAATTGTTGAACGAGATCGCTTTGTTCTAACACGCAGGGAGAATAATAGCCAACGCCTGATGTACTGAAAGGACGAACAGCGGTTACCCCTTGCTTTGGTGAAGATGCTATATGTTGAGGAAGGATAGCACCACAAAAATGTCGGCAGATGGTGCAGCTGTGCACGAACGTTCGCACTGCCTGTCTAGGCTGCAAAATCCAATATTGCTGGCCAGGGGTCTGTAGCATAATCTGTGGCGTGGTTTGGTGTGTCCTCTGAATGAGAAGCCAGAATTCACAGGGCACCAATGCATTTCTAATTCGGCCATCTATTCGCAAGAGATCTTTGCCATCCATGTATGGGTTAAGCGGGAGTAGACGACTGGAACTCGATAGGCTGGAAGAATTGCGAAGTTTATGAATTTCACTTGCATACCATTTACCTTGTTCCAGGCGAATTAAGGTTTTCAAAGTTTCGTCCAATTTTTCAGGGCTAATTAAAACCTCTCGCAGGAGATGTCGTCGTGTAGACTACCAACTATTGATGCGCGCTACAGTCCGTAGAAGACGAAGAAGGGAACTGAAGCGCTTTCGCGTTGAGAGTTCAGGAACAACTGTGGCACGGTAGAAATCTCTTCTTCACTGAGTGTTGTGCCCGCTTTGTCATCTGAGATGAATGTGTCGTCATCCCTCAACCACTCTGGACCGTGGATGATGTTTCAACAGGGCCTCTGCCCGGATGCCACTGCTAGATCTTTAAGTGACTCTCTACCAGCGTACCCATTACGATTGTAGGGGCGCTAGGCCCGGCAGAAGCGAGTAGATTCGGTACATTCGGGTCGTCTGTTCATGAATCTGCTATTGGAGTCGGCCGATCTGCCCTTGGATGGCGAGCAAGATAAGGCCTCCGGTGCCTTAGTAGCAGGCACTGGGGCTTTAGTAACAGCCATAGACTGCCTCCGTCTGCCTCATACCTGCCCCCATTTAGGCACAGGTCATTTGGGGTGAGCGACCTGCGTTTCTCCTTAACCTTCTGCTTACGAGCCAAATTTAATTTTTATTGTCGTAGAATTAAGGGCATCCCCGATAGGTTGCTACACAGCACGCACTCGGGCCTTATTCCCGACCTTCTTTTGGGCCAGATCGCATTTGTCATTTTGTGATTCTTTGCGCATTTAATGCTTCGAGGCTGCATCTCGCAGTTTGAGGCGGCGTGCCTTTATGTAAAATGTGTCCTTATCTTCTTAATATAGCCCATTTTACAGACAAGGAATAATGTCCTTAGTAATGTAAAAGTCATTAGCTTCTCCAGCTTGCTGTTGGGTATAAACTATATCAGGAAGAAGAGCAAATCCTGGCTTCTCTCGTTTGGCCCCCGCCGTGGTGAACGGCTTGACTCCCACCAACTGGAGGTCTCGAAATCTCGAAAAATTTGAGCTTTGAGATTTCCTCATAGTCCATGATCGAGTACAAGCCTTTGGGAGCATCGTCAGCAACCTCTCGGCCTCGGGGGTAAAGGAGAAGAAGACCGTCGTGGTCTTCTTTAAGATGTTCTTAAACCGCTTATGCTGTTGCAGTGTATTGCACTGGGTTGCATCCTTCTTCTGGCCTAATCTTTTAAATATAAAACAACCTACGCCAATGACATACTTACATACTCGTAAGTCTATAGACTCTCGTAGGGCCGTGGTATGTGCAAACATGGGTGGCATCTTCTCCTTGCTGCTGTGTTTTTGCTGCTTCTGTTGTTGAGGCTGTTGTCGTTGCTGCTGCTTTTTCCGCTGCGGTTGAAGTCGTAGTTTCTGTTGAGGCTGCTTCGTTTGTTGCGGCTGCTGTTCAGCTTTTTTTGTCGGCAGCTTCTTGTACGGCTGAATCTTCTGCCGCAACCCATTTAATTTATCGACTACGGGCGTTAACCTTGCATGTAGACGACGTTCTTCCTCTTCGAGTTCGCTGCGCTCTTTCTACATACCCGAACTTGAAAGGGTTGGCGAAGTAGTGGTCCGCTTCCCTGTGTAGCGATCTTCCCTACCATCGGAGAGGTAGGCAATATCCGCATTCACAGGGAGCACTAATTTATGTTACCTTGGACGTCGATGTAAATGGTGATGGCGCCCCTTTCCTCGCTCCGGTCTACAGCTTTTCGGTCGAAGTAGTGAGGGAGGGACGCTTAGTTACATTGGGCCTTAGGTAAGCCCTTTCCCCGCCGTCTCCCAAATCTCTTTTTGCAACTTCTAGTTTCCATTAGAAGCAAAAGAAAAACGAACAGGAACAACTCCAGTCCCAACTGGGGAATCAAACGAGTCCGCGAACACTTCGCCTAAACGCGCACTTACAATTTTTATTGTTTATTCTGCTTTTGCATTGTTCAAGCTAACACTACCCTCTCCCACACTGGTCTGAGCAGCTCTTATCGATGGCAGTATGCTATCAATATAGGTTTGCAAGTATTTGTTAAGTTTCGCTTGGGGATAACCTATTTGATATAAAGGTCTAGACCCAGCGATAGTTCAGGTCCTCAAACCTGATGAAATTGAAACTGAAATTTTGACCATTGATCTACTTATAGTTCAAAAAGTCATCAACGATTTGCTCTTCGGTTGATCATCTGCATCAGAATGCGTGGTAGTTAAATAAACTGAACCACAATTGGAGCAGCCCTATGGTTCACTTGAGGTACATTAACGTAATGTAATAAGATTTCCATGTTACCGGTGTATGCATAGCCCTTCTCGTTACCTTCTTACACCAAATTGAATTAAAACTACGACCAGAAGAGAAGGGATGAAAAAGTGAATGTGAAGCCTGTCGTTATTTCAGTGCAAAAGAGCTGCGAAAATTCCACTCACTCAACATATAACAGGTAAGGTAACCAATCTGACGGTATTACTAGCTCTAGGTTATTTGAAAGGCCAATGTGCTAGCGAATGGCAGCAAGGTCAAGGATTAAACAAAAGGGACCTGAGCCAATGAAGTTTCTTTTGATAGAGGGCCATGTTATTAGGAGTTGCAGTACAGTAAATGTTGGTCAAACCAATTTTTGGTTTAGGTTTTAGGTTTTCGATTGACCCTGGACGCTTCTTCGCAACCTTAAGTTTCATTATTGACCAGATATTCTCAATTGGATTAAGATCTGGACTGTAAGGAGGACATCTTAATACATCGACGTTATTTTCTTCGAAGTACTTTTTAAGAAATAAGAAAAAAAATGCAAATATTATTTTTAGTCATAAAAGTTTTAGCTTATTTAAAAACTTGATATTAGTCTTTCATATTAAAAGAAAAAAAAAAAAACAAGTTCATACTTACAATTTTGGCTGTATGCTAGTCTCACTTAAAAGCTCCAGCGCAGATGGCTCTAATACTTTTTACAGAACCCGTAGATAAACTTCTGTAGTGACTTTCGATTCTAGGGAGACCATTCTGCCTTTTTGATCTCCAGAGAAGCATCCCTAGACTTTTACACCTTCAGTTTTGGGGGGTATCTGTAAGATGCAAGATGCATTCAGAGCTCAGTCTTTCCTTTAGTTCTCTTCGTGCAAGAATCCTCCCATCTCCAACATGCAGCTCAAACTTTGATTCGTCGGAAAGAAAACATTGTTGTCTTGAGTCCAATTAAGATGCTTTTAGAGCCCAGAGCAATCGTTTTTCTCTGACCTTTTTTGGAAAATCCGGCTTCAGTACTGGCTTGAGTACTCTAAGTCCAGCTTTTACGAGCCTTTTCCTCATTGAGCTTGAGGAAATTATTTTTCCTGTAGCTCGACATACATAGATCGTTTTTAAGATCCACCGAAGTCTTGAGCCGATGCCGACGGCTGTACAGCATCAAAAAACCATCTTCCACTGGGGTCTTCTTTTTGGCCTCCCTGAGCCTTTCTTTCTGCTAGTAGTCCAGGTCTCACGATATTGCCACATGCCACAGTTTGTTAAGCAACATTTAATCTTCTAGAAAATTCATGTGTTGTCAAATTGAGACGAGACAGACATAAAATAGTGAAAACTATGTAGAAAATGCGGAGAAGAAGGCCACATAGCTAAACTATGCATTAAAGAAGCTATGTGTTTCTTTTGCAAAGTCTCTAGACCGGTAAATGCAGACCACGTAGCCGGCAGCAGCAAGTGTGCAGTATTCCGAAAAGTGATGAAAATAAATCTCAATCACTGCGCAGCTGCACAAGACTTATTGGCACAGACGACTCACGAGGGGAAGGTAGATGTAGCAGTTATAAGTGAACCATACAAATCCCTGGATAAACGACAATACAAATTCAGCTGCTATATTGCTATATGGGCATGTGGAAGACACCCAATACAGGAAATAGGTCAATCAGCCGACTACTTTGTGACCGCGAGAATAAATGGAACTCATTCTTATAGCTGTTACGCTCCTCCTAGACTATGACTGGAAGAATTTGAAAGCCTATTAACCAATATTGCAACTGGGGCAAGAGGTAAACACCCCGTTATAATTGCAGGAGACTTCAACGCTTGGTCCACAGAATGGGGCAGCAGACACACGGATGCACGGGGAGGAGTCCTTTCGGAAACGTTTGCGGTTCTAGGTGTGAACCTGGTTAATACAGGACTTACAAGTACTTTCCGCAAGGCCGGTAGATCATTAATAACTGACATAACCTTTGTGTGCAATTCCCTTGCCAGTAAAACAACATGGAGAGTGAGCGAGGACTACACGCATAGCGATCATCAAGCTATTATAATGGAGATCGGCGAGAGAAAACGCAGACAGCGCCCAATTCAAACTGGACCAAAGTGGAAGGAAACCTCCTCTGACACCAATGCCTTTGAAGAAGTCCTGAAAGAGGTGACTGTGGATAGCGATGCACCTGCAGAGGTAACTTCCAAGCAACTGACACAGGCGCTAACTGCAGCATGTGACGCAGCGATGCCCAGGAGGAAACCCAGCAAAAGAGGGTCCCCGTGTTACTGGTGGAACGAGAATATCCAGGGGCTAAGGGAGATATGTCTCGGAGAGCGGAGAAAATCCCAAAACACCCGGACCGGATGGAATCCCAAACAAGGCAGTCAAAGCGGCCATTACGACTAGACCAGATGCTTTCCAACACACTTTGGGGAAAGCTTGCAGGAGGGGATCTTTCCCACACATTGGAAGCTGCAGCACTTGGTACTACTGCCAAAAGGAAGGAAACCACCTGGACAACCGTCCTCGTATCAGCCAATCTGTCTTTTGGATACACTTGGCAAGATACTAATAGAACGAATTATCTACGATAGGTTACTGGCGGTGGCGGAAGCGAACGGTGAATTGTCAGCCCACCAATACGGCTTCAGAAAAGGACGATCAACGGTCGAGGCCATAGAAACAGTGGTAAACTTGGCTGCGGACGCCATCCAAGGAAAAAGATGGAGATGGGGGGAGAAGAAGTATTGTGCAGTAATTACGCTGGACATAAAAAATGCTTTCAACTCGGCTAACTGGACGCAAATACAAAAGTTCTTAATTGACATGGGTACCCCCCACTATTTATTAAAGACCGTCATCGACTACTTCAACAACAGGAGGCTAATGTACAATACCGATGAAGGCGTAAAATTCTACAAAATAACGGCGGATGTTCCTCAAGGATCAGTCCTTGGACCTCTCCTGTGGAACATCGTGTACGATGGCGTTCTACGATTAGCGCTTCCTGAAAGAGTACGAATCATCGGCTTCGCCGACGACATTGCCATCATCACAGTGGCTAAGCATATAGAGGAAGTGGAGGCCACTACGAACGCAGCTATCTCTAAAGTGAAAGATTGGCTTTCAAATGCCGGTCTAGAACTAGCAGCCCAAAAAAATGGAGGCTGTGCTCATAACCAGCCGTAAAAAGGTGGAATATGCGAGCTTCTTAGTCGGAGACCAGACGATAAGGTCCAAGAAAGCAGTCAAGTATCAGAGGATCATACTAGACAACAGGCCTTCCTTCAGAGAACACATAATTTATACCAGCGAGAAGGCATCACACGAGTTATGTATACGTCAGCATACCCCACTGACAAATACGACACATTTTTGTCCCATGCGGCAAACTACCTGAAGAATGGGAGTCAGGTTGCGACTCTCAGTTTGCCCGTGGGAATAGATAACAATTTGCAAACGCTGAATGGACAGCGGCGCGAAATATATTAGAGTGCAAAGAATCGTTTCCGGGAGTTTTCCCGGTGACTTCGACGTAGACAGTAGATATCCAGTTCAATAAAGAAAAAATAATAAAGTCGTGTTTTGATTTTGCAATTTATTTTTTTAAAAACCCTCCGCACGGACAAAAAGACAAAAGTGGCGCAGTCGGGACGGATAACTATTTTGAAAAGATTATCCGAGTGATACGAAGAGTGTTCTCATTGCATTTGCTAACCTATGGACAATTCCAGTTAGTTAAACAAGTGTAAAGGACCAACAAAATAATAACGAGTGAAATTGTACTTGTGAAAAAGAAAACAGTTCTCATTGCATCTTGTCAACTCACGAAACTTCCAATTAGTGATAATTAAAGTGAATAAGAGTAAATAAGAGTGTAAAGAACTGTATGGGAAAAAGCAGAATAGAAACTTACGACAAAAACCGAAAAGGACTGGAAATGGCTACCATCGAGGAACTAACCACCGAAGTGCTAAGGAAAACCCAACAGCTGGAACAATTAACAGCGGCGTTCCAGGAACTACAAATGAGAGAAGCACAAAGAGATAACGTGGAAAAAGTTATGAAGGAAGTCAAGTTCATGACAGCTTTCACCGGAACTGGCGATGTGACAATTAATTCGTTTATTAAAACTGTGGAATATCACCTATCCGGAATCACCAACGAGGAGTTACGACGAAGCATGGTACGGATGATCTACTACGAAAAGATACAGGGTGAGGCCAAGAATACCATCATTAACCTTCCAAGACCGGATGACTGGAACACCATAAAAGAAACTCTGAAATTACGATATAGACCTGAGCTGGAACCAACAGACATCTATAGAAAGATCAACAATTTAAAGGCAACTAATGTAAGTGACCTAGCTATAGAAATTCTAAATATTAAATATAAGGCTGACGAACTAACATTATATTATAAGGACGATAGGGGAATTGACTTAAGTAATGTGGCGAGTATATTAGTAAACACAATAAAGGAGATGACGCAGGGTGTACTCCTAGACAAAATTTACGAGCTAACAGACCTAGCAACGATAGTGACAATCATGAGAACTAGGCGATTTGAAGATTCCTGTATACGAGAGGAATTTAGGAAACCTAGGCACGCAAATACTAGGAATAACAACAAACCTAATTCAAATTATTTTAAACAAGAAAACAGACAAAATAATCAGCATCATTCAACTAATTTAGGACAGTATAGACAGAACCATCTAGGAACAAGACATTCGGGACAGTTACGACAATACTATCAGGGACAAACACATACTAATTCAGGACAGTTTAGACAATACTATCAGGGACAAAGACATAGTAATTCAGGACAGTTTAGACCACAATACCAAGAAAACGCAAATAACAATTCTGAACAGAGAAGACCATACCAACCAAGAAATCAGGGATTTGACTCAGGACGACATAGACAGGATAACTATAGGCCAGAAGCTATGGAAGTAGACAATATTCAGAGAAGAAGAGAAGTAAATAATACATACAGACAATATCCCATATCAGGAAACCTTGGAATGCATTCAGGCCAAAATCGCCTTCAACCGAATGCAACCGAGCAAAGATCGGTATTGTCAAATAATAATAACATAGAAAGGGAAGAAAGTTCTTTAGAAATAAATAATTCTGAGTTTTTTATGAAGTAGTCGGAAGAACTACCAATTATACAGATTACCATAAATAATAAGAAATACTTAGCGTTAATAGATACAGGTTCGTCATTAAGTATAGTAGACGACAGAGTTAATAATTTTAGAAAAGTAAAAATTAAACCAATATATTTTTCTACAATAAATGGAAAAGACTCTATTGAATTCGAAACCCATACACCAGCACCAACGGAGTTTAATGCACCAGTAGGAGCACTTATTAAATGGAAAGTTAAACATTTACCAAATAGGAAATATCAGTTTATTATAGGAACTGACTTGCTAAATAAACTAAACACTTTAATAGACTTAGAAGAAGGTATAATCAAGCTGAATAATCAAGTAATTAGATTTCTAAACCAACCCTACTCACTGAAAGAAATACACACCCTTGAAACTATAAGCGGAAATACTATACATTTAAAGCTAGACCACCTAAATAAAGAAGACTATCGTATCATTGACTATCGGAAACTTAATGAGGTGACTGTGGATGACAAGTACCCACTTCCTAATATAGATTCTATATTAGATAAGTTGGGTAGAGCACAATATTTTACGACAATAGATCTAGCAAAGGGATACCACCAAATTCTAATCAAAGAAGAAGACGGAAAGAAAACAGCCTTCATTACCCCGCATGGATTGTATGAATTTATAAGAATGCCATTCGGTCTCAAGAATGCCCCAGCGACATTCCAGAGGCTGATGAATGAGATTTTTAGAGATTTCATCAATAAAACATGTGTGGTATACCTAGACGATATACTAGTATTTAGCAATACACTTCAAGAACACATGAAAGCATTAACGGATATATTCAAGGTATTAGAAGAAAAAGGACTCAAAATGCAGGTCGACAAATGCAACTTCTTAAAAAGAGAGACAGAATTTCTGGGACACATACTGACGAAAGACGGACTAAAAGCCAACCCGAACAAAATACAAATAATAGAAAAATTAGAATTACCGAAAACTCAAAAACAAATAAAGAGCTTTCTAGGAATGACCGGTTTTTACCGAAAATTTATAAGAGATTATGCTAAAGTAGCCCAACCTATAACGAAGTACTTAAAGAAAAATACTAGAATCAACATTAATGACCCAAGTTACGTAGAAGCATTCGAAAAATTAAAAACTCTCATCAGTAGTCATCCAATCCTTAGATTCCCAGATTTCGATAAACAGTTTCAGTTAACGGCCGATGCATCGAATTATGCAATAGGGGCAGTGCTCTCTCAGGAGGGGCATCCAGTTTGTTTTGCATCAAGAACCCTTAATAACCACGAACGCAACTATTCAGCTACAGACAAGGAATTTTTAGCTATTATTTGGGCAGTCAATTATTTCCGACCATATCTGTATGGTAACAAATTCGTAATATTCACAGACCATCAACCAATTAAATACCTTCACGCAAAATACAAAGGCAGAGACATATCTCCGAGACACCAAAGGTGGCTATTAAAACTAGGAGAATATAAGTTTCAAATCGAATATTTAAAAGGAAAAGAAAACAAAGTAGCGGACTTTCTAAGCAGACTCGAACATGACAAAGACGATAATAATATAAAAGACTATACTAAGTTAGAAAAGGACTCAGAGGATTTAGGTAACGATAATGATTCAGATTTAGGAATATTGTTTAATATAGAAGAACAGGATGATGTAACAATGGCGACCATTCATTCAGCAGAGGAAGAATTATTAGACCACATACCTATAAAAGAGGTAAAAGAGATAAAAGAGTGAACAAGTATAAAACTCAGATAATATTAACGGATAATAAGACCCAGGAAATGGAAATAATTCATGGAAAACGAATAATATATATAGCTAGTTATGATTTAAATAATCTAGATGATATATTTAGGAGATTATTAAAGAGAGGAATTACAGGCATACATTCAGAATTACCCGATCACCAATACAATATAGTGCAAGAAAAATTAAGAGAAATGTATTCAAATGACAATCAAATGAAATTCATTAAATGTTCATATAGGGCACAAGACATTAAAACAGAAACCGAAGTAGTCAAACAAATTTCATTATACCATATAAGAGAGAGTTTACATTCAGGAATACAAGAAACCTACAATAAGATTAAAAATAAAATATATTTCCCAAAATTATTAGAGCTAATCCAAATAGTCATTAACCAGTGCGAAGTATGTCAACAATCAAAATATGATAGACGACCCATAAAACCAAAATTCCATTATACTGAAACACCAACAGACTTGAATCAGATTATCCATATAGACACTTTTGTAATCATGAAATGTAGTTTCCTTACAATAATAGATAAATTTTCAAAATTTGGATTTGCATATTATTTACCGGATAGGAACCACATCACTATAATAGAAGAATTAGAAAACCATTTCACGAAGATAGGGAAACCGAAGAAAATAATAGCGGATAACGAGTTTAGATCAATCCAGATAAAAGAATTATTACAACAGGAAGGAATCGAAATTCACTTTACCAAGCCGAATAGCCATACAGGGAATGCAGATATTGAGAGGTTCCATAGCACCATATTAGAGAAATTTAGAGTCATTAAATTAGGAAAACAGAACGCATCCATAAAAAGATTAGTACAAAAGGCCATAAAGAACTATAATGAACGATTCCATTCAACCATAAAAACTACCCCAACCGAAGTACAGTTTCATAAAATAAGTTTTGACAAAATTAGAATTAATTTACAAGTAGTAAAGGAAAGAAACCTAGAAAAGACAAACGAAAAACGGGAAGACTACATAGAGACAAGAAGTACAGGATTTATAAAAAATTATAAAGCAGTTAGACATAAACATCAACCTAGATTCAAGAAAAGTAAATTAGATAACATTCATGTGACTAATATTAAACGACAACCAAAATTTTCAGCTCTTCATGACAATATTATTAATACTACTAATACTACCAACTAACGGACTACTGACTATAGAGGAAATAAAGGAACAGACTGGCTTTACTGAGATACAAATTAATGAGGTCGACATAGTAACTAAAACTGACATAGTAATTCATTTAATTAAACCACAGGAAATAATAAATATAATAGAGGGAATTTCAACAAATATAGAAATTTTAGATGAGGAACACAAAGACCTATTAAAAATAGAATTGACACACTTGACGAATAAAGTACGAACGATTATACCTATGAATAACAGACAAAAAAAGAGGCTTAGTTAACATCATTGGGAAAGCATCCAATTGGCTTTTTGGCACAATGGGTGATGACGACAGGATAAACATCGAAAACCATCTCAGGAACGTAGAAATAAATAACCATAATACAATCACTGCATAAATCAACAAATTATAATTAACGAACAGTTTAGTAAGTCATTCAAACAATTAAAAAACATTATAGAAAAAGATAGAGCAGTAATAATAGGACGGCTAAATAGTGTAGCTAGTAAAACAATAAACCAAAACCTATTCTACGACCAGCTATTTAAAGTACAACTACTAAAGGAAAAGATCGATCATATACAAGATAATTTAGCATCAGCTCGATATGGAATCCTACACCCGAATATACTCACAGACGAAGAAATACAAACATATAATATTGATTTAAATAAAATGAAATGTATAAAATTAGGCATAAGTAAATTTGAAGAAAATGTATTAATATTTGCTATCAAAATACCGAAAAAAATTGTAAAAATACCATTAAGAATGATTATACCAATAACAAATGTAGATCAAAAAGAAATAGACTATCCAAAAGAAATTGTATTCAAATATAATAATCAGACATATAAATATGAAGAACTGAAAACTCTTAATGAATTAAGCTTAAGTAAACATTGTTCTTATCAACATAACTGTGAACTTGTAAGAAATAACAAAACGGAAATCATCACTTTAGATGATGAAACTATTGTAATAAAAAATGCAAAGCAACTGAAAATAGAGCAAAATTGTGATGAAAGAAATTTTAATATATCAGGAAATGTACTTATTCATTTCAATAATTGTGAAATTAAATTATCAGATCATTATTTTTCAAATGTTAAGGAGAACTTCCAGGAACGATTCTACTATCCTATAAATCAAGATTTTAAAAATTTCAGTGACAAAATAACATTAGATAAGATTGTGTTAGAAAATGAGGTTAACATCAAGAAAATAGAAGAATTGCAATACCACAAAAATGTGTCATATGGCTTGAATTTGAGTTTAGTAATTATTATGTGCATTTTAATAATTAGCATCATTATATTTTGTAAAAATCAAAAACATATCGAAGTTAAAGTAAATAACAAAATTCCGGAGAATTTTCAAATAAACGAGGGGTAAGTTATGTATACGTCAGCATACCCCACTGACAAATACGACACATTTTTGTCCCATGCGGCAAACTACCTGAAGAATGGGAGTCAGGTTGCGACGCTCAGTTTGCCCGTGGGAATAGATAACAATTTGCAAACGCTGAATGGACAGCGGCGCGAAATATATTAGAGTGCAAAGAATCGTTTCAGGGAGTTTTCCCGGTGACTTCGACGTAGACAGTAGATATCCAGTTCAATAAAGAAAAAATAATAAAGTCGTGTTTTGATTTTGCAATTTATTTTTTTAAAAACCCTCCGCACGGACAAAAAGACAAAAGTCACGCGTAACGAGCTCTTTCACGAATGCTTCCGAATACAGGTGGACTATGCACGCGGATTTGCACGCGGATATGCACGCGGATATGCACGCGGACATGCACGCAGAGTCCTACTCTCACGGGTAGTCAGCTCAGTCCTACTGTACGCCGCTCCAATTTGGGCGGAAGCTCTTGCAGTAAAAGGACTAAAGCGGAAAATGGATTCAGTCTATCGACTTTGCGCAATAAGAGTAATCTGCGGATTCAGGACCATCTCCTACGATGCAGCGTTAGTCATAGCAGGAATGCTACACATCCATATATTAGCAAAAGGGTATACCGCAGGCGCACGTCAGACCGGCAACAGACCAGGCTTATATGTCAAAAGCAGAAGAACGAGCAGAATCCATGACAATGTGGCAAGCCAGATGGGACATCTCGACAAAAGGAAGGTGGACGCACAGGCTCATTCCTGTCATTGAGGCTTGGACATCAAGACCGATAGGAGACTGCAATTACCATCTCTCGCAGTTTCTGTCCGGACATGGTGGCTATCGAAAGTATCTGCATAGATTTGGATATGATAGTTCTCCGCTGTGTCCACAATGCCCAAGCCCCGAGGAGGACGCAGAACACACAGTCTTTTACTGCAGTCGCTTTATGCAGGACAGACAAAGGCTAAATGTACCAAGCCCTGAAAACCTGATCTTCTATATGATGGACTCGGTGGAAAATTGGAACGAAACATGCTCATACATTGCAGCAGTACAAACAAAGCTACGGCAAGTCGAAGAAGAGAGAAGAACCCAAGAGGCCTCTACCCGCAATACAGCGTGAACCGCTAACCAGCCCCGCGAAGTAATACCTAACGGCAGTCCCGCAGGGAGTCGTGCATGCTGGCAACACGGGTTACGAGTATCTTTTGGAGATTCCACATCCATGGGCGCAACTAAAAAAAAAAACAAAAAGACATAAAATAGTAACTTTGCGCTTCGTATGATTTTTCCCATTTTTTTTTCACTAAATTACTTCGGTTCGTTTCGGACTGCTGTCACGAGCTAAATCCACCTCTTATTCATAATAACATCGACTTTTATGCACTATTTGAACGACATTTTACTACCTTCTTCTTTTCCTTTTTCCGGCGTTGTTATGGTCAGAAGTGTAGGACCATAACCTTCCCACTTAACTGCATTCCTACTGGTCCGCTTGTGGGGTCCGCCGGTTTGACCTCAGGAAGTAGCGGCAGGCTTCCCGGTTTGGGATTACTTCATCGCTGAGGCCAATCAAATGCTGGTGTTTTTGCATTTGTTTGCACCAATTGTTTTTCGGCCTGCCTTTTTTTTTTTTTTTTTGTGACACGGGCATGCTCCAGATTTGTTTGTTTGATCTTACTCTTACAACACCG
The DNA here is from genome assembly GCA_958301585.1 of Merodon equestris. Taxonomy (NCBI): domain Eukaryota; kingdom Metazoa; phylum Arthropoda; class Insecta; order Diptera; family Syrphidae; genus Merodon; species Merodon equestris. Next base: position 50,917,213 of record OY284416.1, read on the forward strand.
GTGATCTCCAGTCGTGTCAACCCACTGATTTGCATGTACACTTGTGGGGCAGTTTAATGGTGGTATATGTGTCCCTAGGCTCACCTTGGTGTTTTCTAAATTGCCCAGATGTGATTTTCGTTTACCTTTGTTTTAGTCGCCTTTTACGACAAGCGAGAGGTATCGCTGCAGGGATATTCTTAACCCGTCCCTGCACGGATCAACGACATTTTACTACCTAGTGCAAAAAAAAAAACCGTAGCTCTCATAAATTCCAAGAACTGCGCCCGATAAATGTAATAAAATGTTTGACCAAAATTTCTCGAACGACACTGTATGGACCTTTATCCAAGCATGTAATAAGCGTTGTCATAAGAAGTATTTCGAGTACAAATAAAGCAACTACTTGATTAATGTCTTTTTTATTCAGTATAAATATATCGTGTCACTAATCCACTTCTCTTTGTCTAGTCATTGAATGCCTGCCATACAAAAATCTACAAAATCGCATCTATCTTACACGACCCAAATAAGTAAGGGACCATCAATATCTTTACATACACTCTTAGCCAGGTTCTATTCGTATCTCTTCACCTTATCACTTCATAAACTACAAACTTCAAATTCAAATTCAACCGACGTCCCTTCTATTTACACGTGATTACAACATCTTCCTACGAGCAACACACATGCACGCAAGCAAACTATGGACTCATGTGTCTCGCATGGCAATCTACGTTCACTGCTTTCATCATCATATCCTTCATTGCCGAAACATGCCTAATCCTTTGTAAGCCCTCCTGTCCTATTGCACATCATCAACAAAGCCATAGAGAAAAACGGAGAAAACATTTACCACCACTTTGCCTCTACCGACATTCAAGTTATATCGGATTTCCTTAAATGGTAATTTGTATCAGGAACACGTATTTCCGTCCTGGCCCGGTTGCCATTTCGGATAGACATGTCACAAACAAAAATTCGCAGGAGGAGAGCCTTACCCAGGCTAAGACAGTTCACGTGCTTATGTTTTGCATCAAAATGTTCATTGAAATACGGACTCACCGGCGGCACACATCCATCAACATGGATTTAATTATCCTTCGGAATACACTCGTATAAGTACATAGTACTCATAACTGGCTTTTATGTTTAACAGTTGTGCCAAAGAATTATTTGACATGTATTGTCGTCATCGTCAGGCATACTCGCATCAAGGCATATAGCTCTTCATCGAGGATTAAGCGTTATTGAGAGCAGGAAGAAGACTAATGTCAACATTGCGTACATTGGTATCCACCTGGATTTGTCGATGGTTGTCAACTCGTTTATGTTTCTGTCTTCCTTGACTTCTATTGGTAAGTGGGTTTTGGACTTAAATTGCATTGCTATGACCGAAATGTTCGGAACTGTTCGGAAGATGATACTATAATTGGGATGGACTGTGGATTATGGAGTTAAATTATGGCTAAAATCATTCAACCGACGTGAATTGTGCTTATGATTTAGTTATCGATATTCAATTTTTAGTTGCGTGCTCATCTCCGAGTAATTAAGTCTCGAAAAATAATGATAGGTAGCAGTCCGAGAAATCTGTTATATATTTTTTTAATAGGCGATTATATTGTACATGGATTGGCAAGGTATAAAAAAAGTGAACTGTGGAATTTCTTGCCCTGTGTGGAGGCAACTTAAGCTAATTCCAAACTAGTTACTTAGACTAAACACATCAGTCCATACATCACTTGAAAATAATTTAAACATTTTTATTGCACACCATTGAGACAGATGTTTGACATAGCTTTGCCTAGACCTCTTTTAAGTCTACTCGTAAATACTTTTCAACTTGTTGCAAGACGAAAGCCTCGATGTACTGCTGGTTAGTTGAACAAAGCTAAACAGAAGCACAAAACCCGGAACAGTTCTTGTAATGTAAGTCGAAGAAACAGACCCAAACGCGAGGCAGGGAAGTTGCGATCTTCATCAAAAACATTTTTAAAAATAAATTATATACAGCCTGCATCGTGTGCATATCCCTACGAAATGGAAAAAGAATTTAATTTTAATTTTCATGGGGGCAAACACCCCCATTTATTGAGCTCGATTCAAGCTAATTCAATCTAATCTTAATCTAATCTTACTAATTAGCTAAGAAGAACGGGAGAGAGGGGAGGGCGATTAAATAGGCGGATTTTTAGGCATGAACTGCTGAGGTTGGAATCGAAGTAAGGATTCGAATTAACACTTCCCAGCATACGAGAAATGGATTCATTGGAGCCATAGGCAGTACGAGGGGTGGGTAGATAGAAAAGACGGGGATTTCGTATATTGAGGGGGTTATTGTTGATAGAGACAGAGTTGTAGAGAGTCGCGCAGTCAATGGTACCTGAATGGAGTCGATGGATGAAAAGAAGGTCAAAAACAATTCTTCTTTCTTCCAACGTGTTCATGTTGATTAGTTTAAGGCGGTCTTTGGAGGGTGGTAAAATCAAAGGATTGGACCAGGCAAGACCTCGAAGAGCAAAAAGTAGGAACCGGCGTTGGATGCTCTCGATTCTAGAAATGTGGGTTTCTAGGTAAGGAGACCAAACTTGAGGGGCGTATTTAAGAAGGGGCCGGACGAAGGTTATGTAAGGAGATCGTGTAACGTAAGGGTTCGAGAATTCTTTAGACCATCGCTTCACGAAACCGAGTGCAGAATTAGCTTTAAGGATTATCTTATCGATATCCTGCTCACATAATATGCCAAGATCGCGAATGACCTGAACAGTGGAGATGGGTTGATTATTGAGGGATTGGAGACGAGGAGGAGGTTTGATTCGTTTACGTGAAAAGGTAATTGATTGGCATTTGGAAATGTTAAGCTCCAAGCAAGTTTTGCAACACCAGATGGAAAAACTATTGAGGTCAGATTGAATAAGGGAAGAGTCATTACTGGAGGAAATGGTCTTGAAGAGCTTGATGTTGTCGGACAATTTGAAGAGTATCAGTCTGTGGGATATTTTATCGGAAGCTTTACTGAAATCGGTTTGAATAACGTCGACTTCTTTGCCGTTCTCTAAGGCTGACAGGGTAAAGGACACAAATTCAACAAGGTTTGTGGTTGTAGGTCTGCATTTGAGGAAACCGTGTTGTCTAGGGGAGATTAAAGACTTGCAGCGAAAACTTACAGTTTCGTACAAAATACTCTCGCAGAGTTTGGGTATATGTGACAGTTTGGCAATGGGACGATAGTTGTTAACTACTTTCTTCAGACCTTTTTTGTGTATAGGGGTGATAAATGAGGTTTTCCATAAGCGAGGTAATTCACCTAGGGATATGGATAGATTGAAGATTTTCGAGAGAGGGAGAGAGAAGGTCCGTCAGGTCCAGGAGTGAATTCATTATTAAGTAGGTTTAATTTGTTTTCGATGACATGAGAATCGACTGTGCGTGGAAAAAATGGTCCAAGGGAAGAATTCGGCAAATAATCGAAGTAAGAGAGGTCTGGAGCAAAGGAGTCGTCGGCGAAAGACGGTTTAAAAAATGTGGCGGAAAAGTTGGCGATAATATTGAGGTCTTTCGCGGTTTGATCATGGAAGGAGAGAGAGGTAGGATAGCCATCAGATTTTCTTTTGCAGTTAACAAACTTAAAGAAGGACTTAGGATCGTTTATAAGGTTGGCTTTCGTTTCCGTTAAATATCGTTGATAGAGGGAGTTGTGAAGGGCGGTAAAGTGGAGATAGCTGCCCAGGTAGTTAGAAAAGTCATTAGGGGATTTAGTACGAAGGAAGATTGTCCACTGTTTATTTCTTTTGTTTCTTAGAGAACGAAGCCTGCGATTGTACCAGGGTGGAGAAACGTAAATAGAGATAAAATTAAATATTTCCCTGTAGTATATGGATATTGCGTTATTTATGGTTATCAAAATTAAGAGGAGCCTTTTTAAGGTATTCACTGATTAGGTGAAATGTTGCTTTGTGGAATTCGTGGGAGGCCGGAACTGTAGGGGGTTTGTTCTGTAATGGAGAACCGTGAAAAAAGGAAAAGAGGATGGGAGGATGGAAGTTATCGATGGTTGAAAGGGAGAGAAGGAGACAAAGTGAAACAGAAGAGTTGAGGGGATCAGTTGTGAATATGAAGTCTAGTTGTCTATCCATGTAGTTTAGGACGCCACTAACTTGGTTTGAATCTGCTAGGCGATCCAAGAAGAGACATTCTTTGGAAGTAGTGGGATTGGTGGCAATATAAAACGGTTGATCGTCTGATTGGGTCCATTTAAGATGAGGAAGATTGGAGTCACCGAAAAGAAGGATTTCATCCGGAGGGTCTCTTAAATCAATTATTTGGTCAATTGTGTTGGTGGCGAGTTGATAGGATTCAATAGGTTGTGAGAATAAGAGGTAGAAACAAATGATGTATGATGTCTTCTGGGGTAGAACAATCTTAATTGAAACAAAGTCGAGAAGTGTGGAGAATGATATTGCAATAAAGGAAGAGTCAAATCGATTTTTTTTCATATTTCGATAGTAAAACCTATCGAAAATTTGCTGTGAAAAATTCTGACCGAAATTCCTAATATTAAATAAGTTACAACTCATAGTCGCCGACGCGCCGTAAGCAACTTGTCGGCCGCGCGCCAGATCTGCCTCTGCTACCCTTCTACTGTTGTCACCGGTCTTTTATACCTGCGTGAGTTTCTGACGGTCAACTTTAGTACATTACCTACCTGTAGAATAGTGTATATAAATTTTTGTCGTGAAATTATTTAAAATCCTAGAACAAATTTAGCAGTACACTTTTGATGCTCTGTGTGTCTACATAAAACAGGAAAAAAAATAAAAATGGATCCAAAAGGCTCGAGAAGCTCCACAAGATATCCAGGGCAAAAAGAAAGAAAAATCAGTTTTCGAGGGAATCAGTATACTGCTGAAACCGACACCGAGTTTGTGAGCACATCAGCTGAAAAATTAAAAGACAAGAGTGATTTTGATGTACCGATTGATGAAGGATTCAGCTACAGCATTCTGTGTTTCTCGCAGGTGTTTACAGCTTTGCAATCAATTTTAAAGTGCAAGCTGTGCGATAGTGACGTTAAAGGACTAGGATTCAAGTTGTGTGTAAAGTGTTCGTGACAAGAATTTGACATCAATTCTTCTCCTATGGTCAAAAATGCTTACGAAATCAATAGACGTTTCGTGTTTATTATGCGACTACTTGGAGTCGGTCTGGCTGGAATAAATTTATTTTGTTCGCTAATGGTCTTGTGTGATGGAATTAGTAAAAATGGATATTATGGTATGCTCGACCAAATTTATAAAAAGTTGTAAAGTCACTAGTTGATACTGTTTTCAAAAAAGCCGTTGCAGAAGAAAAAAATTAAATGTTGAAAACGGTTGTGCTGAAGATAAAATCGCGGTTTCTGGTGATGGATCATGGGCCAAGCGTGGTTTTACCTCACTGCTGGGTGTTGTTTCTTGGACAGGGAATTATTCTAATAAAATTGTAGATTTAATTGTCAAATCAAAAGTATGTAAACATGCGAGCAATGGATGGGCAGGGAAGAGTCAGACGAGTTTTTTGAGTGGTATGAAAATCACACTGAGCTTGTGAAGCAAATCAGGAAGGAAGTTCCTGTAAAATGGAAGTTGACGGTGTGATCGAAATGTTTCAGCGATTTGTCGAATACGTTAAAGTAAAATATAGTAAATACATTGGAGATGGTGACATTCAAAAATTTACTGAATGCCGATCCTTACAACGGCCATCCTGTGGTAGAAAAAAAAGTGCGTCTTGCACGCCAAAAAAAAAATGTTTAGACGAGTGAGAGAAGCTAAAAAAACACATAACCATTATTTAAAAGCTTAAAAAGGCTTGGAAGAAGCTGAAGAAAAGAAGGCCAAAAAATAATCAAAAAGATGAAGTAGGTAAAGTTGCTGTCACAAAATGTACATCGAAAAAAAAATCATCCACTAGTGCTGCAGCAAAGAAGTCGACTCTTGCATTGACCAATGCCATGATGGTTAAGCTAAGTACATACTATGGTTTGGCTATTTTGGGAAATCCAGAAAGCAGTACTATCATTACATTTCAACTGATGAAAACCCCCAGCACTCGTACTGTTCAATTGCATGGTGCAAGTATTTACAACATACGGCAGAGAATACAGAGGAAATTTACACACATCCTCCAGCATTTGATGAAGAAACAGCAAGTTTTTTGAAGCCAATTTACGAAGAATTATCATCTGAAGATCTGATACAAAGGTGCTTGGGAAAAAACACTCAGAACAATAACGAGTCGTTTAATAGTTGCATCCGGAACTTTGCTCCAAAGCATAATTTTGTTGGAAAAAATACGCTAGAAATTGCTTCACGGACAGCTGCGTGTATGTTTAATGAAGGATTTTTACCCATCCTTAAAATAATGGAGATTTTTGGTACGCAAACTGACCGAAACGCCTACTCGTATGCTGTGGAGTACGATGAACAACGAATAACCCCTTCAGAGCGATCCACGTCCGAAACATCCAAAAAGGCAAGGGCTTCCCTCAGGTCACAAAAACTGGCAAAGAATGATGCGTATGAAGCCAGCGAAGGGTTATTGTATGGTCCAGGCATAGCAGATTAGTGTAAGTATAAATTTTCCACGAAAACTTTGAAACTTTAAACGCATTTTTCTCGAAACATCATTTTTTAAAACTGTCATGGTCCTAAAAAAAAAAAATTACTATTCAACCGATTGATTCGTGTTCTTCTACTCATTAATGGTTATCGGTCGTACCAAAATTGCTTATTTTCGAATATATTTTCCTATTTTTTAAACGGTTTTTAACGAAAAAATTAACAAAAGAAAACAAGATTTTTTTCTAAAGTCCGCAATAATTTTTTTTTTCAATGAAATTTATTAATTTTGCTAAGGCCGATAGGGACAGACCTACAATAATCCATTCGATTTTTTTATTTCAGACAACATGAACAGCCGCTATTACCATGACCAGTGACCTGCTTATGTTTATTGGTGTCTAATTTAATTTAAAAAAAAAAGTATAATAGTACCTTTTGTGTTTATTCTGTGTGTTTATTTGTTTGATTATTTTGTTTATTTGTTGAAATTTTTATGTTTGGTTGTACTCGGATGAGATAAGTACAACATATATGTATGTATGCTTGTGAGGGAAAATTTCTTTATTTCATTTATTTCTTTTCTAGGTGTGGAAATGTTCCTTCACAGTTGTTTGAGGAAACATTGCTTGCATATTTCCGATCTTTGAACCGCCGAGCGCCTGAAGCCACATTTAGTTATAGAAATTCCTAGGTCGCGCGTTTGACATATGTTTATCGTAAGTCGGTACAACGCCTGTCCAAAGCCCGAGCGCTCGGACCCCACATTGTGATACTGTCATAAACAGGGTTGCTATAATTGTCATACTTTGTGGTTTTCATACATTTTACCGTAAGAAAGCGTATAAAAGTGTATTAAAATGTATAAAAGTGTAACAAAGTATCTGAAAGTGTATACAATTTTATATTGTAAGTACCTATAATAATAAGTGTCTATTCTCTTTCTCAGCAAGAGCAACAAACAGAGTACCTAACCAAATCTTGAAATACCGTATTTTAACTGGAAAAACTTTTTTTTTTTTGGTTCGTTTTCGCTCATGTACATGTTTGATTCAGCTGTTTCAATTTCCTCTTTGCACATTCTGTAGTCAAGTCATCAACATCGCAACATAGCAAAGCAGTCAGGGAAAATCGAGGGAAAATTGAAGGCGCTTTGCTGTTTCTGTGGGGCAAAATTGAAAAATACCTCGAAGCTCAGACTTCAACACACATGTAACTTAATAACAGTTACTTGCTTGTGTATTGTAACAACTGTAATGTAAGTACATTCTTAACAGGAACATATGTAGACACCATCATAAGACCAATCTGCGCATTCGGCTTCTGAACCGACATCTGCTTGTACGTAGTTCAGCTCAATCCTCCTAATCTTCCTAACTTTTTTGGAGCCAAATTTAGATGTTGATATGGTTTTGAACATTAATAGCGTTGTAATCTCCGCATCTGTTCCTACATTGGATCTAACGCAATACGTTGAGTTCGAGGTTGACACAACAGAAATCTCTGAGCTTTACTTAAGCCATGCAACAAGTTCTGGTTTTGGATGCACTGTCCTTGCAGTTAATTAACCTTTGTGTCAACACCCACATACCCGGGTGTGTTTTTCATTTTTAAATTGATATATTTTGAGTTCTAGGTTCCGTATGGACTTGCAATTTTGAAAAGCCTCCTAAAATATTGTTTTTTTTTCATATTCGAAAAAAAAATTTAATTTTTCTTTTTGGGTCGAAGTTTAGAAGAAGTTTTTCCGATTTACCCCTTCTATCTACAGTCAACACACCCGGGTGTGCATACAAAAATGTATGAAAATTGTTAGATACAAATGCAGAAAAGCACTTGTGTTTCGTCATAAATTCTTATTTTTTATTCATTCGACATTATTTTTTTATTTTGTTTGGAAAAAACAAGGAAAATATTAATTTTAAAAAAAAAAAGTGTTGTTTTATTATGGACATCTATCACATTGGGTTACATCTACTGAATGTTCAGCATAAACAGGCTTTTTGCATTTTTTGCAGGCTTTTCGGGTTGGTCTTTTCCTGAGACATAGGTAACAATTTCCCTTCTTCTTGATTCGGCCAGAATTGTCAAGTCGGGTGGCTGGGTGGCCCAACATACTTTCAATTCCACTACGTGATGGAAAATTTCGCATGACTTTTGCATTTTGTAAACGATGCTGGATTTCTGCCATGGATAATTATTCACTCAACTGTTGTAGAAACAACCTTCTACGGTTTGTAGATGTCTTCAAGTGTGGATTATTTTCCATGTAGATCACGAATGCTGCAAATGCAGCCACATCCACAATGTTATAAAAACAAGCCAGAGGCCATCTCTCTGTTCTTCTCTTCGTTGTATATTCACCAAGGCATTTTTCCATATTATCAACACCTCCTTTGCTTCTGTTGTAGTCAATTATCATTTTTGGCTTTCTATTAGGACCTTCAATTTCGATATTATAATGGGAAGTAGAAAGAAGCACAACCGATTTGTTCTTTTTTGGAATATATGAACACATACTTATGTTGTTGCTGAATCCAAAGATTGATGATTCTACTGCTCTTCCTTTTGGATTAGAAAATTCGGCTAGTACAAATGTACGTCTTTTGTTTACAGTGCCCAATATTGACACATTGTAGTCTACCATCAAAGTAGAAGCCAAATTATAGCTTGTAAAAAAGTTGTCACATACGATGTTTCGACCACTTCCACGGAACAGATTACAAAACACAAATCTTTAACCACACTTGATTTTTTTCTCTTTCTCCAGAAGGGGCCATACCAGTATTGATTTGTCCTTTGACTGGGTAAGATGTAATAGCATCACATACCCACCAAACCTTAATTCCATATTTGGCCGGTTTTGAAGGTATATATTGAGTGAATCCGGTGCCGCCACGATAAGGGTAAAGTTGTTCATCAACAGTGATGTTGGCTCCTACTATATAGTTATCCTGGAGGTTTCTATTCAACATAAGGAAAATGTCGGATATGGCTGCTGCTTTGTCAGTTTGTTTACGTTGCTAGCGCGTATTTCCATTATCAAATCTGATAAAACGACTGATAGCCCAAAAACGTCGGAGACCCATTGAAGCTTTCCATAGATCAGTTGTATGTACATAATTAGAACGTGTGACACAAGCTAACAAAAGTATACCCAGATAAGCGTCAAATTCAGTTGTAGTAATGGGTTTCCATATATGAAGTGGTCTTGCTGGATTTTCTTCGTGTTCACGTTCGTAGCACTGGGTTGCTTTTCTGTTTGTTTCGCGAATTATTATATCACAAATTTCTGCTGACATCAACATTTTGAATGTTTGTATAGTGCTAAGATCTTTTGTTTTCCGTGCTGGTCCAGTGTTCGAGCTTCTAAGAATATTATGCGACAAAAATCGGCGAGGTTGTGGTGGTTGGTCGGACCAAATTGTACCATCTCTAGCTGTTTAGTTATTTGTAGAAGATTCAATTGGAGCTACTTCCAATTCTTCGTCCGAATCAGTCTCACTAACAGGATCATATTCTGGTAACTGCAATCCCTCTGCATCTGAATCTTCTACATTCACATTACTGTGTTCACCATCGCTCTCTTCGTCTGGCAATAACCGTCCATAAGTGTCTTGCTCATCTTCACTATCAGCTTCCAAAAGTTCCTCCAACCTTTGGCTTATGTACTGTTCTCTCTCTTCAAAACTAAGTCCTTGCAATTCCCGGGGAGTTAACCATTGATCATCAGCCATAATAATCTATAATTTTATTTTATTTTTATTAATATGTAGTTACTTTAAAAACCTATAAATAAATAAATAAATCAATATAAAATTAATATATAAATAACTAAAAAAAATATATGCTCCTCCAAATATTTTTTCTCAAATGCGTTGCGTGGAAATTAAAAGAGTCTTTGTATCCAAATGCCGTAACAAATGTTGTAACAATTGGCAGAAAAACAACCAACTCCTTGTGACGTCCTTGTATTAATGAATGATCAGCCTTACTCGTCTCTGCAAATTTATACATACCACTCCCTACTACTGTTTCCAATATATCACAACATTACTTTCAATAATTGCTTATCGCTAATCCCACTAAATAACTAGCCCTTTGTTCTCGTGTGAAGAATCTCAATATCTAAAATAAAGCAATAATGACAGTCATAAATCTATTTGGTGCATTTATGAATGCGGAAGTTCGAATATTTGCGTATTTTTCCTGTCATAAACTATTGCATATTTTTTTAAGGATGGCTTACTTGACTTATTATACTTTTATATGTACTTAAAAATGACCCTACGGAATGATTTACAATCCAAATAGTAGCTGTTATTTGTAGAGGTTTTCCCAGCATCAACCATCGGAAGGAGAAGATCAGCATCTGGGTCTTATTAGGTCATATTTTTCTGCCTGTACATTGACGACCGGGATTTTGTCGACATTATACTGTATGCATAAATAGCTGGTTACAATATAAGAAATAGAAAAAAGCGAACAAAGTGCAAAATTTATTCATACACATACAAAAATGTATGGAACACCCGGGTATGTTGGGTGTATGTTTATGTATAATTTTTTGGCTGTTGACACAAGGGTTAATGATGTAAGATTCGGTCAACTGTTTTTTTTTTTTTTATTTCAGACTATCATCAGCCAAAAAAACAAACTCCACCACATCTATCAGTTCAACTAATTCCTCTGATGGTACAAGCTATGCTTGCTCTCTTTCAACGTCAGCAGCAGCAGCAGAAGATGGAGCATTATCGACCAGCCCCCTTGCAAATATAGCATCTATCTTTGAATCGCCGCCAAGAAAAATTAAAAAGAAGTAAAGAGATTTGATAAGCAGATACATATATTGACAAGGTTACTCCTTTGGAGAAGGAAGAAATTGATATTTCGTTGGCAGAGTTCTTTTTTGGGTGCAATATTCCCTTCAGTGTTGTAAAATCCGATCATTTTAAAACGTGCTTGAAGAAATTGCGACCATCCTACACTCTATCCTGCCACTCAACTCTATCAACAACTTTACTTGTCAAGAAATTATTGCTGAGTACTTCGGTGTTGCTAATTGACAGCTGGAAAAATTCATCTACCAATACAAAGAATGTCGTCACGATGCTTGACGTGTGAGGAAGCGAAAAATTAAGGATTCACCAAGCTACAAACATACTAAAGGAGTTAGAAAAACCAAACCGGGCAAAAGCTCATAAAAGAAGAATTAACAATGGTAGAGAGAAGATAGACGACACAAAGGAGTGCAATCGAAAGCTTTTTTAAAAAAATTGCCCATAATGAAGCAGATATGTAGTTGCAGAGCCTTTGAACAGCGATGTCGTTACTGGAGCCTTGGTTAGTGCTTGCTCCGTTAAACTTATTTTTAAAGAAGAATTAGTCGAAGACTTAAAAAACTCCACACCGATTTAGACTCCACATGCAAACTCATCAACAAAGCACAGACCAGCGAATTTTCAAGATGCCGTGGAGGAATGGAAAACAATTTTAAACAACGCCTTGGAGAATGGACATGCACAAGATCATAAAAAAATTTTGGAACGGACAGTCAAAAATAATGTTTTCAATGTGCTACAGTTAACTACCTAGCATACGTCTCACAGACCCCGACAAATTTTTAAGCTTGAATATTATTGCACCCGAGATTCGTATACACGTCTTCATTCTTTTACCTTTTCCTCGTACCGCTCAGTGCCTCGTAACCGCTTGTCTCAGTCGGACGTGAACGCCTTTATTCCTGGTAAGTAAAAAAACCGTTGCCGGGGGTCTAGGAGACTCCTGTTAAGCGGTTACGTGACTTTTTAACATTTGTCTTGTTTTTATTGTTTTAGTTGATAATGGCTTTAAATGAGGATAAAATCCTGCGGTGGATGGAACAAAATGTGTCAGACGACGAAAATATTCCAAACGATGAATGCAGCGATATTGAGGCCGATGTAGGAATAGAACACGTGTTAGAAGAAAGTTGCGAGTCAGACTCAGAGTGCGAAGAGACAAATGAAGTAGAAAATAACGACAATGCTCCTCTCGAAATTGATTCATCTTCGACTTTACCTAAGGAGCAAGAATTATCATCTGAAGATGATATGCCGTTATCTCAACTGCGAACGAGGCCCAGGAAGAAGAATAATTTCGGCAAGAATCGCTTTCGATGGTTATTCGCCCCACATTCCTTACGATCAAGAACACTTCAGCATAATACGTATAATGCAGGAGAGCGAAGGTATAAAACCAGCATACCGCAATGAACTGAACAACACTTGGCAACACTTTTTTACTGACGAAATGCTTGAAAAAGTCGATACAATGAGAATATAAGAGAAATCAGACCGAACTACCAAATTTCAACCTGTGTTCAAGATTTAGATCTCATGGAATTTTATTTTTTTTTTTTGTTGAGATATTTAGTTTAGTTTATTTCATTTCATTTTCATTACATTTTAGTTCAGTCGATCTTAAAACTAGTTGTTTCTCAATTTACAATACAATACAATTCTCAGTTACAACAGTTATTTACATTTTAGCTACAATAGTAGTACATTAACATTATTTTATTAAGGAACCTAACTGAATTATTTAACCATGAATGATATATTAAAATGAAAGTTAGTTTAAGCACTTAGTGGGGAAAATACCAGTTTTAAGTGCACTGGACAAAATATCATGTTCGTTATAGGGAGCGGCGAGACGTGAAAGCAGTAAAAAACAACGAACATACGAAAAAAAAGAAAAAATGAAATATGGTGAAGTCAAGCTGAGAGTTTCGAGATGAATCGGCTGGCAAGTTATGAATGGGTTAAAGTAGTCAAATTAATTTTTACCAAGCAGTAACTTTGTTATGTTAATATTTCAAAGAGATCCTCTACACCTGATCTGGATAATAGCAAGTCTTTTAGATTTTTAAGGAACCTGTAAATGCCAACACTATTGCATATACAGGGTGTCCCACGAGCAGTGTGCCAAAAAGTTATAGCATGTAGGTCTGGTCAAGACAAGAAAAAAATCGTACGGGAGGGGGGGGGTCTATTCCCCCCCGTTTAGCCGGGAGGGGCAATTTTCTAAAAAATTGACTTAATTTGGAAAAAAAATTATTAAAAATCAACAGTTACATCCACAATGCCGTGATATACTTTTTTGTAAAGCCAGGAACCTCTTCTTTCATCTTGTTTTTAAACGAAGCTGTTTTAAGGAACAGTTTTTGAGAAATTAATTTTCAAACTCAAAATTTTGAAAAAAAAATTAAAAAAGAAAATTTCGAACTATTTTTTTTCAAAATTGTATGTAATTAAGTACTAATTTTTTTTCAAAAATTCAATTTTCTTATTAGTTTTTAGTTAAAAACAGAAAACCGGTTGCAAAAATGTCTTGTAGTTTTTGAGAAATTAAAAAAAAACCCGAACCATTTTTTTCTAAGAAGAACCTTTTTTTTTGGTTTTAACGCGGCTGGACTTGTAGGCAAATTAATGTATGAAACATTGACCTTTTTTTATTATTTTAAAAAAATTCGGAGTTTTATTATAATAAATTTTCAATATGATCCTCATTTTTTAGAAGGCAAAGATTATATCTCCTTCTAATGGCTGCACATAAGTCTATGCTTGACAAATTTTCCTGCAATTTGACTTCAGCGACTTCAATCCGTTCTTTCAGTTGTTCCAAAGATACTATTTCCACTTCGTAAACATAATTCTTCATGAATCCCCACACATAAAAATCTAGAGGAGTTAAATCTGGTGATCTAGGTGGCCGTTCCGTGGGGCCCCTTCTTCCGATCCAACGGTCACTAAAATGATCATTCAGCCAGTTTCTAACCCGTAAGCTGTAGTGTGCTGGTGCTCCATCTTGCTGGTAGATTAAATTATCTGCTATGGCCAAAGGAACGTTGTCCATCAAATCGGGCAAAAGGTCTCGTAGGAACTGCAGGTATGATAATAACGGCATTCAAAAACCGGGGCCCGATCACAGTTTGTCCAACAATACCAAGCCAAACATTACAGCTAAAGCGGTGTTGTGATTTATTTTGTTTTTTGTTGTGTGGATTGGTGCTACTCCAATGATGCAAATTGTGGAAGTTATTAACCCCATCTCTGGTAAACTGTGCTTCATCCGTCCAGAATATCCTTGCAAAATAGTTTCGTTCAGTAATGAAGCAGTAATGATCGACAAAATTCTGCTCTCAAAAACTTGTCGTTTGAAGTGAGTTCCTGAACTGGCCTAAAATGGTACGGGTAAGTTTTCGGTATGAAGCACTCCATACTCTAGATTTGGGCACTCCAAGCATAATAGCTATCCTCCTTGTACTAAGGGAGGGATTACGTCGGACCAAATCCAAAATTCTTTCATCTAAGATTCCTGATCCATCTGTAACTGATCTTTCGCTTCTTCGATGCTCTAGCACTCCGTGCTCTCGCAGACGTCGGTGGATTCTTGAAAACATGCTACGACTGGGACACCTTCGATTGGGATATCTTTCAGCGTAGAGTCTTTTGGCTTCACGATCTCGAGGTCAATGTTTCATACATCAATTTGCCTACAAGTCCAGCCGCGTTAAAACCAAAAAAAAAGGTTCTTCTTAGAAAAAAATGGTTCGGGTTTTTTTTTAATTTCTCAAAAACTACAAGACATTTTTGCAACCGGTTTTCTGTTTTTAACTAAAAACTAATAAGAGAATTGAATTTTTGAAAAAAAATTAGTACTTAATTACATACAATTTTGAAAAAAAATAGTTCGAATTTTTTTTTTTTAATTTTTTTTCCAAAATTTTGAGTTTGAAAACTAATTTCTCAAAAACTGTTCCTTAAAACAGTTTCGTTTAAAAACAAGGTGAAAGAAGAGGTTCCTGGCTTTACAAAAAAGTATATCACGGCATTGTGGATGTAACTGTTGATTTTTAATAATTTTTTTTCCAAATTAAGTCAATATTTTAGAAAATTGCCCCTCCCGGCTAAACGGGGGGGAATAGACCCCCCCCTCCCATACGATTTTTTTCTTGTCTTGACCAGACCTACACGCTATAGCTTTTTGGCACACTGCTCGTGGGACACCCTGTATAATTGGGAAGTCCGTTGTATAAGTGTGGAGCTACAATAGCAGTGTTGCGTCGGAAGTATTCTGTTCTAGCTCTTGGGACTGCGACATTATTTGCTGCTCTAAGAGCAGCCATTTCCCATTAAGTTGTTGTAATCACTTCTCATGTAGAATATTCTTAGAACCTTATAGACGTATAAATGTCTAAGTGGCAGTGCTTTGATTCGTTTAAATAATGGAAAAGATGGCCCCCATCTAGATTTGAATAGCATTAGTCTGATTATCTTTTTTTTGAGCTATGATGAGAGGTTGCAGATTACTCGCGCATGCACTGCCCCAGCAAGAGATTCCGTATTCCAAGCGAGAATTGACCAAAGTATATTGAGGTAAGTAAATTTTGCGGCACTAGTTTGCGTAAGTAAAATATCCTATTTAAAGTAATGTATAGGACTTTTTTGACATTTTGAATGTGCGATTTCCAATTAAGTTTGCAATCTATGGTAACTCCTAAATACTTATATTCCGAAACCGATTCTAACTGCCAGCAGGAATCATTGCAGTTGGAACGATCACAGTTTGTGTCATCTAGACCAACTCCTAATATAGACAATTCTTTCGCAAAAGAGAAGCACATTATTTTAGATTTTCGGCTTAATACCATACTGTGAGATGTGAGCCAACGTACCAAGTTATCTAAATTCATTCGGATTTTTAGACTTTCAAGAGAAGAAGTAGAATACGACAGAACCAGATCGTCCGCAAAAGCGATAATGCGCCCTTTTAGCGGAAAATTAAATATAGAAATTATATATAAAGGGTGTCTCAGTAAGAGTGCACTTTTTCATTTTAAAATAAAAACAAGTATTTTATGACAGAGTTGTGATATTTTTATTGTATTGTAAAGAAGACATGTTCCGATTAAGTATGGAATAAAATATCCGGCAAATGACCCCCACGGCTCCGATGACAGGCCATTACTCTTTTCATGAAATTTTCGATGACTTTTGCACAGAGATGTTGCTGTATCTCACCGATGACGCGTTGGATTTCCGATTTGAGCTCAGGAATTGTTTCGAGTTTATTCGCATAAACCCGAGATTTCACAAAACCCCAAAGAAAAAATCGCACGGCGTTAAATCGCACGATCTTAGTGGCCAGTTGACATCAGAATTTCGTGAGATAATGTGTTCTGGAAATCGTTGCTGCAATAAGTCGATTGTTTCATACGCGGTGTGGCAGGTTGCGCCGTCCTGCTGAAACCACATGTTGTCCAGATTCATGCCGCCCAGTTGAGGCCACAAGAAGTCCGTTATCATATTCCTGTAACGAATGCCGTTCACAGTCACTGCAATTTCGGCCTAATTTCATTACAAGAAAGTGAAAGGTCCATTCACGCCGCCTGACCAAAATCCGCACCAGACAGTTACTCGTTGTGGGTGCATTTGTTTCTCATGGATTGCATGAGGATTTTCTGAGTCCCAAATTCGACAATTTTATGTATTCACGAAGCCATTCATATGGAAATGCGCTTCATCGGAGAAAATGACTTTTTTCGAAAAATTGGCATCGACTTCACTTTGCTCCATTACCCATTGAACGAATTGCCGGCGTTTTCCGTGGTCTGCTGGTTTGAGCTCCTGAGTTAACTGAATCTTGTACGTATGAAGGTGGAGGTCTTTAGTCAAAATTCGCTGCGTAGTGCTTCGTGAAATTTGCAGTTGTTGAGAACGATGTCGAAAATTGATGTTTTCGGGTTTCCGGCGACACTCTCGTTTACAGCAGCAATGTTTTCAAGAGACCGGCAGGTACGTTGACGCAAAGGATTCTTATTATCCATAATTGACCCAGTTTTTTCAAATTTTTTGACCACTCTTCGAATGGTTGACACATTAGGTGCACTTTCTCGGCTGAATATTTGGCGAAGTTTGCGAGCGGTTTCAGCGTAACTTTCCCCATTTTTGTAATGAGTTTTCACAATTATAACGCGTTGTTCTTTCAAAAAGCGCTCCATTTTTAATAATCGGAATAAACGGAGGTGACAGCTGTCAAATTTCAGAGTTGCCACTTGCATGAAAAAAAAAAATATTCCACTTTTAAAAAGTGCACTCTTACTGAGACACCCTTTATAAGGAAAAGCATTGGTGCCACTACTGAGCCTGGGGGAACCCCTGAATCGGGACAAGGAATTGGATCACTGAAGGTAGCATTGACACGGACTACCTGTATTCTATTTTTTAGATATGATGAAACCCAGTTTAAGATGGTACCCCTGAAACCATACTGACGAAGTATACTCAGCAACAATTTGTGATTGACAAGATCAAAGGCTTTCGTCAAATCAAGGAACAGGCAGCTGTTCTGTTGCCTTTATCTATTCTTTGATTTATATTTTCCAAAAAAGATTGAATGGCATCTTCGGTAGATTTTCCTTTCATAAAGCCAAATTGAGATGTGCTAAGTATTTTGTTTTTATAGCAAAATCTTAACATTCTTTTACTAATTATTTTTTCAAAAATTTTGCAAAAGACGGAGAACAAAGAAATTGACCTGTAATTATTAGGGTCACATTTATCACCTTTTTTATGTATGGGAATTATTACTGCTGTTTTCAAGTATTCTGGAAATATACCGCTTACAAAACTAACGTTTATGAGATATGTTAAAGGTTTAACAATCCATTTACTAATTTTTTTTTATGACAATCGTACTTATACCATCAATTCCGCTTGAACTCTTGGATGTCATGTTAGATATTACTTTCAGCACTTCGGCTGTAGTGTAACTATATCAAGAAAGAATGTAGGTAGAATTTCATTTTGAAGAAAAGTTTCTTGGTAGTTATATTCAGGGTAATGAGGGGAATTAGGTCTATGACACGCAGATACATTTTTAAAGAATGCATTAAATTTATTTGCGGTTTCTGTATCACTTTCGGATGTCCTATTTTCTGAAAATACTATGTGCATAAAACCGTTTTCTGTAATCTTTTTGCCTAATAGAGTGTTTATAGTATTCCATTGTTGCCTAGGATTAAATCTATTATCACTAAATATTTTTTTGTAGTAGATAAGCTTCTTTTTGTTTACTTGTTTCATTGTTAATGTCCTTTTGCATTTGTTTATAAATATTTTTTATGTGTGGTAGGTGCAGGTTATTTTTATTCCTGATGTAGTACATATTTTTAGTATATATTTTAATACAAAGATTGTTTGTAATCCACGGTTTAATTTTTTTGCATTTGCGATGTTGTTTTAAGGATTTACAGATGGAAATATGACCTAAAAGGATATTTAAGAAGCTACTAAAAGCGGTTGAAGGGCAGCTACAGCTGTATACCTCAAACCATGTTTCAATAGAGAGGCGCTCATTCAGCATAACGTAATTAATTTTTTGGTGTATTAGTGGTTCTCTGTTTACCTTCGGTTTGTTGGAGTAATTAAATATATCCGCAATGGACATACCAGTGGCAAAATGATCGGTTATCTCCCATTCGAGTACGAATGAGCGAATATTATCACAATTCTGAGTTCGAATAAATATATGGTCAATGCGGGACTTTGTGGTTGAAGTTACTCTTGTTGGTATGTTTATCAATGGTTCAAATCCCAATGATGACAAAAGGAGCAAATAACGATCGCAACTAGAAGAGAAGCCCAGTATATCAATATTTAAATCACCAACAATACAAATATTGCGGCTGTTCATTACGGTAATGAGATCTTCGATATCTTTTAAGAATATATCTTGATGAATAAATTGAAGCCGATAAATGCAAACAATGTCAATGAAAAAATTATTGTTAAGTTTGAGTTTTACCACACTACTATCCGCACTATCCAAATCATGTGTTTTAACATCCACAACCACTATATTGTCTTTAGTAAAAATAGTAAAAATAGTAAAAAATATTAAAAATTGAAGGCATTTATAGGGTTCTTATTTTACACTGCTATTTTCAAAGAGAATCACAAACAATATACCTCGTGGTACTGTACGGATGGCACTGGACGAGAAATTTACCGCTGTATCATGAACAAGAACAGATTTGAAGTGTTGATGAAAACCCTACGTTTTGATGACTCGGCGACTAGATCAGTACGTCGAGAAAATGATGCGTCCGCACCTATTTCCGAGCTTTTCAACTCCTTTATTGACCAATTTCAAGCTATTTTTGCAGTCGGCACCTGTGCATGTATTGATGAAATGTTGCTCGCATTTCGAGGACGATGCAAGTTCAAAATGTTCATGCCAAAGAAACCGGCAAAATATGGCATCAAAATTCAATGTCCTACAGATACGAGATCGGGATACCTTCTTAATGCCTACCAAGGCAAAGATTCGGATGGATTGAACCTACCTCCTGAATATCAGCGATTGAAGAAACCAACTCAAGCTGTAATGCGTCTGATACCCCCAATCGAAAAATCCAATAGAAACGTTACTATTGACAATTGGTACACTTCTGTTGAACTATTTGATTTATTAAAAAAGAAACCACTGACCGGGGTAGGAACATTGAGAAAAAATCAAAAAGAAATTCCCCCTGAATTCTTACCAGCTCGTGACAGAAAAGTTGAATCGACGGTTTTTCGTTTTACTCAAGATACCACTATGTCATCCTATGTGCCAAAGCAGAATAAGGCAGTGATCACCCTGTCGAGTATAATACCGACAAAATGCCAAATGTTGATAAAATCACTAGGAAACCTGAGATAATCCTTTTTTATAATCAAACCAAAATTACTCCACGGGTCGTCGCACCCGCAGATGGCCCTTGGCTGTATTTTACCGAATGCTTGACATTTCTGCCTCGGATTGCTATGTCGTGAGGTTGTCCACCCAGTCTCAGGGCAAAAAGATTGAAAGTAGATTTTCATTCATGAAGCATCTAGCTGAACAGCTGACTAGACCGCAAATGGAACGCCGTGCAAATAATTTGAAATTACAACGTGATATTAGAATGGCTATTCGACGCATCCTCCACAATAACAAGGAAACCACTCCATCAGCAGTTCCATCTAGCAGTAGCGCTGAAGAAAGGTTAGTAGTGCGTAAGAACTCTTCTACTTGCGACTCTAGAAAAAAACTTAAAACACAATATATGTGTTTCGAATGCAAAGCTCCTATATGCCTGGAATGCTCACACAAACTGTGTTTTCACTGCCGTGAAAAACTGTATGCTTAGGGTATGCAATTTTGTTTTAGTTTCATTCTTATTGAGAATTTTTATTTCTATTTATGTTTTTCGATTACTGAATATTTAAAAAAAAGAACAAAGAAGTACCTAATTTATGTGATTATTATATTGAATCTAATTTTCCAAATGTCTTAGTTTATAAGTGTAAAATTATAAGCGTTGACTTCTTAACTGAGATTTAGAACAAAAATGTGAATTTTTCTGTACCTTTCCTATTCTAATACAATAAATAATTTAATATGTTCCTAAAGTGATTTTATTTAAAAACTAAAATTTAAATAATAAAATTTAAAAAAACTCGAATAATTTTCTCCCGTGGTCTCACAGGCGTATGTTAGGTAGTAGTGTCACAATAACAGGTGCTAGGTGCTTAAGGGTTAAACATAAAAACAGACCAGTGTCAATATCAAATGTCGGCATCCTACATCGGCAGATGTAATATAAGAAGTCTTGTAAACCTCTAAAAAAAGCCATCCCTAGGACAATGCAATTGCATATGAAATTGCACAGCACATACTATGTGACCGTAGTGACATTTATTTCTCTGCGAATTCTTATCTCCTGTGAGCCACTTCTCTTACCAGGGTTTATAAGCTAAGTTGAGGTTATATTCTTCTAGTAATTCTAGGTCGCAGTTTGCTCTTCCGAGCAGCGAGTTGGAATTAACCTCATTGTACTAAAAATGCAAAGCCTTAAATTCTCGTATCTACGCATAACTTCCAATAGAATACCGTCTGTGTCCTTCGCTCTTCACCTACACTCTAACCGCATCATACCACAACTTGACTCTGACGATGCACATAGACCAAGCCATAGTAAACATCTTATACTGGTATGCATACGACAATCGTTTCAAAAACGTTACTCGCTTCCCTGCGACTCTCTTCCAAACTACAGGAAAACTTTCATTAAATTTCAAAGGTAGCTTTCTAGATCCTTACATTATAATGAATATAACACACTCGCGTATTCTTGATTTTAGATTCCGAGATTTAATTGTAAATTATTTTAATTAAATCCAACGTGGATATTGAGTATAACAACTTCTGGTTGTTGCAGCAAACATTAATCTTACTCTGGGTTTGAATTAATACAAAAGGACACCGCCGTCAAATAGAGGGTGGTTGTTACTTTATGTAGGCAGCTGTTGTCTTGCCTAATGATTTTCAATTTCACCGAAAATGACAGATGTTTTCTGTTTGGTCGGCGCTCCTTAAAGGATTTCCCAGTCATCCATTGATCGGGAAAGGATATTTATCATAATTCCTCTCAAATCCGTATCGTGTGGTATGGGTGGTGTGTAAGCTCAAGAGCCGTCGCCCACTCGGCTGGCTAACTCCCTCGTTCCGCCACTACGTATGGGTTAATGGGACATCATTAAAGAACCGATTGCTTAATGTAAATCCATAATCTCTCCTATTACCGCGCTCCGCCACAAGCAGAATAATTCTTCGAAATACCAACAGAGTTCGCAAATCCTCTCTCTTTTTTCTTCATTTTCTTTTTGCGAATGCTGGTGTGCTTTTTCAATAATTCCCCACTATGAGGAGGGAATTCGGCAAGAAAATCAGTGTGGAGGGAAGGGGAAGTGTGAGGATTTCTTCCATGATTACTGGTATATAAATCCTTTTTAAACATGTTCCACCCATAAATTTATTGCTCCAGCCAAGCGAAGCATCCTTTTTCAATTAGGATCACCACACAGGCGTATATGCACTGTCTGTGATATTTTAAGCGCCGGTTTAATGTTCTTAAAGCAAATGAAGAAATCAGTTCTTACTACGAAGGATAAAGGGTTGTAAGTGTCAAGGCATGCTTGAGTGACCCATAAAAGGAATTCGGTGAAAAGAACAAAGCATATAAAGACTAACTGAATTTACTCCTCGTATGAATCGCGAGATGCTTCGTGCCCAGATATAAATGGCTAAGTTAGTCAACCAAGGTGAATATCCTCAGGATGGGGAATGTGGAGCAATCACATTTATTTGCATATTGCAGTTGTAATGATTATGACTGTCATCATCTGAAGAGACGCCACTTTAAATCTGGAACATCCTTCAGAATTAGGTGCTTACAAAAAGAAACGTCTACAAGGTGGAAAAAGACCCAAACGGGAAAAAAGGAACAAACAAGCAGAGAAATATTTGAAACTAGAAAGGAAAGAGTAGATAATAAAGTTGGATGGATGTCCCATTCTTGTCTTCCGAAAGGTATAACTTTTGTTATGGATGTAGTTGGGGGAATTTGTTGAAATTAGAAATGTGAAAAGACTGCAGGTTGGGCATAATGGTCGTGACAGCACGGCGACGTAGAAGCTCGAAGTTATTTTTTTTCGTGGTTGGAATTGTTTGCCACCGAGCATGGAGAACGTCTTTAAGGGACATTTAAAAAGTTTCGAAAAGAATTTATTGCTTCAATCTGAGCGTTTTATAGTGAAAATATAAAATCATTTTGCAACTTTTATCTCCAATTTTATTTTCTGTTGTTACATTTAATTCTTTCGTTATATTTATTTACACGATTATTCATTTATCAAGGTTTAGGCTCAGTTGATCATCTGGTAGCGCAAAGTCAGGCTACATATGTAAAAATAGGAAATTTTATGCATGATTTTTTTATAATCGACGACCGTAAAGAGTGTAAAATAGAGTGTAGGTATAAATAATTTTATCGCCCGCTTGAGAGGTCTTAGGAGCACCAGGCCAATGTGAGCCTTGTACTCAAGATTGGGGTTGACTAAATTTAACCCGAAACAGAAATGGTGTAATATTTCTTATTAACACAGTGTTAATAAATGGCTCAGGTTCATCGACGCAAGTGCCATTGAATAGCGGTATTTAATCACTTAAATAATTAAATGGAAATTAGATTAAGAACTCCAAAGCACCTGCTCCGGATACTGAGTATTTGGCTTAAAGTTGGAGATTTACTATACGACACCCCAAAGGGATAGCGCAGAAAAGTCATCACGGACCACACCGTAGTTTTTAATAAATCAATATCCAAAACGCTGTCATATACCTGGATATGACCCTAGACTGTAAACTAACCTACCGGAGCCATATCAGAGGGGCATCAAGGCAAGCGGCAAATGTTGCGACGTCCCTCAGTAGGGTTATGGTAAACATCGGAGACCCTGTGCTGAGTAAACGGAGACAACATACATACGAGGGTGGTCCGATAAGTACATAGCCTAAAAAAGTAAAACAAACATTTTGGAGAAATGGCGATTGATTTTTCAATATACATAGTCTCCTTTTAGCGCGATACACTTAACCCAGCGATGCTCCAACTTCTTTAACCCATCTGGAAAATACGTTTTCTCGAGGTCTGCAAAGTAGGCCTCCGTGGCGGGAATGACCGAAATTTCTGCCCGGCGAGTGACTTTTTCAAGTTCGGAAACAAAAAGAAGTCGCACGGGGCCAAATCTGGAGAATACGGTGGATGGGGCAGCAGTTCGTAGCCCAATTCGACCAATTTGGCCGTTTTTTCTTCAATTCGGCGTCGAATCGGCCCAATAATTTGGCATAGTCCAGCCCTGTGACCGTTTTGCCCTTCTCCAGGTAGTCGATGTGGATCACATCTTGTGAATCCCAGAAAACGGTCGCCAACACCTTTCCGGCCGATGGAACAGTCTTCGCCTTCTTCGAAACACGTTCGCCGGGTGAAGTCCACTGTTTCGACTCTACCTTGGTCTCTGGTGTGTACCAGTGGATCCATGTTTCGTCGACTGTCACGAAACGACGCAGAAACTCCTTCGGATTGCGCTTAAACAGCGTCAAACAATGCTCTGAAGTGGTCTCACGGTTGCGCTTGTTGTCCAGAGTGAGCAAACGCGGCACCCATCGCGCCGACAGATTTCTCATGCCCAAAATTTCATGCAGGATGTGACCCACGCGATCTTTTGAAATCCCTACTGTCTCAGCTATCTCGCGCACCTTCAATCGGCTGTCTGCCAAGACGAGATCGTGGATTTTTGTCACGTTATCTTCCGTGGTAGCCGTTTTCGGGCCACCTGGACGTGGCTCACCAAAAACCGACGTGCGACCACGTTGGAACTCGTTAAACCAATTTTTGATGGTCGCCATCGAAGGAGAAGAGTCACCGTACATCCAAACGCTCTTTTTGATTTTGCTGCGCGATTTCCCTTCCAAAAACAAGAATCGACTGATATTGCTCTTTTTCCATTTTTCTAAAATCCGCGGACACTCCCGCTTCCACAGGCGGTCAAAACAAAACTACGAGTCCGATCCGACTGAAATTTCGACAGAAGTCGTCTACTAGAATATACTACACGATAGTACATTCATCGCTCTTGCGATACTGGCGCCATCTGGCGATGAGGGTATGTACTTATCGGACCACCCTCGTATATATGGTATGTATGTCTCTCACAGTATTCCATTGCATGGTTGTTAGATATGGGCCGAGGCACTCAACTTAGAGAAGATTCGGTCGTACCACACTGAAGTTATCTTGGCAGCAGTGTTATCCCTATCGATCTGCTAGCTAAAGAAAGAAAGTTCGTCTACAACAAGAGAGAAATAGGAGTCGAAGCGGCTGTGGCGTCGGCTTAGAGCGTGTGAAGAAAATTTCTACACCTTGCCTGAAAAAGAAACAAATAAAATTCTTCACAAATTAAACACAAAATAACGAAATAAGCAAACAAACAAAATAAACACAAAAAGGGAAACATAAGGCATTTCTTTGACAAATTGACTGAGACCATTAAGTCAAAGACACCAAAGACGAACGGCTACGGCTGCTGTCACAGTTGACAGATCCTGAAATCAGGGGAAATGTCAGTGACGACTGGAATGGCGCCGTTCACATCGCCGTTCGGCATAGCCCTATAAAAGACCAAGGCATTTTTCAGAAGGGCAAGTAGCAAACAACGACGAGTGAGGTAGTAGCAAACAACAAACAGCAAGCAAGCAAAGACCTGAGAACAGTTTAAGAAGACAAAGTCAAGTGAAGTCCGAGCGGAGCTAGAACAACAACAACTACGACGTAAACAAGGCGTAATGTTGATGCTAAGGTGGTATCACATTGCGCAAAAATAAATAAAACATGACATTCTCTTTGAGATCGTCGAAGAGTGTGGTCGGCACTAGTAAAGGCTGTCACTCTGTGAGTAAAACGGTGAGTGGGGACCAATAGGCCGAAATTAATTCTCCGACTCGGGTTTTAACCCACACGAGTTTGAACAACTCCTAGTGGTGTCTACTCCCGAGCCAAATACCGTGGGGTAAATTCCCCTATTTGGATTTTAACCCAGAAGTGCCTGACCAAACGTTATAGCCGCGCTTGAGGGCATAAGCCAACAGCAACGAGGTGAAAAAGGCGCCATTACGACCGAGTTACACAAACGGGTCTCAACCCCGAGGGACAGAGTAGTGTGCCAACTACACTAGCGCGTCTGTCGGTGTCACAAATAAATTTATGTAACAAATCCTGGTCTGGCGAGTATACCCCGGCCCAGAAAGCTCGTTACAAGCAGACAAAGAAGAGTGGCAAAGCAAGTAAAAAGTGGAAACCAGGTAAAGGGGAACTACGATACTAATAAAAGACGTTGCAGCAAAGACGACATAGGAATTCCAAAAAAACACCGCAACAACTATGACTCCATAAACTGATCGAAAATGTATCAAAAAGTTAGAGAAACTGATTCAAGTACGCCCAAAGGGAAACAAAGGCCAATTTAAAGAAAGAAAGGTATCTTATCTGAAGCATTTGAGATACGTGAAAGATTAAAATAAGGACTTTCAAGATTTCTTTTTCGTTTGGTGCTGGAATTTGGAATAAGACCCTTTCAGGAAAATGGGGGGAATCACATCACTTTGATCATAAAGTCTGGGGGGCGGTCTGGGCCTGCTAAAAGATAGGTAGGAAGCAGTTAGGAGAACTTTTCTCATGCTGTAAGAAAAGTAAAATCTTTGCCCGTGTGTAGCACCTCGAGTTCTTGACAGATTTCTGTGATTTTTTAACTGGATTAAAATATATAAAATTTCGCTCGTCATGACGAAGCCCAAATTTTTAATTTTGGCCCACAAATTTTTTTTTTTAATTGACATAAAAATTCTCAATGTAAAGTCTATGGGGGAAAATCACGCGCTTTTAGCATTTGTTTGAAAGACGGAATAAATTCTTTTTAAACTTAATATTTACATTTAATTAACTTTCGCACAAAACTATTAAGCAGCTAATTATAATAAATAATTGCCAACCATGGCCTTAATTGTTGCTGGGCAGTGGTTTAATTGTTGCCAACCTTGGCCTTAATTTTTGCTGAGCCGTGGCTTAATTGTGGCCTTGCATTTGCGCGCGACCATTTTGGCGCTAAAACAATTGTTCTGTTTTGTTTCCAATTAATTGCTCAGCATTAAATAATGGATTTAAACGAATATCAATTTAGCTTTGCAGGAACAGGCAAATGGTCTGGAACTAGACAATGCCAAAATTAATAAATAAGTTTCATACAAGCTTAAAAAGTAAGTTTTGTCGGCCAGAAATGCATGCATTTATTCTAATAAATTTAACTCTAGAAATAAAAATTGCTGAACAACTTAAAGGTCTTCCGATTATTAAAGTTGTTAAGGTCGCAGTATTCCAAGGTGCGTGTACACCCAAAAAATAAAGTAGCAGCGCAGTTACAAGCCCAAAGATGCAAGGCGGCACATCCAAACCTTTTCCCAACACTATCATGGAATCGATTTGTTTGTGCCAGTAACTTCGTTAGTTCGGACCAACATGTTCGGATCTCCTCTTTATTTTGGCTACCATCAAATAGTTTTGATCTTCCGTAAAGTTGGAAAACATTATCAAGTTCGAATGTTTGATCCGAGTCCCGCAACAGTGGTCACCTCAGATCCAAAAAAGTTCCTAAAATGAATCGCCGGTATGAAGACAGTTGACATTTGGTGGGGCAACAATCAGGTTGATGAATGTCTCCAATTATCATACGAATTTATCATCAACAGCATGCAAATGCAAAATAGTATATTTGATGTACCTGGTAATTTCACAGCCAATGTTTGAAGAAAAAGTTAATTAAAAATTGTATTTACTAGCTCAAATATGCCGCTGCGTAGCGACACGACACGCGACTGCGGCGACCTAGTATTCCCCAATGTGATCGTTTGTGTTCAAAGGGAACACGCCAACTATTTGTAAGCAGTTCCGAGCCAGTTAATAGACCTAGGCCTTCTCCTCTTCGAGATCCTTAGTTCACCAATCTGGTTCAGATGATAAATCAGAATAAGCCGTGTCTCATCATCTTTTACGATGTTCCACACTGATTGCTTGGTATCACTCAAAAGAGTAATAAAATTATGCAAGTCAATGTCATATCCATTCGTGACCCAGGCATTCCCCTCTCGAATCGCCATGATATGGAATTTGTAAACAAAAAGAGACTTTGAAAAGTCTGTAAATTAGGATCTGTAGGATTTAGTTACACACGTGTCAAATCCACTAATTTTCGTCACATTTCACTCAAGCATTGTATAATTATACGATTATTATACAATATAATACCAGTATTCACGGTATTCATACAATATAATCATCTATATCGCTATAAAGTTTTTTTTTTATATAATCGAATTTTAAATGTAATCTTCTAAATATAGTATATAAATGTATATACATTAGGGTGGTCCTTATTACTAAGAAAAAAATTTTTTTCTTTAATTTCGCGGGGCACCACGTAGTTTGGTTATATACCATAAGAAAGTATTTCAGTATTTTTTTTGAATTTATTAAATGACATTTAGAGGTCGCTACCAAGGTTTGAATTTTTAATAAAAACTCAAAATCTGTATTTGTTAGATTCTTTTATTTTTATAGCCAGGACATAAAAAATATTACAAAATTGTTGTTGTTTTTATGAATTAAGAATATTTGAATCATTTATTTTTAAGATACAAGGGTTGATTTCTTAATATTAGGATACTTTTTCCTATACTCTTTTACCAATAGAAGCAAATATTGCTTTTGTTCTTCATTGGTTGTAATTAATTTATTATATTCTTCCATTAAGGCAACACCGCGCTCAGCTATGTCATTCACTACTCGCAAAGAATGAACGATATTTTTGGCAGCTACATAATCAGTGTCTTCGTTCCAAGTTTCCACGTCTTTTTTCAAAAAATTTGATGAGATACCTAGTATCTGGAAGAATCTTAAGGAATTACTACTCACGAAGTTTTCTATATTTTTTTCGTGAATATGTGTGATATCAAGGTTTATTATTTTTAAGCAATCTTCTGTGCCTTCAATTTTCAGTGCTTCTACCATTTTTTTCTTCTCTTGAACTGAAAGTTCGTCATCGAAAAAGGCAAGCGAAACTAGCTCTTCCGACAAATACCACAAATGATTTAGGATCTTTTTCAGCGCAACAGTAGCTATATTTTTATTAAAACTTTCAAAGGCTTTAAGGTCTTTCAATAATTGCAAGTCGTTTCTTGGTGCTGACCATGCGGTAGAGGCTTGAAACCAATATTTAACATAAATCATCACCGTGAAAATGCATATTTCTCTCACAGCCTTTTCGTCCTTCTTCGTTAGCTTAAACTGATGCTTAAATAAATAGATTTTCAAACAGTACAAGCTTCTTGCCATCCATCTAGCTCGATGTAGACCACCAGGTCTTCTAAATAAAACGCCTTTTTCAGGAACACCTCCTAAGAAAATGATAGTGAGATTCAACAGTTCTTTGTAGTCATCTCGAGGTTGATGTACTTGTAGTTGCTTTTTGGCAAAAGAAATCCTGTCTGCGGCCACTTCTGCGAGAATATTTGCCTCAGCATCATCTGTTATGGTTTTGAAGTCGCTTTGGTCAATAGTGTTCCACTTGTTCTTAAATCTTTTAAATAATTGTATATCAGGACCACTAGATGGGGCAAGCAATTTATCCACGACAGCTGACAACATAATTTCCATTATTGGTGACGACAAGCAAGCCAAAGCATATTTTTGTTCATTTTCCGCTCCAAAAGAACGCATACTCCACTTCTTAAGCCGGTATTTACAGCAGTAGTGTCAAAACACAAACATTTTACCTTATCGCTCAAATTCCATGAATTTATAGCTTCGTAGACAGCTGACGCACATGCTTCGCTCGTCCCACGTTCCAATTTTGGAACTGCGAGTAGTTGATCAACTCCATGTCCTGATACCAAAATTGGCAGCCGATCTACAGTTTCGTGTCCAGTAATATCTTCTATAAGTTTACCGTCCCAATGGATTGTTAATGACGAATTAGGTTTAAACTCGCTTTTGAGAGACTCTGCAATAGCTTTGCGATTTTTCACACGCTGCCGACGAATAGAAGATCTATTGACATTAAATTCTGATGGATCACAACCTGCACTTTTCAAAGTAGATGTCACGACCATAGTTGCTTTTCTGTCACTCAATTTAGAGACATCAAGACTGGTGGCTAATTGGCTGTTAATAATGTCTTTTCGAGCTCGTTTCTGAGGTGGTTGCATTTCGGACAATTCTGATATGCATTCGGAGCTAGATGAAGTTGTTTCTTTACTGGACGACGAAAGAAATGATAATGAAGAAAAAGAGCACTTTTCTGTAAAAGCCGAGATTTCTTTGTTTTCACGCTCACGCAATTTTTCAAGGCGTTCTTCTTTCTCTTTCATTTTCTTACATTTGTTTAAACTTTTTCTGTCCACTGAACCAATTAAAAGTTGGCGCCGATTTTGTCGCACTGCTAATAAAAACTGCTTGTCTTCTTCTAAAGTCATAATATTAAAAGCATCACGATGAGCAATATCAAATAAATCTTCTAATTTTTGTTGCCAGTTTTGTTCTTTTTTCTTTAATGTTTCTGAACGTTTTTTCTTGTTTTCTTTATTTTTTTTTTAGATTCTGCCATTCTTTGAATAGTTTTTCAATTTTACTGATGACATGTTTTTTTAATTGAATTGGTATACTAGTT
The DNA here is from genome assembly GCA_958301585.1 of Merodon equestris. Classification (NCBI taxonomy): domain Eukaryota; kingdom Metazoa; phylum Arthropoda; class Insecta; order Diptera; family Syrphidae; genus Merodon; species Merodon equestris. The sequence goes on from OY284416.1 coordinate 50,947,979, forward strand.
TTTTCCCACAAATTTATAACTCCAAGCCGTCAAAGTCGCAGATTCACGTATGGTTTTCTTTTCTTGATTTTTGTAGTAAAAAAAAAAACGCAAAACTTCACCGATGGATGGCAACGTTGATTGGTTTAATTCGGATAATAATTGACCGATAAGCCAAACTTTACTTTGATTTCTAGTACTTTTACTGAGTCCGCTACTTGTGGACGCCATTGCAAGTTGAAACGCCTACGCATGCGCACAAATCAATTTTTACTTATTATGATGTTAGTGCGCGTCTTAAATTGTACACTGGTCAATGTGTATAGATATGAATAATTTTTATTATTATTTTTATTATTTGTGTTTTATGATGTTTTTAATACCCACATCCTTTCCCTCATTCTATTCCCTTTAATCTAGTAATAAAATATGGTGCAGTCCAAATGACACAATTCATCGTACGGAGGCTGATCTTCCGGTTTTGTTTTGTTTACGATTATAATTTTAGCAAAAAGGATACGAATACGATAACAAAAACCCCAAAAACGAATTGCACAACCATTAAACAAATAGTCAGAGATACATGGAACATAGACGTCAGCACGCGTACAATACAAAGAATCCTCAACCACGTACGGACGAATTCTATGTGACGAGCCCTTAAATTTTGACGCGTCCGTATAGATGAGAGGTCGACGGGAGGAAGGGATAAGAAGCTATTGTCTATGCCAGTTTCACTTACACGTAAAATGTGATATAAACATCTAAATGAAACAATAATAAAACCATCATTTAAGCTGTTCTTCAATGCTTTTTGTAAAAATTTTGACACAAAAAAAAAAAACAAAAACTTATTTCATATTTAGAGCTATATAAACAAATGAGAAAGTGCCCAGGGGATAATTCAAAAGTCGAAAAATAAGGACCACCCTAATATACATATATGTTTTTTTATTTTTAAATGTCGCTCTCACTCGTTTTTTGTTTTTTTGTTTATTAACACGTTTCATACATAAATTCTTTTATATTTTACTTTCATATTAAAAGATGAGCTTTATGAACTCTTTTTCCAGTTGTCTTTATTAAAGTGGCTCGCTTTGGACACGACTCCCCTCCGATATAAGAGTATACAGTCATATAAACAATATCATTCTCATAGTATCCTTTCGCCGTATTCCTCTTTAGTTGTAAGTGCCTAGTATTCTGCGCTTCTATATTTCGCTTGTTTAAACTCTTAAGACCTTTATTGATCCTAAATTTAAATGCCATTCACAACGTTTGGATTAAAGCAATTCCTTGAGAGCTCCTAAAGTTTTTCCGCATTTAATATTAAACAGGAGATATAATGGAGGTGATAACCAGGATGAGGTTCTTCGTGGATGTTTCTTCATCATCTTAGAGCAAGCCCTCCTCGGTAGAACCCGTGCATGAGCTTGACCTCGAACGTCTTGCCCTCACTTACTGCATCGGTTACCGAGCATGTGTTCGCAGTCATTGTGCAAGGAGTGTAAAACAACTTGTAAAACAACTTGTAAAAACAACTCTTGACTTCCAGCGCTTAAGCTCCGAGTTGTAATATCTATTACTGAGAGTGAAGGTCAAGGACTTGTGATCAGTGTAAAAAAGATAGTTCCTTGGGTTATCGAGAGCCCATAAATGGCACGGAGTTCCTTCTCGTTATGATGCTAAAACAAGTTAGTTTTCTTCCCTATCTGTTTTCGCCTTTAACTGTACTTTAACTTTAACTGAACGAAAAAGGTTACTTCTATATCAAAATCAAGGGGGAAAAAATTTACCGGTTATTTTGTTTTTAATTTTAATCTTACCAGCCGAAATATTCATGAAAAATAGGACTTGGGACTTGGTGCTAACAAATTTTTGGTTCTTTTCTATTTGGACCACTCCAACAGAATCGCTCCAACAGGAGTGCAAATGATGTAATAATCCTTCCTAAGTGCAATGGAGGACATTTTGGGGGTGGGAAAAGACAAGAAAAAATTTTTCAAAAAATTCTGGAAAAAAAATTCTAAAAAAAATATTTTGGATTTTTTATTTTGATGTACGGCTCTAGTATTCTAGTATTCACTCATATCAGTAGGGGCAATTTTCAGATATCGCTGATTTTGATATTAAGGCTTAATTTGGAATTTTCGTTAACGATATTAATAAATTTCTAGTGAAATTTAAGTTGGAAATTTTTTTTTGGAAATATTTCTAAAAAAAATTTATGTTTGAAACCTATCTTATTCTAACTTAACCCATATACAGGGTGTCCCACGAGCAGTGTGCCAAAAAGCTACAGCGTGTAAGTCTAGTCAAGACAAGAAAAAAATCGTATGGGAGGGGGGGGGTCTATTTCCCCCCGTTTAGCCGGGAGGGGCAATTTTCTAAAAAATTGACTTATTTTGGAAAAATAATTATTAAAAATCAACAGTTACATCCACAATGCCACGATATACCTTTTTGTAAAGTCAGAAACCTCTTCTTTCATATTGATTTTAAATGAAGCTGTTTTAAGGAGTAGTTTTTGAGAAATTAATTTTCAAACTCAAAATTTTGAAAAAAAATTGAAAAAAAAAAATTTCGAACTATTTTTTTTCAAAATTGTATGTAATTAAGTAGTAATTTTTTTTTCAAAAATTCAATGCTCTCATTAGTTTTTAGTTAAAAAAAGAAAACCGGATGGAAAAATGTCTTGTAGTTTTTGAGAAATTAAAAAAAAAACCCGAACCATTTTTTTCTAAGAAAAACCTTTTTTTTTGGTTTTAACGCGGCTGGACTTGTAGGCAAATTAATGTATGAAAGATTGACCTCTTTTTTTATTATTTTTAAAAAATTCGGAGTTTTATGAGGATACAATAAAGTGATACACTATTGGAATAACCCTGGATTAATTCTTTTTTTTCATTGATAACGCCTGAAAACTGACCTGCGAATTTCGGCTGGGTCCGCCCGCCGCAGATGGGTTCTACCCGAATTTTGAATTTGGTCCGACGCAATCCCTCCCTTAGTACAAGGAGGATGGCTATTATGCTTGGAGTGCCCAAATCTAGAGTATGGAGAGTGCTTCATACCGAAAACTTACACCCGTACCATTTTAGGCCAGTTCAGGGACTCACCTCAAACGACAAGTTTTTGAGAGCAGAGTTTTGTCGATCATTACTGCTTCGAGATGAAACTGAACGAAACTATTTTGCAAGGATATTCTGGACGGATGAAGCACAGTTTACCAGAGATGGGGTTACTAACTTCCACAATTTGCATCATTGGAGTAGCACCAATCCACACAACAAAAAACAAAATAAATCACAACACCGCTTTAGCTGTAATGTTTGGCTTGGTATTGTTGGATAAACTGTAATCGGGGCCCGGTTTTTGAATGCCGTTATTAAGGGAGAATCATACCTGCAGTTCCTACGAGACCTTTTGCCCGATTTGATGGACAACGTTCCTTTGGGCATAGCAGATAATTTAATCTACCAGCAAGATGGAGCACCAGCACACTACAGCTTACGGGTTAGACACTGGCTGGATGATCATTTTAGTGACCGTTGAATCGGAAGAAGGGGCCCCACGAAATGGCCACCTAGATCACCAGATTTAACTCCTCTAGATTTTTAAGTGTGGGGATTCATGAAAAATTATGTTTACGAAGTGGAAATAGTATCTTTGGAACAACGGATTGAAGTCGCTGGAGTCAAATTGCAGGAAAATTTGTCAAACATAGACTAATGTGCAGCCATTAGAAGAAGATATAATCTTTGCCTTCTAAAAAATGGGGATCATATTGAAAATTTATTTTAATAAAACTCCGATTTTTTTTAAAAATAATAAAAAAGAGGTCAATTTTTCATACATTAATTTGCCTACAAATCCAGCCGCGTTAAAACCAAAAAAAAAAGGTTTTTCTTAGAAAAAAATGGTTCGGGTTTTTTTTTTAATTTCTCAAAAACTACAAGACATTTTTGCATCCGGTTTTCTGTTTTTAACTAAAAACTAATAAGAGAATTGAATGTTTGAAAAAAGATTACCACTTAATTACATAAAATTTTGAAAAAAAATAGTTCGAACATTTTTTTTTTTCATTTTTTTTCCAAAATTTTGAGTTTGAAAATTAATTTCTCAAAAACTATTCCCTAAAACAGCTTCATTTAAAAACAGGACGAAAGAAGAGGTTTCTGGCTTTTCAAAAAAGTATAACACGGCATTGTGGCTTTAACTGTTGATTTTTAATAATTTTTTTTCCAAATTAAGTCAATTTTTTAGAAAATTGCCCCTCCCGGCTAAACGGGGGGGAATAGACCCCCCCCTCCCATACGATTTTTTTCTTGTCTTGACCAGACCTACACGCTCTAGCTTTTTGGCACACTGCTCGTGGGACACCCTGTATATACAACCTTAATCATTTTTTTGGCGTCCCTGTACATGTCGAACAATATCGCGTATAAAACAGTTAATTTCAACCATTCAAACAAATCACAAAGTCACGTGTCCTCATTTGAGTAAGTGAAGTCATTGAAACAGCTGGAAAAAGAAATAGCTCTTTTACTTTCTTGCGTTAAGAAAATAATTCTCACCATTTGTTTATTGTAAGCTTAATTTAATTCTATGTATTAAAACATATCTAAGTAGTTTCGTATTTTTTGAGTATTCTACACAAAATACTCATATAACATCCCTGGCTGCTACTAAAGCGCGACGATCCGGCTTGGGGCTAAAATGGGTACATCCACTTGGCGCGGTCGGCCATCTTGTCAACACGACACTTCACAAAGTGGCATAAAAGGGGCAACAACACGAGAGACCAGTAATCCAACCTCATCCAAACGAAGGTAATAAATAATATTACGAAAGTAAGAAACAGGAGGAAGAGCGGCACATCACCACTGTTCCACGGGCACTTTTGGCATTATCATCTACACTATCCGCAACACCTAAACGAAACGAGGAAGGCGCATCAGCACCATCATCAGTATCATCGGCATCATCGGCAGTAACATCTCCAGAGGTCGCTATCTGTCACGGTATTAATCAATTATTATTTGTAATAAGAGTGAAAAAAGATTGAATAAACAGCAGTTGTTTTGGACGCGTGACTCCGTCAAGTAATTGCCTTCCTGAATTCCGGCTCATTTTTCTACAGTCCACTCAGGTCAACACCAGGGTCACATCAATAATTAACAGTATTAGTTTAATAATGGGAAGAGGAATTCACTGCTCGACTGAAAAAAGGAAGGTAATCTTCGACATGTTTGAAAGTGGAAGGTCTATTTTGCAAATTGCAAGCGATCTGAAGTGTTAAAAAAAAAAAGGTCTATAATGCCTTAAAACATGTGCCAGAAAAACAATGGACAGAGCAATGGTAGTGGCAAGTCGAAAAGACCTTTTTAAGATGTCAACTGACATAAGAAGCCAAATCCAAGATGAATATGATATTAATATCACGTCAAGACTTGTCCGCTACCGGCTAATAGAGGCAAGGCTGAATGGATGTATTGCAAGGAGGAAGCTACTTGTTTCAGCTAGGAATCTTAAGAAAAACCATTGTTGGTCCTATAGCTAGAATATCTGACAGGATGGATCAACATCAAATAAAAAAATAATAATACAAATTGCGAAAATCTGTCCTTAGCCTGGAGGTTTGTCCATGATAATCACCCGAAGCATACAGCCAAAACTGTACAAGTTTCGGGATAACAGAGTTCAAGTTTTAAGTTGGCCGCCACAGAGTCCAGACTTAAATGCAATCAAAAATATGTGGAATGATGTGGACAAGGCTTTAAAAACAGAAAGAATTGGAAATTTAGATGATTTATGGACATCCATCTAAGAAGATTGGTATTCCATTCCGCAAACACGTTACTAAAGGCTTGTTAAAGGTTTGCGAAGGACATTGGCTACTGTCCTAAATAATAAAGGATACGCCACTAAATACTAAATATGAAAAGATAAAAAAAAATTTAAAAATTTTCTATTTCATGTTATTTCTTTGCAGTGCTATTTCCATTTCGACCCATTTTTCAAGTCTTCTGAAGTTTTTGTTTTTATTAACTTTTAATTAATTAGGTTAAAAATTGTTATTGAAATCTGTACTTAAGGTAATAAGGAAAACATCGAATGAGTATTTATGAACGTAATCGTGTTTTTTATTATTGTACATAACATTATATTTTTACAAGATTTGTAGGTAAAGTGCTATTTCTCTTTCCGCAACTATATATGTATATATGTAGGTACATATACAGGGTGTCCCACGAGCAGTGTGCCAAAAAGCTGGAGCGTGTAGGTCTGGTCAAGACAAGAAAAAAATCGTACGGGAGGGGGAGTCTACCCCCCCCCCCCCCCCCCGTTTTGCCGGGAGGGCCAATTTTCTAAAAAAAATTTACTTATTTTGTTAAAATTGATATTTTGTTTTTCAATAAAGAAAAATTGCGGTTTTATTGTCTTAAGGTCCTAACGGGTAGAACCCATCGGCGGCGGGCGGCCAGACGAAATTTGCAGGTCAGTTTTCAGGCGTTATCAATAAAAAAAAAAGGATTAATCCAGGATTATTCCAATACTGTGTCACTTTATTGTATCCTCATAAAACTCCGATTTTTTTTAAAAATAATAAAAAAGAGGTCAATTTTTCATACATTAATTTGCCTACAAGTCCAGCCGCGTTAAAACAAAAACAAAGGTTTTCCTTAGAAGAAAATGGTTTAGGTTTTTTTTCAATTTCTCAAAAAAAAACTACAAGACATTTTTGCATCCGGTATTCTGTTTTTAACTAAAAACTAATAAGAAAATTGAATTTTTGAAAAAAAAAACTTAATCACATACAACATTGAAAAAAAAATAGTTCGAAATTTTTTTTTTCAAATTTTAAGTTTGAAAATTAATTTCTCAAAAACTATTCCTTAATACAGCTTCGTTTAAAAACAAGATGAAAGAAGAGGTTTCTGGCTTTACAAAAAAGTATATCACGGCATTGTGGATGTAACTGTTGATTTTTAATAATTTTTTTCCAAATTAAGTCAATTTTTTAGAAAATTGTCCCTCCGGCTAAACGGGGGGGAATAGACCCCCCCCCCCTCCCATACGATTTTTTTCTTGTCTTGCCCAGACCTATACGCTCTAGCTTTTTGGCACTGCTCGTGGGACACCCTGTATATGACTTTTTTTTCTTTTTGGTTTTGTATTTTTTTTTTGTGTTTTATCCTAGCTTACCCTAACCTACTCTACCCTTCCTTAACCTACCCTAGCCTACGTAAGCCTGCCATTGATGTTAGGCAAGCCTTGCCTTGAAGAGGCTGCACCTATTGAAGAGCCTGTTGACGAAGTCCTCTCCAGCCACCAAAAGCATTGATGCTGGCGGACTAGTTCTCGTCGATCCCGGCGTGAGAACGATCTACAGAACCTCAGACGCTCGGGCTCGCGGAGCGCGCCATCAGGTCCGTAGAGGAATCGCCGTTCCATGGAATCACGATTAGCGGTACCGCTAATCTATCCTGGATTAGCCCACATCTATGTATTTAGGTAGAGGAATGCTTCTGGGGGGACAAAACGCACTCTCTCGTGATATAAGTCATTGGGGTAGTTAGCGCCGGAGATCAGGTTATTTACCGAAGTCATTGCTCTTGCAACGTGGCTTTGAATCAGTTTGATCAGGAAATTATCCACCAGTACAATCCTGGGCATATTGTATAGGATCTCGTTCGTGTAAAATTTCGTGTACTCAGACTCGGGTGTCCTATGTAGCCCGAGACAAATCCTGAGACATTGTCTCTCAATCATCCCAATCCTTTTCATTTCCGTATTCGTACAGGAAAGACATTTTTTCCACATAATTTGACACCGCTTAAGCATCAGTCACACTCGTTCATCACCCATTTTAAAAACCTGTAAAACAGTCAAACAACTTACCCATATGACTAGATCAACTGTCATAATCATGGCTTTCGTCATGAACGTTTGTCCTTACAAATTCACACAATATGCCATGGCATCTGTAATCCAAATTCATACACGGTTCTCAACCATTTTCATCGCGAATAGTGCATTTTGTTTGCTGACACATTCGTGCTCTTTGTCATCACCGTAGAAAAATGTAAATCCATTTGGATTTGAATTGAGGTAGTAAGATAGCAGAAATCTGGAAAAGAAAAGACGAAAATGAGCAACGACATAAAAAAAAAGTTAAAGTTGTAACGTTTTGTCACGCGGCAATCGGTTCATGCACACGCCACTCAGATACAATTCCATTCAAGATTAGAATCGTTCGGTTCTGGATCCCAGCGTTTATTTTATTCTCTAGTTTCTACTCTCTTCCACTCCCCATCGATATCCGCGATGCAGGAAGAGAAGAAACAAAATCAATATACGTTGACAGCGAAATAAATTTCCATAAAATTGCATTTCAACTTCTCAGTTTGTATCTTGCTCCCTGGCAATGACAAAATATTTACGTCCCCATCTATTCGAGAAGTTGAAGCTGAAGGCAGCAACATTGTCCTGCTCCCCGCTCATTTTTCGCATTCATCTGCCGCGGCTGCACTACCACTACCTACATACGCACATACCTAACTCGAATTTATTTTTCGCTGTGATATGTATGCAGCTCCGTTGAGAAAAACCAAATCCATTATTGAATATGGATCAGATTGCAATCGATGGAGCTACGTGATCAATTTGTCAATACAATCGCACATACACACACACTTATCCCAACCACCACGTACGTCTACATAACTAGGTTTATGTATAGTATATCTATGAAAGGAGGAAACACTTGTCCCTGTTGCGCGCTCTTAAGCGTCATCACCGGGAAGAGAAGACAATAAGGCATGTACTCGTATGTACACCGGGGGAGGGAAATTGTGATTTTTTGCTGTTATGGATGTCATTAAAGGATATCTTGTCTGTTTGACTTTGGAATAAATAAATTCTGTCTTCCTGGATTCCCTGTCCTGCCTTGATTTGCACGGTCGATGCACGATTCTTGTACGTGAGACGGTATGACGGAAAGGAATATTGAAAACGTCATTAAATCGGGAGAAGCATCAATTGATTGCTTTTCCTTTCTCAAATCCCAGCTGCGCCTGATTGCCAAGAATGTTGGTATCATATGTCACGCTAACTGCTAAGTGATTTCATCACTTCTAAAAGAACATTTTTAATTAAATGCGAGCTTATGCCTATCATTGAGGAGCACTTACAAATATACCGGAAGCAGGAATCGTGTCAAGCTTCATATCGTATTCCCTCTAGGTTAATAAATCCAAATACTTACGAGTAGGTATATGAACACGTAATTTACTTTTTGACGATGAATTGAGGAATGAAATATCAATTAATGTTCACTTAGTAGTCGAATGGCAATCTAGATAAGTCAGATAAGCTCAAGGATAATGACTCGTACGGTCGCGACCGGTCGTCCAGAAGAGGGAGATTTTCTCACATCTTCTGTGAAACTTAGTCGAAATATTACATAATTTTCTCGGATTTCAATCGCTAATGAGAATACACCAGAAAATGTGTTTTTTTTGTAGTAAAGAAATGTTTTTAATATTCAGCTGGCATGAGTCAAAACCTCGAAACCAAACATTCTCAATTAGTATTAGTCATTTCATCAAGGAAAGACTAATACCCGAATAACGCTTACAAGTTATTGAATTTTATTATCAATAGGAAATGTTGATTCGAAGGTTGCTTGCACCAGTAGCACAGATAGGTGTCTCACTGATTCCAGGCCCGTAGAGATGCTTGGCAAAAGTGTAATGGCCCGTAATGACGCTCGCAAGCCTTCGGCAATCGTTTATCCTTAAGGATAAGAAGAATGTTGCGGACTTCTTGCAGACATCAGGGCGTACTCGCTTAGTCATCCTGCATCCTGGATATTTCCTCCATCTACAACTGTGTGCATTAAAAACCCAATCGTTGATGTCCAATTTGACCGTGGAAGCAGGTAGACCTAAGGCGAGTTCAGGTCCTGAGAAAACTCTCCTTAGTCTTCCGACTTTGTTCACAAAGGTCTTGAGTTCATGCACTGATTTGAAGCTTTGAGTTCAGCTTGGCTGTCAAGCCTTCCACTTGTGCTTCACAACATAGTGCATGGCCATTAGGATTGCGTATATCTCTGATTGAAAGACATACGCATATTTTCCAAACGAGAATTGCAGTCGAATGTTTTCGCGCTCAAAGAAAACTCCAGCGCCGGGCCCCCGCCCAACCTGGAGCTATCTGTAAAAATGCGACGACAGTCCATTCCAGTTTCAGTATCTGGCTGGAGCCAGTCTTGACGCCATGACAAAAGATTTTAGAGAACTTCAAGATTTTAGGAGCAAATAAGACCATAGAGCTACACTCTCTTCATAGTCACCTGGATACATTTCCTGATAACCTGGGAAATTAGTGAGGAGCAGGGAGAACGCTTCCACCAAGACCTTAAAGTGATTGAGGAAAGGTTTCAGGGTAGGTGGGATCGTCACATGATGGCAGACTACTGCTGGTCATTACAGAGAAATTGTCCGAAAAAAAAATTACAAAAGAAAATCTTATAAAAGGTTTTTCTCTGAAGTATAACATTATTAGGTGTGCAACTAAGTTCTCGCTGTTTATCAAGAAATGGCTCTAGTAGAAAGTGCTGGTCGATTGTGGCGTATCCAAAACGTCAGGAACCAAGCTTAGAGATATATGTAGTAAACAAACAGCTTTGACACATTAATGATTTTGTTTTTGCGTCATATACTTTGGTTTGTGAAAATGTCTGATTTTGTACCAAATAATCGTTATTATATGCGGGAAGTGTTGCTTTTCTTCTTTCATTCGAAAAAAAGGGCGGTGATATCGATGTTGACGACCGTTCACGTGAAGGAAGGCCAAAATCCTTCGAACGTGGGTTCCTTATGATTTGAAGCCAAGAGACGTTGAACGTTGTTTTTTCGCCTGTGAACAACTGCTCCAGCGGCAAAAAAGGAAGAGTTTTTTCCATCGTATCATTACGGGTGATGAAAATGGATTCATTACAGCAACGCAAAGAGAAAAAAATCATGGGGATAGCCCGGTCATGCTTTTACGTCGTCGGCTCGGTCGAATATTCACGCTGCGAAGGTTATGCTGTGTATTTGGTGGGATCAGGGCGGCGTTATTTATTATGAGCTGTTAAAACCAAACGAAACCATCACTGGGGAACGGTATCGAACTCAATTGATGCAGAGGCACGAAAAAGTGATTTTACAGCATGACAACGCTCGGCCTCACGTTGCCAAACCCGTTAAAACCTACTTAGAAACGCTCAAATGGGAAGTCCTACCCCACCCGCCATATTCCCCAGATATTGTGCCGTCCGATTATCACCTGTTGCGTTCGATAGCACATCGTCTGGCTGATAAGCAGTTTCATTCATATGAAGACATCTCAAAACGGTTCGATTGATTGTGGATAGCCTCAAAAGACGAACACTTCTACCGTGACGGTATGCGAGAGTTATATGCACAACCACCTAAAAGTGCACATCACTGAGAACATTTCCCAGACAACAACCTAGTGTCAGATTTCTGGCCTAGATTTCTGGGAACAACTTTGGGCCAAAACCAAAAGGCTTGGGAACAACCTTTGTGTGACTTGGGAATAAGCTTTACGTCAGAAAGACGCTGGGGTTATTTTATTTTATTGGTTCGTCAAAAATTGTAAAATCAGAAGCCAGTTGTATTTGAGACGTATAGAAATAAAGATCGAAACCAAATTTTGTTTTAGTTACCTAACTCGAGCTTTGCCAGAAAGATGGGAAAAAGTTATCGCTAGCGATGGGCAATAATTTGAATGACTCATTTGTAACCGTTTTTTCACAATAAAGTTCCATTTTCATCAAAAAAACAGAGAGAACTTAGTGGGGCTCCTAATATTTTTGCAATTTGTTTCCCCTTTTTACTTCTGTGTGTAACAAATGAAACAATTTGTTATTTTTAATATTTCCTATTTATTATTTCAAGGACAGACTCAACTACTAAACCGATCTTCCAGTGGCTATTGAATAAGGTAGGCGGTAGTGTACCTCCGTACCTCTGTAGCATTTCTGGATTCTACTCCTGAATCGATCGGACTCAAGAAGAATTGGCACGATCAGTGGGAGTGACACAGCAAGCCATTTCTGGCTCAAGGCCATGGGCATGATCCAGAAAGAAGGAACTTGGGTCCCGTATGAGTTGAAGACAAGAGACGTTGAACGGCGTTTGTGTGTTTTTGAACAGTTGCTTCAGAGGCAAAAACGGAAGGGATTTCTGCATCGCATTGTGACCGGGGACGAAAAATGGATTCATTACGAAAATTCTAAACCTTAAAAAAAATCATGAGGATATCCCGGCCATGCTTCCACTTCGACAGCCAAACCGAATATCCACGGCTCCAAGATCATGCTCTGCATTTGGTGGAACCAGCTCGGCGTCGTGTACTATGAGGTGTTAAAACTAAGTGAAACAATCACAGGTGCTCGTTATCGAACGCAATTAATGCGTTTGAGCAGAGCATTAAAGGACAAATGGCCGCAATACAGTGAGAGACACGATTAAGTGATTTTGGAGCACGACAACGCTCGACCCCAAGATGCAAAAGAGGTCAAAACGTACTTGGAAACGTTAAAATGGGAAGTCCTATCCCACCCGCCGTATTCTCCAGACATGTGATAGTCAGATCACCTGTTTCGATCAATGGCGCATGGCCTGCCTGACCAACACTTCCGATCACATGAAGTCACAAATTGGATCGATTCGCGGATCGCTTCAAAAGATGCACAATTTTTTCGACGCGGGATTCGTACACTGCCCGAAAGATGGGAGAAAGTAGTGGCCAGCGATGGAAAATACTTTGAATGATACAGGTGTAACCTATTTGTTTCATTAAAGCCTCAAATGTTGGGGAACAAACGGCGGAAGCAATGTTGTACACCTAGTATATGTATGTATTTATTAATTTTGTCGGCTTCAAATTACAGTGAAATCTCTCTTAAGTGGACAGTGTCCGCAAATTTTAAAAATAACGGAAAATTATCGGCCCCTATTATGGAAGACAACTTTGAATAAAGTTGAGTTATAATCTGCCAATCGGTATTACCGATGACAACTAGTTGTCTGTCAGTTGACAACGAGCAGACAACTTTCAAAATGGTTGTCTCGGGGGTATTATGTATCTCAGTTGAGTTGTGTTGGAGTTGTCATAAATGCGAAAACTAGACAACTGCTCTTTATCAGTTGTGTAGTACATTTCTTGTGTGGAAACCGTCGGTTGAGCCAGCCCCACATTGAAATCTTATGACTGCAACATTAACGCATCCTTCTTCTTCATAATCGTCAAAAAATAATTCAACACAACTTTCCATTTTGTTTTGGTTTTCTTTTTATATTTGGGTTTTACTTTTTCAAGTCAAATTTTTTCTTTTGATGCCAAGCAGCTGATTCTGACATTAAATATGCGCATAAAAGTATGCATTTGCTTTTTCAAGACAACTAAAAATAGTTGCCTTCCATAATACAAAAGTTTAGTTTGGTTGTCTTAAAGTTGAGTTGTCTTCGTGACAACGTTGAGTTGTCAACCGTAATAGGGGCATAAGTACTAAACTTAGATGTTTATTTAGTTTATTTATTTATCTAGTTTATTAAGTACTTTTATGGGAAAAATGGTTGAAATTAAGAAAAAAAGGTCCTAAAAAAGTCTCCATCGATTGAGTTACACAATACCAAACCCAGAATCAATCGACACAATCGGCAATTGTCGAGTCGATCGCTCGCAATAGGGGCCTTTAAGTCCCTTATGTACATATAAAATATTATACAGGGTGTCCCACGAGCAGTGTGCCAAAAAGCTAGAGCGTGTAGGTCTGGTCAAGACAAGAAAAAAATCGTATGGGAGGAGGGGTCTATTCCCCCCCGTTTAGCCGGGAGGGGCAATTTTCTAAAAAAATTGACTTAATTTGGAAAAAAAATTATAAAAAATCAACAGTTATGTACATCCACAATGCCGTGATATACTTTTTTGTAAAGCCTCTTCTTTCATCTTGTTTTTGAACGAAGCTGTTTTAAGGAATAGTTTTTGAGAAATTAATTTTCAAACTCAAAATTTTGAAAAAAAATGAAAAAAAAAATTTCGACATTTTTTTTCAAAATTGTATGTAATTAAGTACTAATTTTTTTTCAAAAACTCAATTCTCTTATTAGTTTTTAGTTAAAACCAGAAAACCGGATGCAAAAATGTCTTGTAGTTTTTGAGAAATTAAAAAAAAAATCCGAACCCTTTTTTCCTAAGAAAAATCTTGTTTTTGGTTTTAACGCGGCTGGACTTGTAGGCAAATTAATGTATGAAACATTGACTTCTTTTATGAGGATACAATAAAGTGACACAGTATTGGAATAACCCTGGATTAATCTTTTTTTTCATTGATAACGCCTGAAAACTGACCTGGCAATTTCGTCTGGGTCCGCCCGCCGCCGATGGGTTCTACCCGCTAGGACCTTAAGACAATAAAACCGCAATTTTTCTTTATTGAAAAACAAAATATTTGCAACCCAAATGTAAATAAAGGCATCGCATTTTTAATAAAAAACCATTTCCAAATTGGATGTTAACTCATCTACACATTACGATGTCAAACTCATACTCTCGAGAAGAGTTAACGGACATGCACTTCTGCTACGGTTTAGCTAATGGTCGAGATCGTGAAGATCGAAAGACTCTACGCTGGAAGATATCTCAATCGGAGGTGTCCCAGTCGTAGCATGTTTTCAAGAATCCACCGACGTCTGCGAGAGCACGGAGTGCTAGAGCATCGAAAAAGCGAAAGATCAGTTACAGCTGGATCAGGAATCTTAGATGAAAGAATTTTGGATTTGGTCCGACGCAATCCCTCCCTTAATACAAGGAGGATAGCTATTATGCTTGGAGTGCCCAAATCTAGAGTATGGAGAGTGCTTCATACTGAAAACTTACACCTTACGAAGTGGAAATACACATAGTATCTTTGGAACAACTGAAAGAACGGATTGAAGTCGCTGGAGTCAAATTGCAGGAAAATTAGAGCCCCCCTCCCATACGATTTTTTTCTTGTCTTGACCAGACCTACACGCTCTAGCTTTTTGGCACACTGCTCGTGGGACACCCTGTATATGCACATATGCATATGTACATATGTACATATGCACACACATTCAATTTTATTTTTTTAAAAAATCTTCAATCCGCCTTTGGCGTAGATTGCAATAACTTTCTATCACTGATTCATGGTGAGATCGGAGAACAGATGTGAGCTGCATTGCCCTTTCATCTCCAGCTTTCAAAGCAAATTTGCACAAAGCTCAGCATTCAACGCCTTTTTGTAGGAGTATGAGTCCATTTCAGTATCTGCTTCAACTTCTGCGTCCATATCCTCGCTGTTCTCACTTTGGCATTCACACCACTTATAACGATTGTACCATCTTCGGCCAAGTTCATTCCATCCTTCATCGGTTTGAACGTTGTTGTCACATGCGGTATACTTAACGCTCCCATCTATCCTGTATTTCGCAGTATTATCCTGTTTTCTCATGCCAATATACATATCACTCCTGTATTTTCCTATGAAAACCCTGTAATCCAATGCAGGCATAATTTCAACTCACAACTCCCTATTCAAGATTCACAGAGTTTAAAATTATTTTATCTTCATCTCCTTAACTTTACCATTACACCTTAAAACTCCAAACCAAAAATTGTTCTTACCAAGATTCAAAAGCTTTAATTGTTTTACACCTCGAACACATTTATTTACAGTGTTCTAATTATAATTTAATTTTGTCTCCGTGAGCGACTATGCTTTCCATACATATTTACTTTTGCGTATTAATTAGCCTGAACAGTTACATGTTTCGTTGTGTGTGTCTTGTCTGTGTTATTTAAATACCGTTGGTAAGATTTTAGTTCTGCTCTTTTAATTGAAATATCCGAATGCACTAAAGGTTATTCATTGATAAGTGGACCGTGTTTCATATAAACTGTCTGCATTTCAAGTGAATTTAATTTGTAAAAATCAAGTTTAAAGTATTCGGAAGAGATTCAAGATTAATAAGTTAATTATAAAATTAAAAATAAGATATGAAAAAAAAATTTAATATGCATATCCTGCTATAATCCTGTTTTTTTCTTTTTTAATCCTGATATATGACATATATTTTCCAATTTATCCTGTATTTCGGCGAAACAAATATGGGAACGTTAGGTATACTCTAAGTAATGAACTTGTTCGCAATCAGTTTTTCTGATTAGCGATGACAAATTTTGCAAACAGATCAATGGCATGTCGTCCTCTGGGGTGAAGTACTTTAATTCGAAGGTTTGATTGCGTAGAAACTCAGATTTCTTGAAGCAGTTTTTTTTTCTGGAGCAACCTTGTTCCATGCTGCAGCAGCCCTATTGATCGCATCTAGCACATTAATTGCAGAAGAAAGCTCTCCTACACTAACAACCTTATCCATTTTAGCAATTATGTGATTAAGAACTTGTTCGCGATAAATTATTTTAAAATTTTTGATGATGCCCTGGATGTTTATCACGTTGACGGTCTTATCCCCGTCAAAAATACAGCTGACGATTTCTTTTATTATTTTAAAAGTAAAATTTAGATGTGTAAATTTCATAAGGTATAAAATAAATTTAGGTGTCAAATTTTCAATGAGGTTCATGCACGTGACTGACATATCCCTCCCTCCTCAATACAGCTGACGATTATTTTTTTTAAAAATTGTGATTGAAACAATAATTTTTCATACATTTTTGCTCGATATAAAAATCATCCGAGCAGATTTTTTTCCAAAGACTTTTTCATGCTGTCTTCTTAAGCTCCACCGCTAGTGCGACAACTGACGCTCACTTTATTGATTTCTGAACATTAAACAACTGTTTGAAATAAAATTCAAATTATTAGAAATATTGCAACGCTACCTCCCGGACTACTACAACTGTCCTATATATGTATGTCTGCCTCTTCGTAGGATTTCTAAGTGCAAAAGTCAGTTACAAATTTCAGTGATAGCTAATAAAAAGATTGCATCATTGCCATTGCCTTAAAATCTAGGAGATATAAGCATAAAACAAAGCAAAATGCATGGAATATGTCTGAAACATTTTCTTTTATATTAACCTACAAACCTATTAAAAGTAATATTTAGCTATAAACCCAAAATGAAATGTAATGTCGTCGAGATCATCTCTCAACGTTATTTAGAAATTCGTAGGAGGTGACCGCAACTTAAATAATAACCTCTCATTATCTAGACA
Organism: Merodon equestris; assembly: GCA_958301585.1. Taxonomy (NCBI): domain Eukaryota; kingdom Metazoa; phylum Arthropoda; class Insecta; order Diptera; family Syrphidae; genus Merodon; species Merodon equestris. The sequence continues at coordinate 50,965,238 of OY284416.1, forward strand.
TCTAGAAATCGAATACCTTAAGCGTACCATACATAACGCAGTACCCTAAAAATCCCTAAAAAATCATTTTAAATCGCCATTTATGTACCCCGCCTCTCAATACACAGGACAGACACTTATCACTTACGCACAAGTTACATTTAAAGCATTAAAAGCAAAAGTAAGATAAGAAAAACTAAAATTCTTCCCTAGACATACAACTCTTCGTAAATAATGTTTTAAATAACATAAAAATTTTTATTTTATTTTTACATTAATCATTTGCTTTTTAAATTAATCTTAGGCATTAATACTAGTAGTAGCAACTGTGTTTTTTTTTTTTTTAAGTTTGAACTCAGAATCTTTGCTTTTTTTTATATACTGCTAAAAAATAATAAACAAAACCACATTTTGAAAGATTTGTCTTTAAGACTCTTGGTATAGTGCTAGGAATCGGACTTAGCATGCGGTTTACTTGTTTGTATTTAACATTATCATTACATATATTGTGTGGGCTGTGTGTGTGTTTTGTCTTTTTTAGCAGAAATGGCCCCGAAATACTTGTTTAGCCACTTGTACATGAACTGGATATTTTCAAAGAGACAAACAAAAACATGTATGATTCTAAAAAATAAAAAAAAACAACTTTAAGTGTAAACGCTAATGAATATGTTGGAATATTAAAAAATAAAGCAAACTTTGTTGAATCTTAGTAAACAATTGGATTGGGATCACGTGGTTTGCGTGAGTACTTTAGCCCCAGGGTATCGCTAATTTCGTCGATCACCTGCAGAGCATAGTCGAGCTGTTCTTTCGTGTGCGCAGCAGACAAGCAAAAACGAATGCGACCTTCCATGATGGGAGTGGCTGGGAAGCCAACTCCGACAACAGCTACATGGCGGGTAGTGAGAGTGCGAACAACGGCTCTAAAACCAAAGAAAACAAATGAAATAAGAAAGAATTGAATTAAGTGAAAGGCTCTGGACTTACCCGATTTTGGAGAAGAGATAAACAAGCATCGGTACCACGGGAGAGTCCTCGTGACCGTAAGTGATGACACCGATTTGAGCTAAGCGCCGGCGGAAGTAACGTGTGTTGCGGGCTAGCTGGTCAATTTTCCTACGACCAATATCAGTGCCATCTATACCCATGATTGTCTTCATTGATGTGGTGATTTGCTGAGCTACCGGCGGTGACATTGAACTAGCGTAGCAGTGAGCATGGCTATGGACGCGGAGGAAATCAATTAGTTGCTAGAAAAAAGGAAAAAAAAGAAGTTAGTGGCAGGCTAGAGAAAGGATGTTATATCTACATGCTTATTTCCTATTTTCAGATGATGATAGGCATTTGAAAAGGGCTTGATAGTCAAGATATAAAAATAAACATCAACCTTCGACTTTTCAATGAATTATGAGAGATTTATAAAAAACGTATATACGGTATGCATTTTCAATGATGGCAACTTGATATACATACTTAGAAAACGTGCCTTGAAATGTCTTAAAACACAATGCTTCGACAATTTGTACAATTTTGTAACGACTTTGTATTTAAAAAAAAAAGCACAGCTGAGTTGAAATTTATTCCAGATTTAAAACATGTTAAATTTAAAAATGGGATTCAATCTCGTTCATATGATCACCGCCAGCACGCCCACTCTTTGAAGCCAATTTTCCAGCACTCCTTCCTAAGCTCCTCTAACGATGTTGCCTTGTCGGCATATAGCAATCAACGACTTAGTGTTACCTCATAAAAAGAAATTCAAAGAAATTCAGAAATTCCATTTTTTCGGAACCTTTTTCGAGATGACACGATTACCGAATATTCCCGTCAATAGATCAATAGATTGACCAGCTGTGAGACATATACCCCATCTTGTAGGAACCATCTACGAGAATGTATGCATCATAGGTATTAAATCTATCCAAATTGGCAAAAAAACTGCGATATTTTCTGTACATCGAACTTCATTCATCAGCAGTTATCTTCTGGTGTTTACCGTCTTTTGTGTCTGTATTCTATATGTGTTGTTTTTGCCGAAGTTTGCCAGAATTTCCAAGTGATATATTTTAAATGTTGAGCATATATGTTGTCTGGTTTCTCTGCTCAGCGCCACTACGTCTTGCTCTTCGTATAATTTTTTACAGCCTATTTTGAAGGCTTTGAAGCGACTGCATTTGGAACACTCTTCCCCACGCTAATATAGCACTTCAGATGCAATTCGACCAATCCGAAGTGGCACTGTTTAAGTACTTCTGGTGTACATAGTTTCCTTAGGTGGAACAGAGCATACCCCGACAGTGTCTTCTTCAATGTATCAATGTGGTAGCTCCATTTGAAGTTATAATCAGCTGTAAGTCTCAAGTATTTGTATGTTGACGCGTCGTCGGTGTACATATCTGGAGCAGTCATCATCTTCTTTTATATTACCACCATAGCCATTTCTGTGTAAGCGATCTACGTCCAGGGTTTTAATCTTTAGTTTTGTTTTTGGGATATGCGCTCGGCGAATGTGCATTACCTTAGTCCTAAGTGCATTGATAATTAAACAATGGTCGTGACACCAAGCTGTGACTCTATTGAGATCTAATTGCATTCATTTTGCAGCTTTGTCAACGCTCTTATGGGTAACTACTATCGCTGTATCGTCCGCATACGCATAACTCCTTCTATACTTTAACATTGACGGTAAATCGTTTACATATATAATAAAAAGAAGTGGTCCTAACTTTGATCCCTGTATTACACCATATACAACATCTTCTTCGCTGACATGTTCACCAATTTTAACCTTGAATGTTCTGTTGCTTAGGTAGTTTCCAAACCATGCTGATATGCGACCACATACACCAATCTTATCCAACTGTCTTTAGATTTGCCGGTGGCTCAATGTGTCGAAAGCCTTCTTGAAGTCGACGAATGGAGTTACTGAACTCTTTTGTCCAGACTTTGGTATATATTATTCGCAAAATCCCTAAATAATCTATTTATACTTTTACCTTTGCAAAAGCCAAGTTGATTTATATTCAATAGGTTATACTTTTCGACAAATTCGTAGTCTTCTTGCCAGCAATTTTTCTAAGACCTTGTCGACAGCCGGTAAAATTGAAATTGGTCTATAAGATATAATTTTCCTTTCCGCTTTTGTAGATCGGTCCAACTATTGAAATCTTAAGCATGTCTGGAATCAAGGCCAGATCTAGGCTCATGTTGATGAGTTTTGTTATCACTGGAGCTAGAATTTGTGGGTTGTGCTTCAAATCTTTTGACCGTGTCGTTTATCCCCGCCGTTTTGTTGCTTTTCAAAAAGCTTAAGATATTTAGTACCTCTGCAACACATGCATGTTTAACATAAATTGAGTGCTGTACACTACTTACATGACCAACAAATGTTTTTTGATTGCATTCATGCGCTTACTATTTCAGATTACGAAATGTTAACGAATTTGTTGGTCATGTCTTTAAAGTTGTCATTGTTCGAAAGGTTTCATTTTGGGACATAATCTAGATTGCTCTTCTTTAAATCTTCTACCTTGCAAAGCTGAGTCAGTCTGTAAGCATATATCATATATCTGCAAACTTGCGCGAAATAAATGTGAATTATAAACATGTTTATCCGCCATCTAGTTTTATTATATATCCCATCAAATACATGAACCGAAATGACGACTAAACCCAATTCGCTAACCATCAGTATTATTGTTGCCTAGTTTTAGAAATTAATTTTTTTGTTCACTAACTTAAAATAAGCGTCTGGAAAATTCGCGAATAAACTATTTATTGAAATGTGTCGCAAGATATGCTTATTGAGAACCAGAAATCCCTCAAAGTGGTTTATTACATGCGGCTGTACATGACAGAATTTATGGGACGGATTATAATCCTAAACTAATAATAATCCGTCCGATAATAATATAATCCTAACTAAACGATTAAAACAGAAATGCGTGTACGTTTTAGTCTTCTATCTTGCAAAGCTGTGATAAGGAAAACTTATGCAATGGCTTTCCTGTCTGTGCGTCTGGACAGATCCAGGTAAAAGTTTGCAAAATTCAAGAGTGCGCCATCTCATATGGGTCGATGTAAACTTCGAATAACTTCAACAATTGTTAACCGATTTTCATATGTCATAGTATTTTGGACGGGTAAATTCAGTACAATTGAACCATGAATCGCTTCACACCAAAAGAACGCGGTTAAATAGTTTCAATGTTCGTTAAAAATTAACGCTCGATTGTGCTAACTCAACGTGCGTATCATGCAAAATATCGTGATCGTGTTGCGCCCAAAAAAGATACAATTCGTCGTTGGGCCTCGAATTTTTTTCGATTTGGTTCTGTGGCAAGCCCTCGTGAGCAACCTAAGCCACGCGCGAGGCGTTCAAACTCATCTATTCAGTCTATGAAGGCCAGTGTTCAAGAAGACACAAGTTTGTCATATCGGCGCCGTTCGAAGCAGCTAGGCATCAGTGGGACCACTTTGCGGAGAATTTTAGAGGATGATCCACTTATTTCCATACAAAGTGCAGATAACTCAAAGAATTTTGCCACAAGATGAGCCACGGCGCTTGGCATACGCACAAAATTTTATTGCAATGATTAATGTTGAGCCGGAGTTCTGGCAGCAAATTTTGATGACCGATGAGGCACATTTTACGCTCTCTGGCTCAGTTAATAAAAAAAAATTGTAGCTTCTGGGGCACCGAAAATCCTCACATTATTCACGAAGAGCCGCTATATGATCAAAAAGTTACTGTTTGGGCCGGTGTATGCGCTAAAACCATCATTGGGACCGTTTTTCTTTAAATTTGGCGATACAGTGGATGGCGATCAATATCGGTGGATGTTGGCCCTTTACGAGAGTGGTCCGATAAGTACTCAGCCTCACCCCCAGATGACGCCGGTATCGCAAGAGTTTACTTTCTATCGTGCAGTACATTCTAGTAGATGGCTACTGTCGAAATTTCAGCCAGATCGGAATCGAAGTTTTGTTTTGACCGCGTCGGGAGTGTCCGCGGATTTTAGAAAAATGGAAAAAGAGCAATATCGGTCGGTGATTCGATTCTTGTTTTTGGAAAGGAAATCGCGCAGCGAAATCAAAGAGCGTTTGGATGCTGTGTACGGTGACTCTTCTCTACGATGGCGACCATCAAAAAACGGTTTAACGAGTTTCAACGTGGTCGCACGTCGGTTTTTGATGAGCCACGTCCAGGTGCCCCGAAAACGGCTACCACAGAGGATAAAGTGACAAAAATCCACGATCTCGTATTGGCAGACCGCCGATTGAAGGTGCGCGAGATAGCTGTGATAGTAGGCATTTCAAAAGATCGCGTGGGTCATATCCTGCATGAAATTTTGGGCATGAGAAAGCTGTCGGCGCGATGGGTTCCACGTTTGCTCACTCCGTGGAGTGTACTATGCCAAATTATTGGGCCGATTCGACGCCTCACCGCACCGGCTCACACCTCCACCCTCGCCACGGCCAAATTGGTCGAATTGGGCTACGAACTGCTGCCCCATCCACCGTATTCTCCAGATTTGGCCCCGTGCGACTTCTTTTTGTTTCCAAACTTGAAAAAGTCACCTGCCGGGCAGAAATTTCAGTCGAATGACGAGGTCATCACCGCCACGGGGCCTACTTTGCAGACCTCGAGAAAACGTATTTTTCAGACGTGTTAAAGAAGTTGGAGCATTCAAGTGTATCGAACTAATTGGAGACTATATTGAAAAATAAATCGCCATTTCTCCAAAATTTTTGATTTTCTTTTGTAAGCTAAGTACTTATCGGACCACCCTCGTATGTGGTCCCAAAAATGCGTAAAAAATGCTTATTTCACTTTTGGTTGCAACAAGACGGCGTTTCACCAATACTGCGGACAAAACAATGAACCTTTTGCGTAAAAGATCCCTGAAAGATTGGTGTCAAAAAAGGGCGATATTGACTGGCCTCCGAGATCGCTGGATTTGAGTCCTCCAGACTTTTTTTTTTGGGGATACTTGAAAAGCAAGGTGTATGCTATCGGCCAGAACAGCTCAAAAAAAACATTCGTGCGGAAATAGCAAAAATTTCGACCGAAATGCTCGAAAATGTCATGGAGAATAAGCCCATTTTTGCATCGGCAATAAAGTTGGTCATTTAATTGATATTGTTTTCAAAAATTAATCAAAACAAATTGTAAAGGTCTAAATTGAATAAAAGTTTTTGAATTTCCAAAATCGGTTGAGAATTGTTGAAGTTATTCGAAATTTACATCGACCCATATGAGATGGCGCACCCTGTATAAAATTGCATCTGCATATGAAGATGGTTGTGGAGACATTTTCTCAGAAACTCAAGTAATTGAAGATGAGGCTACTGATCAAGTTTCAATGCCGATGAAAGCAGCTAATAACCGTGTGACATATTTGTTTTGCTCTAACGCTTCAGGGGATCTCATGTAGAAAACGCTACTTTCTGTTTACTGAAGGGTAAACAAAAAGCTTGGTTTAAGATGCCACTCGCATCTTAACTTTCAATAAATTGTTTGTTCCTGAAGTTAAATGCTACATAAAATCAAAATATCTCAAGTTGATACATATATTATATATACTCGCACGGAAAGGGAGGCGTTCCCTATAAATATAAATAGAATAAATATCTAGGGAGAGGAAATACATACCTTTGAACCGGCAATGTAACCGCCAGCGCTGCCAAAACTCTTAGTAAACGTTCCCATCAAAATGTCTATATCCTTCGGATCAGCTCCATAATAATCGACAATACCGCGCCCATTTGGTCCCATGGCACCAACGCTATGTGCCTCATCCAAATACAAATAAGCTTTGTACTTCTTTTTTAATGCAATGATCTCCGGCAATTTAGCGATCGAGCCCTCCATACTAAATACACCCTCGACGATGATCATGATCTTTTTCCATGGTTTATTGGTCTTTGGCTGCCCATTAATAATGCTAGAACGCAGAACTCGTTCCAAGTCCGTCATGTTATTATGTTTGAACACTTTCGTTGTGGCTCCCGACAATCTCAATCCAAGAATAATCGAAGCATGATTCTTTTCATCACTGAGAACTAAACATCCCGGAGATAATAGACTAGGTAGATTTAATGCATTCGTTGCGAAACCCATTCCAAAGACTATTGCGTCTTCGGCTCCGATAAATCTGGCGGTTAATTCCTCGAGTTCCTCGATGAATCCCGTATTACCCAACTCCCGTCGCGGACTAGCCAATGAAAGACCGTCTGTTTTACATCGCTCCTCAGATTGTTCGGCGCAAGGGCCTTCAGCGGATGCGAAACCCAAGTAATTGTATGAACCTAGATTCAAACATCTTGTCTCTGTCCCGGTGAATTCAAATGTCCAACCATAATCCTTGGTAATGCGATCTTTCAAGGTGACTTCAGCACCGGGTACACTACAAATTGGACGATTCCAGCAATCACGAACACGCCGGTAAACATAGCGAGAGTAGAAACTTTCAAACGCATCATAGAGCGTTACGTAACCCTAAAAAAAAACGAGTAACAAACATCAACATTAGAATCAACAAGTTTAACTAGAAGTGGTATTTACATCTCTGTTCTTCTCCTTGGCGACTTTCGGTGCAAATAGCATTTGATTGATGTAGCCCAAAATCATAAGCAGGTAAAAGCCGAGATATGTTAAGCAGGCCGTGTGCAATGGAACTTCTTCGAATGAGGTTTTGCAACGATCCGGATCATCGTTGAAGTTGGTTGTACCCTGTTTTTGTTGTTCCTGCTTGAATGTCTTATCGTTGCCAGACTGGGTAGTATCAGTCAATGGTTGCTTTTCCTTAACGATTCCATTTGTATTTGCGTAATTCTGAAAGTAAATCGAGACCAAAACATTGCCGTTAGTATGAATGCCATGCAACATTCCAACTTAATTTGATGGAAGAGACTCTCTTATTAATATACGCTATTTTCAGATAGCTGGTCAAGCGAAAGTATTCACTTGAATGTTATCAGTGATTGTTAAACGTATCATAACGAGCACGTTGTATGTAAGTAGAAGGTAAGCATCAATTTTTTTTTTCTCAGCACGCCGGAATTAAAACGCTGCCTGACTGGAATTCACAGATGCACTCGGTAGTGACAAGTTGTTTATTTTTACATACGAACCAGTGATACACTGTATAAAGATATGTATACGCTGGGTATTGTGGGTAATTGTCTTTTTTACGTTTTTGAGAGCAATGCCAAAGCCATAGCAGCTTGGATAGGAGGAGCTTCCTACGCTATTCTCAAGGATAAAACATTCATTCTGACAATAAGGTAGTTAGGCAATTGTAATGCCGTGGTCAAAATGATTCACTTCAGCGGAGTTGTTGCCAGAAGAAGAACATTCTGCAGGAAACCTTGATTCGAAAATCAACGTTTTTCCACTTTAAAGTTTTTTTTTATTGTAAATCGACCTATTCACTGTAGAGGGCGGCTACAGGACTTATGTATTCTGCCCGTGAGGGAGAAATTTTCAGGGACGATGTGAGTAAGTGAACTATGTACGAGGGTGGTCCGATAAGTACTTAGCCTACAAAAGAAAAACACAAATTTTGGAGAAATGGCGATTTGTTTTTCAATATAGTCTCCAATTAGTTCGATACACTTGAATGCTCCAACTTCTTTAACACGTCTGAAAAATACGTTTTCTCGAGTTCTGCAAAGTAAGCCTCCGTGGCGGCGATGACCTCCTCATTCGACTGAAATTTCTGCCCGGCGAGTGACTTTTTCAAGGTTGGAAACAAAACGAAATCGCACGGGGCCAAATCTGGAGAGTACGGTGGATGGGGCAGTAGTTCGTAGCCCAATTCAACCAATTTGGCCGTGGCGAGGGCGGAGGTGTGAGCCGGTGCGTTATCATGGTGGAAGAGCATTTTTTTCTTCGCCAAATGGGGACGTTTTTTATTCAATTCGGCGTCGAATCGGCCCAATAATTTGGCATAGTACAGCCCTGTGACTGTTTTGCCCTTCTCCAGGTAGTCGATGTGGATCACACCTTGTGAATCCCAGAAAACGGTTGTTTCGTCGACTGTCACGAAACGACGCAGAAACTCCTTCGGAGTGCGCATAAACAGCGTCAAACACTGCTCTGAAGTGGTCTCACGGTTGCGTCTGTTGTCCGGAGTGAGCAAACGCGACACCCATCGCGCCGAAAACTTTCTCATGCCCAAAATTTCATGCAGGATATGACCCACGCAATTTTTTGAAATGCCTACTGTCTCAGCTATCTCGCGCACCTTCAATCGGCGGTCTGCCAATACGAGATCGTGGATTTTTGTCACGTGGTAGCCGTGGCCTAGCCGTTTTCGGGGCACCTGGACGTGGCTCATCAAAAACCGACATGCGACCACGTTGAAACTCGTTAAACCAATTTTTGATGGTCGCCATCGAAAAAGAAGAGTCACCGTACACAGCATCCACACAGCTCTTTGATTTCGCTGCGCGATTTCCCTTCCAAAAACAAGAATCGACTGATATTGCTCTTTTTCCATTTTTCTAAAATCCGCAGACACTCGGGCTTCCACACGCGGTCCCAAACTACGAGTCCGATCCGGCTGAAATTTCGACATTAGCCGTCTACTAGAATGTACTACACGATAGTAAGTTGCCCTGCGATACTGGCGCCATCCGGCGGTGAGGCTAAGTACTTGTCGGACCACCCTCGTATGTATATGACAAAATGCCGGATGTAGCATCAAAGTTTGGTATCATAACGATTGGATTTTGAGCAGAGACTAACTGTTAATTATGTATTTGTCTTAAGCAAATTAAAGAGGTTCAAGAGAAATAGTGGATCTCAATGATGAAACCAGAGTTTAAAGGAATAATCTGCTGAGATAGATAAAATCTAGCATGAGGTTGCATATTAAACAAGTTCTTCTTCTTTTTAGATGGCGCTACAGTCCGATGTAGCTCAACCAAAAAGCGTCTCCAATTGGCACGATCTTTTGCAAGTTGTTTCCAGTACCGCACTCCCAGTTGGATTCGAAGACTTTTCGGTCCGGAGCTGCGCTGTTATTTCGCTCTACATGGCCATCTGAGACGTTGTATCACGAGACGTCGTACTAGTCAAATGTCGCTGTACAGCCTGTACAGTTCATCGTTGTATCTTCTTCTCCAGTCTCCGTTCATATAAACGGGACCATTGGTTGAACGCAGAATTTTCCTCTCGGGATCTTCATCCGTTTTCGTTAAGGTCCAGGTCTCTGCGCCGTAAAGGAGGACCGGAATGATCAGTGATTTATATAGTGCTACCTTGGTTTTTCGGGAGAGGGCTCTATTTCTCAATTGCCTCTTGTGCCCAAAGAAGCAGCGGTTGGCAAGACTAATTCTGCGTTTCATCTCAGTTATGTTGTCGCTGGTCACTAGTGAGCCAAGGTAGACGAAGTCCTTGACCACTTCAAATTTGTAGCCGTCAATTGTGCCGTTCTGGCCAAGACGTCGGTGTTGTGCGTCTTTTTTGGATGACAGCATATATTTGGTTTTACCCTCGTTCACCGAAAGACCCATTTTAGCCACTTCTGCTTTAATGCTTTTGAACACTTCATTGACGTCTCACTGTACTCGCCCAATAAGGTCAATGTCATCCGCGCGTACGCAAGCAATTGCACAGACTTGAAATAGATCGTATCTCTTGTGTTGGGCAGTGAGTCGGGTCCTTTCAAGCACAATGTTGAAAAAGTTACATGAAAGTGCGTCACCTTGCCTAAATTATTTTTTAACATTTTTTATTTTTAGCTACCGACCTTAATGGAGCAACAATCGGACGTGTTTGGCAGGGATGTTAAAACTAGACATGGCTCGGGATAGCTCGTCCCTATGAACACTTTCATATGCGGCTTTAAAATCGACAAAAAGATGGTATGTGTCGACTTGGAATTCTTGGGTCTTTTCCAAGACCTGCCGCAGTGTGAAAATTTAGTCTATTGTGGATTTACCTGGCCTGAAACCACACTGAAACTACACTGCTAGGAATCAGATTACCCACGAAGGCTTTCAGGCGTTCACACAGTACGGCAGAGAAGATCTTGTACCCGATCTTCAGGAGACTTATTCTTCTCATTTCGTATGGACTGGGTAAACGATACTAACATTCCATTTGTCAGGCATGCTTTCCTCCGACTTTATTTTACAGATGAGCTGGTGCATGCGCCCTACCAACTCATCTCCAGCCGCCTTAAATAGCTCAGCAGTCAGACCGTCTGCGCCCGCGGCTTTGTTAGTTTTAAGCTTCGATATAACACGCTTAATTTTATCTAGATCAGGTGGACGGAATTCTCTTGTATCGTCGTCCGTTGGGAAAGGATATTCTGCCTGACAGTGGTATCAGATCTATCATCGCCGTCATACAGTCTACAGAAGTGGTTTTTTTTTCATATTCTCAGCATCGTCTGTGACTACTACTAGTTGTCCGTCTTCATCCCTACAGACTTCCGCTCTGGCTTTGTACATGGCATGTTCGTTTTACTTTTTCGTAAAACTTGCGAACGTCATTGTGGTAGCATCTCTGCATCTCCTCGATCTCACGCTTTTCTTCCTTTATAGCAGATGTTCCTCTCTCGTTTTCTGGTCGTAGGGCTCACGAGCGGTTCTCGTCAATCTATATAGCATGGCTTTGTAGGCGGTTTGCTTTGCTACATGAGCTTGTTTGCATTGCTCTAGCTGATGGCGGTTTGAAACCCAGCACATCAAAGGCCGCGTTTCTGATGGCGCATTGGCAATGCTTCCAATGTTGTTCTGTGAATTGTGTCGGTGTCACCGGACTTTGCGAGAGGTTGATGGAAACTCGATCGGTGAAGATCCTAGCGGTCTCTTGCGATTGTAGCTTTCCGACATCAAACTCTGGTTGTCTTGCTCGACTCCGTAGCATCCGTGATATACTCATTCGCATCTTGGCTACAACAAGGTAGTGATCCGAGTCGATGTTGGCTCCTCGGAAGTTTCGTACATACATGTAAGATGCTGGAGGAGTTTCTGGCGTCGATCGCAATGTGATTAATCTGGTTGATGGTCGACTGATTTGGTGACCACAATGTTCTTTTATGTATGTTGAGATGTAGGAATTATGTGCCTACTACAAGGAGGTTACGACCCGCTAGAAAGTCAATTAGCATAAGTCCGCTGTCTTCTTTGCCCAGTTTTGCGTTAAAATCTCCTAGTACAATTTTGGAGTCATGACTGGGGCATTGGGCGTACGTTCGGTCCAGGAGATCATAGAAGTCATCGTTGAAACGATCATCTTTTTCTTCCGTAGAGGCATGAACGCATATTAAGCTTATATTCATGAGGATGCCTTTAGATGCCTTAAAACTTTTTGTCGGAGTCTCTCTCAAATAACAAATCCGGATGGGCCAAATACAACTTTCTTTTTAAGAGTTTAAATTGGCTACTCGACAATAACGTGCGGCTTTTCCGAGCCGAGAAGCGGCAAATTTGTTTGTTAACGTAGCTGTCGAGATTATAATGCGCCTCGTCAGAAAAGATGATTTTTCGCCCAAAATCGTTGTCCAATTCAAGCTGGTCTAAGGCCCAAACTGCGAAGCGATAACGAAGCGGATGATCGCGCGCCTTCAATTGCTGAGTCAATTGGACCTTGTAAGCGAATAATCCGAGACCTTTGTGCAGAATTCTCCTCAGGCTAGTGCGTGAAATGTTGAGCGCTTGAGATCGATGGCGAGTTGATGTTCGTGAATTGAGTCTCACACTCTCGGCCACAGCAGCCACATCCTCATCTGTGCGCACCGTACGACGACGGGCACCATGAGTGTTGTCCACTAGCATACCAGTCGCACGAACTTTTTGCGCAAACTTGCGTAAAGAAGTCGCGTTGGGTGCTTCATTTCAACGCAAAAATAGGGAAAGAAGCGATATATACGCTAACAATAGAAGAAAATCTCCATGTCTCATCAGAGATTGATAAGTTTCGCCAGCTCAAAAAATATGATCGTTAAAGCTACAACAATCAGTCTTTTTCTAATAGAAAGAAGACACCATACCAACGTACTGGATGTTGAAGCACGCAGAGGAGCAGATTGCGATTCAGATCACATCCTAATCAAATTTAAAAGTCAAATCTAAATCCAAATTCAAGTATAAAAAAAGTTACGTTGAAAAGTTAAACGACCATCGTATGTAGCGCCAATACCAGGACGAAATTAATAACTGGTTAACTGGTTTACAATACTAGATGGCATAGAAACTAACGACAAAACGAGACAGGGACAGATAACAATATAATAAAAGAAGCAGTTTGTTTACTAGGATATTACAAAGCCCCCAAAGGAAAGCCGAACGCAAGGATAAGTTACAATGTTCTGACTTCAAGCCCTGAAAAATATTGAAAAGATCACGCGCACAAGATATCAAACCCTACGAAAAGAAGTTAGTTAAAAGACAATGACAAAGAGAAGAGGTTGCTAACATCCAGGAAAAATGTGCAGCTAAAACCAGGAGAGCACTATATACAGGGCTTCGCAAGGATAATGGAGAATTTCAGGCCAATGGAAGAAATATTTCGATGAATTGCTTAATGTAAATCGAGAGCAAGTAGTAATGCGGTGTTATTCACACAGCAAAGATTCATTTAAAATTGCCAACCATTGAGAAGTAAAAGAAGCAATCTATCGGTTTAAGAATAATAAGACCGCAGGATTCGACCTAATATCAACGGAATTAATAAAACAGGCAGGAGAAAAATTAACGGAAAAGTTACATGGGCTCACCACAACACATCCCCAAGGAATGGAAAAACTCTCTCATCCATTCCCATATTTGAAAAGGATGTTGCAATGCGCTGACAAATATTATCTTAAAGAGACTGACATCATACGATAACCAAATAATCAGTATACGGAAGAGCTGAACTTCGTATAGCGCCGCACACCTGAGCTATATATCATAGATACCTCTGTTGTCTTATTGCATAATATTCTTATCTCTGATTCCGTAAATACAGTGTGACAACCATTTCTTTGCGATTAATCAGTAAACGATTAAGTTTATTAAAAGCAAAAAATACGTTGAAATAAAACAGCAGATAGAGATCACCGATAGATATATTGAACGTTTGAAAATCGAGTGAAAATGAGTCAACGCCGCTGACGTTACTAAACCGCGAAATATATGAGGACTTAAGTTCCAGTTGGCGAAAAAACTCTGTACTACGACTAAAGCCATCCAATAAAAACTGTGCGAATGTCATAAAAACGGGATGATATAAAACCACAAAGTTAATAGTAATCTCTAGAACGTAGAGATAGAGAGAGATGAAATAGGGGTACACGTGTAAACGAAGGAATTAAAACGAAGTTAAATACAAGAATCAAACTGACCTCGTACTCGACAATGCAATCGGTGCAAAACGTTTTGATTGATGATCGTGTTTAAATATGTAAATCATTGAGGACGTAGGACTCTGATCGAAGTATGACTTTTTTTTTTGTTTACATAATCATAAATAATCACTTAAACCTCATATGGACTTTCTCCCTTCAATCACTCAATCATAGGCGCACAAAACAATAAATACGTTGGGCTAGGAGTATTAAAAAAGCATATAGCTATGTACATAAAAAAAATAAAGCTGCCGGTAATATAGAAAACGAACTAAGTGCGTCTGGTGATGGATCGTGAGCGCTGTGACGAATCGGCGAAGCGCGATAAAAAAAAAGCAAGAACTGCATGCGGGAAAGAAAAATTACGAGCAGAGGAATAGTATGGGCAGGAGAAAGGGCTTTTATACGGTGCAAGCATGGCCGGCTGACTTTGCGTAATATTCGGCGTTGGTTTGGTAAGTTCCGTTCGGGAGATCCATGCCTCGAAAACGAACCGCGTGGGAAACCGAAAAAAGTAATTGACGTCGCCAAACGGTGCGGGACATTGCACATAACATGGGAGTACCTCCCATGACAATAAGCGGACACCTATCTCAAATAGGAAAAGTGAAAAAAACTCGGCAAGTGGGTACCCCATGAATTGAACGGGGCCCAAAAACTACGCCGCTTAGAAACCTGTCCATCGCTGGGTCTAAGCCACCGATATGCACCATTTTTGCACCGTATAATCACATATGATGAAAGGTGGGTTTGTATGACAACCGTAAACGACCTGGGCAGTGGTTGGATGGGGACAAAAACCCAAAGCACACCCCCAAACTTGGTCTTCACCCAGCTTCAAGTTATATGAGCATGCTCAACAAAATACAAAGGTCTTCCGCTGTACAAGGGAGCTATGAGAAGCACGCCGCAAGCAGGATTGGACATGATACTTCATCTCCTTCCTCTGGATCTATTCATAACAGGCTACGCTGCAAAAAGCGCTCTCAGACTAAGGGAGTCCTCTTTGTGTCCAACTATGGACATGCGGCCATACTTGGAATAATAGATGACCTGGGAAAGAAACATGGTTTTAGTAGCCTCGCAGCTACGACCGACTGTATTTCCCCCCAAAATGACTTCTCTCTCAGAATACCAATCCTTTTCCCCGCCGTGATCAACGACCACGAGATTAACCTCTTCACCGACGGATCGAAAATGGACACAGGCACTGGGGCCGGGTTCTACTCTGATACCCTGCACAAACAGGAATCATTTAGACTCCCTGATTTGTGCAGCGTCTTTCAAGCAGAAACCCTAGCAATAGAGAAAGCAGCCAAGCACCTACACCTACCGATATCCCACCATCGGATTTCGCTATCTTCGTAGACAGCCAGGCTGCACTGAAGTCAATAGGATCCTGTACAACGAGATCAAAGGCTGTCATGAAATGTCGCGACTCACTGAAGTCCATCAGACATCACAATGTCAAACTCTGCTGGGTCCCGTCTCACAGCTCAATCGCAGGGAACGAAAGAGCGGACGAATTGGCCAGGCAAGGGTCTGAAATGGACATCAGCGAGGCGGACACGTCACTGCAACCACCGATCAGTTCATTATAACGGATCATAAATGACACAATAATAAAAGAAGCCAACTCGCCTTGGCTTGCAAAAAAACGACAGTCACGCGACAAGATCATCGTGGCCAGAGCTCAATATCGGAAAAACAAAGAAGCTCTTGGCGCTGAACCGAAACTCGATCCGTATGCTCGTCGGAGTGATCACAGGACACTGTCCCATTGGAAAGTTCCGGAAATGGAACTCGGGATCCAATGATCTCTACCGGAGTTGCGGCGATGAGGAAGAAACCAAGACCTAGCTTCGCAGGCCCAAAGATTCTTTACAGAGATTGTGGACGTGGCGAATGCAGATATATCGGATCTTCTAAAATTCATAAAGAGCACGGGGTGGTTTCAGCCACCACGGGATAGGACAGGTTAATTTTATGGGTGCTCCACAAATGAAGGGAATCACAATGGGCCCTTTGGCCTCCGAGTGGAAGTGATGCTCAATCACTTCAGTGGAAACGATAAATGCAGTTAAATATTGTGAGGAAATCGACATAATGCATACGAAATTGGCTGAAAAGCAACCAAGCATGGTCCGATCCTGTTGCATGATAATGCTAGACCCCATACCTCACACAGCACGCAGCTGTGCAAAAGCTGCTACAGCTGGGATTCGAAATTCTTCCGCATCCACCGTACTTTCCTGATATTTCTCCAACGGATTATAACACGGGAAGTGTTACTTTTCTTCTTTCATTCTAAGAAAACGGCGGCTGAAGCGCATCGAGAACTCCAAAAAATTACGGAGATGCTGCTCTAAGTGAAACAACGTGCCGTGATTGGTTCCGTCGCTTCAAAGACGGTGATTTCGATGTTGACGACCGTTCGCGTGAAGGAAGGCCAAAAACCTTCGCAGACGCTGAATTGGAGGCATTGCTCGATGAGGATCCATGCCAAACCCAAAAAGAGCTTGCTTCAGTATAATGAGTCACCGGCCAAGCTATTACATGCGTTGGGAATGATTCAAAAGCAAGGAACTTGGGTTCCTAATGATTTGAAGGCAAGAGACGTTGAGCGTCGTTTTTTCGCCTGTGAAAAACTGCTTAAGCGGCAAAAAGGAAGGATTTTCTTCATCGCATCGGTACGGGTGATGAAAAATGGATTAATTACAGCAATTCAAAGAGAAAAAAAATCATGGGGACAGCCCGGTCAAGCTTCTACGTCGTCGGCTCCGCCGAATATTCACGCTGCGAAGGTTATGCTGTGTATTTGGTGGGATCAGGGCGGTGTTATTTATTATGAGCTGTTGAAACCAAACGAAACCATCACGTTGCCAAACCCGTTAAAACCTACTTAAAAACACTCAGATGGGAAGTCCTACCCCGCCCACCATATTCCGCAAATATTGCGCCGTCCGATTATCACTTGTTCCGTTCGATGGCACATGGTCTTCTTGATCAGCATTTCCATTCATATGAAGACATCTCAGATATCGATGAAAAAGTTATCGCTAGCGACGGACAATACTTTGAATGATTCATTTGTAACCGTTTTTTCACAATAAAGTTGCATTTTCATCAAAAAAAACAGCGAGAACTTAGGTGCGCTCCTAATATTAGGTCGTTACATTTTTTTACCGACCTAGCGATCAAGAACAGAATGCAGTTTAATCTTTCTAATGGTAAACAATTTATTTACGCTACGACTCTTCTTAGCACTTTTTTAATTGCATCGCATCGTCACCTGCGACGGATAGTGGACCCTATGCGATAATCGGAAGAGATCGGGAGAATATGTAGGCGCGGATGAGGTTCCCCGTGGATTTGGCAAGGCAGACTTACATACATACATCCCAAAAAAGTAATGGTGACAATATGGTGGACGAGTGAGTCCATTCGATGCACAAGAAATTGCTCCAAAAATAGCCGTCACTGGCAAATACACAGTATGGGACCATATACTGCTTCATGACAATGAAAGACCACTTACCGCTTTTTTGTTTTTGTCTCATCCGCCTTACTCATCAGATGTAATCAGAATCACCGAGTTGTTTGAGATAAATTAGGTCCTACAAAACAGTTTTAGTTTGCGGGGCGTCCAATTTAGACGAAGAGAGTCGTATCGAAGCTGACAACGCAAACAGATTGCACGAGTTACCAACACCACACCGACACCCCTCTCTCCACCAACTAATCACCAGACATCGACCTAAAGTCACCTTTCCCATATCCACAATTCCCAGAAATCAAACGTAACGCCAAGTTACCAACACCACGCCGACACCAACCAAGCACCAGGCATCGACCTGAGATCACCTACTTTCCAAAATTCCCAGAAACCAAATGCAATGCCAAACCACTTCCCACAACCTCAGAACTAAATTGTAATTGCGTAAACGATTCACACTAAAGAAGTACGAACCATTTTTTTGTAAACTCAACAAAAAAAATGTAAGATTGAGTAGAAAATCAATAAAGTTGTTGTGCCCAAACGGTAAAGATTGTATTTTTTTAAAACCCGCCGAAGCGTGACTTATAACTCACGCAGAGATTTGTAAACATCTGGAAATGAGCTAGCTGGGAGTATTCAGCAACTGATCTGTAATCCGATGAAAGCATCACCGATGAAAATCCCTATAACTTAATAACTTTTTCAAAGCATCGTTCATCGCTAGTAGCAAATCTATATAACAGTGTACGAATTCCACGTTGGAAAAATATTTATTGATTAGAACAGGCGGTAGTCACAAGGTGAGACATCTAGGAACACGGCAGGAGTAAGACGTCCCATTTCAGTGTTTCCAAAAATGGACCTGAGCCCTAAATGAATACAAGCGCCCTGTAGCTTAATACACATATACGGCATGTGGCATCTGTCTATAGAGGCGAATTATACAGGATTGCATCTTTTACATTACTCCTAAAATCGTCAATTTCTGCAGGATAATAATGAAGAATTATCGCTGCAACATTAAACTCGATTTTGAACTACCCAGACATACATATGTATGTTAAAAAAGGATTGAATCAAAGCGACCCGGTGTCATTAAATTGCCTTAACCTCATCTTTTAAAAGTGTGCGGAGACTCACTAGCCAAGAGACACGATATATTTCATGTCTACACGATTGCTTTAATAAGTGGGCGGTATTGAAGACGTTTGATAACACTGAATCAGAAACGGCTTGAGTGAGTCCAAAGGTAAATTTAGATTTCGATTAGAGTTCACTCAAAAATCCGGAGTTCATGATTTAACTTAGTATGCTTTTGAGTGCGTTCTTCTGCTTCAAATTAATGCCTGCCTAGGTGTTTGTGTCGTGTACTGATGAAGCAGTTACAGTAGCACAGTATGTGATGTGCTGTTTCTGCCTTTTCGTTACACATTCTGCAGGTGTTATCTTGTGTGATGCCCATGGTTTTAAGATGTTTGTTGACGGGGCAGTGTCGAGTGAGGATTCCTGTGACTATAAGAATCTGACTGCTAGAAAGTTTAAAAAGTTGTTTCGTTATATTAAGGGAAGTGGTTGATAGGAACATCTTGGCTTGTCTGCTACCTTCCGTTTGCGTCCAGTGGTGGTTGGCCATGTCCCTCAACCATTCCTTTAGGTAGCAGGTGCTGATAGGTATGCCGCAGAATGGTCGTGGCACCATGAATGGTGATGCACAGCCTTTTCTTGTTAATTGGTTTGCTTTTTCGTTTCTTATATGGCCACTGTGCCCAGGTATCCACATGAGGTGGACTCTTTTTGTGTTGGCCAGCTGGAGTAATAAAGGGTCCGCCAAATAATTTTTTTTTTTTTTGAAAATGCTATAAAAAAAACTACTGAATATTTTCTCAAATTTCTTTTTTTATTTGAAAGTACAATCCTTCCGGTTAATAATGGAAGATAATTTCATTCAAATGGCTGCCTCGGCTGGCCATGCAGTAGCCTACACGATCGGTCCAATTTTTAAGCACATTATCGATTGTGTGCAGCTGTATTTCACCAATGGCTTCACGAATATTGTCCTTTAAAGCGTCAATTGTCTCTGGCTTGTCGGCGTAACACTTATCTTTGACGGCACCCCACAAATAATAGTCCAACGGTGTCAAATCGCAGCTCCGAGGTGGCCAAACGACATCAGCTCTGCGGCTGATAATGCGATCTTCAAAAACAGGGCGCAAAACATCGAGTGTAGCTTCGGCTGTGTGGCACGTAGCGCCGTCCTGTTGAAACCAAATGTTGCCAATATCCTCCTCTTCAATTTTTGTGAACAAAAATTCGTTCAACATGGCCCGATAACGATCGCCATTGACTGTAACGGCCACTCCTTGCTCATTTTCGAAGAAAAATGGCCCAATTATGCCTCTGGACCAAAATCCGCACCAAACAGTGGCTCGTTTTGGGTGCACCGGTTTTTCAATGTATGCGTGCGGGTTTACTGTGCCCCAAATGCGACAATTTTGCTTGTTTACATACCCGCCAAGATCAAAATGAGCTTCATCTGAAAAGATGATTTTTTTGGCAAAATCGGCATCTTCTGTAAGTCGATCGCAGGCCCACTTAGCGAAGCGAAAACGCATTGGATGGTCAGTTGGCTTCAACTCCTGAACCAATTGGACTTTGTATGGCGTCATACCAAGGTCTTTATGCAAAATTCGTCTCAATGATGTCTCCGAAATGTTCAATTGTTGAGAACGACGGTGAATTGATGTTGATGGCGCTTCACGCACACTTTCTGCCGCAGCAGCAATATTCTCGGGTGTACACACTGTTTTTGGCTTTTCACGCTTTGGTTTATCGATGAGGATGCCAGTTTCTTTCACTTTTTTCACAAGATAACGAACATACGGACCTGACGGTGCTTCTCTTCTTCCAAAATCCGTACGCAATTTTCGCACACATTCTGCAACATTACCATGATTTTCAAAGTAATGTCGCAATATTTCCCAGCGTTGTTCAAGCGTATACACAACCATATTCGTTCAGCGGAAGGATAAATTATCTAATTATCTGTCAAATCAGACATGAGCTAAGTGTTACAATTCACGAAATAAGCACTACTTGAAAAAAAAAACGTTAGATGGCGGACCCTTTAGTTGTAAGCAGTCCCAAACCAATTTATTGATATTGATATCTATTTAATTATAGTTACATTTATACTACAAGATTAGATATCTTTTAAAAGTATAGTTTTCCAGACGTTACAAATTATATGTTAAATTAATAATTAAGGTAGTTAAAATCAAGATAAGAAATTAAAAAAAAAAAAAAAATGAGTTGATTGTCTGCAATTCATGTGAAAGATGGTTTCAGGCGCGAATTGCAGATACAAAAATGGATCGCTCTCCGATGCAACGTGTGAATGAAGGATTAATAAGTTTCTTTCCTCTATTAGATTGAACAAAGTGTAATAATTCAAAAAGATAACTAGGAGACTTAGTTTGTATGATTTTAAATAATTTTAATACATTGCGGCAGTTTAAATACAAATTCAGATTGAGACCATAAATTGAGGATGTAAAACTGGACACACTATTGGATCTTGGTATATTATAAATAAAACGGACACAGTCATTAAATGCAACCTTATTTCTATGCTCACAAACAGAGTCAAGAGAGGGAAACACAGAACAATTAAACAAAATGTAAGGCATTACAAGCGTTTTCACTAATCTTATTTTCAAGAGTGTTCGCAGGTATTTCGCCGAGTATCGTAATTCACGCAATCCACAATAAACTTTTTTCAGGGTATCCCTTACAGCGTCACAACAAGACAGTGAAAAATTAATGTGAAAACCAAGATATCTAACAGAATTAACAACAGTAACGGGATCGCTATCAAGGACAACAGGTGAATAATCATCTGAACAGAGCTCATTATTAGAAAAAACGATACAAACTGTCTTGACAGCGTTCAACCGCAATTTGTTACCTTTTGACCAGTTGGATATATTATCAATATCATCATTCACCCTGGCGGTACAATCTTCTATGTATAAGACCAATAGGACGCGTAAAATAAATAATCACATGTACAATATATTTTGCAATTTTTAACAATATCTGGGATTTCATTGTTAAAAAGAGAGAACAGTAGTGGCCCCAGAACAGAACTTTGCGGAACCCCTGCATGAATAACGTTAGAATTTGAGCAACCAAGCTCAGTTACGACCGTAACTCTTAATAACAACTTAATAGCTTAATGGAAGAGTTTGAAAAATTAAAGCCACTTTTAATCTTTAAAAGTAATAAAGAATGGTCAGTGCAGTCGAAGGCTTTAATAAAGTCTAGAAGAACAGCTATACAGATATCATTATAGTCTAAAGCAGAACGAATGTCTGTAGTAACTTTTAGAACAGCAGATTCACAGCTGTGTTTGCTTCGAAAACCGGATTGCCATTTTGAGAGCTTATTATTATCGTCTAAGAATGTCCTCATTTGGAGAGATAATACTTTTTCAAAAGCTTTTAACAAAAAACACAAAATACTAATTGGTCTAAAGTCGGCAGGGCAATTAGGAATACATTTTTTGGGTATAGGAATAATTTTGACCCTTTTCCAACTATCCGGGAGCTGTAGATACAGTAATTAAATATGTATATGATGTGTGTAGCAAATGATATGAGGCAGTATAAGTTTAAGAAATCGAGGTGAGATACCATCAGGTCCTATGACATTCGATTTAACAGAGCTAATAGCTTTGAAAACAAAAAATTCATCAATACATCGGAAATAGAAATTTGATGACAATTCACACACTACAACAAGAAGTACCTTCTCATGTGCAGAACGGACTTCTAAACAACAAAATTTTATAACAGACTTAGAGGACGAATAAACAAACTTCGGTTTAAAGCAGGTTTTGGCATAAATACACACACCACCACCTACCCTATTTTTACGGTCATTTCTAAATAAAGTAAAATTAGGAATTTTTACCATTTCTGATAGTATATCACAGTTAAGCCAAGAAAATTCTGATTCCTTGATTTGATTCACAGATTGCATTGAGAACGGTCGTTATATTGTCAGGATGTTTCAAACTCATAGGATGAGGATTTATATACATATATAGTATATACCGTCTTCTGTTGCTGTTGCTGTTGCTTTCTAACAGCAAATTAAAATAAGTAAAAATAAAATAAAATTTAGAGGTGACTTTGTAGCTTTTGAGGGCTAAAAGCGCAGCCTTGCTGTCAGAGAGAATATAAATGTTTTTATTGGTTATAGCTCTATTTATACGTATTTTCTCTGAGGCAGAGAGAAAAGAAAGCTAAGAAAGAAAAGAAGCTAATACTGTCCATGGCTCCCTTATATAAAATCCCACGATTCCACAGCCCGAAATAACTGTGCAACTTCAGAATTTGTCCCATTGAAAGTCTTTTAATTATTTACTAACGCTATAAGCTCCATTAAATAGCCCAGAGGTGCTGCCAAGAATTGGAAACACATTGTATTTTCATAGACAAGAACAGACGTCATCAGCCAATTATTAAAATAACAAATGCGTTACTTGTGCCGCTGGATTCTTGCCTATTTTCGATAAATCCTTATAGCTATATCGCACATTCAATGACTATATTCCGCCCAAATACGTGATTCAATTAAACCCAATACGGTGTTTCGTATTAATATCTCTGTGCCTGTTTAGATAAACAAAAATGTGGGACTGGCCAACAAATAATGAGCTAATAAAATACATTTTCCGATAAGGCAATGAAATAGTTTTATGTTTCCCAGATTAAGCAAAAGCTGATCAATATCAACAATAGCTCGGGTATTATGAGCAGAGCTATTTGAGAATATAAACACTTGATGTTGACATAAGAAACCTGCTGCAGGAACGGTTTCATTCTCGGAATCGATCAACCCATCCCGAAATATGTATTATTTTAACATTTTACGGACGTTAATGAATATCTTTTTTTTTCCGCGTGTACGACTGATGTCGACAGTTAACGTGCGCTCATAAAACACCTACATGCATGGTATCGCATTACGTACATACTCAATTTCCTTCCATTCCCACCTAACCTCTGACAACTGCTGTTCAGACATTTATCGGAAATGAGAAGCAAATATCTGATCACTAGCGTGTTGTGGTCTGTGGAACACGCGGACACGGCACGAGAACCCCCAGCGCCCAATCGACCTTTCTCATCAATTCCATTCAATTACCATTTCTCGGCATGATTGCTATTCACCCAATTCACGACTCTGGTACTAACTAAGTACACATGTCTTCACGTATTTTTTTATTTTTATTAAGCCTCAGGCACTAAGTACACACGTCTTCATGTATTTTTAGTTTTATGTTTATTAAGGCTTCGCTACCCATCTACAGTTACTATAAAGGCAGACACGTGCAATATGGCCAAGTAGAATTTGATAAGAAATCACTCATTAAAATAGCATCACATTGATGACTAATCATACCGAAACCCCCCCGTTCGTACAGACATCGGATGACTCGTCGCAAATTATCGCCACATTCCACCTGATAACATATCCAAATAATGATTTCGGCAAAATACCTGGAACCCAAAGTGATTTTGACAATTCGAACATTTGCGAAACTGGAATTAAAAAGCCGCTCCGTGATTCAATATACACATGTCAAGCAGAGACAGATGATCGCCGAACAACACCATAGCAAAACACAAATAACAACACTCCGTGTTTTTTTTTTGACAAATTCACGGTAGCAAAATAGCAAAAAAAACGCGCAGAGGTGTGACCTAGTTCATCCAGTCAGGCCATTGGCAAAAAAAAAAAAAAATCTACCCGTTTCGATGGATTTTTAGCGAAACAGGACCAACAAAAAATATTTTCATTTTTCGGGAACATATTATTGACTCACCTGCTTGGGAATTGTGCCGTTTGATGATTTTAATCCATTGATGCGGTGATGTACGCCATTTAGTTTGATATCGGGCGACGCTGAATTAGTAAAGTTCTTTGCGGAAAAACTTGTTTCGGCTTGGCCCTCGACGCCCTCGAACTTACCCATGCTGTCAAACGATTAACACTGACAAAAGGAAAAATTGTGAAAATTTATTTATTGAAAGCCCGCCCCTGTGACGGTTTGTGTTGATGGATGAATTATAATGATAGGTATAGTGGAATGTCACTAGCTAGGCGTTCGCAGATGACACTTGGAAATGGGTATGTTCGTTGTCGCAACAGAAATTTTATATTGTAATTTTTTTTTTATTAAAAGGTCTGATTTTTATAGTTTCATAAATACCATTAACTAGGCGATCTGATACAATAAAATTCAAACGTCAGGATTACACTATGGAATCGGCATTTTACTCTATTACATTTTGTAGAAAATCTGCTACATTAATGTTCCAGGGCCATAAGTATATTTGATTTACGTAGACTAACGGTGAGAGTTGACTTAATTTATTGCAGATATAGGCGAATAACGACAAAACATCATTCTTACAATAAAAGTGATAATATAAAACAACTCAAAAGGCAATAATTCGATAGAGGTAACAAAAGTTCAAGATAATACGAGTGTAAAATTTCAAAATTCAATGTGCTTGGTGGAAAAAATCGTCTTTTTGGGAGACGTATAATTTCTGATACATTGTGTTTTAACGGGTGAAATTTATTGTAGGTAGCATGTCACATTCCGGGAAATGTAAAAAGCTTACCGATCGGGATTTCGAGGAGATATTGGCACATCTTTCGGAGAGTGAGGATGATTTCGAAGAGAAGGCGTCTGATGATGATGCAGTAAATCCCGACCAAGACTGGGGTACTGCTGACATACTAGCCATGCCCACTGAATTGGAAGACGGAATGGTTCCAGATGAAGAAAATGATAATAATGTCAACGAAAAAGAGCAAGAAGTGGGGGAGGAAGATATATCGCTGCATGGTACACGAGATTCCAAGAAAGAAGTCAGAGAACCAGTTAAGGGGCTAACACCCTGTTCATTTCGACGAAGGATCTCCAGATGATCTTCGAGTCACTGAAAAGAAAAAAATCCACAGGAACCGACGGAATAACTACTGTTGTGCTAAGGCACCTCCCACCAGTGGCTGTAGAGATGTACACCATCCTGTTATCCATATCTATATATGATCTTTGACATGTTAGCAGGTACAAAGTTCGTTGTGAAAATTGCCAACATGACGACTTTTACTCAAACATTTGATATTAACAATGGACTGCAACAGGGTACGGTAAATTCGCCGATCCTTTTCAGCATTTACCTGAGTGATCTAGTTGTTTCTCTTCACCACTCAATAGCGTACGCAGGCGACCTAATCGCGTATAGATCAGGTGCAACGATCGACGTCATTGTTACTCTTCTGCAACGTGACTTCGAAAAAATTCAGCAGTATTGTGATGACTGGAAATTGAAGATCAACTTCGAAATCAGAATCTATTTTATTCAGAATGCCTTTGTCTAGGGCCTCTCGGGACACTAGAAAAAATTGGCGCAGGTTCGCTATCTTTGGGCCGGACGGGCGTCCACTGGCGAGACAAAGTGTAATCAGATACCTTGGGAGCGTGCTGGATCAGTATCTATATTTCGACAAACATGTAGATGCTGCTCTGGCAAGGGCCCGGGGCACTTTTGCTCTGACAAGATGGCTGTTTCATAGCAGCCAACTTGATTCTAAAGTGAAGGTAATCTGCTACATGGCCTTAATCAGGCCCATGGTTGCCTATGGATATCGCGTCTGGTTCAATGTGAGAGCCAGCTTAATGGAAAGGATTCGGGTGTTTGAGAGACAATGTCTCAGGACTTGTCTCGGGTTACATAGGACACTCGAAATTTTACCCGAACGAGGTCCTATACAATAGGGTCAGGATTATACGGGTGGATAACTTTCTGATAAAACTGATTCGAAGCCACGTTGCGAGAGCAATAACTTCGGTCAATAGCCTGATCTTCGGGGCTTACTATCCCAACGATTTATATCACGAGAGAGAGCGCCTTAATGGCTTTATGTCGCCAGAAGCATTCCTCTATTTAGATAGATGTGGGCTGATCCAGGATAGATTGGCGGTACCGCTAATCTTCGACGTGGGTCGCAATTCCGTGGAACGGCGATTTCTCTACGAACCCGATGTCGCGCTCCGTGAGCCAGAGCGCCTCAGGTTCTGTAGATCGGTCGCACGCCGGGATCGAGGAGACGTAGTCCGACAGCATCAAGGCTTTTGGTGGCTGGAGAGAGCTACGTCAGTGGACACTTTGAGAGCTTCAGCCTCTTCAAGGCATGGCCTGCCATACACCAATGGCAGGCTTACATAGGTTGGGGTAGTGTAAGGTAGGGTAGGGTAGGTAGTAGTAGGGTAGTATATATACATATAAAAAAAAAAAAAGATATATGTATATATTAAATATATATTATGTATATAATTTATATATATATATTTTAGTTAAGGTAGAATAAGTTAGGTTTAGTTACATTAAGGTAGGCTTAAGTTTTATATATATTGTACAATAATACAAAAAATGACCATATGCTAAGTTTTTAATAAAAAAACATTTTTCTTA
The DNA here is from genome assembly GCA_958301585.1 of Merodon equestris. Classification (NCBI taxonomy): domain Eukaryota; kingdom Metazoa; phylum Arthropoda; class Insecta; order Diptera; family Syrphidae; genus Merodon; species Merodon equestris. The sequence continues at coordinate 50,992,624 of OY284416.1, forward strand.
GCTTAAGCTAGATATAGTAACGTTAGTGGTAAGTTAATATAGTAGTCGAAAGACATAGATTTAAGTTGTTACGTCTATTTTAGAGTGTCCGCCTAGGGCCAGTAAGATATCTAGATTGTTAAGATAGTTAAGCTAGTTTTTAAGCATTTTTGACTAGGGTAAGATAGATCTAAGAAATTATGAATAAAAATGAATTAAAAACTAAAAAAACTAAAAAAAAGCGGTTTGGAAGATATAAAATTTTGAAGTTAATAAATAATCTTAAGTACAGCCGGGTGGAAAAACGTTTGCTGTCCCCGGTCCTAATAGACCTATTACTAGTGGGCTTTCAGCGGCAACCACTCACGAGGGGTCAACTTTTAGAAGAGAAATGAAAATTCCACGAAAGGATGAACAGCCCAAAGAAGTTGGTGACACTGACACCAAAAGCCCAAAAGAGAAATAAAAGAGTTAAAGTACGAAACGCTTTATCAGAATTATTCGAGACAGGTACGTGAAGTATTAAAACAAGGAGACACCTTGTAACCACTACTTTTTAATTTGATGCTGGAATACGTAATAAAATTTGATTAGAGAATAATCCGTAATAGGTTCACACTCGCTTTAGCTTACACTGACGATCTAGGTCTTCTGGGAGATAGTGAGGAAACAGTCAAAAGAAAAGCGAATAGTCTAATAATGGCTAGGTTTAGAATTAAACAAAGAGAAAAGAAAAGTATTTGGTCACTGACCGACTTCCTGACCTCGTTCCTGACTATACTCCATAAAAGCTTCGAGAAAGTGGTCGAGTTAAAATATTTGGGAACCGTATTGGCTGTCAAAAATGTCTTAAGATCGGAATAAAAAAAAAAATACTTTTTCGCGATGGATATACATATACAAAACAACTCTTTTGCCCCGCAATGCCCAAACCCACATTCATAAAATGTCGATCCTTTGACAGCAAGATCTTAAGGAGAATATATTGTGGAAAACGGGATGAAGAAACAGGCCAGTGGAAAGGACTACATAATCAAGAAATCGATAAACTTTTTTCAGCCCTAAAAATTGTCCAACTAATAGAATCACGAAGATTAAGGTGGGCAAAACGCATAAAACGATTGGACAGTGGACATTCAAAAGAATAATGAATGCATGAATGCAATATAAGAGGTAAAAAGACCGCCAGACTGCTTCGTAGATGGGAGAACGATATAAGGATGGACCAACTAGTCAGTGGCGGCGTTAGGGTAGGGCGCGGTAGGGCGACCGCCCAAGACGCCGGTCATAAAGGGATGCCGCACATTAACTGTTAAAAAGAGATAGATAATGTTTTTATCTATGATCGGGGATTCCCGTTAAAAAGAGCTAGCGTTATTTTAGACGAAGCGGAACACACTCAGCTCATTCTTATTCATTACATCGGTGAACGCACTTATTCCAATTATTGTGGCACAAACAGTCGCAGTAATCAGATGGTTCACGCTACGTTGCGATGCTTATGTTCGTCACTCTTTGTTCCGACTACCGAGTGACATTAGTTTTATTCAAAAAGTTGAAATACAAATAGTGTTAAAGTGTTAAACAAATTAAAAAAGCATTTCTTCTTAGAACTTAGGATAATAATCTGAAGCCTAGGTTCTGACTTGGCTAGTTTTCATATACGAATTATATAATAGCCTTCGCAAGTTCTAAAGCTGTAAGTTCTCATCCTCTCTTCCGAAAATTTGGCTTGCTGGTAGAAACTAGCCATCGAACATAGGGCTCTTCCATGACTGATTTAGTAGTAATTAATAATAGTATGTTTCATTACACGTGCACCTATTTTTATCGTGATGACATTTTCTAAGCCAACAGTTAGCGACGGATATCCTCGTTCTTTTTGAATACTTCATTTGCTCGTTTTTTTAAATACCGTGGACAGTCTATCGAATTTAATTCAATTTCTGGTTGCTCCATACTTGCCAACATTACAGTACTAAACTGGTTACACATATTTTTAGTGAGAAATAAACATACTGTATCATCGGACAGCAGTCTAAAATAAGATATAATTTCTTTAAGCCGGTCGTTTTGATTTCTAGCGGTTAATTTGAGGAGTCGACTAGATAAAGTGCAACTGTCTTGACTTGTTACTACACCCATTCTTAAATGATTCAACATTTCCCCGAAAAGTTGGTCGTTTTTTTGCCTCATAGTTACAGGTAATTCCTCATAACAAAACAGTTATTTCCATACATTTGGAGCACTAAGGGATCTTAAACATTTAAGGACGTCAGACGACTTCAAATTTTCGAACGGCGACAGTTGTCTCACTGGAGACAGATTCCACTATGTGTTTAACGTGGATTCCTGCCTTGTCGGCTTAATTCCACGGCGGGCCTTCCCGCAAGGGGTTGATTTTATGGACGACAACCAACGTCCTTATTTGCATAGTTCATGTTCATAAGTACCAAATTCGGAGCCATGCGCAGGGACATGGCTTCCCTCTTGGTATGGGGCGAGGCCTACCTAAAACCTCTTACCGATTTAAGGGTTTCGGCACCCTTCGAACAACTGAGTAAATATTACTGTTGTTCATTATTGCATTCAAAATTCCCGCGATTTGGGATAACCACAGCCCCCACGATACTCCCACAAGGGGCCCTACCGCAAGACAGGCCGGGACTGTCATTCAGATATCTGACATTACTGTCATTTATCATGTCTGACATTACTGTCCCGGGGGCACCTGTCTCCCGTGGTTCCGGAATTAGGCTTCCGGTCGAGCCGTTACTCCCAGTAGGGTTACCCTACACCCAACTGGGAGCCTTATAGAAATGATAGGAAGAGAAAGAAATTAGCTAAATAGCTATATGGCTAAATAAATAGCCACACAGCTAAAAAGCAATGTAGGCTCCGCCACTTAGCCTTTTAACCAACCCCCTGGGTAGATGAATCGCATATTGAGGATGCGACCCGTAATTACCCAGAGGGCGGATCTCACTGGAGACAGTTGGAGCAGATCGCCAAACAACACTATATGAATCTTGCCGAACCATCCGTCGTCAGCGTCACCGGTATCATATATTTCTGTTAAGCGAAGATGGATGTACATATGTATGTATGTACATTAATGATATATTGGAAATCATAGATACTTCATCAATTATTAAAAGTACTACATCTTTTTAATCACATCTTAAAACTTTTAGTACTTGGTCTGATAAGGAAGTGTACTTGGGACAATTTCCGTGCTCTGCAGGCAGCTGTAGGAGCCTATATATGTATTGTAAGACCATTAACATTAAAAGCGGCAATACCAGTGGGTGCAGCTACTGCAAATAACTTATTCATTCGCTTCTTAACCCAGTTTTTAATTGTATTGATTAAATAACTTTTTCCCGTGCCGCCTATCCCACTAACAAATATTCTCAATGTTGTAAATTCATCTAATAAAGTCTTGCATATCTTGTACGTTTTTGGTCTACATTTATACCTTTTATCATTTGTTCGAGTTCATCTTCAGATACCAAATCTTTAGTATTTCTGAAATCTTCCATTGCATTCACAACTTCAACAGGTAACAGTTCCAGTGGATTCTCCAGACCATCATCTTCGTGATCATCTTCTTGTCGATCTCTTTCAATTTCCGCTACTTTTTCTTTAATCACTTCAAATGCTCTCTCTATGTTATTCAAGAATTCTGTCTGCATTCCTCCGTAATCAAGTCCGTCCTTAATTTGGTCTTTTAGATAAGACATTTCCCCTCCACTGACCTTTATCAGTTTTAAATAAAGACTATTTTTCTTATGATTTAATTGCAAATGTATAGTTTTCAGATTTTTTCCTGTACTTAGAGTATATGACGATATTACTTGCCAAATTTCATAGTTCTAGGTCATCTGGAAGTGGGTTATAGTTTTGATATGTAGGTCAGTGATAAAAATGACGATTTTTGGACGTTAACATCTAAATAACCGTTTAAGGTGTGTTTATGAAATTTGGAGCACATAAGTCTCAATATATATGCCAAATTTAACATGTTTAGATGCAATAGTTTTTGAGATATGAGGGGGTCAAAAGTGGCTCCAAATGGTTCGTGTAATATTACACACTGTGCTGCTCGCCAGTTCTGTTCGCTTGAACTTGGCTTGACACGCTACCCCGTGTCTAGATAGATTACCTATTTTTTTTTTGCGGGAAGAAGTCTCATTCCCACGAGAATGAATGGATGATCGTGATTTTTTCGTACTAATCTAAGCACTATCACGAAACACAGGCTTTTAAAGAGAAGTCACTGCCCTATCAGTGATACCTAGATTTGCGACCTTATATTTATGGCCGTGTATAACGCTCTCTCGAATATAACGCGTTTTTGGTCGTCCACGCTCAATAGCGTTTTAGCAAAGTTTTATTGTAATTTATTTATTTTTAGAAATGTTTGGACTTACAGAGATTTATGTTGTTGCAGATTTTATTGATTACTGCTTATATGAATAGTACAAACAAGATGTCTGAGCACGTTGATCTTAGCAAAAGAAAACCATCTGGGTCAGAATATAAAACGGAGAGCAGAAAAAGAAAAGGAGGGAATGCTAAGTTTTTCTAAAACAAAAAAACAAATTTTCTTAGCTGAACTATTTTCTTTTTTTAAATTATTTTAAGTTAATCATTAGGTCGAAAGACATATACTATACTGGTCCGTATAGGGGCCAGTAAGGTATTTTAGGTTTTTCAAGTTATTTAAGCTAGTTTTAAGCCTTTTTGTTTAGCGTAAGATAGCTCTAAGTAAAAGTTGAATAAAAATGAATTAAAAAAAAAAAACAAAAAAAGGTACATATTTCAAAGAACAAAAAAGTTTATGAGTATGGATAAATATATCACAACAAAAAATCAAGACCTGTATGTGGCATCTTCATCTGGAATACGAACGAATGCATCGGCCGTGGAGCCTCTGTCTGACAAGTCAGGTGAGATGGCTGTTGAAGAGATTGTGGACGAAATTTCCCGAAGTGAGGAGACAAGTTGCGCTACAATTATAGATGCTGCTCAGGATCGCTTCATTAGTGATGTTTAACAAATATAAATAAAAAAATATAAAATATAAATATATAAATAATTCAGCGTCGTTGGTTAATATATTCCGTTTCTAAGGATCGAGTTTATTGTTTTTGTTGTCTGCTGTTCGATAGAAGCACAACATCAAGTTTAGTATCTGAAGGATATAACAACTGGAAACACTTGTCTGAAATGTTAAAAATTCATGAGAATAGCACTTCTCAAAAGAAGATTTACCTAAAGGGTCCGCCATCTAACTTTTTTTTTTCAAGTAGTGCTTATTTCGTGAATGGTAACACTTAGCTCATGTCTGATTTGACAGACAATTAGTTTTATCCTTCCGCTGAACGAATATGGTTGTGTATACGCTTGAACAACGCTTCGCTAAGTGGGCCTGCGATCGACTTACAGAAGATGCCGATTTTGCCAAAAAAATCATCTTTTCAGATGAAGCTCATTTTGATCTTGGCGGGTATGTAAACAAGCAAAATTGTCGCATTTGGGGCACAGAAAACCCGCACGCATACATTGAAAAGCCGGTGCACCCAAAACGAGCCACTGTTTGGTGCGGATTTTGGTCCAGAGGCATAATTGGGCCATTTTTCTTCGAAAATGAGCAAGGAGTGGCCGTTACAGTCAATGGCGATCGTTATCGGGCCATGTTGAACGAATTTTTGTTCACAAAAATTGAAGAGGAGGATATTGGCAACATTTGGTTTCAACAGGACGGCGCTACGTGCCACACAGCCGAAGCTACACTCGATGTTTTGCGCCCTGTTTTTGAAGATCGCATTGTTAGCCGCAGAGCTGATGTCGTTTGGCCACCTCGGAGCTGCGATTTGACACCGTTGGACTATTATTTGTGGGGTGCCGTCAAAGATAAGTGTTACGCCGACAAGCCAGAGACAATTGACGCTTTAAGGGACAATATTCGTGAAGCCATTGGTGAATACAGCTGCACACAATCGATAATGTGCTTAAAAATTGCACCGATCGTGTAGGCTACTGCATGGCCAGCCGAGGCAGCCATTTGAATGAAATTATTTTCCATTATTAACCGGTAGGATTGTACTTTCAAATAAAAAAAGAAATTTGAGAAAATATTCAATAGTTTTTTTTATAGCATTTTCAAAAAAAAAAAAGTTATTTGGCGGACCCTATATCATGGATTGCGGCTGAACTACGATTAATAACAGGAAATGCAATAGATTGCCAAGAGCAACATTTAATTGGAAAGAAAACTGCAAGACGGAACTGATTAAGCTAAAAACAATATGGTGTTCAGAGGTACATGCAACAAATTATTGGGAATACAAATTAATTCGGTCCGTTTTTTTCCGTTCAAATTTTTTTTTATTGAAAAAACGTAAAAAATACATCACTCAAAGTATTGTCCGTCGGAAGCGACTACTTTTTCCCATCTCCCTGGTAATTTTCGAATACCATCTCTAAAAAATGAGTCCTCTCTGGCATCGATCCAATCATTGAGCCATTCTTCGATTTCTTCAAAAGACCCGAACCGGTGACCCCCCAAATCGTTTTGCATCCGTCGAAAAAGTCAGTAGTCGGAAGGAGCAAGGTCTGGAGAATACGGCGGGTGGGGTAAGACCTCCCATTTCAGCGTTTCCAAGTAGTTTTTGACCGCTACAGCCACGTGGGGCCGAGCGTAATCATGTTGCAAAATCACCTTGTCATGCCTTTCGGTCGTTTCTGGCCGTTTTTCACGCAATGCACGGCTCCAACGCATTAGTTGTAGTCGATAACGTTTCCCATCAATGGTTTCGCCTGGTTTCAATAGCTCATAGTACACCACACCCGTCTGGTCCCACCATATGCAGAGCATGACCTTTGAACCGTGGATGTTTTTCTTTGTCGTCGATGTAGACGATGATGGAACGGGTTCACCAGGCTTTGTGACAGCCGTTTCTTCCTACAAATACTCCTCCGAAGCCATTCAACTGATTTTGACTAAACTTACCAAGGTGATCATGTGGACATCGCTGAGTTTCCGTACGTTTTGTTTTTTCAAATCCGACTTATTATTGAGGAATAATCACCGAAAACCCGATTTTCCTATGTGGATCAGACTCACCATCGGGAAATAGTCACCGAAAAACTAATTCTCAATTGATGTCTATGGGAAAAATGTCACGCGCAAAATCGAATTTCCCGGAGGCAAAAAGATTCTACAGATTGTTTAAAAACGGCGAAGCCCTTGCCAGTTTGCGCTGCGCACCTCTCGCTTCGAACTCAATTTTTCCAGAACTTTCGGACATTTTTCGTCTTTTTATTTTCCAAAAATAATCATAAATATTGGGGCAACTTTTTCGTATAAGGTAATTAGAAATTGATGTTATAACAACTGAGATATTAACGAAAATCGTTCTGATAGACTTACTATAGAAATAAATACATAGGAAAAAATAACACTAAAGGATAAATACCATAAAAAACTCAATATATCAATTGAGCTAAAAAGAGGTAAATAAGACATTGTGTTATAAGCGAATATCTTTTTACTTATAAATTGCTTAGATCATGCTAAGGTTGCGTCAAAGAACTAGCATTGGGTGACGAACAGTGAATGCCAAACGACACGACAACGAATCGTCCTCCAATCAATCTAATGGCAACAGTGAGGACACACAAATTGTACAAGAATTCCAACGAAATCTGGATAACAAGTCGTACAACATGTGCTCAAATTGCTACCGTTTAGACTACACGAATACAACTGACAACTACATCTGCAATGCTTGTGTTAAGAATCCAACTAAATTCACACCTGTAAATAACATGTACCCTGGCGACGTTCCATCAGAACTCAAAGAACTGACCATGGTTGAGCAATTATTTATAGCTAGAGTACATCCCGTAATGAGAATACATCAAGTTCGCACCTATGGTTCAAATGGACAGTATCATTACTCTGGAAACGTAATCAATGTAGTTCAAGATATACTTCCACCCGCAACTTCACTTCCTGTTGCACCAGATAACTTAGGTATAGTGATCGTCAGACGTGCTGGTATGGATGGTTTTACTGATTTCAGAGTTAGAAAACATGTTGTTCTGAATGCATTGATATGTCTTCAACGAATCAATCCTTTTTATGCTGATGTAGTAATTGACCAAGATCGAATTTCAAGTTTACCTGATGATGGCAATATTGCGAATGATTTACCGTTCATTGAAGATGGAGAAATTCTAGAAAATGAGCCTAACTATAGAAAAGAATATTGTCACGTTTGCTCAAAGACCAGGTCAAGAACAGCAAACAATGATCCCATTAACGAATTCCGTCAGAGTGGTTACATTATGCAAGCTTTTTCTCACATTTTCCCCACTGGTAAATGCGATTTTCTTGACTTTAATCGTGGTTTCAAAGTAACTTTTCGAGAGTGGTGTGAACATCTCTTGAGATTCCGTGACCAACGACAGCCGTTTCTTCCTACAAATACTTCTCCGAAGCCATTCAACTGATTTTGACTAAACTTACCAAGGTGATCATGTGGACATCGCTGAGTGTCCATACGTTTTGTTTTTTCAAATCCGACTTATTATTGAGGAATAATCACCGAAAACCCAATTTTCCTATTGGTACGATAGAGGAACGTTTATCGTATGTTTAACTGGTATTCTGCGTATGAGAAATATCCTGATATTTCAAACAACATTGCATTCATCAAAAACTCTAAAGAAAACCACATATCGACAACACTATCTTTGGATCATGCAGCGTCTAGCGTGAACGAATTGCAATCTCAAGTGTTATACCACCTACGTCAACAACTTCGTGGAGAATCTCGCCACAATCTGACTATCATCCAAGGCGCTTCTGGTACAGGCAAATCTTTTCTAATCAATGAGATGGTTAAGACAGTTAATTTGCTGCATGGAAACGGTGTTGTCCTACTTATGGCTCCTAGTGGTGTTGCGGATAACAACATCAACGGCCAAACAATCCATTCAGCTCTCAGGTTAACAGTCTCGCGTGGAGTTGTCAACGATCTGAGTGGCGAGGTCATCAGGTGCGATGTCTACTAAGCAGTAGTGTTTTATGCACAGTTTGGAGGAAGCACGCGGCCTTAGCTAAGTGTGCGACCGTTCAGGTGCACAGTAAACAGGTGATGTAAATCGAATCTAAACAGTGAGACAAAAGGGTTCGCTCAGCTCAATTTTTTCAAAGCAGCCTACCTGCATTGAATTCCTAGTATAGTATTTTTTCTTCTTGGGGTTATCGATCATCTCCAGTCACGATTCGGTGCAAAAATCCCTTCTTTTGATGTCTTTCAAGAAGCAGTTCCGAGGTGAAAAATCGCCTTTCGACATCTCTCGGTTTCAACTCGTACGGTCACTCCCAACGATTCTGCGAGTTTACTTTGCGTTTGGCACGTATCTTAATCCAGTAAAGCCTCCAATTCCTCATCTTCAAACTTTTTGGGCTGGCCAAGACGCTCTTTGTCTTCGACGCTAAAATCACCACTTTTGAAGCGTCGAAACCACTCTCTGCATGATTTATCGGTCGGAGCAGATTCACCATAAACTTCTACAAGCATTCGATGTGCTTCAGCTGCACTTTTCTTCCTATTAAAAAAGAAAATCAAAACTTCCCGCAAATGCTTTTTATTTAAGATAAATCCGGACATTTTCGAAGAGGTAAAAAACAATGTTGCTGTCAGAAACAGACGCTGATGCACACTAATTATTGTTGACAGATGTCACACCTTTCCAATGAAGTAGGTAATCGCTTCCAAGATCAGCCACAACTTGCAGGTGGCGCCATCTTTTGAAAACGGACCGAATTAATTTATACCCCCAACATATACGCATTTGCGATTAGTCATGAATTGTGATGTTTTAGACCACTACTGTGGAAAAACATTCAAAATGAATTAATAGAGCTGATGGGTGAAAAAGTGAAGTCAGAAATCATATCACGCGCAAAGAAATCGAAATATTATTCTATTATAGCTGACTGTACTCCGGACATTTGTCATGTAGAACTACTTTCACTCACAATCCGATTTTTTGTATTATCATCAGATGACGATAAAATATCAGTAAAACAGCATTTCATAGAATTTATACCTGTCAATGAGTCGACTGGTGAAAGACTGACTGAAGTAGTGATTGACTTTTAAAATAAATACGGACTGGAATTGAGCGATTGTAGGGGTCAGGGCAATAACAACGGGGCAAATATGAAAAAATATTGGGGTTCAAAGGAGAATTCTGTACATAAATTCCTTAGCTGTTTATGTACAGAGTGGGTGTCATAGCTACAATCTCGTACTTTGCGATGCCGCTAAGTCATCCGTAAAATCGATCACTTTGTTTGGGGTACTTCAGAGGTTCTTCACATTGCTTTCAACTTCTGTTCATGGGCGGAAAATTTTAAGCGATCACTTGGGATTATATACTATAAAAAAGCTCTGTGACACACGTTGGGAAGCAAGAATAAGCAGTGTTAAAGCAATCCGTTATCAAATTAGTGCCATCCATGACGCTTTAATTACTTTGGCTATTGAAACACAGAAAACTGATGTTCAAGCCGAACAGTTAAAAGATGTTAGCTTTATAGTTTTATTGGTTGCTTGGTATGACATACTTTTTCAAATTAATGTAGTTAGAGATTTCGATAAATGCACATAAATGTTGAAAAAATGCTGCACATTCTTGGAGGATTATAGAAATACAGGCTTTAAAAGCGCCATTTTAATTGCGAAGGAATTGGCCGAAGAACTTGAAATTGATCCTGTGTTTAGGCGACAACAAGAATTCGACGTGTTAAGCGTCAAGTTGGTGAAGATGCCTGCGACCAACCTATAAATTGTCCAGAAAAAAATTTTGAGGTTGAATTTTTCAATTGTCTTTTGGACACCACATTTTTTTTTTTCTCTTTTCTTTATTGTTTCTTATTTGTACATAATAAATAAAACGTTTTACAGTTCTTTAAGAAAAGGAAGATGGTATCATTCTGTAGCCCATAAGGGACTAGTGGCGAATGATCCTTCTATATAATATTATATAACTCAATATCAATAAGATGAAATGTGGGGTAAAGCCAGAAAGATAGGAATAAATGGAATGATTATTTTACAAAAATGAGCAACTTTTTAGAAATCGCCACAGTCGAGAGTATATCCGCTTCGAATAAAGAAAATCGTAAGTACCTTAAAGATGTACAGATGTTGCATTGGAAGTATCCGTAAAGCTAGAAAAACTGGCCAGCTATGGGAAAATTCGGTTTTGCCTGCAAATTAATCTAACTATCTTTTTTTGAGTTACTGCAAGGGCTTCAGTCGTGCTACTGTAGGCACTACCCCAACTAGCAATACCATATTGTAGTTTAGAGTGCGCAATACCGTAGTAGAACATGAGCATTATTTTTCTGGAACAGTGTTCTCTTAGAAGGTACATTTTACGTGTAACAGATAACATATATTGTTTTAGATCGTCAATGTGAGCTTTCCAGGTCATATTTCTATCTATTGACAAGCCTAGATACTTGTCGTTTTCAACCCCTTGAATCTTAAAGCAATTTGAATTGCACGGTAAGTTTTCGTGGAAGTTATAGTCACCACACGTATGGACAGATAAAGACAGTTTTAAACAAGAACTTGCATGGAAAATGGCGTCACAGTCAAGTGGAAAGGATCCTTTTAGACTAAAGATCATAAGTCTAGTTTTGCTGCTGATTAATAAGTCATGTTTGGTGAACCATTGTCGTAATATATTTAGGTCCATAGGTAGCTGTATTGCAGAGTCAAGAATACTTTTATTGTCATAAGTTAATGCCATATCGTCAGCAAAAGCAGTAATTTTGCTACAAAGATTTTGATGGAACAGTGAATTAACATATATTAAAAACAGTAGTGGTCCCATAACTGAACCTTGCGGTACACCACTTTTCAACTGTAACTGGTTACTGAAGATTTCACCCATTTTTACTCTCTGAGTTCTACATGATAAGTTTGACGAGAACCATTTGTGAACTGTACCTCTTATCCCAGCCTTGTATAACTTATTTAGTAGAGTGTCATGATTGACTATATCATATGGTCATGGTGGTCATTATTGAAGCTATCGTGAATTTTGGTGCACAGCTTTAGAATAGCATCTTCAGTTGATTTACCTTCTCGAAAACCAAACTGTTCATTTCGTAGAAAGTGATTTTTATTTAGGAATGACACAATACGAACTTTCATCAGTTTTTCAAATAATTTACAAAAGGTTGGAAGCAGAGACATAGGCCAATATTGGGTTATTAAATTTCTATTTCCTTTTTTAAATAAAGGAATGACTTCAGCACTTTTTAACGCAGGCGGGAAGATACCACAATTGACACTAAGGTTAAACAGGTAACACACTACATCAATTATGTAGAACGAGATACATTTTAGAAGGCTGTTGGTAATGCCATCCGAGGTACAAGAGGTCTTATTGTCAAGTGAGATTATACATGTATGGATTTCGACAGGTGTAAACGGTTGGAAAACAAAACTGTTACTTATTGAAGTATCTTCCACTAAATCTGGAAACATATTACAACTGCAACTGTATTGGGCAAGGGACGGTTTTGAATCAGAGGCAACAGAAGTGAAGTAAGTGTTAAACTGATTGGCAATGTCTATTGGATCGGTGATCACAATGCCATTAACTTCAATCTTTGAAATATCTAATATTTCTTTGCCTTTATTTAAAATGCTGTTGACCACTCTCCATTCACTTTTTATATTGCCCCTACAATTGCTTAGTTTTGATGCATAATATGTATCCCGATATTGTTTGATTTCCTTCTTTAAATTGTCATTCATTTTCTGGTAAAGTTTTTTCATTGCTTTATTACAGGGATGACGTTTGCATTTCGTTCTCAATGCATTCACGTCTAAGACGTTTAAAACGTGAATTTTTTATTATACTGATTTTCTCTATATGGCTTCTGAGAGTTTTTAAAAAAACATCAAAACATCATATGCTAGGGATGGATTATTTTCTTCATAAGTTGACTCCCAGAATTCATACTTTAAGTACTCTACTAATTTTTTGTAATTAATTTTATTTATTGTTTTAAAAGGTACATATATGTATGTATATATATCTATCCAAATTACGAGTATTTTGAAATGTTTCTAAGTTTATGTTCGTCATGCAATGATCTGAGATTTTATAAACAAGTACTTCCCCAGACAGCTTGTGTGTAAATTTAGAGTCTAACAGTTACAATTCATAACCTTCCCACGGTAAAGGCAAACATTATTTAGAAACACTGGCACAGGTGTTCCAACTGGGTGGGAGTTCCACGAATCAGAAACAATGTTGCACACTAAAGATAGTGTCGCAACCTATTAATTCTTGGAATGAATATCCACTGACCCATATGATTCGCGGAATTGCTTGCGCCCGTTTGTGCACCTGGGTCAAGAAGTGAAGCTTGTTCATAGGTTAGATCGTAAGAAAATTAGAAATGTAAAATCAGTCTTAAGGAAGATTCATTAAAGAAAGGTTGAAACTAAAGAAAATAAAAACTGTTTTATTTTTTTTTCCCGTTAATCCACGATAGCATTAACTGGCGCAGTCGGTAGGATTGTGTCAAATATACGTGTTTTTTTAAACAATTGGACACAATCCGTATACGTATTAAAACAATCGCGTAAGATCGCGAAGTAACGCAACCTAAAAATACACGACGCGTAAGATCGCGAAGTAACGCAACCTAAAAATACACGACGCGTAAGATCGCGAAGTAACGCAACCTAAAAATACACGACGCGTAAGATCGCGAAGTAACGCAACCTAAAAATACACGACGCGTAAGATCGCGAAGTAACGCAACCTAAAAATACACGACGCGTAAGATCGCGAAGTAACGCAACCTAAAAATACACGACGCGTAAGATCGCGAAGTGACACACTCCAAAAAGAAATAAAGTGACAACGCGTGAGTTCGCGTAGTGAAACAGTCAACAAAAAAATAAATAAAAATAAAAGATAGTAATAAAATTTAAATAAAATAAGATAAAATTTATATAGATTTACATATAAAGAAAAGACGCGTGAGTTCGCGTAGTGAAACAATAGATCGTGAAACGAAAACTAGAGACAAGAAAGAACTAAAAACCATAACTTGAAGACAGCATAAAATATCCAGAAAACACAGAAGATCCGGACACCAGTTGAACGTCAGCAGAACCCGACAACAAACTTCAGAAACGAGAAGAGAAAATCGTAAAGAACAAGAAGATTTATATTACCAATACGTATGTCAAACCACATGTACAAATATTTTTTTTTATTACAATAGTTCTCTAGTGTTGCTGTTTACCAATTTTTTTTTTCCTTCCCTTTTTTAACTTTTTTCTTTTTCGTTCTGTGCGTGCTTTTGAATATAATAGTTTTTGTTCTTGCTACAAAAGCAAACCCACATGCCAACATTGGAAGATCAGATAGAAATCGTTAGGGAACAATCGAGACAGTTGTCAGACATAGTTAGAAATTTCTATACCCATAACGAATCTTCACCACCAACAATGTTATCCCTAAATATCGATCCTGTGAAATATCTTTCGAAATTGCCGGAATTTTATGGTGATTTCAGGGAACTACAGAATTTCGTCGATTTAGTCGACAAAATTCATCCCCTCATGACCCAATATGACCCTCTCGCTCAAAGCATTTTCTCGGACATTTTAAAATCAAAATTAAAAGGTAAAGCACGAGAAGTAATAGAAATAAATAGTCACGTCACGAGCTGGGCAGAAATGAAGTTAATTTTATTTAACAATTTTGGTGATAGACAAACACCAGAAGAACTCTTCGATGAGCTTCGCTCCGTACTATTTCGAACGAATGCCGTCGAGTTTTACAACCGCATCAAGAGTATTTTAAGAAGGTTAAATCTAAAACAGAAACAGATTATGAACGGCAATGGTGAAACCATCGAAGCCAATATTAAACAAAACAAAGCTTCTGCATTATTTATTTTCCGAAATAAGCTTCCAGAGCCCATGCGATCTTTGATCTACTGTAGAAATCCGGATAGTCTAGAGGCTGCCATTAATATTCTACATGAAGCAGGATATGCATACATGGGTGCACTTACAAATAGCTCACATAGTAACAAATCTAGGGACCTAACATATCAGAACCAAACTAACAGAGACCCCAGTCACAACAATAGAGGTGTTAACAACCATAATAAAAATTACGGCAAATATAAAAGACAGAATGAACATTTTAGAAATCGTACATTCACCCAACATAATTCGTACCCACAAAACAATATATATTCACAAAACAATACATATCCACAGAACTTCTTACCCACAAATCGTGACCAAACTCAAAAATTCCCTGTTCCAGAAGCAATGGACATAAACGCTCTAATGAATATTCCGTCAACGAGTACCAACTCTTATAAAGCTCCACAAACAAACACTAACCCCCGTCAACTAAACACGCAAGGCGAAGGAGCAAATTTTCATCCATGTGCCTCCAAGGGAGACTACCCTATATAACGGTTAAAACCAAATCATTTCCTCTCAAATTCATAATCGATACAGGGGCTACCCATTCGATTATAAACCCCGGGCTTTGTGATCCGAAATGGAAAATACCCCGACCTCCCATGACAGTAAAAACCCTCCAAGATACTATCACTATTTACAATACAGTAAAAATCCCATTATTCGCCGAGTTCGGCAATACTGGAGACATGGTTGAATTCTTAGAATGTCGGTTTCACAATTCCTATGATGGAATCATCGGAAGCGACATACTGCGAAGATATAAAGCAAACATTGACTACCATAACGACACTCTTACTATTAACAATAGAACAATACCTATGAATTTCCAAGGAAATAACGAATTACACCTACTTGTAAAACAAGAGAAAGGACTAGCCTTTATTAATGAGCAGTTGACGAACACAGGACATATTATTATACCACAAGGTATCTATAATGTAAGAAATCATTGCATACAATTAGAAAATAAAACGGATTTCCAAGGGGAAATTCGTCTTAACGACGATGACGTACACGCAGTTACAGAACAAAACTTTTACTGGATCGAACCTTCCGATTCATGCAAAAAATCTATAGTAGAGCCAATTCGTACTAACCACCTAAACTTAGAAGAACGACAGAGACTTTTGACTGTCATAAAAAAGTATAAAACAATTTTCCACCAAGAGGATGGAAAACTTACATTTACAAATGCAATTAAGCATCGAATCAGGACGACTAATGACGTTCCGATATATACGAGAAATTACAGATACCCGCAAGTTCATAAACAAGAAGTCGAAGATCAAATTCAGGAGATGCTTAA
The DNA here is from genome assembly GCA_958301585.1 of Merodon equestris. NCBI lineage: Eukaryota > Metazoa > Arthropoda > Insecta > Diptera > Syrphidae > Merodon > Merodon equestris. The sequence continues at coordinate 51,008,980 of OY284416.1, forward strand.
AAACAAAATTATACAACATAGCAACTCCCCATATTCGGCTCCAATCTGGATCGTTCCTAAGAAGGAAGATGCCAGTGGCAAGGCCAAATGGAGATTGGTCGTAGACTATAGGAAGTTGAACGAGGTAACAGTCGACGACAAATACCCAATACCGAATATCGATGAGATACTCGACAAATTGGGTAGATGTCAATACTTTTCGACACTTGACCTCGCAAAGGGATTTCATCAGATTGAAATCCACGCGGAAGATGTTCATAAAACCGCCTTCAGTGTCGAAGGAGGACACTATGAATTTCTCCGCATGCCCTTCGGTTTAAAAACAGCACCAGCAACTTTCCAGCGATTAATGAATCACGTGCTTCAAGATTATATTAATAAAATATGTCTAGTGTATATAGACGATATTATTATTTTCTCAACGTCTCTAGAGGAACACATAGTCTCACTGACGAAGATTTTCGAGCGGTTGAAATCTGTTAACCTCAAAGTGCAACTAGATAAATCGGAGTTCCTTAAAAAGGAAACCGAGTTTCTGGGACATATAGTGACGCCTGATGGCATAAAAGCCAACCCAAGGAAAATAGAGTGTGTAAAGAATTACCCTATCCCAAAAACGAGGAAAGAAATAAAGCAATTCCTAGGCCTCACAGGTTATTACAGAAAGTTCATTAAGGACTATTCAAAGATAGCCAAACCCATGACACTATACCTAAAGAAGGATGCTAAAATCAATATCTCCGACCAAGACTATTCAAAAGCCTTTGAAACTCTTAAAACCTTACTAATAAATGATCCCATCCTAGCATACCCTAATTTCGATAAAACATTTACACTTACCACGGACGCTAGCCAGTACGCTCTGGGCGCCGTTTTATCCCAAGACAACCATCCCGTGTCTTTCGCAAGTCGCACTCTTAATACCCACGAAACAAACTATAGCACTATTGAGAAAGAATTACTTGCAATCGTTTGGGCAACCAAGTATTATCGCCCTTATTTATTCGGTAGAAGATTCATTATAGAAACGGATCATAAACCTCTCACTTGGCTGTTCTCGCTAAAAGAACCCAACTCAAAACTTGTAAGGTGGAGGTTAAAATTGTCAGAATTTGACTTCGAAATTAAATACAAAAAAGGCTTAAGCAACGGGAACGCGGATGCTCTCTCCCGTATACCGGTTACAGAGATAAATTTAATAGAAAGCAATAATATTCCGAAAAGTACATCATGCTTGAATGTTTTTAAGAACCAAATCGTTATCACGAAATCCCATTCAGGATCCCTAAGAATTCGAAAACTAAAGGTATTTAACCGACTACGGACAACGATACATACAAAATCTCTGGACGAACAAACCGCTATAACTTTATTCAAAAATCATTTCAATCCTAACGGGCTAAACGCCATCCTAGTAGAAGACGAACATTTCTTCAATGTCGTACAAGAAACGAAAAGGAAATACTTCTCAAATAACAAACACTTTAAATTAATTAGGTGTTCTAAGCTGTTAGAAGATATTACGGACGAAACCAAATTGACAGAGACAATAGAAAAGGAGCATATAAGAAACAACCATAGGGGTATAGCAGAGGTTTTCCAAGAACTTATTATACTCTACTACCACCCGAAGCTAAAAATAAGAATTACCCAATTTATAAATAACTGCGACGTGTGTAACGTAGAAAAATACGTACGAAATCCTCGAAAAACAGTATTTAAATTAACTGAAACGCCCTCCAAACCTCGTGAAATTATCCATGTAGACGTCTTTTACACCTTGCAGAATACTCTCTTCCTAACTATTATCGACAAATTCTCAAAGCACGCTTGTGCAATTAAAATAACAAGTAGAACTTGGGTTGAGTTCAAACGAGCCCTTTCTTTCTATTTTAGCCAATTCGGTGTAGTAAGAAAAATTATAGTCGACAATGAACTAGGCTTCAAAGCATTGCCCTTGAAACAATACTTAGCAGAGCTTGACGTTGAACTCCATTTTACCTCCAACAACTACCATACGTCTAACGCGGACATTGAAAGACTACACAATACTCTTAACGAACATATACGCCTTCTAAAACATGACGACTCAAACAATGAAAGTACGGTAGAGGACAAGCTTTCAAAAATAATAATGTTCTACAACCAAACAATACATTCGACGACCAAACAAAAACCTGTAGACTTCGTAACAGGGAAAATTAACGAAAACGAATATGACAAAATTCACGAACTTATCCTAGAAAAGAAACGGAAGACAATTGACAGACTTAACAAAAACCGTAGGGATTATTCATTAACTGAAGGACAGAATTTTATTAAGGAAACCAGAGGGGGTAAGAATCATTCAAAATTTAGAAAGCTAGAGACACAAAAATTAGACGAAGACCACCTAGTAGATGTAAAAAACGGAAATAAATATTACAAAGATCACGTTAAAGAAATTAAGAAATTCCAAAATGTTAATAATCCCACAATCAAGTCAAAAGATAAACCACTGAAGACAAGATAATAAAAAAACCCTTTTCTTTCAGGAACCAACGACAGACATGACGATGTTGGTCACCATACCAATATTACTGACAATGACGAGACTACTTATACCATTCGTAGGGACACAAGAAATACTTCTTCATGACCTTAATAACAACAACGGATATGTAACGCTTAATCTAGACAGAATTCGGATTATTAAAAGCTATACAAAAGTCCTACACATCATAAATGTAACATCCCTAGAAACAAGTAAAAACCAGATAAAAGAGAACCTCCTCATCTTTGAAAATAGATCGAACCTAATTGAACCCATGTACCACACAGTCAACCAAAATTTGATACTGTTGGAAGCTAAGCTAAGAAACCTTAAACCCCACTCCAGAACAAAAAGAGCGTTAATTGACATACTAGGGACAGGAATGAAACTAATAGCAGGAACAATGGACCACGAAGACCAAATTTACATACAAAATAAATTAGACCAACTCTTTGACCAGGAACAAAAACTTACTGAAGGAAACAACAAGCAAGTAGTAATTAACCAACAAATCATAGAGCAAATACAGAATATTACAACCCATGTTAGAAAACAACAACTTCTTGTTGAAAAATATTTGAACAGTCAGAATTTAGCAGGGAGAGTAGAAACTTTAGAAGAGGAAGTCAGGACCATGCAGTGTATATACCAAATCAATCAGGATATACTGTTGCTTAGAACTCACATAGATGAGATAGAACAAATACTGTTTTCTAGTAAGCTCGGAGTGCTTACCAGAAATATTCTAGGCGAGCAAGAACTATCCATTGTCGATGATTTGATGAGTTTTAATGAAATTAAAATCGCAGTGTCAATTTATAAAGAGCAAATAATTATAACCCTTTCGATACCACATTTCTCTGACAATATTTACACAAAAGTCCTCATAGAACCCATTCCCGATAGTAATAATAAATCACTCCTTATCAGAGGTAAAGAAATTCTAACTGATCAAGACAACTGCATATATGAATTTCCCGTTAAAGATAATTTTAAACGTAACCTTGTTGCAATTGAAGATACCTGCATTCAAAATATCATGCATTCTAAGACAGCATATTGTACTAAAATAGTAACAGGTGAAACAGAAACACTAGAGGTAGCAAAAGGAATTATTATCCTAAAAAATGTAAAAGAAACATTAATAAAACATAACTGCAATAGAAATAACATTTTAGTAAAGGGTAGCTATGTTATAACATTTAAAGGTTGCCAACTAACGATCAATAATAAAACCTACGAAAACTTGGTCAAGAAAGTGTACGACAATATTATACTACCAAATTTTGTCACACAAGTAAACGAAACAAATGTAATCCCTAATATTAAACTTGACGAACTATACGTTCAACATATTAATAATAGGGAATTAATAAAACAGATGTCGAGAAAAAGCAATTCATTTGACATATCTCTGTTATTTATAAATATTTTATCAATTATAATTGCTATTGTTATTTTTGTTACTTGCCGAAGATTTAGAAATAAAGCCAAGTTTTTTGTTTCGTCGGAGCCTCAAGCTAACGGAGGGGGAGTTACAATTCATAACCTTCCCACGGTAAAGGCAAACATTATTTAGAAACACTGGCACAGGTGTTCCAACTGGGTGGGAGTTCCACGAATCAGAAACAATGTTGCACACTAAAGATAGTGTCGCAACCTATTAATTCTTGGAATGAATATCCACTGACCCATATGATTCGCGGAATTGCTTGCGCCCGTTTGTGCACCTGGGTCAAGAAGTGAAGCTTGTTCATAGGTTAGATCGTAAGAAAATTAGAAATGTAAAATCAGTCTTAAGGAAGATTCATTAAAGAAAGGTTGAAACTAAAGAAAATAAAAACTGTTTTATTTTTTTTTCCCGTTAATCCACGATAGCATTAACTTCTAACCTAGCGAATATATGATCTATACATGGTTGAGTATTATCTGTTATACGAATTGGTTCCATAACTAATGATTTTAAACCGAAAGTAGACATTAAAAGTAGACGTAGTTATATGAATCATTGGTTTTTCTCAAAATATCAATATTAATGTCGCCTACTACCAATGCATTCTTCGTCTTTACATCTTTAAGTAATCTATTAAATTCTTCTAAAAAAGCGTCAATACCTGAGTGAATTCGATGCAGGCACACAACAAAATCGTAAAAGGTTCATTACATATAAGGCAAGTGATTTTTATGATATCAGCGCTGGAAACACTATTTTTCTCTACTATACAGTCGCTTACTGACTCTTTTTTAATGAAGACAACGACACCTGCTGAGCTATACGAGTTATTACAATTAAAGTAAGGTTCATACCCCGGAATACTATAGGTGGATAGCTCGTAGTCATAAACCTAGATCTCAGTGAATTACAATGAAAGTTGCATTGGAATTGAATGTGTTTATATGTGTTAGAAAGAAATCAAAGTTTTTCCTAATACTACGAATATTTTGATGGATGAGTAAGGTAGAGAAATGAGAAACAACACAATTTTCTGCGTTCGATGACTTGTTTTTATTAATGTTTTATATTAATTTAAGATTTTTGAGGTCTCCAAAGCACCTCAAATTGAAAGCAATATCACCTTCATTTTTCGCAAAAAAATTTTGTTGTTTCTCATCCATATGTATTTAAATTTTTTATCTATTGATTTTTCTTGCTTCATTATACAATATTCTCATATTAGTAGTAAATTTGCGAACCATCACAGTTTTCTTCTAAGAGGTTTGTTGTTAGTCGCTATTTTTTCTTCTTTTTCATTTCCATGATGTTCTCCTTGACTACTCGTCGGGTCAGATTTAGAGACAGTACAGTTGTGGGTGAAGAGGGGTACCTCTTTGTTTTTATTTTTTTGACGTAGAGAGAGTCAATGTCGCTCTCATCAAGATCATACCTAACACCAACACGAATAATTTTTAACGCGGCTTCCATTGCCGGGAGGGGCAATTTTCTAAAAACATTACTTAATTTGGAAAAAAAATTATTAAAAATCAACAGTTACATCCACAATGCTGTGATATACTTTATGGTAAAGCCAGAAACCTCGTATTTCATCTTGTTTTAAACGAAGCTGCTTTAAGGAATAGTTTTTGAGAAATTAATTTTCAAACTCAAAATTTTGAAAAAAAAAAAAAATGAAAAAAAAAATTTTTTAACTATTTTTTTTTCAAAAAATCAATTCTCTTATTAGTTTTTAGTTAAAAACAGAAAACCGGATGCAAAAATTTCTTGTAGTTTTTGAGAAATTAAAAAAAAAATCCGAACCATTTTTTTCTAAGAAAAACCTTTTTTTTGGTTTTAACGCGGCTGGACTTGTAGGCAAATTAATGTATGAAACATTGACCTCTTTTATATTATTTTTAAAAAATTCGGAGTTTTATTATAATAAATTTTCAATATGATCCCCATTTTTTAGAAGTCAAAGATTATATCTCCTTCTAATGGCTGCACATACATAAGTCTATGCTTGACAAATTTTCCTGCAATTTGACTCCAGCGACTTCAATCCGTTCTTTCAGTTGTTCCAAAGATACTATTTCCACTTCGTAAACATAATTCTTCATGAATCCCCACACATAAAAATCTAGAGGAGTTAAATCTGGTGATCTAGGTGGCCATTCCGTGGGGCCCCTTCTTCCGATCCAACGGTCACTAAAATGATCATCCATTCTCAAAAATTATTCCTTAGAACAGCTTCGTTTAAAAACAAGATAAAAGAAGAGGTTTCTGGCTTTACAAAAAAAGTATATCTCGGCATTGTGGATGTAACTGTTGATTTTTAATAATTTTTTTTTTCCAAATTAAGTCAATTTTTTAGAAAATTGCCCCTCCCGGCTAAACGGGGGGAATAGACCCCCCCCTATCCCGTACAATTTTTTTCTTGTCTTGACCAGAACTACACGCTCTAGATTTTTGGCACACTGCTCGTGGGTCACCCTGTATATGTATATATTATATGTGTATTATAGGTAAGGTAGGTTAAGTTACTGTTAGTTAGTTATAAGTTTTATATAAAATCAATAAAATCACAATCAGATGCTAAGTTTTTGTTTTTTGTAAAATTTTCTTAGCTTTTATTATTCATTTATTCATTTATGTTAATTAAGTTAATACGAGCAATTAAGTTGAAAGACATAGTTTTTAGAATGTGCTGTCTGCTTTAGAATGCCCGTTAAGGGCCAGTAAGGTAATTTTAATTATGTAAGATAGTTAAGCTAGACTTTAGCATTTTTGTCTAAAATACAATCCCCTTGAGCGGACAATTTCTCACGACCGTGGATCTTGAACTGAACTTCCATACATTTTATATTCCCTTTAGTGGACACTCCCTAACCCGGACGCGGACAGGGCCATCAGCCACAATTTGGTAACTTTAATTCTCTTGGGCGGACAAATTTTTTTTCAGCTAAACTTTTCAGAATTTTTTTTTGCATGATATGCGAACGATAAAGACAAAAAAACTGACTTTAAAAGGAAAACAACGAAACAGTAACAGCATAATGCGCGATGTTGCACGTGCCATCCAATCACTGTCTCTACTCAAATGGATAACGGATTTTTTGTTTCCTGTGTCTTCATGTTCATTTTAGTTTGTTTACGAATTTCATAGACTGCTGATGAAATAATTTTTTTAGGATGCCACCAAAACGTAAAGTGTTGAGTTTAAAAGAAAAAATTGACTTAATAAATTCGGTCGACCGCTTTGAAATAGGAAAATCTCATGCTGCGGACATTTTGAAGAATAAAAATGACTTAATGACACTATGGCAATCAAATACAGTGCCAAATCATACAAGACGGCGTTTCGTTACGCCTGTGAGAAGTGTTCTTGGCGAAAAAGTATTCGAGTGGTTTACAATAGCAAGAACTAAAAATGTTCCCATTTCTGGATCAATGATAAGACACAAGACGAAATTTATTGCCGAGCGTTTAGGTCTTGAAGATTTCCAGGCTTCAGAAGGTTGGCTTCAGAAATTTCGTAAGCGCCATGCTATAGCCTACAAATGTGTTTCTGGTGAAGCGTCAGATGTTCATCCCGATACTGTGAAGTCATTTTTGGAAAAGTTACCTTCGATTACGCAGAATTACAGTACTGCATTTACAATGCCAACGAGACAGGGCTTTTTTTCAGGGCTCTACCGGTCAAGACGATATGTTTTAAAGCACAAACATGCACAGGCGGAAAATTTTCGAAAGAGCGTCCCACTATCTTACAGTGTGTAAATATGGCAGGATAAAAAGAAAAGCTCTTGGTTATAGGCAAATCCTTTCATCCGCGAGCGTTTGGTAACTTAAAACATGACCAGCTTCCAGTTGAATGGAGAAATAACAAAAAATCTTGGATGACTCAAGAAATGATGACCGATTGGCTTATAACTTTTGACAAAAGAATGGAATGTAAAAGGAAAAAAGTGCTTCTTTTTTTGGATAACGTATCTTCCCATCCCAAAAATTTAAAACTAAAAAATACCAAAATTTTGTTTCTACCGCCCAACACCACATCAGTCTGCCAGCCTCTTGACCAAGGTGTAATAAGCAATTTTAAGTTTCATTACCGTTCACTTATGTTGAAGCATATTGTCAACAACATTGATGATGCTGATAATGTAAGCGCTCTAGCAAAAGCTGTAATTATTTTGGATGCCATATATTTTACTAACACTGCATGGGAGCAAGTACAAGCTACAACAATTGTAAACTGCTTTAAAAAATCTGGGTTTGGAGCACCATTCACCACAGAACTTCTTCAATTTGACCCAGACGATGATCTACCATTGGCACATCTGCGAACAATTTCAAGACTTCTTCAGGAGTGCCAATCTGATGTTGATGCAGGAAGCTTCTTACACATTGATGGGCATGTGCATATATGTAGATGATGTAGACTTGCAGCACAAGTTCAAAACATAGTCGACATCGGCAGCAGCTCTGAAGATGACGAAGAAGGTCGGGAGGCATTAGAGGAAATGACATTCAGCTCATACAAGGAGGCGAAAATTGGACTTGAAAAACTAAAAAATTTGTTTACTTTAGATGCTTTTTATGTTGCGAACCCATATGGATACTGTTTTGAATGAATCACGAAAAAAACGAACAATGCTAACAGTTTTTTTTAAATTTGAATAATAAATACATGGGTATACATACATATGTATGTACATATGTACATTGACATACATTTTTTTTTGTTTTTGTAAAATGTTGAAATACAGTTAAAATCTGGAGCATGCCCGTGTCAAAAAGGAAGGGAAGAAAGAAAACGGTCAAACCGTAGCATTATGGAAAAGAACGCTAAAAGGAAAAGCACTACCCAGGCACTACTAATGCTCGTGATCCTGGGACGAGCAGCAATGCTCGGGTCAGAGCTATAGGATTTCCGGGGGATAGCAAAGTAATGCAACGGCGTAAGCCACACTTAAGAGTCGCGAGTTAGAACGTTGGAAGCATAAGTGGGCGCAGCTATGAGCTTGAAGAAATGATGGTTAGAAGGCGAGTAGACATCCTGTGTGTACAAGAGACGAAATGGCGAAACACCGGTAATCGGGCACGTTTCTTGGACGTTAAAACAAAAGCCTACAAGATGTTTTACTATGGATTGGAACAAGGAAAAAACGGAATCGCCATCATCCTTGCGGCAGAGTTACTTTTCAACGTCTTAACCATTTCAAAGTCCAGTGACCGTTTGATGGCTCTCAAATTGGTGATGCATGGTGAGGTGTGGAACATCGTAAGCGCATATGCCCCTCAAGTAGGATGCGAACAAAAAGAAAAAGATGCATTCTGGCTAGATTTCCATAACCTTGTCAAAATCATCCCAAAGGAAGAGCTTTTGTTTGTTGGGGGAGATTTAAACGGACATGTCGGGAAGACAAGCGAAGACTATGAAGGCTACCACGGAGGGCTGGGATACGGCACCAGGAACTCTTCAGGTGAAGATATCCTAAACATGTGCAAGTCACTATAAGACCGTACTTATAGTGCTAAATATCATGTTCGTCAACAAAGCCGGCACCTGATCACTTATAGCAGCGGCGGAAATGAAACTCAAATAGACTATCATTTGGTATCCAGTTTCATGAAGCCACGAGCTAAAGATTGCAAAGTGATCCTGGGAGACGCGATCGCCCCTCAACACCGTCTCCTCCTGACTGAATTTTTTATGGATGCGAGAAAGAAGTCAAAGCAGCAAACGAAGGTGTCTGAGAGAATCAAGTGGTATAAGCTGGATAAAGGAAAAGGCTAAGCTTTTATCGCCAACATGGAAAACTACCTCTCTTCCATTATCGATGAGGTCGGTAATGAGGAGTGCAGAGCACAAGACATGTGGGATTCCCTACAACAATCTGGCCTGGAGAAAGCCAAATCACTGCTCGGAACATCTAAAGGCCCCTGCCAACACGCAAAAGAAACCTGGTGGTGGACAGACGAAGCCAAAGCAGTGATACACGAAAAGAAAATGGCTTTCCAAGCTTGGTCAAAGTGCTCTTCTACTAATAGAGAGGAAAAAGCTCGCCGTGAAAAGGTATATAGATGTTGCAAAGGTATCGCGAAGAAAAAATGCGCCGAATTCAAAGCGAAAAGCATGGAAGGCCTCTATCAGGAGTTGGAAGAAATATCGTCTTCCGCGTCTGACAGGAACCAGGCTACCCAGGAGCTTCGACAAAACAATTTGAACAAAGGAGCAAATATCTTTAAGATAGCCGCCCAGAGAAGAAGAAATGCTCAGGAGATTCGTTTCCCAAAGTTTATTAACAATGCTGAAGGCCAACTCCTTGTGGAAGACGAAAAAATTCTCCACAGATGGCGAGAGTATTGCGAGGAACTTCTGAACGAACAGTTTCCCCGAGTGTACTTTCCAAGAGCCGCCCCGAATCATGCCGAAATATCCGACATCACAGTCGAAGAAGTTCGGTACGCGGTTAAAAACTCCAAGAAAAGAAAAGCTGTTGGGCCGGACGGGATACCCTCTGAGTTCTGGAAAAAGATGGGAGACATCGGGTCTAGATGGCTCATGGTTCTTATCTCCAAACTTATGAGAGGCGACACTATGCCTAATCAATGGAGGGAAAGCTATCTTCTTCCATTGCACAAAGGAAAGGGTGATACGCGAAATTGTGATAACTACCGTTCTGTCAAGCTGATGTCGCACACCATGAAGATCGTTGAACGGGTATTAGATAGCCGACTGCGGAAAATAATACGACTATCTGATGACCAGTGCGGGTTTGTCTCGGGTAAATCAACAACAGATGCAATCCAAAGTATAAGGATCATGATGGAAAAGCATCGTGATTCTTCAAAGGACTTGCATATGGTGTTGGTTGATTTCGAGAAGGCCTTTGACCGGCAACCAAGAGATCTTCTATGGGTAGCGCTAGGACAAAAAGGAGTTCCAGAAACCTACGTGCGAGTGATTATGGACATGTACGAGAGAGCAACGACAAGAGTAAGATGCACCGCAGGAGTCACCGAAGAGTTTGCAATCAAAGTCGGTGTACACCAAGGGAGCGTCCTCAGCCCACTGCTTTTTATAGCAGTCCTTGATTGCTTGCTTGAAGGAAAAGTGACGGAGCCCAATGTGCACCAGCTATTCTTTGCTGACGATGGGGCCATTATAAGGCGTCCCTACAACGAGCACTTGATGTGTGGGTGGACATTTTTGAAGGACACGGGTATCGTATTAGTTCAAAGAAGACAGAGTATCTGTGCTGCCCGTTCTCTGACCCTCATCAGCCTATTCCAGACATTTACTTGAATGGAAGAGTGCTTCCCAAGTGTGAAAAGTTTAAATATCTGGGATCTATGATTAATAGAGAAGCAACTTGTGATGACGACATCAAACATCGCGTAAGCGTAGGGTGGATGAAGTGGCGGGAAAACTCCGCCATCTTCTGTGATCGAAAAATGCCCCCTAAGCTGAAAGGAAGGCTCTATACTTCAGTTGTACGTCCGGCGCTCACATACGGTTCACAATGCTGGACAATGCACAAAAAGTATGAGAGCAAATTAACGGCAATTGAGATGAAGATGCTTCGCATGACAGCGGGAGTAACAAAGCGTGACAGAATTAGAAGTTCAAAGATCCGAGGAAGCCTCCACGTAAAAGAAACCATCACAAGAAATATAGAGCGCAACCGACTCAGTTGGTATTGCCATGTTCAAAGGAGAGATCCTTTGAACCCCGTCCAAAAGGCGTTATCAATCAACGTTCCAATTTCAACACGCAAAAAAGGCAGGCCGAAAAACAATTGGTGCAAACAAATGCAAAAACACCAGCATTTGATTGGCCTCAGCGATGAAGTAATCCCAAACCGGGAAGCCTGCCGCTACTTTCTGAGGTCAAACCGGCGGACTCCACAAGCGGACCAGTAGGAATGCAGTTAAGTGGGAAGGTTATGGTCCTACACTTCTGACCATAACAACGCCGGAGAAAAAAAGGAAAAGAAGAAGAAGAAGAAGAAGTTGAAATACAGTTAAAATAATTTAATTTTTGTTATGTTTTCTTAATAAAGATAATATTTCTTTATTTAGCCATTAAAAAGTTGTCTTTTTTAATTCTTCCCATGAACGGACAACTACCTTAACCGGACAAAAGTGCTGCGACCATCGCTGTCCGCCTAAGGGAGCTTTCACTAATAAAAAAAAAAAAAAACATATCATTGCAAGGAATTGTTAACGAATCTCTGAGCTTCCGAGTTTCCCATAACCGGTAAATATAATAATAATAACAAGAATATACTACAGTTATCGTATTTCGGTTTTAACCCATTTCAACCCACTGGGTAGTTAAATACCCATGAAAATGGTAACACTTAAAAAATTCTGGCGCGGCCCCGGTGAGAGGTATCGCGGTGGAATTTTGTATTAAAGAGAAAGGGTGCACATACAAGAAAAAAATAAAACCGTGTAATTTTTCGCAGCTTACTTATCGATTTTTACAGGTAAGTTTCGCCGTTTTTTTTTTTCATGGAAAATGCTCAAGAAAAGTGCTGCCAAACCTAGTGAATTGGGAAAAACAAAAAAATAAACGTACTTAGCGGATACCTGACAATATCGATATTGCAAAGGGGCATTAATATGTCAGATATGTCAACACACCTGGCTGTCACACCTTGTCTAATGACAATGGGTATTTAAATACCCGACAGCCGTGGGTGTGTACTATTAACAAATTTGTTTGTTATATTGAAAAGTTTCATTTGGAGTGAATTAAAGGCCCGTTTTTTTTTTGAATTGAGAAATTATACTGGTTATTTATTATTGGGACTTAGCAATCTTCTTCTGATCTGGGGCAACACCGTTGTGGTAATCCAGAAAGCAAGGAGCAGGATGCAAGTTCGCCTGGCACTTCAAACAACCGTATTCAGTCTTGCCACCGCATTGCTTACAACGATGACGAGAATTGAGTTTCCCAATGAAATGATCGGTACGATCGTAACGTATTGCCAATGATGATAATTGGTCTTGACCATAATCGATTCGCAAATCTCCACTCGGAATTCGTATTGAGACATCGGTGGCTTCTTGTCATAACTGCGACAAAGACAATGCAACTTCCAGGCATTGTTGATGGCGTTGTTAAAAAGGTCCACACCTCCCATGCGATGATTGTATTGGTTGATCAAATAGGGCTGTTCAATCATAACCATTTTCCGTTGCTTTCGATCGTACCGTTTCGCGCGAGCCATTGGCGTATGACACATGAAATTTGATAGTAACGTCACGACCTGAAAAGATAAGAATGAATGAAGAAGATGTGAAAGATGGACAAAATGATAAGAATGAACCAATGGACGAAATGTGTATAACTTACCGCATTATCGTTCCAACGAATCGCAACTATAGAATTGTTCGTATCGAAACAAAAGTCAGACGTCCCGCGGGGCTTCTGTCGAATTTCCTTGATACTCATCAAGGGGGCATGGTTGGTTCGATTATCACGAACAGTTCCCAAGGCGAAGAATCCATCGTTTGACAAACGAGTCATTAGTTTGTGACTAGTAAAAAAGTTGTCAAACGTCACAGAGTGCTTGGCTCGGTCCTGCAGATGCGATAAAAGCGATAGGACAACCCTTTCTCCCAGCCCGAATCCTGGGTCCTCCTGTTCCGATGCACCAGCGTATGGAATTAAATGGTACAAATAGCCTTCTGTCGACGCCAAATACCACTACTTGTACCCGAATCGAATGGGTTTTCCTTTTATGAACATTTTGCACGAATGCCGGCCGTAATAAGCGATCATTTGTTCATCAATCGAAAGGTTGTGAGAGAATATACCGAATTGAAGGAATTTCTTATTCAATAAATCGTTCAATGGCGCGACTTTTGCAAATTTGTTTTTCGGATCTAATACTGAGTTGTTGCACACGTGAAAGAATTGCTTGATACGTCTGAATCTGTCCCTCGAAATGCATTATTTTTTCAGTGCACATCCCAATGACTCTTTATTTGACCAATAACTTTGTGTTTGCGGCAACATGTGGTAACCGGTTATATACAACACGCCCAAAAATGTTTTCATTTCGCTAATTGATGTAACGAATGATGGACAATTGTTGGCCGCAGCATATTGGTTGGTGGAAGTGACCAAAAGGTTCAACACCTCGTCACCGATGAACATTTCCCAAAGCTGAATAGGATTCATGGTGGCAATCTGTTCATACAACGCATTGTATGAAGTGGATGTATCATGGTTTGGAATCTTATCAAATTGGTAATTTTGCCTCCTAGACCATTTTGGTTTCATTCCTTCATCGATTCGGGCACGTTTCTGTGCCTTCCCTGATTTCGGTGTTGTTTTACGCCCATGACCACTAGACGTTGATGTCACCGGCGTATTATGTTCTTTTTCGGCATACATATGTACGTATCATCATCCTCACAGCCCGATAGCATGTGCTCGTTTGTATCATCGTAAATGCATTCAATTTCGAATTGGCCAGCAATCTCACGCGGCAATTCCGGTTCATCGTGCATTGTCGTCTAATTCCTCATTGTCACTAATAGCATCGACGGCATCGGGCGGCATTATGATAATGTTGGCGGCGTCTGCGTGTTGGCCTAAGTTCCCTTTTCCATCAGACCAATTATCCAAAATAGCTTGCAGCTCGGCAGCAGTAAGGACTTTCTGTCGACGAATCATTCCGAATCCAAATAACCCAAAAACACTTTTTTAACACTAGAATACAGCAGCGCGCGTTTGCTTTTTCAAGTTTTAGCATTTACAATCCGTAACGAGCACCAATAAACTGATTTGTTTTCTATTGCATTCTTGAATACACACTTTCCAGCGGATTTCTTCGGATTAGCCGAAGAACTCATTATAACTAAGCGTGCCATGATAAACGGTAGATAGAATTACGAAAAATGTTCGAATAAAGGCGCGTATTCACACTAGCATATCAACAAAGCAGCCAACGATGTCTTTTTTTTTTTTTTGAGTAAAAGTGAAAACATCACACCAATGCCTGTCGGGTCCCCAGGGCACATATTTCAAAATTTCATCAAAATCGTACGAGCCGATCTATGGGCAGCCTTTAATGGGTTAAAAATCCAGAAGATACTAACAACTTAGGTTACTTTCGATATTTAAACTCGTGTACCATAATTCAATATATCCCCTAAAGGACCATTCTTCTCTTATAGTACAACATTTTTATTATAAGTTAAGAAGAATTCCGATCAAAGATGAATCAGAAAGATCATTTTAGAAAGCACTTGTTATTTTTACGTATCACTTGTCAAACTGCCCCCAATTCCGAATATGCGTCTACGCCTTTGTCTCCACTCGAATGATTCACAAGGTAAATTCTGATGAGCAAGCAAACATTCACAGCTGATACTCATTCATTCAACACCTTCCAATGCACTTCATTCCATCCAGCTTCCATCTAACATCCATCCAACTATCGGGCTCTCTCTCTCTTTCAATTACAATGAAACTATACAACCGACACGTTCACTTCCACGCTCATGCCATACAGTCACTATTCTCATTTCTGTTTCCAGAAAGACCGGCGCATTGGCTAAATATTTCTTCACTTCCATCAACACTAACACACTCTCAGTCCGTAGCTCAATTGAATTTCCATACCCAGAATGAACTCCCAATATCATTCACTCACGTTCCTCCACCGTATATGCGCCCAGAGGCCACAACTCGTCATCCACTGCTACACTCACCACCGCCGATGACTATGAATTCATCGACAGAGTTTATTCCGTTCTTGTACGTTGCATACAGAGGAGTTCAGGTTCGTTCGATACTTGTCACTGTGAGTGGAAAAAAATAATTAAAAAGAAAAAAAAATCGAAAAATTCATAATTTAAATAGAACGTGAATACATCAAAATTTTGTCAAGTAAACCGAAAAAGAAAAACGTCAGTGAGACGAGAATTATTTCAAAATCTCAGAAGCGCGAGAGAAATTAATTAAATCTCCCCCGACCATGGACTTCAATTTCACTGAATTGAAGAAGGATGCACATTCCATGATGATCAACCCCATGAATTTAAATGTGGGTGTTGAGAAGGCAGACGCATCGGCAGGAACAATGCATAATCAGCCTGACCACTCGCCGAAGGATTCGGATGATAAGAAATCCACTGGCAGTTCGCTGGACGAAGACTGGTTGGTCCATGTCGATGATACAAAAAACACTGAGCATGCTGCCGATGATTTCGGAGATTTTCTCTCGACATCGAAGGACACTGTTAAGAAGGACCTGTCTGACTTTGGGCATACGGTGAGTGAAAAGTTCGATAAGGTGGAGAAAAAAGGCAACGAGTTTATTTCGGATCTAACCCGTGACTTTATGAATGCGGAACGGGGTTACTTCGGCTCTGGGGTGGAGTCATTGAAAAAGGATGAAGGTAAACCTGCACAAGCAGAGCCCGCGCCAATCCCAGCACCCGTAGCACCTGCTGCACCACAGGCAGAACCAATAAAACCAACTGCGCCGTTACAGGACGACGATTCCGACGATGACAGCGATTTAGTCAAACCGCATGATTCAAACAAGGCTGGAAAGTTCTATGACGATTTTGCTGACAATGATTCACCATCGATATCCTATAATCCATCGCCGATCAAGAAAAATCCAGTCGCTACTGCATTAAAAGAACAGGACAACGAGAAGTTCATCTCGTCCGAAGACCTCTTGGGCGATTTCAAAGAAGAACGAACTGCTGCTTCGGAATCTGTGCAATCTACTAATGCTCGCACACAGAATCTTCCTTCTTCTGGCCTAAACGAAGAAGTCAACGATCTGTTGAGCGATTTCAAGAAACCCGAGGCCGAGGTGAAAAAAACAGAAATTACTTCATTTCCAGTTTCGGAGCCGACTCCGGCTGTAAACCCAATTCAACTACCCAAACTCGAGGATCTGCGAGAAAAAGAAACACCGGCTCCCATCAAGCCAGCACCATCCATTCCTGCGTCGGCACCAGTATCATTTCCAGCCCAGGCGCCAGCAGTGCCGGCAAGAAGATCACCCCCAGCATTAGCTCCGGGTGCTCAGACCGCTTCTACATCTTCCGCTGTCGTCGGGCCAAAGATTGTCTCTGTCGAGGAAATTTTCTACAAATACGGTCTAGGTGAGTGTTTGAACAGAGAATTACGTCATTTACTCCCCGTTCCCCAATTTGAAGAGTATTCCAAGGTCAGACACGGTTTGCCTACGGTCCGATATACTTGTTTCAGTCACCATCACTTGGCCTGGCGTACACTTTATATACCGGTATACCTAGGTGTCTGTTTATGGAATAGATGAGTCATCTGACCTGCTAGCCGTACTCCCTTGGAGTTCTCATGTGTCTGACATGATCCATTTTCATTACATGTTTTAGTTTTAATAATTATTTAAATGTTTTTTGTTTTGTTTCTTTCATTGTAAGCTTTTTGCTTCACGAATCTTGTCATCAATTGCGTATATTCCATTCCTTCGTTCATAAAGTGATTACCCGAAAGCTTCATGTTTGCTGTTCGTTTTAATTTGGGAAATATACTCGGTTCTCGTAGTTTCGTGTGTTTCGTTTAGCTTTTATTGCTTCCGAAGTTAGTCATACATGTGTGCATTGGTTGTTGTTATTTTTTTTCGAGATTTCTTCTGTGATTTTTCGGGTGAAGTAATGGCGAATAATTTAACTTTATGGGTTGGGTTGGGCTGCCGCAGTAGCTAGTGAGTATCGCATTGAGCGAGCGAGGGAGATAGAGGGCTAGGTCAAATTGAAATGTCGATGGGAATAATATGATATTGGAGATGAAATGCATGTGGCGAACGTAAAATAACAAATAGCTTACATTCGTATATCTTTTAGTGGGAAAGGGTTATTACCGGTTGATTGATTTCTTTGATATTGTGGAAGCGTTGCACCCGTCGAATGCTTTGAGGGAGATGAATCAGTTGCGTTCTCTTTGGGTCAAGGACGTTATAGTGCTCACCGCCATCACGTCGACAGTAGTTACGTATATTCCAACCGGAGTCACTCTATTACTGCTTTTGCCGCTCTTCATCTAACGATTCTTTTTTTAAAACTTGAGTTTTAATCAATTTTACTTAGAAGTCCTATTGTATCGTTTCTGCTTGAAAATAAACGAGGCTGACCTAAGGGCTTTTTACATAAATCTCCCAATACAGGATGTATAAATTGTTGCAAGGAATCATATACATGTGTAGGTACATATTATTGTATAAAGCCGCCTTGCCACATTTAGAAATGCTTTTCCTGCTTAACAGTTATTGCTTATCAGCGTAAACTAGAGCGGAAGTGATTCTATCATTTTCTCATTACGCACCTATTCCAGCACCAAATTAAACAAAAATGGAGACAAAGCTCCGAACCCACCAGATAAGGTGTTTTGTACATAGGCATACTTGTATTAAGATTACCAACTTGTTTGGAATTCCCAATTTTACAGGGACATTATAGAGTCATACCTACACCTTGCTAAAATCTACGAATTCTTGGTGGATAGTTTCGTGGAATCAAATGTGGTCACTCGTTGAGTGGTTTCTTCTGACGCCACACAGTGTTGGGACTTTACCATTATTGTGGTAGATCTACTACTATTTTGTGAAATTTTCAAATCTACCACATCTACTACTCAAAGTATGAAATCGACCACTCTTTTGAATTCTTCATGCTTCCTTTTCCCATGTTCTGTTTCGCTTCGCAAATACACTGTTAGCAGTTTAATATTTGCACTCAAAACGACTGATAAAGATACATTGTTTAACCCTTCCATTCTTCTTTTCCTTTTTTTTTCCGGCGTCGTTATGGTCAGAAGTGTAGGACCATAACCTTCCCACTTAACTGCATTCCTACTGGTTTATTTGTTCACAAGGATGAGTAGCCAGTTCTTCTTCTTTCTCCTTTCAGTGGCGCTACAGCCAGGTGTGGGCTTGACCCTCAACCAACAAGCGTCTCCAGCCAGCGCGATCTCCTGCCAGCCTTCTCCAGTTACGCACACCAAGTTGGTTGAGGTCCTTTTCCACTTGTGTGCGCCATTTGAGTCGATGACGTCCTCTGTTGCGTGAAATGGCTCGGATTCAAAGACTCTTCGGGCCGGAACTGTGTTGTCCATACGCCCTACATGGCCTAGCCATCTTAAGCGTTGTATCCGTAGACGCTTAACCAGGCACATGCCGCCGTACAGCCCATATAGTTCGTGATTGAATCTTCTCCTCCAGATGCCATCAACGCAAACAGGACCAAAGATCGCACGCAGAACTTTTCTCTCGAAAAGAGCAAGAGCTTCCTCATCCGCTTTCAACAGCGTCCATGCTTCTGCACCATAAAGCAGGACTGGGATGATTAAGGTATTGTATAAAGCCAACTTGGTCCTTCGAGAGAGGGCTCTATTACTCAATAGCCTCTTGAGCCCAAAGAAACAGCGGTTGGCAAGAGTGATTCTGCGTTTGATCTCGGTACTGTTGTTGTTGTCCCTATTTATTGCAGAGCCGAGGTAGACGAAGTCCTTGACTACCTCGAAGTTCATGCTGCCCATTGTGACGCTCTGTCCGAGACGTCGATGTTGTGCGTCCTTTCTTGATGACAACATGTACTTCGTTTTGCCCTCATTTACCACTAGACCCATTTTAGCCGCCTCCGCTTCAATGCCAGCAAACGCCTCATTGACGGTTCGCTGTGTTCGACCAATCCCGTCAATATCATCCGCGTAAGCCAGCAGTTGAACGGACTTCTGGAAGATCGTGCCTCGATGTGAGTTTCGCACGATCTTCTCGAGTATTAAGTTGAAGAAGTCACGGGGACGGAATTCTTGTGTATAGTCGTCCAATTTGAGTGGAACATTCTGCCTGACAGCGGTATTTGGGTCCTCGTCGCCGTTTACCAGTCTGCAGAAATGATCCTTCCAAATTCTCAGCATCGCCTGCGATTCTACTACCAGTTGTCCATTTTCGTCCCGACAGGCTTCAGTCCGAAATTTATATCCACTGGATAATTGTTTTACTTTCTGGTAAAACTTTCGGACTTCATTCCTGCTGTAGCACCTTTCCATCTCTTCGACCGCGCGCTTCTCATGCTCTTTGTTTTTCTTTTTGAGAAGCCGGTTCTCTTCCCACCTCTTCTGTTCGCAGAGCTCACGAACAGCTCTCGTTGTTCGATGCAGCATTGTTGTAGGCGTCTTTCTTGGCTGCATGGGCCTGTCTGCACTCGTCGTCAAACCATGGGTTTTTCCAGGGTGCTGTTGTAAAACCCAGCACATCAGTGGCAAAAACCTTGATGGTTTTTTGACAACGTTTCCAGTCTTCTTCTATGGTCAGTGCAGGTCAGTGATGTCGAACTTTCAGAGAGTTTTTGGGAGACTCGGTCGGCAAAGTTCCTAGCGATCGTTTGCGATTGTAGCTTTCTGACGTCAAACCGTGCTGTTCTTTCTCGTCTCCCTTGTTGTTTTGATATCCGTGTTCTTACCTTGTCTACAACAAGGTAATGATCCGAGTCAATGTTGGCTCCTCGGAACGTTCGGACATCGAGAATACTGGAGGAGTGTCTGACGTCAATCGCAATGTGATGAATCTGGTTGACGGTTGATTGATCAGGACCGCCAAGTTCCTTTATGGATGTTGAGGTGTGGGAACGGCGTACTCACTGCAGCGAGGTTCCGCCCCGAGGCGAAGTCCACGAGCCTGGGTCCGTTCCCGGATGTGTTGTCGTGTAGGCTGTGTTTTCCAATGACTCTAGCAAAGATTTCTTCTTTTCCCAGCTGTGCATTAAAATCTCGTAGAACGATCTTCGTGTCGTAGCTGGGACATTGGTCGTATGTTCTTTCTAGGAGATCATAGAAGTCATCTTTACTGTTGTCATCTCTGCCTTCAGTCGGAGCGTGGGCGCAAATTAAGCTAATGTTACCGAATTTAGCCTTGATGCGGATTGTAATGAGGCACTCGCTTATAAACATGCAGCTCAAGACTTTTTGCCTTAGTCTGCCTCGAACAACAAATCCACATCCAAATAAGCGCTGCCTTTCCCCTCTGTACCAATCGCCGTAGTAGAGGTCGCAGTTTTTCATCCTCCTTTTGCCCGGCCCATTCCACCGCACTTCCTGGATTGCGGTAATGTCTGCTTTGTAGCAGTCAAGGGCATCCGCGAGTTCATCAGCTGCACGTGGTCTGTTAAGGGACCTCACATTCCACGTGCAGATCCGAAGTTCATAGTCCTTAATTATACGTTTGCCGGGGTCGTCAACAGTGTATCCATCATTATCCGAGGCTTGTGGGTGGTTCGTAGTGAATAATTTTTTTACAGGTACGGCTCACTAGGCTATAGCCCAACCGATTAATCCTGTTTTCTGGCGCAGGATACTCGCCATTCGCCCTTCTCCGTTAGTAACTCCCAAAGGGAGTCTCCAGATGGCACCACGACGAAGTGGAGATAGGACTTGCTAACAGAGCCGCAAGGTGTTCGTCTGCGGTGGCTCTTCTCGTTTTTTTTTGTGGAACTAACATCCGTCGGATAAATGTTACCAGTACGAGGCCTTTGTTAGCCTTTACAATCCGAGTAGTCAGTTACATGCTTTAATGTATTTTTAAGTGAAGTTTTTGTTATGTTTTTTCTTAGTTTTTCTCTTAATGAACTGATATATTTGAGGTTATAGTAATGAAATATATATTTGTTTTTGTTGTGTAAAGTTCACTTTGCTATTTTATTTCCATGGAATTAAATCTACCACCCATTTTTCAAATCTACCACGCTTTTTTCTGGATCTACCACACTTTGAAAATTTTAAGTCCCAACACTGCGCCACACTCATAGTCTCCGATTATTTCCTTAGTGTATGATGTCAGTCTCTTTAAGGGAATATACTTACGCTCTTGTGCGTCCTTCCGCGGTTGGCTCTAGACCAGAAACCACCAATGAGACGTACCACTTAAAATGGCCGTCGACGTTTGCCTACAAGCTGCGGCGAACACGTGGGAACCCGGGGTTCTGTCAAAATTATGTCAACAATCACGCACATAGTTATAATTCCAAGAGTGTGTGTGGCGGGAGTACATTGCGGTAAAATGAAATGAGCCCTCACGTGTCGACAAATAGAGTTTGTTTGTAACGGGTTTTGTCGCTACGAACCTGGAATTCATTCAAAATTTCAGGGTGTCACGGGGAAAGACGTACAAAAGACACACGTCTCCTGTCTTCGTCAGATCAACGATACGAAAACAAGGTGACAAGTTCACGATTAACTATGTTTTGCTACGCTAACGGTCATTATGGCTGTATCACAATGTAGCGTTAGAGCGGTCGGGCTTTTGACAGCTGAGTAGGAACAATAAATTTATATGGAGTAATAGTAGAAACACAATTTGGCGTTCGGTCGGTCGCGGGTTGACAGATTGACTAGAAACAATGGTATCTTATGGGGAAACACATAATACGACTTCATGCGTTTGATCGGCTTTTTATCGTAAATATCGTAAGCCCAACCTCAATGCCGAAGTAGAGCTACTTTCTACTTTGTCGTCCGTTTTGACAGATGACAATGGCTGTATAGGTTACTTCGTGTATTTGTATTTGTAAAAAAGGGGGAAAAAAGTGCTTAATGTATGTATGGGTTGTTTGAGGAAACATTGCTTCCATTCTGTCCTATTCCCGATCTTTGAACCGCCGAACGCCTGAAGCCAGATTTCGTTATAGAAATTCCTAGGTCGCGCGTTTGACATATGTTTATCGTAAGTCGGTGCAAAGCCTGTCAAACGCGCGAACGCCACGTTGTGTTTCTACTATAACACAGAATGCGTCTTCAGGCGTTGTCTCGGCTAATATCGTAAATATCGTAATTTCGAACTCAACGCCAGAGTAGAGCTACTCTCTATTCGGTCGTGAGTATTGACAGCTGACAATGCTTGTATAGTTTATTTCATGTAAATGTTGCTTCCATTCTGTCCTATTCCCGATCTTTGAACCGCCGAACGCCTGAAGCCACATTTAGTTATAGATATTCCTAGGTCGCGCGTTTGACATATGTTTATCGTAAGTCGGTACAACGCCTGTCAAAAGCCCGACCGCTTAAACGCCACATTGTGATACGGCCATTAGATGCCCCAGTGGGAGTACGCACAAGGCTCACAATAGTAGGTTTATAAAGTTTTCTTTCTAATTTCATTTGTTCTTTTATCTTTATTATCGATATTACTATCAACAGTAGTTGTTATGCGCCCATATTATTTCTCTTGTATTTCATATTCAGCGTATTTTATTAATACCCTCCATATTAGGTCGACTCCTGCGGCCTTGTTATTATTAACCCTTCTGTTTTTGAATATGTCTGGCCAGACCTTTTCCACTTTCGGAACATTTTTTTCCTAATTAATTGTGTAGCTATCTTCACCAAACTCCCTAACTTTGTCAGCGTACATATTTTTAATACTTCAGTGTGGATAATAAATTGAAAATCTAAATGGGTAGGAAAAAAATGTCTACAACAACTCCTAGAGTCAATGGAATATGTCTGGCCAGACTTGCTACATATGAAATCCATTATCTTTGGATTTACGGATAATATCGCAGCAGTGTATTACGTGCCGAAAATATCTAAGGCAGTCATTTTATGTAACTATGGCACCGAATCTTCAATTGGAAAACGACTCTCTACGTCAAAAAGTGCGTAATCTTGAGAACTTGAATTGGTTTGAACAACAAAAATGCTATAGAGATTGTAGACGTTTTCCATGTCAATGAGAATAATGCTCGAGAGATCTCTCATACAGTATTTTGCAATGCTCTTGGTGTTATTGTTATTATTGTTTCCGACGATGATATGGTGAAATACTTCTTAAAAAAACAACAAAGCACGATTGGAGTAGTTAGCAGCAGTAGAAGCAACCGCAGTCAAAAAAGTATCATTTCTGTTCATCTCTCTTCTACTATGTTGAAAAACAAACTTATGCAGAGTAAGAAAACAAAGAGAAATATTTTAAAAAATACTCTCTTTAATGACGAAAATGTTGATAACATTGACATTAATGAGAGTCTTACAAAACATAATAGATTATTGTATATAGCAGCGAAAAAGTTAATGATTGAAAAAAAGATGCAAATATGTTTGGGTTTGTGTATTTTGTTAAGGAGTTAAGTTGAAAAAGGCAGGATTACTGTGATAAGATCGCTTGACGATCTCGACAATTTTGCTAAAGATCTATCAAGGAATTAAAACAAATAATACTAAACACTTATGTATTTCACTATAACATTAATCTTGTCTTTGATATTAACTTTTTTGGTTTTAACTTTGATACTAGTTCCCTACTGATGCTAGTGCATCAAAACGTCAGAAGCTTCACAAGATGTTTTAATTCCCTAGCCGCCTGACTTTGTTTTTGTTTCTGAAATTTGGATTTTTGCTTCTGAAATTTACGATTTTGTTATTCCTGGCTATAATTTCTTTGCAATTCCTAATGAGTCTTATGCTGCAGGTGGCATAGGAGTATTTGCTAAAGATGCATTCAATTTGAATTTCATAAATTGCAATTTTCAAAGTGCAGATGTTTTGAAAATATGCTGCAGTATTGGCAACGTAGCCCTCACATTAGTGTGTCTGTACAGGTTATATTTTTATACCTTAGAATGTTTCATTAAGGAATTTTCAAATTTTTTAAACAATGATATGGCTGCGGATCTTATATTGCTAGGAGATTTTAATCTCGATTTATCGTGATATATTACCGATTCCTATTGTACAGTTTTAGCTGAGTATGGTATCACGCGGTCTTGTTCTGAATCCTGTTTAGATCATGTGTTTGCTCGCTTCGCGAATTTTTCACCTAATACTTGTGTTGGTATAAACCTTGATTTCCAGATTACAGATCATTGTATGACAGGTATTTTGATTAATAATCTCAGAAGCAGAATTCATTGCAAAGACAATGGTTTTTTCCTCCCATCAAAATTAATTATTCAATTTGACCATCTTAATCAGAGACTTCTCTTTGAAAATTGGGAGGAAGTATACAGGGTGTCCCACGAGCAGTGTGCCAAAAAGCACACACATCTTTGGAACAACTGAAAGAACGGATTGAAGTCGCTGGAGTCAAATTGCAGGAAAATTTGTCAAGCATAGACTTATGTATGTGCAGCCATTAGAAGGAGATATAATCTTTGCCTTCTAAAAAATGGGGATCATATTGAAAATTTATTATAATAAAACTCCGAATTTTTTAAAAATAATAAAAAAGTGGTCAATGTTTCATACATTAATTTGCCTACAAGTCCAGCCGCGATAAAACCAAAAAATAAAGTTTTTCTTAGGAAAAAATGGTTCGCGTTTTTTTTTAATTTCTCAAAAACTACAAGACATTTTTGCATCCGGTTTTCTGTTTTTAACTAAAAACTAATAAGAGAATTGAATTGAAAAATTAGTACTTAATTACATACAATTTTGAAAAAAAATAGTTCGAAATTTTTTTTTTTTAAATTTTGAGTTTGAAAATTAATTTCTCAAAAACTGTTCCTTAGAACAGCTTCGTTTAAAAACAAGATGAAAGAAGAGGTTTCTGGCTTTACAAAAAGTATATCACGGCATTGTGGATGTAACTGTTTTTTTTTAGAAAATTGCCCCTCCCGGCTAAACGGGGGGGAATAGACCTCCCCTCCCATACGATTTTTTCTTGTCTTGACCAGACCTACACGCTCTAGCTTTTTGGCACACTGCTCGTGGGACACCCTGTATAATTGGACTGATGTTTACCAAGCATACGAACATTTTTTGACAATTTTGAATAACCACTTCAAAGATTCCAGTAAGACTATTAAACTGAAAAGATGTGATAATAGACTAAAACCTTGGTTGAACAGAAATAGCTTAAGGAAGGTTAAGTTAAAGAATAAACTTGGAAGTAAATATTAGAAACATCCTCTTTAAGAAAACGATATAAAAATATCGGCAAGAAACTCAATAAAGACATAAAAGACTGTCGCGACCAATTCTATCGGTGTGAATTTGACAAATGTAGAGGGAATCTAAGATAGGAGTGGAGACTTATTAATGATATGTTTAATCGACTTGTAAAAAGGAACAAACTTATTACCCTTCAAATCGGTTCCTCTGAAACTTCAGAGCCGTATACCATTGCTAACAAATTCAATACTTATTTCGCTTCAGTTGCATTAACATCTGTTCCACCTAAAAACTTTAATTTTTGCCAATGTTGCGCTAGCCGGAGAAGAATGCAGGATGTCTCTGTTTGCAGTAATAGCTTTTATTTTGGTCATATATCTTCACTTGAGATTACGCACTCTCGCGGTATAGATGGATTATCTAATCAATTTCTAAAGAAAATTTCTTTCGATCTTGTTGATATTTTAGCGCATATTTTTAACACAAGTGTTCTATCAGGTGTCTTTCCAAATGGCTTAAAATGTGCTATTGTCATTACGCTTTTTAAGAAGAGTAATCCAAAGGATAAAAATAACTAGACCTATTTCACTCTTACCGACTATTTCTAAAGTATTCGAAAAAGCAATAAAAAGAGGAGTACTGAACTTTTTTGATAAAAATAACTTCCTTAGCGCAAAACAATTTGAATTCAGGCATGGTTTATCAACTGAAGATGCTTTGTACGATTTCTGCTCCATCATCCTTAAAGCGCTTGGCGACAATAAACTCTGCGCATATCTTTTCGTTGATATCACTAAGGCCTTCGATATGGTTGATCATACTATCCTCCTGGACAAATTGTCCAAAATTGGCTTTAGGAATTTTATTTTTAAATGGTTTGAATCTTATTTAAGAGGAAGAATCCAAAAAGTAACCGTTTCTGAGGCCTTCAGTAACTCAGTCAATATAAGTATAGGTGTGCCCCAAGGTTCAGTCCTCGGGACCATCCTTTTTCTTATTTATATCAACTCTCTTTTCAGTCAAACTTGAAAGGCAACATTACAGCTTTTGCTGAAGATTTAGGCATTACCTATGTGTCGAACAGTACAATCAATATTATTGCGGACATAAACCATGATGTAGATGTTTTGCGAAGCTGGTTCACCGAACACAGAATGCTTGTTAGTAATAAAACTGAACTAATGTTTCCTAGCCTCAGTTCCAAACTACCACCGGATATTGATATATTCTTTCATTCCTATAAATGTAGAATACTAAAATCAATTGATAATGTATGCCTCAAGATAGATAGTGAATTATATCTAAACCATTTGCCTTGTGAAATGATTGTTTTAAAATCGAAGTCGTTAGCGATTTTAAGTATCTAGGGATTATTATAGATAATAAACTGTGTTGGTTTGATCAAATCTCATCGCTGAAAGTATTTTTTCTCAACGTTGTGTATATATTACCATCTTAAAAAAACATGCTCTCTGCACGTTTTGAAACGGATATACTATGGTATTTTCAATTCCAAATTACAATATAGAATCTGCTGCTGGGGTGGTGCTCCCCACAATAAAATGAATAAGTTACTGACTCTTCAAAAATATGTAATAAGAAATATTTGCAATAAGAACCGTTTGCATCATTCCATGCCATTGCTTATTAGCTTGAAAGTACTTCCCTTAAGGCACTTGTTCTACCATAAAGTCTTGAAAATGTTCTTCTTAAGTTGTGGTTACCTGGGTTTATAACTTAATTCGTGCGGTTTGCTAAGAGATGGCGTACCTTGTATTATTCCATGCGTTGGAAAGCTATTCATTTGAAGCGTATACAACAATAATTTTTTTTCACTCAAATATGTCGAACTTTGTGCCTGAAAAAGTGTTTTTGCGGGGAGTTTTTCTTCATTACTTTAATATGAAGAAAACTGCTGCCGAAAGTCATCGTATTTTGGTGGACGTTTATGGTGAACATGGAACATTTGGAGCTGAGCGAACGTGCCAAAAGTGGTTTGCACGATTTAAAAATGGTGATTTTGGCTTGGAAGACGATGAACGTCCTGGGCAGCCAAAAAGGTTTGAAGATGAAGAACTGGAAGCATTACTCTATGAAGATTGTTGCCAAACACAAGAAGAGCTCGCAGAATCTTTGGGTGTCACTCATGCAGCCATTTCAAAACCTTTAAAATCAGCTGGATATATTCAGAAGCAAGGAAATTGGGTTCCACATGAACTCAAGCCGAGAGACGTCGAAAGGCGCTTTTGCATGTCCGAAATGCTGCTGGAACGCTACAAAAGGAAGTCATTTTTGCATCGGATTGTTACTGGTGATGAAAAATGGATCCATTACGACAACCCCAAGCGCAAAAAATCATATGTGAAACCCGGCCAACCAGCCAAATCAACGGCAAAGCCGAATACCCATGGCGCGAAGGTAATGCTCTGTATTTGGTGGGATCAGAAGGGTGTGCTGTATTATGAGCTGCTAAAACCGGGTGAAACCATCAATGGACAACGCTACCGAACACAATTAATCCGTTTGAAGAGAGCAGTAGCCGGAAAACGCCAGGAATATGCAACCAGAACGAGGCAATCATTTTCCATCATGACAACGCTCGGCCCCACGTTGCTATTCCGATTAAGAACTATATGGAAAACAGTGGATGGGAAGTTTTACCCCACCCGCCTTATAGCCCAGACCTTGCTCCTTCTGACTACCATTTGTTCCGGTCGATGCAGAACGCCCTCACTGAAATACGGTTCACATCGGAGCAGAATATCAAAAATTGGCTTGATTCATTCTTGGCTGCCAAGCCGGCGCAGTACTTTAGGGATGGGATCCACAAATTGCCAGAAAGATGGGAAAAAGTCATAGCTTCAGATGGGCAATACTTTGATGTTTTTCTTAAATAAACGTTCAAATTAAATAAACCGCACGAATTAAGTTATATACCCAATAGATACTCAGATCACAATAACCTCACAAAAAATCTGGGTTCTGCTGTCAATACTCAATCATTTTGCACTACGATTTACAGAAATTCTTGCTTCATTGCTTCATATATTGTAGATTTTTTAACATACTTCCAAACGCACTCGTTAAGATAAAAAAACATGTTCCTGATAAAAATTAAGTCATGGCTCTTTGAATTTGACCACAATCAGATCGAGAATCTTTTGGATTCCATCATTTAATCGGGTTTCTGGTTTATTGATGCACAAATCACTTAACTGTCAAATAGTCATTTTGTTTTAACTTTATTATAATTTTCTCTTGTTTGAAATTTTTTAATTGTATAATTATTTATCACCCCAAACCATGTTTTTCTTATATTAATGATGTGGCATTTAATACAATTTTTTTTAAACATAGAGAATGTCAGTACTATTCGCCAGGAAATATTAGTAGGATGTCGCAGCATTATCATCTTTCAAATAAATGATATGAGTGCAAGGAACAAAACCAATGCACGTCGACAATTTTTGCATTTTTTTATTGAGCAGTTAGTGATCCCTCAGATCGAAGCAACGATGAACGGTCCAAGGAAAATAGAAGTTTTTTCCGTTCGAAATGGCATCGAATCTTTCTTCGGAGCACCATTGTAAAATAGGATTCCGCAACCCAGCGGTAGCCAGACATCGTGTATAATTTGCAGAATAAACGATAAAATACAAAAACTTGAAATTGAAACTAGAAATAAAGTATAACTCAAACACGTTGCTAATATCCGATACTTGGGTTGTCATTGTGCCTATATATTAGATTGTCTGCAATGACTTTGTCCTCAATATTTACAAGTGCAAACACCCGTAAATCCTTTAACTTTTGTCCCTAACTTATAAAAACTGATAAGTCCACTCAATCATGCCTGCACAGTAGTACACTTAACAATTTTTGGCAATGCTATCACCTATATTAAGTCGACGAGTTTTATGGAATCATGAAACCTATTTATTAGATACGATATCAAATAATCACTCAAACAAAGCTTACCACGAATTTACGAGCGTTGTACGAGTATATTGTAGCCGAATTCCACGCCAAATGTAAAGGAATTACTAGCGTATACTTTCGGGGACAAGTTTTACAATATTCATGTTTATTTACAAAATCTCTTGAGACACTAATGTTTCTTCAAAGTAACCGCGTTTAGTACGAAGACGAGATCGCCAGCGGGTAGGCCCCACTGCCTTAGTCTGTTGTCTAATATTTTGCTATGATAGTCTTGGGTAACGATATTAGATTGAAGCGTGTCACATGAATTTGTTTTCCTTAAAATGTTTATCTAGTAGATTTTATAAACTGTTAGAAAGGTTTATCCTATCCGGATCTACTAATAAACTGCTGTTGCGCAGTCAAATTGATATTCATCATGAATTTCGGATATTTTGTATTCAATGTAACATACCGAGTACATAAAGATCACTTATCCACCGCAACAAGTTCATATCATTAGTCACCAAATCAATTGGTTGCATGTCAATACCTTAGGTAATGTAAAATTAAATGCATGTGCACTCCATGGAACCAGTGAATGTTGGAAACGCCCAGGGCACCAATTGATTAATACCCTTCCTGTTATTTAATGTTTAATGAAAGCAATATATAATCCGACCTCAGTCTGGTAATCAATCCCTCGCGATCGTTTTTCGGTTAAAGTTGTCACGAAATAATACAAGAATCTCAGCTTGATAACGTGATCGGGCATGTTAGTCTTTTCTATCATCGACTTTTTCGAGTTAATACCAATACTTGATGTTATTCCAACTGGGTGTCAGACTAAGACCTAAGCGAAAAACCCAAAATAAACGGAACTGATGTTTTTTAAGGTCAAGCTCAAGTGCCTTAAGAATTCAGCAGTCTGTGCTTAAAATATCGGCGCCATTTGGGTGTGATCTAAGACCTTTGACATTTTTCAATGAATCACCACTCTTCCAAGTTAAACGGTCATTATGTCAAATTCGCTGTCAAAGGTGTGCATTTGTGGTAGGATAATCCGAAACTGTGCCTGGAACTGCGCATATCTGGAACTTACGACGGTGGTCCGATAAGTACTTAGCTTGCAAAAGAAAAACGAAAATTTTGGAGAAATGGCGATTTATTTTTCAATATAGTCTCCTTCTAGCTCGATACACTTGACCCAGCGATGCTCCAACTTCTTTAACCCATCTGAAAAATAAGTTTTCTCGAAGTCTGCAAAGTAGGCCTCCGTGGCAGCGATGACCTCCTCATTCGACTGAAATTTCTGCCCGGCGAGTGACTTTTTCATGTTTGGAAACAAAAAGAAGTCGCACGGGGCCAAATCTGGAGAATACGGTGGATGGGGCAGCAGTTCGTCTTATACCTTTTTGCAGCATAACAAGGTATATCCTATCAGTGCCCGGCTTGAAGCCATCGAAAGATGCCACAGCAAATTCAATGACCTCAGTAGTTGCCACGCGTGACGCACTGTACCACCTACGCCCAGTTGTTTTCATCGTTTCAGTCGCTGTTACCAATGAAAGACTGTGCCGATGACTGTCTGATTTCCCGGAAAATGGGTCTCATGCAGTAAACTAAGAGTTTCTGCTTTAGACTCGGTAAATGTACCATCAGATTTTCTGAGCAAATTCAGCTTTGTCGATGTTCCTCGCTTGAGACGACGCTGATCGCGCTGAGGTATTTGATCTCTTCGCAGAAGGACTTATAGGAATCATTCTTCGATTTACGAATAAGCTTCTTATATTCCTTTTGCTTCGATCGATACTTATTCCAATCATCTTCCGAGTTTGATTTAAGCGATCTATTCAGGAGACTTCTGGCTTCCCTGCGAAGACATTTAAGCTCAACGTTTAACCAGGGAACCAATTTCCTGCAGGGAAGTTTTTTGACAGGACATGCGAATTCAAAACAGTTGGTGATGGCGCTATTCAGGTTATGAAGGGCATCTTCCACCAATTGCTGTTCTCAGTTGAGGCAGAGCTTGAGTGGATCTCTCAATTTTTCGCATCTGCTAAGACTCTCCAGTTAATGATGGCCTTCACATGCCTATTATACAGGATTAGGTCAATCACTTCCTGTTGTCCCGCCGTCAAAAAGGTTAGTTGAGAGCCGACATAGTTAATGATAAGGCCAGACGAAAGCGCTTAAAAGATGGTCTCCTCTCCGCTTGCATTTTCTGCTGCCCCAAACAGTGTTTTGAGCATTAACATCGCAACAGATGATGAGTCCAACCTTTCTGGCTTCACAGTACTGTACGAGTTTAGAAACCGCCTTCGGTGGCGGAGGCAATACCGAATCCTAGGGGCTACTAGGCAAGGGTACAACTCCCTATTCATAGTTAAATGTACAAAGAAAGTTTTTCAGCATCCAGCTGGTCAAGGTGCTTGGAAAAATATTTGCCTGTAATTGTTCTACTTTTTGTAAGATAATCAGTAAACAGAATCACTTTCTCATCCCAAAACATACCGGCCATGATCTTTCTAGCAGATGCAATAGAATTCGCTTTCTTAGGCACTAAACCGCCACTTTCACCCACTGCTTGGACTGCTATCTGGTTTCTGGCGGACTTCTGTCTCATCAACAATGACAAATCGCTGTACAAGATCTGTCGGATCTCTACTGAATCGGTCTAAAGATTGCTGCGAAAATTGTTTGCGCATTTGCTTTTGATCGACATTAAAAAATCGGCACCCATTCCATATTCCCAAAGCCTTAGATATCTCACTCACTCAATTGCCTATCGTTTAACACGATTTCATGCACTTTTTCGATGGTTTCTGGTGTCGTTACGGTTTTCCAACTTCATCCATTTTAATGGAAAACACCAAGACGTCTAAAACAAGTTCTACCTTTTCATATAAACTAATGACAGTGGCAGCCGGATATGAAGCATACCTTTTTGCTGATTGGAACGCCATCTCTGTGACAGGCGGAGAATTTTAGTCGGAATAGAAAAGGGTTTTGGGTGACATAATTGCTGCTCTTTCCTTTTACCATATACTGGATGGTCGTGGTGCAATGGTAATCATCACCGACTGTTCTGTAGTCCAAGTCCGTCCATAGTCAAGAACAATTCTTATACGGAAAAACGGTGGAACAACATGAGTTGTGAATGAGAGATGATCAAAAATTGCTGACGAAGGTATAACACTCGCAGTACAAGATCACTTCAAAATTCATACTTTGTGTGTGCATATCCAATATAACACCTTAATCACATGGAAACAACTGTGAACTACAACCAACACGACAAATTCAGTCCAATTTCTCCAAAAAATCCTATCTAAGACAACCACCCTCCGGAGAGCTCCAAACCATCTGCACCCCGTCCAGGTTGTGTGACATATACCATAAGAGTGTACACTCTTGAACCTGCACGGATTATAAGAAAGGAAAACCTGCGCATTTATCAATGGTCTTATAGTGGTATATAGGTACAATAGTGTATCGTAATTTATATCATAGTATTTGTCTAAATTAATACTTCTTCGCAGCAGTCGTTGATTCAAAGTGAAAAATTTTAAAACTAGTCGTTTGCAAGTTTATTCAATTTTCACATTTTGCTTCATTCGTTTTAAGTTTCTAATTGGCTGAGACTTTCTACATTTCATCGAATCTGGGGCTAGGAAAACCCGCACGTTATTGTCGAGAAGCCCATGCATCCACGGAGAGTGACAGTTTGGTGCGGATTGTGGAGTGGTGGCACCATTGGACCATTTTTCTTCGAAAATGAATTTCAGTCAACGGTGGGCGTTACAGAGCCATGTTAACCGACTTTTTTTTTTTACTGAAATTGAAGACATGGATTTGGACGACCTTTTGGTTCATGCAGGATGGCGCGCCATGCCACACAGTATGAATTGATATTTTGTGCACCTAATTCCCAAATCGTGTTATAAGCTGTCTTGGCGATGTCAATTGGTCGTCTGGGAGCTGTGGTTCGACCCCTTCGGACTTTTTTTGTGGGGAACCGTGAAGGACCGATGTTATGCCGATGTCCGGAAACTATTCAAGCACTTAAGGCCATTATCATCCAAGCAATCCGTGAGCTACATCCTGAAACCATCAACAAGGTCTTGAGAAATTGGGGTGACAGAATGCGCTACTGTTAAGCCAGCCGACGTTGTGCTAAGCAGCCACTTGAACGACGTTGTATTTCATAATTAATGGGAATATTTGTCCTTACTAATAAAGCCATACTACATGGAAAAACTGTAATTTTGTTCATTTTATTGCATTCTTAAAAAGAAACTTGTATTTGGCCCACCCTGTATAATTCGGAAATTTATATCGATTCAAACCATGTCGAAGGCTTTTTCAATATCAACTAATCAGGCTCATGTCCATCGTTTGGACTTCAGGTTCTGCTGATTATCACAAATCGATTTCGCGAAATAATCTCCTTTCTTTTGCATCTGAGCACAATAGGTAGAAATCTCATTGACTTACAGGTTTTTAATTATGAGAAAAATCCGTACATGTGTGTCTGCATGCCATTTCGTCATTCATTTATGAGCATGTGACTTCCTTATTACCTCACGATTTGAAAACAAAAAGAAAATTGAATTCTAAAATCGGAAGCCTTTATTATCGCCATTATGCCACCCTCTAAATCATTAACAATTGCGACTTTAGTCTACGAATAGGGAGAGAGTGAGTTTGCAATTTTTAGGTCAAGGGGAGATACATACCTACTCGTACGTACGTGCTTGTTTGACGAAGCAAAACAATGAATGACTTGACGGTGAATTGGTTTTTCAAATGTCGAAACGCATTGTATTATGTGACCGAGACGCGAACAAGTGAAACATTATTTTTCTATTGTGGAAAATCTATTTTGACGTCCTTTTCAGCACCTCACGCTGCAATATCGTCAAGTATTGTGAAATTATGAACAAATCTCTATGACGCCGAGACATTGTGACTTCATCTCCAGGTCACTGACTCACACTGCAGTGGTTGCGTGGCAACTTTTGGCTTTTAAGAATTTTCATTTTATAGACTGCTTTTAAAATTCAGTTTTGTTGGCTAGAAAACTTGTGACTCATATTAACCCTGTCATACCTATGTAAATGGAAAGCAACAATTTTTCTTTTTCACGCAAAGTGCCAATGAAATAAGGGTTGACAGCTGTTGGCAAGCCAAATGGGAAAATGAGAGAGATACCCCGTTTGTCAATAAATATTCTATATATGAAATAAATATTGGTTGAAATTAGTTACGCCAAAACACAATCTATTCTCTGCGCTCATTTTCACATTACCGCTTTTCGCCAGGATTCTCTCGTTGTCCTAGAATTCTTCGCGCTGGGCAGTATGATGTGCGCATGATCTGTCATTTTTTGTTATCGTTGTTTCGTATAATTTTATGGAAAAGGAATGAATAAGCCATCATTTGTTGCGAAGGAGGTATTCTTAGACGACAGTATGTCTCTGAAGAAAGGTACTATTATAATGGCATTGGAATTTGTATTGGAAAGATCCGCGTATATGCTGTTAAAAAGTGTGTTAAGGGATTGGGGCAACCATTTAAACAGTTGAAAAACGAGCGATAAATTTACTGACGTAAAAGGAACTTGTTTGTCTGTTGCCCTAGCAACACTATAGGAAGTTGTCAAGTAGATAGTCCAGTTCTTCCTCAGAAACTTCTTAGTTTCTAACGCAGAGTCATGGAAAATTCAATAGACTACATATTATAAAACCAAAATTAAATGTATATGTATAGTCTATGCAAGAATTTGTCGAACTATGTATGACATATGTTTCAAATAGTATTATTTTTGCCAATCCAAATATTAACGATACATATTGTGTATTTACTGATGAGATTGCATCACACGTTCTTCTATAATTGTAGTCAAAAATATAGGCACGTATGAGTACACGTTAACGATTGAACGTGAATATTAAGCTTTATAATAAACCCAAATAGAAGGTTACAATCCCCATACCGTATTTGCTTGCCACATTGTCCGAATCCACACCCCTTGACGGGCAACTCGACTTGTCGTTTCGTCGCTTTGTTGTGGGTTAACTCGATTGCGTAGAACACAGTTGAAACCAGATAGTAATAACATAAAACACAAAAAGAAAAAGAGAACGAGAGAGAAGTGACAGGAGATTGCAAATACAAAAAAAAAAAAATTGAGAGACTGAGAGTGCCGAAGAACTCGGAACTTTTTCGGGGGTAGACAGGACCGAGGACTTTACGGCACAGAGTGAATTCGTGACACTTGTGTGTGTAGCACCCCAGCAATAATTCTCCTGTGGTTCCGGGTTTTGAAAAGTGTTTTTTTTTAATTCACTGACTTATTTCTCTACAGAAAAAAAACAGGCGCACATCAAAATAGGCTAGAAAAAATCGTCTAAACGTTTTCGTTCGCCTGTCAAATTTATATGTCAAACAATTTCTAATAATCGAAATTTAGGAATTTTTTTTCAAAAAAAGCCCATTCCGCACTGCGTAAATTACACCACAAAAAAAAAAGAAAAAGCAGAAAACGAGCAAGACTCCTAAAAATTTCTTTTCAGTTCGAAAGGAAAAGGGCACTTGTGTCGCGATTATTTTGTGGACTTTTCTATTTATTTTTTTATTGATATTTTGAGAAGAGTTATTGTGAAAATCTTGTTCTGTTTCATCGATTTATTTTGTTATCGCGTGGTTTTCACGAAGGAAATTTAATAGTTATTAATTAGGAGTCTAAGATTATCAAGGAAAAAAAATGGTTGCTGATGGAGGAGAACCGAACCAGAATGGCGTTTGCAAGACCCGACCCTTACTGTGCTGCTTGTTAGATCCCAGTAAGTGTGTTTTCATCGTTTTTTCATAATTTTTTTTTGTTCTTTCAATCCAATTATTTTCATACATTTTTTTGTTGTTTTTAATTTCGTATAAATGTTTCATTGAACTATTAACCTCTTTGGATTTTATTGAAACTAACTGCTAACAACCTGGTTTTGGGTAACTCCCTTTTTCCCTGATGGTGTTGCATTTTATTTCTCCTTTCGTCCATACTTCCATTCAGGTTCATCCCCATCCACTCCCGCTCATGATCAGACAAAATTGTAAGGAAATCCTTAAAACACTTATATAAAAAGCAGAAAAAAACAACAAAAAAATCAATGAATATTTGTTTTTCAGATGTCTGGTTTAAACCGGAGCGCTTACACCCAAGAGGTAAGTACTTAGTTGGCATGTAACGAGTACGCGAGTACGATTGTTTGCGCTGCGATGTGTGTACGTAAAGAGTAATGAGTCAATGAGGTCATACCGCAGAAAAAAAAAAATCATCCGTACGGTGGTTCTCCTTAACCTTGAGAAAAAATCCTTTTTCCACTCATTATCGCTATAGAAAATCGTCAGATTTCAGTAAGAGAATCAAAAAACGAGTGAGTCCTTCGAGACATTGTTCGATATTCCACTCAATTGGGGTTTAATTCATTTTACGATATTACGTTATGATATGCGGCACATCTGTCAGCCAGTGGAAAAGGAATTTACAAAAACCTGTCGAAAATCAATTTTTTTTACCATGGAAAGATTTGTTGAACGGACATAGAGCTTAGGTCAAGAACCTTAGAGAAACTTAGATATTAGACAATATCCCGGCATGCACCGCATATGTCTTAAATACGTATGTACTATGTACTTCCCCATCATCCATTCCGACAATTGATAATAATCTGTTGCCAATCGATTGGTGTTCTTCGAGGACTGGAATGACCTGGAATGGATTTTCTTTCAGTCGGAAACATGGGAGAAAAGATAACAAGCAATAATTTATTCATACAATGTTATTCAAGTGCAACTAAAGAAGATGCAGGTGTACAGGTGTCGTATACATTATTTGCACTAAGGATGGAGAAATATGCCTTGGGCTAAGAATAGTAAGAGGTTTCAGTTATACGAACACGATAAGTGACAGTATGTGTGGTTACAGAGAGATTATTAATTGTTTAATCGCTACAGCTTATAGCAATTTATGCCGAATGATGAACTCTCTGTCATTTAAGGAATATAACTAAAGTTTACTTCCAAAGTTTAAATGGGTTAAGACATGTGCTTTAAATTTTATCTCATACATTCATACAGTTGTATGCAGTAATATAGTAGTAAATTATGCAACTTTATTGATGGATAAAAAAAAACTTCACTTTTAGGACTACAAGTAAGCCTTTGTTTTTTGTCCCTAATTCTTCTTCCCACCGTTGAGATATTAAGTCGATTAAATTTTGAAAAGACTACTAAAAAATCTTGTCAAGTTGACGACACGTATTGGGCATTACTTAAATTTGCATCGGAAATGACAACGAACGTCCCAGGTGACTGTTCTGATCACTACGACATCAATCCCATTTAAAGTAATCCATTTCTTTCACTAATTTTTTTTATTCATTTTTATTGTTCTTCTTTTAGGCTAAAATGTTTAAATCTAACTAAAAATATCTTAATATTTAATGTGTCTTGTTGGCCCTTTGCAGGCACTCTAGGGCTTAAACCTACAGGGTGCGCCGTCTCATATGGGTCGATGTAACTTCGAATAACTTCAACAATTGTCAACCGATTTTCATATGTCATAGCATTTTAGAAACGTTAAGGGGGATAGCCACTGTGATGGGCCAAAAAAAAAATTTTCTTTTGTCTTAAATGAAAGTTTATAATTTTAAAAAATGTGTGTACAAAATTGCAAGTCAAAATTTAAAAAATTGACTAAGTTCTTCTTCTTCTTCTTTCTTCTTTTTCTTTTTCCGGCGTTGTTATGGTCAGAAGTGTAGGACCATAACCTTCCCACTTAACTGCATTCCTACTGGTCCGCTTGTGGGGTCCGCCGGTTTGACCTCAGAAAGTAGCGGCAGGCTTCCCGGTTTGGGATTACTTCATCGCTGAGGCCAATCAAATGCTGGTGTTTTTGCATTTGTTTGCACCAATTGTTTTTCGGCCTGCCTTTTTTCTTTTTTTGTGACACTGACATGCTCCAGATTTTTTTTGTTTGATCTTACTTTTACAACACCGGTGATCTCCAGTCGTGTCAACCCACTGATTTGCATGTACACTTGTGGGGCAGTTTAATGGTGGTATATGTGTCCCTAGGCTCACATTGGTGTTTTCTAAATTGCCTAGATGTGATTTTTGTTTACCTTTGTTTTAGTCGCCTTTTACGACAAGCGAGAGGTATCGCTGCAGGGATATTCTTAACCCGTCCCTGCACGGAATAAAAAAAAAAAAAATTGACTAAGTTACAGCGATTTTAGTGAGGGCATGTAGGCCGACTGTTTGTCGCTTGACGGATCAGAATGTTACGCCTTTCAGTCCCTTGTTCTTATGTATTTAACATTGTGTGACGTAGTGGACTCTTTTCTTCGAATTTCTTTTTGTAATATAAATCTCTGTTATGTAGGCTTTAAAATACAAGTCCCTTTCATCAATTTAAGTACCTAGAAGTTCGGCAGATGTTCTGTGCTCTATGATTTCATTGCGAGAAAAATGGACTAAAATCTTTAAACGCGTTTTTCTCGAAACGACTTTTTTCAAACTGGTCGCATCGATAACTTGGTCAATTCTTAACCGATGTTTAAATTTTTTTTTTTTTTTGTTCATCTTAGTAGTGGCTAAGGTTAAGCGTATCCGATTTGGAAAATTTTGTTTTTTACTATTTTTTAAACTGTTTGCAAAAAAAAAACGGTCGAAAAAATGTAAATATTTTGAATCGGTCGCCATTTTGTTAAAAATCAAAAAAAAAACGGCTACGTGCAACGATAACTACATTCATACAAATTATAATAAATTTTTTTTTTGATTTTTAAGATTACTAGCTTTTGAATAATCGATGCGACCATGGAGGGGGAATTTTTTTTCAGGCTCTACGGCATCGTTTATATTGTTGAAACTATTCAATATTTTTCAATAAAAATTTGTGGAAACATTATTGGATGTGTACTTAACAAAATAAAAAAAACCCGATCCAAAAATTCCTTCATTTACTCGGTCAAAAAAATTCTTGAAAATCACTCATTTTTGGGGTCGTCACAGTGGCTAACCCCCTTAATTCAGTACAATTTTAACCATGAATCGCTTCATACCAAAAAAACGCGCGGAAATGGTTTCAATGTTGATTAAAAATGGACGCTCGATTGTGCTAACTCAACGTGCGTATCGTGCAAAATATCGTGATCGTGTTGGGCCCAAAAAAGATACAATGCGTCGTTGGGCCTCGAATTTTTTTTTCAATTTGGTTCTGTGGCAAGCCCTCGTGAGCAACGAGGTCACGTCCGCCGCGTTCAAACTCATCTATTCAGTCTGTGAAGGCCAGTGTTCAAGAAGACCCAAGTTTGTCATATCGGCGCCGTTCGCAGCAGTTAGGCATCAGTGGAACCACTTTGCGGAGAATTTTAAATTAAGATCTTCACTTATTTCTATACAAAGTGCAGATAACTCAAAGAATTTTGCCACAAGATGAGCCACGACGCTTGGCATACGCACAAAATGTCGTTGCAATGATTAATGCTGAGCCGGAGTTCTGGCAGCAAATTTTGATGACCGATGAGGCACATTTTACGCTCTCTGGCTCGGTTAATAAACAAAATTGTCGCTTCTGGGGTACCGAAAATCCTCACATTATTCACGAAGAGCCGCTATATGATCAAAAAGTTACTGTTTGGGTCTGTGTATGCGCTAAAACCATCATTGGACCGTATTTCTTCAAAGTTGGCGATACAGTGGATGGCGATCGATATCGATGGAAGATGGCCCATTATGTGGTCCCAGAAATGTGTAAAAAAGGCTTATTTCACTTTCATACTGCGGACAAAACAATGAACCTTTTGCGTAAGAAGTTCCCTGGAAGATTGGTGTAAAAAAAGGGCGATATTGACTGGCCTCCGAGATCGCCGGATTTGACTCCTCCAGACTTTTTTCTTTGGGGATACTTGAAAAGCAAGGTATATGCTAATGGCCGGAAGACAATAGAACAGCTCAAAAGAAACATTCGTGCCGAAATCGCAGAAATTTCGACCGAAATGCTTGAAAATGTCATGGAGAATGCGCGAAAACATGTCCATTTTTGCATCGGCAATAAAAATTAATCAAAATAAATTGTTAAGGTCTAAGTTGATTAAAACTTTTTGAATTTCCAAAATCGATTAAGAATTGTTGAAGTTATTCGAAATTTACATCGACCCATATGAGATGGCGCACTCTGTATTATAATGTACCTAGTATTATTATATATCCCATCAAATACATAAACCGTAATGACGAATAAACCCAATTCACCAACCGCCTCTTTTTAGGAAATGATATATTATACTCGTAATTCATATAAACTTCGCACAAGTTTTTAGGTGTATGATATGCGAGACAGATATGTGATATATGCAGACAGGAAAGTCCTTGCATAAGTTTACAAAATACAAGATAGGAGACCTGGAATTATAGCTTGACTCCTGAGCGAGCTGTTTTGTTTTTCTTATCCTAAAACTTAACCTACCCTAAGATGCTAATTCTAGTCTCAAATGTAATCAGGCTGGCTAAAGTTCGTGTGTTTCTTTCCGGGTGGTCACCCTCTTGATTGCGTTTTTCAGCGACTGGGCTTCACCATCTCGCTCACTCAGCATGCCCGAGACCTCACCAAGGCTAACAGGCCTCAATCAGGCTCATCTAAGTATGATGAAGCTAGCCCTAAACTAACTAATTAGAGAGGAAGATTTAACCGGGGCTAAACCCGGTACACTATTCTAGTAAGTATTTTCACCCGACAACCACCAACAATCAGCGTGCTGTTTAGCCACATCCACGAGATCCCAGTCCGTTTTGGCCGTATTAATACGAATGAGGATACCATCTCTATTTTGCACTTAACTAATCAATATGGAGGAATGGAGAAATACTTTCGTTCTTTCACACATTTTAGTGTGCATTTGGTCATTGTCCTGCGTAAAGACCCATCTAAGCAACTTGATCTCCTGGGCAAAGGGCAACTTGGCATCCTCAATTATTTTTAATTATTGTAATTTACTAGTGACGTCCACTAGTATCGAACAAAGGTTAGGTTAAAGAAGGGGAGTGTGATTGTTGAACATCACTTTCACTCTGAGGCCGGTGGCTGAAACCACCCCATGGTCTTTTTAAATTTTAGAAGATCCGATATGTCTGCATTTGCTACGTCCGCAGTCTCTGTGAAGAATCTATGTATGTCCCAGCAAAGCTAGGCGCCGGTTCTGAAGAGCTGGGCAGTGGCAAACCAGATGTTGGATCGTCTCGGTT
The DNA here is from genome assembly GCA_958301585.1 of Merodon equestris. Taxonomy (NCBI): domain Eukaryota; kingdom Metazoa; phylum Arthropoda; class Insecta; order Diptera; family Syrphidae; genus Merodon; species Merodon equestris. The sequence continues at coordinate 51,051,085 of OY284416.1, forward strand.
TCTTCCTCGTCGCCGCAGCAGCTCCGGCAGAGATCGCTGGATCCCGAGTTCCATTTTCGGAGCATTTCTCCGATGGACAGTGTCCTGTGATCACTCCAACGAGCATATGGATCGAGTTTCGGTCCAGCGTCAAGAGCTTCTTTGTTTAGTCAATATTAAGCTCTGGCCACGATGATCTTGTCGTGTGACTGTCGTTTCTTGCAAGCCAAGGCGAGTTGGCTTCTTTTATTATTGTGTCATTTATGATCCGGTATAATGCACTGATCGGTGGTTGCAGAGACGTGTCCGCTTCGCTGATGTCCATTTCAGACTCTTGTTTGGCCAATTCGTCCACTCTATCGTTCGCTGCGATTGAGCTGTGGCTCGGGACCCATCAGAGTTTGATCTTATGGTGATTGAAGAACTTCAGTGAGTCGCGACATTTCATGACAGCCTTCGATCTCGTTGTACAGGATCCTATTGACTTCAGTGCGGCCTGTCTGTCTACAAAGCTGGTGATTTCCGATGATGGGATATCGGTTACTTGTAAGTGTTTGGTTGCTTTCTCTATTGCCAGGATCTCTGCTTGGAAACGCTGCACAAATCAGGGAATCTAAACGATTCCTATCGGGGAATATAATTGGTATTTTGAGAGAGAAGTCACTGTGGGGGGATATATATTGTATAATCGGTCGTAGCTGCGAGGCTACTAAAACCATGTTTCTTTCCCAGGTCATCTATTATTTTGAGTACGGCCACATGTCCATAGTTGGCTTGTTTCCACAAAGAGGACTCCCTTAATCTGAGAGCGCATTTTGCAGCGTAGCCTTTTATGAATAAATCCAGAGGAAGGAGATGAAGTATCATGGCCAACCTTGTTAGCGGCGTGCTTCTTATAGCTCCCGTTATACAAACAGTGGCTGACCTTTGTACTTTGTTGAGCATGCTCATATAGCCTTTCGTGCTGCTAGCAGTCCACCAGGCTAAGGCCCCATAAATTATAATAAGTCTCATGATTGCTGTGTACATCCAATGAATGATGTAAGTTTGGAGTCAAGAATGATGCCTAGATACTTAGCTTCCGTTTTGAGTTTGAGTGGAGTACCCTCTAACTTTAGGGGAGCGAATATCGGGCTTTTCCTTTTCCTGATGAACAAAACCAGCTCAGTTTTCTGGGGATTTATTCTCAGACCGTTCTGTCTTGCCCACGAGGAGAGTTCCTTCAACGCAGATTCCCTTAGTTCGCTGATAGTTGGTAGAAATGTACCTTTTGTCAAGATAAGTCGGTCATCTGCATATGCTATGGTCTTTGTGCCTTTCTGTACTGCCACAGTAGGGGAGTGAGAACTCCACCTTGTGGTGTGCCTCTAGTTGTCACTTTCCTTGTACGCAAGCAATTGGAAAAAAATTCTTACGAGGTGAGGAATAGTATGAGTTTGTGCTTTTTGAAGCATAGGGGACCTCGGGGATTTAAGAGGTTTGAACGAATTGATTGCCTTTATCTTTTGTAATAATTTCTTTTATTACTTCTTCAGCTGTGTGAACCGTCGTTCCGAAGGGGACTGTGATTTCAGAAGTTTTACAACCTGGGAAGTGGGTTTCAGTCAGCAGTTTTAGGGATTTCTGACTCGATTCTGTCCAAGAACCATCTGTTTTAAGGATGAATTGCGGGACGCAGGGATCCTTGGATAGGATCTTTCTGAGCCTTGCGGCTTCGTTGAGATTCTCTATTGATTCGCAGAACGCCCGCCAGGATTTAGACTTTGCTGCTCTTGTTTTGCTCTTGTATTCATTGAAGCTGAATTTGTAGTTATTCCAGTCTTCGGATCTTTTGCTCTATTAAATAGAGTTCGGGTCCTGGTCCTGAGTTGCTTTAGCTCTGTGGTCCACCAGACTGCACGGGTTTTCTTGCGAGCACGTTGCAAAGGGCAAGGCATTTGTTGAAAGCTAGTTTCCGAATTTTCACAAGGTTTTCGACTGAATTCTCAATGTAAGTTGGATTGGGGTTAGTGATGGCTTGTGGTGATACTAACCTGTTGGCAATTAGGTTTGAGAAAAGATTCGAATCCGTCTTCTGAGGGTTTCTTAAAGGTTTTGTTTTTTTCTTTATTGACGTTAAGGTTGAAGAGTATTCGGCTGTGGTCCGAAAAGGAACAGCTAGTGGACACTCCCCAATTCTCTACCCGGATGGAGTTAGACTTACTTAGTAGAGTAAGGTCAATTACTTCTTCCCTAACCCGGTTACAAAACGTTGGTGTATTACGTTTGTTGCATATGTTGAGGTTGTTGGAGACTATAAAATCGAAAATGGACTCACCCCTTTATTTAATGTCCCCATTGAGTGTGGTGGCCATTTAGGGTCGCAGCCTTGGCGTGTCACACAAGTATTCGAACACGCCATCTGGGGTCGCGTCCTCCTTATTATGTCAAAGACAGCCTGAAGACCTTGTATTGACCCAAAATATTGTAATAAACGATTTCCATAACATTCTTTCTTTCGGATACAGTCAGATTGTCGCACATCCTTACCCAATACTATTTCCATTAATGTTCTATCCAGCCTCAATACGTCTTAAATTAATTTTATGACCTCTTATGTATGCAAAAACAGGGAGAAAAAATACCCAACCTATTGTATTCCAATTCATTATATACTTTTTCACACATTACAGGTCTAAGTTCTAGTTCGAGGGGTACTCGTAATTGTGGTAATAAACATATTAGTCACTGCTAAAACCGACTACGCTGTCAGTGCCGCAGAACGCTGTTATTGACCACATACTGACTTTGATAATGTACATTGTTCATATATAACATCCCCGCCACCGTAATCTCCAGCAGCTCGTGATTCTTTATGCCACGACGTAATTGGATTATATAAACATAGCCTTTCCCCCCAGTATACAGTGTACTCAATTCAATTGACTCCTCCGTTTGTGCTGCGCTCCGTCAGCCATCTGCCCAATCGCTAGATTTCTTGCTCGTCATGCAATGGATAAAATCTGCAAAGTGGAAATCCGATTGTTGTTTATCCATTCACCTGAAGTACCTATAAACAAAACGGAATATTTTAATATAATTTAGAGTCATTATGGTTTCTCTATCTCATTCTGTGTGCGGTTGTTGAGAAGCTACTGATATATTTCTCGAGATTTCTTACACCCAGTCTACTTGCATATGTGTGCGGGAACCTATCACGTCAGCAGCATTACCAGTAGCGCATTTTCATGTATTTGGATAAGGAAAAAAATGATTGAGGTCGATGGAGGTACTAGGTTGAGTTTAAGCCACCGTACATGCCACTAGGCCACTTCGGAGGTCCACTCTATAGTCGTTTGCCTGATGATGCTCATAAGTTCAAAGTAATTAAACTATTTCACATTACCGTATCATTTTCAGTTCGAACGAGTCTATTTCTGTTCACGTTATAGAGGTGTAGACTTGTGTTCAATTTCCAATTTATGGTACATATGTACTTGTTCTTCTGCTTTCTGTGGGAGGCTATGGAATTTTGGACATGTTGAGACAAAGAGATGCTGGTGGTGGTCTTCACATCTCCCACGGCTTTGTACATGCATAAAAACTGGTTAGCGCGTGATTCTTTAAGAATTAGTCATGCTTTGCTGCTTAGTAGACAATCACTTAAACGTCCGCTCCCCTCTCAAGTGCTGGAGATCTGATAGGGAAAGCCATATAACCGATAAAACATTTACGCTATGGTTGGTTCATTTCCTTCTTTTTTCATTGCACTCTAAACGGGTTCAAAAGTTTTATTTTGTATTAAGTCAGTGTTCGAATAGGTTTATCAATTCAAAAATACTTTCCGTTTGTTTTATTTTTCATGGTTCGAGATAAGCAACTTACATAGTGCGGGGTACAATGACCTCTTATTTTTTTCAAGCGCATGATTAACTTCTTACAATGATAGTGCCATATATTGTAAGTAGATAGAAATAGCTATTTTCCAGAACAGCACTGTGGCATTGTGGTCGCGGATAGATCCCTCTATCTATGAATTAGGTTGCTAACTTCTCTCCTCCATAGAGTGACAGTACGTTTCCCTGGATTGGGTATTGTGGCAGTCATATTCATTCTAGTCAAATAGGTTTATGTCCGGGTAGGTTTTAAATTTTTGATCGACTAAAAACTGAGGCAAAAAGTCTTTTCAATGTTCCAAAGTTTTGGAAATGTTTTTGGTCATTTGCTAAAAATATAAAGAATCCAGCCTCGTCGTAAATATTCACACCTTCTACGAAGACATACAGATGGAAGCCAATCTGATTGCTACAGCTAGATCCAGGCTACAAGTTTGTGTTAGATGATAGCCTATATTAGAGTGCTCTAAAAAATCCAATTTTCTTCTCCCTCTACTTTCTAACTTTTTGCACTGACGTTGATTCTTTTCATGAAAACGTTGATCAACCCTTAGCTTATACAGGGTGTCCCACGAGCAGTGTGCCAAAAAGCTAGAGCGTGTAGGTCTGGTCAAGACAAGAAAAAAATCGTATGGGAGGGGGGGGGTCTATTCCCCCTCCGTTTAGCCGGGAGGGGCAATATTCTAAAAAAAAACTTACTCAATTTGGAAAAAAAAATATTAAAAATCAACAGTTACATCCACAATGCCGTGATATGCTTTTTTGTAAAGCCATCTTCTTTCATCTTGTTTTTAAACAAAGCTGTTTTAAGGAATAGTTTTTAAGAAATTAATTTTCAAACTCAAAATTTTGAAAAAAATATTAAAAAAAAAATTTCGAACTATTTTTTTCAAAATTGTATGTAATTAAGTACTAATTTTTATTCGGCTTGAAACCGAGTACATCTGAGGCGGCCTCTCTGATTGCGTTCTGACAACATCTATGGTTTCTATGGTTTGCACAGATTGCATCGGGTCTTGAAAGAGCTTGAGGGAGACTTATCGGCGAAGGTTTTGGCGGTCTCTTGCGATTGCAGCTTTCCGACGTTAAATTTTGGTGTTCGTTGATTTTGAAAAATTCGCATCCGTACCTTGGTTGCAACAAGGTAATGATCCAAGTCAATGTTGGCTCCTCGAAAGATTCGGACATCTAGGATGCTGGAGGAGTGTCTGCCGTCGATCGCAATGTGATCAATTTGATTGGTTGTCGATTGAGGGGAGACCGCTAGGTCCCCTTATGGATGTTGAGGTGTGGGAATCGTGCACTAGCTACTACGAGATTACGTCCGAGAGCCCTGGTGGCGGCTCAGACTACCCCTCTCTCTCTCGTTTGCTGCCCCCAACAACCTTACAAATGGGTCTACCCGATCTACATTTGAGGTACTAGGCACCCAGGAGCCCCCGCGTGGAGGTGAGAGTAGGAGTTGGTAGAGAGAGGCTGGAGTGTCGGCGCTTGTGCCTTCATTTGTTCGCGTAGTCTAGCCCTTTAGCACGCTATTAATAAAGGGTGTTTTTTATAGAGGTATAGAACTTTGAAATAAAATAAAACAAAGATGTTTTTTTTAAATTGACATAAAATTTACTTTATTCGAAAGACAATCTTCTGGCATTATAATTTAAATATAATTTCTGGCATATGACCGCCCCGGCTGAATGGGCCCAAAACAAGATTGCCGTTGATCCCAATATTCATTTTGTTTAGCGATGAAGCTCACTTTTGGTTGAATGGATACGTCAATAAACAAAACTGCCGCATTTGGAGTGATGATAATCCTCAAGTGTATGTTGAGGCACCGTTACATCCATAAAAACTGACTGTTTGGTGTGCTTTATGGGTTGGTGGAATAATTGGTCCGTACTTCTTTAAAAACGATGCTGGCCAGAACGTTACAGTCAATTGTGACCGCTATAGAGCCATGATTACTGACTTTTTCGTTCATCAATTGAACAACCATGATGTGCAGGAGCTGCGGTTTCAACAAGACGGCGCAACATGTCACACAGCTCGTGCCACAATTGATTTATTGAATGAAACGTTTGGTAACCGCATAATTTCACGTTACGGATCCGTGAATTGGCCTCCAAGATCGTGCGATTTAACGCTGCTTGACTATTTTCTGTGGGTATATGTGAAGTCGCTAGTCTATGCCGATAAACCCGATACGATTGACCACTTGGAGGACAACATTCGCCGCGTTATACGTCCACAAATGTTGGAAAAAATTTACCTCCAGATTAGACTACGTCCGAGCCAGGCGTGGTATTCATATGCCAAAAATTATATTTAAATTATAATGTCAGAAGATTATCTTTCGAATAAAGTCAACTTCATGTCAATTTAAAAAAATCATCTTTGTTTTTTTCCATTTCAAAGTTCTATATCTCTATAAAAAACACCCTTTATTATTAACATAGTTTTTTTGGCTTTTCTCTTGGATCATCATATTTGTTAAACACAAAATGCAATACAAAATTGAGACACACTGGTATTTAAAATTCTTCAGAAGATTATTAACTGCCTTGAATAAAGGATATCTCGGGTATTGTATCCGTCAGACAATGTATTTCCACTCCTTAACGTCGGAACGAACAAGTTTTCCAGATTTTGAATCACATAAAAATGGAACGGCACTACATAGTTTCCTGCTCCTCATTAAATCGCAACTCACAGCAATTCCATTTCCATTTCGGCATTGTCTTTCTCCTTTCTCTCCGTACACATAATGTGGTATTATTACTTCCTAGCCAAGATTCACATGGCCTTAAAATCTCGCAAAAAATTGGCAGCAAAATTCGGAGCAATAACCTTGTCTCATTGGGCACGCGGAATATATCTACTGTGATTGAATCGCCGAAAGAGAAATTATAATGATTTATAGTTATCGTTGTGAAAGCTCCCTCACCTAAGCTTGCCATTAGCGGTCTAGTGTGTTGTACATATTAATACTTTTTATCTAAAAACTTTGCCTACAAAGCTTATCTATATTGTATTGGTTGTTTAGCTGTTGTTTATTCAACGCGTTGTTTGCTAAATTGTAGTCTGCTAATTACTCTCCATGCGCGCTGCACATGGGCCTACCATGAATGTCTCTGTTCTTGATTCCAGAAGAAAGAATCTTGTACAATCTAAATGCGTACTTATTCGTATGACGAAAAAAAAAATATTTTTAATGACTTGGGACAGTTCCGCGTTTGTCTCCGTGCTCCTTAGGGTAATCACTGCTTCCGGAGATTTATTTGTGGTGTATTATTCCAACTAGTTTTGGTTTTAACGTTGATGGATGTTTCTATAGAGCTGGAGTGATGTGTCATTTCGCAGCAGGAGTTAGTTCGATGGTGATGATATAATTAGATTGTTTCAAGAATTTGTCATGTTTGGAGTCTTGGAAAATTCTAAATAAATTGTCTGAGATTTCCTGGGCTCATTATTTTATACAATACTGACTACATTGAGCATACCAAGTGCGTACCAACATAATCGGGGCATACAGACACTTTGTTGAACAATCAGTTCGAACACCATCAAACTCAGGCAAGACAGAAAAGCTAGAAAAATGTTCCCTAATTTATCTTCCTAATTGTTTTTTTTTTTTTGTTTTTGCTCGTGCTGTCTATTTATCATCAATTTACAATTTTTCGTATAATCGACCGTCCCGTATGGGAAGGTTGTGCGATGTGTGGCGCTTTATGGCATTTGAATTTGAATCCAAGACGTCCTTAAGCCGCCAACTGCCCCCTTGCTTGGCATACGTTTTGATTTTTTCGTTTATTTCGTTTCCTGCTATTTATAGATTCTAACAGCGAATGCCGCCAGTCGCTAATGCTACGCATAGACGGTGACGATGACATTACGTTTTCATTAATCCCCGGTGCAGAAACTTGTGTTCATTGTCAGAACTCTCCTCGTTCTCGTATTCTTACTTTTTGCAATCATTTCAAAAATCGTTTTGCACTGTGCGACCGGCAATTGTGGCACATGGTCATGCCTCTAGAATCGCTTATTAAATCAATTAGTCATAAACAGCTAATTGAATATGAAGTCGATAAATAAATCAGAATAGAGCTTTATGCTGAAGTGGAATGCACGACCGACTCACTTTATTTTTCATCCAAAATTGGTTCTACAGCTTACATCATCGCCACGAGTTTGGCGTGTTTAAATTGTTTTTATTTATTTTTTATTTGCATTCTAATTTTTCACAGTGTCCAGTGAGTAAGACGAAATTGCGCATTTTGTTATGGGAGAGAAATTCTAGCTTGATGCGGATTCGTTTTTGTTTAGACCGGTTTCGTGTTGTTGTTTTAAGGAAAGTTTATTCGCGAATATGAAGAAAAGTGTTATTAGTTGAGCGGTATGTAACAATTTCCGAAAGCTAATATCACAGTTATTGTATACTGAGTTGAAGCTTTGAACACGAAAGTCGTAATGCGAAAAATGAGTTTTTGTTCGCGAGATTAGATTTTCTTCTAAACTAGTATTGGTATCTTATTTTAAGAGGAATATCTTCAGAACTGCTTCTCGAGGAATCATAAAATACCAATATTATGGATATAAGTTCATTTACTATTAAAAAAAAAATGTATACATAAAGGCTGGGACATCTAGTCTCTTTTTTTTAAATCATGGCTATTTCGACACCTACAGCTGTTTCCCGCTCCAAATCTTGACAGAAGGTCAGTATCATACAGAAACCAGAATGAGACGTGCGTCTTTCGTACGTCTTCCCCCGTGACACCCTGAAATTTTGAAAGAAGTTCAGGTTCGTAGCGACAAAACCTGTTACAAACGAGCTTCTATCCGTGAATACGTGTGAGCTCATTTCATTTTACCGCAGTGTACTCCCGCCACACACACTCTTGGAATTATAACAATGTGCGTGATTGTTTACAAAATTTTGACAGCACTTGAGGTTCCCACGTGCTCGCCCGAGCTTGTAGGCAAACGTCGGCGGCCATTTTAAGCGGTACGTCTCATTGGTGGTTTCTGGTATCAAACCTCCGCGGGACGAAAAGAGTCGCTTTGCGCTTGAACAACGTTGGGAAATATTGAAAACTTATTTCCAAAGTGAGTGCTGTGTAGCCCCAAAAGTGGGTTTTTTTTTAAAAGAAGTTTTGGCCGAAATAAAGCATCCACCGCGACTACTGTAAACAAATTTGTGCAAAAACTTCGCGAGACTGGTATGCTAGTGTACAACGCGCACAGATGAGAATGTTGCTGCTGTGGCCGAGAGTGTGAGGCTCACGAACATCAACTCGCCATCTATCTCAACAGCTCAACATTTCGCGCACTAGCCTGAGGGGAATTCTGCACAAAGATCTCGGATTATTCGCTTACAAGATCCAATTGTCTCAGCAATTAAAGGCGCGCGACCATCCGCTTCGTTAACGCTTCGCAGTTTGGACCTTACAGCAGCTTGAATTCGACAACGATTGTGGGCGAAAAATCATATTTTCTGACGATGCGCATTTTCATCTCTGCGGCTCTATTCCCCCCGTTTTTTGTAAAGCCAGAAACCTCTTCTTTCATCTTGTTTTTAAACGAAGCTGTTTTAAGGAATAGTTTTTGAGAAATAAATTTTCAAACTCAAAATTTTGAAAAAAAAAAATTTTGAACTATTTTTTTTTCAAATTGTATGTAATTAAGTACTAATTTTTTTTTCAAAAATTAAATTCTCTTATTAGTTTTTAGTTAAAAACAGAAAACCGGATGCAAAAATGTCTTGTAGTTTTTGAGAAATTAAAAAAAAACCCGAACCATTTTTTCCTAAGAAAAACCTTTTTTTTTTTGGTTTTATCGCGGCTGGACTTGTAGGCAAATTAATGTATGAAACATTGACCTCTTTTTTATTATTTTTAAAAAAATTCGGAGTTTTATGAGGATACAATAAAGTATCCTGGATTAATCCTTTTTTTTTCATTGATAACGCCTGAAAACTGACCTGCCAATTTCGTCTGGGTCCGCCCGCCGCCGATGGGTTCTACCCGCTGGGACCTTAAGACAATAAAACCGCAATTTTTCTTTTTTGAAAAACAAAATATTTGCAACCCAAATGCTAATAAAAGGCATCGCATTTTTAATAAAAAACCATTTCCAAATTGGATGTTAACTCATCAACACATTACGATGTCAAACTCATACTCTCGAGAAGAATTAACGGACATGTACTTCTGCTACTCCGAAAGACTCTACGCTGAAAGATACCCCAATCGGAGGTGTCCCAGTCGTAGCATGTTTTCAAAAATTCACCGACGTCTGCGAGAGCACGGAGTGCTAGAGCATCGAAGAAGCGAAAGATCAGTTACAGATGGATCAGGAATCTTAGATGAAAGAATTTTGGATTTGGTCCGACGTACCCAAAATCTATTGTACAGTATGGAGCTTCATACCGAAAACTTACACCCGTACCAATTTAGGCCAGTTCAGGAACTCACCTCAAACGACAAGTTTTTGAGGGCAGAATTTTGTCGATCATTACTGCTTCGAGATGAAACTGAACGAAACTATTTTGCAAGGATATTCTGGACGGATGAAGCACAGTTTACCAGAGATGGGGTTACTAACTTCCACAATTTGCATCATTGGAATAGCACCAATCCACACAACAAGAAACAAAATAAATCACAACACCGCTTTAGCTGTAATGTTTGGCTTGGTATTGTTGGACAAACTGTAATCGGGCCCCGGTTTTTGAATGCAGTTATTAATGGAGAATCATACCTGCAGTTCTCCTACGAGACCTTTTGCCCGATTTGATGGACAACGTTCCTTTGGCCCACGGAATGGCCACCTAGATCACCAGATTTAACTCCTCTAGATTTTTATGTGTGGGGATTCATGAAGAATTATGTTTACGAAGTGGAAATAGTATTTTTGGAACAACTGAAAGAACGGATTGAAGTCGCTGGAGTCAAATTGCAGGAAAATTTGTCAAGCATAGACTTATATGCAGCCATTAGAAGGAGATATAATCTTTGCCTTCTAAAAAATGGGTATCATATTGAAAATTTATTATAATAAAACTCCGAATTTTTTAAAAATAATAAAAAAGAGGTCAATGTTTCATACATTAATTTGCCTACAAGTCCAGCCGCGTTAAAACCAAAACAAAGGTTTTTCTTAGAAAAAAGTGGTTCGGTTTTTTTTTTAATTTCTCAAAAACTACAAGACATTTTTGCATCCGGTTTTCTGTTTTTAACTAAAAACTAATAAGAGAATTGAATTTTTGAAAAAAAAGATAGTACTTTTAATTACATACAATTTTGAAAAAAAATAGTTCGAAATTTTTTTTTTTTTCATTTTTTTTTTTCAAAATTTTGTGTTTGAAAATTAATTTCTCAAAAACTATTCCTTAAAACAGCTTCGTTTAAAAAGAAGATGAAAGAAGAGGTTTCTGGCTTTACAAGAAAGTATATCACGGCATTGTGGATGTAACTGTTGATTTTTAATAATTTTTTTCCAAAAGAAGTCAATTTTTTAGAAAATTGCCCCTCCCGGCTAAACGGGGGGGAACAGACGCCCCTCCCATACGATTTTTTTCTTGTCTTGACCAGACCTACACGCTCTAGCTTTTTGGCAGACTGCTCGTGGGACACCCTGTATGTATGTATGTATATTAGGGTAAAATGGGGCACATTTGACTGTGGCGTTTTCGGTGTGAACAAAACCTAAAAGTTAATAAGTGGCAACACTGTTTGTACCTTTAATCAATCATGTAAGCGTATATGAAGTTTAACAGATCTTCTTAGTCCTTTAGCGAAGCAACACGTGTTTTTTTGAAATTTAATTGGCTGATGTATTGTAATATTACGCCTCGTCACCTAACCGTTTTTTGAGCTAATGAAATTGTTATAAACTTTAATCAGTTAACTGTTTCGACTTTGTTGGAAAATATGACCCCTACGTGCGTCGTAGAAATTGAGCGAAGACGAAAATATTCATACTATATCTGTTTTATTTTCTATAATAAAATTATTTATAAATTTTTATTTCATTAAATTATTCCAAACTTCTTGCATATATTCGTATATGTATTTTAGTATTAACTAAAATTGCAAAATTGGCGGGTACAATGGTAAAACGAAGATATTCGTCGAAACACAAAATTTTACAATTTTTTCATTACGAATACCTTCGTCATAAACAGTTAACTGGTTAATTTATAACGTAGGAAATAAGAAAGAAACGATGAGTAGTGATAGCTTTGAAGAGTTCAGAAGTTAAAAAATAAAATTAAAAATTTTAAGTAGCCCCCGACACAAAACAAACTTTTAAAAGTAGAAAAATAAAATTTTTCTCTCGGCCTTTTGACTTCATTAAAAGAACCTATTAATATTTTTATGATAATCGTCGTCGCGATGGGGGGACCGCTAAGTGAAGAAGGGTAATTAGTTATATCTACATACTCGTAGGTGTAAAGTATAAAAAAATATCTACTAATTTCAAATTGTACGTATGAACTTAGTTTTGTACATCTTACAAAGTCTACTGAGTTCCTGCAGTGTTTTGATATTGTACCACTTCTATAAGAGGCGTTCGCTTGAGAGCCGTGTGCGTTGCGTTAAAATATTGGATATGGTTGTTTCGGTACTTACATTGTTTACATAGACTAGGTCTTTGTATAATCCATCGTCATTATTCTTTTTATTTGTATTCTGGTTTCTTTTTGTTTACTTAGCAGTTCCCCGACGCGGCGGCGCTTATATTAAAAATATTAATAGGTTTTTTTAATGAAGTCAAAAGGCCGAGAGAAAAATTTGACTTTTTTTACTTTTTAAAGTTTTTTTTGTGTCGGGGGCTACTTAAAATTTTTAATTTTATTTATTTATTTTATTCTTTTTTTCGCGAACCCTGATTGCGACTACTTAAATTACATTTTTCTTAAGTATTATGCAACAACGCATAGGGCTTATTGTACAGGGTGGGCCAAAATGAGATCCGCTGTTTCAAATGCGCGACAAAGCCGTACACTTTACGTTAGCACAACAATTTCAACCCCCTCTAGTGTCAAAATTACGCCATTTAACATACAAATTCTTGGTTAGTAGTCAAGATATTGTGGACGAGGCAACAACGTTCTTTCGCGGTAGAGTGCTTTTTGACTAATGGTGAAAGTGTGATAACTACGCAACGTGCTTTTAAGAAGAATTTCCCATTAAAGCGTCATAAAAACCCTTCCGACCATAAAAGTATCCTGAAATGGGTTACAAACTTACCCAAATTGCCAAATTGGGTTCTGTTGTCGGTAATAATCGTTCCGGTCGTCGTCAGTTTTCACAGATTCCGCAAAACATTGAGAAAGTGCGTGCAGCTGTAACCAAAAGTCTGCGCAGATCTGGGCGCCGCCGAAGTGTCGCCTTGAAAATTCCCCATACCTCGCTCAGAAAAATAATCTGAAATGATTTAAACATGCATCCGTATAAGATACAGCTCACACGAGAACTAAAGCCAGCTGATAAGCCAAACAGGTTGAGTTTATGCAACAAATTTTTAGACATGATCGAAGAAGAAGACGTGGATTTGGATAACGCGTTGTTTCGCGACGAGGCTCACTTCGACTTACATGGCCACTTAAATAAACAAAACATGCGATATTATGCCACCGGAAACCCTCAGCTGACGCATGCTAGGCCGTTACATTTCTCTCGTATTACTGTGTGGTGCGCAGTGTCGGCGAAGATTATAATCGGTCCATACTTTTTGAAGTATTAGGAGCGAAGGCTACGGCTAACAGTGAGCGCTATCTAATGATGTTGAATGAATTTCTTTTTCCCGAACTGAGAAGAAAATACTTCCGATTGTCGCACACATAGTTTCAACAAGATGGCGCCACATCGCATATTTCTACGGATGTTTTGAATTTGTTGAAATAGAAGTTCCAGAATCGATTGATTTCGCGCAACACACCGTTCATTTGGCCACAACGTAGTCCCGATTTAACGCCGCCGAGTTTTTCTTATGGGGCTTTCTGAAGAGTAAGGTGTATGCAGACAAGTCTGCCAATACAGAGGAATTGAAATCGGCGATCCGGAGATAAATTGCAGCCAAAGAGTTACACTCAAAAAAGTAATTGATAATTTTGAATAAAGATTGAAAGACTGTCAGCGTCAAAATGGCGACTATCTTGGCATAAGTCCACGACTTAGTAGCCCCAAAGAAGGAAGTCTGGGATGCTTAAATGTGCCGATCTTGCTGGCCATGCCAAATCGCCAACAGGAGATTACTCGACCAGAATACCATTATTTCACAATATACATTGTGGCTCGTGCTGTGTGAGTGGTTGCACCGTCTTATTGAAACCAATTGTTCACCAAGCCTCGCTCATCCGATTCCGGCAGTCAGAAGTCGTTTATCATGGCCCTGTAGCATTCGCCAATAACAGTGATCATATTGTCGATAGCGTCCTCAAAAAAATACGTCCCAATTCCTCCTGCGTGAACTCCGCACCACACAGTGGCTTTGAGTGGATGTAATGGCTCTTCGTGCATCACGCGCGATTTCTCAATGCTCCAGAAACGTAGAATTTGCTTATTGACGTAACCGTTTAAGTGTAAATGCCCCTCGTCGCTCATAATGATTTTTGACTTAAAATTTCCTCTTCGTAGTTGATTAACGATGGCTTGACAGTAATTCACTCGCGACCGACGGTCAGCAGGCATTAATTGATGCACTGTTTGCACTTTGTACTGGTACATGTGTAAGTTTTTTTCAGTAAAATTCGTTGCAGGGTCCGTCTGGCTATGCCCAATTGCGTGGCCAGTCGTTTGGTTGATGTTTATTTGTTCTCAGCGACATCGGTAGCCACAGCCGCGATATTCTCGGCCGAACGGACAATCCGGTAGCGGCTATGTCCTGCACGGTCTCCTATGGTTCCAGTCTGTTCAAGTCGAGTAACTGGGCGGAATTTTTGCATAGTTGGCCCGACACGAATAGGAAACCGATGTCAAAATTCCACCAACCGTTTATTGGTCAAAGAAACGACACAAGTATTCCACGCTCTTGCGAACTGTTTGTATCCTGTAGCTGTCTAGTTTACTAATGTCAGATATGATGGAGGTACGACGCTATTTGCAAAAATTATAATATGTACATATCTTCCGATAGGGTGATTCATTTTGCGCCACAAGAGCTGATGGACTTAAAACGCCTGGACAGATCTTCATAAAATGTGGCTAAGAACCATCTCGATCATGTTAGCTTTCAAACAAAAAAATCATCAAAATCGGTCCATACGTTCAGAAGCTATAATGTCACAGGCAGACAAACAGACACGTCAAACTTATGACACCCTCTTTTTGCGTCGAGGGTTAAAAATTAATAATGCATGCTTACAATCAGACATTAAAATCTAAAGTTTTGTTAAACACAAGCGAAATCTACAGGTTTCCAAAAAATGTGTCAAATCTGCCCCAGTCTCCCCTACACACAATTCGTGATTTTTAAGAATTTAGAGGGCGTCTTATCATTTTGTCGCGGACTGTAACTTCAAATTTGGAATGAACTACGATGTACAATTTACAAATGTTAGTGATGACCAAATACCTATTATGAGTGCCTGAAACTAATTATAATGTAGATATGTACGTCCATATACTATCTGACGTCAGCGTGATCAGTGATTCATGGCTCAGAACGATCGACTAGACTTTTTTGCGTTGATTCAGCAAAGCGCTCACTCACATGACAAAGCAAAACTGATAGTCGCATATCATCTAGGCGCGACTATGATCATGTCTGGCCGTACTACTCGTATGATCATAAGCTATGCCGTGTTTGAATCGCTAATGACAGGTATTTGCGAGCATATATATGTACATATGTGGAATAGAAGGTGCCCCCGAATCCGTCATTTGGTACATAGCGCACCGAATGCACTTGTCAATTAGCATGTTTGTATATGTTCACTATGCGAACGACTTCACTAGTTTCTCTATCCCTCTCTGTAAGCCAGCAGAGCAGCTGTTGTCAGATCAAAAATAAAGAGTAAGCACTTGTGTGCACCGATGGATTCTCGGGTTGATCACGTCGGTCGGTAAGTACGTTCATGGTGCTGTGACATTAATGTGTTTAGTGTACGTTTACATTGATATCGTCTGCTTTTCGGTCGTCGCCATAATTTTTTTTTCTAATTCGGTTCTCCTTTTGATTCGTCGTTCACATTGGATGACAAAAACCAAGAGAAAAAGAAATTATTGTGACCTCGCCAAGAACTACACACAAATAAACGTTTTTAAAACAGTTCGTCAGATAGGAGGATCGGGAACCTCTTCTCGCGAAAAAAAACAGTTTTGTGCTCTGTTCCTACGTCCTCAGTCGGTTGACTGCCGTGAAGATCTATCGCGTGTGCATGTGTGATATTCCATTAATATATTTTTTTCTGTATTTCAAAGGGCTTATCAGCATATTGTTTATGCTACTTGCTTCCACCCAGACGAATAGGACAGAACCTGTGTTGTGTATTACTTACACACAAGCAACGAACGCGAACGCACCGCGATAAGAGTAATTTACTCCTGCTCTCACTGTTCCCTGACCACAGGGGCGAGCTTCGAAGATAACTACGTTACGGTTATCGATCGATCGCAAGCTGAGCGCAAACAATCGAACGTTGTTTACCCCAACCTTGTGTGCGTTTTTCGTACAACTTTCACTGTTCTCAATAAAGTTAAAAAATTAATTGTTATCTGGCCTTAGGTGCAGTTGGAAGTCGCGCATCTATTAGCCCTCGCGTGTGTTTACGGTTTACTGGTTGTGGCAATTTTTTTCTAAATATCATAGTGAGAAAAGAGCAGGTGCGCGGGTACAAGGACAAATGGCAGCCCTTTCATTGGAGGATGTTAAAAACGTCCTAATCGAGCTGAAAAACACCTCATGGAATAGACGAGAGCGTAAGTTCGGTTCCTGGTAAAATTCTTCTACCCCTATTTTTAGAACAGATGGGTTTTCATTTTTTTTTCTTCATTTCGTTCTAACTCATTTCCGTTTTTCTATGCAAAATTGGGGTCTTGTCCTACCAATATTGCATTCTTGTTATGTAATAACTCATCTAGATCAGATGCAATCAAAATTAAAGAAACAACATTTCATGGGGAGGGCAACAAAAGGGATTTGTTCTCTGTGTCTGGCTTTTGGCACTTGCCCAATTGGCCGATTGCATTAAATATCGCCGCTACATGCTTGCTTGTCTCTTGGCCTGTATATGAATAGTTTGTTTTTGACTTGCATTGTTCTATGTCTTCATAGCAGCCTTCTCGAGCATTGCTTTTCTTTCATTCGACGCACGGATAAAAGGAAAAACAACATCTAAACTCAAAGTGCAACCACACGATCGAATAGCGCTAGAAACGAGCTGAGCATGTGTCAGTCTCGCCGGTTAGATGGAGAAGCCGCATGCGAAAAAAGCTTTTGATTCTAATTTTCATTGATTGTTGTTTTTTGCGTTCGGGTTCACTTTGTGGTCTGAGAATTTATTAGCTTTTAATTTTTGTGTTGAATTTTTGTATTCGGACTCTTGTAGGAACGACTTGTTTCCGATAAGATTTCGTTATGAATACCGACTTACAGGCTTTTACTTTAAACATCTGCTTTGGCATTGACTCAAGAAATTAATAACTCAATGAGTCGACAGCATTTGTTCCGGTCTCCCACATGTTCTATGCCTTAAACCTGTTATCTGACAATTGTATCTTTGACCCTTGCAATATCTCGATTGCTTTATCAAATTGCCCATTTCATCAGTGGAGATTAGTGTTGGTCTATTGTGCTTGGAAATTATCAGACTATGTGGCGAAATTGATTTTATTACTTTTCGCATATCATCAATTACGCGAAGATTGTGAACATGTTGGTTCTCGCAGGCCAGGAAGTGAATGCATTTCCCAGGGTACTCTCAAAGTCACTGAAAGACTATGCAAGTGTCTATATGTGACTATATGTGAATTATTCAAGTTCTCGACTTTATTGCCTAAGGCCCTCTGCTCTGGCTAATACAGCTAGCTTATAGTTTTAATTATATTGTTACCTTAGCAAATAAATGACATTTTCAAATTGTCTTTCACAATGTCGGATCTATTTTTTGTATGGGTCTAGTTTCTTTCGTTATCTGCAAGTGAGTCGCCGTCAGCGTTATCTTACTATCTCTAAAGTGAAGTGACACAGAGTGTTAGTGTAGTGTGTTGACTCCCCTTAAATGTCAAGACACAGCATGGGCCGAAGGTGCGCTAGGAAGAACATTCCATACTCTTGTGGTTCGGCTAAAAAACGAGCCTCTAAATTTAACGAGGACAGAACTGATGAGCATTCCGAACGAGACGTGTATTGCGGTTAAATTCTTGAAGGTGAAGAATGCAATTGACTGTCTCTCTTGAGCATTGTTTGTTAAAACTTTGATAGAACACAGAGAGAGAGGGGACATTAGGTCGATGTTCGATTGTTTTCTCGCTCGCTTTTGCATTCTATCTAGTAGGTGCAGAGAGGTCTTGGGAGCACCAGACCAGATATGAGCGTTGTACGGAGTGTTTGTCACACAACCTGGACGAGGTGCAGATGGTTTGTGTCGAAGATGTTCGTTCACTACTCTCCGGGGGCGGTTGTCCTAGATATGATTTGAGAGATTCGACTGAATTTGCGTTGGTTGTAGTTCACAGTAATCTTTTGTTTCCCATGTCATTAAGGTGTTATATTGGAAACGTACACACAGAGTATGAATTTTGAAGTGATCTTATGCTGCGAGTGTTATACCTTCTTCAACATTCATAACTCATTCATAACTGATGTTGTTGCATCATTTTTCCGTATAGCAATTGTTCTTGGTTATGGACTGACTTTAAATCCAGACCTTCCGCTCAGTCGATGACGATTACCATTGCACCACGACCACCCCCTGTTGACTGCAATCTGGTTAATTACTAACAGTAGAATGTAAATTGTTTTGTTCGGTTCCGGGATCAACTCCCCTTTCTTTGGGCGGAAGCCGGCCCACAGCTTGAACTGTTTCACTTCTGGCGTGTGACAGATATTTCACCCATCCATTCAAATTGCCGCACAAGATCGGTGCGACTTTTTTGAAGTTAACATTGAAGAAACTTTTGTCAACTTCGCACGAATTTCTTTAAGGGCTTAAAGAAACTACAGCGTGCGCCATCTCATATGGGTCGATGTACTTAAACAAGAAACATGCGTTTTTGCTGATTGGAACGCCATCTCTGTATGAGGCTGAGAACTTTTTTACTTTAACCTTGTACGTGCTGCGCATCGTAGTTTAACCAAGGAAAATTCTTTAAATTCTCCCCCTAGACAAAAATGCTTGAAACTAACTTAAAATACCTTACTGCCCCGTTACGGACACTCTTAAGCAACAGAGCAATTTAAGTTTACATATAAGGCTTAGAAAAAAATGCGACACTCGTAACAAAGTTTCAATTTTATGATGGGAAGATGGAGTTAATTTATTTGCGTACGACTTAATTGTCAGTGCTTTGGCCCATATTGCTGCCACATACACTAATCTCATACGTTGTCTGGCTCTTCCAATGTTCGTCATTTTTCTGAATAAAGCAGCATCCTCTTCTTTCAGAGTGTTCCTTGTTACCAAGTCTTGCATCGATCATCACACCTAGCTGTGTGATTCCTTAAGTTTAAAGCTGTGTCATTACACCCTGATTGTGATTGTCTCTCTTTTATTTCCTTTAGGTTTGCAAGCTCTAATCCGACTGTTGACATTTACCAATTTATTTTTTAAATGCTCTCGTAACTAATGTTTTCCGTTTCTCTAACGTGTTTCGCCGCCATAACCATTGCAATATCATCGGTAACTGCTTCAAACGTTATGTTTGATGGGTCCAAATGCCGATCTTTATGGATATTTAGATCTAAGGTACTCACTTATTTCAACAGCAATACATCGTAAATTTACAGCAGATATTTAGTTGTCATTAACGCAAAATCTTAAAATGCTAGATATAAACTGCCTTGAGAGGCTCTGCGAAGCAGTTTGCCCTAAATTAGATTTCGAAGAAGCCACTGTGATGGGTCAATTTTTTTTTTTCTTTTATCTTAAATGAAAGTTTATATTTTAAAAAATGTGTCTACAAAATTGCAAGTCAAAATTTCAAAAATTGACTAAGTTTTAGTGAGAGCATGTAGGCCGACTGTTTATCGCTTGACTTTCGGATCAGAATGTTACGCCTTTCAGTCCCTTGCTCTAATGTATTTAACATTGTGTGACGTAGTGTACTCTTTTCTTCGAATTTCTTTTTGTAATATAAATCTCTGTTATGTAGGCTTTAAAATACAAGTCTCTTTCATCAATTTAAGTACCTAGAAGTTCGGCAGATGTTCAGTTACTCTATGATTTCATTGCGCGAGAAATGGACTAAAATCTTTAACTCTTTGGGCGACGGCAAAATAAAGAATTGTATACCCCCTAGTGTGGCAAATTTTTTTTTTTTTTTTTTTTTTATTAAAGTCATTTATTTTAAAGTTTAAAGTTGAACATTATAATTAACAAAAAAAGTGAAAAAAAAAGAAAATCATTTCATATTTTTAGGAATTAAGGTGAAAAATATGTGGTACATTTTATGTACCGACGTCGCTGCTGGTACCAGCCATATGGTAATCCTGGAAACAAGATTTAGATTTGCTTAGGCAAAGGGGAACCCTACAAATTGCACAAATCCATTCAGTTCGCACCTGTTTTTTTGGTAGAACTGCAAAGAGCACATCTTCTCCGAGTGTCACGAACTGGCTGGTGAGAAGAACTTGTAGTCCTGACTTGAAGTGGGACAAATGGTTTTGATTTTTTTAATGCAACAACCGGTATTGCCGAATGACTGGTATTCATTGAAGTCCTCTTGTTCCTTGCAACGATGGTTTCTACTAATAAGCCTTGAATTACTTCAAGTCGGAACTGTTTTGCAGTTAGCTGTGGTTCTCCCGTTAATTTGTAAATTATATAAGAATTAACTATGCATGCGTCCAAAAAATAGAAAAAAATTCGATGCCACCACTTCAGGCTTCTTCTATCTATTTTATAAGAAGACAGCAACTGATCGAAACGATCAACAAAATTCATGTTGGCGTTATAGTCTTTCACCGCCTGAGTTGAAGAAATACTTGTTATCTCACCAGTTTTCTCTTTTCTCTGCAACTCAATATATTTCTCTGGATCATGATAGTTCGAGAGGATATGAACACTCCTTTTATCTTTCCATTTGATTGCTGCTAACTCCTTAGTGGTGTACCAATCCCATTCTCCACGTTTCAATTCCTTATCAGTCTTAAAATTTGGTAAACATTTTCGTGTCACGTTAACTGTACCACATGCATAGATCTTCCTTGCTTTTAGATTTTCCATTAATGGCACACTTGTAAAAAAATTGTCAAAAAAGCATAAGTGATTTTTATTTCCGAGTTCTGCTGTTAAATTTTGTACTACTCTTGCATCGAGGTTGGTTTCAATGCCACCGGTAGGAGATTTACCGGTATAAATTTCAAATTGCCAGCAATAGCCGTTTTTATCAGCTAGAATCCAAACCTTATATCCTCTTTTTATTGGTTTCTTGGGCATATATTGTTTGAGTGAACTCATGCCCTTAAATTTAATCATTGATTCGTCAATAGCTATTTCTTTTGACGGATTTAGGCATTTACAAAAATGTTCCCCCAAAGTTTCTAATAACGGTCTTACCTTATAAAGTTTATCATATGACTGACTTGACCTTGGGGGAATTACGGAGTTGTCATTTAAATGAAAATTTGAAAGTAGAAACTCAAACCTCTTTAGACTCATTATGGATGAGATGTAAGTGTCCCGTAACAAAGGATCACTTGACCAATAGTCTTTGTAACTTGATGATTTTTTTATGCCCATCAACAAATTAATGGCCATAAATGCTCTTATCTCTTTAGCTGTGGTTGGAATGTATCTTTTTCCAGCATTTATATGTTTTTGTTCAGCGTATAGGTTAGTTTGCAAAACTATATGACTTACAAAACTATCTGTGAGCAACAGTTCAAAAAGTCTAATTGGCGTTTTTTCAGGAATTTGCAAAACATAGTCTGTAAGACCTTCACAATCGGTAAACTCACCTGCCGGTGACGGTTTGCAATTTTTTCCCCAAGTTCGTGTGTTTGTTGCTTGTTGTTTATGTACAAAATGTTCTTTATGGAAAGTTTGATGTAATTGCGACAACGGTAAATTGTCTTCGTCATCGGAATCCGATGAACTATAAGTATCAATTATGTTGCTGCTAACTGTTGGTATATTTTCCTCTTCAACGATTTCGTCAACAATAGATTCAGGATCGGAAGGAATATCCTGCTCATTTAACAATCTTCTTATATAATCTTCGAATCGAAATAAAACTAACGCACAATTCACTTTGAAAAAAAAATGATGCTTACAACCCTAGTTCACACACAATAATGAAAAATGTATGCACTGAAAATAACAAAACAATCGTGAAGTCAAAACAAAATCAAAAAATAACAGTTATAAGAGATAATTCAGTGTGCGGTATGATTTTTGAACCTTTGTAGCTGTAGGGAAAAATTAAAACATATGTGGTTCAAAAATTGTACCACCGCTGCGCAATAGTATATGAAAACGTGGTTCAAATTTTGCACCAGATACGCCCAAAGAGTTAAACGCGTTTTTCTCAAAACGACTTTTTTCAAACTGGTCGCATCGATAACTTGGTCAATTCTTAACCGATGTTTAATATTTTTTTTTGTTTTGTTCATCTTAGTAGTGGCTAAGGTTAAGCGTAGCCGA
The DNA here is from genome assembly GCA_958301585.1 of Merodon equestris. Taxonomy (NCBI): domain Eukaryota; kingdom Metazoa; phylum Arthropoda; class Insecta; order Diptera; family Syrphidae; genus Merodon; species Merodon equestris. Next base: position 51,073,747 of record OY284416.1, read on the forward strand.
TTTGGAAAATTTTGTTTTTTACTATTTTTTAAACTGTTTGAAAAAAAAAAAAACGGTCGATAAGTGCAAATATTTTCAATCGGTCGCCATTTTTTAAAAATCAAAAAAAAAAAAACGGCTACGTACAACGATAACTACATTCATACAAATTATAATAAAATTTTTGTTTGATTTTTAAGATTACTGGCTTTTGAATAATCGATGCGACCATGGAGGGGGAATTTTTTTTTCAGGCTCTACGGCATCGTTTATATTGTTGAAACTATTCAATATTTTTCAATAAAAATTTGTGGAAACATTATTGGATGTGTACTTAACAAAATAAAAAAAACCCGATCCAAAAATTCCTTCATTTACTCGGTCAAAAAAATTCTTGAAAATCACTCATTTTTGGGGCCGTCACAGTGGCTATCCTCCTTAATACATATAGGGTCCGTCAAATAACTTTTTTTTTTTTTTTGAAAATGCTATAAAAAAACTACTGAATATTTTCTCAAATTTATTTTTTTATTTGAAAGTACAATCCTTCCGGTTAATAATGGAAAATAACTTCATTCAAATGGCTGCCTCGGCTGGCCATGCCTACACGATCGGTCCAATTTTTAAGCACATTATCGATTGTGTGCAGCTGTATTTCACCAATGGCTTCACGAATATTGTCCTTTAGGGCGTCAATTGTCGCCGGCTTGTCGGCGTAACACTTATCTTTGACGGCACCCCACAAATAATAGTCCAACGGTGTCAAATCGCAGCTGCGAGGTGGCCAAACGACATCAGCTCTGCGGCTGATAATGCGATCTTCAAAAACAGGGCGCAAAACATCGAGTGTAGCTTCGGCTGTGTAGCACGTAGCGCCTTCCTGTTGAAACCAAATGTTGCCAATATCCTCCTCTTCAATTTTTGTGAACAAAAATTCATTCAACATGGCCCGATAACGATCGCCATTGACTGTAACGGCCACTCCTTGCTCATTTTCGAAGAAAAATGGCCCAATTATGCTTCTGGACCAAAATCCGCACCAAACAGTGGCTCGTTTTGGGTGCACCGGCTTTTCAATGTATGCGTACGGGTTTTCTGTGCCCCAAATGCGACAATTTTGCTTGTTTACATACCCGCCAAGATCAAAATGAGCTTCATCTGAAATAGTCGATGATAGTAAGTCGTAAGTAAGTAAGTGAATAGTAAGTCGATCGCAGGCCCACTTAGCGAAGCGTTGTTCAAGCGTATACACAACCATATTCGTTCAGCGGAAGGATAAAACTAATTATCTGTCAAATCAGACATGAGCTAAGTGTTACCATTCACGAAATAAGCACTACTTGAAAAAAAAAACGTTAGATGGCGGACCCTTTACATAAATAATTCGTCGTTCTCAACATGTCGCCTGTCAATTTGACATTGACAAAGGAAAATTGAACACATGCACGTGTCAGTCGAACAGTAAACAAACAAGCAACATTATCAACTGTCTTTTATGGTTCTTATACTTATTTAAAATTCATTATCAAAACAAACGTCGCCATCTCTTCTACATGAATGTAAATTATTTGGGTAACTTTGTGATGGCTCTTGTTGAAATTTCTGGCTGGAAGTGATATCATTCACTATATGCGTTTCAGTTAAATTATTCGAAATGCTTCGTACATAGTAGTGATGTCATTGCCTTCAGCATTTGCCATTTATTTATTGAATTGATTTTTTTTTTATAGCTGAAATGACATAATTTTTACAGCTCCATCCTGAAATAGATTTAGCAACGGAAAATTACGTTCCTTCGATTAGCAATGGTGCAGTGTATGCGCGTAACTACATATAAAGAAATTCAGGAAGCCATCGAGGCGTAATTTGTTGATTCCATTTATTATCTGCAGTGAATGTCCACGACTTGGCTTGTTAATCAGAAAGCACTTCCTCTTTGGTCGACTCTTCGGATTTGGGGCTTGTGTTGGTCTTGTAATCAAGTACAACTGTTCTGTGTTGCTGGTTCTATAATATAATAATACTATAATGGTATCTCACATCTATGGCTTTTACGCTTTGTGCTGTAAAACGCACTTTTTGTGTCATACCCAGTGCGCGCAAGATATTGCATGGCTTTGCGCTGTATCGCTTGTGCTTATAGTTTGAGGATGTGTGGTGGCCTGAGTATGACGTCAAGAATGTCTTCACATTATTTTACGGTGCCTGCTTCTAATTCGGTCGACTACAGACGAGACGAGATTAAACTGAAACCGTAGTGTTACGCCGTTATGAAATGTAGGTGTTTAATTACCTGGCAAATGTGGTTGATGTGACGTTTTTTTTTTCCTCTTGCTTTCATTGACTGCCAGACTGACCGCCTCACTGCCTGGGACTTTGTGTCGGAGGACTGTGATTTTTGCTTGCAACTTATCTAGGGTTTCCCATGCGGTTTTTGGTTTCATTCTAAATAGAATTCGAAGCAGTACTAGCTTATCTAGATATGTATGCACAGTATGTACAGTAGATGATTTTGGTTTAATTCGACAGCACAGATGAAAGACGTGGTGTATGACTTACGATATTGTATTCAAACTTTTATGCTATGAAATGATTGACGAGGTATAAAATGTTATAAACGATATGTGAAGTCACTGAATGGATGAAATTTATTTTAATTAAAATGAAGCTTATATAAAGTGAATTGCAGTTTTGGATGAGTATCAACCTTTTTAAAACGTACATGTTTCTCGTTTGGTATACCTCTGATGGTCTTCTGGTGCCCATATTACCTGAATTTCGCTTAAATATTGAAAAACTCCAAGGTTCGGCTAGACAACTTTTAAACCTTTAACGTAGGCATAACATCGGTCTTTCACGGTTCCCCACAAAAAAAGTCCAAAGGGGGCAAATCGCAGCTCCGAAGCGGCCAATTGACATCGCCTAGACGGCTGATAACACAATTTTGGAATTTTGTGCGCAAAAGATCGATTGTGGCATGGCGCGCCATCCTGCATGAACCAAAGGTCGTCCAAATCCATGTCAGTAAAAAAAAATTGAAGTGGGACAAATAATTTTTTTGAGGTGTTGGGACATTTTTGTAGTGATGTATGGGACGTTTGTAGTGCATCTTGTATGAGTAACGCAACACTAGACTATGAGTGTTGTCCATTTGCATACCAGTCTCACGAACTCTGCACAAACTTGCGTACAGTCATCGCGGTGGCCAAAACTGATTTAAAAAAAAAAACGCACTGTTTGGGCTACATATATGTATGTATACATAGCACTCACTTTGGCAATAAGTTTTCAATATTTCCCAACGTTGTTCAAGTGTTAAGCGACTCATTTCGTTCCGCGGAGGTATGATACTGACTTTCTGTCAAGATTTTGAGCGGCAAACAGCTGTCAGTGTCAAAATAACCTATGATTAAAAAAAAAAACCACTAAATGGCCCACCCTTTTATATTTCGAAACACTGAAAGTATAACGTTTAATTATCATTGACAGCCTGAGTTTTATAGATTTTTTTTTTAATGAAAAATTTTAAGTTTTAGTTTTATTAAATTTTTTGATCCGCCACATGAACAAAAAAATTACTACATTGAAATTTTACGGAACAATTAAGTAACGATCCTAATTTTTACACTTTATGACCCACATCCGAGTATATTTTTCAATGGGAAACTAGATAGGAGATACCTTATCTCCCAAGGTTCTTATAAATCAAACAAAATTTTCTTACCTCCCTGACACTTGGATTACCCTCACTTAAATTTCTACCTAAATCATAAAGCAGGGGTAATGTTTCTTCGGACCCATGGTTGAAACTTTTGAATGGCCCTGAAGGACGGATGGTGGAAGTTTTAGATTGGCCACCTCTTTCTCCCGATCTTATTGAAAATGTTTTTCAATGAGGGGTCGCGGAAAGTTTACGCAGAAGGAAGACAATTTGAAAATAGGGAAGATCTCATTGAGGCCGTTGCGGACACTTTTGAGAAAGTTCCGATAAGTTGTTTAAAAAATATATATCGATCGTTAGAAAGTAGACTAAAGGCAATAAGGGTTTTTATTAGCAATAAACATTAAAACACTCATTTTTCTTATATTTTGAAAGACGAAGGCAATCAAGCGTCTCAATTAAAATAGACAAAAAACCTTACTTCCTTAAATTTTTACAAGCTTGTCATCCGGTAACATAGAGATAGTAAAAATAAAAGTTTTTTAGTAAGTTTAAAAGTTTAGTTATAAGTAATGGTTAAATAAAAATGAATTTCAAATTGAAAGATTACAAATTATGGATTGGAGTTAAAAAGCACTCACATTTTCAATTTTTTTTTCTCATCTTTCAATTTATGATCAATACAGTTCAATAGCATTTTCAGCGCATTGCAGCCAAATTGATTCTTCAACTATCTGGTGAACAAGAGGTTCAATTGAGGTTTTTTTTTTTAATACAGAAGGGCTTTCAAGTCACTAATAAAATTTAAGAACTTCTGGCAAGCAAACCTTATCCCCTAAAAGTTAAGGTAAGAAGACGAACGACAGGGAAGAACAAATTCAAAACATGAAATACGAGGGTTGCCTTTTAAGTTTTTACAAAAAGTGAAACAGAAACGAAAAAGTTCGAAGTTGCTTTTCGAAATATTCGCCCTTAAGGTCTATACATTTTTGCATACGCTCAAACCAATTCCAGAAACATTTTTTCCACTCTGAAGCTGATATCGTAGAAACATGGTTTTGAAAATCTTCAACAGCTTCTTGAGGTGATGAAAATCGCTGTTCGTGCATCTTTTGTTTGACAGTGGGGAACAAGAATATATCCAAGTTTCGTCTCCTGTAACAATGTTGTATACGGATTTTGAACGTCCTCGGTCGAATTTTTTCAACATTTCCTTACACCAATCAACTTTTTTTTCGCTTCGGTCAAATTATGCGGAATCCATCTGGAACATTTCTCACTTCTCACACCTAAATGTTTCATGGAATGACAACCGATTTTGGCCGACCTTCTCGACATTCATCATTGACGGACGCACGACCATGACGAAATTCTGCAAACCAGTTGTAAACAGTCTTCTCTGATGGTGCTTCATTACGCAAAGTTGCACGAAGCGATTCTATGCATTGTTGTTGAGTAAGGCCTCTTTTAAAATCATCCAACGTAAGCCTTCATGGGTGATTTCCATTTTTGCACAAACTTGCTTCTTTTAAACGTTCACTATCAACAACTTACTCAGTCAATTTCTAAATTGCCACTGGCTTCGCAATAACAAACGTCAATGTTCACAAATACAGTGGTGCCACAACTCATTAACGCCACCTATTGTTCGATTGTAACAACTTAAAAGGCAACCCTCGTACCACGTCTCCGGATCCAACGTCAAAGATGGCTAGGCCATGTAGAGCGAATGAACAACGTCGCCGGAGCTTCGAATCCAATTTTGAGGGACGACGCAGCAGAGGACGCCCGAATCGAAGGTGGCTCACACAGGTGGAAGAGGACCTTAACCAACTGGGAGTGCGGCACTGGAAACAACTGGCAAAAGATCATGCCAGTTGGATACATTTATTGGTTTAGGTCAAGGTTAACACTGGACTATAGAAAATCATTTGAACAAGTGATTTCGGGGTTATTTGAAGAAACGCGTAAAAAATAAGTAACCTTACGATCAGCAGTAGGCAAGATTGAACCGAACATGATGTGAATACTATTATCTTTACTAATGAGAGCAAATGTAATCTCGATTTATCTGACGGTATCCAATACATACAGTGGATTAAAAAAAGAAAGTGTTTTAACAAGGAATCAATTTCCTTTGAGGATTCATATTGTGCACACCTACATCAATGTTATAAAAGGTCATTTAATGCCTTCCATAGTTGCTGTTCCCTTCATTACTAACCAATATTTTTCAGGATGATTCTGCTCCCTACCATCGAGCAAAAGTAAGTTCCTTCATTCATTCAATCAAATTGAAAGTTGGCTGTGGCGATTGACTCTATAAACCGATCGATAAATTATTATATCGATGTAAGGTTAAGAATCCCGGAAAAGCTGATGAAATGTTAAAAGTATGCCCAAAGGGAAACAAATTACGATTAAAGGGGCCGAAAGGTCTTATTGGAAACGTTCAAGATACGTTAAGGATTAAAGTAAGGAGCCGCTTTTCAGCACTACTCTCTGGTTTAAAGCTGGACTACGTAATGGAGTCCTTAATGTACAATAACAATCTACTGTGTGATAGTAAGAAAATAGTTGAAAGAAACGCAGAAAGTCTAATAATGGCAGGAAAGGAAGTTGATTTATACGTAAATGAGAAGAAGATCAAATATATGGTTACTGACCGACTTAAATCGATCCAAACTTCGCACCTAACTTTACTCGATAAACGTTTAGAGTTAAAATATTTGCGAACCGTATTAACTGCCAAAAACGACTTACATATATGTTATGTTGTATCCAATTAAATGAAGGCTGCATATGGGAAGTGTTCTTCCCGAACGAAACGAAACTATTCAAACAACTTTTTTGTCCCGCAATATTTAATGCCAGCGGTCTCTGACCAAGAAGGAAAAAAGTAGATTCCGAGTCTTTGAAAACGAGATCTTAAAGAGAATCTATGGTAGTGAATGAAGAACTAAAGGAACTCTATTCAGCCCCGAGCATTATCGGAGTAATAAAATCGCGAAGACTAAGATGAGCAGGACAGGTACAATAACAGTGGACAAACAGTCAAACGAACGGACGAACGTTACTTCTGCGAGAGATAACCTTAGCCTCAAATGGTTCATGCAGAATGTCAGTCGAGACGTTCGCTTTGTGGCACGTAGCGCCATTCTGCTGGAACCACATGTCTAGGTCCATGTGGTTCAATTTACGATAGCCATAAGAAATTAGTAATCATGGTTCTGTACCGCTCGCCATTGATACTGAACCATGACGCAGCCGACCCAAAATCCATTCCAAACGGTAACTTTTTGCAGATGAGTTGCCACCTAGTGAGCCTCTTTTGGGTTGGTGTCGTCCCATGTACAGCAATGTTGCTTGTTAACACAGCCATTCATCCAAAAACGCGCCTCGTTGCTAAAGATGATTCTTCGGCCAACATTGGGGTCCTCTTCCAAACGCTATGAAGCCCAATCGGCGAACAAACGGCGTTGTTTATGGTCATGAACTTGAAGCTCTTGGAATCTTGTACGGTGTAGGCTACACTAAGTTGAAGTCTGTGAAAGGCCGAGCTCTTGTTCACGGCAACGAATCGTGCTGCGGGTTCTTCTGTACACTTCCACGGACTGCTGCGATGTTCTCGGTCGATCTTGCATTCCTCTGACGTACGAATATTGGCTGATTTGATTACTAAACCGGTCGCTTCAAATTTGGCCACCAAATGTTTAAAAGTCGACTGTGAAGGGCCACCACGTCTATCGTAAAGTGAAAGCAGCGCGCGCAGCTTTATCAATTTTTATCATTTGGACGTGTCCTTCTTGTTACTTGCCAAGGTGATTTGGCATCAGTAACTGATTAATAAACAAAAAAGTTGACGGATGTCACCAAAAAATATGGCCGCCACAGTCCGTCAAACCAAGGAAATATATTTTTTTAAATACGAATCATCATGTGATTACATCAGTTTGAGATACTGAATAAAATCTGACAAATTTTGTAAGTTTGTAGATCTTAAAATCCACTTAAAAACCATTTCTTTTCTTTGGCTAACCGATTTATAAGCATTATTAAGTGTTTCATGCAACGATTCCATAAACTCGCCAATAATAATCAAAATCCTATCTTATCACTCCCAGTCAGAGTCTGCCCCACCTCGCCATCTCAATGATCTTATAAACGTAACCGGTAGCCAAGCAACAACAAGATGGAGCCGCACTGTGACCAAGCTCCAGTGAATAGTGACTGTCATTCATTGGAATCAACGTCATCCGCTCTCCAAACAACTGCTTTCTCTTTCACTCAGTCTCCAATGCCATGCGGCTTCCGTAGACATTTCATGTTACGAGACCAGTTTTTTAGATTTTATTACGAATGGGACACCTCTATCTCAATTTAATATGTTGTCTCTCATCATTCGCTTTAGAGCGAGACTGCTTATGGTGGTAATCAACGTTGGCTCGAGTGAAAGTACAATAGATGTAACCTCGTTGACATAATGTGTACTATGTTCTCCGTCAAAACTTCTGTCCCTCATATCCGTAAGTGATATGAGAAACTGAGGAGAAACTTGGGCTACCACACCCCGAGCCATGTTGAGAATTCCAGCAGCCAAACCAATTTGACGGGGGGTTTGATGGTGGTAAAGCGACTGGTCTTATCGGTATTGGTGGAACATACGGGCATACCTCATACGCGATCGTGATACTCTTCCACCGGAGTCGATTCGTTCTGTCCTCAACTCGGTTTCAGTCTTTTCGTGTTCGTAACGAATCGTTGGCGGTCAGCAGTATCGCAGCGTAGGTTCGGATTTTATTTATTTAATTTTTTACGCTACTTCTTTCATTCTCTTCAATCGTCGTTACTACATAACATATGTGCCATTCTATGAAAGGGATAACATCAGTGGGATACCTATATCGTCTTGAAGCCATTTAGTGTGTTATTTAGTAGTTTCGCAACAACGTCCTTGTTTTGTTTTGTAATTCGTTTCGTTTGTTTCTTAATCGTATCTAATTACTTAAAATGGCCGGTGGTAGAAAGTATGCCCGTAACAGCTCAAACGGAAACGCCGTTCAACTACCCGAACGTGGTCCAGGTAAGAAAATCATTTGCAAAATTTCAAATCACATTCTTCTATAGGTTGCATGCGTAAGCAAAGCTGCTGGGCACATTACAAAACCCACGTCGGCCAACGTGTCATACGTGAAACCTTTCGCTGAACTTGATTTTCAAAATCAAGTCAAGTCCATTTGCTCTCTCTGCTGTATAGTATTGTGCAAGCTCTCTGTATGGTGCTGAGAAAGACATGGAAAAAAACTGATGAGTCGTTGCGCCACGCGTTTATTTAGTGCAATGACGTATGTACATGCCAGATCCTACTCGTGCTTAAATACTGAGTTGGTAATGTTCGCGCTTGTCGTTGATAAGACAATTTAGAATGCGGTTTTGGCATTTTTAGTTGCAGTGAGCTGCTTTTATTCAATTTTGATTGTTGGACATTAATCTAGAGGTTATCAGGCGAGTCATCCAAAAATTCATTGCCACAAATTGTGTATTGCCTTTTGGGATTGCTTTCTAATTGAAGTTCGATGCTTCGGTTGTGCAGTGATCGGTGTTACTCAACACTGGTGCCACGTACTATGGTGATTGCAATTGTGACATGTGCTCGACAGTTGCCATTAGAACGTATTTGTATCATAAAACTATAATACCGTGACCCAATACCGCAAACGCTGCTTAGAGTGCTTTTGTTATTATAGATGCTTTGTCTATCAATTGGGATAAATAATAGCTTATGACGGTTTTTCATTATATTTGGTGAAGCTAGTGAAGCCCATTTATTTAACTTACAAACTTAATGTTGATTGGAGTTAAGGAGGGCGGTTGAGAACACGCAGTTCGAGTCCTGGAGTACTTAAGTTGAAGTCGAAAAAATAAATAAATATGTATATATTGTACGAAAGATAGGTTTCTTGGAACCATAAGGACTACAAGAGATGAGAAATTTAAATATGTAGTACGAAGGTCGTCAGTTGTAAAGGGTTGTGCAGTCAACGATATTTGAAAGGTGTTGGTGATTAAGGAGAGTGTCGTCGATTTTTTTTTTTGTCAGCGTGTTGTTCAAATTAGTTAATTAGCAGTAGGATCAAAGGATTGTATTAAGACAGATTTCGAATAGCAAATTGTAAGAAGTTAGACTTCAAAAAAGACAGACACAAAAAAAAACTATTGAAATCCAATTGGATAAGTTCCAAAATCCCAGAGACTTGGTCATGAGCTTGGTCTCGACCTTATAGAGTGAGATGTATTTCAGTATCCTTAAAAGTGAGAATTAAAGGAAGTTAATCTAAGTGGCTGCTTTGGGGGACACCGGAAAGAGCTTACAAGTTTTCAAACAGATCAAACCTATTCGTAAGGATTAATAGCTCGTCTCGGAAGGTTTTTTAAGCAGCTAAAGCATGAATAGCTTTAAGGGTAATTTACAGACTTACAAAAACTAAAACAGTTTTACTCTTTCGCATATGAAAAAGAAATAAGATCGCTCAGCAATCACTTGAGAGATGCTTAATGTACAGTGGCGTGCACGTAATTAGAAACGCTCCAGAAGCAGAAATTGCGAGACTCAAATTCTACTAAGTTTTTTTGGTTTGAGTTTACACACATATTGAATTTTTTAAAAATGTTCTCTAATCAGGAAATTAGTTCGACTTCTTTTTATCTAAAATAAGTTTGGGTAAAGACACCCAAAAGAGGTCTTTACCTTTAAATTTTTTTTTAAATATTTTGTTGAATACCCATGATTATCAATCACAGCGAGGCATAATGTCAATTAAATGTTCGCAGACTGACTTTGGTATAGATTGCCATATCCTTTGAGTCTCTTCAAAAAGATTGTGTAGATTTCCAACTTTTTTGGAGCTCATCTTCTTTTACAATAATGCCACAGGTTCTCAATAGGATCATCATCATAGGATAATGTAATCCTATTTTCTTTAAACCACATTTTTGTGTGAGCCGCGGTGTGTTTTGGATCGTTATCTTGTTGGAACTTCCAAATTACTGGCAGGTGTTCATCTGTATGACGTATGGCAGCATTATATTCTGAAGAATGTCACAATATTAGAACCGGTTCAATTTTATGAAATGGATAATCGCCGCACCAGAACATAGCCCCCCATATCATAACGCTGCCCTCGTGTTTCACTGTGTGTGGTGTGTACCTTGGGTCGAGCTCCTTCCATCGCGGGCGGCGGCGAACACGTGTTTTCCCATCGGATGAAACCCTGTTTATCTTGGTTTCATCGAAAAACAGAACAGTTTTCCACTGAGCGACAGTACAGTCCGTATACAGGGTGCGCCATCTCATATGGGTCGATGTAAATTTCGAATAACTTCAACAATTCTCATCCGATTTTAGAAATTCAAAAACTTTTATTCAATTTAGACCTTTACAATTTATTCTGATTAATTTTTGAAAACAATATCAATTTAATGAGCGTCTTTATTGCCGATTCAAAAAATGGACTCGTTTTCGCGCATTCTTCATGACCTTCGAGCATTTCGGTCGAAATTTCTGCGATAGCACGAATATTTCTTTTGAGCTGTTCTTTTATCTTCGGGCCGTTAGCATACATCTTGCTTTTCAAGTATTTCTAAAGGAAAAAGTCTGGAGGAGTCAAATCCGGCAATCTCGCAGGCCAAGTCAATATCGCCCTTTTTTGACACCAATCTTCCAGGGAACTTCTTACGCAACAGGTTCATTGTTTTGTCCGCAGTATGGCATGTCGCGTCGTCTTGTTGAAACCAAAAGTGAAATAAGCCTTTTTTACGCATTTCTGGGCCCACATAATGGGCCAACATACACCGATACCGATCGCCATCCACTGTATCGCCAACTTTGAAGAAATACAGTCTAATGATGGTTTTAACGCATACACCGGCCCAAACAGTAACTTTTTGATCATATAGCGGCTCTTCGTGAATAATGTGAGGATTCTCGAAGCCCCAGAAGCGACAATTTTGTTTATTAACTGAGCCAGAGAGCGTGAAATATGCCAGAACTCCGGTTCAGCATTAATTATTGCAACGACATTTTGTGGTATGCTAAGCGCCTTGGCTCATCTTGTGGCAAAATTCTTTGAGTTATTTGCACTTTGTATGGAAATAAGTGAAGATCATCCTTTAAAGTTCTCCGCAAAGTGGTCCCACTGATGCCTAATTGCTGCGAACGACGCACAAACGAGGTATGTCAAATAAGTTCCCGGACAACCGCTTTACAAATTAGGCTCTATAACAACGATCCCCTTCAAAGTAGTCCCCTTGTGCAGCAATGCACCGCCGCATTCGATTTTTCCAGCTCTCGAAACACCTGGCCCACTCGGCTTCTGGAATTGCCTTTAACAGCCGCGCCGATTCGCTTTTTATGTCCTCTGCACTGCCCAAATGGGTCCCTCTCATGGAATCCTTGATCTTGTCGAATAAGAAAAAGTCGCAGGGTGCGAGATCTGGGGAATAGGGTGGGTGTTCGAGCACAGTTGTACGATTTCGTGCCAAAAAATTGCTCACAGTGAATGACCGATGTGCTGGTGCGTTGTCGTGGTGAAGAATCCAGGAGTTCTCTTTCCACAAATCGGGTCTTTTCTTACGTATCCGCTCTCGTAACCGCCTCATTGTCTCCTTATAGGCCTCCCCACTTATTGTCGAACCTGTCGGCATCCACTCCAAGAGTATCAACCCCCGGCAATCGAAGAAATACTATCGAAGAAATTTAATCACGACTCGTTGTTCAATTTTTTCATCGATTTCCATTTCGGCATGCCTCACTTTACTCACTTCGATAAATAATTCACTAAAATTCGAGAACGCAACCTATCCACTTGAAACTTCGTATGCAACAACTAGACAGATGTAGGAATATGGAACGTAACTCGGTACCACGTCAGTGTTACCACACAGCGCGCAAAAAATGTTGTCCGGAAACTTTTTTGACCGACCTCGTATGACAAAGTTGGGTCTTCTTGAACACTGGCCTTTACAGACTGAATAGATGAGTTTGAACACCGTGGACGTGGCCTAGGTTGCTCATGAGGGCTTGCCACAGAACCAAATTAAAAAAAATTCGAGGCCCAACGACGAATTGTATCTTTTTTGGGCGCAACACGATCACGATATTTTGCACGATACGCACGTTGAGTTAGCACAATTGAGCGTTAATTTTTAATGAACATTGAAACTTTTTCCGCGCGTGGAAATGCAAAACATTTTTATGCGTTAGTTTTGCACAGTGCCATGAATTCCATATTGTGGTTTTTGTTATATAAAAATATACCTTTATGCTCTTATTTCGTTATTACATACATAGATGTCCATTTTTAGTACATTCACATGTGCGAACCAAATTTGTTGCGTTTGTCTCTTGTCTATAATGCATTCGAACATTTATTTTTGGGTAAACACACATACCCGCTGTTCAAATCAATCGCCGTCAACACGAGCCGAAATTCTCCAAAAATCAAGCTCATTAAAATAAGAATATAAAAGCTATTTTCGAATCAATAACAAGACATTCGTAGGAAGTCATACCAGAATCAGTTTGCATTTCCCTTTCGAAAGCCACGTTGAGTGATTTCTTCGTGCTCGGAGGGCGGTTGCTTGAATGCTTCATTTTCAGTTAGTCTCGTTAAAGAATTCGAATCAGCCCGTGCGCCAATCTTATTCTTAAGCGTATGGAATTTCCCACTCGCTACTTTAGTGACGTTTGTTCTGCGTCAGAATACACATTGCCACATCGAGACAGTCGACCGTTTAATTGTTAAATTGATTCGATTTCTGTCTATTTTAGGAAAGCAAGAAAAAATGTTCGTCTGCATTCTGTTTTACAGAAACAATGAACGGGTATTGTTGAGACTATCGAATACTTGTAATGTTTGCTATCATGTTGCTCGTTCGTCGCTTGCTGCTTGAGATACATTCCATGTGTCATTTGATTTCCTTCTGTCTTCTGCAATTGGATTATTTTTGGTTTTTTTTTTTTTTTTTTTTTTTTTTTTTTGTAATGATTGGTGTTCGTTGGACTTTTAAACTGCATATTCTTAAAATGTTCACAACGGCTATGTTCGGGGCTTTTACAAAACAAAAATAATGCAGGAATACGTGCAGGCTAAAATTTTTCTAGATTTTCAAACCAAGTGCAAGCAAAATCTGGCTGAATCCTTTCCTGCACCATGTGACTCATTGACAGTGAATTAGAATACAGAATTTTATGTTCTATTGTGTTCAACATCCCTTGGAATCGACTTGGGATCTAATGCAACTCGGGATTAACACCAAAGTGATTCAAATCAAAGGAAAGACTCTAGACATATAATAAGACAAATCAAAGGAAAGACTCTAGACATATAATAAGACAGTAACCCAAAAATCTTACCTCTCAAATATATTTTTACATATTTAGACGTAATATGCATAATTTTGTTCTATTATTTGCTCCCGTCGCGACGACACTTTCAGTAACCCCTCCCGTTTGGCAAGTAGTAAACCATTTTTCGCAAACCTCTTTTGTAGGCAGCTTTACAGGGTGGGCCAAATAGAAGTTTCTTTTTGAAAAAGCAATAAAACGAACAACATTAAATTTTTTCCATTTATTATGGTTTTATTAGTAAGAACAAATATTCCGATTAATTATGAAATACAACGTTGTTCAAGTGGCTGCCTCCGCTGGCTTCGCAGTAGTGCATTCTGTCACCCCAATTTTCCAAGACCTTGTTGATGGTTTCGGGCTGTAGCGCACGGATTGCTTGGATGAAATTGGCATTAGGTGCTTGATTCGCTTCCGGATTGTTGGCATAACATCGGCCCCACAAAAAAAAAAAGTCCAAAGGGTTCAAATCACATCTCCGAGGCGGCTAATTGACATCGCCAAGACGACTGATAACACGATTTGGAATTTTAGTGCGCAAAAGATCGATAGTGGCATGAGCTGTGTGGCACCGTTGACCGAAACGTTGTTCCCAGTCTCATTTACAGCTGCGGCAATGTATTTGTTAACGTAGCCGCCGAGATGAAAATGCGCCTCGTCAGAAAAGATGATTTTTCGCCCAAAATCGTTGTCCAATTCAAGCTGCTCTAAGGCCCAAACTGCGAAGTGATAACGAAGCGAATGGTCGCGCCTTCAATTGCTGAGTCAATTGGACCTTGTAAGTGAATAATCCGAGATCTTTGTGCAGAATTCCCCTCAGGCTAGTGCGTGAAATGTTGAGCTGTTGAGATCGATGGCGAGTTGATGTTCTTGAATTGAGTCTCACACTCTCGGCCACAGCAGCCACATTCTCATCTGTGCGCACTGTACGACGACGGGAACCATGAGTGTTGTATACTAGAGTACCAGTCTCACGAACTTTTTGCACAAACAGCAGTCGCAGTGGGTGCAGCATTTCGACCAAAACGTCTTTTTAATAAACGAATTGTTTGGGAATAAGTTTTTAATATTTCCCAACGCTGTTCAAGCGTAAAGCGACTCATTTCGTTCCGCGGAGGTATGATACTGACTTCCTGTCAATATTTCGAGCGGCAAAATAGGTTAGTTTAGGTTAAAGAAGGGGAGTGTGATGGTTGAGTATCACTTCCACCCGGACGCCAAAGGGCCCATTGTGATTCCTTTCATTTGTGGACTACACATACCTATATACGAGGGTGGTCCGATAAGTACTTAGCCTACAAAAGAAAAACAAACATTTTGGAGAAATGGCGATTTATTTTTCAATATGGTCTCCTTTTAGCTCGATACACTTGACCCAGCGATGCTCCAACTTCTTTAACCCGTCTGAAAAATACGTTTTCTCGTGGTCTGCAAAGTAGGCCTCCATGGCGGCGATGACCACCTCATTCGACTGAAATTTCTGCCCAGCGAGTGACTTTTTCAAGTTTCAAAGGAAGTCGCACGGGGCCAAATCTGGAGAAAACGGTGGATGGGGCAGTTCGTAGCCCAATTCGACCAATTTGGCCGTGGCGAGGCGGAGGTGTGAGCCGGTGCGTTATCATGGTGGAAGAGCACTTTTTCTTCGTCAAATCGGCCCAACAATTTGGCATAGTACAGCCCTGTGACCATTTTGCCCTTCTCCAGGTAGTCGATGTGGATCACACCTTGTGAATCCCAGAAAACGGTGGCCATCACCTTTTCGGCCGATTGGACAGTCTTCTTCGGAGTACGTTCGCCGGGTGAAGTCCACTGTTTCGACTGTTCCTTGGGCTCTGGTGTGTACCAGTGGATCCATGTTTCGTCGACTGTCACGAAACGACGCAGAAACTCCTTCGGATTGCGCTTAAACAGGGTCAAACACTGCTCTGAAGTGGTCTCACGGTTGGGCTTGTGGTCCGGAGTGAGTAAATGCGGCACCCATCGCGCCGACAGCTTTCTCATGCCCAAAATTTCATGCAGGATATGACCCACGCGATCTTTTGAAATGTCTACTGTCTCAGCTATCTCGCGCACCTTCAATCGGCGGTCTGCCAATACGATATCGTGGATTTTTGTCACGTGGTAGCCGTGGCCTAGCCGTTTTCGGGGCACCTGGACGTTGTTCATCAAAAACCGACGTGTGACCACGTTGAAACCCCTTAAACCAATTTTTGATGGTCGCCATCGAAGGAGAAGGGTCACCGTACTCCAAACGCTCTTTGATTTCACTGCGTGATTTCCCTTCCAAAAACAAGAATCGAATCACCGACCGATATTGCTCTTTTTCCATTTTTCAAAAATCCGCGGACACTCCAGCTTCCACACGCGGTCAAAACAAAACTACGAGTCCGATCGACAGTAGCCGTCTACTAGAATGTACTACACGGTAGTAAGTTGCTCTTGCGATACTGGCGCCATCTGGCTAAGTGAGGCTAAGTACTAATCGGACCATCCTCATATAACAGGCTCAGGATGTACATACATATGTATATGAGGCTCACGCCACCAACTATTAAACTGTTTGAATTAAGCCCATTGAAGTGGCATTTGACACTGCTTTAGTAACGTATAGTATGAAAAATACAAAATGTCACTAAATTTTTCTAAAAACTCAGAATTTAAATTATCTGTTCTCGAATTTATTTGAATAAAAAATCTAAAAATCGTAATTTACGTGGTGCGGTTCTCATGGAATGATGTCCTAATAAACTACCGAATTGTTTTGTCAGGACTTTTGTGGTCTTCAGCAATGATGGTTTCAAAGAATTCAATCAATTGAGTTTAGGAAAATATGATTAATAAAAGCGTAAGCACACAGTAATAAAAAAATTTGCTGAAATTCGAATGGGAGCTAAACGGCTTTGTATGACATGATCATTAGCTGGAATTGTTTTATTATTACTAATTATTAACGAACGAAACAACTCGATTAAATCATACCTAAAACAATAACGTATTGTGAACACAAGACCAAAGAAGTCACTCTCCATAAATGACTCTCTTAAGCTCTACTATTCAACAAGAAACTTATTTATATTCCTCTCCTCTCGTGAGAAACTTTCCTTAAATGCTATCTCATCCACCCACTAAAAGCGTCCACATAATTCATTTCATACCAAATCCAAAGCACAGCAGAAACAAAAACCGCGAGAAATCGCCTCCGTCTCGAAATAAAACAAAAAAGTAGCTTCTCCTTACGAGAATCAGTCCATTCGTCGCGTTTAGTGCATAGTGCTCTCATCAACGTGAATACGTCAGTCGGCCGCATTGAGACTGACAGATACTCGCAGTGAATTTAAATTTGAAATAGTTCTTTTTGTCCAACTCTCACGATTCGTAGCATTTGAGTACAAAAACACACAAATTTCCGGTCGATTTAACATTCAATCTTGTGCATTTGAAAAAAATATATTTTTTAAAACCAGTGACACTGCCGCTACCTTCGAGGATCTTTACAAAATGTCACAACGTAATTACAGAAATATTTAAGTTTTATAAGTAAAAAATAAAATTAAATTGTGAAGTGAAGTGCTAGGAGTATGCGTCGGATTTGGGTACTGTGCACCTGATATATTTTGGGAAATAGGCCTGCGAAGCTTTTGTATTGCATAAGTCCACGATCTTATCCTTCTTCTCATAGCTCGTGGCATGAAATTATTACTACCCAAGATGTAGATTTCCCCCATTTTTTTTTCCAAAGAAATTAATCATCTCAAACCCACGTCTTATAACTTCAACATGTGGCTTGTGGCTTAGAAAATACCGTCCCTAACTCCCAAGCCAATAATTCATAATTTTTTTTAAGAAACGTTTGTGTTTTTTCTTAATAGAACAGTTCAACAGCAAGAGTCTATTTTTAACAGCTTGCGAAGTTGTCACGAAAATGAATATGGATTCTGAAATTTATTTGTGCTATGGGTGTCTATAGATGTGAATTTTTTGGTTTATATTGTTAAATGGAAAATCAGTGTTGGTTTGGAGAATTGAAACATGTGTCTATCTATAAAGTATTTTATTTTTATTATTTTATGGGAGAACACATTCATGGAATTGTTCTTTTCAGAATTTAATTTTATAAAAATACTGATTGATAAATTATTTTCCCTGTATAACGTACTTATTTTAAGAAATGATACCTAAATGGGGAAACATGCTTTAATTTTGTTCAATTTGGCCGTTCTCTTCTAGGATTTCTTTAGCAACTCAGAACGTAGGCGCAGTTAAAAAGAAATTGAGAGCAATTTTTACCTTTTTAGGGCAATAAAATATTTTCTACTTCCCTCCATTTCGGTAAGCTTATAGTCGTTGGAACTGTAAACACGTTACATTCTTTAATTCGTCAGTATTCGCCCATTTATAGCGATAACGTTCTTAGCAAACAATCTAACATATTAGTAGAAAAGAGTTAAGGGCTAAAGAATTTATTCCTCTATCTAAACCTTAAGCCTAGAAATGTGATCATAACCTGATACCAAGTTTTCCAAAACTACATCATTGTGCATATATAATTTTAAAGCCCATGGAGATCTCTCGTAATGTAGCAACTATGAGGCAACAATACAAATCGAAGGCCCAATGCACACGGAGCAACTGGAAATAAGCTAAACTGGTTGCCAACTCAGGTTACAGAGCACTTACGGACTCAGCGGTGACTTGACTTGAGGAAATTCATCACCAATCAAAATCTCTAGTTCGTTGAGTGTAGTCATGGATACCCGGCCCGAAATATCTTCGGAAGACTCGAGCGATGATGAAACCATCATGTTGTATTACTATCTCAAGAGGAGGAGAAGAATAGTAAAAAGGTTTTGAGTACACCTATGCCTTGAAAACAATTTCCAGAACCGTTTGCTTGTTGCTGCTAAGCAGTTAGAACTTTGTGATTCGAAATTTTTGATCATCCATTTGCATAAGCTCTGAAAGCATGCTGAGACGGAACATTTTTAATACTTCCTTTCTGGGCTCTGTAGCCATCTGCCTACCATTGTCCAATAAAGTTGCCTTTTTAGAGTCTAAATATTCTATGAAAGCTTTGTCCACATCATCATTCTTCGCAGCACGTTTCTTCTTTGGTATATGGTGTTTGATTGGCTCGGACCGGTGATCCCGATGCTGTGGCTATGCTGATGTTGAAGTTGAACGAAGTGATGACGACCGTGGACGTGGTTGTGGGGATGGTGATGGTAATGGTAAAAGAGTTTTTGATGGTGGGTCGTCATCATCCCCTACGGAAAGGCCTTCTTCCTCCTCCAGTTGTGGCTGCGATATCTTTCCGGAAGGCTTTGCCAGTGCCTTGATAGCCGGGAAGGTAATAATTGTACAAAATAGGATGTTTTTAAACCTCCCCCACCAGCAACAGGTTGGTCTGTTGTTCGCTCATCTTGGACACACTAGAAACTGAAATCAATAGGCAATACGACATGCAAATCAACAGACGACTGTTTACAAACTGGTTTTTGTGAATCGCGAACGAATTTTCAACCAGTAACGTCGTTTGCATCGTCCCATTTGATTACACAGGATATGACTCAAAGCAAACTAGTTGCCAATTCGAATCGCTGATCAGTTTTCTTCCAGTTGCTCCGTGTGTATTGGTCCTAAGAGTAAACATTGAGTTCATTACTTATCTTATGTTGCATAAATTTAAGCCAATTGCCAACTTCCTTGTACTCCTATATTGGGCACCGACATGTAAAACACATACCTTATGGATAATACCCATAAAGTTGTAGAGAACAGTGAGAATCCTTCTCCTCTTTTGACTCATCTGGTGACTCGTACCGGTTTATATAGAAAACATCAAGTCCTCGGTAAGGAATGCCAGTCATTTCCTCCATAAGTGCCACGGACGGTGAGAGCGCAGGATTTTTCTGACTTTCTCAATTAATTTTTCTTCATTTCTTGAGGTTCTCAGCTTCAGTGAGCGCTTGTCTTCGTCAAGGTCTTCATGATCATCACGAAATCTAGCAAATCATCGGAAGAAAAGGGGTGCAGATGGTTTGTGTCGAAGATGTTCGTTCACTACTCTCCGGGGGTGGTTGTCCTAGACAGGATTTGAGAGATTGGACTGAATTTGTCGTGTTGGTTGTAGTTCACAGTAACTCTTTTGTTTCCATGTGAATAAGGTGTTATATTGGAAATGCACACACAGAGTATGAGTTTTGAAGTGATCTTATGCTGCGAGTGTTATGCCTTCATCAACACTTTTTGATCATTTCTCATTCACAACTGATGTTGTTGCATAGCTTTTCCGTATAGTTCCTGACTATAGACGGACTTGAACTATAGACCTTCGGCTCAACAGTCGGTGATGATTACCATTGCACCACGACCACTGACCATTTGAAACGCTACGAAATTCGAGTGAAGATAGATGAAAGATGTGTCAATGTTTTGAGGCGATCCAAAAGTCGACTATATTTGAGGCTTTTTCGAAAGATCGGAAGTGCTGCTCGGCATGTCTTATCGATCGGAACAGCTGGTAGAGGGAAACGAGGACGTCTGGAGAATATGGCAGCTGGGGTAGAACTTCCGATTTGTAACATGTTCATTTAATTTTTTTCTTAGTAACCATGATGGTTTTGTTCGATTTGAACAAATCATAATAAACTACTCGTATATCCGCTGATAAATGTGAGCAAAATCTTCCAATCATGGATATTTGCCTTTGCCGACGATGTTGATGCATGACCAGGCTTACCTCACGATCTTAAGGCTTCCGCTAATGTACAGTATCCACTTTTCATCGTCAGAAACGCGCCGTTCGACTTGTCTCTGCTTCATCTCTTACAGAACCCTTCTGAATCATTCCTAATGCTTTCAAAAATTTCAAAACTCTTGTGTTATCTACTTGTAATGATTTTGTAAGTTCAACTAGCACCTGCCATGAGTCTTCATGAGGTAATGCATCCAATCTTTCGTCTTCCAACTTTTTCGTTCTTTATCCTTAAAATCGAAATCAAAATTATTATTTTTGAAGCGTTGAAGCCAATGTCTGCATTTTGTTTACTCACCAAGTTGCAAGTCGGTGCTTCGTGCTTTGTGCTTCGGCTTCAAATTTATTTTTGAATGCTAGTGCTAATTAAAAAGCTATGAAAAAAAAAATGTTTACACTTCGTTGTACCAGCGTGCGGTAACGACCAAACTTGCCGGAAATTCTTTCTTGTAGACGCGTTACCGTCTTAAATTACACATGTAGTTCTCTTAACGCCACCCGTTGGGAAATTATTCAAGATACCAATAAAATAAAAAACCAAAACCTAGCTCGGATATCATACATCACTCTTAAATGTCATGGGCGAACTTAGAGCCCAGAACCCACCAGCATCAAAGGAAAATTATTAAATTTGCGAAGTACTCGTCGAGTACCACTCAACATCACAGGGTCTAAGGTTCATTAGTCATAGAAATCCACACCAAACTTTATAAAATAGTATTATTTATTAAGTCACATTAATATTAATTTAGATTCTGGGTAAAATATTTGTTAAATTCACAAGAAAAAAATTAAGATTTTATTTTATTAAGAAATTAAATTAAGAATTAAGCGTAATCAAAAAAATAGCAGTATTTACGTCTATTAACTAAAAGGGGGTAATAGATGGAAATTTTGAAGGGAAGTGTACTTGAAATTAGAAATCTTTGGTAGTATACCCCTTGTTCTTTAATACGGCTTCACATCTGCGCTTCATGGAATCCACCAAAGCCTGACATCTTTCCAGGGGTATATCTTGCCATGCTGTCTTCACGGTGACCCAGAGTTCGTTGTTATTTCTGGGTTTTAAAGCTGCCAACACTTCTGTTCACATCCGCCCCAAGATTCTCTATTGGGTTGAAGTCAGGTGATTGGTTAGGCCAGTCCATGACGGTTATATTGTTAGCCCGAAAACATTCCTAGGCTTTTTTACTGGTGTGTTTCGGGTCGTTGACTTGTTTAAAAAACCATTTGAGTGGCATTTCTTCCTCTGCGTAAGGCAGCATGGTTCCCTCAAGTATATTCACATGTTGGTCCATCACGCGGAATAAATATGGAGCCTACACCATAGTGCTAGAGCCACCATGTTTCATATAAAGGGTGGTCCAACGAAAACGGACGATGATAATTGTAAATAAAACAAAAAGTCTTCAGAGAATTATCTTAATATTTCTTATTATGATAGAAGGATTTTTGACAATTATGTGTGAAACAAAATATTGGCCAAATGCTCGCCACGGCTTCGGTGGCATACCTCTATCCGATGGTCCATATTTTCGAAGAAGTATGGCCCGATGACGTCGCCAGCCCATAAACCGCACCAAACAGTCACTCTTTGTGGATGCATCGGCTTTTCAACAATCACTCGTGGATTCTCATTTGCCCTAATGCGGCAATTCTGCTGTTAACGAATCCACTGAGGTGAAAGTGTGCCTCGTCGCTGAAGATGATTTCCTTTGTAAAGTCACCATTCACTTCTGTTTGTTCAGCCAACCATTCGGCGACTTGAATTGAACTGTATTCAATTGAACCTTGTAAGCATGTAAATTCAAATCTTTATTCAAAATTCGCATCAGTGATGTTCGTGAGATGTTCGATTGTTGGGCACGACGACGAGTCGAGGTTGACGGCTCTTCTGCCACACTATCGCGAACAACAGCAATGTTTTAAGCAGAACGAACTGGGTGAGCATGCACAGGTGTTTTCACATTTCCTACAGACCCGGTTTGCTGAAATTTGCGCACAATTCTACCGATTGTGGACACATTTGGTCGATTATGCTAACCAAAAAAAAAAACACGAAGTGTACGAAATGCATTTTGATTTGAACGCCCATTTTCGTAAAAGGCTTCACACACAATGAATAACACACACTAGCGCGCACTGCTATTATATATATATGACCGCCAAGGAACATACAGTTAATGGTTTGATATGACATTTGGAAAGAAACCGTTATGGCAAGCAATATTTTTTTTCTTGGAATCTTAAGACATTGTTCTATTACCGAAAAATTAGTTAAAGAAAGTAAGATTATTCATACCTTAATCTATGCTATATTATTTCGTTGGGTAGGTTGCACTGCTATTATTTTGATCGCAACTGGACTGCGGGGCAGAAGCAAGAAGCGAGAAAAGAAGAAAGCATAAAGTATGGTCAAAATGGCACACAGAGACTAAAGTTTTGCTATTTTCGGAACGGAAGTTCTTTTTATACTTTTCGTTATTCTACTCATCGCTATAGAAATCTTTGATTGCTTTCCACCTAAGGGCGACTACGATGTACGGAGTAGAGGGTACTCCACATGCAAACCTGACCATCAATTTAGTGTTTCGAATGACAGCCTTGTGTACATAAAGGAGCTTTAGGACTTAGACTACTCAATTAAAAAGAAGAGGGACACTCTCCTACCAGCAAACTTACTGCATTCGATATGTATATTTTTCTGTATAATTTCTTTGACTTCTATTACTATTTTTTTACACTTGCTAATTATTTTTTAAATTCATTTTTGTTTTTATATTTTTAGAAGACACTTACCCTCGATAATTGACGCCATAAATGGTCATTGTCTTCCCACTGTATTCTGATGCCATGTCATATTTAATAGCCAACCATAAATATAGAATTCTAATCGCGCAATTAATCTGCTTGCATCGTTTATAGACTCTTTATGATTTTAGGTTTATTAGGCTCCAATCCAACATTAAAGTACAATTTTATTTAGCTTTAATCGAAAATGTTGGCTGATCGGTCTATACATTATGTAAACCCCATTACGACGCTCACGATTGAGGCAGTCATGTCTACGATTCAATTTTCTTCCGTCTGTCAAAAACGCTTTTATGTCTTGGTCTTTATTCCAAATAGGTAACACATTTGCTCGTATATAGTGGTTGTTAAGTGGCGACTGAAATTACTCTCTTTTTCTTCCAGCATTTTACGTTACATACTCGTATGTTATGAGATTTTGTTATTTCTTTATAAATTGTATGGTAACGACTTGTTTACGTTTTCTTACTACATACATTTATAAGTAGGCCATCCTTAACGTTTATTTGAAATCGTATTCCCATGTGCTCCATAGAGTTGTGTCCTCGAGCATTTATTATATGTTTTTGTAAATGTGAAATGTTCTTTTTAAGTAATTGGCAAATACACCCTTATCCAATATTCCAGCTTACATACACAGTATGTCTGAAAAGGTCCCGAATTAAATTCATAAAAAATACAAATTAAAAGATAAACGAATTTATTCACATCAGCCTTCTGCATAGGAACTTTCTCTAGTAATATACTCGTTACAGCGCCGGTAGAGTCCGTCGAACGCTCTGGAGAATTCATTTTCTGAGATCGCTTTCAGCCCCTTGGTGCAAATCTTCTGGATAGCCGAAATGTCATCAAAAAATCGTCCTTTCATCTTCAGTTTCAGCTTGGGGGACAAAAAATAGTCGGCCGGTGCCAAATCAGGTGCATAGGGCGGGTGGGATAAGACGGTGATTTGATTAGCCGCGTAGTAACGCGTCCGAAGGGTCGCAGTGTGAAGCGGTGCATTGTCATGCAGCAGAGTCCAGCTGCCCGGATTCCGGTATTCGGCATCAGGCGTTTCATAACATCCAAATAGAACGTAGCATTTACAGTTTGCCCAGTCGGAACGAAATCGTGGTGAATCAGGCCCTTTGAATCAAAAAATGCGATCAACATTGTTTTCACTTTCGACTTTTGTTGCCTGACTTTCGATGGCCTTTGCGCACCTGGGCTCAACCAAGCAGCGGATTGACGTTTCGTTTGAGGATCGTACATGAAATACCAACTTTCGTCGCCCGTTACAATTGTTTTCAAAAAAAATTGGGTCGGTGCCTGCAGTTTCAACGAAGTCTCGAGCGCAGGAAAGACTCGCCTGCTTTTGCTCGTCTGTGAGGAAGTGCGGAACGAAGCGAGAACACACTTTCCGACGATCCATTTTTTTGGACTAAAATGGTACGCACGACATCTTTACCAATATTGAGAGCTTCTGCGATGGCACGGAGGGTGAGGTGCGGTTTTCCATAGAGGAGCGCGTCGTGAACAGCTGTTACTGGTCTGCCGCTGCATCTGTCGTCTTCCAGCGACTCTCTTTCCTCTTTAAACCGTTTCCACCACGTGTATGTTGTTGTACGAGATGGGGCTTCATCACTGAATGCTTGTACCATAGAAAAAGTTTTAACGAAAGACTAACGCAAAACTTTATCGTACTTCTTTGTTCCATGTCACGGATTTGCACAAGGTCACATGAACACAGCTTACACGGCTGAATTTAACTCGAGACTGGAGTGACCAAACGCGGTGAAATTTGGTACACACACGCTTCAGACAACGCGCTAGACAGTTCCGGGTTTGTTCGAGAGATGGTGCTGTTTATATTGAATACAGAAATTTAGTTCGGGAATTTTTCAGACATACTGTGTATTGGATTGATAACTATAAGGTTTCTTGTTTATTTCCTACATTCCTTTTTACATATTCCAAATGATAGCTTTAATTACCTTAGTATATGCTGTCTTTTGTACCTCACTGTTTTTTAACCTTCGAGCAAATCACCACGAGCAAATATCATGCAAACTGACCTACAAATTTATATTTTTTTATATTACATTTAAATTTAATATCTGATAACGTGTTTTGTCTTTTTAGTGGAATCATTGATCTACTGGCGCGATGTTAAGAAATCGGGAATTGTATTCGGTGCTGGCCTTATAACACTGCTAGCTATATCATGCTTCTCAGTGATCAGCGTATTTGCATATTTATCCTTACTTACATTAGCCGGTACAATTGCGTTCCGTATCTACAAAACAGTGATGGCAGCCGTCCAAAAGACATCAGAAGGACATCCATTCAAGTAAGTTATTCAACCAAAAAGCTTTAATAATCATCACGCAATAAATTCGATTTATTTTAGGGAATATCTTGAATACGACTTGACCATCTCACAGGAACGAGTGCAACAAGTTACTAGCGTCGCCGTTGCTCATGTAAATGGATTCACTGCCGAACTGAGGCGATTATTCTTGGTCGATGATTTAGTTGATTCGCTTAAGTTTGGTGTGATTCTATGGTTTATGACATACATTGGAGCTTGGTTTAACGGCATGACACTTGTCATTTTAGGTAAATTGAAATGTATATATCTCCTCGTTGCATTTTACTTATCATGAATTACTTGCAGCCTTTGTGTCACTCTTCACTTTGCCAAAGATCTACGAAAATAACAAACAATCAATCGATTCTTACTTGGACCTAGTGCGAAGCAAGGTGACAGAAATTACCGACAAGTAAGTATTTAATTCGCGATTAAATAATTTACACATGTATATCCGCCTGAAAATGAATCACGTTCAAATGACCACTCTAGACCATTCCACAATTGACACTACTCACATATATTGTTACTATTCTCGATATACAGCTAATCGATTTTTATTTATTCATTTATTTTCGGCCAACTGGACCAGCTATCCAAACATGACTTTAGTGTTCTCAAGCAAAGTTAAAACATCTTGAAGAAGAATCGCGTGCAATAAAAGATTTAAGAAAACTTCAAGTGAATAACAAAACAATTCGAGACAAAAACGAACAAGTTTTTGAACAACTAAAATTATTGTGCTTTCAGACATGAAATACATCGAAAATTTACTCCAACGAAGTTCCTTTTTATTGCGTTTAATAATGAAGGATAAAATCTCGAACAAAAGCTTATCGTACAGTACAGCCAACACTGTTTCTCCGTTACCATCGAACTGCGCAAGTGTGGTCACTTCTTTTACTTAAAAAGTACAAGCGAAACGACTCTGTCATGAATGCCTGCTGGTCGCCTTGTCTCTTGTTATAATTTATAAGCCGAATACTTGTTCAATAATTCTTCTTAAAAACGTCTACATACGTTCTACGTGAGATAACGCGATCTTTCAATCAATAACATGTAATTTCGATATTTTATTGTCACTGGATGTCCCCCGCAGAAAGGTGCACTTTTGCTCTGACTCCATAAATTCGCAGATGAGCCGTTTCTGTGGCTGATTTCACATAATTAAAAGTGCTAAATTGTAGGGGCATTTGTATACCCCTCAGTAGTTTGTAGGACACGAACCACAGGTCTTTCCTGTTAGAAGTAGTGCTTCTTTTGAATATTTCTATACCTTAGTAATTTTGGGCTGCGTTTCTAAAGAGATCTAGATCCTGTTGAGAAGACCGGATTTCGTTTTCCAATTTTGAACCATTATTGTAAGAGGGCAATGTCCTCTAATTACTCGTGCGAGTACGATAGGAGTTCGTTCGTTCAAAAAATGGTGAAGGATTGGCATTACGTACATATGTGTCTAAATGTTCTTTTAACTACCTTGAAATAAATTAAAGGCGTTAGGCCAAAGGCTGAAAATTGCACGATCTAGCCGGCCATTTCACGGGCCGATAGATCGATTATAACGATCGTAAGATGGTCAAACATTTTTCACAATGCATGAATTTTGATAATAAAATTAAATTGTTTGTAAGGGTTGTTCGGGTATAAGTCGTTTCATGATGAAATGGCAATGCTAACGAATCACGCGTGATCTGTAAAAAAAGGAACGATGTAAAACCAAACAGCAAAATTAAATCACCCTTTTTTAGTCATAGATCGCCACTTGCTACCTATTATGCCAGCAAACTTTTGAATGAAATATACAGCGTGCGCCATCTCATATGGGTCGATGTAAATTTCGAATAACTTCAACAATTCTCAACCGATTTTAGAAATTCCAAAACTTTTATTCAATTTAGACCTTTACAATTGATTTTGATTAATGTTTGAAAACAATATCAATTAAATTACTGCCTTTATTGCCGATGCAAAAACAGGCTCGTTTTCGCGCATTCGCCATGACATTTTCAAGCATTTCGGTCGAAATTTTTATGATTTCCGCACGAATGTTTCTTTTGAGCTGTTCTATTGTCTTCGGGGCGTTAGCATACACCTTGCTTTTCAAGTATCCCCAAGGGAAAAAGTCAGGAGGAGTCAAATCCGGGGATCTCGGAGGCCAGTCAATATCGCCCTTTTTTGACACCAATCTTCCAGGGAACTTCTTACGCAAAAGGTTCATTGTTTTGTCCGCAGTATGGCATGTCGCGTCTTCTTGTTGAAACCAAAGTGAAATAAGCCTTTTTTTACGCATTTCTGGGACCACATAATGGGCCAACATCCACCGATATCGATCGCCATCCACTGTATCGCCAACTTTGAAGAAATACGGTCCAATGATGGTTTTAGCGCATACACCGGCCCAAACAGTAACTTTTTGATCATATAGCGGCTCTTCGTGAATAAGGTGAGGATTTTCGATGTCCCAGAAGCGACAATTTTGTTTATTAACTGAGCCAGAGAGCGTAAAATGTGCCTCATCGGTCATCAAAATTTGCTGCCAGAACTCTGGCTCAGCATTAATCATTGCAACGACATTTTGTGCGTATGCCAAGCGCCTTGGCTCATCTTGTGGCAAAATTCTTTGAGTCATCTGCACTTTGTATGGAAATAAGTGAAGATCATCCTTTAAAATTCTCCGTAACGTGGTCCCACTGATGCTTAACTGCTGCGAACGGCGCCGATATGACAAACTTGGGTCTTCTTGAACACTGGCCTTCACAGACTGAATAGATGAGTTTGAACGCCGCGGCCTAGGTTGCTCACGAGTTCTTGCCACAGAACCAAATTGAAAAAAATGCGAGGCCCAACGAGGAATTGTATCGTGTTTGGGCGCAACACGATCACGATATTTTGCACGATACGCACGTTGAGTTAGCACAATGGAGCGTGTCATGGTTAAAATTGTACTGAATTGAGGTTTCCAAAATGCTATGACATACGAGAGTGTCCCGATAAATGCTTAGCCTACAAAAGAAAAACAAAAATTTTGGAGAAATGGCGATTTATTTTTCAATATGGTCTCCTTTTAGCTCGATACACTAGACCCAGCGATGCTCCAACTTCTTTAAACTGTCTGAAAAATACGTTTTCTCGAGGTCTGCAAAGTAGGCCTCCGTGGCGGCGATGACCTCCTTATTTGACCGGAATTTGTGCCCGGCGAGTGACTTCTTCAAGTTTGGAAACAAAAAGAAGTCGCACGGGCCAAATCTGGAGAATACGGTAGATGGGGCAGCAGTTCGTATCCCAATTCGACCAATTTGGCCGTGGCGAGGGCGGAAGTTTGAGCCGGTGCGTTATCATGGTGGAAGAGCACTTTTTTCTTCGCCAAGTGGGGCCGTTTTTTCTTCAATTTGGCATCGAATCGGCCCAATAATTTGGCATAGTGCAGCCCTGTGACCGTTTTGCCCTTCTCCAGATCCCAGAAAACGGTGATCATCACATTTCCGGCCGATGGGACAGTCTTCGCCTTCTTCGGAGCACGTTCGCCGGGTGAAGTCCAGTGTTTCGACTGTTCCTTGGTTTCTGGTGTGTACCAGTGGATCCACGTTTCGTCGACAGTCACGAAACGACGCAGAAACTCTTTTGGATTGCGCTTAAACAGCGTCTAAACACTACTCTGAAGTGGTCTCACGGTTGCGCTTGTCCGGAGTGAGCAAACGCGGCACCCATCGCGCGGACAGCTTTTTCATGCCCAAAATTTCATGCAGGATATGACCCACGCGATCTTTTGAAATGCCTACTGTCTCAGCTATCTCGCGCACCTTCAATCGGCGGTCTGCCAATACGAGATCGTGGATTTTTGTCACGTTATCCTCCGTGGTAGCCGTTTTCGGGGCACCTGGACGTGGCTCATCAAAAACCGACGTGCGACCACGTTAAACCAATTTTTGATGGTCGCCATCGAAGGAGAAGAGTCACCGTACACAGCATACAAACGCTCTTTGATTTCACTGCGAGATTTCCCTTCCAAAAACAATATTCGAATCACCGATCGATATTACTCTCCTTCCATTTTTCTAAAATCCACGGACACTCCCGCTTCCACACGCGGTCAAAACAAAACTACGAGTCTACTAGAATGTACTACACGATAGTAAGTTGCTCTTGCGATACTGGCGCCATCTGGCGGTGAGGCTAAGTACTTATCGGACCAACCTCGTATGAAAATCGGTTGATAATTGTTGAAGTTATTCGAAGTTTACATCGACCCATATGAGATGGCGCACTCTGTATTTGTCTGGTTAGCAAGCATAATCGCTGTATGAAAATTGTTCAAATTCGAGTTTTTAAGTCACTTGAGACACTCATATAAATAAATTCGTAGAATAATGCGTTTTTTCCTTACAGCAGTCGGCAAGACTAGACGAAAGCAAATTCGCTTAGATAGAAGATCCCAAAGTGCCAAATTAGTTCTATAAAAATAAAAAACAATATGTAGAACAATTTAATAAAAACCTAAATTTTAAACTTTTTTTCCTTTTTTTTTTAGGGTCAAAGCGGCCATCCCAATTGGCAAGAAAGCGCCAATCGAGTCCGACAAGGACAAATAAATTTTTTTTTTGCGAACTTGTAACACAAATAAAAGAAAATAATAAAAAAAACATAAAATACATTTAATTATAGGAAAAAAAATTAAACAACAATAAAATCCAAACAACAGCAGCAGCAACAAAAAAAATTATAATTAAACATAATTGCATCCATACTCATAGATATGTGTTTTTCTTTAATTTCGATTCTTATACCAACAAAATAAAAAAAAATTAAAAAGGAAATAAATATTTACAGTCAAACTACGAACAATATCAACTTAAAGCAGCATTTTTAAGACAAAACAAAAATAAACAAGCGTTTCGGGGGAAAGTTAAAACAATTTGCATAATTATATTTGACATTTAAAGCTTGTTCTTATTACATTTTATTTGCCTCTCGACTTGTGGAATAAGACTAATGAATGTACCTCTACCCCATTCTGTATTTAAGCAAAATTGATTTAGCAATATAATTATGAACCCGAAGTCGAAATTAAATTTAAAAAAAAGAAACAATTAGTACGATTAAATATATTGAAAATACTTCATATTTATATTATTTATTTCTCTTCCTAATGCTCTTTTTATTTGTAATGAACTTTGTTTTATTATTAATAAACATGAAGAAAGATAAATGCACATAAATAAGGACAGATGATAAGACGGCCCTTAGTCGCACTGCATAATTAAAATTTAATTGATTTTATTTTGGAACAGTGTTTAGTAGACGAATGTTGATATTTTGTGAAAATAAAACAACAAAAGAGAAATAACAGAAAAGAAAGATAATGAACGTTTTGACATTTTTATTCTATTTTTTATGCTGTGTTTCTTTTCCAGTT
This sequence comes from Merodon equestris, assembly GCA_958301585.1. Taxonomy (NCBI): domain Eukaryota; kingdom Metazoa; phylum Arthropoda; class Insecta; order Diptera; family Syrphidae; genus Merodon; species Merodon equestris. Next base: position 51,105,120 of record OY284416.1, read on the forward strand.
CGATGTTAGTTATTCGATTTCCTGTTTTGTATCCTGATCAGTGGTAGTTACGCAACAGGAGGGCGGTCCTGAATTTTTTTTGTTATCGTATTTGCCCATCGGATATCAAAGCAACTTTTATGCGGTGTGGGATAGTTTCCCAGACGCTCAATATTATTATTGTTCTCCTCTGCTCGTGCTGTCAAACACATTCTACAGACCTGTTAAACATGAGTTTTCTCTCTGACGCGCTCGGACGGTATTTAACACCAAACAGTGCTGATTCAATCGTTTGGCTTATGTTCTCAATTTTTATATGATTACTGATAACAGTAAAATAGCAAGTGTTTGCAAATGGTACAACGGAGTTTATGTCAATTCTTTCTGTTTTATTCATATTTAAGTGCAATTTTTAGTGCAAAATTAAGGGAACACATGTTTTGTTAAGGTAATGTTGAACTGATACAAACGTTGCATATTTAATCGAAACATCAACCAAAAATCAAGAAAAAGCAATCGTCCGAAAGAAAAACAAACGAAGCATAAAAAAATCAGATTTCTCAACACAGATTTTTTGTAATTACTATATACATATATATATGTATATATATATATAAGATATCGCACACATTTTGTTATAGTAAATGCATAATATGTATATGAGAAATTAATAGCAATTTTACTTCTTTGCGATTTGTTGTATTTGATATTTGCAATTAAAATCATGTTATTGAAATATATTAGCAAGAAAAAATTATTTAAAATAAAAAATAAATGCAGAAGAAAGATAAATCTACTCGATGTTGCAGAATGACTTTTTTTAAAATAACATTTGTTATCGATAAAATCTTATTTTCTTTAAAATAAAAAAAAAACTAAAAAATAAGCAAAAAGTCATTTATAGCGAAATATTGGATCAAACGCATATAGTATATTTACAAAAAATATATATTTATATTGTATATGTGTAAGAGAGTTAATTGAAAAAACAAAAACAGCTTTACAATGGTTTCTACTTAATTTTAATTATTTTTCTATTCGCAGAGAGTAGGCTTGTGTTTATTTTTCATTATTGTTGCTTATTAGATTTTAAATGGCGTTAACAAAAAACGTGTTTTCTACTCGTTTCCACTCTAAACAAACTCTTTTGTAGTAAACCCAATAAAAAATAAATAAATAGGTGTCAAGCAGTATGGATAGGTATAAAAAAAGAAATATGCATGAATTATATCAACATTAAGATTATCAAACAGAAAAAAAAAATAGGGAGGACACTAAAAGAAATTTCATAAAACTGAATGTTAGAATCAAAAGATTTTTTGATTTATAGACCCTTTTTTGATAACAGTACTAAAAACCAAAATAAGCATTTTTAAAAACATCTCTGAAATATATAATGTAACGACAAATGAAATAAAAATGAGAAATTTAATGAATAAAACGAATTTCAATTACTTTTGAGGATTGGTTCACTTTTCCTTAACGATTATTGGACCCATTAGAATTGGCAGAGTTTGGGCGTTTTCTAAAACTAATCATTGCTCTAATACTGCAATGGCAACCACTCCAAAACGCAAACAAAAAAGGTAAGCCCATGCATACTATTCCAGAACGCATTGTGAACAGATCTACTGCGCAAACAAAAGCAAACAGAGCATCGGCAAATGTCATGATCAGCGCTGTCGATTGGGCTCCTATAGGAGCTTTTGGCTCCCTTGTAGAGTACAAAGCTCCCCATCACACCGAATGGCTCCCCGAATTTTAAAGTCAAATTCACAAGGAAAAAAAATCATGTATAACATTTTAATACTTATGAACAGGGATGGGATTTTGTGGACCTAAAAATTTAAAAAAGGCAAAATAAAACACCCAAAAAGGCATTTATTGAAACAAATAATAAAATATATAAATTAATTATAAAGGGTCCGCCATCTAACGTTTTTTTTTTCAAGTAGTGCTTATTTCGTGAATGGTAACACTTAGCTCATGTCTGATTTGACAGATAATTAGTTTTATCCAGAAACCAGAATGAGACGTGCGTCTTTCGTACATCTTCCCCCGTGACACCCTGAAATTTTGACGAGATTTTGACAGAGGTTCAGGTGCATAGCGACAAAACCCGTTACAAATAAACTCTAATCGTGAATACGTGTGAGTTCATTTCATTGTACCGCCGTGTACTCCCCACACACACTCTTGGAATTATAACAATGTGCGTGATTGTTTACAAAATTTTGACAGCACTTGAGGTACCCACGTGCTCGCCCGAGCTTGTAGGCAAACGTCGGCGGCCATTTTGAGTGGGACGTCTCATTGGTGGTTTCTGGTTTTATCCTTCCGCTGAACGAATATGGTTGTGTATACGCTTGAACAACGCTTCGCTAAGTGGGCCTGCGATCGACTTACAGAAGATGCCGATTTTGCCAAAAAAATCATCTTTTCAGATGAAGCTCATTTTGATCTTGGCGGGTATGTAAACAAGCAAAATTGTCGCATTTGGGGCACAGAAAACCCGCACGCATACATTGAAAAGCCGGTGCACCCAAAACGAGCCACTGTTTGGTGCGGATTTTGGTCCAGAGGCATAATTGGGCCATTTTTCTTCGAAAATGAGCAAGGAGTGGCCGTTACAGTCAATGGCGATCGTTATCGGGCCATGTTGAACGAATTCTTGTTCACAAAAATTGAAGAGGAGGATATTGGCAACATTTGGTTTCAACAGGACGGCGCTACGTGCCACACAGCCGAAGCTACACTCGATGTTTTGCGCCCTGTTTTTGAAGATCGCATTATCAGCCGCAGAGCTGATGTCGTTTGGCCACCTCGGAGCTGCGATTTGACACCGTTGGACTATTATTTGTGGGGTGCCGTCAAAGATAAGTGTTACGCCGACAAGCCAGAGACAATTGACGCTTTAAAGGACAATATTCGTGAAGCCATTGGTGAAATACAGCTGCACACAATCGATAATGTGCTTAAAAATTGGACCGATCGTGTAGGCTACTGCATGGCCAGCCGAGGCAGCCATTTGAATGAAATTATTTTCCATTATTAACCGGAAGGATTGTACTTTCATATAAAAAAAGAAATTTGAGAAAATATTTAGTAGTTTTTTTTATAGCATTTTCAAAAAAAAAAAAATTATTTGGCGGACCCTTTATATATAGATATAAGATAATTACGGGTTGTGGAGGCAGAGGCAGCCCTGACTCCTTCTCTTTGAAAACTGCGATTCGAATCGACTTTTGGGAAGCTGCTCCTGATGGTTTCACATACTCTATGTAAGCAGTGAGCCACGCAAGTGACATGAAGCATTTTAGAGTACAAAACTTGCAAAAATTTGCCAAACAAACAGCAACACTTTTTCTCTCTTAATGTCGTCGGGCCACAACAATCGCATTGAATTATCAAACAGACTTGCAATTGTTGTCGAGTTCACTCTTTCCAAAACCTCAGATGTAAGTAAATATACACGTCCACCTTTTCGCAAGGGTCCGACGATCACATTTGTAACGCAGCGCCCGGCTTTATCTGTTGTCTCGTCTATAGATACGAATATGTTGTCGTCGCTAATTTCAGCACGGGTCTTGGCAAGTACTTCCAGATAACAGTCATCCACATAGTTTTTTCGAAGCGTTGACTGGTCTGGAACTCTTTTTTGTACATATTTTTCAATGAATGCCTTGAATTCTGGACGGTTGACTTTGTATAGAGGTCACATGCCAAAAACATTTTAGTCAAATCTGCATTAAATTCATTTTTTTCAATCCCAGTGACATGAGATGTTATGGTTTGATTTTTTTGTTTATTTTTCGATGCCACTGCTTGCTTGTGTTTTTCTCGTTTTATGTGCTGCTCGATATAATATTTTTTTTCGTGACTTACTCTTATACCACACAATTTACAAAGTCAAGAACTTTTCCATCTGTAGAAAAGTCAACTCGCCCAAACTTTGAAACAAAACTTTGTATCTTTAGCGATTCCCTACACGCGATTTTACGCATTTCAATCTCAAACTTTTTTTTTTATTGACAAAAATAAACGAAGTTTTCACACACCACACTCAAACAGTCAATGAGACAATAATGCGGAATAAAATAAAAAGATGCACCCATACACGCATTTTCGCGAAATAATGTCTCCTAAAATGTGCCTAACGGTATATGACTGTCCGTGAGGAACATGCGAGTAGAAAAATAGTAAGATGTTTTTTTTCTTTTGTTTTGTTTCCTTATTTCGTCGCTGCACACGTGCATATATCGGCACAACTTAATTCCGTTGTTGCCCGGTTTATGATTGTCCGTTGAGCCTGACACGCGCCGGTTGCTGGCCGCGCAATACATAGAACATAGAAGGCAATCATTGGGAGGGATGGCACACAAACAAGTTACATGGATCTATTGACTCGAATTTTTTTTGTTGAGCTAATTATTGAATTTCGTGTATGCGTATGCATGCATGAATATTGTATATTGAGTACATTAGCTTTTTGTGTGTATATTGACTGCGGCTAAGGACGTCTCTTCACTCCTCACTGCGGATAATTTCTTGGCACTAGTTCGCTTGTGCTCGTAACGGTCCAAACGGTCGGCGATGTTCCTGGCTCATTGATCAACGTTATGTTGTCTTCGAATTCATCTTTAATAAATGAAGCCAATTCCCGTTCCGGGATGGATACTTTCGATGCTAGGGTCCTCATCGCTATGGCAGAGTCCAGACAGGAATCGTCTGAACGTATTCGGCGTTCTTCTAGTTGGCGATAAACATCCCGCGTGCTTGTCTGGCGAAGGTTTGTACAAATGTAGTTTTCAGTAGTGTATTGGACTTCTCCGAAAGTATTAGATAACTCCTTGGCGGCTTTTCTTAGTAGCCTGCGGACGCCCATATATCTGTCCTCGTCCGTAAACCCACGTGCCTCTACGTAAATCTCGTATTCGTTGAACCACTTGCGGTTATCATAGTGGTTTTTCCCGCTGAACGTGTTTAGGGCGTAGTCTAGATGCTCAAAGTTCACAGGATGGCGGGTACGGACGCAGCACCTTCCAAACTCTGCATCACTTGCTGATATTTTAATACTTCCCGTCTCATCCTTAGTATCCTCAGCTCACCTTCCAGGTCGGCCTCTTCGTCGTATCTTGGAGAACTTGCTGCTGTTCATCTAACTTCAGAGTCTCGTGGCTTTTGTCGGACTGCTTTACTTCGGATTGGTTTTTTCTTAGTGCGGACTGTTGTGTTATAATTCGTGCTGTGGATTCTGCTCCCATCTTCTGTTGATTTTTATTTACAGAACATTTCGCGTGTGCTTTGCATCTGAGATGTTGCTTAAACTCGGCAAATATTCTTCGCTTCTGGTTTCTGTGGCTGTGCCCCACACCTGAGATGGTTTTGATTTTTCTTTTTTTCTCTTGTATAATATTCTGACAGAAGCACGATGTGATTGGATGTCTGCTCTCAGAATAAAAACCACTTCCCTTATAAAATAAAGAAAAAATAAAAACTCTTTCACTTTTCTTCTGAGGAAAACTTCTCCAAATTTGGTAACCCATTAAAAATAATAACTCACAACAATTTCAAGTCGGAACATATAAAACCATTATTAGGAGAGCCAGAAGTTGAACTCCACTTAACCAAACCACACCGGTAGCAGTGACACGAAAAGATTCCATTCCACTGGAACTAAACTTACGCACCACCTTAGCATGCCTTAGCCTGCCCTAACCTACCTTAACCTACCTTAACCTACTCCAACCTATCCTAACCTACCCTAGTCTATGTAAGTCATTCATTGGCGTGCGGCATATTTTGCCTAAAGAGGCTGGGCTATTAAATTAACCACTGACGCAGTCCGGTCCACCCACCAAAAGTGTTGATGCGGACGACGTCTCCCCGATCTTGGTGCGACACCGACCTACCACACCTGAGGCGCTCGAGCTCGCGGAGCGTAACATGACGTTCGTAGAAGAGCCACCGCTCCACGGACTAACTTGCCACATGGAAGATTAGCCGAACTGCCAATTTATAATAGATCAGCCCACATTGATCCATATATAATACTAGGTGGCCGCAGTGATAGCTATGTATATGGCTTCGCAGCAGCCAAGGGCTAATTTTCCTTAACAAATCAACACATTTCAGTATATAATTGGCATAGAGTGGAAATTCGACAACTTGAGATTTGGGGCAAGATCGGTAAGAAAATCATCTTAAAATTTATCTTTAAATCCCTCTGCTATTGCTGGGTTTCTAGCGGTTCTTATTATACGGGCGTAGTGTTGATGATGCGCGTCACGAACATCAGGACTTAAACGGGCTGTAATATTTCTATATCTGGCAGCTCGAGTAGTCAAACGGCCTATTCTATGTCGCTATATATGCTATTTATTAATCTTAAACAGTAATTGAAAAACTTAAACAGATTTAATTTAATTCGTATTGCTTTCTTACCTAGATGACGCTACAGTTCGGGGTGAACTAAAGCCTCAACCAACGCGCCTCTCCAGCCGGCATGATCATTGGCCAGCTGCTTCCAGTGCCGCACGCCCAGTTGGTTGTGGTACCTTTCCACCTGTGCATGCCACCTTAGATGCGGTCGATGTCGCTGTACAGCCCGTACAGTTCTTGGTTGAATCTTCTCCTCCACTCTCCGTTTATACAAATGAGACCAAAGATTGCACGCAGAATTTTCCTCTCGAAAAGCCCAAGAGGCTCTTCATCCGCTTTTGATTACGTCCAAGCCTCAGCACTATAGAGGTGGATCGGGATGATTAAGGTTTTGTAGAAACCTTAGTTTTTCGAGAGACGGCTCTACTACTCAATTGCCTCTTGAGCCCAAAGAAGCAGCGGTTGGCAAAAGTTATTCTGCGTTTTATCTCAGCGCCAAGGTAGACGAAGTCCTTGACTACTTCAAAAATATACGGTTTCAGGCGCCGAAGGTGACGTTCTGACCAAGACGTCGGTGTTGCGCATCTTTCTTTGATGACATCATATATTTGGTCTTGTCCCCATTTACCTTCAGGCCCACTTTAGCCGCTTCTCCTTCAATGTCTGCAAATGACTCATTGACGTCTCGCTTTGTCAGTCTAATAACGTCAATGTCATCTGCGTAACCAAGCAAGTGTGTAGACTTGAAGTAGGTCGTAGTTCTTGTATTGGCCGCAGAGTCCCGCACGATCTTTTCAAGTATGATGTTAAAGAAATCACATGACAATGCGTCACCCTGTCTAAATTCTTTTCTCGGTTAGTTCACATCCGACCTTAATGGAGCAGCGAGAATTCTCCATAGTCATCCTGCACTGTCTGACGAGTTTGACGGGGATGTTAAAACATGACATGGCTCTGTATAGCTGGTCTCTATGCACGCTGTCATATGCAGCCTTGAAGTCGACGATTAGGTGGTGAGTGACAATCTGCATCTCTTGTGTTTTTTTCAAGATCTGCCGTAGTGTAAATTTTGGTCTCACTGGTTCAGGCACTTACATAGTACGACAGAGCAGATCTTGTGCGCAATGTTCAGGAGACTTATCCCTCTGTGATTGGCGCAGTCATAGGGATCTCCTTTCTTATGGACCGGGCAAATGATGCTGAGATTCCATTCATAGGGCATGCTTTATTCCGACCATATCTTACAGATGGGTCGGTGCATGTTCCTGGCCAGCCGTCTGCTCCAGCAGCTTTATAAGACATAAATTTTGATATGATATCGACTAGGTCGGATGGACGGGATTCTCTTTCGTTTGCGTCCATTGTCAATGGTTCGTTCATTCTGCCTGCTCTGCGGTATTTTGACTATCATCGCCGTTATACAGTCCGCAGAAGTGGTTTTTCCACAGTCTCAGCATCGACTGTGACCCGACTATTAGTTGTCCGTGTTCATTCCTGCATGCTTCCGCTCTGGCTTCATAGCCTTGGCATGTTCGTTTTACTTGTTGGTAAAACTTTAAAACGTCGTTCCTGCAATAGCATCTTTCCATCTTCTCGATCTCGCGCTTCCCGTGCTCCTTTTTTTTCTTCTGAGAAGCGCATGCTCCTCCCTCCTTTTCTGATTATAGAGTTCGCGGGAAGCTCTCGTCCGTCGATGCAGTGTAGCCAACATGGGCCTGTCTGCACTCGTCATTAAACCAAGGGTTTCTCGAAGGTGGTGGCTTGAAACCGAGTACATCTGAGGCGGCCTCACTGATGGCGTTCTGACCACGTCTCCATTGCTGTTCTATGGTTTGTGCAGATTGCATCGGGTCTTGAGAGAGCTTGAGGGAGACTTGATCGGGAAGGTCCTAGCCATCTCTTGCGATTGCAGCTTTCCGAAATTAAATTTTGGTGTTCTTACTCGACTCCGTTGATTCCAAGAAATTCGCATCCCTACCTTGGCTGTAACAAGGTAATGATCCGAGTCAATGTTGGCTCCCCGAAAGGTTCGGACATCTAGGGTGCTGGAGGAGTGTCTGCCGTCGATCGCAATGTAATCAATTTGATTGGTTGTCGATTGATCGGGAGACCATCAGATCCCCTTATGGATGTTGAGGTGTGAGAATCGTCCACGGAATTAGTTCATCTTCTGACATGGTGCAATGTAGGCTGTGCTTTCCTACGACTCGTTCAAAGATAACTTCCTTACTCAGATTCACATTAAAATCTCCTAGAACGATTTTGGTGTCATAGCTGGAACATGGGGCATATGTTATGTCTAGGAGATCATAGAAGTCGTCTTTATGTCGATCCTCTTTCTCCTCTGTGGGGCGTGGACACATATTAAGCTTATATTGCGTTCGCTTACATATGCCGGAAGCTTAAGACTTTTTGCCTGAGTCTGCCTCGAATAACCAATCCGCATCCGAATAATCGTTGTTTATTTTCTCTGTAGCAGTTTCCGTAGTAGATATCACAGTTTTTCATCCGCTTGTCACCTGGCCCATCCCATCGCACTTCATTGGAGTGCGGTAATGTCTGCCTTATAACAGTGACCAGTTGTTCGGCGGCACCTGGTCTGTTAAGGGACTTAACATTCCAAGTGCAGATCCGGAATTCGTTTCCTTTTAGACGTTTGCGGGGGTCGTCAACATGTAATCCGTCCATATCCGAGGCTATTGGTTGTCTCTGAGCAAGATTTAACCCCCAACCTGGAGGACCGGGTTCTTACTCACCCTAAGAACAAAGGGCCAGTTGTGCCGTTCCTTATCGGCCTGAGCTCCAAATATGTTGTCGTAGCCTGAAATAAGGTGTTCACCAGGTAGTTCTTCTCGCTCGAACCGTGGGCGCCGTTGACTTTTTCTTTGGAATTTTTCCGCCACCGTCCCTAGGAAGGAGCTGAGCGGCTCAGATTCCCCCTCTCTCCTTTGCTGCCCCCAACAACCTTACACAGGGGTCTTCGCGATCTACACTTGAGGTGCTAGGCACCCAGGAGCCACCGCGTAGAGGTGAGAGTAGGAGTAGACAGAGGCTGGGGTTTCGGCGCTTGTGCCTTCATATGTTCGCGTAGTCTACCCCACCTCGTTCGTATTAAAATGAATTAATTTTAATTCGAAATCTAACATTTATGTTATCAAAAACACATGAAACTTTTCCCATAGACTTAACATTCTTCTTCTTCTTCTTTTCCTTTTTATCCCGGCGTCGTTATGGTCAGAAGTGTAGGACCATAACCTTCCCACTTAACTGCATTCCTACTGGTCCGCTTGTGGGGTCCGCCGGTTTGACCTCAGAAAGTAGCGGCAGGCTTCCCGGTTTGGGATTACTTCATCGCTGAGGCCAATCAAATGCTGGTGTTTTTGCATTTGTTTGCACCAATTGTTTTTCGGCCTGCCTTTTTTGCGTGTTGAAATTGGAATGTTGATTGATAACGCCTTTTGGACGGGGTTCAAAGGATTTCTCCTTTGAACATGGCAATACCAACTGACTCGGTCGCGCTCTATATTTCTTGTGATGGTTTCTTTTACGTGGAGGCTTCCTCGGATCTTTGAACTTCTAATTCTGTCACGCTTTGTTACTCCCGCTGTCATGCGAAGCATCTTCATCTCAGCTGCCGTTAATTTGCTCTCATACTTTTTGTGCATTGTCCAGCATTATGAACCGTATGTGAGCGCCGGACGTACAACTGAAATGTAGAGCCTTCCTTTCAGCTTAGGGGGCATTTTTCGATCACAAAATATGGCGGAGTTTTCCCGCCACTTCATCCACCCTACGCTTACGCGATGTTTGATGTCGTCATCACAAGTTGCTTCTCTATAATCATAGATCCCAGATATTTAAACTTTTCACACTTGGGAAGCACTCTTCCATTCAAGTAAATGTCTGGAATAGGCTGATGAGGGTCAGAGAACGGGCAGCACGGATACTCTGTCTTCTTTGAACTAATACGATACCCGTGTCCCTCAAAAATGTCCACCCACACATCAAGTGCTCGTTGTAGGGACGCCTGATCATCACTTATAATGGCCCCATCGTCAGCAAAGAATAGCTGGTGCACATTGGGGTCCGTCACTTTTCCTTCAAGCAAGCAATCAAGGACTGCTATAAAAAGCAGTGGGCTGAGGACGCTCCCTTGGTGTACACCGACTTTGATTGCGAACTCTTCGGTGACTCCTGCGGTGCATCTTACTCTTGTCGTTGCTCTCTTGTACATGTCCATGATCACTCGCACGTAGGTTTCTGGAACTCCTTTTTGTCCTAGCGCTACCCATAGAAGATCTCTTGGTTGCCGGTCAAAGGCCTTCTCGAAATCAACCAACACCATATGCAAGTCGTTTGAAGAATCACGATGCTTTTCCATCATGATCCTTATACTTTGGATTGCATCTGTTGTTGATTTACCCGAGACAAACCCGCACTGGTCATCAGATAGTCGTATTATTTTCCGCAGTTGGCTATCTAATACCCGTTCAACGATCTTCATGGTGTGCGACATCAGCTTGACAGAACGGTAGTTATCACAATTTCGCGTATCACCCTTTCCTTTGTGCAATGGAAGAAGATAGCTTTCCCTCCATTGATTAGGCATAGTGTCGCCTCTCATAAGTTTGGAGATAAGAACCATGAGCCATCTAGACCCGATGTCTCCCATTTTTTTCCAGAACTCAGAGGGTATCCCGTCCGGCCCAACAGCTTTTCTTTTCTTGGAGTTCTTAACCGCGTACCGAACTTCTTCGACTGTGATGTCGGATATTTCGGCATGATTCGGGGCGGCTCTTGGAAAGTACACTCGGGGAAACTGTTCGTTGAGAAGTTCCTTACAATACTGTCGCCATCTGTGGAGAATTTTTTCGTCTTCCACAAGGAGTTGGCCTTCAGCATTGTTAATAAACTTTGGGAAACGAATCTCCTGAGCATTTTTTCTTCTCTGGGCGGCTATCTTAAAGATATTTGCTCCTTTGTTCAAATTGTTTTGTCGAAGCTCCTGGGTAGCCTGGTTCCTGTCAGACGCGGAAGACGATATTTCTTCCAACTCCTGATAGAGGCCTTCTATGCTTTTCGCTTTGAATTCGGCGCATTTTTTCTTCGCGATACCTTTGCAACATCTATATACCTTTTCACGGTGAGCTTTTTCCTCTCTATTAGTAGAAGAGCACTTTGACCAAGCTTGGAAAGCCATTTTCTTTTCGTGTATCACTGCTTTGGCTTCGTCTGTCCACCACCAGGTTTCTTTTGCGTGTTGGCAGGGGCCTTTAGATGTTCCGAGCAGTGATTTGGCTTTCTCCAGGCCAGATTGTTGTAGGGAATCCCACATGTCTTGTGCTCTGCACTCCTCATTACCGACCTCATCGATAATGGAAGAGAGGTAGTTTTCCATGATGGTAATAAAAGCTTCGCCTTTTCCTTTATGCAGCTTATACCACTTGATTCTCTCAGACACCTTCGTTTGCTGCTTTGACTTCTTTCTCGCATCCATAAAAAATTCAGTCAGGAGGCGACGGTGTTGAGGGGCGATCGCGTCTCCCAGGATCACTTTGCAATCTTGCTCGTGGTTTCATGAAACTGGATACCAAATGATAGTCTATTTGAGTTTCATTTCCGCCGCTGCTATAAGTGATCAGGTGCCGGCTTTGTTTGACGAACATGGTATTTAGCACTATAAGACCGTACGACTTGCACATGTTTAGGATATCTTCACCTGAAGAGTTCCTGGTGCCGTATCCCAGCCCTCCGTGGTAGCCTTCATAGTCTTCGCTTGTCTTCCCGACATGTCCGTTTAAATCTCCCCCAACAAATAAAAGCTCTTCCTTTGGGATTATTTTGACAAGGTTGTGGAAATCTAGCCAGAATGCATCTTTTTCTTTTTGTTCGCATCCTACTTGAGGGGCATATGCGCTTACGATGTTCCACACCTCACCATGCATCACCAATTTGAGAGCCATCAAACGGTCACTGGACTTTGAAATGGTTAAGACGTTGCCAAGTAACTCTGCCGCAAGGATGATGGCGATTCCGTTTTTTCCTTGTTCCAATCCATAGTAAAACATCTTGTAGGCTTTTGTTTAACGTCCAAGAAACGTGCCCGATTACCGGTGTTTCGCCATTTCGTCTCTTGTACGCACAGGATGTCTACTCGCCTTCTAACCATCATTTCTTCAAGCTTATAGCTGCGACCACTCATGCTTCCAACGTTCCAACTCGCGACTCTTAAGTGTGGCTTACGCCGTTGCATTACTTTGCTATCCCCCGGAAATCCTATAGCTCTGACCCGAGCATTGCTGCTCGTCCCAGGATCACGACCATTAGTAGTGCCTGGCGGGGTAGTGCTTTTCCTTTTAGCGTTCTTTTCCATAATGCTACGGTTTGACCGTTTTCTTTCTTCCCTTCCTCTTTGACACGGGCATGCTCCAGATTTTTTATTTTTTTTTTGATTGATCTTACTCTTACAACACCGGTGATCTCCAGTCGTGTCAACCCACTGATTTGCATGCACACTTGTGGGGCAGTTTAATGGTGGTATATGTGTCCCTAGGCTCACCTTGGTGTTTTCTAAATTGCCTAGATGTGATTTTTGTTTACCATTGTTTAGTCGCCTTTTACGACAAGCGATAAGTATCACTGCAGGGATATTCTTAACCCGTCCCTGCACGAGTTCCATAGGCTTAACATTGCGGTTTAAAAATAAATTTTCTAAAAATTTTGTGAGCCAAAAATTAAAATTTCGGTTTCGTCACGACCTAGAGTTTTATTGCTTATTTCGAGGTAACATTTGCCATTTGACCTGCTCCATGGGAGCTCCGACCGCTTCGCTCACCCCAATTATAAGTTTTTCATGAAAGTTCGATTGGTTTTCGTTTAACGGGATTACCACCACTACCATTACCCTTTTAGCTTTATAAAATGATGTTTACCTTGTGTTTAACTTCTATATTTCTAATATTTTCTGTTTTAATAATTCTTTATAAATAATAAAATAAAATAAAGCTTGTAATTTGAATTTATTTATGAATGAATTATAATATATATATAAACTAATCATGTGCATTAACTCGAGCAATTAAACAGAAACGGTGCATATTGATTTATAGAAACCCTTTTCATCTTCTGTTCCCATTTCTGATAAATGTATTTCTGCAATTGAAAACGATCCAAAATAATAGTCGCCATATTTTCGCAATATTTCTGTAGCATCGAACCACTTGTCTTCTTTTGGATTAACTTTCTTCCGATTCTTGGAATTCATGATAGTCAGATGCAGATAAACATTATCACCTCGATCTTCAAAACAAAGATTGGCATCTTTAAAGCTCTTCATTAATTGATTTGCGAATGTTTGTAAGGCAGTGGATTCAACGCCTGCGAATAAAACTCGAACTTTAGTGGGGGGTTCATCGTCAAACTTCTTAAGTCCTTGAACGGTGATTTCAATCTTCGTTTGCTCATCGACAAGTTTCTTGCTAAATAAAAAAAAGAGAATAATTTAAAAATTGTGACTGCAAGGGTTTGGATTGAATCTCGCATGTTATTGTAAATTGATTTAGGAACGATCAGCCACGAAAAAGTAACTACTAGCTCATTATGAGTAATATTATTATTTATTTATATTAACAAATAAATTACAAATTAATATTTCAAGTTAAGGCACTAGGTACCAGGGCTTTCGGCTATATTAAAAAAATAGCTATATCTTATCAGTTAATTTAGAAGAAGAAGAAGGGATGTTAGATTGGGAAGGGTCACTAAGCAGTTGGGAGTTGGGAGAGAGTACACCAGTTTGGTTTGGACGGTGGTACACTCGAAGACTAGGTGTTGTACTGTCAATGTTATGTCGGAATTGCATAATAGCATTGTGTGCGGGTGCTTTTGGTGAAGAGATGTCCGTGGGTTAAAATAGTGTGGTCTAAACAAAGGCATATATAAGATAGGTAGGTAGGTAGGAGTGGCCGCCTGATATCGAGATGCCAGGCCCAATTAGCGCTTATGCGCCGTTTTGATGCCACCACTCAGTGACCTAGTGTGCTATTATTGGAGTTTCATATCCATCCTGTGGAATTAAGGAATTTGATGATATTACAGAATCCTATTTCCCTGAATTCTGATAGATCGTCGAAGGAGATTTTGCCGAGTAGGCGCTGTCTGGTTCTAGCTAGAGCCGGACATTCACACAGGAAATGGGTGAGAGTTTCCTTTTCCAGTGGGTTCTTGCAACTTCGGCAGTAGGTGTTGAATTGGATGCCTAACTTAGCAGCGTGGGTACCGACAGGCCAGTGGCCAGTACAGATGGCTACAATTCTGGCAATCTCTTGTCGGGGTCTGTTAGTTAGGTCGAGGGTTCTTTTCCTGTTATAGGAGGGCCATGTTTTCCTTGATATGACGCAGTTGCTAAGACTGCACCATCTGGAGTTCGCCCTCGAGAGAAAGTGTTGTAGAAGGCCTTGACCAGTCTGATGGGGGGGAGTACTGCCTCCGCCAAAGAACAGTCGAGGGAAGAGCCGTGCCTTGCTAAAGCGTCAGGCCCCTATTGCGAGTGTCGATCAGCGATCGACGGTCGACATTTATCGATCATCGATCGTCGATTGCAGATGTTGGTATTGTGGATGTCGATTCTGATCGACCGTTGTCGATTTGACACTCGCTTGTTGTCGATCGCAAAATACTGATCGTTGCTTTCTGTTAGAGGAAAAGATTTTTTTTTTGCTTACGAAATGAAGTAATTTTAATGAAAATAATGAATTTATGGAGTATTTATGAAATTCTAATCCAGGTGAAAGCAGGTTACGAACAAAAAAAACAAATAGGGCTCCTCGTTTCGTTCATGGAAGCAAGTCCCTATATTGCTAAGGGAGTTTGTTTGAAAACACAAGCAAAACACAGATAGGAAAGATTAAGTACTCAACTTAGATGTTTATTTAGTTTATTTATTTATTTATTTGTTTATCTAGTTTATTAAGTACTAAACTAGAATGACCTCCTGTACGTTTACGGGAAAAAATGGGTGAAAATAAGAAAAACAAGTCCTGTTCGAATGATTTGGTGTATTGAATTTCTTTGATGAAATAAATAAACGACAGTCAAACAACTGTCAAAAAACGAAATATTCACAATATTCATGTTTTTACTCACAATATTGACGTAATTATTCACAATAGTCTACTTCTTCATCGATTGAGTTACACAATACCAAATCCGGAATCAATCGACGCAATCGACAATTGTCGAGTCGATCGCTGATCGACACTCGCAATCGGGGCCTCAGTCTTTTCGTTTCCCTCTATTTTGCTGTGGCCAGGAACCCAAATGAGAGTAATGTTGAAATAGTCTCCTGCACAGCTGATTTCATCCTTACACTGTGCAACAAATTTGGATTTTATGGAGTGAGAGTCGAGAGCTTTGATAGCTGATTGGCTATCAATATATATATTTACATCTCTCTTGGTAATAGGATAGCGCGTGAGTAACTTGCAAGTTTCCTTAATCGCCAGTATTTCCGCTTGGAACACGCTGGCCGAGTCTGGAAGTCGCAACGATTTGGAGATATTCAGTTCCGCTGAGAAGATACCCGAGCCAACCCCACACTCCATTTTCGAACCGTCGGTGAAAAAAGCTACCTGATGGTTCTCAGAGTGCAGTCCCTGTTTCCATGCCATCCTGGATGGGAAGTGGACATGGGCGGCTTTATTTGGGTTGTGTATGGTTGTCGTGAAATCGGTTGCAGTCGTGGCCAGGTCACTAGGTAATAGGTCCAGCACCTTGCTATGACCGTAGGGTTTAGATGACCAGAACCCAGATTCTCTGAGTCTAATGGCGCTACAGGCTGCATTATATCTGATGAAGAGGTCCAGAGGGAGGAGGTTTAGGAGTACGTTAAGTACCTCGGTCGGAGTAGACCGAAGGGCACCGGTTACCCCGATACTGGCCGATCTCTGTACGCGGCTTAGTTTTTTGATGTTGTATGCCTTGCTTAGGGCAGGCCACCATACGAGCGCTCCGTAGGTGAGGATGGGGCGGATGACAGCCGTGTACATCCACAGCACCATTTTGGGTCGAAGTCCCCAGCTTTTGCCGAAGGTTCTGCTACAGGCATAGAAAGCGACACATGCTTTCCGTACCCGATGTTCAATGTTTATCTTCCAACTGAGCTTGGGGTCTAGGATAATTCCTAGGTATGTATCTTGCCTCGGAAGACAAGGAGAGTGGCTGGTTGTTGAGTCGAGGGAGATTAAAGGACGGTATCTTATATTTGGTGGTAAACAGCATCAGTTCTGTTTTACTCGGATTGACGCTTAGGCCGCATCCTGAGGCCCAGGCGCTTAGCTTAGTCAGAGCTCTCTCTGAGATTTCGCTAATTACCGAGGGAAACATTCCCGATACTAGGACGACCACGTCGTCAGCATAAGCATATATGCTTATATAAACTTTTACCTTCGGGTAAGAGGCCGGCAAACCTTCGGGATTCAGAAGTTTGTAGTGATATTCGTAGGTGGACCAGTATTCTTTCTATTTCTTTTGAGCATATACTCGAATACGCTTCTTTAAATCCTTTTTATTGAAGGGA
Organism: Merodon equestris; assembly: GCA_958301585.1. NCBI lineage: Eukaryota > Metazoa > Arthropoda > Insecta > Diptera > Syrphidae > Merodon > Merodon equestris. The sequence continues at coordinate 51,122,056 of OY284416.1, forward strand.
GCATGCAGTAAGAGTAGTTCGTTGATAGCATTTGTTCGTGTTCGTTCCCTTTTATGCCCGCGTGCCCAGGGACCCACAGTAGTTTGACCTTCCCATGTTTTTTTATCAATTTATCCCTGTTGGTTGCAATAATAGTAGTGTTATTGTTGATGTTAATTATGGCCATCAGTGTGGAGAGGCTGTCAGAGCATATGGTTGTTTCTTGTTTTCCTACAAGTTCAATTGCACAATATGTAGCTTCGGGTGACAATATGGAGGAGTACATGGGAAGTAATCCTTTGGATAGCGTGTTTCCATTATCATCAACAACGGCAAATGCCATGTCAGGCGATGTCTTCGACCCGTCAGTATACAAAAATTTCCATTTGTTGGATTTAAAAAGGGTGTTTTTTATAGAGGTATAGAACCTTTTTTTTATTTTTAAATTGACATGAAATTGACTTTATTCGAAAGATAATCTTCTGACATTAAATATCAATTTAAATATAATTTCTGGCATATGACCGCCACGGCTGGTGGTGAATGGGCCCAAAACAAGATTGCCGTTTGGAGTTATGAAAAAAAAAAACCGACTGTTTGGTGTGTTTTATGGGTTGGTGGAATAATTCGTCCGTACTTCTTTAAAAACGATGCTGGCCAGAAGGTTACAGTCAATGGTGACCAAAATTATGTCAATAATGTCAGAAGATTATCTTTCGAATAAAGTCAATTTCATGTCAATTTAAAAAAATCATCTTTATTTTATTCCATTTCAAAGTTCTATACCTCTATAAAAAACACCCTTCATGTTCCATGTAACTCCAGGAATATTTGTTTGTAGATGTCATTGGAGGTGAAATTATTATTGAGTCGGGTTAGAAAGATATTAATGTCCTTATCATTTAGCATAAAGGCGGGAAGGATTTTGGAGATGGTGGGTTGATTCGATGGTAAAATTTCCATCGCTTTTGCTTGAGTTACAGCCTTTCCAATAGTCGAATATAACTGAGATGGCTTAAAGCTTTCAGGGTTTAGGCTTCTGGCAACTTTTGGCAGATGATGTTGTTCTGGGGTGCTATTGATATTTAAAATTGTCATTGAGGTCATCATCTCTTATCTGTGTTGGATCGTAGGAAGTCCGGATTTAGCGATCATATTTTTGATCGGAGTAGATCTGAGGCCTTTTAGACTCATTCGTACTGCGGAATGATAGTTTAATTTAATTTTCGTGGGGGCAAACACCCCCATTTATTGAGCTTAATTCAAGCTAAACTTAATCTAACTTAATAACTAATGAGAACGGGTGAGGGGCCGCGATCCTTAGAAACTAAGACTGGAACGAGGGAAGGTTATTAAGAAGACGGAGTTTTAGACATGGAGTGCTGAGGTTGAAATCGAAGTTAATATTCGAAATAACACTTGCCAGTATGAGCCGTATGAGGTGCAAGGGGTGGATAGATAGAAGAGATGAGTATTGCGTGTGTTACGAGGGTTAAGAGATATGGAGTTATAAAGGGTGGCGCAGTCAATCGTACCTGTAGGAAGTCTATGAGTGAAGATGATGTCAGATACTCTTCTTCTTTCCTTCAAAGTACTCAAGTTGATTAGTTTAAGACGGTCTTGATAGGGCGGTAAGAGCAAAAGATTGCTCCAGGGCAGACCTCGAAGAGCGAAACGTAGGAACCGACGTTGGATGCTTTCGATTCTAGATATGTGGGTTTGTTGATAAGAGGACCACACTTGAGATGCGTATTCGAGAAGGGGGAGAACAAAGGTAATATACAGGGATCGAGTCACGTAGGGATTGGAGAATTCTTTAGACCAACGTTTCACAAAACCGAGTGCAGAGTTGGATATTGAAGAAGTCGTGATACTTAATAAAGGGGCACTTAGGTAGGCAAAGTCAGTAGGGAGGCCTTCCTGTTGAATGGAGACCATTACACTAGTCTTCGTTTTACCTTCATAGCAGATCGAGTCTGGTTTATCATGGAGATAGGCCAAAAAGAGACGAATGTTTTCATACGTCTTGTTATCCCTTAGACGAGAGAGAGCATAGCGGCATTCAGTGGGGTTACTAACTTGCTGGGAAGGGGCAGAAGGGGATCAATGAAAGATTGAGTAGAGTTAGGAGGAGACGTTGTTGAAGAAGAAGTTGAAACTGTTGGAAGAGAAGTGGAGTTGGCTATAGTGTGAGGGGGCAAGTATGGTGTGGATGTATTAGAAAAGGCGGGGGCTGAGGGATTGAGGATGTGGGAGCTGCGGAAATTAGGATACTTGGCTCCAGATTTGAGATCGAAATTAGGAAAACAATTAGGAAGGGGTGCTTGTGTTGGTGGCAAGGGGCTAGCGGTGGTGGACCAACCAGTTGGAGTCAGATTAAAGGAAACTCGTTGACGTGGTGGTTTTGTTGGAGCAGAGGATGAGGTCTGCATACGGGGAAGAGATCACTATTAATGTCGGATTATTGTAAGTGCCCGGTAATAAGGTATTTTCACTAGGGGTTGGCGAAAGGCATTTTTTTCTTTTTTCTTTATGATATCAGGTGGATCAGGGTCGAGAAGTTCGAAGTAATTGCACACGTGGCTGTGAGGCCATGACTAATAATGTATATTTTTGTCACACTTACTCACTCGCGCCTTCGTTCGACAAGAAAGAAAGAGATGCGAACACTAATACGAAAGAAAGGTTTTGACGGGAAATTTGGGAAATAATTAACCTTCCGTGCACCACGTGGGGTTTAATAAACCCCAGCGAAACAAAAATCGTCGTATCTTTCTAAACGGCTGCGCGAATTTCACGAAACATCGAGTAGCTGGAGCTGCGACATTGCCGGGTCGCATAGTAACAGTGATTTAGTAGCAGCGTCGCAGGCGCAGCGGACAGTCGCTCGCAAATTGTGGCAGGGTGTCACAAACTCCACGTAGTTCGGCACGTCGTCTAAAAGGTAAGCAGTTTGACATGCAAAATAAACCTATTTCTACATATGTAAATATTTACTTATTTTGTTTTTTAATTACTTTAATCGTTTGTGTATTTGTTTGTAGGTCTCATAATGGCTCGACGTATAGATCAACATGAAATATTATCGGCACCTATGGATGATAGTGATGGTGACACAGATGAGCTATATTTACCCGGAAGTGAAGGCGATTCGGATCATTTAAGTACTCAATCTGAAAGTGACATCGAAGAGGATGTAGAGGACGTGGACATTTCTTCAGGAGGCGAGTCTTCTAGCTCGCAAGGCTTTTATATTGGTAAAGATGGCAAAACAAAACGGCAAAAAGAGCCGTTGAGAACTAATGTTCTAATGACAAGACTAATGACAAGAAAATCTAATTACACAGTTGCCGGAAGTGAAAAGTCAATATAAAGACAAGAAAACTAGTTTAGAATGCTTTGAAGTATTTATTTCCAATGAGATACTTGAATCGGTTGTGAAACATACGAATGTAAAGATATGTCTTTCGAGACCACAGCCACCAGACGATGAACCGCTAAATGTTCTCTATAAAGAAACAACTGCATATGAGATGAAAGCAGTTTTTGGGCTTTTGTTTTTAGCAGGATTGTATCGTTCTGGGAGACAAAACCTCAATGACCTCTGGGCTTCAGATGATACTGGAATCGAAATATTTCGATGCACGATGTCTAAAAATCGATTCTCGTACTTACTAAATAATATGAGATACGATGACGCTACGACTAGAGAAGACAGAATAAAGACTGATCGTTTAGCACCAATCCGAGCATATTTGAAACCTTTGTCCAGCTTTGCCAAAATGCGTATACACCATCCGAATACCTAACTCTTGATGAAGAATTGGTTGTCTTTCGAGGGAGGTGGGGATTTCGGCAGTATATCCCATCGAAACCCTCAAAGTATGGAATTAAAATATATGCCTTAGTCGACGCTAAAACATTTTACACCGTACATTTAGAAATTTACTGCGGCAAACAGCCAGACAACAGTCCGTTTGCGTTGAGCAATAAACCATTTGACTTAGTCAATCGTATGGTAAACTGCGTTTCCGGCTCGTCAAGAAATATTACTATGGACAATTTCTTTACCAGTCATGAAACTGCTGAAAACTTGTTGCAGAAACATAAATTAACGATAGTTGGTACTTTGAGAGCTAATAAAGCTTGCATGTTTCAAGCAATCTCGAGAGGAATATGCATCACGGTTTGGCTTTCAAAAAGATATCACTCTCGTTTCTTATGTTCCAAAGCCTCGAAAGTACGTTTATATGATGTCCTCCCTTCATCATGATAAAGAAATCGACCATAAAACTGGAATGAATCAAGCAGAAGCTATCTATGATTACATTCTATAATGAAACCAAAAGTGGAGTAGACGTGGTCGAAAAACTTGCCAGAACATACGACGTTTCTCGCAACAGCAAACGCTGGCCTCTCACGTTATTTTTCTCGATGCTCAATCATGCAGGAATCAACGCTATGATCCTACATATGTTCAATAATGGCATTGAAGCAGGAAAATCTAACACTAAGAGGAAGTTTATTCGTGATCTGGTAATGGCTTTGATTGAAGACCACCTGAGAAACCGCAAAGATAATCCACGAATTCCAAGGGATTCTCGTAAGCGCATACATGTCTTACTTGGTGAACCAAGTGTGGAACCACCAAAGAAGATGCCAAGACGTGTAACAAGATGTTCGGAATGCGATAGAACAACAGATCGAAAGACCAAGTACGATTACGAGAGATGCGAAGTACCTATATGCTTAGAGCACGCATATTTTTTTTGTAAAAATTGTGCAGATTTGAACCAACTGGGATCTCATGAAGACTAATTATGTTTAGTTATTTTTATTTTATTATTGTTTCTTATCTCATTAGGCCCTGAAATAAAGGGCAATAAGAAGTTTTTAGATAAGTTTTTTTTTATAAGGCTAAACCAAAGAAGATAGTCTCCTCTTAGTTATTAAAAAAGTACTATTTTTGTTACAATGCCTACAGATATTAAAAATGTTTATTCTCTATATATAGATAGAATGATGTTGGGGTATAGGAAACCCCACATAGTGCAGGACGCAACTTTTACCCACGTGGTTTACGGAAGGTTAAGAAGCCGAAAAAATTATCAGTTCTGTATGGTTTGAGTGTCAGCCGATGACTTGTCTTGTAATTAATGTTGTTAGGGAGTTGGGGGAATTCGTCGACAGTATTCACAGATATTTTATTCCTTTTAGCGCGGGGTCCGGAATGCTCGATATCAGAAAGCGAGCTAAACCTATTTCCCGCTTTGATTTTGGTCTCTGAGACCATGCGATTGGATTTTGCAAAACTATGCGCCGGAGGAAGTGGGGCCGGCGTGCTTGAAAAAAAGAATGGAAAAAAATGCACTTGTATGAAAGAAAAAAAAAAAAACTGTTGTCGAAGGCGAGAGAAAACAAGTAAAAGTAACTGATAGAAAGTGATACGTACCGCACGAAAGCTAGTCGGTGACTGTCCAAAATGAAAAACGACCTTATCAGTACATTTTTTATGAACAAATGACTACAGTTTCGAGCGAATTGTGGACATAATCAGATGAATTTTGTTCATTTTTGTTTTGGTTTAGTATAATAAAAGAATTCCTTCTTCAAATGGGAATGTAGTTATATGGATTTTGCAAACTGTAACTGTACATATATGGCGCGACTGTAAGGCGATTGTTTTCTATGGCTAGTGCTTGGATTTTTTACAATTGTGGGTCAATGGGCCAAAAATAAACAAACCACTGTATTTCAAGAACAAATAACTAAATAACTGTAACCTAGAACTGCTATGGTTGTTATGGTAGTATATAAATATAAAGGTTGTTTATGTTTGGTGCTTCTCTGAAGCCACCAGGGCATTTTGTAAATACAGTACACTCTCGATAGAGTGAACTAATAAAAACCAGGCCTGTTCATAGGAGCGAGATTGTTCACATTACCGAGCGTGCAAATTTTAATGCATTCTATAGTACGGGTAATCCACAAGTGAATAAAGTGAAACAACTTTTAATTCATAATAAATCATGAATGAGCAATAAACTTAATTCAATATTTTTAAAAAGAATAAAGCATTTCATTTCAAATGTATTTTTTAAAATTTGTAAAAACAACATTTGTGATTGTATGGCTACGAAGAATATTAAGGATCCAAGAATGTTACTCCAACATTTTTCAATAATAGAAGCATTTACGTTATCCCAAGCTGCTCTCAAGTTAAACACTGCATCCTTTACTTTTATAGATTTCACAGCTTCACACGTGTTGTCTGAAATATAATTCAATGGCCTTTACAAAACACAACACGAAAATGATAAAAAATTGTCTGCAGCAACAAGCGATTACAGCAAGCTTTTTCTATAGAAAAGTTTAGTCAGGCAAATAACATTCTACTCCGCAGGCTGAATGAGAGGAGTTACATTTGGAGGCATATAAATAACTGTTATGCTACCGTCTGAATTTCCTAGTTTACTCTCCGGGGGATGATTAGGGGCATTATCCAAAATAAGAAGAGCTCTGACGGGTAAGCCGTCTTTTTAAAGGAAATTTGGAACTTCGGGAACAAAACAGTTGCTGAACCAGTTTTTAAAAATTACTGCAGTCATCTAGCTGATTTGGAGCTTCTGTGATGTACAGGTAAGGATACATTCTTTAATGGACAAGGATTTTCGCTTTGCCTCTCACTAGCGGTTTCAATTTGTGTCGACCTGTGGCATTAGTGCACGCTAAATATGTTATCTGTGCTTTTCTGTTTTTCGTTCAGTTTTCTCAGTTGATACCACATACGTTTTCCCTGGGAGAAGGTCCCAATATAGCCCCTGGTATATATAGGTCTGGTTTCAAATCCAGATCTTGAATTCTTTTCGTAAGTTGCCTTTTAAATGGACACAGTTCTGGTTGTGACGACAATTTTTCCCCGGAAATTTTGAGATACCGAACAACAAACCTCTTTTCAAGTTTTTTTCACCCAACCGTCACTTGTTATGAAGGTGGACTCATTGCCGTGCAGGCTTCTATTTATGGCAATGGCTTTTTGTCTAAGAATTAAGCCAATTGGTAAATTCTTCCTCCGCTGTGCTAGGAACCATTTATAAAGACCCTTTTCCATCTCCGGTAGTTCAGATGCTTTCAGTGTCCTTCTATTTCCAGGGCCAAAGTAAGTAGTACTAGCCACAGTTGCTATAATATCGGCCTTCTGTGTTAATAGCACATATAGTCGATTTGGCTATTCCATATTTTTTGCCAATACTGTACCCGAAACACCTTTAATTTTATTTTTATATTTTGTAAAATTCGATGGGATCATGGCAAGGACTTTATCGTTCCTGCAGACAACTCCTTTAAAACTTTAGTTTTATCTATTAAAGTTAAATGTTTGCGACTCATTCAAGAAATTTCAAGAGAATATTTACCAACCCCAGGATGAAAAACGTAGAACGATACAGACAAAACAAACGGTAAATTTGCTCGAAAGATTGTGCATTCTTTCTAGCTGGTTTATTCGTCTTAAAAGTATGAGTTCACTCTAAAGAGGTTTACTTGTTCACTCTGTAGAGTAGTCTGCATAAAATTTTGTGTGTTCACTCTATTGGATTGTTCACTCAACCGATATTCACTCTACCGAGAGTTTACTGTATTTGTTTTAGAGAAATCATTTGAACAAGAGAACTATAAGATATTGTCTACTTGAAGATGGAAATATTTCAGAGCATACTACTTGTAAAATGTTAACACGGAAACCATCCGTATCCGTGACTATTGGTCGTCTCTGAAAGGGCACGGCTCTTTCTGGTTTGCATTCCTCTTTTCCAGACTTGGAATAAAAGTAGTTCGCTAGCCTATTGCTATTACAAGATTGCCCGATCTATAATTAAGGTACCAGACCGAGTTTGTAACAGACTATAGCGCTGTCGAAGCATATCCTGACGTGAATAGACCTAGTTACGGCATTCCATCATATAAGATATAGCTAAACTGACTGTAACATTAGTAAAAAGCGTACCTGCATTCTTTGAATATCTCGACAGCCTTGTCCCTATCCTCTGAATCCAGTAGAGTGCAGACAGCAAAAGTTATGTGGATTTTTCCATCACTGACGAATAGCGATTCATCTATCCCTGCATATTTATCCGAGAGTATATTCTCCTAGAATTCAAAATCATTTTAATTTAATGAAAACCAATATACATATATAAGTATACATAAATATGTTACTTTAATTTGGTAAAATGATTTCTTCATTTCATCAGTAACAGCAGGGACACAAGTAAAATGCGTCGGAAACCGGGTTTTACGTAAAGATAGCAGTAATGCTTCAATAGCTTTCTTGGCTTTACAAACATTTTCGTCAGTCCTACCTAAATTCGTGGAGTATTTTTAAATCAAAATTCATATGTAAGACATTAACATGAAAACTCACCTTTTATGGTGATCATCGAATTATGTGCACGGCGCGACGATGGAATGGATATGGATACATCGGATTCGGACTCGATTCGCCGTTTCGTTTTACCTTCCCGGCCTATTAAACCTCCATAAAGTGCTCTACAAATACCAATTGACACAAGGCAAACTTTTATATATTATTACTCACGCAGGTACATAGAGTTGAGTTGAAACTGCAAATCCTTCAGGATCGTTTAGATCCTTGCTTCCATCCCTGTTTCGTTGAGTATGCTTTCGTTGGCTCATCTTATTCAGATGTGATTGTACTTATCTGAGATCAAATCAGTTGACTTTTCAATTAATTATGACTAGAAACAAATATAAATGCCTCGTCTTCCTACGAAGAAAATCACATTAGAAATAAAATATGAAAATTAGTAGCTGATCGCGCGGGAATAGCTGACTGTCGAACAGAAATCAGACTGAGAACTCCGACTTTCGTACGTCTTTCCCCGCGAAACCGAATTGTTTCTATTTGTGAATACATGTGAGCTCACTTATTGGGACGCAGTGAGTTCATTTGAATGGATTGAATATACATATGTATGTACGTCCGCCACACGCTCGGGGAGTTATAATAAAAGCGTGATTGTTGAAAAACCCCGGGTGCCTATGAACACGCCGCAGCTTGTACGCAAACGTCAGCGGTCATTTAAAGTCGGAAGTCTCATTCTGGTTTCTGCTCACGAAGACAAAGTCCAGGGCAGGGATCAAATAGAGATGTTTATTCGCATTTTGCCCACAAGCCACAAATGCTCGAATTTGTTTTGAATATGGCATACAATCTCATCGTCTTGAGAATGCATGAGAATGCGTGGCGGGCATCTTCTATATATATAATACGCCAGTGAAGACGCTTCTCCTCCTAAACTAAAAGTCGCACAATCAAGTGCGATACACCGTTGGAAAGGTATTTGTCTGAAGTGGTGCACTATGTAATAAAATTTAGCAAAAACTTAATGTTGGAGTGATTTAAACCGGATTTAATTAAATATTCCTTTATGTAGTTTATTTTATATTCCGTCAAATACATGAACCACATTGACCACTAAACCCAATTCCCCAACCGCCAATTGATTGTTGCATTGCATATTTTTAGGAGTTAATCGCCATCTAGATAAATTGAAAAAGGATACATACCGGCACTATCCTATTAGCAATAATATTTGGTGTATCTAGAAAACTGGACCGAAATTGCAAAACATTTTAGTTTTTCCTTGATTTATACACTAAACACTAATTGTATTCTAAATTTCAAGCTTCTATGTCTGCTAGTTGATTAATAATGGCCACCAATCACCATATCCAAGGTTGCCTCCTATTGGTGGCTGCTGATAATATAACTAATACGAAGACATGTTCGTAAGTTTTTTATTTAATTTGAATTTAACGATGTTTGCAACCGAAAAGTAATTTGAACATTAATGATTTATTCCGAATTTGATTAGAAAATACAAATGTTGGGAGTCGTCTTGCATTCAAATGCAATATATTCATAAATAATTGAGCGAAGCGAAGTGGAGCTCCCATCGGGTGACTTCAATTGCGATCTAAGATAAATTGTTTCTCAGCCATTTCTTAACCGATCCTTATGATTTGTGGACCCTCAGAAAGTACTTTATTGTCGAAACAGAATTTTGACTTTGGTCCTAATTTAAAAAAGTTCAATTGATGAAAAAAATTTAAATTGAAAGTGGAAACTTTTCTCACGCGCTATTTTTTGTCTTCTTAAAATAAAATATCTGGGGAGAGTACGAACTTTGGCGCAAAATTTTGATAACGGTTTTGAGTAGAGGAGTAAAAAAAAGCATTTTTTTACTATAGGGGGTCTATCTCACCCCGTTTAGGAGACAGGGACAATTTTAGAAAAAAAGACTTAAAATGAAAAAAAAAACGGCAACACTTACAATGAAGTACTATAATGTATTCGAAACCCAGAAACTTGTTCTTTAATCTCAAAATTAAGTTAAATTATTTGTATAAATAGTTTTTGAAAAATCCGTGCAAACTCAAAACTCAAAAAGTTTAAACCTTTTTTTTTAAAGTATGAATAGAAGTGCGCGGCCTGTTTTAAGATCCATCTGTGTCCATTGAAAAGAGTATTGGTCAAACCGTTCACAACACCCTCCAGCACATCTTCTTGGTAAACCTTTGCACCAGTTTTTACGCCCTTTTCACAGATGTGGAGGGATGTGATATCATGGTGAGAGACCCCCATCAAACCATTACGGCAACAGGATGATGTCTACGTTAAGCCCTTGGAACAATTTTTTTCACTGTCATTTTGTTTGTTGAAAACTTCTTGAATCACAGAATATTGACTATAGTCAAAGATTGCAATTCTCTTGCTCAGCTAGAAGTAGAATTTTTATTGCGCCGGTTCACATAAGGCGGGCGTCACACTTCGGAGACTTCCGACCAAAATTGAAACAACATTTTTGCACATAAAAAACACAAGACACAAGACAAAACACAAGAAAAACTTTTTTTTTTTTTTGTTCTTCATTGTTTTTCAAATCGCGATAGTTTGACATTGTTAAAATTGTTATAATGTTTTATTATACCTTTTCTCTTTTCTTTATTTGATGTAAAATTTCTTTTAAATATAAATTATAAATAGATTAGACGAGGGTGGTCCGATAAGTACTTAGCCTACAAAGGAAAAACAAAAATTTTGGAGAAATGGCGATTTCTTTTTTAATATAGTCTCCTTTTAGCTCGATACACTTGACCCAGCGATGCTCCAACTTCTTGAACCAGTCTGAAAAATACGTTTTCTCGAGGTCTGCAAAGTAGGCCTCCGTGGCGGCGATGACCTCCTCATTCGACTGAAATTTCTGCCCGGCGAGTGACTTTTTCAAGTTTGGAAACAACAAGAAGTCGCACGGGGACAAATCTAGAGAATACGGTGGATGGAGCAGCAGTTCGTCCAATTCGACCAATTTGGCCGTGGCGAGGGCGGAGGTGTGAGCCAATGCGTTATCATGGTGGAAGAGCACTTTTTTCTTCGCCAAGTGGGGCCGTTTTTTCTTCAATTCGGCGTCGAATCGGCCCGATTCACACCGTGTGAATCCCAGAAAATGAAGGCCATCACCTTTCCGGCCAATGGGACAGTCTTCGCTTTCATCGGAGCACGTTCGCCGGGTGAAGTCCACTGTTTCGACTGTTCCTTGGTCTCTGGTGTGTACCAGTGGATCCATGTTTCGTCGACAGTCACGAAACGACGCAGAAACTCCTTCGGATTGCGCTTAAACAGCGTCAAACACTGCTCTGAAGTGGTCTCACGGTTGCGCTTGTTGTCCGGAGTGAGCCAACGCGCCGACAGCTTTCTCATGCCCAAAATTTCATGCAGGATATGACCCACGCGATCTTTTTAAATGCCTACTGTCTCAGCTATCTCGCGCACCTTCAATCGGCGGTCTGCCAATTCGTGGATTTTTGTCACGTTATCCTCCGTGGTAGCCGTTTTCGACGTGCGACCACGTTGCAACTCGTTAAACCAATTTTTGATGGTCGCCATCGAAGGAGAAGAGTCACCGTACACAGCATCCACACGCTCTTTGATTTCGCTGCGTGATTTCTCTTCCAAAAACAAGAATCGAATCACCGACCGATATCGCTCGTTTTCCATTTTTCTAAAATCCGCTGACACTCCCGCTTCCACACGCGGTCAAAACAAAACTTCGATTCCGATCTGGCTGAAATTTCGACAGTAGCCGTCTACTAGAATGTATTACACGATAGTAAGTTGCTCTTGCGATACTGGCGCCATCTGGCAGTGAGGCTTAGTACTTATCGGACCACCCTCGTAACTGTTACACAACTCAATGATTTTTGTATCTACGTGTTGAACTGATTAAAATAAATAAATTACAAATTACAAACGGCAATTTTGTGTTATGCACGACTCTGCACGATGTCATAAATCCAAAAAAGTGACTGTCTTTTTGGAGGAAAAGAGTGTAGGGTTTTGGAATGGTCAGGGAACTCTCCAGACCTGAATCCCATCGAAAATCTTTGGGAGCTTATGAAGAGGGAAATAGGGAAGGAAAAAATCACTCACATGCAGGCTTTAATAGAACGTCTAATAGAAGTGTGGCATAGAAATGAAACAATAAAATACAACTGCTTAAAATACATCCAAAGTATTCTGGTTAAGGTTGTTATATCCGCCAGAGGAAGTGTAATAAAATACTTTTTTCTTAAACTTATCCATTTAGAAAAGATGAATAATTTTTTAAACTAGTTTATAAGTATCTCCTAATATTTAAAAATAAAAATATAAAAAATAAAAATAATATATGCGTTTACATTTTAGAAAAATTAATTTTATTTCTAGTGGCCGTAATAATTTTTTCACCCACTGTATACTCATTAATTAGTGCTCTTCATCTTCTGTTTCCGAAGAAAAAAAACTTAAAGACCGAACAAAACAAATCACACCTTATTCGCAGTCTGCTAGTCAACCCTATTCAATCTTAATCCATTCGCCACTAGACGTCGCGGAATGCCTTATACAATTTTTTAGGCATATTTCTACGCATGTTTGACCTTCCCACAAGGTGACCGACATAAATTCACACAAATTCTCTTTTGCAGCCACACGAAATCCAATCGAAAGAGAACAACTATTGCACTAACTGGAGTTAGGTGCCTGGTAACAATACCTATATACCCAACATTTTTATCACCAATAAAATGTTATCAAACCGCTACTACTGCGGTATGTTTCCGCAGAATAATTTTTACTGGACAGGTAGAGTTGGTTTATTCAGTCAGCAACCACGATTGCAGTATGTAATGATCTCAAAATCACTAGTCAGCTGTCAACAAAAGCATGTGTCGACTATCCATCCATTTAATTCTCAGCGACTGGGATGCACGCTCTCTTGCTTTCCGTCCGGCCGTACTCTTCACTTGCACTGAAATTGAGAAGAAAATAACGAAAACGAAATTGTTGAGTGGTTTTCTCTTGAATACACCGCGCATATCAAGCAATGTTATTCGCGATCCGTGCTGAGAAGTGCTCCAGAGTTCGTGAAGGCAGCACCGTACAGCACAGTAGTGTCCAAGAAAAGTTGAAAAGCAAGGAGATTTCGGTTTTCTTCCTTTAACTTATTTACATTTGCTAATACCTTGTGCCAGTGCTTATCGCGTCCACGCATTTTTCTTCCTATTCCGTTTGTGTGGCATTACGCAAGTTGCACCTGTCCTTGTGTGCATAGCAATATAGTGGTTTTGGTATCCTTGTGAAACAGTTAAACAAAAGAAAATGTCGAAACCTCAAACCGATGCCGATCGTCGGAAGCAGATCAGTGTCCGTGGTATTGTCGAAGTTGGCAATGTGACCGAAGTGAAGAAGAGCTTTAATCGTCATCTGCATTACACTCTGGTTAAGGATCGTAATGTAGCTACCTTGAGGGATTACTACTTTGCATTGGCCAACACCGTTAAGGATAATATGGTATCCAGATGGATTCGTACCCAGCAACGCTACTATGAGAATGATCCCAAGGTGAGTTGAAGTGCAAATCAAAACAAAAAGAAAGAAAAAAACCTCACGTCATGAGAGGAAGACGAAAATCATACTGCTGCATGAGTGTAGGTATCGTTTTAGAGTGGAACTGAGGGAATGTTATTTTCAATGTCATTAGCATGAGTGGGGTGGTCGGGAAACCATTCTTTCGTTTGTGGCGGAACGGATACCCAAAATATTGGAACAGGATTCTGTACATAACGAAATGTATGACTTGACTGGTGCGTGCTAATTATATATTCACCTTTCATATGGGGTGTGTATCTTCCTTTTTTGGAACGTCTGGAACAAGGGGACGAAGAAAGTTGAGGTCGCTATTTCTGCTATTCCCTTAAATAAAAACTTTACTAGTTTCTCGGTATGATTGCCACCCGTTTATCTTAAACTCTACTCAGAATAAAAATGTAATTATATACTATCTGGAATGCCGGTACGGCGATTATCATCCAGCTGGAGCGTGGCTGGGTATTCATAGAAATGAACTTGTTCTGTGATAACTTATTTCTGAATTTATTTTTTTTAATTTTACCTGACACTTCTTATCAAGTATGTTTGTGCTTTGGAAAGCGAAAGTGCAACTAGAATAATTACTCGTAGGCAGACAATGCTAGCTAGTATATACACTTACTTACATACATATATGTATTTATTTAGTTTAATCCGACTCGACAGCGTGCCATCCATTTCGGTTCTCAACTGTACAGCAGATTCCTTACATTCATACATTAAAAATTTAAAAATACCCTCGTACCTAAGTAAAAAAAATTAAAGCATGTCATGATCATTCCGAATTAATCACGTCTAAGCTGCTGACCTAGCGAGTGACAACTTGAGTGCGTTTGCCAAAATAAAAAAAATCGGTTCACTGAACCGATAAGAGTGAGATTTCCTTCTTAAAAACATAGAAGTACTTGTTACATAATTACAATTTCCTTGTAACATTATCATACACATGATAGGCGAGCGAATGTTTGGCGCTTCATTCAAAACAAAAAGGCAACTAACCGATGGCGATCACTTACCGAAAGAGTGTTCGATTTTTTTTTCGAAATATTACATTTAACTTACATTTCTAAAACTCTTGAGTGAATTGGGGAAATATTATTACCCCCAATTGGTGTATATCGATAAAAATTATTATCATCAGCATTTTAATCAATTTTATCAAATTTGAATGAAAACAAAAATTTCTTTGATATGGCAATTCCACAATTAAATTTTGTTTTCAAAGCTTAGATATTTGACAGCTCCGAACAAGGCGAAATGTCAAGCTGGCTATTTGTTGATCTGTACTGTTTTATTATTACTCGTACTATTCTATTAGTGGAAAAAAATCTAATATTTGTTGGTTTAGTACTAGTTTCCCTTGTCATCATCCTTTTTTTTTAATTACCGATAAGCAGACATCCACATAAGAACATAAGCAATAAAGGAGTGGAAGATAGCATTATTGTTCAATGCTCTGGTGTCCCTCAGGGCTTCTGATTGTCTCCAATACTTTTATTTTATAAATGATCTCCTGTCTGTTACTTCTAATTCAATTTATTCTTTTGTTGATGACAGTAATCTTAGCGTTACATGTTCGTCCCCAGGTTCATGACCCTGCTTTTGAAACAGTGGAACCTGACCGGTAACATATAAAAGGTTTTCCAATAAGGGCGAGCAGATGTTGAAATGGAATAAAACAAGCTGTGTGTAAACTATTAGCAAAATAATTTTTTTATTCGAAAGGCCCATATACCATATGCCATTGTATGAAATATGACATCGTTCAAATACCTACCTCGGCTTCTTACGGTGGCACAGATCCGAGTGGTCCAATATTCAATGGCTCTTACGCATTGATCCCGCTGAATTTGAGTGATGGGCTGTGTTATGTTTACCATCGATTGATTGTGGTTTATCCGCATAGACTTGCAACTTCAGGAAACCCGACAAGAAAAAGTCTAGCGGGATCGAATGGCATGACCTTGGTGGCCAATTCACGTCACCTTTGCGACAAACGGCGCTGTCTACGGTCATGAACTTTGAGCTCTTGGGTCAGTTGGATCTCGTACAATTGATAGCAAAATCAATTGATTCACTAAAACGGCAAATAACATTTCTTGTCTCCCTTTAAGTAGTTTTTATATAGCTCTATTTCTAAACGTATCTGGCTCAAAATGTTCCATAGAAAACTTTAGACCTTATAGGTCTTATAGTGCTAAATACCATGTTCGTCGAATAAAGCCGGCACCTGATCACTTATAGCAGCGGCGGAAATGAAACTCAAATTGGTATCCAGTTTCATGAAGCCACGAGTTAAAGATTGCAAAGTGATACTGGGAGACGCGATCGCCCCTCAACACCGTCTCCTCCTGACTGAATTATTTATGGAGGCGAGTAAGAAGTCAAAGCAGCAAACGAAGGTGTCTGAGAGAATCAAGTGGTATAAGCTGGATAAAGGAAAGGCGAAGCTTTTATTACCAACATGAAAAACTACCTCTTTTCCATTATCGATGAGGTCGGTAATGAGGAGTGCAGAGCACAAGACATGTGGGATTCCCTACAACAATCTGGCGTGGAGAAAGCCAAATCACTGCTCGGAACATCTAAAGGCCCCTGCCAACACGCAAAAGAAACCTGGTGGTGGACAGACGAAGCCAAAGCAGTGATATACGAAAAGAAAATGGCTTTCCAAGCTTGGTCAAAGTGCTCTTCTACTAATAGAAAGGAAAAAGCTAGTCGTGAAAAGGTATATAGATATTGCAAAGGTATCGCGAAGAAAAAGTGCGCCGAATTCAAAGCGAAAAGCATGGAAGGGCTCTATCAGGAGTTGGAAGAAATATCGTCTTCCGCGTCTGACAGGAACCAGGCTACCCAGGAGCTTCGACAAAGCAATTTGAACAAAGGAGCAAATATCTTTAAGATAGCCGCCCAGAGAAGAAGAAATGCTCAGGAGATTCGTTTCCCAAAGTTTATTAACAATGCTGAAGGCCAACTCCTTGTGGAAGACGAAAAAATTCTCCACAGATGGCGACAGTATTGCGAGGAACTTCTGAACGAACAGTTCCCCCGAGTGTACTTTCCAAGAGCTGCCCCGAATCATGCCGAAATATCCGACATCACAGTCGAAGAAGTTCGGTACGCGGTTAAAAACTCCAAGAAAAGAAAAGCTGTTGGGCCGGACGGGATACCCTCTGAGTTCTGGAAAAAGATGGGAGACATCGGGTCTAGATGGCTCATGGTTCTTATCTCCAAACTTATGAGAGGCGACACTATGCCTAATCAATGGAGGGAAAGCTATCTTCTTCCATTGCACAAAGGAAAGGGTGATACGCGAAATTGTGATAACTACCGTTCTGTCAAGCTGATGTTGCACACCATGAAGATCGTTGAACGGGTATTAGATAGCCGACTGCGGAAAATAATACGACTATCTGATGACCAGTGCGGGTTTGTCTCGGGTAAATCAACGACAGATGCAATCCAAAGTATAAGGATCATGATGGAAAAGCATCGTGATTCTTCAAAGGACTTGTATATGGTGTTGGTTGATTTCGAGAAGGCCTTTGACCGGCAACCAAGTGATCTTTTATGGGTAGCACTAAGACAAAAAGGAGTTCCAGAAACATGCGTGCGACTGATCATGGACATGTACAAGAGGGCAACGACAAGAGTAAGATGCACCGCAGGAGTCACCGAAGAGTTCGCAATCAAAGTCGGTGTACACCAAGGGAGCGTCCTCAGCCCACTGCTCTTTATAGCAGTCCTTGATTGCTTGCTTGAAGGAAAAGTGACGGACCCCAATGTGCACCAGCTATTCTTTGCTGACGATGGAGCCATTATAAGTGATGATCAATCGTCCCTACAACGAGCACTTGATGTGTGGGTGGACATTTTTGAGGGACACGGGTATCGTATTAGTTCAAAGAAGACAGAGTATCTGTGCTGCCCGTTCTCTGACCCTCATCAGCCTATTCCAGACATTTACTTGAATGGAAGAGTGCTTCCCAAGTGTGAGAAGTTTAAATATCTGGGATCTATGATTAATAAAGAAGCAACTTGTGATGACGACATCAACCATCGCGTAAGGATGGATGAAGTGGCGGGAAAACTCCGTCATCTTCTGTGATCGAAAAATGCCCCCTAAGCTGAAAGGAAGGCTCTACACTTCAGTTGTACGTCCGGCGCTCACATACGGTTCACAATGCTGGACAATGCACAAAAAGTATGAGAGCAAATTAACGGCAACTGAGATGAAGATGCTTCGCATGACAGCGGGAGTAACAAAGCGTGACAGAATTAGAAGTTCAAAGATCCGAGGAAGCCTCCACGTAAAAGAAACCATCACAATAAATATAGAGCGCGACCGACTCAGTTGGTATTGCCATGTTCAAAGGAGAGATCCTTTGAACCCCGTCCAAAAGGCGTTATCAATCAACATTCCAATTTCAACACGCAAAAAAGGCAATTGGTGCAAACAAATGCAAAAACACCAGCATTTGATTGGCCTCAGCGATGAAGTAATTCCAAACCGGGAAGCATGCCGCTACTTTCTGAGGTCAAACCGGCGAACCCCACACGCGGACCAGTAGGAATGCAGTTAAGTGGGTCCTACACTTGTGACCATAACGATGACGGAAAAAAAAAAAGGAAAAGAATTTTATTTTTGCGTCATATACTTTAGGTTGTGTGAAAATGTCTGATTTTGTACCAAATAATTCTCTTTGGCTGAAGCGACTGAGATACTGCTCGAAATGAAACAAGGTGCAGTTGACGACCGTTCGCATAAGTGAAGGCCAAAAACCTTCGAAGACGCTGAATTCGAGGCATTACTCGATGAGGATCCATGCCAAACGCAAAAGAGCTTGCTTCAGAATTAGGAGTTACCCGCCAAGCTATTTCCAAGCGATTGCATGCGTTGGGAATGATTCAAAAGCAAGGAATTTGGGTTCCTTATGATTTGAAGCCAAAAGACGTTGAGCGTCGTTTTTTCGCCTGTGAACAACTGCTCCAGCGGCAAGAAAGGAAGGGTTTTCTTCATCGCATCGTTACGGGTGATGAAAAATGGAATTACAGCAACCCAAAGAGAAAAAATCATGGAGACAGCCCGGTCATGGTTCTACGTCGTCGGCTCGGCCGAACGCTGCGAAGGTTATGCTGTGTATTTGGTGGGATCAAGGCGGTGTTATTTATTATGAGCTGTTGAAACCAACCGAAATCATCACTGGGGAGTGGTTTCGAATTCAATTGATACGATTGAGCCGGCACGAAAAAGTGATTCTACAGCATGACAATGCTCGGCCTCACGTTGCCAAACCCGTTAAAACCTATTTAGAAACACTCAAATGGGAAGTCCTACCCCAACCGCCATATTCTCCAGATATTGCGCCCTCCGATTATCACATGTCTGGCTGATCAGCAGTTCCATTCATGTGAAGACATTTCAAAATGGCTTGATTCGTGGATAGTCTTAAAAGACGAACACTTCTACCGTGGAGGTATGCGAACTCTGCAAGAAAGATGGGAAAAAGTTATCGCTATCGATGGGCAATACTTTGAATGATTCATTTGTAACTGTTTTTTTTTTCACAATAAAGTTGCATTTTTATAAAAAAAACAGCGGAAACTTAGCTGCGCTCCTAATATTATTAATAACCTTGTATTCGATCGTAAACATGGATTTGTGGGTGATAGGTCCATTAAAACAAATTTGTTAATTTTTCAGTTTTCTTTCCAAACGCGACTTCATCCGATGTCGTCCATAGCCACTTAAAACTTTCGGTAAGCTTCCTTTCTTCTGAAGGCTCCTATTCAGACTGGTGCAACGTAGAAGAGACCACTCTAGAAATATGGATCTTCTTTGCTTGTCCGGGTCCAGCCATGTTCGGTAGTATTCTGGAGAATGCCATCCGTAGTGATGCGCTTGTTTGAAACCGCAACCTGTTAGCGAGCATCACTCCTAAGTATTTTACCTCTTCCTTAGATTAGATATTACGATTGCGAACTCGGATTTTCATTCACATTAATTAATTTTTCGTTAGCTTGGTCGTGATACGTTTACGAGAACTACGGGGTCTGCATCACATGCTACTTTCAATCACTCATATCCTCAATTGAAATTTTCAATGCAATTTTGTTATATCATTTTCTAAGCAATTGTCATATTGGGTTTCTAATTTCGAAATTCCAACGAATTTCAATTACCTTATACTCTTTACTTTCTATAATATTGTAGTTCACGTACGCTTTGCAAAATATCTTAGGACTCCATAATTCTCCCATTCTCTTCCCGATGTGCATTGGCTTCAAAAAGTTTTGCAAACGAAGATTTAATTATAAACTTTGCATAATTAACCAAACTGCTAAGTCTGTTTGATATATAAGCGAAGATCCATAGTTTGCGGCCTAAGGGTAATGATTTGGTGTACACCTTCAAATAGACATATATAGTTCCAACTATAGACAAAACAATCCAATAAATTATCCGTACTTTAACTTAGTTATGTTTAAAAGTCAAACCATTTTTACTCTACTATCTATTGGAGCACTCAGACACAAATACTACCTTTAATAATACCTTTCTTTATTGTATTTTCCCCGTTGTCAGGAGAAAAGCGAGGAGGAGCTTCAGTGATGTAGAGCTAAGAGATTCGGCACCCACCAGTCGCAGAGAAAGTGTTCTGCTGTGTCATCCTCCTCGCAACATACAGCACTGATGCTAAACACGTAGAGATGTTTGGCAAAAGTGTAATGGCCCGTAATGACACCGGTAAGCCTTCTGCAATCATTTCTCCTTAAGGATAAGAAGAATGTTGCGGGCTTCTTGCGGACATCAGGGCATACGCGCTTAGTTATCCTGCATCCTGGATATTCCCTCCATCTACGAATGTGTGCATTAAAGACCCAGTCGTTGATGTCAGGTTTGACCGTGGAAGCAGGTAGACCTAAGGCGGGTTCAGGTCCTGAGAAACTTTCTTCTGAGCTCGTTCTAGCGAGTTCATCGGAGATCTCATTTTCTGGGATCCAAGACTGAGCTGGAACCCATACAAGTCTTAGTGAATTTAGTCTTCCCACTTTGTTCAAACAGGTCTGAGTTCATGCAATAATTTAGAGTTGGATAGAGCGTTGGACACAGCTTTGAGTGCAGCTTGGCTGTCACTGCAGATGCATATGCTTTTTCCCTTCCACAGCATAGCGCATGGCCATTAGGGCTGCGTATATCTCTGATTGAAAGACAGACGCATATTTTCCTAATGAGAAGTGCAGTGGAACGTGTTCGCGTTCAAAGAAAATTCCAGCGCCGAACCCCCGCCCAGTCCTGGAGCCATCTGTGAAAATGCGAAGACAATCCATTCCAGGTTCAGTGTCTGGCTAAAACCAGTCCTGACGCCGTGGAAATGTGACTAAGAAATTACAGCGCAGTAGGATGGCAGGTGTCATTGCGTCAAAAGGCATATCCATGAGACAGGGGTCGTAGGATATTTCTCGCGCAAGTACACTTTCACTCCAATGCGAGTTGTACCAAAGACCATTTCTCTTAAGGCGAGACATGGCTTTCAGTGCGCACCCTCTGATATATATGTCAAGGGGTGGAAGATTCATCATAGCATCTAGAGTAGTTCCCGGTATGCTGGGGAAAGCCCCCGTGCAGCTGAAACAGACCGCTCTTTGGAGTTTGGTGAGTGAAGCCACATCGTGTTTGCATGTTAGCCTGTTTCACCAAACAACCGACGCATATGAGATTATCGGACTTGTCATTGCCGTGTAGATCCAGAGAACCTTTTTTCGGCGATAAGCCACATGTTTTGCCAAAGGCACCACATTGCCAAAAAGTTGACAGCGCTTTGGTGGTTTTAGACTCAACATGTTTTGACCAAAGAAGTTTGCTATCTAGTATGACTTCCAGGTACTTAGCTTCCTTGGATATCGGGGTAGAAATGCCTTCTAGCACCAGCTGAGTAATGCCAGTATATTTCCTCCTTCTTGTGAAGGGAACGACATCAGACTTAAGGGGATTAACCGACTGTGAACTACAACCAACGGGATAAATTCAGTCGAATCTCTCAAAAAATCGTATCTAGGACAAGCATCTCCGGAGAGCAGTGAACGAACATCTTCGACACAAACCATCTGCAGCCCGTACGCCCGAGCGTACACTTTTGAACCTGCACGAAGCCTCTACAAAAAAAAAATAAAAAAAAAACCGACAGCCCATTACTCGTGCACCAGTCTTCGATCACATCTAGCGCCGCCTGCGCTTTGAGACAGACAGTCGCTAAACATGAGCCGTCAGAGAGAACAGCAACATCATCTGCATAGGCCTGGGCATAGATTCCAGAAGCATTGAGAACATAGAGCAGAGAGTCGACCACCTTGCATCATAACAGCGGAGACAAGACGACAGCTTTCGGGTCGGGCAGCCGCTATTTACTCCAGATTTGCCACATTCGAGGCTTGTATCAGCGATTAATGCCCTGTGCACAAGCATTGCTTTGATTCGCAAGACCAGTGCTTCATCTACGCCATGCCGTCTAGCAGCGTTACACATGCTGTCGAAAGTAGCGTTGTCAAAAACTCTCTCAATGTCGACGAAAATGCCCAGTACGTACTCTTTCCTTTCGAAAGCGCATTCAATTCTCCCAACTAGGTTTTGAAGTGCAGTCTCGCAGGATTTTCCGCGCTGATAAGCATGTTGCTTGTCCGAGAGAGGATGCATTCGAAGGGCAACTTTGCGCACGTGCACGTGCAACTCTACTAGTCTCTCCATGCTTTTCAGCAAGAAGGATGTTAGACTGATTGGTCTAAAACTCTCAGCATTAGAGAATGGAAATGAGGTCGACGTCATTTCAAATGATTTCAGTAAAGCCTTCGACAAAATCTCCCACAATTTAATACTCTTCAAAATGTCTTCCCTTGGCTTTGAACCCACTGCGTTGAAGTGGATATCTTCGTTTTAGATCTGCCTTTTCCAACCCCTTCTTAGCTTCTTCCGACGTTCCCCAAGGTAGCCACCTAGGTCCACTTTTTTTTATTCGTACCATTAACGACATTGAGTTTGTCATCAAATATTCCCACCTCTCACTGTACGCCGACGACACCAAGTTCTTCAAGACCATTTCCTCGCAACAAGATTCTTCCCTTATTCAATCGGATCTCAACAGCTTTTCCATTTGGTGCTCCAAAAATTGTTTGGAACTTAACATTCCGCTTCTGAGGTCCGCCGGTTTGACCTCAGAAAGTAGCGGCAGGCTTCCCGGCTTGGGATTACTTCATCGCTGAGGCCAATCAAATGCTGGTGTTTTTGCATTTGTTTGCACCAATTGTTTTTCGGCCTGCCTTTTTTTTTGTGACACGGGCATGCTCCAGATTTATTTGTTTAATCTTACTCTTACAACACCGGTGATCTCCAATCGTGTCAACCCACTGATTTGCATGTACATACACTTGTGGGGCAGTTTAATGGTGGTATATGTGTCCCTAGGCTCACCTTGGTGTTTTCTAAATTGCCTAGATGTGATTTTTGTTTACCTTTGTTTAAGTCGCCTTTTACGACAAGCGAGAGGTATCGCTGCAGGGATATTCTTAACCCGTCTCTGCACGGAATCAATTACCTTTTCATGTGAACGAATCAAATCTCTCCCTCGCCTGTACTTCCTCAATAATCAGCCCATCTCCACCGTTCAGGTTATCCGCGATCTTGGCATACTGTTGTATATGACCAAGAGCTCAATTTTCGCGCACATATCCACGATATAATTCATAAAGCCAACTCTGCACTCGGTTTTGTGAAACGTTGGTCTAAAGAATTCTCCAATCCCTACGTGACTCGATCCATCTATATTACCTTTGTTCGCCACCTTCTCGAATACGCATCTCAAGTGTGGTCCTCTTATCAACAAATCCACATATCTAGAATCGAAAGCATCCAACGTCGGTTTCTACGTTTCGTTCTTCGAGGTCTGCCCTGAAGCAATTCTTTGTTCTTACCGCCCTATCAATACCGTCTTAAACTAATCAACTTGAGTACTTTGGAGGAAAGAAGATGAGTATCCGACATCATCTTCATTCATAGACTTCTTACAAGTACCATTGACTGCGCCACACTTTATAACTCCATATCTCTTAACACTAACCCTCGTAACACACGCAATCCTCGCCTCTTCTATTTATCCATCCCCGCACCATGTACGGCTCCAATGAACCCATTTCCCGTATGCTGGCAAGTGTTATTTCGAATATTATCTTCGATTTCAACCTCAGCACTCCATGCCTAAAACTCCGTCTTAGTTTCTAAGGATCTTACCAGCTCTCATCAACTTATATTAAATTTACCTTGAATTAAGCTCAATAAATGGGGTGTTAAATTAAATGAAAATGTCCAATTCCGGCTGGTGAAATAAAGAACTTTATGAATTTTTCGCATCTGGGTAGTCCTAGTCGAATTTTTTATCGTCTGGGAACAGAATCTGAGGCTTTCATTTTTTTTAAAAACCTCTGCACGTTGCGAGGACGCAAGATCAGAATTAGATGTTGTAAGCAAGTTAGCTCGTTTTTTTTCTGGGCGTTATAGGACTTCGTAGTCCATTACTGTAATCCAATACTGGTCGTGGTTTAATGGTAATCATCACCGACCGTTGAGCGGAAGATTTGTAGTTCAAGTCTGCCCATAGCCAGAAACAATTCCTAAATGGAAATACTGTGCAACAACATCAGTTGTGAATGGGAGATGATCCAAAATATGCTGACGAAATCATAACACTCGCAGTATAAGATCACTTCAAAATTCATACTTTGTGTGTGCATTTCCAATATAACACCTTAATAATATGGAAACAAAAATAAAACAAAAGTTACTGTGAACTACAACCACAGCGACAAATTCAGTCGAATCTCTCGAATCCTATCTAGGACAACCACCCCGGAGAGAAAACCAAAAACCAAAACCATCTGCACGCTGTCCAGGTTGTACGAGACTCTTGGACCTGCGCGAACCCTATAAAAAAAAACTACTTCTGAAAAACAATATCAGTGTGGTTTCTTGACACCAGGTAGTTATAGAAACAAAGTAATCATAGTAATAAATTTAATGCAAATTCTGTCATACACTTATAAAAACACAATAAGAACAATAAGTATTATATGTTATACTAGGCTCTTATTTAATGTGCTATATGTATAGTCATGGATATTCTGTCAGTTTAAAGAAAATTACAAAAAAATTCAATATTGCAAAGAAACGAGTACCAGATGTTGAAAATTATTCAACAAGTACATTATGTTTATTACTTTGTGATTAGCACACAATGAAATACATGCATATATGGTATATATTTTTTTTTAAAGTCAATAGACCAATTGATATGAAAGCCGCTTAAAGCTGATAGTATACTCATATGTATCTTCACGTTCGACTATAGCTTTATTCTAACACATTCGTCCTTCTTGAATGTCAATTTCTGTGTCACTCAAACACAGCGAAGGCGGAAAATAAATTAAATCGAGTCGAAAGAAAAATTCTCCGGTTCCAAAAATATATCTTTATTTCCCTAGAAACACCCCCAGG
Source organism: Merodon equestris (assembly GCA_958301585.1). Taxonomy (NCBI): domain Eukaryota; kingdom Metazoa; phylum Arthropoda; class Insecta; order Diptera; family Syrphidae; genus Merodon; species Merodon equestris. The sequence goes on from OY284416.1 coordinate 51,147,567, forward strand.
TCGAGAAGGGGCACAATTAATACGAGCACACATGTGCTTTGCGCTGCATTTGATATAAACTCAATCATAAATTCTAACAAACAGTGGATCTTCTCTTTTGTGTTACTCAAAAAAAAATTCAAGATCATTAGAGGTCATTGGTTTTCTAACACGTGAAGAAAGCATTTGTGTATCCGAAGTACTGCGCCCAAATTCAAAATGAGCTTCTGCGCTGATGGTTCTCTTTTCGTCCATTGAAATTGACAAATAGGTTTATTGGTACATGTATAGCCCTTATTATACACATGTTCGGAAATAAATAAATTCTTTGTGACGAAAAGAAACTCAAACTCATTTAGTCTGTTTAATTAGGATGTTATGGACTGTTTCGGACAGAAAAGTGTACGTTTTCGTGCTCAGAGAGAAAGATGTTTGTCCGAAAGTGTTCTGCTTTCTGTTCAGTGAGGGTGTGAGAACACGATTTTCTGCACCTACTCTTGAGTCAGAATAGATTTTTGTTATGTTCAAAGCAACTGTCATTGGACAAAGCTGCAGTCCTCGCCAAAACATCGATATCATCACCGAAATCTGTTGTTGTTGATGAGTCATTAATCACAATCATTTCACTATCAATGCCCACCAACTCTTCCAAATTATTTTATTCTTTAATTCTAAAATATGTTTAATACAATCTGACAAATAAGTTGTTTTTCGATTTTTTGACAACTGACATACGACTGTACTTTTCTGTTCCAACTTGATGGAAGCTGTCAATTCCACGAATCTGTGCTGTTCTATTCTGGTTTTTTCCTCATTGAACGCAGCTATTGTCTGGCAATAAAAGAAGAACATACTTCGTCTCTTGAAATTGCGCCTTTATTTGAATATTGTAAACATGTCGAGCAAATGTGTTTCTTAAGATGGTCGGGCAATCACTTGTCATGACAATGTCAGCAGTGTCACGTGTCGCCTTGATGTCTTAAGAGCAAGGAAAATTGAGCAAAGAGCTCATTTTGATATCTATTGCACTGCTCCCACAAAACATATTCTTTGACGGCGGGTGTTTTTACAAATTGAAATTTATAATGTGAACTTGTACTTGTACTTTGTTATTTACGTACTCAATTTAGATGATTTGATGAACAATAAGCAACGGTCATTGTAGTTCACCCGTGCTCGTGTATTTGGCATTGCGCCAAAATTCTTTTTTTAATCAGTACTCTTATACATAATTTTCCGTTCAGTTGAGCAAAGAAGAAACTTAAAAAATTGGTAAAGGTGCATGTGTGATTGTGGGCGGATTGAAAGAGGAGGTGTGCCGGAGCACAACACCATAAAATGTTCGTGACGGTCACACCCCCATAAAATGTTATGGGGGTTCAAAGATGATTATTTTGCCAATTTTTGGATACAATAATGACATGCAAAATGAATGTGTCAATTTTTTATAAAATTAATAAGGTTAATTCCGTAGATCCAGATGCAGGTGCGCACACTCAGAACATCGAACGAGATCTACGGCGTGCAATTACAAAATACTGTCCAATAAAACAAAATTGACCATATTATTGTACATCGCGGAATTATTATTTAAACAGCAATGCGAGTATCGTGACCGTATCGAGGCGTTTTTACGGCAATGAAGGCAATGTTTCCCATTGCAGAAGATGATTTTGTCGAAGAGACGTCTTCAGAAGTTGAGAGCGAATGATTCCAATTTTAGTGAGTTTTGCAATTCTCAATAATAAGCTATGAAAAAAAAAATTGGTAAATGTCTAGATGATAGGACCGTCGATCGGAGAGGGGGAGGTTGGGAAGTTCATTTGCCTTTTTTTTTTTAGTACTAGTCTAGACTTAAGTAGGTTAGGTTAGGTTGGGTTGCTTCCCTCCGTAAAAAAACGGTGAGGATCACTTAGACCACTACTTGAGTCGGTTCGGTCACCATTACTCTTGGAACCATTTTGAGTGCTGAATAAAATTCGATATTTTCTAGATCTCCATATCGGATAAATTCGTTACTTCGTTGAAGAAATATTCTCCCAGAAATCGTCTTCTTGATGCGGCTAGGGCAGGCAATTACATAGGAGATGGGATGGAGACTCTTCCTCTTCCTTATCATGACACTGCAGTAGTCGTTGTATGGCAGTCCTAATCTCCATAAAGCGCAATGTCTTGTTAGGACTCCGATTAGGCTGCTTATAATGTGCCTGCGTATTTTTAGCAGGCCTGTGGTTTTACGTTGACAGTACCTGGGCCAGGTTTTTCTCGCATAGTTGCAAGTTTCAGGGTTACGCCATCTCTCATTTGCCTGTTGCAGTGCATTTTTCGAGATTTTATATTTTTGCGTTTCCATTGGTGGGTGGATTCCCCTTTAACAGTCGAGAGCTCCAGTGTGGTGCCTATTTTGGCTAGTTCGTCTGCTTCACAATTACCTGGTATATCGCTATGCCCAGATACCCAACACCACGTGACAGCGCATCTGCTCGATATCTCATTTAGAGACGTGCGGCAGTGTCTGACCAATTTTGAACTTATTATTAGTGATTCGAGTGCTTTTATTGCAACTTGGCTATCTGTGTAGATGACGATATCTCTGTTGTTCATCGATCTCACAGACAGCCAGTCGGCACCTCACGAATTGCCGTTAATTCAGCTTGAAACATGCTGCAGTGGTGTAGTCTAAAGGATTGGCTGATTTTTGATACTGCATAGACACCAGCACCCTCACTATTGCCTGTCCTAGGCCCGTCTGTGTATATTTCCAGTGCAGTGCCTTTTTTTGGAAATTCATTCCACTCCCATTGTCGTCGGTTGGAAATCGTTGTTTTGTAGATAATCTTGAAGTCAAGGGTGGGAATTAAGTAGTCCGTGACTTCACTTATATCATTGTTTTGGCGAAGAATACCAGCTTACCCTATTTCGGAGAACTTTCAGTGAGCGGATTCCTCAAGTCGCAGCGCCGATTTCTTTGCTTTTTCTTGCCAAAGAGATCCAAGGGGAGTAGGTGAAGCATCGTTTCGAGGGCTAGTGGGGGTTGTTCGCAGTGCCCCTGTTATTGCGATGCACGCCATTCTTTGAACTCTACTAAGGAGTTTGCAATAGTTATAACTACACAGTGCCGGCCACCAGACTAAGCAGCCGTACATTAGTATAGGTCTAACAGCCGCCAGTGTGTAATATGGGGTTTAATACCCCATCTGGTACCCAGGCTTTTTTACAGCTGTATAGCGCAGTTGTTGCCTTATTCATGCGTTCTTGCGCATTCAATTTCCAGTTGAGCTTCCTGTCGAGTATCGCGCCAAGGTATTTGGTGTGGTCTGCGAATCTAAGGTAAGTTCTATTGAGCTTAGGTGGAGTGATTTGAGGAATATGCCGTTTTCTTATGAATAAGACTAGCTCCGTTTTGGAGGGATTTATTCCAAGCCGCAGTTCTCTGCCCAATTTGCCAGTTTGTTTAGGCCTGTTTCCATCAAATCCCTGATTGTTGGGAGATGTTTCCCGCTAATTGCTCGTGCAATATGCATACGCAATGACTTTGCACCCGCTGTCCTCCAGGGATAGGTATTTCTTTTACAACCAGCACCCACAACTAAGGCAATAAGACTCCTCCTTGTGGTGTGCCACGTTTTACTGCCCTTTTTGTGTGGTAGCAGCCGAATTTCGAATGAATCAACCTACTTGGAAGCATTTGTTTGATCCAAAATATTATATTACCATTAACCTCTAGTTTGCTTAATGCATTGATGATGGCTGGTGGTTTTATGTTGTTGCAATCATGGTGAATTCTTTGTTGGAAAGTGATTTTTCAACGGTTCCAACTATCGTGTGTAGAGCTGTGTCTACTGGTTTTCCCTTACAGTAAGCATGCTGTGATTTCGAAAGCATGCTTTTTTGTAGGTTTTCTCGAATGTAAAGGTCCACCAGTCTCTCTAGCGTCTTTAGAAGGAAGGAGGAGAAACTGATAGGTCTGTAGTCTTTTGCAGTTGTGTGGGAGGTTTTTCCTGCTTTTGGTATAAATGCAACATTTGGTTCCCTCCAGGATAGTGGTATATAGCCCTAATCTAGACTGGATGAGAAAAATAGTAAAAGCTATGGTTCGAGCATGCCGTAAGCACGTTGCATCTCTACCGGATAGATTCCATCCGGACCTGCAGATTTGTATGGAAGAAAGCTATTTACTGCCCATTGGAGTTTCCTTCGAAACTAGCCCCTGCGTTGTCAGGAAAGTGTGTACTGAGCACAAGAGGTCTAATGGCTCTTCGCTGATTGTGACCGTTGTGGTACCAGCTGGTTTGTTAATTAAGGCGGATATAATGGGAGCCTGTGACAGTATCTTCCTCACTCTACTGGTCTCATTATTCTCTTCTATTTCTGAGCAGAAATTGCGCCAGGATGTCCTTTGTGCCTTTCTTATCTCACTTTTATATAGTCTGAGGCTGTTCTTGTAGCGGTCTCAGTCCCCTGCTCTGTTTTGGTTTTTTGGCTTTGTTGAAAAGCCGTCTGCTTTCTTTTCTAAGTGTACCAAGATCAGCAGACCACCCTGGAGATTTGGTTCTCTTTGTTGGTCAGCTACTTGGACAAGACTTCGGAAGGGATCTGTTCATAGCTCCAGTAACTTTAGTCGCCAGACGTTCAATGTCTGCATGCGACTTGGGGTTACTTAATTGAGCGGAGTCAAGGGCGCCTTTAAGGACTTAAGTAACTTACACCAATCCAAGCCGGAAGCAACATCGACTATGTAAAGACTGTTAAAAACTTTGGAGTCATCTTTAATCAACAGCTTACGTGGGGGGATCACATCACCAATTTAACAGGTAGAGCCTACGGTGTCTTGTGTATATTATGCTTCATTGGAAATTGTCTCCCAATTAGCATTAAATCAATGCTCGTCAAGACGCTACTGATCCCTATTTTAACGTACGCACTCCCAGTCTTTACGCAAGCTAACAGTTGCGCTTAACAGTACAGTGAGTTTTATATACAGATTACATCTCATCATTTATTAAAACCCTGTTTGGCATGGACTTTCAAAGTTTCCTTAAGTTTGGGATACTAACAGAGCAAAGCTCCACCATACATTTACAAGTGACTTCGGTGTGCTACTAAATTTTAACTACAGTGTGACAGAAAAACAGTTTATCATTTACGCCGTAAGGCTATGGAATTCGCTCCAAATTAACACAAGAAGATCTCATAGCATCGGCATCCTTAAGCGGCAACTTAAGCATCACTTAAGCACATAGGCTTAGGATTTTTTAGGTGCATCTAGGGTTGGCTAGATTGGTCTAGGTACTTGTTTCCTTTTTTTTTTTTGTTTTATTTTTTTTTTTCACTTTGTTTTTTTTTCCTTTCTGTTTAAGTCAACTGATTTTCCTTTTACCTGTTTAGTTAAGTGTTGTTCTTTGAATTACATTTGCTTGCTTCACAACTAGAAGATTATACATCTCATGTGCTAGCTTTTGTTTTAAAATAAAATGCAAAACAAAATTTTATGGTTTTTTAACATTTTCTAATATTTTTAATCTCTAAAAAAGTCTGAATATGCTTTTTTAAATTAATTTTACATGACATTATTGTCTCTAAAAATTTGCTAAATAACCATCTTCCAAACCCCATAACAACAGTAGTGTGGAAGGACATTTCTTTCAACCTCCTTTTTTTGAGGACAAATAGCAATATGCAAACATTCTTCTTATGAACTAACAAAAGTCCGTTAGTTCAGCTAACGGAATGCTGGTACAAACCTAGAAATACATATGTATGTTTTTGGGTTACAATTTCTTAACTTCATACCCTTTTCAGTCGCGTGGAGTGTTAGACGTGTCCAGTTTTTGTTTATTTTCAAGTGTTTTCAATAATGTCTTCTTCGAGTAATACTAAGCCCAATCACATTTCTATATCATCTAAAGCCAAAGTACTTGATGATTTAAAAAAAGGCATATCAGCTAAAAGAATAAAAGCTTTCCAGAATTAAAAAAGCGGGGAAGGCTATTGTAAAAGAAATTTCTGAGAGCTACAAGGGTATTGGAAAACGAAAGTATCTTAGGAGGTGTGAAAATCCGGAAATGGAAAAGCGTCTCTTTAACTGGTTTTTAATGAATCGAGCGCGCAATGTGCCAATGAATGGACTGCTTTTAAAAGAAAAGGCCAAAGAATTCGTAAGGGATATTGTTGGCGATGAAAATGTCCGATTCAATGCTAGCGACGGCTGGTTTTCGAATTTTCGGAAGCGCTATGGAATCAGACATCACCTCCCGAAAATTACCAGTAAACATTTTTCATTTCTTTCTAATTTGCTTGACTTTAGGTAACACTATTTCAACGTTATAATAATTCATTGGTCGGTGGTCTATTACTATTGGATAATGCCCCTGGTCATCCGCCAGAGGCTGAACTTGTAAGCGCTGATGGGAAATTCTCTGTTATGTATTTGCCGCCAAATGCTACTGCATTAATACAGCCAATGGACCAAAACATAATAAAATTAACAAAATTATACTACCGCAATTCCTTACTTGCATCTAATGTCGCTGATGAAGACATTGGAGTGGCCGAGGCATTAAAAAAAATGACTGTTAAAGACGCTATTGTGAATCTCGTCTGCGCTTGGAATTAGATAAAGGAAGCGTCGTGCTGGAAAAAAATATTAAATTTTTCGGAAAAAGGTCACGAAAATGAAGACAATTTCTCATCTGATGACGAAATATCTTTGGCTATATTAAAGTCAAATCCAAAATCTGTAAGATCATCAACCAGTGTCGATACACCAATTCACAGAGAAGTCCAAGGAGCTATAACGCAAACCGTCAACCTATTAAATGAAATTGGGAAAACAGTAAATAAGTGATTTTGTTTGGCTTTTACATAATATGTTTTATCCTTTTATTTTTTATAAAGATTTATACTGCTAACGAAGTAATTGATTGGAATATCGACACAATTGAAGAAGAGGAAATATCCGACGATGAAGACAATTATAATTTGCAAGGTGAAGTCCATTCTGAAGTCCAACGAGTGTCTCATCAAGACGCTGTTATGATGTTGAACGGTGCTCTGAAATGGGCTGAGCAAAATACTAGAAGTTTTACGGAAATCACTCTCTTACAAAAATTACGCGAGGATGCTGTTAAAATGAACGTTATTGCAAAGTTCAAGCAAACTAAGTTAGATAATTACTTTAATATTGGGTCTAATAAATAAAATTTATCATAAATAACCGAAGTCTTAAACTGCTTTTAAGTGTTTAAACATTATTTATGCCTTATATGTGCATACAAACTGTACTTGTTTTGTAAGCATTCGAATTGCGCACATTTTCGATTTCCGCAAATGGTCTAAATTTTACATGGTGCGCAAATCGAGCTTTGCCTGTACAACAATCTAGTGACAAAACCCACATTGCAAATTGAATTGAATTAAGTCAAGGCTTGCACCTTCATTATACGAGGATGGGTCAATAAGTCCGTGACTTTTTGAATAAACCATAGGTTTTTGGATTAAAAAATATTTAATTTTTCAACGTAGTCACCTTTGAGCTCTATATATTGTACTTTGTCCAACGTTTCTCCAATTTTTTTATCCCTTCCTAAAAATAAGATTTTTCGAGGTCATCAAAATAGGTATATGTTTGTGAGATGATTTCATCGTTGGAGTCAAATCTCTTTCCGCCAGGCCATTTCTTCAGGTTTGGGAACAAGAAATAGTCGCTCGAAGCTAAATCCGGAGAATCGGGCCGATGAGGGAGCAGTTTGTAGCCCAATTCATGGATTTTTGCCATGGCAACTGCACATGTGTGCACCCTTGCATTGTCCTGGTGGAAAAAAATTTTTTTTGGACAAATGCGGTCGTTTTTTTTCAAATCCTCATTAAATCGGCGCAGTAACTTGGCATAATATTCGCCATTTATTTTTTATACCCTTTTGGAGGTAGTCAATGTAGAAGCACGTGCATCCCAAAAAACGGTCGCCATTACTTTATTGGCTGACAAATCCACTTTGGTCCTCTTTGGCACCGATTCAACCCGAGAAACTCACTGTTTTGACTGCTGTTTGGTCTCTGGCGTGTTTTGTAGGATCCACGTTTCGTCCAAGGTTATGAAAAAGCGCAAAAACTCGCCCATATTGCGGTTGAACAACGCCAAACACTCCTGCGAAGATGTCACACGATGGCGTTTTGGGTTGATTGTGAGCTAACGCGGCACCTATTTTGCAGAAAGCTTTCTCATACCCAAGTGATCATTCAAAATTGTAATCACTGAGCCATGTGAGATGCCTATGGCTTCCAAAATCTCTCTCACTTTCAATCTCCGATCGACCAACACCATATCGTGAATTTTTTCAATTGTTTCGGGTGTAGAGACCTCAACTGGGCGTCTAGAACGTTCGGCATCTTCCGTGTTTGTACGGCCACAACGAAATCCAGGGAACCTCCTCCTCTTTACCATTGAAATTGACGGTACACAGTCATCATAGTATTTATCAAGCTTAGCCTTTGTTTGTTTTTTTTTTTCGAAAAAAAGAATGCTTAATGAGCACACGAAATTCCCTTTTTTTCATTTTCTTCTCAAAACACGCGGTAGTCTGCTATCGATGGCTGTCAAACACAAACTAAACGACGCAGCTTGTTCAGGAGTCAACTGACAGTTGCCTGTTGACAGGAGCAGTGTTGCCCTTTCAGTTAAGAGGCTGGACCTCGCCCCGTATAAAACATATTACAAGATCTATTTGCCAATTGGCTGCTATTAAACGGCCGGACAATAACCTTTGATTACACGTAAACTTCTCTGTTATGAGACACAATACTGCTACAAATTTTATTTTGATTTCTTCCAGGATCAATATGCAATAAAGTTGATTGAACACTGCCACTCGCCAAGAAGGTTACCTATCAAATATCGCTTTATGTTAATAATTAACAGTCGATCGAACTATTGGGCAGACCAGTAATATTGACTTGAGAGAAAATCAAAATAAACAATACACATTGTATGATTGGACAACCTTATCTAGCGTTGACTCAGAGTTCGGGAGCAAGTAAAATAAATAAATAGGCAGTAAGCAGCGGGCTTTCAAGGCCGATTTGCTTTACTATCTTCCTGTTGTGACTTAAATACTGCATTTATTTGGAAATCATATCGATAGTGCCGCATATCATGATTCACTTGTCTTTGTGTTGTTCTTCAAAGAAAGCTTTCTTACACGGGGACTGCGAGTGTAAAATCACACCACTTTATTGCAAGTGATTTCAATAACTTCTAATTCACGTATCATGTATCATGCACTTTGCGCATGATTCATAAACGCGAGAAATCAGGTCGCACTCTGTCAGCCACCAAAGATCGGAACAGTTTAGTATCTTCCAACATCTCATCCGCTTGAGATCGTTTACATTCAACGTCTCTAATGAATTTCTCGAGATTTTTAGAAGTGGGGAAAATTGTTTTTATTAGTGTCAACGAACACTTGAGCAATTTTCGACCTCTGATTGTTCTCTAATACATGAGCCTCATGTTGCGTAAGGTTGAAACAACAACACAAAAAGATGATTGCTATTGTTTGAACATGAAATACAATTTTTATATTTTATTTTCACGGGATCACAGGACCGTTGTTCATTTAATTGTCAACGACCCGCAAGCCTTAAAACTGGTTTCCCCATCAACTTGCTGGTTACATAATATTTTTTTCGGCATCTATTATGCACGCTTATATTTGAGAACACTTTGTACTGTCATCGCGAAGAGCCTGAAAAGTGCAATCGGTTATCGGTGATGCTAATCGCGTATACGAGTATCCACGTACGCACATTGCACGGGCGCATTCCGGACAGCTTTCAAAGTCAACGTGGTGCTCGTCGATACATCAGTTACAATCTGGTTGTATGGAATTCTATTTTGGTATTTCGATGGAGGCTTAGTTGTGCAATCACGTGTGTCGCAAAATATTTTATGTTGACCTACTTCACCAAGTGGTTGAAAATATTTTTATTTGGTTGAGTTGTTTTGTTTTTTTTTAATAGATTTTAGTTCAAGGGAGGTGTTTATAGGTTCAGTGTACATTTTGAACTTCATCATGGTTTTTGGGGAATATATTGTATGCATATGGTGAGGTTTTATATCTGCCAAATGGACAGGAGAAGAAAGGGAATTCTTATTCTGTTGAATGTCTCTGCTCTCCACTTTATTTTAAATTCGTAACTGCTGAAAAAAATTCCCATCTGATCTAGTACGGGCTCGGTGCTAGTTTTCCTTAGATTGAACTCCTTAGGAGTTCTTCTAATAGGAATTAGAAAAGAGAAACAAGATGGGATCGATTCGAGGTCTTCACAATTCGACACTAGGTTTCAGGCGAGAGGATGCATATAGTAACATAATTATTTCTTCTTCGTACTAAGGATTTTATTTATATCAAATGCGACGATTAACACATAGTTAAACATAAACAAGCACACAATCGTAATAAAGAGGAGACCAGGAGATGAATTATGGTGCGGTAGTAATTGATTACAGAAATCAAAAATAATAATTCTCCTCCATAAGCCTACCATGATTTTGCAATAACAGTCGAACATATCGCTCGGAGGGTTTATAAAAATGTAGGTACAGTGGCCCAAAATCTACTCAAAAAACCACCATACGTGACAGGACATTTTTTGTAGAATAAAAACATCAAAGAATTCGAAATAATAATAGGGCCCTCTAGTAAAGAAAACAAATATTTTCAAAAAAAAAGCCTTAACCCTCACATGTTCTTTATTAACCAGGGTTAATATGAGCAATTTCATTTTATCATATCTTGAACACTTTTTACCAAAATATCTTTTTATTTAGAGTCAGTGGCTAAATATTTGATATATGTATTTAGAAAAATAAAAAAAATAAATAAAATTAACGGTTTTTCGATTGAATTTTCGTCAAATTGTAGCAAACGTACTCTATTAACCCAGGTTAATATTTTAACTTTTATATGAAAGTATTCCAAATTTATGTTATAACTTTCGTTTTTTTTTTGGAATACATCTATACAAAGCCGGCACCTGATCACTTATAGCAGTGGCGGAAATGAAACTCAAATAGACTATCATTTGGTATCCAGTTTCATGAAGCCACGAGCTAAAGATTGCAAAGTGATCCTGGGAGACGCGATCGCCCCTCAACACCGTCTCCTCCGGACTGAATCTTTTATGGATGCGAGAAAGAAGTCAAAGCAGCAAACGAAGGTGTCTGAGAGAATCAAGTGGTATAAGCTGGATAAAGGAAAAGGCGAAGCTTTTATCGCCAACATGGAAAACTACCTCTCTTCCATTATCGATGAGGTCGGTAATGAGGAGTGCAGAGCACAAGACATGTGGGATTCCCTACAACAATCTGGCCTGGAGAAAGCCAAATCACTGCTCGGAACATCTAAAGGCCCCTGCCAACACGCAAAAGAAACCTGGTGGTGGACAGACGAAGCCAAAGCAGTGATACACGAAAAGAAAATGGCTTTCCAAGCTTGGTCAAAGTGCTCTTCTACTAATAGAGAGGAAAAAGCTCGCCGTGAAAAGGTATATAGATGTTGCAAAGGTATCGCGAAGAAAAAATGCGCCGAATTCAAAGCGAAAAGCATGGAAGGCCTCTATCAGGAGTTGGAAGAAATATCGTCTTCGGCGTCTGACAGGAACCAGGCTACCCAGGAGCTTCGACAAAACAATTTGAACAAAGGAGCAAACATCTTTAAGATAGCCGCCCAGAGAAGAAGAAATGCTCAGGAGATTCGTTTCCCAAAGTTTATTAACAATGCTGAAGGCCAACTACTTGTGGAAGACGAAATATTCTCCACAGATGGCGACTGTATTGCGAGGAACTTCTGAACGAACAGTTTCCCCGAGTGTACTTTCCAAGAGCCGCCCCGAATCATGCCGAAATATCCGACATCACAGTCGAAGAAGTTCGGTACGCGGTTAAAAACTCCAAGAAAAGAAAAGCTGTTGGGCCGGACGGGATACCCCCTGAGTTCTGGAAAAAGATGGGAGACATCGGGTCTAGATGGCTCATGGTTCTTATCTCCAAACTTATGAGAGGCGACACTATGCCTAATCAATGGAGGGAAAGCTATCTTCTTCCATTGCACAAAGGAAAGGGTGATACGCGAAATTGTGATAACTACCGTTCTGTCAAGCTGATGTCGCACACCATGAAGATCGTTGAACGGGTATTAGATAGCCAACTGCGGAAAATAATACGACTATCTGATGACCAGTGCGGGTTTGTCTCGGGTAAATCAACAAAAGATGCAATCCAAAGTATAAGGATCATGATGGAAAAGCATCGTGATTCTTCAAAGGACTTGCATATGGTGTTGGTTGATTTCGAGAAGCCCTTTGACCGGCAACCAAGAGATCTTTTATGGGTAGCGCTAAGACAAAAAGGAGTTCCAGAAACCTACGTGCGAGTGATTATGGACATGTACGAGAGAGCAACGACAAGAGTAAGATGCACCGCAGGAGTCACCGAAGAGTTCGCAATCAAAGTCGGTGTACATCAAGGGAGCGTCCTCAGCCCACTGCTTTTTATAGCAGTCCTTGATTGCTTGCTTGAAGGAAAAGTGACGGAGCCCAATGTGCACCAGCTATTCTTTGCTGACGATGGAGCCATTATAAGTGATGATCAGGCGTCCCTACAACGAGCACTTGATGTGTGGGTGGACATTTTTGAGGGACACGGGTATCGTATTAGTTCAAAGAAGACAGAGTATCTGTGCTGCCCGTTCTCTGACCCTCATCAGCCTATTCCAGACATTTACTTGAATGGAAGAGTGCTTCCCAAGTGTGAAAAGTTTAAATATCTGGGATCTATGATTAATAGAGAAGCAACTTGTGATGACGACATCAAACATCGCGTAAGCGTAGGGTGGATGAAGTGGCAGGAAAACTCCGCCATCTTCTGTGATCGAAAAATGCCCCCTAAGCTGAAAGGAAGGCTCTACACTTCAGTTGTACGTCCGGCGCTCACATACGGTTCACAATGCTGGACAATGCACAAAAAGTATGAGAGCAAATTAACGGCAACTGAGATGAAGATGCTTCGCATGACAGTGGGAGTAACAAAGCGTGACAGAATTAGAAGTTCAAAGATCCGAGGAAGCCTCCACGTAAAAGAAACCATCACAAGAAATATAGAGCGCGACCGACTCAGTTGGTATTGCCATGTTCAAAGGAGAGATCCTTTGAACCCCGTCCAAAAGGCGTTATCAATCAACATTCCAATTTCAACACGCAAAAAAGGCAGGCCGAAAAACAATTGGTGCAAACAAATGCAAAAACACCAGCATTTGATTGGCCTCAGCGATGAAGTAATCCCAAACCGGGAAGCCTGCCGCTACTTTCTGAGGTCAAACCGGCGGACCCCACAAGCGGACCAGTAGGAATGCAGTTAAGTGGGAAGGTTATGGTCCTACACTTCTGACCATAACGACGCCGGGATAAAAAAAAGGAAAAGAAGAAGAATGTATACAAGGTTGTGTATATACATAAGTACACACATAAATATGCATGTACATATGTATGTACACACATACATGTTTTTACATAACATAAAATATAACATATGCATATATGTCATTTGCGTTGTACCTCAAGATTAATCTTCAAATAATTTAAAAATAATTTGTTGCTTTTTACGAGTGTATCTCTTGTTTATTATTCGGAATTATATTTTTATAACTAGTAAAGAAATGGATTACGATGACATGTGGCAACTTTCGCATTTCGCTGTGCATCTGGCAAATTGGCTTCTTGCACTGTATGCAACTCTTTCGTGTTGCTCTTTTTCGTTTTTCTTGCTGGTAACATAAAAAGCAAGCACCTTTAATTTTTAGGCGACCTGAAGCGTCTTGTTGAGAAGAATCATCGGGCGAAAAAGGCCCGAAAAGGATGTTGTGTGCGTCTATTGCTACACCCAAAATGCATTCCACTGCGCTTTTTACGTGGAAGTTTGCCACATTACAAGGAATTCGGGCTCTTCTAGTTATTGCAGGTATGCAAAGATGTTCTCCCAGCTCTTCCAAAAACTCCCTGCGTTGGCTTGACTGCACTGTTTTGGATGTGCTTATATTGTTTAACCGGAAGATTATGCATGCTCCTAAGCCAGCTTTGTCCAAAATATTGTAAAATAGAGCTATATGCCAGCGATTTGTTTTCCTCTTAGTTGTGTATTGACAAAGCATTTGGTCCATCATATCCACACCTCCTTTTGTCTTGTTATAATAATTTATAATTTCCGGTTTATTGTTTTCCCCTGAACATTTGGTGTCATTATGAAGAGTTGATAACAGCACTACCGACTTGTTCTTCTTGGGCACATATGAACAGAGGACCATCTTGCATCTTGTCATTGAAACCGAATTCGCTGCTGAACACTGCTCGTCTATTCGAAGCTTTAAACTCCTCGGGAACGCAACGCTTGTTTTTTTTAGGGTTCCTACCATTGACAAATTCCAGTCCAGTAATTGCTGTCCAAGTGAAAAGGATGTAAAAAAATTGTCCATCCTGATGTTCCTGCCAGTGTTTTTATATGGGGCAACGAGTTCTTTGACCACTCGCTCTCCTTGGTTAACGTCTCTGGTTTCATATATTTTCCCAGTATATATTTGGCCTTTGAGGGGATAGCCAGTTTCGGAGTCACATGCCCACCACAATTTAGTGCCGTACTTCACTGGCTTCGATGGAATATACTGGTTGAACTTTGTACGCCCCCTATATCGAAAAAGTTGTTCGTCAACTGTGATACATCCATATGGCCTGAAGTTTTTTGAATATTTCACTTATGGGAGCTGCTTTGTCGGTTGTCACTCGAACAGCGCGTGTGACATTGTAATCGAAACGGAGAAATCTTAATATGGCCTTAAACCGTTTCACAGACATTGTTGCGCGGAAAAGTGGATAGGCATTTTTTTTCCATAATTCTACAACCGGGGCGTAATTCGACTTACGACATCCTATGACCAAGAGAATTCCGAAAAATGCCAACAGCTCCTCTTCATCTAACGGGTCCCATAGCAATTGTGGTTGTTACTATTTTTTTCATTAATCATTTTGTACGCTTCTTGTGCTTTCCGATTTGTGTGCCTGCATATTATTGCTTCAATAGGTGGTACAAAAAGTACCAACATCACTAAGAAGTTTTGTCTCTGGATTTGGACCGAAAAAACTGCTGTCTTTCAGTATATTATGAGCACAAGCACGACTCAATTTTGGTGGGGCTTTCTGCCATACCGTTCCATCTTTTCCAATAAAACAAATATTATTTCCATCGCGTTGACGAGATACGTTAATGTCTTCTTCATCATCCTCGGATTCGTGGTCCACGTTGTATTCCACATTCAGCATCCGAATCCACAGCCGAAATCCGACAGCCAAATTCATATCTTCAGCATTTGCTGTCTGGCCAGGTACAGACTCGGGAATATTTTCTTCATCATCATCAGACTGAAGTGTATCCAAAACCGATTTCAGGTATTGTTGTTGCTCCTCGTACGGCAATCTTGAACAAAAATAAAATGTATCCAATTGATCTTACTACATCTATCTAATTGTATCTGCTATATAAATATTTACCTGGCTAATGCCACACTTGAAATAAATTTAAATTCATCTTGATCCATATTCACAAATACATTTAAAATTAACAAGCGCACTGGTTGAATCTGATTGCCAAATAAAGTGTATGAAGAAATTCGCTCTGTTCTTATATGGCGGCATTGCACTTTTACTTACTCGGTCCAATGTCGCGTATATGGCGGCAATAACCATTTTATTATCTTTATTACTATTACTGTTGTAATTTATATTTCTTATTATATTTATTAATGATGCGTTAAGTATTGTGCCTTGCGCTTGCTGTGGGTTTTTTGTCTGCTTGTTATCTATGTATGTTGAAATACTTCCGGACCGCTAAGGATTAATTTTCACATGGTCATCATAGTAATGAGGATTTCCCTGGAAAATTTCATTTTCAAATGGTTTTCATAGGAATGGGGGATTTCCCTTCCAGTGTGAAACCACAAAACAACTATTAAAAAGTAGAGAGCGAGTAAGAATTTCGTTTTTGTAAACAGAAACCTCATACAAACACAAAAGGAATAACAATATTAACCCGGGTTAATAAGGTACTGATTAAGAGGCGAAAATTGTCGCCCATGTGAGGGTTAAAGGTGTTTTTTTGTAATAATAGGAAAAACACAAAACTTGAATTTAAATATTTTACATGATTTCATTACTTTCGAAATTTACTTAACCCTTTGATGCCCGAATTATGTTTTAGTAGAAATTAAAAATATTTCTATTAAGAGTGATGGAATGGGTAACAATAATAAATAGAACATCACGTTCTCTGACAATGTAGGTATCTATGTTAAACAAGTATCATCTTAAAATAAAAGATAAAAGACTAAAAAAAATATTTTGTAATTTATAATTGCTTATTACCAAAACTTATTTTTTTATCTTAGTAAGTACTAAACGCATCTCTTTTTCTCAGTTAAATCTCTCTGAAGCGTCCAACAGTAGTCTGCCATCATTTAAACGCTCCATCTTCCCTGGTATTTTTTTCCATCTCCTTAATATCTGGGTGAAATCGTTCACCTTGCTCTTCACTCACATCTTCTACATTTTCTGGAAGGAAGTCGAGGCGGGAATGACGAAAATGTACTTTTAAGCCCATTAGGCAACCTAAACCTTGAAATGCTTTTAACCCTTTGCACTCGAGGTCGTTTCCGCACAGACGAACCAGCAACCAGCGGATAGAGTTACCGCAGCGAACGAAGTGGTGAGCGACACTCACCTCTCGAGTTGTGACATTAAACCACATGGTGAGTGAGACTCACCTCTGTGCAAAGGGTTAATATTCTTTTGACGATTTGTTTGTAGTTAGGGTCTTTGTTATTGCCTAAAAATATCTCTATGACCTCTTTAAAGGCAATCCATCCTTCTCCTTGAAGATCCGTCATGGTTGTGATGAATTTTGGATCAGCCATAACCCGTCTTATATCTGGTCCAACGAAAACACCTACCTTCAATTTTGCCTCCGACAGGCCTGGAAACTTTGATATTAAGTATTTCAAGCAATTTCCATCTCTTGAAAGTGACTTTACAAATTGCTTCTTCAATCCCAGCTTGATGTGAAGCGTTGGTAAAATAACTTTATGAGGAGGCCCCAAGGTTTCATGCAGGACGTTATTTTCGCCAACTTTGAGCTCCCACGGAGGCCAACACTTTTTGGTCCAGCGATTTGCTCGGTCTCTACTATCCCATAGACACAAAAAGCAAGGGACTTTGGTAAACCCAGATTGTTTTCCAAGCAACATGCCCAAGATTTTTAAATCACCACACACTTGCCAACTGTGGTCTTTATATTTCGATTTGAAAAGAACCAATTCCAAGTTCTTGAGGTTTCCTTGAGGTGTACGGAATGACCCACAGGAATGGAAGCATAGAAACCGCCATTGTGAAGCAGAGCTACTTTAAGGCTTCTTTTTGAAGAATCTATGAAAATACGCCACTTTGTTGGGTCTTCTCTTAAATGTATCCATCAAACCTTCAATATTGGTACAATAAACCAACTCGTCCTCTTGGGCAAAGTAGGAAGTGAACTGCTCCTCACGATATCTAAACCAGGAGGAAGACACTCCCAGCAAAAGTAAGTTCCTGCTTTTGAGCTTTGATCAAAGTCACTCAGCAGCGTTTTTGGGAAGATCTTCAAATTGAAAACTTGACTTGTAGTCGGGCTTAGGTACAGCACGATTTTCGTCAGAACTTGGAATCTCTTCCAAGGTAGCAGGGGTCTTGGGCACTGGTATTTCTGTCCCAAGAGGGATGGGATTGACTGCTTCCGTTTTGAATTATACCCTTTCACATTACACAAACAAAAGTAACAATCACCACTATTGTTCTTTTGCTCGCGCCATACAATAGGAATCGCCCTTAGATCTTCAACACATCGTTTGCAGACTTTAGGAGCTGCCCAAACTTTATCTTAATCTCCAAGTTTCAAGCCAAAAATCGCGAAGTATACTTTTCTTACAAAGTTTGGAATATTAAGTTGTTGCTTTAATACCATATATTCGCCATAAATATAACAGAAACTGTCAGACGAATTCACACACTTCCGCACAGACGACTATATTGCACTATATTGAACTAAGATCTATAACACAATGACCAGTTAACACGTAATTGTACCGCGCCCTTATTTACACTATTGGAGCGCGCACGTTCAGTTTGTTAATATAGCTCACACAGGGCGTTTTTTCTTTCTCTAGAAAGTAAAGATAGTTATGGCCTGTATACATTTAAAAACAGTAATCAAAATAAAATTGTACCTATTATTTATGACTTCAAGTTAGCCCAAAAAAAAATTTATTTTATTTTAAATTAAGGCATAACTTCAACCTCATTAACCCGAAATCATTTTTTAGCTGCTCGGCTGGTGTGTTTCGGATCATCGTCCTCCTGGAAGACCCATTTGAAAGGCATTTCATACTCGGCGTAGGATAGCATGGTGTTGTTCAAAATATCTACATAGAGATGTTAGAGAGATTATTCTGCCTATCAGATGTATGGGTCCTACGCCGTATTATGAAAAGCTTGCTTGTATTTGGGTTGTACCCAAAGAGAACAAATTTACTCTCGTCTGTGCACAATACATTGCGCCAATTTTCAACTGGCCACTCTATGTCATTTTTGGCGAACTTAATATGGGTCTTGAGGTGTTTCTTTATCAAAAGAAGAACTTTCCGTGGACTTCGTGCATTTAAGTCTTGGTCTAAAAGACGTCTGCGAACAGTCACCGCACTGACAGGAACAATCGATTGACGATCACAAAATCGATTGACATGCATTGATCTTTAAGATATTTGCTATGAAATTTGATTTGATGATAATTTGATTCGACATATTCTGTTAGTTTCCGGAAAAAAACTGAAAATCAAATTTGCACGTGGAAATTATAAAAACATATCCTTGTACTATCAGAACGACAGAGGATTACGCACCAAAATCCCCGCAGTATTCCTTAATTCCCAAAACCTTCTCTTAGCCATCCACAGCCGCTATGATCCCTTGTCTTTCAAATCGTCGAATTCCGCTGATTTTAATTTCACTCGTGCCTCAGAAGTCTCCCTAAACACAAACTTTATCTTGCCTGCTGTTACTTAAGACCCTCACAGCCCCCACATTGCTACCAACTCGCCGTTGATCTCGTCGACTCCATATTTGATTTTGCCAATGACATCATCTGCAGCGATTTCAATCTCCCACACCTGAAATGGGTTCAATTCGGTGATGAGATCCATTATATTTGCCACTAACCCTTAATATGTATAAAGAAATCCTTTTCACAAATCATTTTTCTGACTCCGGCCTTCTGCAACTCAGTAACATCACCAATAACATGGGCAGACAACTCATCTCATCTGATGCCGTAAACTGTGTTGTTATCCCGAGTAACCATATTCTCTCTACTTAAGACCCTCTTCATCCACCTTTATCGGTAATTCTTTCACTCGAGACTCAATTCACTATCCTTCCCTCCGAAAATACGTTCTGTTTCAATTTCCGGCGAGGTGACTTCGCGAAACTAAATAATCTGTTCAACGATGTTAATTTTAACTTCCTTCTTAACCCTAACTCACACACATCCTTAAACGGAACCCTTGCGCTATTTTACTCCAAAATATTCAGCAGCTTCATTCTTTCAGTCCCATACTCACCAAAAAAGAATTACACTTCATCTCCGCCCTGGTATACCTATCTTAGGTCCTCCTCTGCATCCGACCTTTCAAATTACATGCAGTGCTACACTAAATTTGCACAGCTATGTGAATCATTCTACTTCCGATACCTGAACCGAATGCAATCCTTCCTTATCTCTGACCCCAAGTGTTTCTTCCACTTCATTAATACCAAAAGAAAAACCGATAGCTACCCCGCTACATTTAATTTTCTCAATAACTCTTCCAATGAACCCGAAGTAATCGCCAACTTCTTTGTTCATTTCTTCAGCCAATCATTTATCGAAGAGGATCTTCAACCCGATCACGAATACTGCCCCCAGACGTCTCTTGTCTGACTGAACATAACTCCCGACCTAATCGTCGAAAAAAAACTAGTCTCCCGGGCCCGACTGTCTGCTTGCCATAGTTTTAAAAAAGTGCGCGAACCATTTTATTTTACACCTTACCGCTCTATTTCAAAGCTCTATATCTCACAGCATCTTTCCTTAGCTTTGGAAATATGCTTATATCATTCCAGCCCACAAAAAAGGATTGGAAAATGATGTGCTCAATCATCGTCCCATTGCCAAGCTCTCATGCATACCCAAACATTTCGAGAGCATCGTTGATGATGCACTATTCTTTCACTGCAAAGCCATCTTTTTCCTAACAACATGGGTTCCTAAAAGGTCGATCGACTAACACTAATTTGGTTGAGTTTGTTTCACAATGTTTGTAGACGTTGCCGCCACTGACTTCAGCATAGCCTTTGACAAAATATCTCACCAAATTATTCTCCTCAAGCTCAAGCTCACTGCCCTCGGTTTCTCTCCCGGTTTTATCTCATGGGTCAAATCTGAAAGATCGTCAATATAACGTTATCTTTAGATTTTTATCTCTGATCCAATTAATGCTAACTCCGGTGTCCCACAAGGTAGCCATCTCGGCCCATTGATATTTAGTCTAGCCATTAATGACGTTGACAGCGTTATTATATGAAAATATTTAAATATTTAAACACATATCTTGCCTTGTTGACTCTCTCCAATCTGACCATAACAGGTTCAATAAATGGTGTCAAAAAAAAAACATCTCTTACTCCCATATCTTACTCCTACAAGTGTTTTTCCTAACCGCCCAGAACCTATATTATTCTTAATGAAACCGTTCCCCCTGGCAACTTCTTGGTTGATCTAGGGGTCATTTGTGACCATGAACTTAACACTCGCCTCTATATCGACATTAACAAACGTGCCAACTCTACCCTCGATTTCGTGAAACGTTGGTCCAAAGAATTATCGAATCCTTACGTTATGACATCATTATACATACATTACTTTTGTTAGGCCCCTAGGCTAGCCAAGTCTGGTCTTAATCCCATACTATGCGTATTGAGCCATTCAACGTAGGTTTATCCGTTTTTGCCCTCCTTGGCCTACCACCTTATACGGATCGCCTAAAATTAATCAGCCTCCAACCCCTTAAAGAACAACGTGATGTTGTCGCAGATATTATTTTTATTCATAACCTTCTCAGCGGTAACATTGACAGCCCCACATTATTGCACATGATTCCCCTTAACACCAACCTATGTAACCTTCGGTCCATGGCCTTTTTCCATGCCATTAAGTCTTGACATTAAAGGGTAGTCATAACCCCTTGTGTACGCGTCCATTATAAAAAAGAAAACATGAAAAACGGATATATGACTTGATAGTCTGCATGTCGAGGTACTTGTCCAGCACCTAGCTTACTTATTTACCTTGCTGCTTAGCGTATATTGGAGTTAGTCCAATAAGAGCTTCTTGAGCTGCCGTTGGGCAAGTTTGCATGAGGTCTATTGAGTCGTGACGTACGAGCCTTTAGCGGCCTTGTAGCATACGTCATAGGCACATGCGGTGACAGGTCTTAATCAATCCCCATGTTTTATTGTAACTGCGGCGACAAGACCGTCTGTTTTCGTAAGTTTTTTTTTTTTTTTTTGTTATTTTCATAAAAGTTATATTTGAGTTTACAATCAAAATAAATACCCAGATGTTAAACTTCGTCTGGAAACGAAACGTTTGCACCATATAAGGTGACCATGCAAGGTTGTAATATCGCCTTCCCAGTGAAAGTTAGTAAGACGCTCTTAGTAGGGTTAGGGATAAGCCCTTTCTGACTCATCAGGCAGAATAATTTGAGCGCAGTTTGCATACGTTGTCACTCTTCGGATGCAGTTGTGATAATACAGCTATCGAGCATTGTCGATAGGTAAGTGGAATGCACAATCATTGGGTAGGGTCTTCGTATCGAGTCGTAGTTAGTATTATCGAATGTTTACTCAATATCAAGGAAGGTGCAGATACCGATCACCTTTGAATACCTATATACTCAAGACTTTACGTGTCCAATTAGACATTAATTCGTTTGCAGAATGCCTCTAATGTAAAGTTTGAGTAGTTTTTCCATCAACTTCGGAAGGGACGACGACGTCAGGCTGATAGGATGATATGACTTAGGCAGCTCACTGCGTGTTTCAGTTTTTAGTAAGAAGATGACATAGATAGACATACCCCAAGTTAAAGCCATACTTAAAAGGGGCGGTCAGGTGAGGGATGATGAGGTCCAATTTTTTTTTGAAAACCAGAGACTTCCCTCCAAATTTGAGGGACATACCCCAGGTTAAAGCCGTGCTCAAAAGGGGTGGTCAGGTGAGGGATGAGAGCTCCATGTTTTTTTTTTTTAAGGGCTGAGAAAATTCCGTCTTTGCCTGGTGTTTTGTTGTGTGAATATGTGAGACGTTGAAAATGCAACAACCTAGGAAAGTGCATAAAGCATAAACCATACTTGAAATATTTCCTCGAACGTGAATCTATACCTTAGTGTCAATATTAGTTTGGCCATCTCTACCAATGTAAAGTAATGTCAATACATAAATAGTACTTCGAAGACATGGGGATGCTGTGAAACAAATTTTTTTGATAACTATTACAATCAAGGTTCCGCTTGTGCTTTCAAATGGCAATAGACTTGTCGTTTCGCAGAAAACCACTTGGAAGCCAAGATATGCCAATTCATTTGTTTATTTAGAACATCAAAATGGCTATAACAAACAGGTCACATTATCTGACTATAGTGCAAATGATTTATGATTCTGTAACAGATTCTCTTCAGCTTCATTGAGTAGACCCTTGCCTGATCCCGATTGCATTGAGTAAACAAATCCCTGCCGCTTGCAATTAGAAAACTGAAAACACTTTGAACTTTATTATCTCGCTGTATTGATTGCCTTGTTGCTAACAGAGCGCGTCAAAACATAAAAAAAACTCCGTTCAAGCTTAAAGTAGAAGTAGTATCAATTCGGTCCACCGAATTATTATTATTCCATATATACTTCTTATTATTGCCATTCTTTTAATTTGGTTCAATGATCTCTTGTGGTTAGGTTTTCACATTTCCTAAATCTCCTTCAACTGTTTATGATGTCACGTTTTGCTTTAAAAAAAAGAGAGATGAGATATCGGAAAGTCGTACTATTGGGATCACAGTCGGCGTTTATGGTTGGCGATAACTTTTTTTTATTTTGCAATACCCTGTTGTCTGTGACGTAAACACGTTCAAATTGACCACACTGACAGTGTAACAGGTCTGTTTCAAATAATTGACCGCGTGATACAAAGGTCAGACAAATAAGATAAGCATTTTTAGTTTCTCCAACTCATTTCTATGATTAGAAAAATATATTATTGCTCTTGCAAGGAAACCTTTTGTTTACTAAGATTCGTACATAAGGCAGAGCAAGTTTTTCTCAGAGCAATCCATTCAAATAACATTAAAGAAGGTGATTAGAAGAGTTTGTATTATACTTATGGGTTTGGCATATATTGTAAGATTGTAGCATTGCGACATTATATGCCGCTGGTCTTACTCGATTTTTCTGGGTCAAACTAACTCGTAGTCGTGATCTGGCTGCCGCACGATAGTGGTTCGAGTCGATATTAGCTCCTCGAAAGTTCGTACATACAGAATATCGGTAGAAGATCTCCCTCACGCGAATATTGCAGTATCATCTGCAAATGTTGCCAACTTGCTATCCCGGTCTTGTGGAATTCCGGCCTTGACTTCCATAAGCTCTGAGTAATAGTCGTGGGGCAATGGTAATCATCACCGACTGTTGAGCCGAAGGTCTGTAGTTCAAGTTCGTCCATAATCAAGAACGGACTATTTTTCCTATACGGAAAAAACTGTGCAACAACATCAGTTGTGAATGAGATATGATCAAAAAGTGCTGACGAAGGCATGACACTCGCAGCATAAGATCACTTCAATATTCATACTAGTGTGTGAGAGCGCCGTGGCGCTGTGGGTAGGTAGTGTGTCCGCCTCTGACGTACGATGAGCGAGTTCGGATCCCGATAACACCAACGCCATCGAATGTTCATTACGCGGCTTCTCCCTCGGCGGGGTATTGGCAAAACCTCCCGTAGTACACTTGCCTTGAAAAAGCTTCTCGGCGCTCGCCGTTCGGAATCGGCATTAAACTTTAGGTCCCGTTCACTTGTGTGAAAAACAAATCGCACACAACATATGTAAGTGAATGAGAGAAGCTTGGCTCTGGCTCTCCGTGAGCTGTAACGCCATCTAAGAAGAAGTGTGCGTTTCCAATATAACACCTTAATGATATGGAAACAAAAACAAAAAGTTACTGTGAACTACAATCAACGCTACCAATTCAGTCGAATCTCTCGAATCTTATCTAGGACAACCACCCCCGGAGAGTAGTGAAGGAACGTTTTGGACATTAGCCATCTGCACCCCGTCCAGGTTGTGTCACAAACACCATAAGAGGGTACACTCTTAAACCTGCCCGAACCCTATATAAAAAAAAAAAGTGAGAGACGCGCCTTCTCACATGACCATTAGGCGTTTGCACCAAAAATGTTTGGACACCGGTAATCTTGGCAATGCCAGTCATCAAGGGGGAGAGCGGACGAACGGGAGAACTCATCACGAACATCGAGTCGCCGCCGTTCCACTCAGTTGGGAATCAGTCGCAGCTTACTGTAATACATAATTCAGGATGATTTATCTCCGTACAAAATTCAAATTACTCATCGATTATTGCCAACCGATAAGTCACGTCGCTTGGATTATGCGAAATTCGTCGTGAACTTGGCTCAAACCGATACTGATTTTTGGGATAAAATCATCATGAGGGATGAGGCGCATTTTTCGAAAATGGAACGGTCAACAAACAAAATTTCGGGTTTTACGCTGCTGAAAATCCTCAATTAATCCATGAAGAACCTCTCCACGACCAACACGTGGTTGTTTGGGCCGAAATTTGTGCGAATAGGGTCGTTGGACCGTTCTTTTTTGAAGACGGCGATTGCCCACCACCGTAAATGGCGAGCGTTATCGAGCGATGAAAACGGATTTTTGTTGCTATTGAAACATGGCATGCACAATTTCTGGTTCCAACAAGATGGCGCCACAACCCACACAGCTCGGACCACCATCGCTTTATTGCGCCGTAAGTTCGTCGATCGTCTATTTTCCAAAAACTGTTATTAACTGCACGATTTGGCGCCACCGGGCTTTTTCTTGTGGGGTTTTTTAAAGTCCAAAGTTTATGTCAACAAGCCACGGACTGTGAAAGAGCTCAAGGCCAATATTCGACGCGACACTGTGATGGGAAATGCTCAAAAACGAGCTCAAAACATGATGTCATCTTCAAGAAGTGATCAAACCAAATTGTTCAAGGTCCAAAATAAAAGAATGATCACGTAACAGCAAATAAATGATTTTTTTTTTCGAGTTATTTATAAAACAAAGGCTAACACTTTAATTGGGCCACCCTTTATTTTCTATTTGTTTTTTTTTTTTTTGTATTTCTTTTGTTTGTTTTCTTTATTTTAAGGGATGCTTATACAAAGAATACATCGATGTTTGATTTGATGTAATGCATCGAAACATTCCATCGATATACAGTGATTCGCAAAAGTCTGAATACAAAGAACTGGAAAAAGAACAGTATTTCGTTGGCCAGCCTTTGGCATTAATTACAGCTTGTAGTCTTCGCAGCATTGAATCTGTAAGATCGCAGTCACATCGGACGGTATTTTGGTCCATTCTTCTTTTAGAACTTCTACCTGATGTTTATTGCGAATATCATGCTTTCGGACCCCCTTATTCAAAATTGTCCAAAGATGTTCTGTGGGATTGATGTCCGGACTTTGCGGGGGAGTTTGTAGGAAGTGTGGAACATTATATAAGATCCATTGACGAACATCGTACGCTGTATGCTTGGGATCATAGTCTAGTTGAAAATAATAATTCCCACGAAGTCCCATCTTTTCCGCACTTTCAGCCAAGTACAAAGACTTTTGGTGACGTACAACCCCAAACCATTATTCCCCTGCCTCCTTGTTTTCCATACAAATTGACTACCATCCGAGCTACATACATTAAATTTGCTTTCGTCGGAAAAAATTGCGCCCCTTCGAAAGCTTACATCTTTGTTCAAATAAGTCTTTGCGAACTTTAAATGTTTCTTTCGGTTAATTTCCGAGATAGGTTTTTCCTTGCACCACAAGATCTATATTGAGCCCGGTGCAATGCTCTAGAGACTGTGGATTGACTTACAGCTGTGTTTAGGGAAGTCTCTAGTTGTGTCGAAATTGCTCTTAAGCTTTCATCACAATTCGTGGTATATGTCCATTTTCCCCTACTTGTTCCAATTTTTCAGTTTAATTATAATTTCTCTTTCAGAAGAAAAAAGCTCTTTTCTTTTATTTGAGCTCATTTTGCTAATTCAGTACTACTCGGCCAATTTGTAAAGTTTTAAGTTGCGAGACTAAAGTCAAACTGAACCAAATCAATCGATTTGAATGCATAGCATCTGCAAATATGGGGTTCACTTCACACAACATGATCTAACTTCTTTATTCAAAGCAATTTCGGCACATCGTCGAATGTATTCAGATTTTGCAAAGTCAAATTTGTAATTGAATTGAGATTTTTGTTTATAAGGGTGTTTTTTATAGAGGTATAGAACTTTGAAATAGAATAAAACAAAGATGATTTTTTTAAATTGACATGAAATTGACTTTATTCGAAAGATAATCTTCTGACATTATAATTTAAATATAATTTCTGGCATATGACTGCCCAAAACAAGATTGCCGTTGATCCCAATTTTCATAAGCGAATTTTGTTTAGCGATGAAGCTCACTTTTGATTGAATGGATACGTCAATAAACAAAACTGCCGTATTTGGAGTGATGATAATCCTCAAGTGTATGTTGAGGCACCGTTACATCCACAAAAACTGACTTTTTGGTGTGGTTTATGGGCTAGTCCGTACTTCTTTATAAACGATGCTGGCCAGAACGTTACAGTCAATGGTGACCGCTATAGAGCGATGATTACTGACTTCTCCGTTCATCAATTGAACAACCATGATGTATAGGAGCTGAGGTTTCTACAAGACGGCGCAACATGTCACACAGCTCGTGCCACAATTGATTTATTGAAGGAAACGTTTGGTAACCGCATAATTTCACGTTACGGACCCGTGAATTGGCCTCCAAGATCCTGCGATTTAACGCCGCTTGACTATTTTCTGTGAAGTCGCTAGTCTACCTACGCCGATAAACCCGAAACGATTGACCACTTGGAGGACAACATTCGCTGCGTTATTACCGATGTACGGCCACAAATGTTGGAAAAAATCATCGAAAATTGGACCTCCAGATTAGACTACGTCTGAGCCAGTCGTGGCGGTCATATGCCAGAAATTATATTTAAATTATAATGTCAGAAGATTATCTTTCGAATAAAGTCAATTTCATGTCAATTTAAAAAAATCATCTTTGTTTTATTCTATTTCAAAGTTCTATACCTCTATAAAAAACACCCTTTACTTTATTAATAATTGAATGAAAATAATTCGTTTTGTTGTTTTTTGAATTGAATAAACTTTATTTTGATATATATGTAATTTACTGGTCAACAATTTTCTGAATTTATTAAAATAGGTACCAAACCTTTCCTTTATGGCTGTATTCAGACTTTTGCAAATCACTTTACATGCTTTCAATTTTCATTTCGTCATCATATCTTTGATTTTTTCAATTGCATGTGGTCGAGCCATCGGGTCTTCAAAATGAAATTTCCAAGATCCAACAAGGTAGCGATAACTAACGAAAAAAACTTGTTGAATACCGCCCATTCGTTTCTTGATTTCTGCCAGAATGTTCTTGTGTACATGTATATACCAGTTAGCATGGGAGGTTCAGTTTAATTTTTATGGGAAATCCATATACATACATATCACTCATAGCATTTTTAAGCTCCAAAAATCTTTGAATCATATAATGAAAGTGCTGTTCCAACGTGTTGATTCATTTTGTATATATTAACTTTGTTTCAGCGTTAACAGGAGATGTATTTCTTCTTTCCAAATCCTAATTCCACAGCTTTCACCATATTCGCGGCGGTATCGGTAACAACTGCCGAGACTTTGTGTTAAATCCCCAATCGTTGCAGGTTTTTTTGAGCATTCGTGCTATATATTCTGAATTACAAATGTCTTTCACCGAGTTGATAAACTACTAGTGTCACTGATTGGAACTCCGGGTTGAGACCAAAATGAACTGTGACACCTAAAAACCTGCGAATCTGCATGTCTGACTAAATATCACTAGTTAAAGTGAGGTTTCCAATCCTGGTAGGTTTCGATAATGTTGATACATCGATACACATCGAAAGTATCCGTTGCATCTGAGTGTGCATTTCCAATTTAACACCTTAATAACATGGAAACAAAAGAGTTACTGCGAACTACAACCAACGTAAATTCAGTCGAATCTCTCAAATCCTATCTAGGACAACCACCCCCGAAGAGTAGTGAACGAACATCTTCGACACAAACCATCTGCACCCCCTCCAAATTGTGTGACAAACACCATAAGAGCATACACTCTTGAACCTGCACGTATTATAAAAAAAAATCGAATGTAAACGTCGAGTAAGTCAAGTCAAATATTAGGGGAAACATCGAATTTTTAGAAACGGTGAAAAGCACAATCTCACTGTTTTGAGCACTCAGACTCTAATATTGGTCAATTGCACTACCAGACAGACACCTTTCTTTATTGTATTTTCCCCGTTGTCCAAAGTCCAGAAAAGTGAGAAGGAGTCAAGAGTGCGCTACCGTGTGCGAGCGGAGGCAGGACAGTCGCAGAGAAAGTGTTGAGCTATGTATGTCATCCTCCTCGCAACACGCAGCACAGGTGGGCGTCTAACTGATGCCAAACACGCAAAGATGTTTAGCAAGAGAGTAATGGCCCGTAATGACACCCGCAAGCCTTCTGCAATCGTTTCTCCTTAGGGATAAGAAGAATGTTGCGGACTTCTTCCAGACATTAGGGCATACGCGCTTAGGCATCCTGGATATTCCCTCCATCTACGACTGTGTGCCAATCGTTGATGTCGGATTTGACTGTAAAATCAGGTAGACCTAAGGCGGGTTCGGGTCCTGAGAAACTCTACACTGAGGCCCTTCTAGCGAGTTCATCGGAGATCTCATTTCTTGGGATCCCAGAGTGACCTGGAACCTTAGTGAACCTAATCTTCCGACTTTGCTCAATAAGGTCTTGAGTTCATGCACCAATTTGGAGCTGGATAGAGGGTTGGACACAGCTTTGAGTGCATCTTGGCTGTCACTGCAGCTGCATATGCTTTTTCCCTTCCACAGCATAGTGCATGGCCATTAGGGCTGCGTATATCTCTGATTGAAAGACAGGCACATATTTTCCTAACTAGAAGTGGAATCGAATGTTTTTGCGCTCAAAGAAAACTTCAACGCCGGGCCTCCCCGTCCTGGAGCTATCTGTAAAAGTACGAAGACTCCAGGTTCAAAATTCCAGGTTCAGTATCTGGCCAGAGCCAGGTGTCATTGCGTCGGAAGGCATATCTATGAGACAGGGGTTATAGGATATTTCTCGCGCAAGAACACTGTCGCTCCAATGCTGGTTGTACCAAAAACCATTTCTCTTGAGGCGAGACATGGCTTTCAGTGCGCGCCCTCTGATATATATGTCAAGGGGTGGAATATTCATCATAGCATCTAGAGCAGCTCCCGGTATGCTGGGGAAAACCCCCGAGCAGCTGAGACAGACCGCTCTTTGGAGTTTGGTGAAAGAGGCCACAACGTGTTTGCGTGTTAGCCTGTTCCACCAAACAACCGACGCATATGAGATTATCGGTCTTGTCATTGCCGTGTAGATCCAGAGGACATTATTCGGCGATAAGCTTGCTATATACGATGACTTCCAAGTACTTAGCTTCCTTGGATATCGGGAAGGGAATGCCTTTTAGCATCAACTGAGTAATGCCAGTATTTTTCCTCCTTCTCGTGAAGAGAACGACATTTTTTACTTACTAATGTCTTAACTTTTCTACATGACTGTTACACTACTCCATTACGCTTATACTGGGGGCGCCTGATATTTTCCAAAGCAAAAAAAGCGTCACTCACTGTACTTTATATGTACATTTGTATGTACATACATATATGTATGTAACATCGCCAAGACCCTCTAACTAATCCTTATCTAATTTGCAACTTAGGGGGTATATTGCCTATCTAACGTATCGCTCTGGGAAATAATTGCACTCAAAGGCAGCCAAAAGTTGGTTGCTTCAGAATATCGGCAAAATTCCGATCTGCCATTGCGGCATTAATACCACAAAAGCTTTGAAACATTGTTGACATCCGCAGCACATGAGCCGTTCGTCCTTCGCGCCACGTAAAAGCGGTAACTTACCGGACGAAGCCTTCCAAATACTCATGAAGGAATGCCTTTGTTTGTTTTGATTAAAAAGGCGGCTTTTTAGGCATGGACTACTGAGGTTGACATCGAAGTAAGGATTCGAATCAACACTTTCCAGCATGCGAGAAATGAGTGCATTGGAGCCATAGGCAGTACGGAAGGTGGGTAGATAGAAGAGACGGGGATTTCATACATTGCGGGGGTTAAACTTAATAGAGACAGAGTTATAGAGGTTCGCGCAGTCAATGGTACCTGAAAGGAGTCCATGGATGAAAAGAATGTCAGATACAACGTGTTCTTGTTGATTAGTTTAAGGCGGTCTTGGTGGGGTTGTAAAATCAAAGGATTACACCAGGGGAGACCTCGAAGAACAAAACGTAGGAACCGGCGTTGGATGCCCTTGATTCTAGAAATGTGGGTTTGTTGGTGAGGAAACCAAACTTGAGAGGCGTATTCAAGAAGGGGCCGGACAAAGGTTATATAAAGAGATCGAGTAACGTAAGGATTCGAGAATTCTTTAGACCATCGCTTCACGAAATCGAGTGCAGAATTAGCTTTAAGGATTATCTCACCGATGTGTGCGCGAACATTTTGCTCCTGGTCACATAATATGCCAAGATCGCGAATGACCTGAACGGTGGAGATGGGTTGATTATTGAGGAAGTTGAGACGAGGAGGAGGTTTGATTCGTTTGATACCGTTCGAAAAGGTAATTGATTGGCATTTGGAAATGCTCCAAGCAATTTTTGGAACACCAGATGGAAAAACTATTGAGATCAGATTGAATAAGGAAAGAGTCATGACTGGAGGAAACGATCTTGAAGAACTTGGTGTCGTTGGCATATAGTGAGATGTGGGAATGCTTAATCACCATTTCGAGATCGTTTGTGGTAAGAACGAAAAGAAGTGGACCTAAGTGGCTGCCTTGGGGGACGCCGGAGGAAGCTAAAAAAAGGTTAGGGAAGGCAGATCTAAAACGAACACTGTAATAGCGATTTTCCAAGTAAGAAGATATCCACTTCAAAAAAATGGGATCGAAGAGAAGGGAGGACAATTTGAAGAGTATCAGCCTGTGGGCGATTTTATCGAAAGCTTTACTCAACTTCAACTTCTTTGCCGTTCTCTAAGGCTAAAAGGCAAACCGTGTTGTCTAGGGGAGATTAAAGACTTGTAGCGAAAACTTAGAGTTTCGTACAAAATGCTCTCGAAGAGTTTGGGTATATGTGACAGTTTGGCAATGGGACGAACCTATCGTCCTTTTTCTGTGGTTTTTAATGAGGTTTTCCATAAGCGGAGAAATTCACCTAGGGATAGGGATAGACTGAAGATTTTCGAGAGAGGGAGAAAAATGGTTGAGGAGGTTGGTTTAGAAATATGGCAGGAAGACCGTCAGGTCTAGGAGTGAATTCCTCATTAAGTAGATTTAATTTGTTTTCGATGACATGAGAATCGACTGTGCGAGGAAGAAATGGTCCAAAGGAAAAATTCGGTAAATAATCGAAGTAAGTAAAGTCTGGAGCAAGGGAGTCGTCGGCGAAAGACTGTTTAAAAAAGTTGGCGATAATACTGGGGTCATTCGAGGTTTGATCACGGAAAGAGAGTGAGGTAGGATAGGCATCAAATTTTCTTTTGTAGTTAAGAAGGACTTAGGATCATTTATAAGATTGGCTTGCGTTTCAGTTAAATAGCGTTGATAGAGGGAGTTGTGAAGGGCGGTAAACTGAATATAGATGCTTAGTTAGTTAGAAAAGCCATTCGGGGATTTCGTACGAAGGAGGATTGTCCACTGCTTATTTCTTTTGTTTTTTAGAGAACGGAGCCTGCGATTGTACCAGGGCGGAGAGGTGGACACAGTTTTGCGTTGTGAAATGGGAACGTAAAGAGAGAGAATTAAATATTTCCCTGTAGAATATGAATGCTGGGTCATTTACGGCTAGGTTATCAAAATAGAGAGAGGTTTTTTAAAGGTATTCATTGATTAGGTGAAATTTTGCTTTGTGGAAATCGTATGAGACCAGAACTGTATGGGGTTTGTTCTGTAATGGGGAATCGTAAAAAAAGACTTAAAAAAATAAAACTTATCGATGGTTGAAAGGGAAAGGGGACAGAAGTGTTGAGGGGATCGGTTGTGAGTATGAGGTCTAGTTGTCTACCCCTGTAGTTTAAGACGCCAGTAACTTGGCTAAGGTTTGAATCTGCTAGGCGATCCAAGAGTAGACATTCCTTGGCAGTAGTGGGATTGGTGGCAATATAAAACGATTGTTCGTCTGATTGGGTCCAAAAAGAGGGAATTCATCCTGACGGTCTCTTAAGGGGGGAAACCCTTTAAAAGCCCGAAAAATTGCATTTTTCAGAAGTTTTTTGAAAGGGAAAAAATAATTTGATATTTTTAAAATTTTGGCAGTTTATTGTAAATGTTTTGAGGATAATTTGTGATTTTGTTTTATTAAAAAATGGCGTTGTTGTAGCAAAATTCAGCCAGTTGGTCGCAGCGTATTTTTTTTTCGGTGCCAATCCTAGCGCCGTGGAAAATCATTGAAACAGATAGGCAAAAGGTTGTGGTTAGTACATACCTGTGGCCAATTGGTAAACCTAAATTTATATTCATAAGTCAAGATTTGGAGAAATGGCAGGCATTTAAACGAAAATTCGCGTTT
Organism: Merodon equestris; assembly: GCA_958301585.1. Taxonomy (NCBI): domain Eukaryota; kingdom Metazoa; phylum Arthropoda; class Insecta; order Diptera; family Syrphidae; genus Merodon; species Merodon equestris. Next base: position 51,180,771 of record OY284416.1, read on the forward strand.
TTTGAAATTTTTTATTTTTTTTCTCTCCATCAAAAAAATAGTTTATTTTGCAAAATTTGGGGTAAATTTAGGTTCACCAATTGGACTTATGTGTTACGAAAACATGTGCAAAATTTCAGCCTGATCGGTTCATTAGTCTCCGAGTAATCGTTGGCACCGAAAAAACCACAGTGAAAAAAAAAAGTTTCGAGAAAAACGCGTTCAAAGTTCTAGGATGTCTCTAAAGGTCTCGGAGTTGATCGGAAGGGACTGGGGAAACTGGCAGTATCTTCAAAAATTTTTAGTTTTGGCCTAAAACATTTATTGCCTCGTATTCTACACATATTGAAGTAACTTTTATGGCAAGAAAAAAAAATCGATTTTTTTAAGCTTCTAAATGGTTTTCCTCCCTTAAATCAATTATTTGGTCAATTGTGTTGATGGCGAGTTGATAGGATTCAATAGGTTGTGAGGGCAAGATGTTGAAGCAAATGATGTCTTCTGGGGTAGAACAATCTTAATTGAAACAAAGTCGAGAAGTGGGGAGGATGATATTGCAATAAGGGATTAAGGACGGCTCGACAAGGGCAACCATCAGTGGGTCGGCTGAGTTCGTCATCGCGTTAAACATTAAAATTTGATGGGAATAGTTCGAGATTATTTTTGCTGGCGATCAGATTTGTTTCGATCAGAGCAAATATTTCAAAGACAATTTGGGTTTTTGAGCGAAGACCTCTTACATTCTGATAACAGAAGGTACTCCTTCCGAGTATCAGTAAGGCCTTCGAGAAGGTAGTCCATAGAGGCAGGGGCCTAAATGGGTTGATTACAATAAAATAATTCCGGATAACCAATTAGCTGAATCCTCTACGGACCTGATCACAGGACATTGGGACGGAGTTCACCTAAATATTTACCATTACATGACTAATTTAAAATAATAGTGGACATGAAGGCTTGGTATCTTCTCTCATCTTCTTTAGTATTCTTATTCTCACTGATCTTTAACACATTTTCATACAATAAGACTATCCAGTCATATGTCAACTGAAAGGTTTATTTTTTTTTTAATTACAGCGGGTCTACTACCTTTCTCTGGAATACTATATGGGACGTTCCCTACAAAACACCATGATCAACTTGGGCATCCAAAGCGAATGCGAGGAGGCCATGTACCAATTGGGTCTGGACATTGAAAGTCTTGAAGAAATGGAAGAGGATGCTGGTTTGGGTAATGGTGGCCTAGGTCGTCTGGCTGCTTGTTTCCTCGACTCGATGGCTACACTTGGATTGGCGGCATACGGTTATGGTATTCGATATGAATACGGTATTTTCGCCCAAAAGATTAAGAATGGCGAGCAAATCGAGGAACCCGATGATTGGTTGCGTTTTGGCAATCCATGGGAAAAGGCTCGTCCAGAGTTCATGTTGCCAATCAACTTCTATGGTCATGTGATTGATACCCCCGAAGGAAAGAAATGGGTCGACACTCAAGTTGTTTATGCTATGCCCTATGATAACCCGATTCCCGGATACGGAAACAATGTTGTGAACACTCTGCGTCTATGGTCTGCCAAGAGTCCTATTGACTTTAACTTGAAATTCTGTAAGTTAACCAACCATTAACAGTTTCAGGCATAGTTTTTACTATCCGATTTGTTTTTTTTAGTTAACGATGGTGACTACATTCAGGCTGTTTTGGATCGTAACTTGGCAGAAAACATTTCTCGTGTACTTTACCCCAACGACAACTTCTTTGAAGGCAAAGAACTTCGTCTAAAACAAGAATACTTCATGTGCGCAGCTACTCTTCAGGATATCATTCGTCGTTATAAATCATCTAAATTCGGAAGCCGCGAAGCCGTCCGTCACCATTTCGAACACTTTCCCGAAAAGGTCGCTATACAGTTGAACGATACCCATCCATCATTGGCTATTCCGGAATTGATGAGAATCCTCCTCGACGAAGAGAAGCTGACATGGGAAAAGGCTTGGGAAATCACCGTCAAAACTTGTGCTTATACAAACCACACTGTCTTACCAGAAGCTTTAGAACGCTGGCCCGTATCTCTACTGGAGTCGATCTTGCCGCGTCACTTGCAGATCATTTATCATATCAATTTCCTACATTTGGAAAATGTCAAGAAAGTGTTCAACGGCGACTTGGATCGTATGCGACGCATGTCATTGGTTGAGGAAGACGGTGAGAAACGCATCAACATGGCTCACTTGTCCATCGTTGGCTCACATGCTGTTAACGGTGTTGCTGCTATTCACTCACAAATTCTCAAGGACGAGCTGTTCCATGACTTTTACGAAATGGAACCCGGAAAATTCCAGAACAAGACCAATGGCATCACCCCACGCCGTTGGTTATTACTTTGCAATCCCGGTTTGTCTGATTTGATTTGCGAGAAGATCGGCGATGAATGGCCCGTGCATTTGGACCAATTGGTTGCTCTCAAGAAATGGGCTAAGGATTCAAACTTCCAAAGGAATGTTGCCCGTGTTAAGCAGGAGAACAAGCTTCGTTTGGCTCAGTACTTGGAATCAGAATACGGGGTTAAAGTAAATCCAGCATCGATGTTCGACATTCAAGTCAAACGAATCCACGAATATAAGCGTCAACTCTTGAATTGCTTGCACATCATTACTTTGTACAATCGTATCAAAAAGGATCCCACTGCTGTTTTCACCCCACGTACCGTCATGATAGGCGGTAAGGCTGCTCCCGGTTACTATATGGCTAAACAGATCATCAAACTGATCTGTGCGGTTGGCCAGGTTATCAATAACGATCCTATTGTTGGCGAAAAATTAAAGGTAATCTTTTTGGAGAATTATCGCGTCACTTTGGCCGAGCGCATCATGCCTGCAGCCGATTTGTCCGAACAAATCTCTACTGCTGGTACCGAGGCTTCGGGAACTGGTAACATGAAATTCATGTTGAACGGTGCTCTGACTATTGGTACTCTAGATGGTGCTAACGTCGAGATGGCCGAAGAAATGGGTAACGATAATATCTTCATCTTCGGCATGACCGTTACCGAAGTGGAAGCTCTCAAGAAGAAGGGATATAATGCCTACGACTACTACAACACCAATCCTGAGATTAAACAATGCATCGATCAAATTCAAGGCGGTTTCTTCAGCCCTGGCAACCCCAACGAATTCAAAAACATTGCTGATGTGCTTTTGAAATATGATAATTATTACTTGCTGGCTGATTATGATGCCTACATCAAGGCACAAGATAAAGTGTCCAAGACTTATCTGGTAAGTAGCTATCAAGCAATCGAATTTTTATTATCTGTCTAATGTTTTGACATTTTTGCCCATCAGAATCAAGCTAAATGGTTAGAAATGGCGATTCACAACATCGCTTCCAGCGGTAAGTTCTCATCAGATCGTACAATTGCCGAATATGCCCGCGAAATCTGGGGAGTCGAGCCATCATGGGACAAGTTGCCAGCACCAACCGATGCTGTACAATAAATATAAACATTGCAGTATCGCAGACGGGAGGAGAATGCCTGTTGTATCACTGCCAACGACTCAGCAGGTTTCAACAATACAATTACTACGTGTCCGCTACTACGCCACCTCTCAAAACAGATCATAACCTCAGGCGACAAAATAATTTTTATTTTTATAAATTTTTAAAACAATTCTATTCAAATTTACAGAAAAATATTCATAGGAAATAAAACAAAAAAGAAAAAACTTTACTAAATAAATATTCGATTAGATGTCTTAAGCATAATCGCAAGGGAAGTTGCAAAGAACCGCAAATGCTTTATGTTAAAAAAAAATTTGAAATCATGGATTCTTATAGGATAGCACATACTCATGTAAACACCAAGCGCTCATGTTTTTCTTATTCAAAGCGCTTAATTGGTAACATTTTAAATCTTCTTTCTCTCTGTTTTAATTTATTGTATTTTTACATAATTTATTGTTTCTATGTTCGCCACTATTCGAAAATCAATTAAAAGCATGAAGGTAAAAACGGAAATTGTTGCCTAAAAAAGAAAAATATTATAAAAAAAGCCAGCATAGGTGAAAACGTTATTTCTTAAATCCTACTTACTAAACAAGCAATTCTAGTTATGTTCAAATGAGACTTTAAAACTGGAAATAAAGTTAGAAAAATAAAAACAAATGGGAGGAACATGTTGTTATTCTCTTTCTTTTCAGTTCTTCATTTTTTTTTCGCGTTCAGTTCAGTTCATTTTCGTGAAGAAAATCTTTCTCCGCTGTCACAAATGCTGTACTTAAATGGACCCATCTGATGTGGACCCAATCAGACGATCAATCGTTTTATATTGCCACCAATCCCACTACTGCCAAAGAATGTCTACTCTTGGATCGCCTAGCAGATTCAAACCTTAGCCAAGTTAGTGGCGTCTTAAACTACAGGGGTAGACAACTAGACCTCATACTCACAACCGATCCCCTCAACACTTCTGTCCCCTTTCCCTTTCAACCATCGATAAGTTAATGCTCCTCTCCTCCTTTTCTTTTTTTACGATTCCCCATTACAGAACAAACCCCATACAGTTCTGGCCTCATACGATTTCCATAAAGCAAAATTTCACCTAATCAATGAATACCTTTAAAAAACCTCTCTCTATTTTGATAACCTAACCGTAAATGACCCAGCATTCATATTCTACAGGGAAATATTTAATTCTCTCTCTTTACATACGTTCCCATTTCACAACGCAAAACTGTGTCCACTTCTCCGCCCTGGTACAATCGCAGGCTCCGTGCTCTAAAAAACAAAAGAAATAAGCAGTGGACAATCCTCCTTCGTACCAAATCCCCGAATGGCTTTTCTAACTAACTAAGCATCTATATTCAGTTTACCCCCTTCACAACTCCCTCTATCAACGCTATTTAACTGAAACGCAAGCCAATCTTAGAAATGATCCTAAGTCCTTCTTAACTACAAAAGAAAATTTGATGCCTATCCTACCTCACTCTCTTTCCGTGATCAAACCTCGAATGACCCCAGTATTATCGCCAACTTTTTTTAACAGTCTTTCGCCGACGACTCCCTTGCTCCAGACTTCACTTACTTCGATTATTTACCGAATTTTTCTTTGGACCATTTCTTCCTCGCACAGTCGATTCTCATGTCATCGAAAACAAATTAAATCTACTTAATGATGAATTCACTCCTGGACCTCACGGTCTCCCTGCCATATTTCTAAAAAAAAATGCTACTCAACCATCTCTCTCCCTCTCTCGAAAATCTTCAGTCTATCCCTATCCCTAGGTGAATTTCTCCGCTTATGGAAAACCTCATTTATCACCCATATACACAAAAAAAGGTCCGAAGAACGTTGTTAACAACTATCGTCCCATTGCCAAACTGTCACATATGTATACCCAAACTCTAAGAGATTTTATCGTACGAAATTCTAAGTTTTCGCTGCAAGTCTTTTATCTCTCATAGACTACACAGTTTTCTCAAATGCAGATCTAAAACCACTAACCTTGTTGAATTTGTGCCCGTTACCCTATCAGCCTTAGGAAATGGTAAAAAAGTCGAGTCAACTGATTTCAGTAAAGCTTTCGATAAAATCGCCCACAGACCCCAATTCTTTGAACTAGATATCTTCTTACCCAGAAAATCGCTATCACCTTTTTCGTTTCAGATCTGCTTTTTCTAACCCTCCTTTTAAGGCAGCCACTTGGACCTAAGAGTTGAGATAATCCTTAAAGCTAATTCTGCACTCGGTTTCATGAAGCGATGGTCTAAAGAATTCTCGAACACTTACGTTACCCGATGTCTCTACATAACCCTTGTCCGGCCCCTTTTTTAATACGCCTCTCAAGTGTTGTCTGCTTACCAACAAACCCACATTTCTAGTATCGAGAGCATCCAACGCCGGTTCCTACGTTTTGATCTACGAGATCTCCCTTGGAACAATCCTTTTCTTTTACAACCCTATCAGCACCGTCTTAAACTAAAGAAACACATATGAACACGTTGGAGGAAAGAAGAACGGTATCTGACTTTTTTTTCATCCATCGACTCCTTTTAGGTACCATTGACTGCGCGACCCTCTATAACTCTGTCTCTATTAAGACTAACCCCCGCAATGTATGAAATCCCCGTCTCTTCTATCTACCCACCCCCGTACTGCCTATGGCTATAATGAACCCATTTCTCGTATGCTAGGAAGTGTTAATTCGAATTCTTACTTCGATTTCAACTTCAGCACTCCATGCCTAAAAATCCGCCTTTTAACCGCCCTTCTCTCTCTCCCGTTCTTCCTGGCTAATAAGTTAGGTTAGATTAAGATTAGATTAAGATAGCTTGATTTAAGCTAAATATGTTAAATGGGGGTGTTTGCCCCACGAAAATAAAATATACAAATAGGTATCTACCGCTTCAGTAGATGGCGCTTGCGGTACATGCTGGTCAGAAACGTCACGGCATTGGATTGTAGATTGCGGTGACATGGCCGCAGAACGCTATACCAAATGGTAAAACGCACATGCCAACCTCAACAACAGGACGGAGAAAAAAAATATCTATCGAAAAGGCTAAGCCCGACGCAATACTCGTCGTCATCGAGGCCAAAGGGCCTCGGGGGAGAGTACGATAATTTTGGCTCCAAAAATTGATAACGGTTTTTTGTAGAGGGGTCAAAAACAAGCATTTTTTACTATAGGGGTCTATCTCGCCCCATTTAGGAGGTAGGGACAATTTTAGAAAAAAAAATGACATAAAATGTCATTTCATTGTACAATGAAGTACTATCATGGTTTCGAAAGCCAGAAACGTATTCTTTAATCTGAAATCTAAGTTAAATTATTTGTATAGATAGTTTTTGAAAAATTCGCATGCAAACTCAAAAATTTGACTAATAAATTGAAAAAAAAAAGTTTAGACCTTTTTTTTTTTAAAGTATGAATAGAAGTGCTAAATTGGCTTTTTGTGGTCAATGCTCATATCAATTCTGAATCGAACACAAAAAACCGAATGGTTTTACGTCTTCTAGTTTTTGAGAAAATCGAAAATTACTAAAAGTACTTTTTTATGGGATATTTTGTTTTCTGGTATTTATAGTGATAATGCGGTATGCTGCCCCACATCCCCCCTTCCTTCTTTCGCCTTCCTTCTTCCCCTTTTCTTCTTCCCCCTTCCTTCTTCCCCCTTCCTTCTTCCCCCTTCCCTCATTCCCATTATATATTCCGTATTTTGCTATATAAAACTAGCCATAAATTTGAGGATTTAAGGCCTAACCATAATAGGCAGGAGCAAGCAGAAGCAAGCAGAGGGGAATTCTCTTCTTACATGCAAAGCATATGATATGCCCACAATGGGAAGATACGACGTTTCGTTAAATGTTCGTTAACTGATGCGAGCAGACGGAAGGTCTTCTTGAAAGAAGACATTCCGGACGGAATTTTTGACAAGTGGCATTTGAGGTTAGGAAAGAGAAAAAAGATAAAAATAAATATGGAGTACGAGCTTGTTAACAAGTTGATTTCACTTGTGCAGGACAATAAGTGTCTCTATGATAAAGCAGATGGCTTTTATTTCAATAAAAAGGAAAAAGCCAAAGCCACACCGAAAATAAACAAATCGAATGAAAACAATTTGACAGTTCCTTTCCTTCTGCTTGCATCTGTTCATTGTGGGTATCTTGATTTTTCGTTGAAACAGAAGGGAGAATTTCGTTCGGATCTGACATAAGCTTCTGCTTGCTCCTCCCTATTATGGTTAGCCCTTTACTCGTATTTTATGGTTGAACTTGGCTTGCTTCGCGAGTTAAGGAATTTAAACTCTCTTTTTGCGTGTGACAGGTCTCGCTTCACAACTTCATTGCTCCCCAAACAAACGTTTCACTTTTGTATCGTTTTTGTTTTTTCATACACATGTGGTAAAGCGTGGAGTTATTGATATTTACAAAGGTCATTCTGTGTTCAATCTTAGTGCGAATCGAGTAATTTTTTTCTGATTAAGTGATGGCGCCTAAGCATCCTCTAATCCATCCAAAATTACAAAACTTCTCAATATTTTGTTCGTTCGCGGATTTGGTGTCGACCAACGAAAAAAGCATTGCGTTTTTAGAAGAAATTGGTATAAATTGGAATTATGTAAAAACATTAAAAATATTAAGTTCGGTTGGATGTGGCGGTGCTCAACAAAAAGCTCTAAAAAAAGGTGACAAAAGTTGTAGGAATACAATCTAACCATCTATCGGCACATTTTTCCATGGGCCTCAATGTCGGTTAGAGATTCGCGAGGTGCTTGCGATAATTATCTCTTTTGTCATCAAAATGCCTGTGAACACGGCTTTCCAGGTAAATTAATTAAATCTTAATCTACAATATTTTTTTAAATATTATTGTAAATCATTATTTTAAATTAGAATTTAACCGCTTGGCGCCATCACGACAATAAAAGCGAACTAAGTAAATCTATTATAATAGATTACTTTAACTATTGTCGTGAAGTATATGAAATAAAAGCGTCTCACGTTGATGGCAGCATTGGCGGCGAAGAAAAAACTGAGCAAAGACGAGACTTTTCTTACAAAAAGAAAATATCACAGAGGCCGTGTTACCGAACAAATGACAATCGTGGAATTGGGGTTGTTTTGCAAAGAAGATAAAGTCACTTCTTTAAAGTGAACTCTAAATGTAAAGAAGATGTATGGCCTTCCAACACTCCAACACCAGTCGTATTTGTACCGATAGCGCACCCCAGTGTCGAGAAAATGTTTTCTAGTTCTACGACCCATGAAGTGACGAACCACAGCAAAGGGGAATATGTTGATAAGACCGATGCAAGCAACACTTTTAACGATCTGGTGAATCAGAACAAGCTCCTGAAAAAAATCTCTTTTATGCCGCAAAACTACACACCACCTTCGCCAGCATATGACACTTTTCATATAAGGACGTCTTGGGCTCCCAAATCATGGAATTTTTACTGGACGAAAAAAAGTGTTTCCAGGTTTTATCGATGGTGAAGAAAGTGTGGGTTTGCAACTAAAGGAATTCGACCCTCCCACCGTTCGCAGTGAGAACCTAGGGGCTATTTTACCGCCAAAACAACCTCGGCTTCTCACTAACAGCGATGAACTCAACGAACTCGACAGTAACACCAGTGTGGACGATGACTTCATTGACAAGACTCACATACCTTTTTAATACATTGGAAATTGACTTAACTATTTTTAACTAACTTCAGACTTACACCCCGACTGACTAAGACGTGGAATGCAATGCAATTCTACCTCCTCGTGGTGCATTCTGGGTAACGTTAAAGGAATTGCTGTAGTTTACTTACAAAGATGAACCCATCATCAATATATTGATATCCAAGTCTTGCATCAGTTCAATGGAAGTATATATGTACATACATCTAACCTCGCACTAACCCCAAATTCTACATTGGGCCAAGCAGGGGGGTTGCAGGGGGCAGCATGCCTCCCCATACACATTATCACCGTAAATACCAGAAAACAAAATATCCCATAAAAAGTACTTTTAGTAATTTTCGATTTTCTCAAAAACTAGAAGACGTAAAACCATTCGGTTTTTTGTGTTAGATTCAGAATTGATATGAGCATTGACCACAAGAAGCCAATTTAGCACTTCTATTCATACTTAAAAAAAAAAAAGGTTTAAACTTTTTTTTCGATTTTTTAGTCAAATTTTTGAGTTTGCATGCGAATTTTTCAAAAACTATTTATACAAATAATTTAACTTAAATTTAATATTAAAGAACCAGTTTCTGGCTTTCAAAATCGTTAGAGTACTTTATTGTAGGTGTTGCCGTTGTTTTTTATTAATTTTTTTTTTCATTTTAAGTAATTTTTTTCTAAAATTGCCGCTACCTCCTAAATGGGACGAGATGGACCCCCTCCCATAGTAAAAAATGCTTGTTTTTGACCCCTCTACAAAAACCGTTATTAATTTTTGGCACCAAAGTTTTCGTACTCGTGCCCAATTTTGCTTTACCACCTTTCAGACGTCGGAGTTGGTTCCTTTGGTTCTGTGTTTCGTGATATGGTAAATTTTAGAGCAACATTCGTGGCCTTAGAACGAATTTCTCTGCGCTATACGTTCACCTGACTGAGTGAAACACAGGTAGGAGAGAATACCGATTTATTGGATTTGAACCTTCCTGGATATAACTTGATGCCCCTTTTCTTTCTCCACCGCGGTCTCGTCCTTTATATTAGTAGTGATGTAGCTTAAGAACTTCAGCCACAATACGGCCACTGTTCCAATCCGGAATTTAATTTTCTGTGGCTAAAAATCCATGTCCGTAACCATTTAATCCACTACTGTTTTATTTATAGAAGTCCAAACGGAGTCGGATAGCAGGCTCCTTCACAAGAATTGTATCCCTGCATCCTGACACTGAGATTGCCATTGCGGGCGATTTCAATGTACACAATTCTAATTGGCTTCGACATTCAAGCGTACGTATGTACGTAGTACGTAGAGATCTTTGCTGAGGTAAATAATCTGACCCAGCTAGCAAATCAGCCTACACGACTACCTGACATCGCAGATCATTCCGCTAACACCTTGGACCTGTTTCTCACCTCTCATCCCGACAAATATTCTGTTATTGTCGCCCCTAGGCTCGTCTGACCACTGTCAACAAATTTCTCGTCTTCACCCCACACAGTTAGAGAACAAATTCCAAAAAGAACAGTATGGCTATACGAGAATGCCAATTGGAGCGGCCTTAACGACTTCTTTAGGAATTTCAACTGGTCACTATGTTTCCTCGATAGTGATGGATGCCGCTGTTGATATGATCACAAACATTATTTTGCTGGGTATTAGATCTTTCATTCCTCACAGTGAAGAGTATCAAACCCAAGGCAAATGCGTGGTATAACTCGAGCTGTAAAGAGGCCATCAGGTTGAGAGAGTTAATTTTCTGATTTATAAAACCAACCCCACTGAGGAAAACCGGAATAAATTTAAACGGGCCAGAAATGACGGTAATGCAGTAATTAGACGTGCAAAATTCTTCCGCAAACAAAAGTTGAGGCAGAAAGTGCTACAATGTCCCAAGGGTGGCAAAAACTTTTGGTCATTTGTGAAAAACATAAATAATTCTGCCTCGTCCTCAATCAGACAAAGCCAATCTGCTAGCCGCACATTTTGCAGCCAGCTCAATCCTCCCAGATTGCACTTTGTCTCAGCCTGTACTTGAGAGCGTGTAATTTTCCATGGGACGAATCCACTTTCGCACTCGTACAGTTGCCAGAGTACTTAAGGATCTCAAAGTGCACATATCCGCTGGCAACTCCGAAAGCTTTTTCATCTTTTTTACTCTTCTGGTCTCTATTCGAGTAGATGGAAAACAGCATTGGTCCAGCCCGTTCCTAAAAAGGGCGAATCTTCGCCTCCCACCTTCTACCGACTCATAGCACTAACGTCCCTTCTTTCCAAGGTCATGGAAACGTTGATAAATCGTCAGCTTATGAAATATCTTGAATCGCGTAAGCTTCTTAATAACCGGCAATACGGTTTTCGCAGCAACAGGTCCAGTGGTGATTTGATGGCGTGTCTCACCGAAAAGTGGAACCAATCTTTGCACAATTTAGGCGAAAGCAAGATCGTTGCGCTAGATATTTCAAAAGCATTTGACAGAGTTTGGCACCAATCTCTTTCGTCGAAAATGCGTTCTTATGGCATTGATAAATTTCAGCTTCTAGGGATTAGAAATTACCTTTCGAACCGTTCAATTCGAGTTGTTTTGGATGGGTTCAAGTCTGATATTCACCAAATTAATGCTGGTGTCCCCCAAGGCTCTGGTTTGTCTCCGACTCTCTTTCTCATTTTTATAAATGATCTCTTGTCTGTTACTTGTAATCCAATCCACTAGTTCGCTGATGACGGTACTCTCAGCTTTTCATATTCGTTCCAGGACTCACGTCCCTGCTCTTCGGCCATAGAGCTGGAACGGCAGCGTATGTTAAGCACATTTAATTCCGACCTTGGCAGCATAATCAATTCTTCTAAAACTCAATGCTGTCTGCTGTCACTAAAGCGAACCCGTAATAATCAGCCATTATCCATGAATTGCGCTTGTGTCAACGAAACCGAAAAATTTTCCATCCTTGGTATGTGTATCAATACCAAACTTAATTGGAATGATCACACATTTGAAGTAGCCAAAAACACGGGTAAATGTCTAGGTTTCCTCAAACGATGCAAGAAATATTTATTTAATTGAGAAAGCCTACATCCGTCCCAAGCTTGAGTATAACGCTCATAGGTCTGGTGCGCCTAAGATCTCATTGCACCTACTACAGAGTGCGTCATCTCATATGGGTCGATGTAAACTTCGAATAACTTCAACAATTGTCAACCAATTTTCATATGTGATAGCGTTGTTGAAACGTCAATTCAGTACTATTTTAACCATGAATCACAATCACATCAAAAAACGCGCAGAAATAGTTTCAATGTTCATTGAAAATGAACGCTCGATTGTGCTTACTCAACATGCGTATCGTGCAAAAAATTGTGATCGCGTTGCACCCAAAAAAGATAAAATTCGTCGTTGGGCCTCGAATTTTTTTTCAATTTGGTTCTGTGATAAGCCCTCGTGAGCAACCTAGGCCACGTCCGCGGCGTTCAAACTCATCTATTCAGCCTGTGAAGGCCAGTGTTCAAGAAGACCCAAGTTTCATATCGGCGCAGTTCGCAGCAGTTAGACCACTTTGCGGAGTGGTAGTGGTGCAATGGTAATCATCACCGACTGTTAAGCGGAAGGTCTGTAGTTCAAGTCTGACCATAGCCAAGAAAAATTCCTATACGGAAAAAACCCATGCAACAACACCAGTTGTGAATGAGAGATGATCAAAAAATGCTGACGAAGGCATAACACTCGCAGTATAAGATCACTTCAAAATTCATACTCTGCGTGTGCATTTCCAATATAAGATCTTAATGGCATGGAATAAAGTTACTGTAAAACTACAATCAACGCGACAAATTCAGTCGAATCTCTCGAATCCCAAGACAACCACCCCCGGAGAGTAGTGAACGAACATCTTCGACACAAACCATCTGCACCCCGTCCAGGTTGTGTGACAAACATCAAAAGAGCGTAACTCTTGAACCTGCACGAATTATAAAAAAAAAAAAAAAAAAAAAAAAAAAAGGACGACCTTCACTTACGAGGGTGGTCCGACATCCGCCAGTGTCGCAAGATACTATCGTGTAGTACATTCTAGTAGACGGCTATTGTCAAAATGTAAGCCGGATCGGACTCGTAGTTTTGTTTTGACCGCGTGTGGAAGCGGGAGTGTCCGCGGATTTCAGAAAAATGGAAAAAGAGCAATATCGGTCGGTGATTCGATTCGAATCGCGCAGCGAAATCAAAGAGCATTCGGATGCTGTGTACGGTGACTCTTCTCCTTCGATGGCGACCATCAAAAATTGGTTTAACGGGTTTCAAGGTGGTCGCACTTCGGTTTTTGATGAGCCACGTCCAGGTGCCCCGAAAACGGCTACCACGGAGGATAACGTGACAAAAATCCATGATCTCGTATTGGCAGACCGCCGATAGAGACAGAAGGCATTTCAAAAGATCGCGTGGGTCATATATTGCATGAAATTTTGGGCATGAGATAGCTGTCGGCGCGATGGGTGTCGCGTTTGCTCACTCCGTACAACAAGCGCAACCGTAAGACCACTTCAGAGCAGTGTTTGACGCTGTTTAAGCGCAATCGGAAGGAGTTTCTGTGTCGTTTCGTCACAGTCGACGAAACATGGATCCACTAGTACACACCAGAGACCAAGGCATACGCACAAAATGTCGTTACAGTGATTAATGCTGAGCCGGAGCTCTGGCAGCAAATTTTGATGACCGATGAGGCACATTTTACGCTCTCTGGCTCAGTTAATAAACAAAAATTGTCGCTTCTGGGGCACCGAAAATCCTCACATTATTCACGAAGAGCCGCTATATGATCAAAAAGTTACTGTTTGGGCCGGTGTATGCGCTAAAACCATCATTGGACCGTATTTCTTCAAAGTTGGCGATACAGTGGATGGCGATCGATGTCGGTGGATGTTGGCACATTATATGGTCCCAGAAATGCGTAAAGAAGGGTTATTTCAGTTTTGGTCATCAAGACGGCGCGACATGCCATACTGCGGACAAAACAATGAACCTTTTGCGTAAGAAGTTCCCTGGAAGATTGGTGACAAAAAAAGGCGATACTGACTGGCCTCAGAGATCGCCGGATTTGACTCCTCCAGACTTTTTTCTTAGGGGATACTTGAAAAGCAAGGTATATGCTCACGGCCCGAAGACAACAGAACAGCTTAAAAGAAACATTCAAGCGGACCCATATGAGATGGCGCACCCTGTAAATAGATTACAACAGCGAGCGATGAAACTTTTAGGAGACAGTAATATGGCAAAGTCAATCGACTCGCTCGAACACCGACGTAATGTGTCTTCCTTCTCATTGTTTTGTCGCTATTTTAACAACCGTTGCTCAAATGAGTTAGCCAATTGCATTCCTCACCTCCGTGAATTCACCCGCCCGTCTTGCCAAGAATGCTCATCAGTTCACCCTCAAGCTTGCTTTCGGACGTACAGTTAAGTTCAGAGATTCGTTTTTCAGCTGCACAACACGATTATGGAATGCTCTTCCCAGCCCAATATTTTCTACTCACTACAATCCACAGACATTTAGGACCAATGTGCACAGGTACCTTCTCTCCCTTTCTCCATCTATACCTTCAGCCCGTGCTGTGTCTTGATTCCGGACACAGGCTAATCATAACCACTATTGCGCGCGCAAATTATAAAAAAAAAAATTAAGGGATTCACAATGGGCTCTTTGGCCTCCGATTGGAAGTGATGTTCCACCATCATGACCTAACCTAACCTAAAAAAAAAAATCCTCCACTATGAATTAATTCTTGGCTGTAAAGACTTTGACAAATGACGTATGTATAGTCCCGCGCAAAGGTGAGTGTTTGCGCTGATAATGAAAAGATTTATCAGTTACAACGGCGGCATGTATTTAAACTGGTTTTGACGAGTCTAATCGGTAATACCAAATTCGCAGTCGATAACTACCGCTAAATAGTTTTCTGCCAATATTTTGCAAAACCAACAAACCATAGACGACAGTATGCGTAGCATTTTTCCACGTAAGGAACGCAACTGTACAAATTACGTTAACAATTAAAATCCGAACAAACATTCATGTATTCCACTGATTGGACGCAATTCCCTAATAAAAAGCTGCGATAAGAACTTGAATGACAGATCAGTTTACTTCTTTCAATAAAAGTTATTGAATTCCTGGAAATCCCCACATTTTATCACCAATGTACGTATGTACGTGTGTGCTCAAGACATGATCACAACTCGGCAAACGCAAAAAAAGCGAAAAGTAATTATTTTTAACAGTGGCATCATCTGGCTTTCAATTATAAGCAATTTGTTTCTATCTACCATAGTTTATCCTATCTTACAACCAATTATAGTGCCTTGCGAAGGGTCTAATTAAGGTGCAAATATAGAATAGATAAGATAGAGGAGTAAAACGTTCCTTCAATGTTAGTGTGTTGTTCTCCGGTTTACACGTTCATTTTTCTTTTATTGCGTAGAAAATATAAAGCTGCTAATTGAACAATTGGCAATTTATTGAATTTATTTATTTCCCATTTTTATTTTATTTTAGTTTATTCCTTAGCTTAGCTTACGATCATACATGGTAGGTATTAGACATTTATATAAACTTTATGTACTGGTATAAGATTTTCGGTTTCTTTTACTGAACACATCATTGCTACACGATTAATTTGTATTTAAAATTTAGTAATTACAATATAATCGATTTGAGTGTATAAGTATGCTATGTTATATCTCTTTTGATTGTGGCTTAAAACTGGTTACAAATTTCATTTGCGTTCGTTTCGAAAAATCGTGTTGGGGTCCTGCTTCAAAAAAATATTTTCCTCAATGAAACATTTATTGGAATCACAAATTTCGCTATTTGCGCTTTTTAGATCCTATATTTATTCTATTTTATATTTTTGTATCTGGATTTGAATATTTGAAATTCATTTTGAGCGCGTAGAAAGCTAAGCGACATTTATCGGATTTCCTCCGTTGAAATTGGCAAAGTATTGAGGATTTCCGAATCGATCGTACATCTGAAAAGAAACAATAAACATAAATAAATAAATTATACATTTGTTCGAAGGCGTGCCAACCAGCCGTGTGGAGCTGAATTCGTGGGGATATTCGGCCCGGTAATACGGCTAATAGGCAATATCAACATTTGAACAGAATAGATAGAATTGATAGATTTTTGAATTGGGAATCTCCCAGCGTTTTTGTTTATTCAGTCGTGTATACGAGCGAGCAAGCTGAAGCTCGTGATGGGAAAACATGATGTTTACATTTTCTTTTTTTGAAAATCCGTACAATATTCGGCGCCTTTACTACGACAGTTAAATCAACAGGAGCGCTAAGTTAAACATTGTTTACGCAATTGGCAGTGCTCTACGTTTCTTTTGGTAAGTTGGTTTTTCCTTTGCAACAGATGGTGAATTTAAACAGCTAAATTCAAAGTGCAAAAACAATTAGGGTGGCTGTCGGGACCAGATGTGGCGGGTATTTCTCCGGAAGCTAAAACAGGAGTTGACCACAAAAGTGATTGATTTTGAAATTTCGATAATTTATTAAGACATTTTGCATAAGGTGTGATCTTGGTCTTCAGGCAGTTCTAAGATCTCGACTTTTGTTTTCTTTCAATGGTCTTTTTTGGGAAACCCCGCGCATACTTTAGCTATCCATAATGGTATCTAACACTGTTCCACTAATCAATTATGACAATTATCTCATTCATACTTATTGAATTCCCATTTCGTTTTCGTATACACACGCTTGAAATGGTAAAAAAACAATATTTTACCGAAATCGTCACAAGTAAAGCATGCAATACACTCAACTAAATTAATAATAAAAGTAATCTGCCATCTGCCTGACTGCTGAGCTATTTAAAGCGGCTGGAGATGATGATAGGGCGCATGCACCAGCTCATCTGTAAAGTATAGTCGGAGGAAAGCATGCCCAACGAATGGAATCTCAGCATCGTTGCCCAATCCATAAGAAAGGAGATCCCTATGACTGCGCCAATTACAGAGAGATAAATCTCCTGAACATTGCGTACAAGATCTTCTCTACCGTATTGTGTGAACGCCTGAAAGCCTTTGTGGATAATCTGTAGTGTAGGTTCAGGCCAGGTAAATCCACAACAGACCAAATTTTCTTACTGCGGCAGATCTTGGAAAAAACCCAAGAATTCCGAATCGACACTCACACCATCCTTTTGCCGATTTTAAAACCGCATATGACAGTGTGCATAGGGACGAGCTGTACAGAGCCATGTTATGTTTTAGCATCCCTGCCAAACTCGTCCGATTGGGCAGGATGACAATGGAGAATTCTCGCTGCTCTATTAAGGTCGGTAGCGAATTAATCGAGACCTTCGATGTTAAAAAAGGATTTAGGCAAGGTAACGCACTGTCACGTAACTTCTTCAAAATCGTGCTTGAGAAGATCATACGAAACTCACTGGCCAACACAAGGGGTACGATCAATTTCAAGTCTGCGCAATTGCTTGCGTGATGAGATTGACGTAATTGGGCGAGAACAGTGAGACGTCAATGAAGTGTTCAAAAGCATTAAAACAGAAGCGGGTCTTTCGGTGAACGAGGATAAATATATGCCGTCATCCAAAAAAGAAGCACAACACCGACGGCCAGAACGTCACAATTGACGGCTACAAATTAGAAATGGTCAGGAACTTCGGCTACCTTTGCTCTCTAGTGACAAGCGACAACAACACCAGCGTTGAGATTAAACGCAGAATTACTTTTGTCAGCCGCTGCTTCTTTGGGCTCAAAAGACAGTTGAGATTTAGAGCCCTCTCTCGAAAAACCAAGGTACGAGTAGCACTATACAAATCACTGATCATCCCGGTCCTTCTTTACGGCGCTGAGGAAAGTTCTACGCTCAATCTATGGTCCCGTTTATTTAAACGGAAGTGGAGGAGAAGATTTAACGACGAACTGTAAGGGCTGTACAGCGACATCGGCCTAGTGCGACGTCTCCGGATCCAATTTCTAAGATGGCGAGGCCATGTAGACCGAATGGACAGTACAGCTCCGGCCCGAAGAGTCTTCGAATCCAACCTTGAGGGACGACGCAGCAGAGGACGACCGAATCTAAGGTGGCGCACACAGATGGAAGGAGACCTTAACCAACTCGGAGAACAACTGGCAAAAGATCGTGCCGGCTGGAGACGCTTGTTGGTTGAGGCCCAGTAGGCCCAGTTTCACATCGGACTGTAGCGCCATCTAAGAAGAATAAAAGTAATCAAGCTTTTATGGGGACATTTATGATTTGTCCTGCAAAGAAAAAAAACACCTTCTTGAGTGTGACTACCCTGATTGGCATTTTCTATTTGGAACGCCTAAAGACTAGAAACCAATGTACTTAGGACAGTTTTGTAGTTTTTCTTTTACGAGGGTGGTCCGATAAGCACTTAGCCTCACCGCCAGATGGCGCCAGTAACGCAAGAGCAACTTACTATCGTGTAGTACATTCTAATAGACGGCTACTGTCGATCGGACTCGTAGTTTTGTTTTGACCGCGTGTGGAAGCGGGAATGCCCGCGGATTTTAGAAAAATGGAAAAAGAGCAATATCGGTCGTTGATTCGATTCTTATTTTTGGAAGGAATATCGCGCAGCGAAATCAAAGAGCATTTGGATCCTGTGTACGATGACCCTTCTCCTTCGATGGCGACCATCAAAAATTGGTTTAACGAGTTTCAACGTGGTCGCACGTTGGTTTTTGATGAGCCACGTCCAGGTGCCCAGAAAACGGCTACCACGGAGGATAACGTGACAAAAATCCAAAAATCTGATATTGGCAGACCGCCGATTGAAGGTGCGCGAGATAGCTGAGACAGTAGGCATTTCAAAAGATCGCGTGGGTCAGTCGACGATACATGGATCCACTGGTACACACCAGAGACAAAGAACAGTCGAAACAGTGGACTTCACCCGGCGAACGTGCTCCGAATGGGCCGATTCAAAGCCGAATTGAAGAAAAAGCGGCCCCACTTGGCGAAGAAAAAAGTGCTCTTCCACCATGATAACGCACCGGCTCACACCTCCGCCCACACCACGGCCAAATTGGTCGAATTGGGCTACGAACTGCTGCCCCATCCACCGTATTCTCCAGATTTGGCCCCGTGCGACTTCTTTTTGTTTCCAAACTTGAAAAAGTCACTCGCCGGGCAGAAATTTCAGTCGAATGAGGAGGTCATCGCCACCACGGAGGCCTACTTTGCAGACCTCGAGAAAACGTATTTTTCAGACTGGTTAAAGAAGTTGGGGCATCGCTGGGTCAAGTGTATCGAGCTAAAAGGAGACTATATAGAAAAACAAATCGCCATTTTTCCAAAATGTTTGTTTTTCTTTTGTAGGCTAAGTACTTATCGGACCACCCTCGTAGAAGAAGCTTATTCGTAAATTCCTATAAGTCCTTCTGCGAAGAGATCAAATCCCTAAGCGCGACCAGCAAGTTTGTTTAATGTTCTCAAGCGAGGAACATCGATAAAGCTGAATGTACTCAGAAAATCTGATGGCACCTTCACTTAAGGCCCCGGCCCATAGAATCCGTTGATCCGTCACTCCGTTGATTTCAACTGAGTGCAAAGTAGAATATACACATTGTTATGGGAGGTGGCCCATAGCCGACGGATGTATGAACTTCAACGGACAAAGTAGAGCTACTTCTACTTTTTGATCCGTTGACAGTTCATACATTCACATATTGGAGCTTACACATTTACATTCTGAGGTTCACGCATGCACGAATTGAGAGTAAGCACGTTCATTGGTGGATGCATTGAGAGAATGCTTAGGAACTCTCTCGTACTGAGAGAAACTTCAAACTCGGTTGACATTCAAAGTACGATTCGGTTGGTGAAGGTCGTTTAGTGTGCGAAAAGTGAACATTATTCTCGGAAAAAAAAAATTATAAAATGTTCGAGGAAGAACTGATTGAGGCGATCAAAGGCTATCCGTGCCATCCATTTTATAACTCAGATAAACGCACTCCATCAATTAATAAATGTCATCGACAATTGTCAACGGATTGACGGATTCTATGGGCCGATGCTTGCCTGCTCTATTCGCCAACACGTTTGTACTCAGTTGAAATCAACGGAGTGACGGATCAACGGATCCGTGAAAACGTATTGGCGGATAGAGCAGGCAAGCATCGGCCCATAGAATCCGTTTGAAGTTTCTCTCAGTACGAGAGAGTTCCCAAGCATTCTTTCAGTGCATCCACCAATGAACGTGCTTACTCTCAATTCGTGCATGCGTGAACCTCAGAATGTAAATGTGTAAGCTCCAATATGTGAATGTATGAGCTCCCAACGGAGCGAAAAGTAGAAAGTAGCTCTACTTTGTCCGTTGAAGTTCATACATCCGTCGGCTATGGGCCACCTCCCATAAGAATGTGTATATTCTACTTTGCACTCAGTTGAAATCAACGGAGTGACGGATCAACGGATTCTATGGGCCGGGGCCTTTAAAGCGGAAACACTCAGTTTACTGCTTCGGACCTATTTCCCGGAAAATCAAACTGTTATCGGTTCGTTGGACACTCCTTCATTGGTAACTGCGACTGAAACGATTAAAACACCTCGGCGTAGCTGGTGTGTTGCGTGACGCGTGGCAACTGCTGAGGTCTCTGAATTTGATGTCGAATATTTCGATGGCTTCAAGTCGCCGGGCACTGATGGGATATACCCTGTTATGCTGCAAAAAGGTATAAGACAGCTACTTCCTACTCTGAAAAGAACTGCTAACTTGGTACTTGGGAAAGAAGATTACTCACTCGCCAAGGGTGAGTCTAACATCCTTCTTGCTGAAAAGCAGGGGAGGCTAGTAGAGTTGCACATGCGCAAATCTTCCCTTCGAATGCATCTTCTCTCGGACATGCAACATGCTTATCAGCGCGGAAAATCCTGCGAGACTGCACTTCAAAACCTAGTTGGGAGAATTGAATGCGTTCTCGAAAGAAAAGAGTCCGTACTGGGCATTTTCGGCTTTTGATAACGCTACTTTCGACAGCATGTGTAACGCTGCTAGACGGCATGGCGTAGATGAAGGTTTTGTGGATCAAAGCAATGCTTGTGCACAGGACATTGATCACTGATGCAGGCCTCGAACAATGTGTTAAGTCTGGAGTAAAGAGGGGCTGCTCGCAAGGTAGCGTCTTGTCTCCGCTGTTATGGTGCATGGTGGTCGAGCAGAGGCTCGATGCTCTCAGTGCCTCTGGAATCTATGCCCAGGCCTATGCAGATGATATTGCTGTTCTCTCTGTCGGCTCATGTTTAGTCGCTGTCTGTCTCAAAGCGCAGGCGGCGCTAGATGTGATCGAAGACTGGTGCACGAGTAATGGGCTGTCGGTTAATCCTTTAAGACTGATGTCGTTTTCTTCACGAGAAGGAGGAAAAATACTGGCATTTCCATCCCGATATCCAAGGTAGTCATCTTAGACAGCAAGCCTCTTTGGTCAAAGCATGTTGAGTCCAAAACCTGCAAAGCGCTGTCAGCTTTTTGGCAATGCAAAGGTGCCTTTGGCAAAACATGGGGCTTATCGCCGGAAAAAGTAATTTGGATCTACACGGCAATGACAAGACCGATAATCTCATATGCGTCGGTTGTTTGGTGGAACAGGCTAACACGCAAACACGTTGTGGCCTCTTTCACCAAACTCTACAGAGCGGCTTATCTCAGCTGTCCCCAGCACACCAGGAGCTGCTCTACATGCTTCTTCTACCACTTGACATATGTATATATCAGAGGGTGCGCACTGATCCATGTCTCGCTTTAAGAGAAATAGTTTTTGCTACAACTAGCATTGGAGTGACAGTGTACTTGCGTGAGAAATCTCCTACAACCCCTGTTTCATGGATATGCCTTCTGACGCAATGACCCCTGCCATCCTACTGCGCTATAATTTCACATTCACATTCCCATGGCGTCAGGACTGGGTTTGGCCAGACACTGAACCTGGATGGACTGTCTTCGCATTTTTTTTTTCTCTTATAATTCGTGCAGGTTCAAGAGTGTACGCTCTTATGATGTTTCTCATATAACCTGGACGGGGTGCAGATGGTTTGTGTCGAAGATGTCCGTTCACTACTCTCCGGGAGTGGTTGTCCTAGATAGGATTTGAGAGATTCGACTGAATTTGCGTTGGTTGGAGTTCACAGTAACTCTTTCGTTTCCATCCATGTCATTAAGGTGTTATATTGGAAAAGCACACACAGAGTGTGTGGATTTATGCTTTCATCAGCACTTTTTGATCATCTCTCATTCACAACTGATGTTGTTGCACAGTTTTTCATTCTTCGCATTTTCACAGATGGCTCCAGGACTGGGCATCGGTCCGGCGCTGGAGTTTTCTTTGAGCGCGAAAGCATTCGACAGCACTTCTTGTTAGGAAAATATGCGTCCATCTTTCAATCAGAGATTTTCGTAATCCTAATGGCCATGCACTATGTTGTGAAGCACAGGTGGAAGGAAAAAAAAATGCGTCTGCAGTGACAGCCAAACTGCACTCAAAGCTGTATCCAACCCTCTATCCAACTCCAAATTAGTGCATGAACCTTTTGAACAAAGTGGGAAGACTAAATTCACTTAGGCTTGTATGGGTCCCAAGTCACTCTGGGATCCCAGGAAATGACATCTCCGATTAACTCGCTAGAAGGGGCTCAGAGGAGAGTTTTTCAGAACCTAAACCCGCCTTAGGTCTACCTGCTTCCATGGTCAATTTTGACATCAAGGACTGGATCTTAAATGCACACAGTCGTAGATGGAATATCCAGGATGCAGGGTGAATAAGCGCGTCCTCCCTGACGTCTGCGAGAAGCCCGCAACATTCTTCTTATCTTTAAGGAGAAATGATTGCAGAAGGCTTACGGGCCTCATTACGGGCCATTACACTTTTGCCTACCTGTGCTGCATGTTGCGAGGAGGATGATGCAGCAGAACACTTTCTCTGCGACTGTCCCGCCTTCGCTCGCGCATTGTTGCGCACCCTTGGGGCCGACGTGTTGTGTTCCCAATCCTTTAGCTTTATATCACTGAAGCCTCTCCTCACTTTTTTTCGGACAACGGGGGAAAATACGATAAAGACAAGGTGTCTGTCTGGTAGTACAATGGACCAGTATTTGTGTCTGAGTGCTCCAACAGATAGTAGAAGCCCACAACAAAAAACAAAGATAGGCAGAACATGGGAAACGAATGAACAATGGACACATAGTAAGAAAAATAATGAGTGGAATGCTCGGGGGAAAAATACCGCCAGGAAGGTTGGGAGGAGAATATTAGGATGGACCTAGAAGAGATGGAACAGAACAACGAAACGGAAAGATCATACAAGAGCAGATTTGTCCACGAGGCCAAATGGTCAGTAAAAGTCCAGTCCCTCAATCGACATTCATAAGTGTGCTTGTACTATTCAAATATGACAAAAATTAAATAAAGCAATGTTAAGCTGTAGTTATATAGCAAGCGTAAAATACAAGTGCGAGCTTGTACTAGCTTAAGCTTGTTAGGTGCATAGCTGACAGCTGTACTCCATTCTTAACCGTTTTCCTTTCTTTGAAATAGACCCCTAGAAGCAATGGGATATTTGAGCATTTTGTATTCAGAAATTTAAAAAAAATCCGCTTCAAAAATTGATAATAAAAATCTTGCATAACGACAAATAATCAGCGAACCAATGAAACCGCAATGAATCTTCTCCGAATCCATCTGAAAATTTCAAAAGTCATACTACGTTGTACGTCAGTACTTAAAAGAAGCAGCAGCAGGTTCGGACATATTAATTTAGGTTTTTGATTTCTTCGATAAGACAAAGCTAGCAGACAATGCGTCAGCTTTGAAATTGGAAAAACCTAAACACCCGTCACTAAAGCCGTTAGCACGAATCTTATCTGACAGATGTCGTTAACAAACAAAACTTTGACCACCAAACCGAAAGGTTATGCTTCTTAAAGTTAAAATAAAATCAATCGTGTCTAAAGAAAGGAACAAAAGAAACATACCCGCGATGTTCTCCTCGATAAAACATCACGCAGTCCAACCAAAACCATCGGCAGAGAACCTACAACCAGTCCACGAGGCCCCAAAGCATTTATAAAATGATCATATTGTTAGTAAGAACACAAGTACTTTCTTTTTAAAACATCTTTCTGAAGCTTTTATTGGTTTCTCTTTCGTATATATATATACCTTTGTTTTTTTAAGTTTTGGTTTTGATTTGTAAATTTGTCAGTCAGATTAAATAACAATTATATTAACTATAACATTAAGTTTAGCTTTTTTTTTATTTTTTTTTATCTATTAAATTAAAATAATTACTATACATTTAGATACATATTTATAGAAATACAACTCCTACATTTGACTACTCGTACACTAAAGGAAATAGTTTTTGTTTTGTTTTTTTCGAGACATATATAACAGAGCATAGAGCTTACACAATTATGTTTTAAATTATTTTCTATTATAGTTTCTATACAGGAAAGCAACTTTTAGTGCAAACGACATTGAACTGTATTCAGAGACGACAATCTTGGTTGGCTTGACATGATGTATGCAGTTAAACAACAATTTAAAAAAAAAGATTTTAAAAATAAAACAGCGACATAAACAAAAAAAAATTCTACTAAAACATAGAATTAAGTAATAACACTGAGCATTTTCTTCTTCTTTCCTTTCTATTGTTTTTATTCCTTGGCGGAGAAAGACATTTGGATATAACGATTAAACGATTTAGCAAAAAAAACATTGTTTCTTTTGTTCGATTGGTAGATTTTTGTTTTTTTAGAATTTTGTACAATTGATTTGCTATCATTCAGTACGCGTGGTGTAAAAAGCATTTGGGATTCAGATTCTAATTAACGGGTAAGCTCACCTGCGAATCATCTAGATCTGTTTCAATGTCGCTATTTTCATAATCACTATCCGGAGGAGTAAGCGGCTCGGCACCGCGCTGTTCTAAATTGCTTTGAATAGTGGAATTATTAAGGATGCATGCTACTTGATATGCGGTTAGTCCAGCATAGGTTGCTGTTTCTAGGTTTAATGTTGAACATTCTTCTAACAGGAAATTAATTAGGGTCTCGTTACAGCATTCAATTGCGATATGCAATGGTGTACGTCCCGATTTGCCTTCCTACACGGGAGGGGGAGCGGAAATAGAAATGTCAAAATTAATTTCATTGCTGGCAAAATGATAGAGATTATAACTTACTCTAGCATTGATATCGGCTCCAAACCATACCAGATGTTTAAGGATTTCTATGTGGCCGTTTTGAGCTGCAAGATGTACACATCGCTCACCTGTAAATAAACCAAATGAGGGGTTTCATTAAAAAAAAATTGGTTGATAGACAAGTCAGATCAATCGAGTTTTACGACGCGGCGACAATAAAATATTACATACTTCTCTTTTCGCCCCTGTTAACGCAAATTAACGCAATTCCAAGCAATAATACTTAAACAATTCTACAACAAAATACCAATCAAACATATCTACGTATCTTTCATTCAAAAAAGCTATCAAAACGCTTTTCATTTAACTCACAATGACTGATTGGGTTGACGATGCGAGCAATACCAAAGCCATTAGTGAATGTCTAAAGACAAATATTCACAAAAGCGAGTACCATACATTCCATATAAGAGAAGAACGTAACTAAGCTTTGATATTTGGTAGATATCCGATGAAAGGTCTCTCACACTGGTCGGCCCCTGTCGGCCAACGACAGCCGCAGCGCAGCACAGCAAAAGCAAGACCAACAACAGTCGACGTAGCAGCAGCTCCAAATTGAAGCTGAGGTGAGGTGTGTGCATGTTATTAAATTCAGAAAAACCCAAGAAATTCCCACAATAAAAACGTGGGACTGGTTGTTTTGTGTTGTGTTAGTATATATGTACCTATACCTATTCTCATTTATATTGTTAATATTGCCTGTTGCTTTGCTTTTCCCTTTTTTTTTCTTTTTTGATTTCGTTGTTCAACAAACTGTAAATGCGATATGAGAAGATATGTGTTGGAGCTGATATCTACGATTTAGTTGTCAATTGCGAAAAAAAAATAGAGTTACAGCAAAAGTAATTGCGTTGCATTGGGGGGGGACATGATATAGCCTGATGCCATTCCATCTCCCACAATCAACATGTCAACGGCACGAGTAGTATTATTGCCTGAGCTTACAGGCGTAATATACTCCGTTTATGACTCGACTCAGTCGTTCTAATGAATCAGAACATTTTTTTTTTTTTCATTTGTTTGGGTGTTGTTTTGATTTATTTCGTCGGTACGTAAGATTGCATTTGTAATACTTAATCAGGAATGTTCGTTAATGGTTGTTGTTTCTGATCTACCTACTTCCGCTTAGGCAAGATCGAATAGATGAAGGCAATGGCACGTGTAGGAAACAATAATGAATATCGTATTTGTGTTCAATTTGATGGAACAATATTTTGAATGAAATCACGCGGAATTCAGATTTGTTTTCAAATGTGCATTATACTTTGGTAAATGTAGTTCAAGTGGTAGGTTACTTAAGCGAACAACATGCTTCATTTGCACTGTCAATGGCTAACAACAATTACTAAAACTTGAATTAACACATTACTCAAAAGCTCTTAGGACTAATAAAACAACAACTTTTCATTATGATACATTTTGTCATACGATTTATCATTGGCCTCAAAATATACTTCAGTTTCGGCAATTGCTCCAGCCAAATCGCTTAACCCAGAAAATAAGGGGTGGTCGTGGTGCAATGGTAACCATCACCGACTGTCGAGAAGGTCTGTAGTTCAACTCCGTTCATAGTTAAGAACAATTCCTATACGGAAAAACTGTGGAACACCATCAGTAGTGAATGAGAGATGATCAAAAAGTGCTGATGAAGGCATAACACTCGCAGCATAAGATCACTTTGTGTCTGCACTTCCAATATAACACCTTAACATAATGACATGGAAACAAAAGAGTTACTGTGAACTACAACCAACCCAAATTCAGTGCAATCTCTCAAATCCTATCTAGGACAAGCACCCCCGGAGAGTAGTGAACGAACATCTTCGACACAAACCATCTGCACCCCGCAAGGTTGTGTGACAAACACCAAAAGAGCGTACACTCTTGAACCAGCACGAATTATAGAAAAATACGGTGGATGGGGTAGCAATTCAAAGTGCAATTAGTAAAGTTTTGCCATTGTTATGATCGACCTGTGACGTGGTGCATTGTCTTATTGAACTATTCTTTTTCATTTGGGATCATTATTTCGCAATTCCTTTCTTCAGAAGCATCACTAATGCTTTATAATATAATATTCAATGTTCATTAAAAATGAACCCTCGATTGTGCTTACTCAACGTGCGTATCGTCGTGCAAAATATCGTGATCGTGTTGCGCCCAAAAAAGATACAATTCGGTGTTAGGCCTCGATTTTTTTTTCAATTTAGTTCTGTGACAAGCCCTCGTGAGCAACCTAGGCCACATCCGCGGCGTTCAAACTTAACTATTCAGTTTGTGAAGGGCAGTGTTCAAGAAGACCCGAGTTTGTCATATCGGCGTCGTTCGCAGCAGTTAGGCATCAGTGGGATCACTTTGCGGAGAATTTTAAAGGATGATCTTCACTTATTTCCATACAAAGTGCAGATAACTCAAAGAATTTTGCCACAAGATGAGCCACGGCGCTTGGCATACGCACAAAATATCGTTGCAATGATTAATGCTGACCCGGAGTTCTGGCAGCAAATTTTGATGACCGATGAGGCACATTTTACGATCTCTGGCTCAGTTAATAAACAAAATTGTCGCTTCTGGGGCACCGAAAATCCTTACATTATTCATGAAGAGCCGCTATATGATCAAAAAGTTACTGTTTGGGCCGGTGTATGCGCTAAAACCATCATTTGACCGTATTTCTTCAAACTTGGCGATATAGTGGATGGCGATCGATATCGGTGGATGTTGGCCCATTATGTGGTCCCAGAAATGCGTAAAAAAGGCTTATTTCGCTTTTGGTGACGGAGCGACATGCCAACTGCGGACAAAACAATGAACCTTTTGCGTAAGAAGTTCCCTGGAAGATTGGTGTCAAAAAAGGGCGATATTGACTGGCCCCCGAGATCGCCGGATTTGATTCCTACAGACTTTTTTTCTTTCGGGATACTTGAAAAGCAAGGTGTATGCCAATGGTCCCAAGACAATAGAACAGCTCAAATGAAACATTCGTGCGGAAATCGCAGAAATTTCGACCGAAATGCTCGAAAATGTTATGGAGAAGGCGCGAAAACGAGCCCATTTTTGCATCGGCAATAAAGGCGGTCATTAAAATAACATTGTTTTCAAAAATTAATCAAAATAAATTGTAAAGGTCTAAATTGAATAAATGTTTCTGAATTTCCAAAATCGGTTGAGAATTGTTGAAGTTATTCGAAATTTAAATCGACCCATATGAGATTGCGCACGCTTGTAGAACAAACATTCCCATTAATTATGAAATACAACGTCGTTCAAGTGGGTCCTCGGCTGGTTTCGCAATAGCGCATTCTGTCACCCCAATTTTCCAAAACCTTGTCGATGGGTTCGGGCTGTTGCTCACGGATCGCTTGGATGGTATTGGTCTTAAGTGCTTAAATCGTTTCCGGATTGTTGGCGACATCGGCCTTTCACGGTTCTCCACAAAAAAAAATCCAAAGGGGTCAGCTCCGAGGCGGCCAATTGACATCGTCAAGACGGCTGATAACACGATTTGGGAATTTGGTGCGCAAAAGATCGATTGTGGCATGGGCTGTGTGGCATGGCGCGCAATCCTGCGTGAACCAGAGGTCGTCTAAATCCATGCCTTCGATTTCAGTAAAAAAAAAGTCGATTAACATGGCTCTGTAACGTCCACCGTTGACCGAAACGTTGTTCTCACCCTCATTTTCGAAGAAAAATGGTCCAATGATGCCACGGCTCCACAATCCGCACCAAACTGTCACTCTCTGTGGAGTGCCGACAATACGTGCGGCTTTTCCGTGCCCCAGATGCAGCAATTTTGTTTGTTAACGTAGCCGCCGAGATGAAAATGCGCCTCGTCAGAAAAGATGATTGTTCGCCCAAAATCATTGTCCAATTCAAACTGCCGGAAGGCCCAAACTGCGAAACGATAACGAAGCGGATGGTCGCGCGCCTTCAATTCCTGAGTCAATTGGACCTTGTAAGCGAATAATCCGAGATCTTTGTGCAGAATCTCCTCAGGCTAGTGCGTGAAATGTTGAGCTGTTGAGATCGATGGCGAGTTGATGTTCGTGAATCGAGTCTCACACTCTCGGCCACAGCAGCCACATTCTCATCGGTGCGCACCGTACGACGACGGGGACCATGAGTGTTGTCCACTAGCATACTAGTCTAACGAACTTTTTGCACAAACTTGCGTACAGCAATCGCGGTGAGTGCTTCATTTCGGCCAAAACTTCTTTAAAAAATACGCACTGTTTGGGCTACACAGCATTCACTTTGGAAATAAGTTTTCAATATTTCCCAACGTTGTTCAAGCGTTAAGCGACTCATTTCGTTCCGTGGAGGTATGATACTAACTTTCTGTCAAGATTTCGAGCAGGAAACAGCTGTCAGTGTCAAAATAACCTATGATTTAAAAAAAAAAACAAGAGGGCCCACCCTTAGTTCTCCTTTTGTAAAAGTTATTGATGCTTCACATTTTTCGGTTTTGATCGTTTTGGAAGATTTTCTTCCTTTGT
The DNA here is from genome assembly GCA_958301585.1 of Merodon equestris. Classification (NCBI taxonomy): domain Eukaryota; kingdom Metazoa; phylum Arthropoda; class Insecta; order Diptera; family Syrphidae; genus Merodon; species Merodon equestris. The sequence goes on from OY284416.1 coordinate 51,210,656, forward strand.
TATCCAATCAATTGGAGTGTAGTGATGTTTTATTTTATCCACAGTTACATAACTTTACAATATTGCTCTGAAATAGTTCCAAACATCACTCTGTGGTCCGGAGCTTTTTCTTGCTTAAATATTCATGAAATCGATGAATATACAGTCTCTTTAAGGTGAATACATTGCCTCCTGTTTCTTAAAGAGTCACATATCTCACACAACTTCAATTTATAATCAGCTAAAACAATTTTGTGTCATTTTTTATTTTTCAGTCCTAACAGCACCTGTTAAGCTATGATGTTGCAATGTCTTATTAATGCAAAAGTTAAAAAAAAACTTCAGTAGAACCAATGTAACTTGCGAACTAAACGTCGGACTGGCACAAAGTTTTGGCATGTAAAGGATACATGCAAGTACAAAGGTTGGTACTTCCTAAAAATCACATGAGATTGTGATAGTAACGCCATCACTAAGGCATCCTAAAAACTTATTGTATGATACGTTACACAATGAGCTCTGTGTAACGTATCATATATTTAGCAGCCGTTCGCAAGGAAATTAACCTTTCCAATGTAGCCAAATGTTAGTCACATAATCAGAAAAAAATCTATGAAGAAGACTGATCGAATCAGTTGGGCGATCAAAGAGCGAAGAATCAATTGCCCTGATAGCATACGTTTTGAGTATTGAAATGTCAAAGACAGCGTAAGGAAAATTTTAAAATTACGAGTTGGTTGCTAACTTCATACATCAAACCAAGCCTACATCATCTTTATCAGGAATCAGCCGAGCAATTATATCCATTCCGCTAAATCCCAATGTCTTTCATCTTTCTTTTTATTGCTGCTACGGGCATTATCTTCGTCCAAGCTGGTACGACTACACTCTGTAATTTCAGCTTATACATATATGTATATATATTAACCAGACAGAAGAAAAAAAACCCCAATCACCGGATCTAATGTGTCATTATTGCTCAATCATTACAATCATTTGGTAGACGATAGTATTTTTTGCTCATTGTAATACACGCGTTTGAACTTCAATAAATCCCAGAACACTGACCTCCCGCACGTAAGGAATATGAATAAAATATGATGAAAAAAGAAATTGATTCCATCCGCTTTCGACCAAATTTCAAGCTTCTGTTTCGTAGAAATTAGCGCGCTACTTCAATGACAACACAAAACAACCTGAAACCACATTTTACTTTGGAAAATCCATTGAAAACGCAATTTAAAATCGAAAAATAACAAAAAAAAAAAAGGTTGATCGTCATTAACAGCAAGTGTGTGCAGTTTTTGAGTCATAATGACTTGTATGAGCCTTATATGGCATTTGGGCACTTTTTTTTTATCATTTGAAACCTCTCAATATATTCGCCGCGGGTTTCACGGGTAACACACGGGCAACACATCCGAAGTCTACAGTTTTTTCATTGCGTTATTCAGTGGGTGATCCCAAGTTTGATCAACAACCCAGTTAATATGCATTTTGTTAGTTGGGAGTTTCCTAAATGACTGAGATTGTATGCGTCTCACCACCGATTAATTACGAAGCACAAAATTGAACAGAAAGATCTTGAATTTCCCAGAACATCTATGCATCATTCGCAAGAGATATTAAATCAATACATCGTATACTGAGCTATAGGCTGGCATTGAATTGCTGACAATACGGAAATACTCAACACAGAGCGTAAACAAGGTTTGCAATAATAAAGATACGCAAAACATGAATATTGTCTCTTCATTAAACAAATGTGGCTTGACGCTGCCGCCGGTTTTTACCAAAGTCATCATGTGCGTAATGTGAAAGAAAATTGATGCATAAATACAAACGTTTTATCTTTAGTAGACGCACATATACCAATTTCCCTGTCGTGATAAACCCTTCCGTCCGTTAAATATTTAAATATTTTCACATGTTTCAGCGATTTCCCTTACAAAGGGTTTTCCCCATTCAAAAATGTGGACAGAAAACAACTTGTTCCTCCGATCGGGTTAATTCAATCAGATTTATTTTTACATTTCAACAGCTGTTTTTTTATGAAGTAAATCCTATGCTTGAAGACTTTAAATATCGAACGACTTGTGGAACGAGTTTTATACCTATGTAGCGACATACCATACGAACATACATATGTATCGCTAATTAGCAAGTCAATACTATTTAAAGGAATGATTTAACTTTCCTTCTTCGCGTTGATCTTTTTTTTTTTTTTATTTAAATGGACATTGTTTACATCGGCAATTTACAATTTATAGCAATTTATAGATAGGAAAAAAAGGAAGTCGGGTCTTTGATGACCAACTTCTGGAATATCAACGAAAGATCTTTGCATATTTACTAGATCGTGCGAAGATTGTATAGAAACAAAACCCAATTAAATAGGCATTTCCCTCTGCCTAACGCTCACATGAAATAATCAATCCGTTAAGATCAAACGAAAAAGGTAAATGTACCATACTATGAGCAAATATCATCTCCGGTTACTGTAGTTGGTACAAGACCGAGTTTAACACACTACAAACGAATCGCGACTTATGTGTGTGGTTCAAGAATTCATCCGTCACCGGGGATTTCCAGTGATGTATTATTTATTGATTTGTTTCCTCTCTCATTCCTAGCCGCGGAAAAAAAAAACAGAAACAAAGAGCGATCAGATCAATTGCAATTTAATATCTCTGGAATCCTAAATAAATAGATTTTAAATAACGATCATTGATCGAGTCGATTAAACAGCTTTGGTCAACTATATCTGGAGATTTATTATTTATGTGCGACATTAAGGTAGCTTAAAAAAGTTTCGCCGCTCGCAAAAGTGATAATCAAAAGACAAAAGAAACGAGAAGAAATTCCGCGCTTTGTGCCATCGGTTTTCCCATTTGGAAGTAGAAAGCTGAGAGCAAAATGGAGTACGAAAAACGAAAAAACCCGTGCACTCATCAGTCTAACGAACTAAATGTGCGACAGAGCGTATGATACCAAAGCCTAGAGGATCGTTATAGACCGCAAATAACTACGTGCCCCACAATTTGCTGCAGCATTGACGCGACTTAGAGGTAATTCCCTGGGTTATAACATAATCCACAACCACAAAACGCTTCAATGACACTGCCGGTCTCAGCACAGAGGCTTTAACACGAGACCTGAACTTGTCGTCGGGTTTTGATACAAAAGGAGAACGAACGCAAGAAGCAACAAACTAATAAACAAATAAAAAAACCTTGAGGGACTACCAACCTGGATTATAACATTGTAGGTATGCGCTTGAATTGTTTTCAGGCAATATTGCTGAGATGAGCAAGCATGCTCATCGGGTTTGGCGATTTCAATTGTTTATGGGAATTAAAGCTCTCCAAGTGAAGATGCTAAAATTTGTACTTTTTGGGGTCATCAGACAAGTATGCTTATACTCCCCTCTTTTAGGGGCTTGGGAATTCTCGATTCGTTTCTTTTAAATTCCTTCTTTACATGCTTTGCCTGCCCGTTGGCATCAAAACTAAAAGTGAAAGAAAGATGAGAAGTAAATGCGGAAAAAAAAACTGATTCAGATAATGAGGCACAAAGTCAACCGGCTGGCTGCGTTGTCTTGTGTAAGGCGGTTACACATTTGAAATACGGAATTCCCCAGAGTTTTACTCGACACTGTTGTGAACTGTTTCGATATATAATGCTATAGCAGTACTGACATGCAACTCTGGTCGTTCGACAAAAAAGAAAATTAAATCAATTAAAGTTTGCAATTATTGTGTTTTTGTCAGTTCCCAATTTATATTGCAAACATTTACCAGATTACCAAGTTAGCAAGGCGGTAGTCAGGGCGAAGATTTTCACTCGGTGGAAGCTCGTGGATTTATATAGAGAGCAAATTTCAAAGTGAAAGCATTGAAAAGGTTGTTCAATAGACAGACTCATGAGAATTATTGACATGAAGAGCTTATTCAAGTCGAAGTTCAATATTGATCAATCTTAATCAACTCAGTGTATTACTTGTAAAGTAAAGTTATACTTTTATAATGTCTAACGTCTCTATAAATATCTAACAATTCAGGATTGTCGCTATTTTATCGAAAACTAACAGCTTTATGTGCTCAAGATCAAATCAAATTAAACTACATATGAGGGTGGTCCGATAAATACTTAAAGAAAACAAAAGAAACACAAAAGTTTTGGAGAAACGGCGATTTATTTTTCAATATAGACTCCTTTTAGCTCGATACACTTGACTCAGCGATGCTCCAACTTCTTTAACCCGTCTGAAAAATACGTTTTCTCGAGGTCTGCAAAGTAGGCCTCCGTGACGGCGATGACCTCCTCATTCGACTGAAATTTCTGCCCGGCGAGTGACTTTTTCAAGTTTGGAAACAAAAAGAAGTCGCACGGGGCCAAATCTGGAGAATGGGGTAGCAGTTCGTAACCCAATTTGGCCGTGGCGAGGGCGGAGGTATGAGCCGGTGCGTTATCTTGATGGAAGAGCACTTTTTTCTTCGCCAAGTGGGGCCGTTTTTTCTTCAATTCGGCCCAATAATTTGGCATAGTACAGCCCTTCTCCAGGTAGTCGATGTCGATCACACCTTGTGAATCTCAGAAAACGGTCATCACCTTTCCGGCCGATGGGACAGTCTTCGCCTTCTTCGGAGCACGTTCGCCGGGTGAAGTCCACTGTTTCGAATGTTCCTTGGTGTCTGGTGTGTACCAGTGGATCCATGTTTCGTCGACTGTCACGAAACGACGCAGAAACTCCTTCGCATTGCGCTTAAACAGCGCCAAACACTGCTCTGAAGTGGTCTCACGGTTGTGCTTGTTGTCCTTAGTGAGCAAACACGGCACCAATCGCGTTGACAGCTTTCTCATGCCCAAAAGTTCATGCAGGATATGACCCACGCGATCTTTTGAAATGCCTACTGTCTCAGCTATCTCGTGCACCTTCAATCGGCGGTCTCCCAATACGAGATGGTGGATTTTTGTCAGGGTATCCTTCGTGGTAGCCGTTATCGGGGCACCTGGACGTGGCTCATCAAAAACCGACGTGCGACCACGTTGAAACTCGTTAAACCGATTTTTAATGCTCACCATCGAAGGAGAAGAGTCACCGTACACAGCATCCAAACGCTCTTTGATTTCGCTGCGCGATTTCCCTTCCAAAGACAAGAATTGAATCACCGACTGATATTGCTCTTCTTCTACTGTTCTTCGACACGCGGTCAAAACAAAACTACGAGTCCGATCAGGCTGAAATTTCGAGAGTTGTTTCTACTAGAATATACCACAGAATAGTAAGTTGCTCTTGCGATACTGGCGCCATCTGGCGGTGAGGCTAAGTACTTATCGGACCACCCTCGTAATAATCTACAGCGCCATTTCATATGGGTCGATGTAAACTTCGAATAACTTCAACAATTGTCAACCGATTTTCATATGTCATATAATTTCGGAAACGTCAATTCATTGCAATTTTAACCATGAATCGCTTCACACCAAAAGAACGCGCGGAAATAGTTTCAATGTTCATTAAAAATGAACGCTCGATTGTGCTAACTCAACGTACGTATCGTGCAAAATATCGTGATCGTGTTACACCCAAAAAAGATACAATTCGTCGTTGGACCTCGAATTTTTTTTCAATTCGGTTCTGTGACAAGCCCTCGTGAGCAACCTAGGCCACGTCCGCGGCGTTCAAACTCATCTATTCAGTCTGTGAAGGCCTTCAATAAGACCCAAGTTTCATATCGACGCCGTTGGCAGCAGTTCGGCATCAGTGGAACCACTTTGTGGAGAATTTTAAAGGATGATCTTCACTTATTTCCATACAAAGTGCAGATAATTCAAAGAATTTTGCCACAAGATGAGCCACGGCGCTTGGGATACGCACAAAATGTCGTTGCAATGATTAATGCTGAGCCGGAGTTCTGGCAGCAAATTTTGATGACGGATGAGGCACATTTTACGATCTCTGGCTCAGTTAATAAACAAAATTGTCGGCACCCGGCACCGAAAATCCTCACATTATTCATGAAGAGCCGCTATATGATCAAAAAGTTACTGTTAGGGCCAGTGTATGCGCTAAAACCATCAATGGACCGAATTTCTTCAAAGTTGGCGATACAGTGGATGGCGATCGATATCGGTGGATGTTGGCCCATTGTGTGGTCCCAGAAATGCGTAAAAAAGACTTATTTCACTTTTGTTTCAACAAGACGGCGCGACATGCAATACTGCGGACAAAACAATGAACCTTTTGCGTAAGCAGTTCCCTGGAAGATTGGTGTTAAAAAAGAGCGATATTGACTGGCCTCCGAGATCGCCGGATTTGACTCATCCAGGCAAGGTGAATGCCCCAAGACAATAGAACAGCTCAAATGAAACATTCGTGCGGAAAGAGCAGAAATTTCGACCGAAATGCTCGAAAATGTCATGGAGAATGCGCGAAAACGAGCCCATTTTTGCATCGGCAATAAAGGCGGTCATTTAATTGATATTGTTTTCAAAAATTAATCAAAAGAAATTGTAAAGGTCTAAATTGAATAAACGTTTTTGAATCTCCAAAATCGGTTGAGAATTGTTGAAGTTATTCGAAATTTACATCGACCCATATGAGATGGCGCACCATGTACTATATGTGACATAATCCCTTCTGGTAATACCTTCCCAGATCAAACAAGAGAAAACAAAGCCCTCGAACTACTGTCCAAACATTGCGAACTTCGTAGAATCAGTTTCATCGTCATGTAGTCGACCGCACAATTAATGTTCTCTTCAAAACAAAAACTTTGTGGTTTCGGAATTATCCCATTGGTGACTAAGCAAAATTGTTTCAGCAACTCTAAGATTTGCCGCTAAGCAACAGGTTCGGGGATGTCCCGACTTGGAAAACAACATGCAAACATTTCATTCATATTTCCCTATATCCTAATCCTATTTTCATAAACCAATTACTTCCACCCACACCTCCGGCAACCCCGCTGTTGACTGATTTTACTCGTGCGATTGACGTGATCGTCATTTCCGTATTTACTTAATTACGATGTCGCCATAGAGGTTATTCATTCGGACGCCATCGAATTCCCATTTCATTTACCACGTCGGTCAAGTTCAAAAAAAACCAGTAATGGCGCGATTCCGAAGAAATTTATTCGCCTTGCTTATCAGTTGGTACTTTCGTTAAACAAAATTTCCTAAACACAAATCCCCCTTATGTCATCGGATCACCACCGATTGTAATCACTCGCCCCAGAGAACACAACTACACAAACAATTTCCCACTTGTTTATCAGGTGCAAATATAGGTATTGCTGCGTAATGTTTTGGTTTTTCTTGTTCTAAAATAAAGGTCTCCCGATAAGCAACTCCTTACTAAGATTTCAGCACGATTTTTCCAAATTCCACTTGCCGTGCGCTATCATATTCACATACATATGTACATGTACAAGATATGAGTAGCATGTTTAAATTTAGGGAGGCACAGATAGCACCTATAACCCGACGATGGGCAATCAGAGAGAAAAAAGTTAAACACCTAATTATTAGATAAGATATTAATTATAGTGGGAATTCCCGCTGAACCTTCGAACGAACATTAATATGAACATTTTTTTATAAAATGTGATTTTCCAAAGATAGTCCAGATAAGATAGGAACGGACAAGATGTAGATAGTTACTGGGGAAATCCTACATAGTTTTGTTTGGTCTACCCAAATCGCGTAGTTTGAGATATGCGATATCGGCTACTCATTGGCAATCATACAAGGAGCTATGAAGGAACTTTGAGGAGCGAAATCCTACAAGAATGCAACTGGCACCAATCGATTTATTTATTCTATTCCCTATTTATAAGAAACAAACGTCGTGAAAATCGGCTGTCTGTTGTAAGAATTTAAAGTTTGCCTCGAAAATGATTACGCAAATGAAATGCGCAAACTGTACATCAAAATGGGGGAGAGAACTATTCGGCTTCCGAGGAGATTATAAAAATAAATCAAAGCAAAAAGTCATGGAAAACGTAGTAAAATACTGACCAAGCATATTGCTTATAATAATTTATTTGTCTAAATGTTGTCTAGAGAAATTTTTCATTCCGCATCTATAAATGGCCACATGGCAGACGAATAGCGATCATCCACATCCACTTCGTCGGGCATCGGACGTAATTTTAAATTGTATTTTTAAAGCCATACGTACACACATACCGTTGATGATTCGGAAGCTCTCGCTCCCGTATGAGTATAAAGAAAACGCAAATCCACTTAGTCACCATTGTCGACTGGACTTTAAAGAGAAATTTGCATCGATCATGGGGGAGACCCATGCGATGACAAGGATCATGAGTTTTAATTTTGGGACAAAAAACACAAAGGAATTAAAATAGATTAAATAATAATAGAAAAGAACATGTTTACTAATCGTTGCACTCGTTTCTCTTTGGCTACGAATTGTTTGATGATTATTTTTAGTCAACATGCTAGACATGTGCATTCAATAAATTATCAGAAGCCAATTCAACTCCCTACTCGTGGAACTAAAACAGGAACCTTGTTTCATCTCTTATCGCAAGAAAACAAAAACAACGAGTATTGTCGTAATATTTTTATGAAGCTGATGTAAACGTTCTTGATGCGTAGACGTAGACAACGAGTTGTGTGGCTAAATACTATATAATGTTATACCTATGGTGCGGCCAACCATATCCAGTTTCCATTACCATGCGATCCATATCAGTGGCAGAGAACTAGAAAGCCCATACTAGAGTATAATAGTTATGGATGGATGACAGCCCTCAAAAAATACACTGGACATCTTTTGATTTCGTAAGTTTCCATGAAAACAATAATCGTTCCCTGGAAAATATGTTGCTTATGGAAATTTTTCTCGCTGAATAACACAAGCAGAACTGTTCCAGTTTCGTTCTTGATAAGAGCACGCCCGTCTCTCACAATCTTTATCATCACGGCATTCATGTTCTTATTTCTGTACATGTACAAGGATTTCATTATGAATAAAACATAGATTACGACTGCAACACGTGCAAGTTTGAATGATTAGATCAAAGATTGACTTTTAGCTGACAGACACCAAAGTTTAATTAATATTCCACAAAAGAATCCAATCTGACATAGCGAAGTGTACGTAAAAGTATTTCATCTCAGGAATGGCTAATTTATATCACAAAATCTGAAACTCTGTACTAACACATTTAGTGCCTGATATCTGATCGAAACTCGTTCGAAATTCTCAATCTGTTTCGATTGGTTTCAAAGACAAAAAAATACCTTCGATTTATTTAAATACAAATAAAAGAGAAGTGAGAAAAAAACTCATAAAAATTCTTTGCACACATCTCAATCGATGAAGAAACCGAAATCATATGTATCCACATGTTCACAATTGTCCAGAGGCTAGATGAATAATAAAAATCCTAAAACCGAACTACAACATTTGCTCTAGGAATGTGCTAATAAAAACAAAAGAAAAAACTCTTACATAACTAAAACTTAGTTGGCCTTGGTATCTTTGGACCAAATCGGATAATATCGAAGGCCCTGGGAACCTCCGCGGAACGAAATAAGTCGCTTAACGCTTGAACAGCGTTGGGAAATATTGAAAACTTATTTCCAAAGTGAGTGCTGTGTAGCCCAAACAGTGCAATCACCGCGACTGCTGTACGCAAGTTTGTGCAAAAAGTTCGTGAGACTGGTATGCTAGTGGACAACACTCATGGTCCCCCTTCGTCGTACGGTGCGCACCGATGAGAATGTGGCTATTGTGGCCGAGAGTGTGAAACTCGATTCACGAACATCAACTCGCCATCGATCTCAACAGCTCAAAATTTCACGCCCTAGCCTGAGGAGAATTCTGTACAAACCGCACAAATCTCGGATTATTCGCTTACAAGCTCCAATTAACCCGCGACCATCCGCTTCGTTATCGCTTCGCAGCTTGGGCCTTAGAACAGCTTGAATTGGAAAACGATTTTTGACGAAAAATCATCTTTTCTGACGAGGCGCATTTTCATCTCGGCGGCTACGTTAACAAACAAAATTGCTGCCTCTGGGGCACGGAAAACCCGCACGTATTGTCGGCACTCCACAGAGAGTGACAGGTGCGGATTGTGGAGCCGTGGCATCATTGGACCATTTTTCTTCGAACACGAAGCTGGAAACAACGTTTCGGTCAACGGTGGGCGTTCCAGAGCCATGTTAATCGACTTTTTTTTTTTACTGAAATCGAAGACATGGATTTGGACGACCTCTGGTTCATGCAGGATTGCGCGCCATGCCACACAGCCCATGCCACAATCGATCTTTTGCGCACCAAATTCCCAAATCGTGCTATCAGCCGTCTTGACGATGTCAATTGGCCGCCTCGGAGCTGCGATTTGACCTCTTTGGACTTTTTTTTATGGAGAACCATGAAGGACTGATGTTATGCCAACAATCCGGAAACGATTTAAGCACTTAAGACCAATACCATCCAAGCGATCCGTGAGCTACAGCCCGAACCCATCGACAAGGTCTTGGAAAATTGGGGTGACAGAATGCGCTACTGCGAAGCCAGCCGAGGCAGCCACTTGCACGACGTTGTATTTATATTGTATAATTAATGGGAATGTTTGTCCTTACTAATAAAGCCGTAATACGGGAAAAAAAAATAATTTTATTGCATTTTTAATAAGATACTTGTATTTGGCCCACCCTTCATACGCCACTCTTGGCATACGAAGTACAACCATCAATATACTCTCAGACAGTAAGTACGAACTCAAAATCCACACAGAAATCCCACGATGGCCAGCAGGACCTAGCCAGAAGAAATAAGGTCAAACTCTTGTGGGTGCCAGGCCACGACGGCATAAAAGGCAACGAAGGCCTAACCTTCCTGCGGATCGAAGATTAATTTTTTCTTATACGAGCGGTAAAAATCGCAACACCTGCACTTTGGAACGAGAAACGGTGGATGCAGACCCAACAAAAACGGTGCGGGCCATTGCACAAAACATGGGAGAATCCCCCGTGAAAATAAGTCGTCACCTATCTCCAATAGGAAAGTGAAAAAACTCGACAAGTGGGTACTCCATGAATTGAACGAGGCCGAAAAACTACGTCGTTTAGAAACCTGTGCATCGCTGAGTCTAAGGCACCGAAATGCACCATTTGTGCATGTGATGAAAAGTGGATTTTGTATGACAGCCGTAAAAGATCTGGACAGTGGCGGGATGCAGTTGAAAACCTAAAGCATACCTCCACACTTGGTCTTCACCCAGAAAAGGTTATGGTGACAATCTGGTGGACATCGAAAGGACCAATCCACTTTTCAGGGGAAACGATAAATGCAGTCAAATATTGTGAGGAAATCGACACAATGCATACGAAATTGGCTGAAAAGCAACTTGCATTGGTGTAAAAGCTGTTAAGGTTGGGATTCGAAATTCTTCCGCATCCACCAACCAATTTTTCCAACGGATTATCACCTTTTCCGCAGTCTGGAGTTGTTTGTCGGCAAAAGGTGTTCCGAAATCGAGCAGAGGTCATAGAAGCCTTTGAAAACTTTTTAGCATCAAAAAAATCCAGCCTTCTATAAAAACAGGAATAATGGACTTTGAATTACGGTGGAAGAAGGTTATACATAGATGTCAATGGTTCATACATTGACTAAATAAAATTTTATAAAAAAGAAATATTGACTTTTAACTTTTTACAAAAAAAACCGGACATTTCATGTGGTAAAACCTAATACTAGTGGGTATGGTGCCCTCTGTCATCTTAGGAAACGTATCCTCCTCAGCGAAATCATGATTCCTGAGAGGATCAGCTCAGCTCCTACGGGGGCCATCCTCAACTTTATTAAGAAGGTAGAGGAACTCCATGTCTAATTGACTAGCTGGCACAATAGACCTACACTGGTCGCTATTTGTAAGCATTAGCCCCCTATTTAAAAAAAAAAAACCCAAAGTACAAAGTGCGCCATCTCATATGGGTTGATGAAAACTTCGAATAACTTCAACAATTGTCAACCGATTTTCATATGTAATAGCATTTTGGAAACATCAATTCAGTACAATTTTAACCATGAATCGCTTCACACCAAAAGAACACGCGGAAATAATTTCAATGTTCATTAAAAATTAACACTCGATTGTGCTAACTCATCTGCGTATCGTGCAATCGTGTTGTGATCGTGTTGCGCCCAAAAAAGATACAATTCGTCATTGGGCCTCGAATTTTTTTCAATTTGATTCTGTGGCAAGCCCTCGTGAGCAACCTAGGCCACGTCCGCGGCGTTCAAACTCATCTATTCAGTCTGTGAAGGCCAGTGTTCAAGAAGACCCAAGTTTGTCATATCGGCGTCGTTCGCAGCAGTTAGGACCACTTTATGGAGAATCTTAAAGGATGATCTTCACTTATTTCCATACAAAGTGCTGATAACTCAAAGATGAGCCACGGCGCTTGGCATACGCACAAAATGTCGTTGCAATGATTAATGCTGAGCCGGAGTTCTGGCAGTAAATTTTGAGGACCGATGAGGCACATTTTACGATCTCTGGCTCAGTTAATAAACAAAATTGTCGCTTCTGGGACACCGAAAATCCTCACATTATTCACAAAAAGCCGCTATATGATCAAAAAATTACTGTTTGGGCCGGTGTATGCCCTAAAACCATCATTGGACCGTATTTCTTCAAAGTTGGCGATACAGTGGATGGCGACCGATATCGGTGGATGTTGGCCCATTATGTGGTCCCAGAAATGCGTAAAAAATGATTATTTCACTTTTGGGTTTCATCAAGACGGCACGATATGCCATACTGCGGACAAAACAATGAACCTTTTGCGTAAGAAGTTCCCTGGAAGATTGGTGTCAAAAAAGGGCGATATTGACTGGCTTCCGAGATCGCCGGATTTGACTCCTCCAGACTTTTTTCTTTGGGGATACTTGAAAAGCAAGGTATGCCAACGGCCCCAAAACAATAGAACAGCTCAAATGAAGTATTCGTGCGGAAAGCGCAGAAATTTCGACCGAAATGCTCGAAAATGTCATGGAGAAACGAGCCCATTTTTGCATCGGAAATAAAGGCGGTCGTAATTTCAATAAAATAAATTGTAAAGGTCTAAATTGAATAAAAAATTTTGAATTTCCAAAATCGGTTGAGTATTGTTGAAGTTACTCGAAATTTACATCGACCCATATGAGATGGCGCATGCTGTATATCTATGGAAAACTTCAGGAATCCGTCATATATTCGTAGATGACGGTTCAACAAACTCAATCTTGCAAGTTAATTTTCGGATCGTCCAACATACTCATTAGTTGTCTAATCCTCTTGAAATCACGATGTGATGCATAAAAGTAAAAGCGAAAAAAGTAAATGCCTATGGTTTCGAATACGGAAGGTTGCTAAACTTGAACAGAAGGACGCTAAAAAACACAAAGCTGTAAGTCACGTAATTTGATCGGTATTGAATGTGCAAATGCTCTAAATACTGTTCTTATTAGTAGACGCCATTCTGCATAGGACGAAACCCACGTTGACACTTGCATGTTTTTGATCGTCAAACAAGAGAGAGAAGCGTACAAAAGCCACACGATTATCTCGAATCTCGCACATTAGGCATTCCAGTCAAAACAGTATTTATTTAAAATTAATTGGACGACTATTAAGATGTAAATGTGCGGACATTGCTCGAAACATGGCAGAAACAAAGAGAAAGGAAATGAAACAAAATTTAGCGATCGCTGACGTCGACCGACTGAATGGCTACAACATGCAATTATTGTCTGACGAATACCGAGCTATCATTTCTATCGGAATGCCGAGCTTCGTCAGTCAAATGTCGTGATTACCTCCTTATACATCAAGATACTGCGTCACGAACTACTAACATTGAAGCATTTGGCCTAAAATTAAAATTCTCTCAACTGCATTTGCTGATGAGACGTTAAAAATACACCGAAAGATTAATTAGTTAATGAATCTTTTAACATAGTTGAGAAACATTCATCAGACTTAGATTTAGTGCGTGTGTATATAACTTGCCTCTCATCCTCAGCTCACACAAACACAGAATTCGTTAGTCCTAACGACGACAATGGACTTTATATTGGGAACTAATAGACAAATAAATATGAAATTCAAATACGTATAGAGAAAAATAGAAATGTTTTTTGGGTTTTTCCACAATTTCAAAGCCAAAAGACAGCGAAAGAGAAAAGTAATTCGGAACGGAACACACTGTGTCAGCACAACCTACAACCCAAGCCAATGTGTTTATATCGGAACCGATATAGTCGACCAATAGACAGAATACGATCTAATGCTCGACATCGCAGACCATAGGCTTGAGATATTGTACGAATAGAGAGAAGCAAAAATTAGCTTTTCATAATTTCCTTCTCGTTTTTCCTGTTTTGGAATTGATTCTCTCTACTTTGCATGCGAGCGCTGACGTCAACAGTAACCTCTGAAACTGACGTACATATGTACGTACTTAATACGGCATGATTTTGAACAGCAACGCGATATTTCAGTTCGAATTTGTGCCAAAAGCTATGAATTATTTTTCTTACAAGAAAAATGCTCTTCGCCCGTTTCAAATGCCATAGACCGTGGTGTTGCTATTTTTGGCTAAAAGATTGTTATGACTTTCTTCTGGGAAAATTGTCTGAAATGCTTTCTTATACGGCGAGACATGTTTTAAGACAGTGCGATGGACGGATTCTTACGGCGGGGGAAATACTTTTTTTTTTTTGATAGACTGGTGACACATTTTTGTGTAGACCTTTAAGCATTTACGATTAATTTGAGGGAAAACCCTACATGGAAGAGTGATTGGGCGTTTAAACGTCAATAAAATTCCGAAATAATAAAATTATTAAGAACTAGGTTAAAACCTAACTGACAAGACTGAGTGCTCTAAATATAAGCACACAATTAACCACTTACTAGTGTCTCTTCGTACCTCTCTCCCTGTATTCCCTTGCTATAATTACAATAAAATAATTGATTGCGATGTACAGATAAACAATAAATAGATATCAGCAGTTAGCCTTCACGTAATTTTCGAAACCGTGACAGGATACACTTATAGTTTCATGAATTTACTACATCCATCCCCATTCGTACTGAACTATTGAAAATGTAATAAATTCAGTCACGACCTTAGAACCCAATTCATAGCTAGTTCGGTAAAATATTTCACACCGATTCCCGTTCGTCATTGACGGCAACCACCCACCACCCACCAATCTATTAATCCAGTCTATTTTTATACCATTCGCGGAAAGAAATAAACAAACCATTGGCGTGGAGTGCGTGTAAAAATTTCCCATATGGTTCAATGAAATCTCACTTGGCTAGAAACCTGGACTGGAAAAACCCAGGAAAACTTATCCTTGTGTGCAGACATGCCAGTTGAATGTAAGTATACCACCCAGCAGCCAGTACAGTCGAGTACACTTTATTATTATATGCATGTATGTATATATAACGGCCACCCAACCGTCTGCTTTAATTAGATTTCGATTTGTTAAAGAGTAAGCGAGACGGGACAAAGTACGCATGTACATACATCGTTCGTGTGTAATTTGCCGAAAGAATTCATGTGACCCGATGGTATTTTTAGAGCAAACGTGCATGCGCTCTTGCGCCAAACCCCGAAATAGAGCCATATTCTTTGTATATGCTACATACCAGCTACCATTAGCCACACTAGACTAGACTAATGTTCTCCTTTTAGCAAATGCGACATGTTTGATTGGGAATTTCCTTCTCAGGGAAATTTTCGGCCTCGTCGAAAATAGTACGAGACATGGAATGCATTGCATTTCTTTCGTTTCGAGCGAGTTAAAAATATCTACTTTCGAAATAGATTTGCGAATAAGGGGCATTCGTAAAAACATATGTTTGAATAAAGAGGATCAAAGAATAAAGGCACTTACCGTCATAATTACGAATCTCCAAATCGGCTGGTAGATGAGCGTAATCTAGATATGATGTCGTCCTGTCACTGCTAAAGTGACCGTACGAGCGGTGGGCTTCGTTTATTTCTGACTTACTAATTGGTATGACGAGAGCTTTCACACATTGAATATCGCCGAACATGCAGGCAAGGTGAAGGGGTGTGTTACCATTGCGGTCTCGTGATATAGGCTAGAAATAATAAAATAAAACAGGTCTTTAAGCACATGCAAAATAATCACTGTTAAACTGGTGGTAGTGGTTCGTACTCTATGAACATGGTTCAGGTTTAAATACGCATGAAATACTGCGTTGATAGGAACAGACGTTTAAAAGCTGTGATATGTGAACTGTCCTGACTTAGAACATATTTACTAGCAATTATACGGAGTATAATTTCAATTACAACTTTCAATACAACCTTGAACCTTGCCCATTGTAATTTGGCAATTCTCTATCGACTACTTACCTCAGCTCCTGCAATTAGCAACATTCTCAATATCTTCGGCTGTCCAAATATCACTGCCAAATGCAGGCAAGTGTACGCATCGTCGTTTGGGATATTGAACAGACTACGATCTGGTGCCATTCGAATAAGGGCAGCCACCACGTCGACCCGACCCATCGAACAGGCGAGATGCAATTGCCTGCAAAAAAAGCAAAAAAAAAAATTGAAAAAAAGGAAAAGGTAAAAGGATATGGTTGTTCGATTGTTTTCTCGGAAATACCATTGTGTTAAAGGGGTTGAGATGAGGTATAAAGAGAGAGACGGGCCACAGGAATAAACGGAAAATGAAATTAAAGAATTCGTAACAGAACAAAAGGAAAAAGGTACGGTTCAACAGGTGCACATTCATTGAAGTGCTCACTTACTGAGCTATTAAGGAAGACGTCTAGAATAGGGACGAATGGTGCGCGAGCAGGTGAAGGCGAATACGGTAAAATTATAAACAGTATTATGATTTTACGAGTGCAATACGTAAGCGTTTCCGAAATGAATAGGCCGCACTTAAGGCAGGGTGGGCCATAAGTTTTTCCTCATATTATTTGGTTGATGGAATTTATCAGAAAAAGGAGGCCCAAGTAGGAGCTTAGTATATTATAAAAATCAAGTTACGAACAACAACAGGTTAAAGTGAATCAGCTCTGCCGATCGACACATGCCAGCTTCGGTATAAGTTCAAAGTTTCCAAGCAAACTGGTACTTGCACACGCTCGATTTAAAATAACGTATATTGGTAATCAAATCTAGGTTTGTAAGACGAATCTTTGGTATTTGAAAAAAAACCTAGTTTGACGAGTAATGGGTCATTATCAAGTTTCGCTAAAATGCCGATGACTACAAAGGTTTAAATCAAAGCCCTCGCACTATACAACTCATTCGTTACGGGAAACCATGCAGATGAACAAATCTTCTTTTATAATCAGCAGCCGAAAATGCAGTACTGGTCAGAAGCTCATGAAAACGAAAGTCGTAGTAAGCGAAAGTGCATGAAAGTGAATGAATGACACAAAATTATTCACTAAAACGACAATCGTTGTTTTAACTATATAAAATTAGTTTTACTCACGTATCGCCATCCACATTCTGCTGATAGTACACCTCCCATCCATACGTTGCGATGGCATCCTGATTGTTACTGTTGGCATTTAGAGGTTGCCTTTGACTGGCCGCTCCCAAATTATTTACCTGCTGATCTGGGTCATTAACACTCAATTTACAGAACCACTCCGCAAAGCTAGCATCGACGCCACTGTCCAGAAGCATTTGATCGTCGTCGTCTTCGTCGTCAGTTTTGTTTCTGGCTACTGTTGTTTCAATGATAGTCCTTTGCTGTGTCTGCGGTGTTGCTGCTGTTGTCGTTATTAATGGTTTCTTCTTCAATTGCTGTTTATGCTTAACCGATTGATAATGATGATCGTCGTCAACTGGATCCTCGTCTATACAACCGGAATCCTGATAGTCTTCGACGATAGGTTCTTTCTGAACGATATTCAACTGTATTAATGGGGTTTTCCGAGCCTCGCGGCCAACGCCTTCTTGGCTATAGAGATGGTCTTCGAATTCTTCAGACAGTTGTGGCCCTGATAAAAATCCAGAATCAACTCCTCCACCACAATTGATACTACTGCTGTCGGCAGTGCAATCGACATTACCGCCACCGGCACCACTACCACTGTATCTGCTACTGTTACTTTCACCTGTTATTGAAGTAGGCTTCCCGTTACCAGCAATGTTGCTGCTGTTACTACGTAGTTGATGACTTGCTATGCTTTTGTTATCAACAATATTCAATGCTTGTTGCTGATCACTCGTCGTTTCTGCAATAGAAACATCCTCCGCTTTGTTATCACTGTTTGGATTCCACATTATACAATTATTATATTATTCTATGATTTTTTGTATATTATTTTTCCTGTTTCCTCCTTTTTGCGTATTTTCTCAACGATAAGGAGTGGGATATTCTTTTTTTTATATATTTGTTGCTTTTTTTCTTTTTGTTCGCGCTCTATACAAGACACTGCAGGGAATTGTAATTGTTGGCACGAAATGCTGCGTGATTGATTATTTTTCGCATTTGTTTCTATTAAAACAACTTAACAAGGGAGATGATCTTATGATCCACGGGAAAAGAATTAAGCGACAGATTGACAAGTTTGGGAACATATAGCGTAAAGACACTTGGTAGAGATAGAATCACTTATTCACCACACCGCATTCACGTTTCACCACGGGAATATGGAAACTTTTAAATAAAAACAATTCGCAAAAACCTATTTGGCAATTTATATTGAGACCTGGACGATAATTTGTTGCACTCTCCTTTTATTTAGCTTTACGGCTGATTTGTATTGTGTCGCAACTGTTAAGGAAATACACAAACTTCCAATATGGCCACGAATTACTTTTCAATTTGATTTGACACTTGCACTCGGAAATCAAAAGAATTGGTTATGCTGCGCGAAGAATGAAAACGAACAATTAAAGAAAAAAAAAACACAAAGTGAGCATATGCGTGTTTGATTAATTAATTAATATTCTATTTATGCAAATTATATAATTTTGAGGGCTTTTCAATCTCCTCCGTCTGACTGGTTGTTCAGCACGTCTCAAATCGTTCGATGTCTCGTAAAAACTGATTTGCCTCGACTGAGGTGGAAGTGAGTTTTGGAAGAACGACGATAGACGGGCATGATGAAGTGCACAAGTATTGGATGATAGTGTGGTTTTGTATTTATTTTATAAATGCGCTCGTGTGTGTTTTGTGGGGCGAAACGTGATTGGTGAGTTGTATCGGAATTTCTCATGTCGTCATAAAACAGGTTGATATGACATGGCTTGTTTGTTTTGACAAACTTCGAGGGACTGTTTGTGTTATTATCAGTTTAGTTCAAGCTTTTTATTTGCGGGTTATAATTTTTCTTTTATAGGAAATGGAATATATAAAAATGTTGTAAAAATTTAAAGAAATCTGCAAGTAGTAATCGATAAATTAGAATATTTTAAATGACGTTTAGAAGAGGATTTTTAAATAAATTAATTAAATGAGTGGGATTAGTTTCTAGAACGCCTAAAGTTAGTATCTTTTTTTGCATTTATATTGACTGAGCCTTGCAAAAGATGTTGAGAAAGTGGAGAGACCACTCCTGCAGACTTGTAAATACCACTGTAAGGTTAAATAGAATTATAGTAGAAACACAATATGGCGTTCACGCGGTTGCGCGTTTGACAGGCTTTGCCCCGACTAACGACAAACATATGTCAAATTCGCGATCTAGGAATTTCTATGTGGCTTCAGGCGCTCGGAACTTCAAAGATCGAGAATATGACAGAATGCAAGCAATATTCTGGAGGCAAGCAAATGTTACATTTATACCAAAAGCAGGTAAAACCTCCCACACAACTGCAAAAGATTACAGACCTATCAGTCTCTCCTCCTTTCTTCTTGATACGCCTGTGCATTCGCGAAAACCTACAAAAAAGCATGCTTCCGAAATTGCAACATGCTTACCGTAAGAGAGAATCAGTAGACACAGCTCTACACACGATAGTTGGAACCGTTGAAAAACCACTTTCCAACAAAGAATTCACCATGATTGTCTTCCTCGATATTAAAGGAGATTTGAACAATATGAAACCACATACACAAAACTCAATACTTTCCATCAAACAAATGCTTTCAACGAGATTTATTCATTCGAAATGTTGCTGCTACCACACAAAAAGGCCAATAAAACGTGGCACACCACAAGAAGGACTACTATCCCCGCGATTGTGGGTGCTGGTTATAAACAAAATACCCCTACCACTAGAGGACAGCGGGTGAAAGTCATTACGTATGCAAACGATATTGCATTAGCAATCAGCGGGAAACATCTCTCAACAATCAGGGGTTTGATGGAAACAGGCCAAGGCAAACTGGCCAATTGGAGAGAGAACTGCGGACTTGGAATAAATCCCTCCAAAACGGAAGAGTCTTATTCACAAAAAAATGGCAGATTACTCAAATCACTCCACCAAAACTCAATGGGACTTACATAAGATTCGCAGACCACGCCAAATACCTTGGCGTGATACTCGGCAGGAAGTTCAACTGGAAATTGAATGCGGAAGAACGCGTAAAGAAAGCAACAACTGCGCTATATACCTGCAAAAAAGCCTTGGGCACCAGATGGGGTATCAAACCCCATATTACCCACTAGCTGTATACCGCGGTTGTTAGACCTATACTAATATACGGATGCCTTATCTGGTGGACGGCACTGTGCAGATCTAACTATTGCCAACTCCTAAGCAGAGTTCAAAGGATGGCGAACAACCCCCACTGCAGCCCTCGAAACGATGCTTTACCTAATCCCCTTGGATCTCTTTGGCAAGGAAAAGATAAAGAAATCGGCGCTGCGACTTAGAGAGTCCGTTCACTGGAAATTCTCCGAAATAGAGCACGCTGGTATTTTTCGCCAAAGCAAATAAGTGAAGTCACTTAATCCCGACCCTTGACTTTAAGATTCCCTGTAAAACAACAATTTCCAACCGACGACAATGGGAGGGACGAATTAGCCAAAATAGACACCACACTGGAGCTCTCGACTGTTAAAGGGGAAATTCACCCACCAATGAAAACGCGAATATATAAAATCTCGAAAAATGCACTGCACCAGGCAAATGAGAGATGGCGTGACTTTGAGACATGGGACTATGCGAGACAAACCTGGTCCAGGTATTGTCAACGTAAAACCGCAGCATAATCGGAGAACTAGCAGGGCATTGCGCTTTAGGGAAACATGCCGCGAGATTAGGACTACCATACAACGACTAAAGCAGTAGGTGTCATGATGAGGACGAGGAATAACCTCCATCGCATTTCCTATGTAATTGCTCTGCTCTAGGCGCCTCAAGTAGACGATTTCTGTAAGAATATTACCTCTACAATCTATCTACAAAATATCGAATTTTATACAGCACTCAAAATGGTTCCAAGAGTAACGGTGACCAAGCCGTATCAAGTGGTAGCACAATGCAACGTTCTTGGTCTAAGTGATCCCCACCGCTTTTTACGGAGGGTAGTCACCTAACCTAACCTAAACATATAGAAGAGAATATGGAAAGACTATTCCTTCAAATTTTTAACGACAAAAATGGTCAAAATACCTTTGTAAAGCCAAACAGAATTACGTTCAATTGACTTGGATGAATTATAGAGACGTAACTCTTTGTCGTGCAGTGTAAAAGGTTGAAGCCATTGGTGAATAATTTGATGTCGCTTCAGTCGGAGAGTGTGGCTCCAAACCAGGAAAACAATACTACTACTGAGGGATGAAAGTTTATATAGGGTTTTCCAAAAAGGACTCGACAACCTCTTTTTAAATAAAACGCAAACTTCGTTCATATGGCCACCGCGAGCAGGTTTGCAGTGGTCGATTCGTTGGACCCAATTTTCGATGTCTGATTTTGGCCGAAACGGCCGCTATTTCGCATCCAATGTTGGCTCTGAGCTCTTCCAACGTCGTCGGCTTGTTGGCATAAACCAATGACTTAACGTAGCCCCAAAGAAAATAGTCTAGAGGCGTTAAATCGCACGAGCGAGGCGGCCAATCGACTGGCCCATTTCTTGAGATAACACGCTCATCAAACTTACTCTTCAATAAATCGATTGTAACGTGTGCTGTGTGGCTCCTGTTGAAACCACATGAAGTCCAAGTCCATATCTTCCAATTCGGGCCACAAATAATCGGTAAGCATGGCACGATAACGCTGGCCATTCACAGTAACGTGACGATCGTTATCGTCGACGAAAAAATATGGCCCAGTAACGCCGCCGGCATGCAAACCGTACCAAACAGTTATTTTTTGTGGATGAAGTGGTGATTCATGAAGCACATGTGGATTTTCACCCGACCAATAACGCATATTTTGCTTATTGACGAACCCATCGGGCCAAAAATGAGCTTCGTCACTGAAGATGATTTTGCGATGAAATTCATCATCTTGGCGCATATTCTCCAGAGCTCAATCGGAGAACGTACGTCGCTTCAAATGGTCCATCGGCTTCAATTCTTGAGTCAGCTTGATCTTGTATGGGTGTAAACCAAGATCCTTACGCAAAATACGCCATAATGTGGTCTGAGCGATGCCCAATTCTTGAGAACGCCGTAGAATTGACTGATTTGGATCGTTTGCTACGGACGCCTGAACGGCAGCGATATTTTCGACACTTCGACCAACCCGTTGTCTCACTGACACGGCAACATCACACAACGAATATGTAGACTCAAATTTTTGCACTAAGCTTGTTATTGCCTGTCTACTAGGGTGAGAATTACGACTGAAAATTGGAGTTAACGCTCTTAAAGTTGCAGTCACCGACTCCGAATTTCGGTAGAAAATTTTTATAATTTACAGGCGTTGCTCGTTCGTGTACTTTACCATGATAAAGGTGTTGAGTTTACTGAATAAATTGACATTGACAGTTCGATGATTAGTGAAAAAGTGCGTTCACAAATTAAATTCAAAGCTGTCAAGTCCCCATTGGAAAAGCCTTTATAAATATTCATGTCATGCTTAATAATTCTACTAAACTGTGCAAGATGACAATTCGTCGCTCCATTGAGATCGGTCATGTTCGGATTCAGATAGGGCGACACATTGTCATGTGATTTCTTCGACATTGTGAGGGTGGGTCAATAAGTCCGTGACTTTTTGGAAAAAACACAGGTTTTTGGTTTAAAAAAATATTTTATTTTTCAACGTAATCACCTTTGAGCTCTATACACTTTGTCCAACGTTGCTCCAATTTTTGATCCCTTCCAAAACATAAGATTTTTCAAGGTCATCAAAATAGGTATTTGTTTGTGAGATGATTTCATCGTTGGAGTCAAATCTCTTTCCGCCAGCCCATTTCTTCAGGTTTGGGAGCAAGAAATAGTCGCTAGCGGCTAAATCCGGAGAATAGGGCGGATGAGGGAGCAATTCAAAGCCCAATTTATGGATTTTTGCCTGGAAACTGCACATGTGTGCACCCTTTCGTTGTCCTGGTGGAAAATAATTTTTTTTTTTGGCCAACTGCGGTCGTTTTTTTTTAAATCTTCATTTCCATTTATTTTTTTACCCTTTTGAAGGTAGTCAATGTGGAACCGCGTCCATCGCCATGACTTTATTGGCCTTCTGTGGCACCATATTTCACTCCGATAAACCCACTGTTTTGACTGTTGTTTGGTCTCTGGCGTGTTGTGGTGGATCCATGTTTCGTCCACGGTTTCAAAACTGCGCAAAAACTTATCCATATTGCGGTTAAACAACGCCAAACACTCCTGTGAAGTTGTCACACGATTGCGTTTGTGGTCGATTGTGAACAAACGCGGCACCCATCTTGCGGAAAGCTTTCTCATAACCCAGTGATCATTCAAAATTGTACTCATTGAGCCATGTGAGATGCCTATGGCTTCCACAATCTCTCTCACACCATTTCATGAATTTTTTTCAATTATTTCGGGTGTAGAGACCTCGACTCGGCTTTCAGAACATTCGGCATCTTCCGGGCTTGTACGGCTTGATGGTTTTTTTCCATCATGCTTAATGAGCACATGAATTCCACTTTCTTCTCAAAACACACGGTAGTCTGTTATCAATGACTGTCAAACACAAACTAAACGACGCAGCTTGTTCAAGTTTTGACCCCATTGCCTGTTGACAGGAGCAGTGTTGCTCTTTCAGTTAAAAGTCACGGAGTAATTAACCCGCGGCAACGGCGCTAGTGCTGGGATCAGACGCATAATTTCTCTTTCCAACTTGATCAGTAATTAGTCATCCCAGTCCTCATCCACTTATGAAAGGGTTCTTGGCTGACTCGAGAGAAAAATTCAGTGTGCAGTCTTTGGTACTATTTGAGTTACCGGAAACTGGGCGAGAAGATATAACCAAGAAGTCTACAGGCTGCATAGCGACATCGACATAGTCAGTAGGGGAATAAAAATATTTCGATTCCATCCCCGAGGGACGTCAGCATCTGAGGATTTACAGAGAAGTGAAAATTAACTTTGATCAACTGGTCGTGTTGCATTAGAAACAGGTCGTCGTAGGGGTCGATTTTTGAATCTACCACCCTGTATTGAAGCGTTATCAAATTAGTTAATCACTGTGCCACGGTAAAATTTACATTGTTAAAATACAATATAAAATCTACTAAAATTATACACGCTCATCGTCGTTCTAGACCCCAGGATGCCGTACGTGCCGTATGTGTCCTGACTCATCAGCTCGAAATATAAATAGAGTGAGGTTATCAAAGGCTCATTGCGTCATCTAGATCGGTAGTGATTTTGAGACCACTATGTCAGGCAGTTGTACGTTAACATAGGGCAAATCACAGGCCTATATTGCCCAAGCTGTTAGAGTATCAAACCATGCTAATCTTGCATTCATTGTTTATTCTCCACCCATAAGGAGCGATATCTACCGATAAGAGTATTTTGCTATGACGTATGATGCAATGAATTCTAGGAAGTCTTTAAGCAGCTAAATATACATCTATGAAAGACCAAAGGTCGATTTGATTGAGGCGAAATCTTACTTAAATATAGGCTCGAACTATTTTGTCAATAAAATTCGGTGGAATCATTTGATCTTTCGTTTATTTATGAACCACACAACATAGAAAGAAAATGACTAAGGGATTTCATTCAAGCTTCCAGTGAGCTGTAGCACAAGCAGGTTTTTTTCTTTAGAATTTGGTACATGCTGTAAGGAACTTTTAACGAAAAATACCGCAGTAAATCATAATACGTAGATGTAAAACCAACGACACTCTTAGTGAGAGTTGGTTGTTTGCAGTTAATATGCGAAATACCACGGGGACTTTTTTTATTTTGTCGTTTTGTAAATAGGTAGTTCCGTTGTTGTGTTTGGGGAAAACTAGATTATATTTGGCAATAAGTACCTTGAATGGGCAATTCACGCAATTCGCTGCGGCAACAATGCTCTTACGTTTCCAGATAAGGCACCTTTTCTAGACATGTGTACTTTGAAAAACTGAATTGAATCAATGCAAAGAATTTAAATACGAAATCTGCGCATAGATGACTCACTACATTTGAATAAATTCAGATAAGAATCTGTTTAATTTTGGAAATTGACATTTAATATCTTCTACTCTTCTTTGGAGATTTGTAATATTCGTAGAGTTCCTTCTATCTACTATGTATGTTTTATTTTCCTAGTAAACCACTGTTTTATATGACTTCTGACATGTTATCTGATAGCAAGCTTGTTGGAAAAATTGCCAACGTATTATAATTTCAACCCAAACATTTGAAATCAACAATGGACTGTGAATTCGCCGATAAGGAATTAGCATTTACCTCAGTGATGTAACAGCTTCTCTTCACTATTCAATAGCGCACGCGGACGACAAGTTGCGTACAGATCGGGTTCAACGATCAGTGCCATTCTCTTGCAGCGTGACTTCAAGAAAATTTAACAGAAAATCAACTCCCAGAAATCAGAATTGATTTTATTCAGGGCGCCTCTCGAGACACAAGGAAAAATTGACGCAGGTATTAAATGTTTGGACCGGACGCGCGTCCACTGACGAACAAAGTGCAGTCAGATACCATGAGACCTGGCTAGACCAGAATAAGAAGGGCCCGTAACGCTTTCGCTCTGACAAGATGGCTCTTTCATAGCATTATTTTCAATGTGAAAGTAAGCTTAATGAAACTATGTCTCAGGACTTGTCTCGGATTACATAGAACAGCCGAATCTGAGTGCAAGAAATTTTACCCTAACGAGGACCTATAGAACAGGGGTAGGAGTTTACGAGATGGACATTTTCTGATATGACTGATTCGAAGTCATCTTTCAAGAGCAATGACTTCAGTTTCCGGAACTTACTATTCCAATTAATTTTATCATGAAAAACTGCGTTTTACCGGCTTTTGCCTGCTAGAGGCATTCCTCTATTTAGAATGTAGGGTATGTTTTCCTACGAGTAGTTAAAAGATGTTCTTACCCAAGAAGTGTTAATTAGGACATGTTTGATGTCTTATTTGGGTCATGAAGGTTTATTCTACGTAAGAGATCATAAAAGTGCCTCTGTGCAAGGACGGGTTAAGAATATCCCTGCAGCGATACCTCTCGCTTGTCGTAAGAGGCGACTAAACAAAGGTAAACAAAAATCACATCTAGGCAATTTAGAAAACACCAAGGTGAGCCTAGGGACACATATACCACCATTAAACTGCCCGACAAGTGTGCATGCAAATCAGTGGGTTGACACGACTGGAGATCACCGGTGTTTAAGAGTAAGATCAAACAAAAAAAAAATAAAAATCTGGAGCATGCCCGTGTCAAAAAGGAAGGGAAGAAAGAAAACGGTCAAACCGTAGCATTATGGAAAAGAACGCTAAAAGGAAAAGCACTACCCCGCCAGGCACTACTAATGGTCGTGATCCTGGGACGAGCAGCAATGCTCGGGTCAGAGCTATAGGATTTCCGGGGGATAGCAAGGTAATGCAACGGCGTAAGCCACATTTAAGAGTCGCGAGTTGGAACGTTGGAAGCATGAGTGGTCGCAGCTATGAGCTTGAAGAAGTGATGGTTAGAAGGCGAGTAGACATCCTGTGCGTACAAGAGACGAAATGGCGAAACACCGGTAATCGGGCACGTTTCTTGGACGTTAAAACAAAAGCCTACAAGATGTTTTACTATGGATTGGAACAAGGAAAAAACGGAATCGCCATCATCCTTGCGGCAGAGTTACTTGGCAACGTCTTAACCATTTCAAAGTCCAGTGATCGTTTGATGGCTCTCAAATTGGTGATGCATGGTGAGGTGTGGAACATCGTAAGCGCATATGTGGTGGACAGACGAAGCCAAAGCAGTGATACACGAAAAGAAAATGGCTTTCCAAGCTTGGTCAAAGTGCTCTTCTACTAATAGAGAGGAAAAAGCTCGCCGTGAAAAGGTATATAGATATTGCAAAGGTATCGAAAAGTGCGCCGAATTCAAAGCGAGAAGCATGGAAGGCCTCTATCAGGAGTTGGAAGAAATGTCGTCTTCCGCGTCTGACAGGAACCAGGCTACCCAGGAGCTTCGACAAAGTAATTTGAACAAAGGAGCAAATATCTTTAAGATAGCCGCCCAGAGAAGAAGAAATGCTCAGGAGATTCGTTTCCCAAAGTTTATTAACAATGCTGTAGGCCAACTCCTTGTGGAAGACGAAAAAATTCTCCACAGATGGCGACAGTATTGCGAGGAACTTCTGAACGAACAGTTTCCCCGAGTGTACTTTCCAAGAGCCGCCCCGAATCATGTCGAAATATCAGACATCACAGTCGAAGAAGTTCGGTACGCGGTTAAAAACTCCAAGAAAAGAAAAGCTGTTGGGCCGGACGGGATACCCTCTGAGTTCTGGAAAAAGATGGGAGACATCGGGTCTAGATGGCTCATGGTTCTTATCTCCAAACTTATGAGAGGGAAAGCTAATCAATGGAGGGAAAGCTATCTTCTTCCTCTGCACAAAGGAAAGGGTGATAACTACCGTTCTGTCAAGCTGATGTCGCACACCATGAAGTTCGTTGAACGGGTATTAGATAGCCGACTGCGGAAAATAATACGACTATCTGATGACCGGTGCGGGTTTGTCTCGGGTAAATCTACAACTGATGCAATCCAAAGTATAAGGGTCATGATGGAAAAGCATCGTGATTCTTCAAAGGACTTGCATATGGTGTCGGTTGATTTCGAGAAGGCCTTTGACCGGCAACCAAGAGATCTTCTATGGGTAGCGCTAAGACAAAAAGGAGTTCCAGAAACCTACGTGCGAGTGATCATGGACATGTACAATAGAGCAACGGCAAGAGTAAGATGCACCGCAGGAGTCACCGAAGAGTTCGCAATCAAAGTCGGTGTACACCAAGGGAGTGTCCTCAGCCCACTACTCTTTATAGCAGGCCTTGATTGCTTGCTTGAAGGAAAAGTGACGGAGCCCAATGTGCACCAGCTATTCTTTGCTGACGATGGAGCCATTATAAGTGATGATCAGGCGTCCCTACAACGAGCACTTGATGTGTGGGTGGACATTTTTGAGGGACACGGGTATCGTATTAGTTCAAAGAAGACAGAGTATCTGTGCTGCCCGTTCTCTGACCCTCATCAGCCTATTCCAGACATTTACTTGAATGGAAGAGTGCTTCCCAAGTGTGAAAAGTTTAAATATCTGGGATCTATGATTAATAAAGAAGCAACTTGTGATGACGACATCAACCATGGCGTAAGCGTAGGGTGGATGAAGTGGCGGGAAAACTCCGCCATCTTCTGTGATCGAAAAATGCCCCCTAAGC
Source organism: Merodon equestris (assembly GCA_958301585.1). NCBI lineage: Eukaryota > Metazoa > Arthropoda > Insecta > Diptera > Syrphidae > Merodon > Merodon equestris. The sequence goes on from OY284416.1 coordinate 51,239,434, forward strand.
TGAAAGGAAGGCTCTACACTTCAGTTGTACGTCCGGCGCTCACATACGGTTCACAATGCTGGACAATGCACAAAAAGTATGAGAGCAAATTAACGGCAGCTGAGATGAAGATGCTTCGCATGACAGCGGGAGTAATAAAGCGTGACAGAATTAGAAGTTCAAAGATCTGAGGAAGCCTCCACGTAAAAGAAACCATCACAAGAAAGATAGAGCGCGACCGACTCAGTTGGTATTGCCATGTTCAAAGGAGAGATCCTTTGAACCCCGTCCAAAAGGCGATATCAATCAACGTTACAATTTCAACACGCAAAAAAAGCAGGCCGAAAAACAATTGGTGCAAACAAATGCAAAAACACCAGCATTTGATTGGCCTCAGCGATGAAGTAATCCCAAACCGGGAAGCCTGCCGCTACTTTCTGAGGTCAAACCGGCGGATCCCACAAGCGGACCAGTAGGAATGCAGTTAAGTGGGAAGGTTATGGTCCTACACTTCTGACCATAACGACGCCGGAAAAAAGGAAAAGAAGAAGAAGGAGATCATAAAAGTCATCCTTGACGTTATTTTCTTCTGTAGGGGGGTTAAGGTATATTAAACTTATGTTTAGTAGCCTTGACATGGATCATTAGGAAGCGTTCGCTCAGATGCCGGAAGCTTGAGACTTTTTGCTTGGCCTCGAGTGCCAAACCATATAAATAGGCACTATTTTGTTTGTAGCAATTTCCGTAAAAGATGTTTTATTCGCATAGTATCAATCGTACTTCCTGCTAGATTTTGCTTTAGCTTTAGCTTTTTGAATTGCTTGTATTGTAAATAACATACATATGGAAAAAATAATAAAAACAAAAACTGCGGATCTTTTTTCAATTTTTAGAACAGACACATTTTCTTTATTACGTCTCCTCTTTATTATATATTTTAATAACTTAAGTAATTAACCCAAATCACCAAGCAAGCGGTTTCGGTTTTGCTTTGATTTTATATGCACCGGGCAGGTCATCGACATATAGTTGATCAGCAGTTCATGAGATGTTGGGTTTTTCATTGCTGATATATGAACCTCCTCCTCGTTTTGAGTCACAAGTCTCTGGTTTCATATTTTAATTTATATTAATGTTATTTTTCTTAGTTATTCGAGAAATGAACATACCTACAGCCATAAATGGCTTATATCAGTGTGGGGGGGGACATCACGTAGGGGTAACTGGGAACCATTATTTAAACGCGCGCTTGGCTTTAATTCAATTAATAAAAAAGGCTTTATTTAACAAAATTCAAAATTCACAAAGTTGACCGATTTATAAGCAAAAAGAGAAACGTGGGGATCGACTTGTCGTAACCGTGACCATGACCCAGAAACCACCAATGAGACGTACCACTTAAAATGGCCGCCGACGTTTGCCTACAAGCTCGGGCGAGCACGTGGGAACCTCAAGTGCTGTCAAAATTTTGTAAACAGTCACGCACATTGTTATAATTCCAAGAGTGTGTGTGGCGGGAGTACACTGCGGTAAAATGAAATGAGCTCACACGTATTCACGAATAGAGTTCGTTTGTAACGGGTTTTGTCGCTACGAACCTGAACTTCTTTCAAAATTTTAGGGTGTCACGGGGGAAGATGTACGAAAGTCGCACGTCTCATTCTGGTTTCTGCCATGACCGTACTCAACTCAACTTCGTCTTCTCTCTCTTTGGTTCTTCGCTGCCCTTCTCGTTAATAGTGGAAACACAATCTGGCTTTGCCGCGTGCCGACTTTGACAGCATGAGTAGAAACAACGAAATCTTATGGAGCTTCCTACAATGTTACCTCAGGCTTTTGCTCGACCTTATATCGTAAATATCGTAAAGTTAAGCAAAGCGCCAGAGTAGAGCTACTCTCTACTCAGACCTGCGTTTGACAGATGAATTGTCTTTGACTTGTTTGATTTTAGCAAAAGCGAGTAACGTATTGTGCTCCGAGCTGTTCGTTTCAATATGCATATATTTTCATAGCTTATTATTGGACTTTTCGATACAAACTAATCATGATGGAGGTTAGAGTAATAAATTCTTTTCTTTTTTCATATTCGTAGACCTTTATTTGAGCTGATTTTTTATGTTTCAATTAAATCATATAAATAATAATAACACCAGTCTACACTTCTTTCTGCACTGAAATCATACGTAAAGATTTTGAGGAAACCGAACTTAGTGTTGTCATATTCCTAAGTTCTATACGCGCTCCTGTGTCAAAGCCACATTGTGAATGCAAATTGCGGGTTGCCGGCGTTTTGACACATTTTATCGTAAGAGATCGTAAGTCGGTGAAAAGCAGTGCAAAGCCTGTCAAAAGTCGGCACGCGGCAAAGCCAGATTGTGTTTCCACTATAATAGGCAGAAGCAAGCAGAAGCTTATGTCAGAACCGAACGAGATTCTCCCCTCTGTTTCAACGAACAGCCAAGATACCCACAATGAACAGATGCAAGCACAAGGAAAGGAACTGTCAAATTGTTTTCCCACACCTTGGCTTTTTCCTTTTTGTTGAAATAAAAGCCATCTGCTTTATCATAGAGACACTTATTGTCTTGCACAAGTGAAATCAACTTGTTAACAAGCTCGTACTCCATATTTATTTTTATCTTTTTTCTCTTTCCTAACCTCAAATGCCACTTGTCAAAAATTCCGTCCGGAATGTCTTCTTTCAAGAAGACCTTCCGTCTGCTCGCATCAGTTAACGAACATTTAACGAAACACATATCTACCCATTGTGGGCATATCATATGCTTTGCATGTAAGAAGACATTCCCCTCTGCTGGCATATGCCTACATGCATAGGCAGGAGCTATTATGGTTAGGCCTTTAGTTGTTCTTCTCGTTTGGTGTTCGGATTTCGGGGCGTTGGTAGTAGCCTACATTAGTACTGTAAATTACATTTTTATGATATAGAGTAATTTCTTAATTTGTTTTAAATTTTCTACACTAAACATTTTCTTGAATATCGGTGAACTTTAAACGATCGGTTATTTCCTGTCGGTCAATGTTATCCATTGTTCCGAACAACCAATTTTCAGCTCTGCATACAACATTGTAGTCCAATATTATTTCTGCTTTCAACATAATTTTCTCTGTTCCTATTTATCCTTTCAATAGATTTAACCTTTTGAGTTTTTTTACCAATGTTGTTGTGTCTGTTAGTTTAGAGTCATTTCAAATGTTGAGCGATTCTTGTTATTGATAGCTGTAAATCTGTAGTTTTCGCTTCACTGAAATATCTTCTTCTACCGTTTGATTTTTTTCTATTAATCTGCAATCTTTTAACATCAGCATTTCCAATGTGATTATTAAGTTTTATCCAACGAATTTCTATACCTTTCTCCCGTAAATTATTTATTACCTGGGCAGAATTGAACTCATTATGCATAATGATTTTCCCGATTTAATACTGCCCATTAGCTTTCAAATATAGTAAGTTTCCTAACATAATATTCTGGCGTAAACAAGGGCTGCCCACAAGGTGGCGCCCTGTCTCCGCTGTTATGGTGCTTGGTGGTCGACTCGACGCTCTCAATACCTCTGGAATCCATACCCAGTCCTATGCGGATGATGTTGCTGCTCTGTCTGTCAGCTCATGTTTAGCAGGCGACACTAAACGTGATCGAGGACTGGTGCACGAGTAATGCGATATCGGTTAATCCTGTTAAGACTGATGTCGTTCTCTTCACGAAAAGGAGGAAAAATACTCGCATTACTCAGCAAGTGCTAAAACTGTTAAAGAGAATTCATAAATATTCTCCTCCCTTAATGAAGACATGTATTTGCTCTTACACTCTTTTCTCATTCATTTCTTCTATGCACCCTTTTATTATATTGTTTAGTCCTAATCAGAAACCAGAATGAGACGTGCGTCTTTCGTACGTCTTCCCCCGTGACACCCTGAAATTTTGAAAGAAGTTCAGGTTCGTAGCGACAAAACCCGTTACAAACAAACTGTAATCGTGAATACGTGTGAGCTCATTTCATTGTACCGCAGTGTACTCCCGCCACACACACTCTTGGAATTTTAACAATGTGCGTGACTGTTTACAAAATTTTGACAGCACTTGAGGTTCCCACGTGCTCGCCCGAGCTTGTAGGCAAACGTCGGCGGCCATTTTAAGTGGTACGTCTCATTGGTGGTTTCTGGTCCTAATAAAGATCAGAAACTAAACGGACGCGTTTTTCTTGGGATCTTTAACAGGTTATGGGCCCAGGCACACGGTGCACCGATTAGTTTTTTTGGAAATAATTAATTGCGAAGAAACCGCGGAAATTAACATTTCAGATCAAAAAAGGTGGTGTAAACACGTGTTAGGGTAGTAATCGTTTTTTTTGCGTATTAAAAATGGACTCTGAATATAGAATTGAGAAGCTGCAAACGGCGGAGCAGTGGGTTACTTGGAAATTCCAAATAAGAATAATTTTGCAAGCCAGTGATCTTTAGTGGTGTATTAAAAAAGCCAATAGATGAAACTAATGAAGATTTCAAAGATTTTTTAAAAGCGGATGTAAAGGCACAAAAGGTTATCGTGACCGCCGTTGGTCAGCAGCCACTCACACACATAGTGAACTGTAAATCCGCACGGGAGATGTGGATTAAATTAGAATCTGTCTATGAACAAAAATCCCAAACCAACATACATATGCTCCAGCAGAAATTTTATGCCTTCACAAAAGATGAGATGGATGATATTGCGACACATATCTCGAAATTGGAGTTTATCGCTCAACAGTTATGCGATTTGGGTGAAACGGTATCGGAAAGCATGTTGATCACGAAAATTCTGATGACGCTACCGGACAAATACATGCATTTCCATACAGCATGGGAGTCAACGGTTATTTCTGATCGTACATTGTTAAATTTAACAAGTCGCCTCATTATAGAGGAGACCCGTTTGTCGCTTCATCCATCAACACATCAACAAAACGCATTCATGGCAGAGAAGGCAAAAAGGTTCACACAAAACTTACCCCACGCCATGAGAAATAACAGAAGTGGCAATGGTGGTGGTAAATGTTTTCTCTGTAAGAGACCAGGACACTGGAAGAGAGACTGCCCAAAGAGAAAGCATGCGAATAAGACAAAGGATGCGTTCATATCCACACTATTGGGTAAAAGGGATGATGATACTCAAAGTTGGTTTTTAGATTCAGGGGCAACGGATCATATGACATATAACAAAGAACTATTTTCAACGTACTGTGAGTTTGATCAACCCCAGAATGTACGCGTTGGTAATGGGGAATTAATAAAAGCATTCGGACGTGGCGATGTGCATATCTTTTCGTTCAACGGTTAAACTTGGCTGGAAAAATACTTAAAAGATGTGTTGTTTGTGCCGGACATACAAGTAAATTTATTTTCATCTAATTCTGCTTTGGATAAGGGACTTCGTTTAGTGTCCAATCGCGAGAAATGTAAACTGTTGGATGGCAACAACATTGTGGCAATGGGAGTGCGCGAGAGATTCTTGTTTCGAATGATTTTCAAAATTAAATATTCGTGTGCTAATGTGGCTGCAACCAAAGCAGAAAGTTTAAAAATTTGGCATGAACGATTAGCCCACCAGAACGCGAGAGTGATATCGAACTTTTTAATCAACGTAGATATACCTGTTGTTGGTTCAGACAATTTCTTCTGTGAAGCGTGTGTTTTCGGAAAACAATCAAAATTAAAATTTGACAGAAGCGAAAATATAGCAAGTGTACCAGGTGAACTCGTTCACGCTGATTTGTGCGGACCCATGCAACATCCATCGCTATCATATTCTCGGTATTTCCTACTTCTCAAGGACGACTTTTCTTATTATCGCGCGGTATATTTTCTAAAAAGTAAAAATGAGGTCTATCTCTACTTTGAGGAATATATAAAGAAATTAAAAACGGAAACAGGCTACAATTTAAAAACATTAAGAAGTGATAATGGAACTGAATTTTTAAACCGGGACTTCAAGAATCTACTACAAAAATACAACATTGCACATCAAACATCGGTGCCCTATTGTCCACAACTAAATGGTAAGGCAGAACGAGAAATGAGAACCCTAGTGGAAGCTGGCAGAACAATGATACATGCGAAGAGATTGCCACTCAAACTCTGGGCTGAGGCAGTCAGCACTGCAGCTTTTATTATAAACCGGACATCTTTGAATAATAATGGAAAGTCACCTTTTGAGCTATGGACTGGTAAATGCTTTTCGAATTGCCTCGATTGGAAAGTTTTCGGAGAGGTATGTTACATTCACATTCCTGAACAAAAAAGGCGAAAATGGGATGTGAAGTCCGAGAAAGGTATATTTGTTGGATACGTTGAAGGTATTAAAGGATACAGAATATGGATCCCAGGTACAAATAAAATAAAGGTTAGTCGTGACGTAATTTTTCCCAAAACTGCTCCAGTTTCCGTTGGTGCTGTAATTAATCCTGGTTTTCTTGATGGTGCTGTGGAGCATAAAGAAAACTTTGCCGTTTCCGATTTTCTCAATGACACAGGTGGTAATGCAGGTGGCGACGCAGTTGGCGATACAGGTGGTGATGTAGACTGCGGTGCAGACGGTGATGAAAGCTCATTTTATTCATCTGAAGACCAAGATGTGAATAATGTCCGTGAAGTTCCGCTTAAGGATCGTTTGAGAAGCTCAGCAAAGTCTAGACATGATCTTGTTTCGGTCATATTAGCAGGCTGTGCCTTTATAGCCGAATCCGTGGAGCCCACAACTTTTGAAGAAGCATTGCAGTCCAAGGATTCGATCAAGTGGAAGGAAGCGATGAAGGCAGAAATGGGAGCTCTTAAAGAAAATAAGACTTGGGAACTAGTACAACCACCAAACGACCGAAAGATTATCGATAACAAATGGGTATATAAAATCAAAAGCTCCAGTACAAATGAGCCAGCCCATTTCAAAGCCAGGCTAGTGATTAGAGGTTTCTCTCAGGTGAAAGGCATCGACTATGAAGAAACATTCAGTCCAGTAGCTAGATTTTCATCGATTCGAACAGTTCTTCGTTTGGCAGCTTCGAAAGGATACAAAATCAAACTGTTCGACATCACAACAGCGTTCTTAAATGGTCACCTCAAAGAAAATATTTTTATGAAGCAGCCAAAAGGTTTCGATGACGGAACAGGGCGTGTTTGTAAACTTCTTAAGAGCCTCTATGGACTTAAACAGGCATCACGAGTCTGGAACGAACAATTTTCATCATTTCTTCGATCTTTCCAACTGGAAGTGTCAAAAGCTGATCCATGTGTCTTCTATGGAAATGACATTGTTCTGGCGATCTACATTGACGACGGTATAATCACTGCAGTTGATGAAGACAGAATTACGGAGGTGATTAACTTTCTGATGAAGGATTTCGAGCTTTGCGGATAAAATAGTTTCAAAATTCGGCATGGCGAACGTGAACGCTGTTTCAACACCTGCGGTTACGTCGAGCTTTGAAAATGTTGATGACGACGGCCCAAGGGACAGCAACTTTCCGTACAGAGCAGCAGTTGGTAGCCTTATGTATCTAGCTATTGGTACCAGACCCGACATATCTTTTGCCCTAGGCGTAGTCAGCAGATACATGGAAAATCCAGCAGAAGTTCATGTCAAGGCCTTAAAACGTATTATACGATACGTAAAGGGAACGCAACACTATGGTATCGGTTTTAGTTCAATATCTCAATTTAGTTTTGACTCTTACAGTGACGCAGATTATGCAGGGGATCATAAAACCAGGCGATCTACAAGTGGATATATTTGTTTCCTCGGTGATGGTCCTATTTCCTGGGGCTCTCAGCAACAGCGCTGTGTAGCGCTTTCGACGACAGAGTCCGAATACATCGCGGCTGCTGAAGCGGTGAAAGAGATCTCTTGGTTAAAGCTTCTATTTGAAGATCTCCATGTTCATTGCCAGCACATAAAACTTTACCTGGACAACGAAAGCGCTATCAAACTGGTGAAGAACCCAGAGTTCCACAAGAGAACAAAACATGTTGATGTTAGATACCACTTCATCCGGGACAAGTATGCTGAAAATGCTTTTGAAATCGAGCATGTTTCATCCCAGTTGCAGAAAGCCGACATCTTTACCAAAGCTCTACCTAAGGAACGTTTTCAAATAATGCGGAAAATGATTAGTGTTCTACCGATGACATAACTTCTTTATGTATTATGAATATTTTTTTGATTGAATTTTAAAAGAAGTATTTTTTAAGAAAATTTGAAATGTTAGAATTTTGATGTAAAAGATTAAACTAGTACTCGTATAATATTTTAACCATCAATAACGTAACAGTCGAATATTAATGAAAGTGGAAGTGTTAAAGAGAATTCATAAATATTCTCCTCCCTTAATGAAGACATGTATTTGCTCTTACACTCTTTTCTCATTCATTTCTTCTATGCACCCTTTTATTATATTGTTTAGTCCTAATAAAGATCAGAAACCAAACGGACGCGTTTTTCTTGGGATCTTTAACAAAAACGTATACCCATCCCGATATCCAAGGTAGCTAAGTACCTGGGAGTCATCTTAGATAGCAAGCTTCTTTGGTCAAAGCATGTTGAGCCAAAAACCACCAAAGCGCTGTCAGCTTTTTGGCAATGCAAAGGTGCCTTTGGCAAAACATGGGGCTTATCGCCGAAAAAGGTCCTCTGGATCTACACGGCAATGATAAGACCAAATCGGTTGTTTGGTGGAACAGGCTAACACGCAAACACGTTGTGGCTACTCTCACCAAACTCCAAAGAGTGATCTGTCTTAGCTGCACGGATGACACCTGCCATCCTACTGCGCTGTAATTTCACAATGATATTTTCATGGCATCAGGACTGCATTTTGGTCAGACACTGAACCTGGAATGGACTGTCTTCTGACAGTCTGACATCAACGACTGGGTCTTTAATGCATACATATAATTTAAGCTAAGAAAAAATTGTTTTATTTAACAATTTTTTTAATTATATGTAAAACTTAAGCCTACCTTAATCTAACTAAACCTACCTTATACAATCTTAATTAAAAAATATGTATAACCTACCCTACCCTGCCTTACCCTACCCCAGCCTATATAAACCTGCCATTGGTGTTAGGCGGGCCCTGCTTTGAAGAGGCTAAAGTTATTGACTGGTCCACTGATGTAGCTCTCTCCAAATACCAAAAGCGTTGATGCCGGCGGACTACGTCTCCTAGATCCCGGAGTGAGACCGATCTACAGAACCTGAGGCGCTCGAGCTCACGGAACGCGACATCGGGTCCGTAGAGGAATCGCCATTCCACGGAATTGCGACCCACGTGGAAGATTAGCGGTACCGCCAATCTATCCTGGATCAGCCCACATCTATCTAAATAGAGGAATGCTTCTGGCGGGACAAAACCGTTAACACTCTCTCATGGTGTAATTCATTGGGGTAGTAAACCCCGGAGATCAAGTTATTGACCGAAGTCATTGCTCCTGCAACGTGGCTTCGAATCACTTTGATCAGAAAGACAAGGCGAGACAAGTCCTGAGACATTGTCTTTCAAACACCCGAATCCTTTCCATTAAGCTGGCTCTCACATTGAACCAGACGGGACATCCATAGGCAACCATGGGCCTGATTAAGGCCATGTAGCAGATTACCTTCACTCTGGGATCTTCTTGTCAGGGCAAAAGCATCTACATGTTTGTCAAAATATAAATACTGATCCAGGTCAGGTATCTGACTACACATTTTCTCGCGAGTGGACGTCCAAAATTTGAGTCCAAACGGTCCAAAAATTGAGAACCTGCGCCAATTGGTGTCCCGAGAGTCCCCTAGACAAAGGCGCTCTCAATAAAATAGTTTCTGATTTCGGGAAGGTGATTTTCAACTTCCAGTCATCACAATATTGCTGAATTTTTTCGAAGTCAGGCTGCAGAAGAGTAACAATAACGTCGATCGTTGGATCTGATCTGCACGCGATTAGGTCGCCCGCATACGGAACGAGGAAAAATCATATAAGGCAGTGGTTTACTTATGCCCAGCCGACTGAGCTTGTAATAAAGACCTTCTAGCCATACGGTGTCGAAGGCTTTTTCCAAGTCAATCAGACAGGCACCCGTGCATTGGGTCTTGCAATATTCCATTGGATATCCGATACGGAAGCTTCAGATCCAGAATGTCATTCTGATTGTTTTTCCTAAATATTTTTTTATTTGAAGGAACATACTCGCGCTATTGTTCCAATACAAACTTAAAGATATTCTGTAGTTCTCCTTGATCAACTGTAAAATGTTTAATCAATGACTTCAGTGTCCTGACCTACGAGTTTTGTCTGTCGGTCAATCGTCTGTACAAGAGTTTGAGTCTTGTCAGGAGTCTACTTTTCTGTCTGTACAGTGCGTCGATTGTCGCGTTTCGGTACACGTTTGTGGTATAGTTGTGTCGTTGGCGTGGTATTATACTGTCCATCTGTCCATCTAATCTACATCATACTACCTCAGAAAATTAATTGCGAATAGTCGACTTTGTAACAGAATGTCATCTCTTAGTAACCAGCACTCGGTTGCTAGATCTTAGCTTCCATGATCAATTGAAAACCAATCGTTGCGATTGCTTGACACTCCTCTAGCATCCTGGATGCCTGAAAATTTCGGATTTCACGGATTCAACGGAATCGAGCAAAAACACTAAACGTTGGAAAGCACATTCACAAGAGAACGCCAGGATTTCAGCCGATTATAACTTCCTCAAAACCCGATGCAAACCGCACAGCATCCATGGAAACGTTCTGAAAGCGCTGCGTAAATGGCTACGTTACATCGAAGAACTCGAGCTACTCCAGAAACCAGAACGAGATGTTCGTACGTCTTTTCCCGTGACAACCTGAAATTTTGAATGAAGTCCAGGTTCGTAGCGACAAAACCCGTTACAAACAAACTCTATTCGTGAATACGTGTGAGCTCATTTCATTTTACCGCAGTGTACTCCCGCCACACATACTCTTTGAATTCTAACAATGTGCGTAATTGTAGACATAATTTTGACAGAAGCCCGGGTTCCCACGTGCTCGCCGCAGCTTGAAGGCAAACGTCCGCGGCCATTTTAAGTGGTACGTCTCATTGATGGTTTCTGGTGTCTAACATTTTGCGTTTGAGTAGACACTGTCAAGATGGGAAGAGGAAAGCCGTTGAGTGAATTCGAAAAAGGTAAAATAATTGAATTATTGAATAGTCTACGCGTGAAATTGGACGGGAGCTAAATCATTCCAATTGACTCATTCAAAATTTTAAAAAATTCCGGACTCATCAGGCCGTCCGCCGGCATTAATAACTAATCACCAGAAAAGGCTAATCACCATAAACAGTATTTGTCGCGTTGGAACATGTCTTGGAATAGAAGCCGCTAAGTCCACAGATTCACAGATTTGTAAAGCTGATCGGCTGCAATCGAAAAGTATGGAGTCGCAACCACCTCTTACTATACGGCATAGGACGACCAGATTGGACTGGGTTCAAAAGCATATGCCCTTTGATGAAGAATGGAGAAAAGTTGTGTGGATCGACGAATTTCATCGATCAATTTAAATCGATCAATTTAGACGCGCCGGATAGATGGGCACAATATCAGCAAAATAAAAAAAGAGGAAATTTCCTTCTCCAAACGTCAGCATGGAGGAGGTAGTGTAATGGTATGGGGAACCTTCAGTTGATATGGAACATCCCGTTTCCAATTGTACCCTTTCGCGAAGAACTGGACCAAAATTTCATGGAATTTCAACAGAATTATATTATGACCTGATGGCATTATGGCATTATGAAGAGTTGGCAAAAGAAAGATAGATACTTTAACTAACTAATCATAAAAGGAAAATTAATATGGTCATGTAAAGCACGAAGTAATTAGAGTGGCGTAAGCCCAGTAACTAGTGTGTTATCGACAGTTAGACATTTGGAAAAGAACTTCTCATTGAGAATATCAATTCTTCTGGCAACTGGCAATTCTTTCAGCTTGTTCATGTAAGATCGGTGTTGAAAAATCCCAGGGAAGATTTAACATCATTTTGAAAACTTTATTTTGTGCTATTTGTAACTTTTTAATGTGTGCTTTTGCGCAATTTAGAATTGCTTGAAAAACCTATTTAAACAATATCAGCATGTTTTGACTTAGCATTGATTTTCGATTAATCAGCGGATACAAGATTTGTGTGGCTTTGTTTAATTTATTTAAAGTATTTTTTATGTATAAGCCGAAAGTTAGTTTCGGGTCTAGGTACACCCCGAAGTACTTGATGGAACTAGCCCATGGTATGTTACAGTTATTTAAAGTTAAATTGTTTGGAGGAAAATGGCAAGGCGATCTTTTTCTGGTGAAATAGATTGATTGACATTTTTCAACATTAATTTTAACTTTCCAGTGCTTAATCCTCTATATAAAGGGTTTTCCAAAAAGGACTTGACAACTTTTTTTTAAAATAAAACGTAAACCATTTGAGATATTTCAAAAACTTTATTATCGGCTTGAAGTACAATCAAAACATTTATGAATGGAATTCGACTTGGTTCATATGGCCACCGCGAGCACGTTTGCAGTGGTCGATTCGTTGGACCCAATTTTCGATGACTCGGCCACACATTTCGGCCGAAACGGCCGCTATTTCGCGTTCAATGTTGGCTCTGAGCTCTTCCAACGTCGTCGGCTTGTTGGCATAAACCAATGACTTAACGTAGCCCCAAAGAAAATAGTCTAGAGGTGTTAAATCGCACGAACGAGGCGGCCAATCGACTGGCCCATTTCTTGAGATAACACGCTCATCAAGCTTACTCTTCAATAAATCGATTGTAACGTGTGCTGTGTGGCTTGTGGCACCATCCTGTTGAAACCACATGTCGTCCAAGTCCGTATCTTCCAATTCGGGCCAAAAATAATCGGTAATCATGGCGCGATAACGCTGGCCATTCACAGTAACGTGACGATCGTTATCGTCGACGAAAAAATATGGCCCAATAACGCCGCCGGCATGCAAACCGCACCAAACAGTTATTTTTTGTGGATGAAGTGGTTATTCATGAAGCACATGTGGATTTTCACCCGACCAATAATGCATATTTTGCTTATTGACAAAGATGATTTTGCGATGAAATTCATCATCTTGGCGCATATTCCCCAGAGCTCAACCGGAGAACGTACGTCGCTTTAAATGGTCCATCGGCTTCAATGCTTGAGTCAGCTTGATCTTGTATGGGTGTAAACCAAGATCCTTACGCAAAATACGACATAATGTGGTCTGAGCGGTGCCCAATTCTTGAGGACGCCGTGGAATTGACTGATCGTTTGCTACGGACGCCTGAACGGCAGCGATATTTTCGACACTTCGACCAACCCGTTGTCTCACTGACACGGCAACATCACACAACGAATATGTAGACTCAAATTTTTGAACTAAGCTTTTTATTGCCTGTATACTAGGGCGAGAATTACGACCAAAAATTGGAGTTAACGCTCTTAAAGTTGCGGTCACCGACTCCGAATTTCGGTAGAAAATTTTTATAATTAGCAGACGTTGCTCGTTCGTGTACTTTACCATGATGAAAATGTTGAGTTTACTGAATAAATTGACAATGACAGTCAATGATGATTAGTGAAAGGGTGCGTTTACAAATTAAATTCAAAGCTGTCAAGTCCCCATTGGAAAACCCTGTATATAAAAAATTGTTGCAAGTTTTGGTGTGACTTTATAACTCACAAGCGGTCAGACTGAATTTCATCAAATTTTCAGGGTTTGTTTATATGGTCGTGTAGATGGTTTATGTAAAGTTTGAATGAAATCGGTAGACGCATTCGTTATGACTTTTAATATCAACATCTGATTTTGACGTGGAAATCATCAATTGCTCGGCGGTTCATTAATATTGGCATCTGGTGATTTTCGGCAAACGTTGCCCATCATCCCAGATCAACTTCAGCTGATGGGATTAATGCATGTTTAAAGAGTTCGTTTCTTTGAGAAAATGTACAGAAATTATCTCCTGACATAAATTGTGTGTACGTCTTCAAAATGATCCATCAGCACGTGAGTTTTCAAAACAATTGCTGCAGATTGGCGATAGCAAATTTGCAAGTTAAATGGCTTTATTGCGTTACCAAATAACTTATTCACAATTTTAACGTCAAAAGAAGAATTAATTGATCGAATTTTTTAATTGAAAGCGAAATTTTAGCACCAAAAAGTGCAAATGTTTAATGACATCAATTTTCAGATTCAACAGAAATTGCAAAGTGACTACGAATAAAGAAGACGCGGTAAATTATCCGATTGAATTTTTAAAATCTTTCGATCGATAATACTTCTTCGAAATCTCAATTCACCAAAACTTTGCAATGGAATGAGACTTTCTGTGAAACAAATTAATGCATAATTTGATCGAAGCAACAGTTCTCACTGGGAAAGCAAAAGGAGAAGTTGTACTCATACCGCGGATCACATTAATACCAACAGACATGCCATTTCAATTCAAACGTCTTCATTTCCCGTGCATTTATCCTTTGCTATGACCGTTAATAAGACTCAAGGACAAATGTTTCAAGTGTGTGGAGTGAATTCGGAAAAACCGGGCTTTTCTCACGGACAATTATACGTAGCATGTTCCAGAGTGGGAGAACCCAAAAATTTATTAATGCACCACACAATCAAGCAAAAAACGTTGCATACACTGCATTAAACTGATTAATTATTTTTTTTTTTTTTCAAATTTTCCAAATAAAAAAAATAAAAGAAACCAATGTTAATATTCATGCTTAGCGAAGCACCATTAGAACCGTTAGAAGGGTATATGATTTTGATTTTGAACTATTATTGAATTATTTCATTTTCAGTACTATTAGTAAAAAACTGGATTGATTCTGAGGCGGTACGAAGTTTGCCAGGTTATTATGATTTGTAATAACAGTTCCACTTGTATGAGATGTATACAAAGCCGTGTCGTCAGCATATAGTGCTTTATGACAGTTTCGAATGTCAGGAAGATCACAGATAAATATATTAAATAAAGTTGGTGCCAGAACCGAGCCTTGTGGTACACCGGCAGGTACAATTTTCACTGAAGAAACCGCGTTATTAAGTGAAACAAGGAAGGTTCTTATGAACGACGGGCAACCGATTCTTATGAGTTTGTAAATTAAAGTGCTGTGCCAAACAAAGTCAAAAGCTTTTTCTAGGTCTAGTAGTATTAACCCGGTCGACATTTTTTCGTCTAAGCTTTGTTTCATTTCATTACAAATTCTTAAAACTTGATGAGAAATACTGCGATGTTCACGGAAATCGAATTGCACTTGGGGCAGTAGTCTACTATTGTTCAGAAAAGCATCCAGCTTGATTTTTATAAGTTTTTCTAAAATTTTGCTGGATCCATTGAGTAAGCTAATGGGTCTGTAGCTGTTTGGGTTACTGTGATCTTCTTCTGGTCTCAGCAATGCAATTACTTTTGCGTTTTTCAACTTTATGGGAAAATAGTTTAACTTAAAGCAAGAATTATAAATAAATTGGAGGTACTTTATTGCACTTAAGGGAAGGTTTTTAATAGTTCTGTTATTTATGCCATCGAAACCAGGCGATTTTTTTTATGTTTTAGACGATGGATGATAAATTTAACATCATCTAACGTAACGAGCTCGTTTGGCGGGAGTGACGGACTTATTGCGTTAAATGATAACACTTCAGTTTCGACCTCAGATTCCATTTCAGATAAAGGGTGTCTCAGTAAGAGTGCACTTTTTAAAATTGGAATATTTTTTTTTTCATGCAAGTGGCAACTCTGAAATTTGACAGCTGTCACCTCTGTTTATTGCGATTATTAAAAATGGAGCGCTTTTCGAAAGAACAACGCGTTATAATTGTGAAAACTCGTAACAAAAATGGGGAAAGTTACGCTGAAACCGCTCGCAAACTTCGCCAAATTTTCAGCCGAGAAAGTGCACCTAATGTGTCAACCATTCGAAGAGTGGTCAAAAAATTTAAAGAAACTGGGTCAATTATGGATAATAAGAATCCTTTGCGTCAACGTACCGGTCGGTCTCTTGAAAACATTGCTGCTGTAAACGAGAGTGTCGCCGAAAACCCGAAAACATCAATTCGACATCGTTCTCAACAACTGCAAATTTCACGAAGCACTACGCAGCGAATTTTGACTAAAGACCTCCACTTTCATGCGTACAAGATTCAGTTAACTCAGGAGCTCATACCAGCAGACCACGGAAAGCGCCGGCAATTCGTTCAATGGGTAATGGAGCAAAGTGAAGTCGATGCCAATTTTTCGAAAAAAGTAATTTTCTCCGATGAAGCGCATTTCCATATGAATGGCTTCGTGAATACACAAAATTGTCGAATTTGGGACTCAGAAAATCCTCATGCAATCCATGAGAAACAAATGCACCCACAACGAGTAACTGTCTGGTGCGGATTTTGGTCAGGCGGCGTGATTGGACCTTACTTTCTTGAAAATGAGGCCGAAATTGCAGTGACTGTGAACGGCATTCGTTACAGGAATATGATAACGGACTTCTCGTGGCCTCAACTGGACGGCATGAATCTGGACAAAATGTGGTTTCAGCAGGACGGCGCAACCTGCCACACCGCGCATGAAACGAAATTCTGATGTCAACTGGCCACCAAGATCGTGCGATTTCACGCCGTGCGATTTTTTTCTTTGGGGTTTTGTGAAATCTCGGGTTTATGCGAATAAACCCGAAACAATTCCTGAGCTCAAATCGGAAATCCAACGCGTCATCGGTGAGATACAGCCACATCTCTGTGCAAAAGTCATCGAAAATTTCATGAAAAGAGTAATGGACTGTCATCGGAGCCGTGGGGGTCATTTGCCGGATATTTTATTCCATACTTAATCGGAACATGTCTTCTTTACAATACAATAAAAATATCACAACTCTGTCATAAAATACTTGTTTTTATTTTAAAATGAAAAAGTGCACTCTTACTGAGACACCTTTTATAAGATTTTGGGAGACTAAATGATTTTCTAAAAAGACGCTAAAAACTCAGCCTTGCCTACACTGTCTGTGATTAATGAATTATCCCCAACCGAACTGGGAATTTGCTTATGTTTTTTTAAAATTATTTTGCTTATATTCCAGAATGGCTTGGAACTGGTTTTCTGTCCCAACTGTTGTTTCTAAACCCCCAATTAAACGTGTTAGAAATTTCATTTCACGGAAATCATTAGTAAGACGGTATCTTTGCCATTTTCGTCTGAGAAAATTTCTGGTTTTTATTAAACTTAATATATGTATATCGTGGAAGACTGACAGACCTATCCTTGATTTTGTTCTGCAGAAAACAAGATTCTAAGTCTAAGGGACAGCTGTTAAGAGCAATTGGGAGGTGGTATCGAAATATATCCGTTTGCTTTACTAAAATCTAAATATTGCACATTAAGAGTTTTTGGATAGAGAGAATATCACAGGTAACTGGAAGATGTTCGGAGCTTAAAGCAGTTGGCAAGAATTAAAAAAGAAAGAATCCAAAAATGAATAAGCTCAATGCCAAACAGGGTCTACGACACTAACTGCTGGAACATAATGATGTCGCAGTCGCGGTCGCTGTCGCACTTTCTGTCGCGGTCGCTGTCGAAGTCGGCTATCTGCCAAAAATTTCGTCCACAATGAGGTCGCTTTGTTATGTCAGATTTTAAACAGCTGTTTTAATTCAAATTGTAATTTTAAACAATTGTTTGAATTGAATTTGTGCTTTTGTTTGAAAATTGCAAATAATAATAAAAGTAATATGGATAAATGATAGGAAGTTATTTTTATTACAAGTTTTGTGCAAATGTTCTACTTGGCATATAAATTGTTTAAAACAAAAAATTATGGCAAAGGTTCCACAAAATTTCCCTCTCCTTCACCGCTTCAATTATTTGTTCTTCCAAAAAAGCCTGTTTTAATAAAGAATAAATATCCCTAAAATATTGCAAATTTCACAAAATAACACATTTGTCCAGATACTTACAATTGATCGTCAACCGTCCGATTTGAAAATTTCCTTTGAATTGTTTTTTTTCCCTACAGCTTTCACAATGTCGTACGACCGAGTTAAAAGTTAGCCAACTCTCGCGACACACCTTACAACCGCGACATCATTGGGTTTACGTTATGGGATTTACGTACATTCAATTTTTGACATGCGACAGCGACGGCGACTGCGACCGCATTGTGTTTCGCGTTTAAGGCGTTAACTGTGCGTAAAATACAGATATACCCAGTGGCACTATCATTTTGGACATCAAAATTAATTTATTATTTTTAAATACTGTGCACTATTAAATTTGTAAAGAATTTTAGAAAAGAAGTACGTTTTTTCTAGATAATCGAGACATTCGAATTTTTATTATTAATAATACTTGTGATTTAAGGGGGATAGCCACTGTGACGACCCCAAAAATGAGTGATTTTCAAGAATTTTTTTGACCGAGTAAATGAAGGAATTTTTGGATCGGGTTTTTTTTATTTTATTAAGCACACATCCAATAATGTTTCTACAAATTTTTATTGAAAAATATTGAACAGTTTCAACAATATAAACGATGCCGTAGAGCCTGAAAAACCTCTCCATGGTCGCATCGATTATTCAAAAGCCAGTAATCTTAAAAATCAAACAAAAATTTTATTATAATTTGTATCAATGTAGTTATCGTTGTACGTAGCCGTTTTTTTTTTTTGATTTTTAACAAAATGGCGACCGATTGAAAATATTTGCATTTTTTCGAAAATTTTCCAAATCGACTACGCTTAACCTTAGCCACTACTAAGATGAACAAAACAAAAAAAAAAATTAAACATCGGTTAAGAATTGACCAAGTTATCGATGCGACCTGTTTGAAAAAAGTCGTTTCGAGAAAAACGCGTTTAAAGATTTTAGTCCATTTCTCTCGCAATGAAATCATAGAGTAACTGAACATCTGCCGAACTTCTAAATACTTAAATTAATGAAAGGGACTATTGTATTTTAAAGCCTGCATAACAGAGATTTATATTACAAAAAGAAATTCGGAGAAAAGAGTCCACTACGTCACACAATGATAAATACATTAGAGCAAGGGACTGAAAGGCGACAAACAGTCGGCCTACATGCTCTCACTAAAATCGCTGTAACTTAGTCAATTTTAAAATATAAACTTTCATTTAAGACAAAAGAAAAAAAATTTTTTTTTTTTACCCATCACAGTGGCTATCCCCCTTAATTGTCTGAACTTCCAAGTTTTTCGATTGCTCTATAATTTTGCTACGGACCTTAATAAGTGTTAGTTCAAAGATCTGGCAATGATATCAACGAATACTTCACCATTGATGGCGCTACTGTACGACCGCTGACATTTGTCATCTGTCAGTTGTCATGCGTTTGACAAATTGGTTTTCTCGCAATAGCGGCTTTCATTTTTTCCCCAAGCACGATGTTGAAGTTGTTTGATAAAACAAAGTGCCTTCTGAACTCGGTGCGGCGTTCATCAACAATCGAAGCCGTTAAGCCTGCCACTTTGATTGTGCCACTTACCGAAAAATCAAATTTCCCCGTCAACATTCGCGCCAACCGTCAAGCATGGATCGAAAACATCGATACAGTGGAAGAGAAGAAACTCGGTCTAATTGAACTTCATCCCGAGGTGTTTGCCACCAATCCACGCGTAGATGTCATCCAGGAGAACATCGAATGGCAACGAAAATATCGTTACGTAAGTTTTGCCCATACGAAATCGCGTGCTGAAGTACGCGGTGGCGGTCGCAAGCCGTGGCCGCAAAAGGGTTTGGGACGCGCGCGTCATGGGTCTATTCGATCGCCACTCTTCAAAGGCGGTGGCATTGCTCATGGACCACGTTCGCCCACAACGCATTTCTACATGCTGCCATTTTTCAAGCGAGTGATGGGCCTTACGTCGACTCTGACGGTGAAACTAGCCCAAGACGACTTACACATTGTACGAGACCTGCAGATTCCAAACAAAGATCCAGAGTATATTAAGGACCTGATTAAAGCACGAAATTGGGGACCATCAGTCTTGATTATAGACAGGTAAGTGGAAATGCAATCCTTTGTGGTGTTGTTTACGACTGCTTCTATTTGTAGCAACGACGTATTCCCGGAGAACATCTGCTACGCCACAGACACGCTCGGTTACGTAAACCTTATGCCAGTATATGGGTTGAATACCTATTCCATGTTGAAGCACGACACCCTCGTCCTAACCATAGACGCAGTCGAACGAATAGTCGACCGCATCCTCTACCAACTCAACCGACCGGACGCCCTTAAGCTTGGAAAAAAATTCAAACTCGATCAATAAAGAAACATGTATACACATTTATTTAATTGAAACATAATTATCTGCTGTTTTTTTAGGTTTGTTTTGTTTTTAGTTACACATTTAAAAATATTTTACTATTACTACTAGCATTAAAAAAAAGAAAAAGATTGAGAGGAGATGGCGGGTCATCACTTTTTACTTCCTGGTGCTTGTTTTCGTCTAATCGTCATTCACTAAAAGTTTGTGTCGGATTTGCCAGCGCAGATCGGAACGCGGGTTCTCTCCGGGCAAATGGTTACTGAACTTGTCCCATTCGCTCCGGTAATATTGGTACAGCTGAACAGGGTCCATTTTACAGCGGCGGCCATTACTGCAATGTGGCGTTTTAGAACGTGGACGAATCCCTGTACAAGAATAAGGAAATTATGTCAATAAAAACGAGTAAATTTGAACACAATGTTGTTGTTAAGGGTAAAAGTTATTCTTTTTCATATGTATGCGACTAGTATCGTATGATCTCCCCTAATTGGAAAAATTAGTTGGTAAATGAAGAGGAAGCGTTTTGAGAATAAGAATAATATCTCTCTAAACCGCTTAAGACGTTGTGCTTTCTAGGCGTGCAAATAGACATTCCCGCTATGAGTAGTTGTACAAGCTGGCTATAGTTGTAAGTAAGCAAGAGTTACGTTCTTACGGTGTTTGTCACACAACCCGGACGGGGTGCAGATGGTTTGTGTCAAAGATGTTCGTTCACTACTCTCAGGGGGTGGTTGTCCTAGATAGGATTTGAGAGATTCGACTGAATTTGCGTTGGTTGTAGTTCACAGTAACTTTGTTTCCATGTCATTAAGGTGTTGTATTGGAAATGCACACACAGAATATGAATTTTGAAGTGATCTTATGCTGCGGGTGTTATTCCTTCGTCAGCACCTCTTGATCATCTCTCATTCACAACTGATGTTGTTGCACAGTTTTTCCGTACAGGAATTGTTTTTGGCTATGGAC
The DNA here is from genome assembly GCA_958301585.1 of Merodon equestris. Lineage (NCBI taxonomy): Eukaryota > Metazoa > Arthropoda > Insecta > Diptera > Syrphidae > Merodon > Merodon equestris. Next base: position 51,260,720 of record OY284416.1, read on the forward strand.
AGACTTGAACTACAAACCTTCGGCTCAACAGTCGGTGATGCACCACGATCACCCCCTAAATCTAAATCTTAATCTGAAATGCCGATGGTACTGTTCAGAAAACTCATTTATTTAAGCACTGCTGCTTGTCAATTTTTCACCTCCTCGTAAGTATGAAAGTGCTGATTGGAGAGGTTCGTGCTGAATCGATTAAAACGAGTAGAAATCAGAACGGGCTAGGTCCGCTAGTGAAGCAGAACCTCCCAGCTAATAACAATTCGTCGTTGGGCCTCGAATTTTTTTTCAATTTGGTTCTGTAGCAAGCCCTCGTGAGCAACCTAGGCAACGTCCGCGGCGTTCAAACTCATCTATTCAGTCTGTGAAGGCCAGGGTTCAAGAAGATCCAAGTTTGTGATACCGGCGCCGTTCGGAACAGTTAGGCATCAGTGGGACCACTTTGCGGAGAATTTTAAAGGATGATCTTCACTTATTTTCATACAAAGTGCAGATAACTCAAAAAATGTTGCCACAAGATGAGCCACGCCGCTTGGCATACGCACAAATTGTCGTTGCAATCATTAAAGCTGAGCCGGAGTTCTGGCAGCAAGTTCTATTGACCGATGAGGCACATTTTACGCTCTCTGCATTTGGAGAAATGTGCACATGGAGAATGTGCGAAAATGAGCCCATTTTTGCATCGGCAATAAAGGCGGTCATTTAATTGATATTGTTTTCAAAAATTAATCAAAATAAATTGTAAAGGTCTAAATTGAATAATTTTGAATTTCCAAAATCGGTTGAGAATTGTTGAAGTTATTCGAAATTTACATCGACCCATATGAGATGGCGCACGCTGTATTTGCCAAGTTTTCCCTTGGTCCAACCTTGGATTAACTTTGTTATGACGGAAAATAACTGATGATCAGAGGTGTTACTATAAACATACTTACCGACAACCCCCAGCTTCTCCAAAATAAGAACAGAGATGGTATAGCAGAAATGAAACCCATAAGAACACGAGCTGGCTATAAAACAGAACGCAAGTCCAGCACATAGACATCTAGCAGTGGGATCGTAGCCAGTGACGGATATGAAAAAAAGTGCACCGCAAGTACAATGTATGTATTCATAAATAACTTCGATTAAGTTAATGGATTGTTTTCGGAATAGTTTGTATGGTTCATAAGAAAAGAGGAGCTTCGGGCGGGCTATGAAGAAATAAGTGTCTCTATCGTACTGATGTATTTGTGGACAGCTCGATAAATTTAAAGCAGATGACAACCTAGAAAGCGCCGTGGCGCAGTGGGTAGTGTGTCGGCCGCTGACGCGTGATGAGCGAGTTCGGATCCCGACAACAGCGCCATCGAATGTTTATTTCGCGACTTCTCTTCGGCGGGGTACTGGCAAAACCCTCCGTTGTACACTTGCCTTGAAAAAGCTTCTCGGTTCACGCCGTTCGCAATGGGCATTAAGCTTTAGGTTCCGTTCGCTTGTGTGAAAAAACAATTCGCACACAACATGAGTGAATAACAAAAAGCTTGGCTTCGGCTCTTCATGAACTGTAACGCCATCCAAGGTGTCTGTCTGGCAGTACAATGGAACAGTATTTGTGTCTGAGTGCTCCAACAGATAGAAAAAAAAAAAAAAAAAAAACGATGATAATCTAAGGACAGGACCTTCGCCGATCAAGTCTCCCTCAAGCTCTCTCAAGACCCGATGCAATCTGGACGAACCATAGAACAGCAATGGAGACAGACGTCACGTCGCCATTATAGTGGCCGCCATAAAGATGTACTTGGTTTCAAGCCACCACCTTCGAGAAACCCCTAATCTGATGACGAGTGCAGACAGGCCCATGTAGTCGATGCCGCGACTGTGGAAAAACCACTTCTGCAAAAACCGCTTCTGTATAACGGCGATGATACATTCACAATGGACGAAGACGGAAGAGAATCCCGTCCACCCGACCTAGACGATGTTACTCGTAAGATAGCGATATCGAAGCCTAAGTCTTACAAAGCTGCTGTAGCAGCTGGTGATGAGCTGGTCAGGAACATGCACCAACTCAACTGCAATGGAGTCTCAGCATCGTTTGCTCGGTCCATAAGAAAGGAGATCCCTATTACTTCGCCAATTACAGAGGGTAAGTCTCCTGAACATTGCGTACAAGATCTTCTTAGGGTGATGCATTGTTATGTGATTTCTTCTAACAGCATACTGGAAAGATTGTGCGGGACTCTGCGGCCAATACAAGAGGTACGATCTACTTCAAGTCTACACAATTGCTTGCCTACGCAGATGTCATTGATGTTATTGGACGGACAAAGCGAGTCGTCAATGAGGCGTTTGCAAGTATTGAAGCAGAAATCGGCCTAAGGGTAAATGAGGACAAGACTAAATATATGCTGTCATCAAAGAAAGACGCGCAACACCGACGTCTTGGTAATCTGATTTGACGCCCCCATAGGGGCACACTATTAGCTTAATGCAAGCCTTAACAAAAAAAAAAAAGATAACTTAATTAACTTATTAGCTAGGTGACAGGGTAGAAACCATTTAGGAGAAGATGAAGGGTTGTGGTATAGGGCAATTCTAAGGCTGGACTTTTTGATGTGCAGCATTCGGGACATTGGTTCGTGGTAGCCATAATTTGTGCGATGAGTGTTTATACGGAAAAGAGGCGTGGGCCGAAGGTTACGTGGGTTGGTGTTAAGGGGAATCATGTGCAATAATTTGGGGCTGTCAATGTTACCGAAGGTCGTGAGTAAAAATAATATTTGCAACATCGCGTCGTTTTTAAGGGGTTGACGGTTGATTAATTTTAGGCGATCCGTTTGAGGTAGGAAGGCCACGAAGGGCAAAATGGATAAACCTACGTTGAATGGCCTCAATACGCGTAGTATGGGATTCGTAAGAGGGGGACCAGACTTGGCTAGCATATTCGAGAAGAGGCCTAACGAAAGTGATGTATAATGATTTCGTAACGAAAATTCTTTGAACCAACGTTTCACGAAATCGAGGGAAGAGTTAGCAAGCACGTTTGATAATGTTGTCGATATGGAGGCGAAAATTGAGTTCACGGTCCTAGATCAACCAAGAAGTTGACAGAGGGAACGGTTTCATTACGAATAATGTAGGTTCTGGTTGTTAAGGAAGTGCGCTTGTCGGAGTAAGTGATGGCTTGGCATTTACTGACATTGAGCTCGAGATGTTTTTTTTTACACCAAGTAGTAACCTGTTCCCTTTTTGTGGACTGGAATGATATAAGCATATTTCCAAAGCTGAGGAAAGAGGCCCCGAGAGATAGCGCGGTAAGGGGTAAAATAAAATGGTTTGCGCACTTTTTTTAAAACTATGGCAGACAGACAGTCGGGACCGGGGAGTAGTCGTCCTTTAGGTGGCATATTTTTTCGGCGACTAGGTCGGGAGTTATGTTCAGTGAGACAAGAGACGTTTGGGGGCAGTCTTTCATTTTTTTTTTATAATTCGTGCAGGTTCATGACCGTACGCTCTTATTGTGTTTGTCACACAACCTGGACGGAGTGCAGATGGTTTGTGTCGAAGATGTTCGTTCACTACTCTCCGGGGGTGCTTGTCCTAGATAGGATTTGAGAGATTGCACTGAATTTGCGTTGGTTGTACATAGTTCGCAGTAACTCTGTTGTTTCCATGTCATTAAGGTGTTATAGGCAGAGTATGAATTTTGAAGTGATCTTATGCTGCGAGTGTTATGCCTTCGTCAGCACTTTTTGATCATCTCTCATTCGCAACTGATGTTGTACAGTTTTTCCGCATAGGAAAATATCGAAAATAGTTGTGATCGGGTTGAAGATCCTGTTCGGTGTATGATTGACCGAAGAAATTAGCAAAGAAGTTGGCGATTACTTCGGGTTCGTTGGAAGAGTTATTGAGAAAATTAAATGTAGCGGGGTAGCTATCGGTTTTTCTTTTGGTATTAATGAAGTGGAAGAAACACTTGGGGTCAGAGATAAGGAAGGATTGCATTCGGTTCAGGTATCGGAGGTAGAGTGATTCACATAATTGAGCAAATTTAGTGTAGGAGACTGCATGTAATTAGAAAGGTCAGAGGCAGAGGGGGATCTAAGATAGGTATACCAGGGCGGAGATTAAGTGTAATTCTTTTTTGGCGAGTATGGGACTGAAAGGATGAAGCAGCTGAGGATTTTGGGGTAAACCGCTCAAGGGCTCAAGAAACAATTGAGTAGTAGAGCCCTCTCTCGAAAAACTAAAGTATCCCTCTACAAAACCTTAACCATCCCGGTCCTCCTCTATGGCGCTGAGGCTTGGACGTTATCAAAAGCGGATGAAGAGGCTCTTGGTCGTTCCGAGAGGAAAATTCTGCGCACAATCTTTGGTCCCGTTTGTGTAAACGGAGAGTGGAGAAGAAGATTCAACCAAGAACTATCCGGGCTGTACAACGACCTCGGCCTAGTTAGACGTCTACGCATCCAACGTCTAAAACGACTGGGCCGTGTAGAACGAATGGACATCACCGCTCCGGCGTGAAGAGTCTTCGACTCCAATCCCGAGGGGCAACGCAGCAGAAGACGACCGCATCTAAGGTGGAGCGCACAGGTGGAAAGAGACCTCAACCAACTGGGGGTGAGCCACTGGAAGCAGTTGGCCAAAGATCGTGCCAGCTGAAGAGACTTGTTGGTTGAGGCCTTGGTTCACCCCGAACTCGTCTAAGTAAGTAAGTAACTATTTTATACAGAAAAAGCTAAAGAAAATAGAATACATACGAAATACTCACACATTGCGTTCGTTGTCCTTTTGGTGGCTCGTCCGGTACGTGCTGTCGTACCTCCCGCTGTCGCTTGACTTCGTTCCGGTACGGTCTTTTGAGAACTGCCGGACTTTATACTCTTGTCCTCATCTGGTAGTGACGGAGCCTGCTGTTGCTTCTTCCGTTGGCTTAGTTGTAATGCCCGGTCTTGCGATTGACCCCTCACCTTTATTGGTTGCTCCTTTGAATTGACATCCTTCAAAACTCGATTAGACGGCTTGGCAATATTGTTGCTGCCTTTACTTTCGACTGTTTTTTTAGCATTCTTTTCATTCTCTTTCAAGCCATTGTCACCAACCTTCTCCTTTTCCTCCTTTTTGTTGCCGTTTGCACCTTGTTGATTGGACGCTGATTTCGCATCAACTTTTGCCCGGTAGCTGGCTGTTGTCTTATTATACATATGTTTATAGTAATCCTTCTGGTGTATATTGACGCCGAGCGATTCCTCATATTTAATCAGCTTTCTCAAATCTGCAAAGATTCGTTAAGTATTTTCTCCTTCCTCTCCTATTTATGTACATCCTTCTTCTCTTTGTTGCATACACCACATTCTCATTTCCCCTTCATTCTCTTTCTCAATTCTTCTCTCATTTTTATCGTAATTTTCTGTTTTTTCTCTTTAACTTCTATTCATTTAACTTAAGAATTTTTTTTTTCCTTTTTTGCTTTTGTTTGATTTATTTTTAAAAGGTTCCTTCGTTACTCATAGTAGGCAGATTAAATTACAGTTACACGTAGGTTAGATATAATATTTAATGGTATACTCTCGCGCTCTCTTTGTGGTTGCCGCATATTAACTATCTTCGTTGGCGAAAGCGCCGGAACGGTGTCCTGAGCCGTTTGCAGGATACCTTCACCTCTTTCTTCATTAGTCTGTTGGGAACTGGGGTTGATTTTTGGTTTGAAAGCCGTGGGCTGGACTGTGATATCTGAGGAGGTGGCGGATCGGGCGTCGCAGGTGGTACTGCTATGGTCGAGGACGTTGTGCACTCGTCGTCGATGTCCAAGGTTTTGATTTGACTATTGCTTACGTCGAAATCGGTGTCGAGGCCATCGGAGGACACGGTAAAAATATCCGAGTTATCTGCCTTTTCACTTGGGCTCATGTAGCCATTATTGAGACTTTCGTCTTTACAATCGACGGGGATTGGCGAAAGCGCTGCCGGTTCTTCTGCAACTGGCACTGAGCTTCGGGTGCAATCGTCTTTATCGTCAAAGTCCGTATCGGGTGGAGTCATTGACGTCGCCGCTACCAGGTCATTGCTGTCAAGCACACGATTCTTTTGTCGCGTTTGATAGTCACAGAGATAGCGGAAACGATCGGGTCGACGGAGAAGCAAGTTTTGTCGCGAGGCAACGTTCCGTCGTTTCTTCGGCCAACCAGTTCTATTGACTTTGTTGTTTTTTCGCCTTCGATTATGCGCCGAAAAGAGATTGAATATACTACTGCTGGCGGGTCGATGTACAACAGAATGCTCGGGGAAGTTTTCTCGATCGTCTCCGGGACCGCCGCCGCTGCCTCCCCCTCCACCGTCGTAGCAATCGATAAGATCTATCAGATCGATATCAGTAGAAAAGTCGTCCACGAAACCAGATGACGTGTCGGTTGGTGGCGGCGGAGGTGTCAGTCGAAGGGATTTAATTGCAGTACGTCCGAGGTAAACATCGATTTCATGCTCAAGCTCGACCGCGCTTTTTTGTTTCACTTCCAAGCTCTTCAAGCGTTTCTCGTCGAGTTCGAACTCCAAACCGGCTTTTGGTTTTCTTGGTTTCTTCTTGTTGGCGGAACATATTGCTGCTTTGGTGGGTATGAAATCCTCGAACTTGCGTTGTCCGCGTCGCAAACGTTTAACATTTTCACTGATTTCCGAGACGAATTGCATTGGTTCGGGGGTCTCAACGTGAGGGTTTGCCTCAACTGCTGGAGACGGTGTTTTTCTCGATTTCGGTTCGGTGCCGATCACCTTCTCGGGCGTCTTGTCTTTTGGCAACGGCGATGGCGGAAGGGCTTCGTCTAATTCCGAGTCCTGTCGCTGTTTTATCAAGCAGCTGAGTATGGCTAGTGTTGAGGCATGCTCGCGCGGTGATTTTCGTGGCATTAAATCATAGCTTAGGAATGTTGCTTTGCTTAGGTGCTTGTTACGAATGCGAGCTTTGATTTTTGCATTTTTCGACGCAACATCAGGACTGGGCGTATTACTTTTACTTCGCTCATTGGTTTCCTGTTTTTTTATTCTCTTGGAAACCGATTTGCTCACTGCCGAGCCGACTTCCTTGAGATCTGTCTTAACTGCTCCGCGGACTGGAGTGCATAGTTTACAATTGGGTAGACTGCGTATCGGTATCGGTCCCATTTCGTATGGCAATTTTCGATACGAGGTGCTTCCCCAGTATTCGAACATTCGTTCCTGACAGCTATCTTGCCGATTGAATACTTCGTACCACAGTTCTTTGATTGGTATTCGTTCGAATGAATAATGTTGTTCTTTAACCCGGCCCTGACTTATATCAACGGACGGTGGACCAAGTTTCATTTTTACTACCTTTTTAGGAATCTCTATCCTCTTGTCCGTTTTTTTTCTTTTATTGTTTCGCATAGTATTACTTTTGTTTATTATGTAGTCATCGTCGTCGTCGTCGTTATTATCATCTTCATCATTATCATCGGTTACGTTCTCCCCCATCCTATCCTCCGATCGACATCGTTGGTGGCGGCGTCTTCCTTTAGGTTGTCTCCCGTTACCGACAGTTTGTCTACGCCCGAAACCTACACGTCGTCGTCTTGCTTTCGGTTTTGGCGTGACACTGTTTTGGCGGCTGTCGGTTTCACAAACAGTCTTTGTGAGTTTAGAAGTCCGATTCGGCTGGATGGGGGTGGTCTGAAAGTTCTGCTGGGTCGGGCTAGTAGTCTCGCCGACGGTTGACTTTCGAACCGCTGTAATCGTTTTACGACGTTTCGAGGCCGTTGCATCGACCTGCCCGATCCTATCGACACGTTCTGCTTTCTCCTGATCATCTAATGAATGTGATTCACTCGATATACTGCTGCTAGATATCCGATTGCTATCTGTGCTGGTTTGACGATCGGAATCTGTCTGATATTCGCTTGAGGCGGGCCGTTTTGGAAACATGAAATTCTCGGCTTCTCCATTGAGAATCGAAAGTTCAGTTTGTCGTATTTTTCGAAATTTCACAATTATTGACGGAGTTTGAGGAGCTGCAGGCTTGTTGTCTTCAACGACTTTATAAATTGTTGAAGTGGGCAGTGGATGGCGAATGGGCGGTGAGTCTAAGGAAACGATTGACTTTGCGGGCTTTCTTACATTATTTTGTGTTGGTTTTTTGTCCGCCGTATCGATTTCCTTAAGTTTTGTTTTAATCTTCAGTGGCGGCGGCGGTGTTTGTATCCTTGATGACTGTCTCGTTTGTCTCGTAACCTCTTCGTCGGCATCCATTGAATCGACAGGTGGTTCTTGTTTCGAAACATTCTTTGTGGATTCATCGAGAAAATTGTTCACATTTGCACTGGACTTTATTAGTGTGTCAAGTGCCAGATAGTTATTCTGGTTTCGGGCGAAGAATTCGTGATCCTTGGTCTTCAAATGAATTGTAAGCGTGTCGTATTCTATTTTACAAATCTCACATACGCCGCACTGCTTTTCGGAAGAGTCATCAATAGTCGCAGGCTTTTCGGTTTGCTTCAAGCTTTGCTGCTTTGCCTTCAAGCGCATATGATTATGGTTGTGTTTCGAAGATGATCGACTCTTGCGCGTCATGGCATTCGTTTTTGATGGCTTGTCTTTGGCAGTTTTTTTATGCACAACTCCCTTTGGTGTCAATCCAAAAGCTCCTCCGTCTTCGTTGAAGTGCACCTTGGGCCACTCGATTTTTCGAAATACCGAGTAGTAAGGTCGTGCGCTTCGTTTAATCGATTCGATTTTAATAAAGTGTCCTTTGAGAATGATTGGCTCACAACCACCTTTGCTTGTATTGTTGTGAGACTTCTTTAGATACTGCTTCAGGTCAGCGGTGACCTTTTTCAAAAATCTTATTGCGTAGTCTAGATGCCAAACGGCGTATAGTTCCGGGTGCAAATTTGGCCGTTTGTCGTCTTCTGCTGCGGGTTGCACTACTCTTCCGGCTGATGACTGATGTGGCTGTTGCTTGGATTGTAGGGCCCTATGGAGCATTGCATCTGCACGAGATGTTTTTTTCTTACGATTCGGGGTTGTTGCGACACCTTTAGCGCCCCCTAATAGTGGATTGTTAGTAGTATGGCCATCTGTTGCGGAATCGCCAGAGTGCGTATGATTTGTCAATGGAGTCTGTGGTGTGGCCGGGGTTTGGGGTGATTGTGTATAATAGGGTGAAGGTGTTATTGAATTTAGATTAATATGTAAACCACCGCCACCCGCTCCGCCACCGCTTACTCCGCCGCCTCCGCCCCCGCCTTCAGTTTTTGGACAATACACCCGATATCCGTTTGGTTTTGATTTGTCACTTGTGCTCGGGGATATCGCTGCAATTGATCGATCTGTGATAAAATGTGTAACACGTTTAGTTAGGAAGAATTCTAAATTGCCGCCAAGTTCGGTAATGCGCTCTTCGATTTTCTTCCCGATCTGATGATCTTTGATATCTAGATAAAAATGGAAATTCACTAATGGCTCTTTGCCTTTGACCAGCTTGCATTGATCAGGAGACTTTAGATTTATATGATTACTGCTTGTACTCTTTGTATTTTGAGTGATAAAACTTCTTGTTGCGATAGGCTTTTTTGTTGTTGTTGATGGAACTTCCGAGTGTGGTTGCATACCTTTAATAGCAAATTAGCTATCGACATCGTATAATCAGCCATGCGTAGATAAAAGAGAATAAAAAAAAAAGAGAGAAAAGGGAATAATATTTAATTTATTTTTTTACTCCTTTTTTTTTGTTTTGTTTTTATGGTAATCTATTTTATTACTGTATGAATGGGTGGATAAAATCAAAAGGTCCTTCATGTGTTATGCAACAGAAGAGAGGAAGTATCAAATCAAAAACCAAATAATGTAAATGTTAAATTTTTGAGGTAAGACATGGATCGTATATATTGATTCAAAACAAACGGAATTTAATAGAAATACTTACTCAGGAAATAATTCAGTAAAATTTATAGGGAATAATAGGTATTAATGCGAATATTTCGGATCAACGAGCAGTCACTCGGCTTCTATGTTGATAATATACAAGTTTTTCTACTACACAAGGAGGAAACACATGACATTTAATCAGATTTGACGGCATCGGACTTAGCCAAACTGTCGGTTCGATTTGTTATTAGTAGATTCAGCAGTGCTTGTGATTCGGACCGGATTCATATACAGGGTGTCCGACGAGCAGTGTGCCAAAAAGCTAGAGCGTGTAGGTCTGGTCAAGACAAGAAAAAAATCGTACGAGAGGGGCGGGTCTATTCCCCCCCGTTTAGCCGGGAGGGACAATTTTCTAAAAAATTGACTTAATTTGGAAAAAAATTATTAAAAATCAACAGTTACATCCACAATGCCGTGATATACTTTTTTGTAAAGCCAGAAACCTCTTCTTTCATCTTGTTTTTAAACGAAGCTCTTTTAAGGAATAGTTTTTGAGAAATTAATTTTCAAACTCAAAATTTTGAAAAAAAAAAATGAAAAAGAAAAATTTACGAAGCTCTTTTAAGGAATAGTTTTTGAGAAATTAATTTTCAAACTCAAAATTTAAAAAAAAAATTTCGAACAATTTTTTTTCAAAAAGTAGCATGTTTTCAAGAATCCACCGACGTCTGCGAGAGCACGGAGTGCTAGAGCATCGAAGAAGCGAAAGATCAGTTACAGATGGATCAGGAATCTTAGATTAAAGAATTTTGGATTTGGTCCGACGTAATCCCTCCCTTAGTACAAGGAGGATAGCTATTATGCTTGGAGTGCCCAAATCTAGAGTATGGAGAGTGCTTCATACCGAAAACTTACAGCCGTACCATTTTAGGCCAGTTCAGGAACTCACCTCAAACGACAAGTTTTTGAGAGCAGAATTCTGTCGATCATTACTGCTTCGAGATGAAACTGAACGAAACTATTTTGCAAGGATATTCTGGAGGGATGAAGCACAGTTTACCAGAGATGGGGTTACTAACTTCCACAATTTGCATCATTGGAGTAGCACCAATCCACACAACAAAAAACAAAATAAATCACAACACCGCTTTAGCTGTTATGTTTGGCTTGGTATTGTTGGACAAACTGTAATCGGGCCCCGGTTTTTGAATGCCGTTATTAATGGAGAATCATACCTGCTACGTTCCTACGAGACCTTTTGCCCGATTTGATGGACAACGTTCCTTTGGCCCATGGAATGGCCACCTAGATCACCAGATTTAACTCCTCTAGATTTGTATGTGTGGGGATTCATGAAGAATTATGTTTACGAAGTGGAAAGAGTATCTTTGGAACAACTGAAAGAACGGATTGAAGTCGCTGGAGTCAAATTGCAGGAAAATTTGTCAAGCATAGACTTATGTGCAGCCATTAGGAGATATAATCTTTGCCTTCTAAAAAATGGGGATCATATTGAAAATTTATTATAATAAAACTCCGAATTTTTTAAAAATAATAAAAAAGAGGTCAATGTTTCATACATTAATTTGCCTACAAGCCGCGTTAAAACGGTTTTTCTTAGACAAAAAATGGTTCGGGTTTTTTTTTAATTTCTCAAAAACTACAAGACAGTTTTGCATCCGGTTTTCTGTTTTTAACTAAAAACTAATAAGAGAATTGAATTTTTGAAAAAAAAATTAGTACTTAATTACATACAATTTTGAAAAATAAAATGGTTCGAAATTTTTTTTTTCAAAATTTTGAGTTTGAAAATTAATTTTTCAAAAACTATTCCTTAAAAGAGCTTCGTTTAAAAACAAGATGAAAGAAGAGGTTTCTGGCTTTACAAAAAAGTATATCACGGCATTGTGGGATGTAACTGTTGATTTTTAATAATTTTTTTTTCCAAATTAAGTCAATTTTTTTTAGAAAATTGCCCCTCTCGGATAAAGGGGGGGGGGGGGGGGGGGGGGGAATAGACCCCCTCCCATACGATTTTTTTCTGTCTTGACCAGGCCTACACGCTCTAGCTTTTTGGCACACTGCTCGTGGGACACCCTGTATAAATGAATAAAAAATCTCAAGAAGTCTCGGCTTTCATTAAAAGACAAAGTCCAGACTATTGATGAGTGCAGCAAAGGTGTTTCACTTAAGGAAATTTCAATCAAAATCCGTGTGACAAAATCAACAATTTGTGGAATTAAAACAAGTCGCGAAAAAATCTTGGAGAACTTAAACTTGACACACAATGGTTCTCTACAACGTAAATCTATTCGAAAAGGGAGTTTTCTAGTATGGACAATCGGCTGTACAAATGGTTTCTTCGACAAAGGGAGAAAAACATTCCAATAAGTATACTAAAGGCTAAGGATAGTATGATTCATCAAGATCTATATGGGGAAGAAAGTGGTGGCTTCTGTGCTAGTGATGGGTGGCTCACAAAGTTTAAGAAACTGTGTGGTGTACGGATTCTCAAATGCGAAGAAAAACTATCACCACGCATCGATCTCTTTGAGCCATTCAAGAAAGATCTACAAGATGTCATCAAAACCAATGGACGGACAATGGATATGATTTTTATTGCCGATGACTCTGGGCTCTTTTGGAAGTTGTTACCAGATTCTACTTACGTTCACGCTAGTGAAGCTTCAGCACCGAAAAACATCAAAAGAGCGTTTTACGTTTTTAGCTTGTGCAAACGCATTAGGATTGTGGAAATAAAGCAAAAAAGCCACGATCCTTTCTCAACAAAAGGTTACCCGTTGACTATGACTTTTCTAAGTCAGATTGGATGACTGCAACCATTTTTAAAACTTGGTTTATGAACAACTTTGTACCACAGGTATAAATATTTTTTTTTCTATAAATTTGAAAAATTTAAAAAAAAATTGCATAGGTGGAAAGATATCTGTCTGATAATAATATATGTATATAATAATGCCAAAAAAGGCTCTTTTGCTTTTGGACACCTCTCCAAGTCATTCACCGGCAGAAGAACTTATTCAAGAAACGGAAGATGGTCGAATTTGGGCTATGTTTATGCCACCCAATGTAATGCAAATAATACAACCGATGAACCAGAACGCCATCCGTCTAACAAAGCTACATTACCGCAATAGCTTCCTGAGTAATATAATGCGTTCGAACTCTAGGGGTCCAGACATCGCCACTGCTCTTAAAAAAATTTAATTCTTTAATGCAATTGTACTTCTTGATCGAGCATGGAATAAACTTTCCAATCAGATGCTTCGTAAATGTTGGATAAACATTTTAATTAGTGATCCCCAAGATTTCGATGAGGAAGATAAAGTTCCACTCTCATTACTGCGGCAAAGTGAGGATATTTTGAGATTGAATAATGCTTTAAGTATGGTGAACTGGGTTTCCCAGAGGTAGCTAACCTTACTAAAACGCTTCAGTTTCGGAAATGAATTTTTTTCTCGTCAGCTTTGTACTACCATCGCAGAAATAGAAACAACACTGAATCAAATTTAGAAGAACAAACTTACTGCGATAACACCGTTGTACTTAGTTCTGAATGCGAAGGTGAGCAAGGTGACCGTAGCAATAATGTTGGAGATCGAATAAAACACGTTGACGCTGTCAGTTCTTTAGCTACTGTGTTACGATGGGGACAACAAGTAAATACTGATATGGCTGACATTTTCACTCTGAAACGGCTTTAAAAAAAAACCTTACAAATGAAATCTCAACTTGAAGTAAACAGCGCCGTATTAATGATTTCTTTTCCTCAAAATAATAATCGAAAACATATGTATGTGTAAAGTATGAATAAATAAACTTATTGAAAACATATTAATATTTTTTTTTGCGAAAAGTCGATGGATATAACGAACGCTCTCGATATAGAGAATGACCTCAAGCATTATATCATTCGTTATACTGGACGGCCACTGTATCTCCAAATGTAACTCCTCTCATTCAGCCTATGGACCAGAATGTTATTCGTCTGACTAAACTTTTCTATAGAAAAAGCTTCTTCTATAGAAAAAAACAAACGTCGCAAGTCTCATACGATCGTAAAACCGATGGAAAATACCGTTATCGGAGCCTAATGGAAGCAACTACGAAATTATTTGCAGTTGAGTCGTGCACAAGGAAGACAAGGAAGGTTAGAGAGAAGAAAATTTTATTTATTTTTATTTGTTGAAGTCCTTTTTATGATAAAATGACTGACAGAAAGAAAATTTCAGCTGAAGTCGGAAAAATCGTAATCAAATTTAGAAATGCGGGTGGACGATGGCCCAAATTGGCAAAACTCTAAATAGGCATAAGGCTATAGCACAGACTATCATAAAAAAAAGTATATGAAAGGGAAAATTATGATAGTAAGCTAAGAAGCTTGACAATAAGGTCCAGAAGAAAAATTGTGCGGAAAGGTTCTGCAAACCTTTGAAAATGAAATTGTACATCCCGAAGCTATTCGTTGTGCACTAAAACTGTCTGGTTTAAGCTCACATATTAATGTTTTTGGGAGAGATGGACGGACAAATGTATGGCGAAAGCCAAATACAGTTTGTCCCTCTGTTAAGCGCGATTTGTTATGATATGGGGATGCATGGCACCGAATGGAGTTGGGGAGCTGCACTTCATTGACGGTATAATAGAACGGCATAAATATTTAAGCATTTTAAAAACAAGTCTTCTCAGGGGCATTCAAAAATTAAACCTTGAGTCAATTTTCGTGTTCATGCAAGACAACGATCCAAAGCATACATCACTTCTCGCCAAAGAGTGGTTGCTTTACACGTTCGGTCCAAGCTCTAACAACCTCCACAATATCCGGAACTCAATGCAATTGAGCTTTTATGGGCTCATCTTAAGCAAAAACTAAAAGAAAGGACGGTTACATCAGTTACAATGCTTAAAAGTGTCTTGGCCGAAGAATGGAGCAAAATTTCACCTGCAGTAACCCGAAAACTGGCTCTTTCTATGTGTTCAAGATTAGAAGAGTTAATCAAGGCAAATGGTGGCCCAACATGTTATTGACGGTCACAATTTTAGCTTTGTACACATCGTATGTAGACTTTTGTGACATGGTGTACATACGAGGGTGGTCCGATAAGCACTTAGCCTCACCGCTAGATGGCGCCAGTATCGCAAGAGCAACTTACTATCGTGTAGTACATTCTAGTAGACGGCTACTGTCGAAATTTCAGCCGGATCGGACTCGTTATTTTGTTTTGACCGCGTGTGGAAGCGCGAGTGTCCGCGGATTTTAGAAAAATGGAAAAAGAGCAATATCTGTCGGTGATTCGATTCTTGTTTTTGGAAGAGAAATCGCGCAGCGAAATCAAAGAGCGTTTGGATGCTGTGTACGGTGACTCTTCTCCTTCGATGGCGACCATCAAAAATTGGTTTAACGAGTTTCAACGTGGTCGCACGTCGGTCTTTGATGAGCAGGTACCCCGAAAACGGCTACCACGGAGGATAACGTGACAAAAATCCACGATCTCGTATTGGCAGACCGCCGATTGAAGGTGCGCGAGAGAGCTGAGACAGTAGGCATTTGAAAAGATATATGGGCCATATCCTGCATGAAATTTTGGGCATGAAAAAGCTGTCGGCGCGTTGGCTCACTCCGGACAACAAGCGCAACCGTGAGACCACTTCAGAGCAGTGTTTGACGCTGTTTAAGCGCAATCCGAAGGAGTTTCTGCCTCGTTTCGTGACAGGCGACGAAACATTGATCCACTGGTACACACCAGTGACCAAGGAACAGTCGAAAAAGTGGACTTCACCCGGCGAACGTCCTCCGAAGAAGGCGAAGACTGTCCCATCGGCCGGAAAGGTGATGACCACCGTATTCTGGGATACACAAGGTGTGATCCACATCGACTACCTGGAGAAGGGCAAAACGGTCACAGGGCTGTACTATGCCAAATTATTAGGCCGATCCGACGCCGAATTGAAGAAAAAACGGCCCCACTTGGCGAAGAAAAAAGTGCTCTTCCACCATGATAACGCACCGGCTCACACCTCCGCCCTCGGCACGGCAAAATTGGTTAAAATGGGCTACGAACTGCTGCCCCATCTACCGTATTCTCCAGATTTGGCCCCGTGCGACTTCTTTTTGTTTCCAAACTTGAAAGTCACTCGCTGAGCAGATTTCAGTCGAATGAGGAGGTCATCGCCGCCACGGAGGCCGATCTCTAGAAAACGTACATATTTTTCAGACGGGTTAAAGAAGTTGGAGCATCGCTGGGTCAAGTGTATCGAGCTAAAAGGAGACTCACATGTGTGCCCAATTGCAACATGATGGGAGGCGGTCGTCTTCCAGGAATCCAACTAGTTCCTACTCACAGAATTTTTGTTTTTAACTCCTCCACTTACCAACAACCCAGATATGTTCTATTGAATTTTGCACCTAAAAATTTGCTATTAGTCATATTTGTAGCGAAAATTTAACTGAACGCCGTCCGAATGAATATGAATAACTGACAGCATTTCAAATGATCATTACATTTCCTGTCACATTCCAGCAAGTATTTTGATACATACTGCGAATGAATTCCGAACGATAAAAGATTCGTTTTTTTTTCCATCGTCCGGAGATAACGTTCTCATTGTTCACAAAACCCTCCAACTACCAGCAGAGTCATCCATTGTTTATTTTCCGAACTCCTAACAAATTCGGTCCACATTCAAAGCACATTTCAACCGTGTGGGGAAAAAAGGCGCCAAAAAATCACTCAGAGAATGAGGAACAAAAAAGCAGCTAACAAATCAACTTCAAATCTATTTCGTCGTCCCTTTCTCCCCCTGTACTAAAACGGAAAATGGTAACTAAGCAACACCGGAGAAACAAGCCGAAATTAAGGTGAAATCCAATGTTTCCCGTCGCTCGGAGGTGTTTACAATCGCATTCAACGACGTTGTCATACATACACATTCCCATTGGTATACGACGGCAACGCCATCACCGTCATTGTTTCGTACCTGACAGCCTACCCTACCGCCAACAGCTCTCATTAACCCATGAAGCAGGGCCATCGTTGTTTTGTTTACACCAACAACACGAAAGATGCACAGAAGACACACAGCAAAGAGAAAACGAAGAAAGAAAAAAAAAACGAATAAAAAAGAAGAGTAAAAGGTGTAGTGCACAGGCACAAAGGATGATGAAACAAAATGAGAGGAAAGAGCGCGCGCAGAATACACTCAAATAAATAATAACAAAACACGATTCGGCATAGTCGTTCTGTTGCCATTCAATTTGCCCGACTTGTGTGTTTTATTTAAACGTTACTCGGTGGTCGAGACTGTTTTTATTGCCAACTGTACACACAAATACAAGATTAAACTGAAAGGGCAGCAAAATAACTAAATAAATTTATGCACACACCCCGAACAAACATAAGTACGTAAAGCTCCAAACGGACGGGCGGGCGATCGAACGACTTTACGAAGCTGATGGGAATGGAAAAAATAAATCGGGAAAAAAAACAGAGAAGAGACTGCGACAACACATGACGAAGCCTGTGTTTCTCGACATCCCAATAAGCCTTTTGTTTGCATATGCATGGATTTTCGCACAGTATTAATACTAAAATCCTCACCCGGCACGACATACTAACTCTTAATCCGTACGGCCATAGGAGATACCTCTAAACGAAACAGTCCATCAAAGATTATTTCATTGTATTTATATGTACGTCGTTGTTTGAATGAAACAGGCAACTATGTGACACGACAATCGAAATAGATACAAAACCAAACAAGAAAAAGATATAAAGCAATATCCCAATGGCAGCAGCAGCGACCGAACCCGATATGAGAATAGAATTATACTTGTTTTCCTTTTTTTTCGATTTTACTTATTTCATCGTTCGATGAGAAAAAAAAAATACGCGCACTAAATGAATTAAACCATGTACCTAGTGCATGTGGCAACAGCTACAGCAAATCAAATACAGATAAACTGTGAAATATCAGAAATGCTAGCGAAAAAATTGGTAAAACTTTCCACGAAATGGCGTTTCAAGCGTAAAGTTTAAAATTAAAAAAAAATGTTCTTCCTTCCTTCCCAAAAGCAACAACGTCGAAGCAAGCATGTAGGCATGCAGCCACTCAGCCACTCATTGCCATCCATTAGGTAATGGAACACCACGAGAAGCAACCAATTCACAATTCAACGAATGAACTAAGGAAAACACAGCAGCAGCAGCAGCATTCGTCGTTGCTATACTCGGTGGCGGTGGTGATGTAGTGTATGGGGAAAAAATGGTCGTGGACATTTTCTTAACGAGAAATCACACATTTGATTAAATTAATCCAAACTAACATAACACATATTGGATGCGAATCGAAAATTGATTTTTACCTTTCATGAATTCCTTTAGTTGTACAGCGGTAATATTCCGATAACCCAATTCATTTAGATATTCCAAAATTGCTCGAGCGTCTAATGGCAGATGAGACATTTTTCAGGCGTCTATGGCCGCGTATTAATTCGATTATTCCTTTTAACTTCTTCAATTTATTGACTTTTATATGTTGAATTAATCAATTGATCAATTATTTGTTGCGATGGATGAATTTAAACACCATTTTCTCGCACAAACTTGTCAACGGCTTCACAGTTCACGCTCTGCTCTGAGTGGGGATCTTATTCTCTTCTTCTTTGCCTTCTTGTACGTCGTTCAGCGTTTTGACAGTTGTGTTTTGTGTCGGATGTTGTATGGTGGCGCTGTCGTCTTGTTACCGATGGTTCAACTGTTTCACGCCATTGCCTCAGTATGCGTGTGGTGACAGCTTGATTTATTGGAAAAACAGCCTGAAAGGGAATAAATAGAATGGAATGGAGTGTGGTGGATATGTGTAAATCGTGCAAATGGCGGATTACGATGGCGTTTGAAAGCGAAGACGAAAACGTTGTGGCGGGTAGGTTCGCAAGCTATTCTCGTGGGGTCATGACGAATACATTTCCCTTGATAACATTTTTACTAGAGCAGTGATATAATATTTAATATTTGAATTTGGTAGGATAATAATCATTATGAATATTTAACGTTTATCTGAATCATAGTAATGAATGTAAATTA
The DNA here is from genome assembly GCA_958301585.1 of Merodon equestris. Lineage (NCBI taxonomy): Eukaryota > Metazoa > Arthropoda > Insecta > Diptera > Syrphidae > Merodon > Merodon equestris. The sequence continues at coordinate 51,279,682 of OY284416.1, forward strand.
CAGAATGCAGGATTGAAGGCATACAGTGAACCAAAAAAAAAATTGGGACACCTATTACCCTTAAGGTTGACCCTTAATATCTCAGCCATTTTTTTAATATATTGAAACAAAATAAACTACATATCAAAGCATATTTTAATGCGATTTCAGTAAAATAAAAACATTTACAGTAGTGTGCAAAACATTTGCAAGGTTTTTTTGATTAACTGTACAATGAAGGATAGTTTTTTTAAAAAAAATTTAAGATAAATCTGGTACTGGCAGTATATTCTTAGGTCTTAGCAATAAAAACGGGAAAAAGTACAGTTAGGTTAGTTATTTATTTATTTTATTTATTTATTTATTATTATTATTTAAAATCCTCAGACAATTAAGATTAACATCTTTTAAATTTGCCGAGCTTAAGAAACTAAAACAATTAAGATTAACATCCTTTACTTTACTAAAATATAAAAATTAAACTAATTGAAAATAAAGAAAAAGAGGGAAGAGACTAAAGAATTAAACAATATAGAACAGTAAAACAGAGAAGAAAGACGAGAGGATTTCACTTGTCATTTTCAGCAAGATATGTATTTAAAGCATCTCGACTTGAAGTCTTTTGTGCTTGTCGCTTGCTTGATATGGAGGGGTAACATGTTCCAAAGTTGAACCGCATTCACAAAAAATTGTCGAGACGTTGCTAAATATTTGTGTCTAGGGACAATTAATAATGAGCCACGCTGAGCCTTGGCAAAACGAATACTCTTGTAGAGATATTCGGGTTCTTTGGTGTTAATTATTTTCAGTAATGTAAGACCGAGTGGAGCCACAACCAAATCGAAATAAAAAAACACCGTTTACCGTCTGATTGGTACTTTATTCGGGAACTGCTTTACAACGAATGACTCATACCCAGTTTTCGCAGCGGCTTATATACCGCTCGCATTGCGATGTAACAGTTCGGCCATCCTATCATCGTTCGTGTCCTCACGATCGGCGTCCACAGGGTCGGTTGTGCCTGCCTCCTCATCTAAGACTGCGTCCTCCGTTAACCCAGCGTCATCGATGTCGTCGTTATCATCCGAAGTTACCGCCCCAGCTCCTACGTCGACGAGCCCCTCCTCGGGAAGCTCGCACCACGGTTTAAGTTTGTCGGAGCTCATTACGGTGTTAAACTTCCGCTGATTCCGCTGCATTCCAGGTATGTCTGAGACAACGTACCGGTCGTTAGGCAGTACGCTTCTGACGATGTAAGGTCCACGGTAGAGCGGCTCTAACTTACGGGACTCACCTGTTGCTGATGCCTCATGCTCGACTAACACGAGGTTATCCACCTCATACTTGGTTGGCTTGCGATGCCGCAGGTCGTAACGCCGTTTCTGCTCCGTCTGGTTCCTCTCGATATTCTGCAATGCTCTCTCTCTCCTTTGGCCCATTTCATCCGACCCGATTGGTCCGGTTTGCCCTAACTCCAACAGCAGCTTGTTACCCATGATGTCTCTCGGCGTGTACGCAAACAATAGCTCGTGCGGGCTCGCCCTTGTAGTGGAGTTCCTTGCCGTATTCAGTCCCCATTGAATTGCTCGCAGCTGACCTGCCCAGTCCATTCCGGCAGATTGTGCGCATTTTAGTGATGAAAGGATGGTCCTATTACAGCGTTCCACCTGGCCATTCGCTCTAGGAGTCTTTACAGCGGTTCTAATGTGCTCCACCCCGTTGCCTTCGCAATATTCCTCAAACATCTTGGACGTAAAGGCTGTCCCACGATCGGTAACTATTCGTCTCGGTACACCAAAATATCCCGAAATATCCGTCAGCACGTTAAGCACTCCTCTCGTGTTTGCGGTCTTTACAGCTCGGAATACCACGTATTTCGTGAAACTATCCACCATCGCTAGTACATATCTGGTCCCTCCCTTCCCTCGAGTGAACGGCCCAAGGTGGTCGAGATGGACGGTGTCGAACGGTAAAGGTACTCGGTCAGCGCTGTGTAACTCTCCTTCAGACATCCCGCCCTTCCTTTTGGAGTACGCGCAGTCCACGCAGGCCTTGATGTATTCCCGAGTGAAGTTCCGCATCCTTGGGAACCAAAAACGTTTCCCGTAATCGTATTAACGTCTTCTCCTCAGCTAAATGACCCACATCGTCGTGACAGAGCTTTAGAATTTTCCATCTTATCGCGTAAGGCACCACCCACCTTTCAACACCCCCCACCAGTCGGAATAGTCGCAGCCCCTTCAGATGGAATTCCTTTTGCAGCTGCTTTTTCCTAACTGTTAATTCGGACGACCTCAGCTCCTTTATTATTTCTCGCAACTTAGTGTCCTGCCACTGCATAGCCGCTAGCCAATCGTCATCCGTGATGTGTAGATTAAGCACGAATAGCGATGCTTCTTCCATTGGTTTTTCCTCGTCCGCCGGTTGTCGACTCAAAGCGTCCACATAAGCTGCCTTTCTTCCCGGTTGATGCACGGTCTCGAATGTGAATTCTTGTAGCTTAAGCCACCACCTACCCACTCGCGGAATGATCTTTGGCTTGTTTTTTGTGGCTATGATCGCCTCGCAGTATGTTACCACTTTGAAGTCTCTTCCTAGCAGGTAGACTCTGAAACGATCGAGACTGTCCACAATCGCCAACACCTCCAATTCGTAGGAATGATACTTCCTTTCATGTTCCGAGAGCTTGCGACTGTAGAACAAAACCGGACGCAACGTCGAGTCCTCCTTCGCCCTCTGAAACAAGATTCCTGCCAGGCCCACGGCTGACGCGTCAGTATGTACCTCGTGCTCACAGCTTGGATCAAACAGCACCAGTACTGGCGGATTACTTAAGATGTCTTTAAGACACTGGAATGCCTCCTCCTGTTGGACTGTCCATACGAATTCTTGATCCCCTTTCGTCAAATCAGTCAGAGGTACTGCCAACTGCGCATAGTCCTTCACAAACTTCCTAAAGAACCCAGTGAGTCCTAAGAACTGTCGCACCTCATGAATGTTCCGGGGTACTGGAAACTCGGTGATTGCTGCTGTCTTCTTCCGGCTTGGCTTCAGCCCATCCTTATCCACCTCGTACCCATGAAACTCAATGCTTGTCTTGAAGAACACGCACTTGCTGACATTCAGCGTTAATCCGGACTCCTTTAGCGCTCTTAGAACCCTTTGTAGCTTCTCCAATCCCTCTTCGACAGTTCTGCTCGCTATGATGGTATCGTCCAGGTACACTGCTACATCGCCTTTCCTCAATTTTGACTTCACCGAATTCATACAGGCTTGAAAATGCGCCGGAGCGTTTACGAGGCCAAAAGGCATCCTATTAAATTCATAACATCCATCGTCGGTCGTGAACGCGGTGTATTTCTTACTCCCTTCCTCCATACGAATTTGATGATAGCCCGACGCTAAGTCCAACACAGTAAAGTACGCATTACCGCTCAGTGATGTCAGCACTTCGTCTATTACGGGCATCGGAAATTTCCGTTTCAGAGTGACCTTATTGAGCGCGTGAAAATCTATACAGAACCGATCTGTCCCATCCTTCTTCTTCGTCAAGACGATTGGCGAACAATAGTCCGACGATGACGGCCGTATAACCCCCAGCTTCAGCAGTTCCTCAACTTTCTCCTTAATAACTGCCCGTTTAGCGAAAGGGAGCCTATACGGTTGTACACAGATTGGCTGTGCGGAAGACAACTGAATTACGCACTCGCCTAGCTTAGACTCCCCCAACTCCTCGATGCTCAACGCAAAACAGTCCCGATGGGTGTTGATTATGTCCTGCAGCATCTGCCTGTTCGCTTCTCCGACATCCCCAACATCAAGGTCAGCAACCTCTAATTTCTTCCTCGGAACCCTTTGATACTCCGCCTCGGTTACAAGTACTCGCTGCGACCCGCTTCGCAAGCCATCGAATATAGACAGCTTCTTAAACGATTTTTCGATCCTGACCTGCGGCTGGTCTAGAAGCTCCCGACCTATGATCACGGGATACGCTTGACTATCGTCAAGTACCACTAAGACCTCACACCACGATGTCAGTTGGTCCACGGAAATCTCCGCATATATCCGCCCTATCGTTGTGCAACCCCCACCACCAAACCCATTCAGCATCATTTCGTATGGGAAGTAACCCAGCTTGCAGTCCTCTGCTTCTGATACGCGCAACGTTACGCAATCGCTGCCCAGGTCAATGAACGCTACCATGTCGTGTCCGTTTATCATCACTTCTTTAATGTATTCTGATCTGTCCGCCGTGATCAACATTTGGCGCGGGTTTTCACCTCTCCTTCCTGAGCCCGTGTCTCGTACGCCCTCTGCCGCTTGGCCCCGTCGTGACGGACAATCTTTACGGAAGTGCCCCACCTGTTGGCATTGGAAACATCTTCGCTCTCTTCCCGTCGATTCAGTATCTTGCCGTTCTATTTCACGTCGGTCCGCTTCCCCACGCTCCACCTCGCGTCGCCGAGAACTCTCCGTTGCACGCCAGCTCTTGGTCCTTAAACTCACGACCCAACGGACTCTTTCTAAAATTTCGTCCACTGACGCCGGCCTCACTGCTCGAAATGCTTCTAAGCACTCACCATCCGAGATTCCTTGTGTGATGTATTTCACCAGAGAGTTACTTTGAACGTGACCTCTCGACGCAATCATTTTCATCTCGAATATGTATTCCTCCACGTCCTCACCCTGTTTCTGCCTACGCTCACGCAAGCGATCGTGAACATCTGCGTCATCGTCTACCGTTGGAAAATTCTGGCACAATTCACTGAAGAATTGCTCCAATGATTCCAGCGTCGTGCCATCGCTCCATAACTTAGCCGCACCTACCAATTTTGTTGTTGCTGCCATCAGAACCACATTCTCATCTACCCCATAGATGCGTTGGATATCACCCACTTTCTTTATCCAGGCTTTGGACGATAGTCCCGCGATGGCTTTGGGATCGAACTGCGGTAACATATCTGCAACTTCTCGGACACTGTATACGTTACGTGAGTAACCTGTATCTGCCCTCGGTGCCACCATGACGTCACGGGAGGAACACGCATCAGCTCTGGGTGTAATGACAACTGACGGCTTTTCGGTCTCGCGAGTCGTCTGTTCCGAGTGGGCCACTGCAAGTTTCGCTAATTCAGCCCTCAGCATCCGCAACTCATTACGCATGTCTTGGAATTCGTCGTCGCCAGGTTCCGAATCCGTCGCATCCAAAAGCCGCTCTAGCAATTCTTCCTTCAGGCCGCTCTGGTCCAAAGCCCGCTTTTTGAGCTCCTCGCGTAACTGATCCCTAGTCATCGATCCATACTTCTCTTCGCGCTTCTTTCTGCTATCCATCGCTTGTGTCGTTCCACTCGTCTGATGCAGAAAAACAAAAATTGTATGTAGAATCCGACGGCAACTGCTTCACAGATGAAGGCGAGCGAAATCAAGGTAATCCCGTAAACCACCAAATCGCAAGCAAAAAAAAATTTTCCGCAATTTTTGTCTACGCTCACTGTACCTATGTATATATCCGCAGTGAAAAACCAGCAGCACGGTCCCCGCTACACTTGGCTATTTCTCGGTCGGACGTTTAGCCGTTTTTTTTTTTTTTTTTTTTTTTTCTTTTCTTTATCCCACTTCTGATCTGTAAGACCGAGTGGAGCCACAACCAAATCGAAATAAAAAAACACCGTTTACCGTCTGATTGGTACTTTATTCGGGAACTGCTTTACAACGAATGACTCATACCCAGTTTTCGCAGCAGCTTATATACCGCTCGCATTGCGATGTAACAGTAATAGTAGCAAGGTACGGAGTTTAAACAGCGATTTGAGGGAACAGCCTACTATTTTCTTGGCGAATTCGGAAATATGTTCATGTCTTTTAATGCCGTATATATGTATATCGGGCGCAGCTATTGAACGCCACATTTAACTTACTGAAGGACTCGTAGTCCAATTTAGAAAAAAATTCACATCCATGAAGGATGTCACAAGCTTTTGCTTAACGTCCGTGGGTAAGTAATTTGTAGTAGGACTAAGGCCTCTAAGAGCACCGTATACTTTTGAAGTTACGCTATTTATGTGCGTGCTCCAGCACAAGCCCCGATCGAAATAGATACCCAGGTTTTTTAATTTGGATACAAATTCAATGGGTGAATTGTTTATTTTTAATGGCGGTAGTTCCAGGGTTGTTCTGCATCTATTAAGTATTATGGCCTTTGTTTTGGATGCGTTGAGGCTAAGGTTATTAGTTGTTGACCAAAGATAGACCCGATTTAAGTCGTGCGAGAGCAACTCCATAGATTAAATACAGTTTCACTTAGGGAACATGGAGTATACTTGTATATCATCAGCATAAATATGATATTTGGAGTTAGAAAAACATTTATAAACGTCATTTATAAAACAAGAAAATAGAAGCGGACTTAATACTGAGCCTTGCGGAACACCAAAATAGACACGGACATTAGAGGAACGTTTATTATTACAGACACGTATTGAAATCGATTTGAGAGATAGGAGGACATAAGATGACATGCGGAACCCTCACAAAGGAATTGCTTTTTTAACTTTTCTAATAACAGATAGTGTTTTACGCTATCAAAGGCTTTGGAAAAATCTAAGCAAACTAATACACCAACCATATCCTTATCCATTCCTACACGGATATCTTCGCAGACTTTGAGCAGTGCCGTGGTACAATTGTGCTTAGCGCGGAAGCCAGATTGAAATTCAATAGTAAGTTTATTATTTTCTAGATGGGACTTAAGTTGACTACTTACTAAACTTTCAAACACTTTGCTTAGAAATGGAAGGATCGCAATTGGCCGAAAATCAGTGCTATTTGGGGAAGATGATTTGGGTATCGGTACAACTTTGGCTATTTCCAGCACTGTGGGTATGTGGAGGTGGTTATAATAGTATTCATGATATGCGTGAGCTGGTGTAGTATACAGGGCAAAAGAGTTTTGATAAAGACAGGATGTATATCGTCCGAGCCTACAGCTTTAGATTTAATCCTTAGTATAGCGAGTCCTACATAAACTTCATCGACACATGCGAAAGAGAAGGAGCTCTGAGCACCCTCTGAATCAAAAGGAATATGAGTGAAATCACTTTCTCCATACGATGACTGAATAAAATTTCTATTAAGTACTTCGGGATCAAGATTTGAAGGGATAGTAAGTTTGTTCGGACAGATGCCCATTTGACGAATATTATTCCAAAATGTAGAGCTCGAATTGTTGGTGGAAAATTTTCTTGAATAATATTGCCGTTTGTTTCTGCGAATAAGAGAGGTTAAGCTATTTCGTACCGCCTTATAGCTGGTCAGTAAATCAGGACATCTATATTTTCTCCATCTAAAATAAAGGATATCACGTCGTTTGATGAGGTTAAGAATTTCGTCGGTTATCCATGGTGTCATATCTTTGTCTTTTCTAACCTTGATTGGGACATGTTTATTGAATAATAAGTGGATGTTATTATTCAAACAATTTGTTTGCATGTCAACATTGTTGTTATTGTATACCAATGACCAGTCCAGATTTAGGCAGTCCGAGAAGAGTGAAGTAATGTTCATATTATAAAAATCAAAATAAGAAGTGTTGTTATTTATGTTAGTAGGTGACAAGTTGTTGAGTGATATGAATAGGAGGTCATGATATGAGAAGGCGGGAGCGAATATTTGATCATAGAGTGAGACAAGCGCACGATTTGACACCAGACAAACATCTAAAAGAGAAGCACTTCAATTGGGCATAAAGTGGGTCGCCTGATGTAAATTCACAAATCTGAGATGCAGGGATTCTACCATTTCAATGAAGTTACTATTTCTTGCGTCCAACAAATTCAGATTTAAGTCGCCTACGATAACAATATCAGTGTAGATAGGGGCGAGTCTTTCAAATATTTCTTTAAGTAAGGAATAATTGGCAACACTTGGAGGCATATATATGCAACCTACCAGTAGCTTTCTTCCAGAGAGAAAAATCTCAATGAAAGAATATTCAAATATATCTGTATATGAAGACTTACAGACAACATTAAAATTGAAACAATTTTTTATATAGATGCCAACCCCTCCACCGATTTTACCCTCTCTGTCTGCCCGTACCAATTTGTACCCATTAACATAAAAGAGATCCGAGCACATCTCCTTCCATCTTATTCCAGGGAAAAATGTTAGGTGTGCAAAACATATGTAAGTTTTTTATTTTTCCCTCAATTCTGTTTTAACTTCCGAGATATTCAGATCAGGTTAGTAAAATAGTATTCTTTATCAAATAAATCATGTTCATGGGCAGTTTTGTTATTCATTTTTCACAAAATTTGGGTGTAAAAAAATGACTGGCAATAAGTATGATACCCGAATAAAAGAACTGGTAATTGAGGCTTTTAAAAACGGATCGAATCAAAGAAAGATAGCTGAACGATGCAAGATTCACGAACCGACTGTTTCCCGGAAAATAAAAAAGTTCCGAAAAATGTATCAATTACAACGCTTCATTCTGTTACGTCTGGTTTAGGAAATATTTATTAACTTAACTGAAATACATAGGTAATTATGGTATTAATATTAATAAAAAAATTAAAAATGATTAATTGTTGCTTTCTTTTTATAGTAATTTGAATCAGTTTCTCAAAAACTACAAGACATTTTTGCATCTGGTTTTCTGTTTTTAACTAAAAACTAATAAGAGAATTGAATTTTTGAAAAAAAATTGGTACTTAATTACATACAATTTTGAAAAAAAATAGTTCGAAATTTTTTTTTTCATTTTTTTTTTTCAAAATTTTGAGTTTGAAAATTAATTTCTCAAAAACTATTCCTTAAAACACCTTCGTTTAAAAACAAGATGAAAGAAGAGGTTTCTGGCTTTACAAAAAAGTATATCACGGCATTGTGGATGTAACTGTTGATTTTTAATAATTTTTTTTTCCAAATTAAGTCAATTTTTTAGAAAATTGCCCCTCCCGGCTAAACGGGGAAAATAGACCCCACCCCTCCCACACGATTTTTTTCTTGTCTTGACCAGATCTACACGCTCTAGCTTTTTGGCACACTGCTCGTGGGACACCCTGTATAATACTTGCCTTTTTTTTTATTATATCCCAATGTCTTCGTAACACAAAAGTAACAATCATTTTCATAATTACTAGGTTCTCTCCATAGCATTGGTGAACCAAATGGAAGGTAAGCGTTTTTTCCTGATGACCACTGGAGTAAGACGATTCTACAGCTTTCGCAAAAGACATGAGGCACCCACTTTTTATCTTGATTTACAACTGGAAATCCAAAATAATGAATATATGCACTGCTTAACGAATCTAAAATGGATCTTCTCTTTTTTTGAAAATATAAACTATCCACAAACATGACAAAAACGATCAGAATTTTGTTTACACTTTCTACTCGACATTTTAAATCAATCCGAAACAAGATAATTGTCGTTTGAAGCGAACGAATAAACAATAAACTGTCGTCACCACAACCAAAACATTTTACTGCAGAAGAAATTGTGACGTGATAAAATATTTCTGCTAACACTTTTAGGTTTAAGGAAGGTAGATTAACATATTTATATATTTATTTTGGGGTATAAAAAAAAAGTTCAATTTTGTAAACTAGTGTTATATATTAAAGAATATTTTAATGCGATTTCAGGAAAATAAAAACATTTAATTTTATTTTTTTTAATTTTAACAACAATAAAATAAAACTTTAAATATTGGAAATTCATCGCTCAAAAAACTGAGACAGTAACCAAAATGACAATAATTATATCAATCCGATCAGATTTTGTGTTACAGTCGCTGGAATTTTTGCCATTCTTCATAAAACGCTGTCTTTAACTCTTCCCTGGAACGAATTGTTCTTCTTGGCACTTATTTTTCTAGAACAGCCCAAATGTGCTCTATGGGCTTTAGATTCGAACTTTGGGAAGAATGCGGTAACACCTTTTTGTATTCCAAACACACCAATCGTTCGTTATACCAGCTGCGTGTTTTGGATCGTTATCATGCAACAGTATTTCACTTGGTGGTAGTCCCAATTTTTGTTTTGTTTCAAGGATATAACGTTTCAGGATGTCAATGTATGCATATTTTGTTAAACTCCCTTCAATGGTCACAGGGCTGTACTATGCCAAATTATTGGGCCGATTCGACGCCGAATTGAGGAAAAAACTGCATGATAACGCACCGGCTCACACCTCCGCCCTCGCCACGGCCAAATTGGTCGAATTGGGCTACGAACTGCTGCCCCATCCACCGTATTCTCCAGATTTGGCCCCGTGCGACTTCTTTTTGTTTCCAAACTAGAAAAAGTCACTCGCCGGGCAGAAATTTCAGTCGAATGAGGAGGTCATGAGGAGGTGATGATAATGGTAACCATGGAGGTGTTTTATTTCTAAACGGAACAAAGCTCATAATAATAATAAGTACATACAGTACATAGTAGACACCACCCGATGTAAAACAATTCAGACTCAAAAACAATCAAATAGTAATTGCCAATTGGAAGCTAAACTTTTATTTAGTATTATTTTGATTGTATTCATCTTAGTTTTAGAATATAACAGAAACAAGAAAATAGTGTAATAAAATAACGATATTTCAGTTTAAGTAAAATAAAAGACAAATTCATCTCACAAAAGTAAGGAGACGCTGAGGAAAACATAACTTTTTTAAGCTTTTTTTTTAAATACGTAGTTGTTTTAGTATTTAGTAGAATATCCTTAGCTCTAATAACAGATTTCATTCGTGATGGCATCGAGTTAAGCAACTTTGAAGTAACCCTTTGATGAATTTTGGTCCATTTTTCCTGCAATACTCTTTTCGGTCCCACCTTTTTCTTGATCTCCCATTTTCTTATTTGCCGTTCGAGATGCTCCTATAAATGTTCGATGGCACTCATGTCAGATGATTGTGGTGGAGTTTTGAGCTGGTTTTCGCTATTATATAGCAGCCATTCCTTAACTATTCGTGTTTTGGGTCATTATCGTTATCGTGGCACTGTTGGCTTCGTGGTATGTGGTTGTTGGTATCGTGGTAAGTTGGCTTTCAATATTTCCAAATATTGACACTGATCCATTATTCCGCCGGTCACAACTAAATTTCCAACGCCAGTGACCGCCATACAGGCCCATACCATTATAGATCCACCACCATGTTTAACAGTGCCAGCCATATTCTTGGGATTTAGCTGATCATTCGGCTTCCGCCACACTTAACCTCGCCCATCTGACCCATGGAGATTAAATTTGCTTTCATCGGAAAAGATAACGTCATTCCAAGAAACTTCGTCACCTTTTTCGTGGGTTTTAGCAAAATTAAATTGCTTCTGACGGTTTACCTTGTTCACAAAGGGTTTTTTTTCGCATCGATCTACCATGGAATCCGGCATTATATAGCACTCAGCGAATTGTTTGGGGATTACACAATTTTCATATTTCCAATTTTGGCTACCTGCTTGTATTTGAGGAGCACTTTTCTTAGGATTCTGTTTTATTTTTTTGACAATTATTCGATGTTAGTCAGCTTTCGGAGACGTCCAGATCGTTTCTTATTACTGGTATTACCTTGGGTTTTGATTTATTTTATAATCACCTGGAGTGTTGAACGGTTGTTGTCAACAATTGCAGCAATTTCCCGAAGAGATTTGCCCCCCCAAAGTATTTTATTATTAAGTTCTTCATGTCTTGCGAAGATCTTTTCCCTTGGTGCCATTTTGAAAAAAAAAAAAAGATTTTTTGCATAACTTAAGAGAAATGCATAACATAAAATATTAGTAACAATCCCACAAAAGAAAAAAATGAGAATCTTCTCTCCTCAGAATGCAAGAAGCGTCTACTTTTGTGAAAATTTTTTTTTTTTTGTTTTGCAAAAATACGATTATGTACAATAGTTGGAAAAGAGCATCACAGTATACGGTTGTTTTTTGATTTGAAATTTCAGTGGACATTTTTTCAAGAAATAGAGCAGCACACATTCTTTTTTTTTAAGAAAAATGTGTTTTTATGTCATGTTAATTCTGATGCGACAAGTGTCTACTTACTTTTGTGATTTACTGTATATATTTACTTACCGCAGTTTGTGTCTCTTTGACGTGTGCTCGCCTCGACGGAGTTTAAAAAATAAGAAAAAAAAAATACAAACGGTTGGCAAGACTGTGGTTTGACAAGGGCGACTATGGCGTAGAGATCTGTTTGATTCGACATAAAATAAATACAAGTTGGGGCTTCTGTGACAAACCCCAAACCATTATATTTCCACCACCGTGCTTAACTGTGGGAGCAAGACAGTTCCGTCCCTCCTCCACACAAAACGTTAAAATTGGTTTTATCACAAAAAATCACTTGATTCCAAGACTCATACGTTTTTTGCACGTACTCCTTGACATACTTCAATCGCTTTTTTATATTTCTTTCCAATAGAGCCGTTTTGTTTTGCGAAGTGTGCGGGCTTTGAAACCTTCTTTCTGTAAGTAATTGCACACCGTTTGCGGATGAGATTCTGTAATTTTGGCTTTTTTCAAAGTTTTGGCAGTTTCGACAGCTTATTACTTCGGGTTTTCCATTTATAATTCTTAATTCCCTTCGTTTTTAATTTTTAAATCATTTTTATTAAGTTCTACTTAGAGCATGCGCCATCTCATATGGGTCGATGTAAATTTCGAATAACTTCAACAATTCTCAACCGATTTTGGAAATTCGAAAACTTTTACTCAAGTTTGACCTTTACAACTTATTTTGATCAATTTTTGAAAACAATATCAATTAAATGACCGCCTTTATTGCGGATGCAAAAATGGGCTCGTTTCTCCATCACATTTTCGAGCATTTCGGTCGAAATTTCTGCGATTTCCACACGAATGTTTCTTTAGAGCTGTTCTATTGTCTTCAGGCTGTTAGCATACACCTTATTTTTCAAGTATCCCCAAAGAAAAAAGTCTGGAGGCGTCAAATCCGCCCTATTTTGACACCAACCTTCCAGGGAACTTCTTACGCAAAAGGTTCATTGTTTTGTCCGCAGTATGGCATGTCGCGCCGTCTTTTTGAAACCAAAAGTGAAATAAGCCTTTTTTACGCATTTCTGGGACCACATAATGGGCCAACATCCACCGATATCGAACGCCATCCACTGTATCGCCAACTTTGAAGAAATACGGTCCAATGTTGGTTTTAGCGCATATACCGGGCCAAACAGTAACTTTTTGATCATACTAACTCATTGACCAGAGAGTGTAAAATGTGCCTCATAGGTCATCAAAATTTGCTGCCAGAACTTCGGCTCATTGCAACGACATTTCAAAAAATTCTTTGAGTTATCTCCGAAGTGGTTCCACTGATGCCTAACTGCTGCGAACGGAGTCAATATGACAAACTTAGGTCTTCTTGAACACTGGCCTTCACAGATTGAATAGATGAGTTTGAACGCCGCGGACGTGGCCTAGATTGCTCACGAGGGCTTGCCACAAAACCAAATCGAAAAAAATTCGAGGCCCAACGAAGAATTGTATCTTTTTTGGGCGCAGCACGATCACGATATTTTGAACGATACGCACGTTGAGTTAGCGTTCATTTTTAATGAACATTGAAACTATTTTCGCGCATTCTTTTGGTGTGAAGCGATTCATAGCTAAATTTGTACTGAATTGACGTTTCCAAAATGCTATGACATATGAAAATCGGTTGACAATTGTTGAAGTTATTCGAAGTTTACATCGACCAATATGAGATGGCGCACTCTGTACCTTACGCTAGACAAAAATGCTTAAGGCTAGCTTAATTATATTAAATACTTATAATACTCGTAACTTACTGGCCCTGTGCGGACACTCTAAGATAAACAGTACAATTATTGCCTTTCGATTATTAATATCTATACTTATGGGCTAACTTAACTTAATTTAGGCTAAGAAAATATTTAACAAAAAACATTTTATTTTTGTTTAAATAAAACTTAAAATTACCTTAAGCTTACTATATTTACCTTAATCTATTTTAATTAGCATTTATATCAACATACATGTATACTTGATATATAAAGTGTATATATATCTTTTTTGTAATATATTTTTTTACTTTTTTTAAATCTTCTTTTTTATTTTTTTATTCAGAAAAAAATTAATCCTACCCACCACCCTAGCCTACCTTAACCTACCCTAAGCCACCCTAAAATATATCCTTAGATACCTAGCCTAGAGGCTATATGAACTGAAGTTACCACTGACGAAGTCCGCTCCGTGTGACAATCCGCTCATCTAGTGGAATTAAATTAATAGTGCTTGCAGGTTAAACTTTTCAAAGTTTTTTTTTTCGTTAAATTTCCAATTAATATATGTATATTGTACAAAATGGTATTAAGCAACAATTTTCTTAATACTTTCCCAAATTTTGACCGAAAGAGGTCAGAAGGAGGGAGTTTTAGTGCTCAAGTAGAGGCATTTATCATAGAGTTAATGCAGGTCAAAAAAAAAATTGTTCTGGATTTTTATATTTATTTATTTAAATTGAACATAAATATACAGATAAGAACTTTTCACTTTTCTTGGTTTTGGGAATGCACCTATGACTTGCTAGAAAAGGGTCTGAAGAAATTAAGAGTCTATTAAAAAGATCGGTCATGGTTTCCAGTCGCGAAGTTTTTCTCGTAACAAGTTCACGATATTTTCGATTCTTCTTATTTCTAGCCTCTTGTGCTTCCTAATTGGCCAATTGGAAGAATACAAGAAGCTACTACTTGTCTGATGTGAAACAATATTTTGTGAACACTTACTGGCATATAATACCATGAACATTTTTTAAGATACAAATTTCTGGTCTTCGTTACACAATTTTCAAACGCATCTAGATGAATAGGAAACCCAGACGCTAAGGCTTCTAGAATAATATGAAACCCTTTTATTAGCCCTATATCGATGCCTGTTACATCTGCTGTTTTCATTTCATCTCTGAAGAATCGTCTTAGAGTATTTCCATCATTTGTATTTCCTGATTGTTGTGTTGGCATGTCAGCAAGTTAGCCAGTCTCGTCTCTAAACCTATCCGTTCAAAGGTTTCGTTTAGCCAGGAAGAATAAGAACTTTGAAAGCGGTCACGGTGCTTTTCGCTTTTGGCCCACTTATCATTGAGCTTACAACAAAAAACCCTTAAAGCAGCTTTTGGTGAATCTATTGCAAGACATTTTATTTTAATTTTGGACAACCAAACATCAAAAATTTGCTTTCTTGTAATTTCGGTAGATATTCTGAAAATAACAATATTTAAAAAACCCAAGCACATAAATAATATATTACACCTGTTTATGGCAACAAACCGACACAAAAGACAAAAGGCGAAATAAAGACGCTTCAAAATAGCCTTACAATCTTTATAATTTTTTTTTTATTATTTCCATAGAAGTTGTGGTTTCTAGAAGGCCAGTTCGAAAATGAAAAAAAATGTATGGGCGTCGCACCTACGTGCAGCAACTTAAAATGCAAAATGAAAACAGATATATTGAGCTTTAAAAAACATATACATAGCTTCCCATCGGAATAATGCGGAAGAAATACAAGTTTTCTCCACTAAATGTAAAAATTAACACAAAAAAGGCAATTTTTCAAGTTTTGAGCACAATAACAAAGTATTGAACACCATATGAAATGATATTTTACTCACTTTTTAATTCTATTATATTTTATTGAATGAAAATTACACAAAATCTTCAATTACAAATCAATAAATACTTATAAATGAGAAATAACTAAAGAACCTTAAAGACGCAATTTTACCTGAAATGATCATAAAATCCAACTTCAAGATCAGTTAGTGTTTTTTTTTTTTTTGCATGACCCCAACCAAAAATTCATTCATACTTGCTTAGTAGAAGGTATTAACTGTACATAAACCGGTTTTTGCATTGGTTCTTGCAAGTGAATTTTTAATTTTATTCCGCTAGATAAGCGATTTGTCAGACTGTGCGACGTCTCCCTGATCTCGTCGCGACACCAATCTACTTAAGGGGTAACACCACTCTAGGATTTTCAAAAATTCGATTTTTTTTTTGCTTAAAGTATACTTAAGGACTTTAAAAAACATATCCAATTGGTTTTATATTGAAATTCAATGTAGTAGGGGCCTAATTCTTAAATCTGCCGCAACGCCTCGGAGCGCGCGCCGAATTCTATTGCTTATGGGCATAGTGGTTTATGAGAAGTCCACCAGGGTGTACTAACACCCTATAGAAGTGCGTCTGTGTGTGCGTGCGCGTCTGAAAGCCAGTACAGCTGCCAAGCGACGCCGCGCAGACGCTTTGATTTCGTAGTGTACATTTTTGAATATTTCATTGAAGTACTTCATTTTTTTGCATAAGTTTTTGCACAAGTTTTTTTTCAACGGTTTCAATGTTTTTCTCGAAACTGTTTTTTTCAAATCGGGCGTACTCGTAGCTTCAAAACTATTGCATGGATCGACTTCAAATTTTTACAGTAGCTTCATATATATATTCTCCTCCGAAGTACGTAGCCCTTTTTTGATATTTTGAAAATTACTTGTTTTATTAACAATTTACTGCTCTTTTTTTAGTCGAAAATTCATACTTTTTGTTCAGATATGCACAGTTTTTACAAAAATTGAAAAAAAAGAAAAATCCTACGTACTTCGATAGCTATTAGTATGTAGTTTCAAAAAAAATGTTGGATTTTTGTTCCAGCTCTCACGGTTGCCGAGGAATGGGTACGCCCGCGGAGCGTCTTCAAAAAAACCTTGTATCGGAGATCCGCTGTGGCGCCGCCATTTTGCACAAAATCGATAATAAAAAATTTTTTTTTTTATACTTCAATATATGTTGAATAAACCCTGTAAATTTCAATACAATCCCTTTTCCCATAATCCCATGAAAAATCCGCAAAATTACACCTTTTTTCGGCCTCTAGAGTGGTGTTACCCCTTAACCTGAGGCACTCGGGCTCACGGAGCGCGACATCATGTTCGAAGAGGAATCGTCGCTCTACGGAATTGCGGGCCATGTGGAAGGTTAGTGGTACCGCTAATCTATCCTGGATCAGCCTACATTGCTCTAAATAGAGGAATGCCTCTGGTGGAACAAAGCCGATAAGGCGCACCCCTTCGTGATACATGTAGTTGGGGTAGTAAACCCGATAAGGTTGTTTACTGAAGTCATTGCTCTTGCAACGTGATTTTGAATTAGTTTTATCAGGAAGTTATCCACCCGTACAATCCTGGACCTATTGTATAGTATAGGACCTCGCTCGTGTAAAATTTCGTGTACTCAGATTTGGGTATCCTATATAACCCAAGACAAGCACTGAGACATTATCTCTCAAACACCCGAATCCTTTCCATTAAGCTGGCTCTCACATTGAACCAGACGGGACATTCATAGGCAACCATGAGCCTAATTAAGGCAATGTAGCAGGTTATCTACACCCTGGAATCAAGTTGACTGTTATGGAACAGCCATCTTGTCAGAGCGAAAGCACTCCGGGCTCTTGCCAGAGCAGCATCTACATGTTTGCCTAAATATACATTTTGTTTCGCCAGTGGATGTATATCCGGTCCAAAAATTGAGAACCTGCGCCAATTTTGCCTAGTGTCTCGAGAGGCTCTAGAACAGAGGTTCCCAACATTTTTTTTTTCTCATAGACCACTTTCAAAATTAACCTGATGTTCATTTTAATTGGCGGGATGTACTTAATGGATTAATAGCAAATTATCAATATTTGGCTTCAGATTTGTAAGGAATATGCGCAAAACTCCTCGTTCTGTGATGTTCATTCTGCTCCTTTTATTTGTTAATATGTTTGTAACGACACTAAAACTTTTTTCGACAAGATATGACGGTATCAAAAATTTCTTCGCGATTTCCCACGGCCCAGGATATTTTTCGGGTATTTCTGCCTGAAGCCAAAATGTTTGGTAGCCCTTTTTAAATTTCACCTTCAGACTTCTCATTGGTGCTAAGCTCGAGTAGCTCCTCTTGTAATACCACATTCGACACTTCCGTTTCATCAAATGGATTTATGATCCATGGTGGTGAAATACCATGTGAGAATATCTTCAAATTTGTTTTTGAAGTCATCATGCAGGGCATTTAAATGCTGAATATCCACATCAAGACATTCTGCCTGTGATAAGTGTGGAAACTGGGCGAATTCGCGCCGACTAATATTTCGCTTCATAAATTGTAATCATCCAAGAAAAGCCGAAATTACCTCCTTAGTTTTTTAATAAATTTAGGCTGTCCCCTTGTAACTGTAAGTTAATGTCATTGCATTTCTTGAACAAATCTGTCAAATACAGCAGACATCGCTTTAATCAGAATTTCTTTTAAGTCTGGATCTTTACTTTCCATAATATCTAAGACTGATTCAAAAAGTGAGAAAAATCGTGTTAAGCATGCACCTTTCGACAACCAGCTTACTTCAGTATGTAAGAGTAATCGTTGGAAGTCTTCATGATTTTCGTCGCACAATTGTGCAAGAAATCGGGTATTCAACGCATTGCTTCTTATTTTATTAACTGCTTTAATCACAAATTGAAGCGATTGGTGCAATCTATCATTCAAATTATTCAGTAGTAGGTGTTGTCGATAGATGACATAGTGAATTTCAGTTACTTCTAGTATAATTCTTTTAAGATGGGTTATAAACCCACGATATCGCCCGAACATGGCAGGAGCTCCGTCTGCTGCCACCGAAATTATGTTTGTAAATGGAATCGATTTTTCCTTAAAAAATCACTCAGGACATTAAATATTGATTCGCCCTTAGTATCCGCCTGTAAGGTTTTCGCGAATAGCAGCTCTTCATGGATTTCTTCGTCCATAACAAATTGAACATATGCCAGTATTAATGCTTCATTACCAGGTACAGTTGACCCGTTCAGTTGAAAAGAAAAATGAGTTGTTTGCAGATAATTACACAAGAAGCTTTCAATGCGTCGTCGGCATATGGGCAATCGTTTGTCTACCTTGATGGAAGAAAACCAAATTTCAAATAATCAACACTGTACTGTCGGCAATTTTTCTTAGATTCAGCCATGTTTCCTATCAGTTAACTACCTGTAAGGAAAAAAATGCTTGTTTTAGTAATCATAAGGCGATTTTAACAGAATAGGAATAGGAGCAATAAACCGTTAAGACCCATAAAGAGGTTCTTACAAAACGGCTGTTTTTTTTATTTTATTATTATAAAATAATTTTTAATTTTATTTTCAATTTATTCTTTTTAAATTAATCGCGGACCCTGATTGCGATAGGTAACTACTTAAATTACATTTTTCTTAAGTATTATCCAACAACGCATAGGGCTTCTTGTACATATGTACGAGGTGGCGCAAGATTTATCATCTAATTTTGTTTTTGAATAACTTTTTTACTAGATATAAAAAAAATATTTTGAGTGTTGGAAATCCTTATTTGGACCTTTATAATTTTTTCTGTTAAGTAGAAAAGATGATATCCGTTCAGTGTTGATACACATTTGTACCCGTTCTATCGCATTTTTAATTACTTTCCGCAAGATTTACGGTGATAACTGTAACCTATTTCTGTCGAATATTCTCCTTCATAAGCCCGCGACTTCAAGTAGCACCAACGAAAGAAGTCTGGGATGGTTAAATCTGGCAATCTTGCTGGCCATACCAAATCGCCAAATGTTCACCAAGCCCCGCTCATCCAATTCCGACAGTCAGAACTCATTTTTCATGGCCCTGTAGCGTTCGTCAGTAAAGGTGATCGTATTGTCGATGGCGTCCTCAAAAAAATACGGCCCAATCACTCCTCCCGCGTGACCGCCGCACCACAGTGGCTTTGAGTGGATGTAATGGCTTTTCGTGTAGCTTACGCGGATTTTCAATGCCCCAGAAATGAAGATTTTGCTTATTGACGTAACCGCATAAGTGTAAATGCGCTCCGTCGTTTATGATGATTTTCGACACAAAATTGTATTCTTTGTTGTTTATTAAGTATGGCTTGACAGTAATTCACACGCGACTGACGGTCAGCAAGCATTAACTGATGCACTGTTTGTACTATGGACGGGAACATGTGTAAATTTTTCACTAAAGTTCGCTGTAGGGTCCGTTTGGTTATGCCCGATTGCGTGGCCCGTCGTCTGGTTGACGTTTCTTCGTTCTCAGCGACATCGGTAGCCATAGCCGCGATATTCTCAGCCGAACTACCAGTCCGGTGGCGGCCACGTCTTGCATGGTCTCCTATGGTTCCAGTCTGTTCAAGTCGAGTAGCTAAGTGAAATGTTTTCCCAGTTGGCGCGACAATATGAAATCGACGTCGAAATTCACGAAATTCCACCGACTGATTATTTGTCAAACAAATCGACGCAATTATTCCACGTTCTTGCGAAATATAGTGCTTATATCTGTTTGCATACTGCAGCTGTCTAGTTCGCTAATGTCAAGTATGATTGAGGTACGACGGTATTTGCAAAATTTATAACATCTTCCAATAGGGTGATTCATTTTGCGTCACCTAAAAGAGCTGATGGCTTTGAAACGCTTGAACAGATCTTCATAAATTTAAGCTAAGAACCATCTCGATCACGTTAGCTTTCAAACAAAAAACAAAGAATCAAAATCGGCCCATTCGTTCAGAAGCTATGATGCCACAGACAGACAAACAGACACGTCTCTTTTTTCGTCGGATGCTAAAAACGGAATTCATGCTAAATAAACAGGCTATCTGATCCATATACCAGCCTAACCGAAAAAAATTGTTCTTTACTATCAAAACCAGATAAATTTTCGTGAACCCCCTTTTTTTCATGCCAACGTAGACCTCTGTTGAGTCTCCTGTGGACCCCTGGTGGTCCATCTGGACCACTTTGGGAATCACTAATCTAAACCATCCTTTTCACTGTATTGCCTCGCTACTGAATGGGTGCTCCGCTCCCTCTTACTTTGCTTTAGAAATTCCTGGACAGGAAAAAGGACATCTTCTTTTCTTTTCGGAAATCCTTTCTCGTGCAAAACTTTTAGCCATTCAACAATAGTCGATTCATCCTCTTCAGTTGCGGGCCCTGGACGTGCTTTTGTAAAATGTTCACTCAATGGGACCTACAGAGTACAACATAGTATTTTGTAGTTTTTGGAAGCTGCCTTTTTAGAAATTTGTCCATTTTTTATGGCCAGTAGAGCTACTTGAACATCCTTTTCTTGATAAGTCTTTCTTGTTTTCGGCATTTTTTCAATCTCTAAAATGAACGATTTAATTATATAATTATTGGCAGTCCTTAAAGTATATTTATTGGCAGTGCCAATAGTTGTGGTTCTATAGAAGCAATTATTGGCATTCGGGTGCCAATAATTCAACACCCACTTTTATTGGAACCAACTATCGGCTACTGTAAAGGTCCTGCATCAAACAAAAAACTTTATGTGGTGAAGGTGCACACGTAGACGATGATGTGTGTCAAAATTGGTTTAAAAGTACGCTTCCAAATTCACTGGAGGGATACAGCCCTGAAAATGTTTTTAACGTGGATGAAACGGGTCTTTTTTTTAATGTCTTCCCCAAAAAACACTGGCTTTTAAAAACGAAAAGTGTCACGGAGGGAAGAAAAGCAAGAAGAGAGTCACCTTAATGGTCGATTCAAATATGGCAGGTGTTGAAAAATTGAAACTGTTACTGATTGGGAAAAATGCAAAGCCTCGTTGTTTTAGAGGAATCCAGTCATTGCCTTTTTATTTATTTAAATAATTAAAACTCTTGGATGACCGGTGAACTTTTCCAAAAATGGATTATCAGAGATCAAAAGCTTATGCGTCAAGGACGAAAAGTTTTATTTTTTCTCGATAACTGTCAGTCGCACCCACCAGTGGTTCAGATACATTTAAAGGCAATAAAGTTGAAATTTTTTCCACCGAATACAACGTCTTATACTCCAACCAATGGACCAAGGCGTTATTCAAAATTTAAAAGTGTTCTATCGTCATCGTTTTTTACAGAGAGTTATTGATGCTATGGACCAGGGACGGACATACAAATTCCATTTTGTGTATGCCATCACAGATGTTTATAAAGCTTGGTGGGTTGATGTTAAAGCAAGTACAATTCGTAATTGTTTTAACAAAGCTGAGTTTGGTACCTTTGATGATTGGTCCGATGAAGACTCAGTTCCATTGTCAACGATAAAATCATTAACAATCGCGAGCAACACCATCTTTAACAGAGTTTTACCAAGTAATGATTGTCCTGTAACATTTGACGATTATGTTGCCGTGGATGCAAATGTTGCTACCATGGAACTTCCTTCTGACGAAGCAATTTTGAATGCCATTTCATCTGAGGAATCGGACTCATCAGATGACAATGCTGAAATCGAATTTGTTCGAAAAAAACCCAACGATATTGATTTGAGAACTGCATTCGACAATTTACGAAGTTTTATTGAAACAAGGAAAGAAACAACAGATGATACATATTTTCACCTTTCTAAATTGGAAAATTTATATAACAAATCAATAAACAAAACTTTGATTTGTTTTTAGTTAAAAAATAAAAAGATTTATATTTCCTTACAATAAGTTTTTTTTTCCAATTTTCTTTACAAATATAACAGTACACTTGCAGTATTAAAAACAAAATAAAATTGTCTATACTGGGTGTCCCACGAGCAGTATGCCAAAAAGCTAGAGCGTGTAGGTCTGGTCAAGACAAGAAAAAAATCGTATGGGGAGGGGGGGTCTATTCCTCCCTGTTTAGCCGGGAAGGGCAATTTTCTAAAAAAATTACTTAATTTGGAAAA
Source organism: Merodon equestris (assembly GCA_958301585.1). Lineage (NCBI taxonomy): Eukaryota > Metazoa > Arthropoda > Insecta > Diptera > Syrphidae > Merodon > Merodon equestris. The sequence goes on from OY284416.1 coordinate 51,302,413, forward strand.
AAAATTATTAAAAATCAACAGTTACATCCACAATGCCGTGATATACTTTTTTGTTAAGCCCGAAACCTCTTCTTTCATCCTGTTCTTAAACGAAGCTGTTTTAAGTAATAGTTTTTGAGAAATAAATTTTCAAACTCAAAATTTTGAAAAAAAAATTTCGAACTATTTTTTACCAAAATTGTATGTAATTAAGTACTAATTTTTTTTTAAAAACTCAATTCTCTTATTAGTTTTTAGTTAAAAACAGAGAACCGGATGCAAAAATGTCTTGTAGGTTTTGAGAAATTAAAAAAAAACCCGAACCAGTTTTTTCTAAGAAAAACCTTTTTTTTGGTTTTAACGCGGCTGGACTTGTAGACAAATTAATGTATGAAATATTGACCTCTTTTTTATTATTTTTAAAAAATTCGGAGTTTTATGAGGATACAATAAAGTGATACAGTATTGGAATAACCCTAGATTAATCCTTTTTTTTTCATTGATAACGCATGAAAACTGACCTGCCAATTTCGTCTGGGTCCGCCCGCCGCCGATGGGTTCTACCCGCTAGGACCTTAAGACAATAAAACCGCAATTTTTCTTTATTGAAAAACAAAATATTTGCAACCCAAATGTAAATATAAGGCATCGCATTTTTAATAAAAAAAACCATTTCCAAATTGGATGTTATTTCATGAACACATTACGATGTCAAACTCATACTCTCGAGAAGAATTAACGGACATGCACTTCTGCTACGGTTTAGCTAATGGTCGAGTTCGTGAAGCCGAAAGACTCTACGTTGAAAGATATCCCAATCAGATGTGTCCCAGTAGTAGCATGTTTTCAAGAATCCACCGACGTCTGCGAGAGCACGGAGTGCTAGAGCATAGAAGAAGCGCAAGATCAGTTACAGATGGATCGGGAACCTTAAATGAAAGAATTTTTTATTTGGTCCGACGTAATCCCTCCCTTAGTACAAGGAGGATAGCTATTATGCTTGGAGGGCCCAAATCTAGAGTATGGAGAGTGCTTTATACCGAAAACTTACACCCGTACCATTTTAGGCCAGTTCAGGAACTCACCTCAAACGACAAGTTTTTGAGAGCAGAATTTTGTCGATCATTACTCCTTCGAGATGAAACTGAACGAAACTATTTTGCAAGGATATTCTGGACGGATGAAGCACAGTTTACCAGAGACGCGGTTACTAACTTCCATAATTTGCATCATTGGAGTAGCACCAATCCACACAACAAAAAACAAAATAAATCACAACACCGCTTTAGCTGTAATGTTTGGCTTGGTATTGTTGGACAAACTGTAATCGGGCCCCGGTTTTTGAATGCCGTTATTAATGGAGAATCATACCTGCAGTTCCTACGAGACCTTCTGCCCGATTTGATGGTCAACGTTCCTTTGGCCATAGCAGATAATTTAATCTACCAGCAAGATGGGGCACCAGCACACTACAGCTTACGGGTTAGAAATTGGCTGGATGATAATTTTAGTGACCGTTGGATCGGAAGAAGGGGCCCCACGGAATGGCCTAGATCACCAGATTTAACTCCTCTAGATTTTTATGTGTGGGGATTCATGAAGAATAATGTTTACGAAGTGGAAATAGTATCTTTGGAACAACTGAAAGAACGGATTGAAGTCGCTAGAGTCCAATTGCAGGAAAATTTGTAAAGCATAGACTTATGTGCAGCCATTCGAAGGAGATATAATCATTGCCTTCTAAAAAATGGGGATCATATTGAAAATGTATTATAATAAAACTCCGATTTTTTTAAAAATAATAAAAAGGAGGTCAATATTTCATACATTAATTTTTTTTTTTAGAAAAAAGTGGTTCGGGTTTTTTTTTTAATTTCTCAAAAACTACAAGACATTTTTGCTTCCGGTTCTCTGTTTTTAACTAAAAACTAATAAGAGAATTGAATTTAAAAAAAAAATTAGTACTTAATTACATACAATTTTGGTAAAAAATAGTTGGAAATTTTTTTTTTTTTTTTTTTTTTCAAAATTTTGAGTTTGAAAATTTATTTTTCAAAAACTATTCCTTAAAACATCTTCGTTTAAAAACAAGATGAAAGAAGAGGTTTCGGGCTTAACAAAAAAGTATATCACGGCATTGTGGATGTAACTGTTGATTTTTAATAATTTTTTTTCCAAATTAAGTAATTTTTTTTAGAAAATTGTCCTTCCGGGCTAAACAGGGAGGAATAGACCCCCCCCATACGATTTTTTTCTTGTCTTGGCCAGACCTACACGTTTTAGCTTTTTGGCACACTGCTTGTGGGATACCCTGTATAACGACTTTTGTATCTTCTTCTTCTTCTTTTCCTTTTTCCGGCGTTGTTATGGTCAGAAGTGTAGGACCATAACCTTCCCACTTAACTGCATTCCTACTGGTCCGCTTGTGGGGTCCGCCGGTTTGACCTCAGAAAGTAGCGGCAGGCTTCCCGGTTTGGGATTACTTCATCGCTGAGGCCAATCAAATGCTGGTGTTTTTGCATTTGTTTGCACCAATTGTTTTTCGGCCTGCTTTTTTTTTTTTGTGACACGGGCATGCTCCAGATTTTTTTTGTTTGATCTTACTCTTACAACACCGGTGATCTCCAGTCGTGTCAACCCACTGATGTGCATGTACATTTGTGGGGCAGTTTAATGGTGGTATATGTGTCCCTAGGCTCACCTTGGTGTTTTCTAAATTGCCTAGATGTGATTTTTGTTTACCTTTGTTTTAGTCGCCTTTTACGACAAGCGAGAAGTATCGCTGCAGGGATATTCTTAACCCGTCCCTGCACGGAATTTATTTGACTTCAAACTCGAAATTGCCGAAAACTTTTGCAAAGGTGAACAACAACTTTTAAAAAGACGTGGACGGCCCTATAAGGGATCTAGACAGGCATCTCCGGCGACTTCCATTAACAATTTTGAAACGCGTACACAATCACTAGCGGAAATACTACCAAGACCAAAAAGAAAGCGTCCTGAAAAGCATCAAGATGTTCCATTGTTATCAGTTCGATTTGACAATGTCGGTCATTTCCCAGAAATTAAAAAAAACCGTCAAATTTACCAAAATGACTGTACCTTTCGGTCATTTACTTTTTGTCAAAAATGTAAAGCGTATTTGTGCTATAACGAAGAAAGAAATTGCTTTTCTAAGTTGCATGGCGTATAGAAACCCAACTTTTAAATATTTTTTTTAATACAATGAATTTTTATGTTAAGTTCTTATTTTTAATTTTTTTTATTGAATGGATTTTTATCTATTTAATAAATTATTTATTTCTTCGAATTTTGTTGATTTCTTATGTATTTTATTAACTTAATCTCATATCAAAAATATTTTTGTTTTGTACCCCTTGTTGCATACGAAGCCAAATATGGCTTCCATTTTTATTATGTAAACAATTTTTTTTTTTTTTCGATTTATGATAAAAGATGTCTTAAAACATCCGAAAGAAGCTATTTTAGAGGAATTTTATTTTTTTTCTCTATAAACAATAATTCATGCAGTAGAGGGTTAATGCTGCTTTTTATTATTATTTGCAGGCAACTGGGCACCAAAAAGTTTGTGAAAGTCTTTACTCCTTAAAATAACAATAAAAATTAAGGTTATCCTCACCACAGAATTGCTACAATCCTCGACAACTATTCCTTACCTATCTCTTATTGTAGCTCAGCTCACCACACGTTACACAAAGAACACGAAGGTGAAGCAAAATCAACAAAAAAATGGAGAAAATGGAGACCTTTTTCGTTTGCCTGTACACTCCGCGAATTCTTTACCCTTCCGAATAGCAGTCACTCGCTCACTTGCTCATTCGCCGACCTACAAACCAGACGAGAGAAGTCGCGTTCCAGTTTGTGTTTCTCTTCTTTTTTTTCTTGTTTTCATCACATCTCTATCCTTGTCATCGACTTGCTCCATCAAGTATCTCTTGTATATTCAACAAATGTTTTATTGTTTGTGTTGAATAGCGTCATCGTCGGGAGTGCATATCACAGTATCTGCCAATTGAATAGTTAAATCTTCAATTAGAATTTGAAAAATGTTAAAATTCATTGCACTCCTGTTTATCCTGTTTATCGGTGAGTAATTATTGTGTGCAATATGTGGGTAGAAGTTAATGTTTGTGGGTTTTTCATTGATCAGCCCTTGATACGTCGGAATGCGGAAAGTACGGTCGTAATGGAAGTGGATCGAATTATGTTGGCAGAAGGAACAATCGCATTGGTAGTGAACCACCCCAACCAACGTTGCCCCCCACGCCCAAAGAGTATTTGGATTCGAAATCGGGTTTCTCAACATTTGGAATTATTTCACTGATATTCGTGGTGATAGTGATTGCCCTTGTGTTCTACTATAGTATCATGTGCTATCCGTTTCTTTGTGCGTCCGAGAAGAAATATCACTTTATGGATGTGTCCTCGACGATCACGGCGGCAACGTCGAGGTCAATGCAGTCAATAGAGAATTTCCCAGTGGACCAGAAGCATTAAGTCTGTACCCATAGCTAAGCGACGGAGAAGAAGGTTGGCGTGGAGTCAGACACGACGCACAGAACAGAAAGCAACGAGACAAGGAGAAAACAGGTTTTTATTTAATACAGAGATACGATTATTCATTATCAGCACGCATGGACGACGAAACAGCCCATACCATAGTTACAATACACTTATCGTCCTCAACACAAGGTTTTTCGTGGGAATATATTTTTTTTCCCCAAAGTGAAAGAAAGCAAAATTGGACGGTAGAGGAGCAATTTCCTCATTTCTATGTTATGAGGCATAGTCATCCGTGTAAACCGAAACTCAAACTGCCATTCGGACGAAAAGGTATTGCTCATCGACTCATATGGTACCGCAAGTGTAGCTAATTTAAGAAACAATCAATTTATACTCTGGACGATTACACATTTCTGTGGATAGCGCAGCGACTATACAACCATGACTTGTATCCAATTCAGTTCAATTTGACGACTCAATCATCGAATATAGGTTAATTTTACGCTAGCACGCAGTCGAAGAGCTGCACATTATCACTTAAGCTCTGTGCACACGGGAACATTTCTTCTTCACATTACGACTTTATTGCAATTTTAGAATATGCTCTTGTTATCTCCTTTTTTTTTGCCAACTCTATGCACTTGTTAAGCAATTTGAAGGCAATCTATAATACTCATTCTGAATATGGAAAAGAGAAAAAGAATCGAATTTAAAACTGATTTATACGATTCCGAGGTTGTTTGTATAATTGGCGTCCAGTAGGTAGGAACGTAATCTTCTCATTGATGCCATTTTTTTACGAATGCATACCGAGCTGCGATGGGGAGAAGTACGGGTTGTTTTCGTTAAGCGAGTTATAAGCTGTTATGGTTTTCCCATGTGGTTTTATCGGACGCTCATATGGTATTAGTTGTACGTGGATGAAATTGTTCAAAGCATTTGTATATTCTATAGGGGTCTTATTCATTCAGCATGTGACTTAATCCTCCGAAGTAGGTGGTCAGTCGGTTTCATTATCAAACGAACGTGCTGCGAAGGAAATGCGGATTCAATTAACGGATCATCACTCAATGTTACATAAGCTTAGATTATTTCTTTCATTATCGATACGCTAACAGGTGTGATTGTTGCGTTTAGCGGGGTATTTGTAAGTTTAAACATGTTTCCTTGTGCTGCCTACTTAATTAGCAATTAATTTGTGGTGAAAGCACAGCTAATTACTTATCTGTTGAATTCTAAGGGGGCTTAGTAAGCAGGTTTTGAAAAAAAAATTAACGGCTTTTTTTCTAGTTTTTGAACTACGGACCGCCCCAAAACTGGGACACTGACCACATGAGGAAACATAAAATAATAATAGATTTCTTTAAAAATTATGCTTTTTTGAATTCATTTTTCATAAATGTTTTAAATCTTTTTCAATTAATATAATATTTAATTTTAAAATTATGTGTGGCCTCCAACATCGCATTTACGGCACTTTGTTGTGGTGCTTTTATGGCATTCCGCACACCGGATTTGAGTCGCGCTAGAAATAATCAAATGTCCCCTGCCATCTAGCCTTATTTCATCAGCAACTCATCGACGTTTTACCGATTTAAGTTGCCTTCCAATGGACTGCCGAATTGAATATCTGGTTAGGTATGTGGTGGTAATGACTCGCAGATATCCCAAAAAGTCGAGATGACCCCTAGCTTGTCCTGCAGGAGAAAGTCTATACAATTGAAATAGTTTGTCAATACCATTTTTCATTTCCATGCTTATATGATAGCAAGCAATATTTTGATCCAAGCGATCTACTCCCCCCATGTCTTTGTTGTACTGCAAAATACATGCTGGTTGCTGAATCGTAATTCGTTTTTTTTCTTTGCTCGACCAACGCTGTGCAGATCCCATCGGAGTTACACCCTCACAAGCTGATGCTACTGTAACAACATTATTATCATTGTACCGCATGTAACATTACATTTGAGCACTGTTCGGTTATTTGAACGTAACTTCCTCGCGACTTCTTTTTCATTACCTGCACGGAATCTAGTGGAGCATTTTCTACGCGATTAGCTCGAATCGTTCCTGTACCATGATGTCCTACATTTTTCAAAGCACCAAGTACGAGTAGTCGAATGGATGTAAAGAAGTTATCAATATACACATGTACATAAAAATTGTCCGGTAAATTTGAAACGAGATTCATCACCACTGATCCTCCAACTCCCAGATCAGGAATAGTGTTGCCGGTAGAAGCACCTTGGTATGGCTCAGCCTGCAGAAGGTCACCAAGTCGGCTAGCCATACACCAAACCTTGAGACCAAACCGAATAGATTCGTCTATGCTTACTTGCGAGAACTGTGGAGAGAATTCCATCCACTTTTTGTTTAATTTTTCCCATAAAGGGCGAATTTTAGTAAATTTATCTGCTGGATCTAAAACGGTCTTGTCGCACACATGAATATATCGCAAAATTTGTTCAAAGCGCGATCTTTAAATTGAATTTGCTATTCCAGGATGATAAGTGTCAGCACTCGTGTCCCAATACATTCGACTTCTTGCATACACACAATAGCCACTCATAAGTAATATGCCCAAAACCAATCGAATGTCTTCGAATTGAATGTTTCCTTGTAAAATGGCATATTTCCTTGATTGTTCAACAAATAAATCGATTATTTCATCATCATAAAATAACTCAAACCATTCTACCGGGGATCTATCTACATTCAAAAAATCAGGAGCGATCCACTCAGCTCTTTTGCAACATGGCAAATCAATTTCAATCCATGATCTTGCTGGAGTAGTGCTTGTTCTTCTAACCTTTCTTGTATGAGAACTTTGTGCCAGCTCGGAAAGAGGAACGTCATCGCTGCTATCATCGGATGTCTCTAGGCCAATCCTATCACAATGGAGCCCACTTTTCTTCTGTATTTGAGTTCACATTCAGCCCTCAACTGGTTACCGGAAAGTCGATTGAGATCCCCTTCCAATGCATCTTCTCCATCACTGTCACCATCGCTCTGCATATGATTTTCTGGTGGGCAGGTGTAAATTGTACCCTCGATAATATCGCCAAAATATCAATTATGTCAGTAACCGTTAATCTAAAACAACACTTTTGTTATAATTTCGTCAAATAAAAGAAAAACAAGGTAAAATTAATATACTAAAACAATGATGTCCACGGTGCTCTATGCCCCATTAATGGGGCACCTCGCAAAATTTTAAAAATAAATTACATTTTACTAATATATCAGAGTTATGCATATTTATTGTCTTGTACAAACACTAACCACTAAAGAAAATCACAAATAATAGCTTTTCACGAAAGATCAATATACTGTAATCCTTCGATTTACGTCGAGAGGTGTTCCAAGAAATGGCGACGCAAATCGAGACGACGTAAACCGAGAAGTACAAAAATTGGCTGTTAATAAAGTCGAAATAAAGAAAACATACATATTAATATACTAGTACTTATAAATACATGGTACATGGTTTATTTAAAAAATAGTAATAAAAATAATAAATAGCGTTGTGATGGTTTATTAATCTGCAGGGCTTTCTTCATCCGAAGAAATGATTTCTAACTGACAGCGGCCAGCTGCAGATGATTGATGGTCTTGAGTAGTTTGTTCCCGATTCAAAGGACGTCCAGCAGTTTCTTTCACTGGGAGTGGCTTAAAAAATGTTTTATCTGCTTCTGCTTTAAACAATTCTTTGTTTCTGCATACAGGTCTTTGTAGTATCCAACGCTGGAAGTGATTGAGCGCCTTATTGTTTCAAATCTTTCTTTATCCGTGTCGTGTTTCTCAAAAATTTTAATGGCTTGATTAATATGATTAAGAGCTTCTGATAGTTTTCCCATCGGAAATCGGGATTCTTCTCTTTCATTAACAGCCTCTGAAGTACTATCCTCGACCTCTTTATTTTCGCTAGAACAATCTCCCTTAAGTGCGATTAGTAGATCCTCATTAGACAGTGGTTCCTCATGTTCGTTGAATACCTCAGTTATGTCTATTTCATCAACATCCGAAAACCCTAGGCGATGCGCTAAATCAAGGATTTCTCCTTGAAGTTGTTCAGGATTATCCCCATTTGTATCTTCAGAGGTACATTCGGCCCACACTTTTTTCCATATCTTGTTCATTGTTAAAGCCGAGACCTCATTCCAGGATAGACTGATATTTTGAACTGCTTTCAGGATGTTAAAATCTTTCCAGAATGTCCGAATCATGTCACGACCATTTGTTAACTCTGACTTTCCATCAATTGTTGCAATTAGTTCATTAAAAAACCCGGCGTAAATAATATCTCTTAAACGCAGCAATAGCACCTTGGTCCATAGGTTATAGAAGGGAAGTTGTGTTTGGCGGTAGAAAAACTACTTTGATGTTACCATTTGATTCGTCTAAATTAACCGGATGACCAGGAGCATTGTCGACAAGGAGCAAAGCTTTGTATGCCAAATTATTTTCTTCGCAATATTTTTTAACTTCGGGACAAAAATTCGTTTTAAACCATTCAGCAAAAATACTACCAGTTACCCAAGCCTTATTATTGGCTTTTCATATGACTGGGAGCGTTTGTTTGCAAATATTTTTCATAGCTCTTGGATTTTCTGAATTGTACACTAACAGTGGCTTCAGCTTAAAATATCCCGAAGCATTGCCCCCAAGAAGCAACGTCAGCCTATCTTTCGCAACTTTTTGTCCAGGTGCCGCTTTCTCCTCAATAGATATAAAAGTTCTTGACGGCATACGTTTCCAGAACAGCCCGGTTTCGTCAACGTTAAAGACTTGCTGAGAAGTGTATCCTCCATCCGTAATAATTTGTTTTAGTTTCCCAGGAAATTTTTTGGCTGCTTCAAAATCTGCGCTCTCTTTTTGAATTTTTCTAGCCATCTGGAACTAGCGTTAAAACTTACATCCTTATCCTCTTCAACTGACATTGACTTTAGGTCTTTAAATAAACTCATCGCCTTTTTCTGGATAGTTAGTGTAGTAACATGTATGCTTTTTCATTTAAGTCACTTATCCAAGTACTTAACGCCGTTTCCATTTTATCTAATATAAGTGGCCTGGACTTCGTTACCACTTTGACGGATCTTGTCGTTCCCGCGGAAGCGCTTGCACGAATGTGACCAGCGGTAGTCCTATTGAGCTGGCTATATTAAATGCCTTATCTCCTTTATCAAAGCGTCGAATTACATCCATTTTCACTTCTAATGATATGGCATTTCTCTTTTTTATACGAGCACTTTCAGCGTTGTTATTCTTCCGTTTTGCTCTCATTTTTCACTTAATAATATGTTGATTAGATATCAGAAATAACGTCTATATTGAGGGTTAATTCAACTTACAAAATTAAAGATAAATGTCTCAACAAGATAAAATGTTTGAAAATCACCTCGCGCGACCACGGAGTCTTTTTGTAAGTAAAACAACAAAGGGAATGAACTTTCAACCACATACAATGTCAAATCTTAATTTATGTGAATTACCAAATTTGAAAAATATCAACTGTCAAGAAGAATCAAATCATGGCAATCCTTGATTAAGTTCCATTTAAACTGCCAATTTTCAAATTTAAACTGCTCATATGAAGCAATTTCAAATCTAAACGGCTAAGAAAATCTTCGAATATGACAACGTAAATCGAGAGATAGGACGACGTTAAACGAGGCAAGGTTTATAATTTTACACAACGTAAATCGAGACGACGTAAACAGAGGCAACGTAAATCGAGGGATTACAGTACTTTTTTACTTTTTTTCTTGGAGACACTGCATTCTTGCAATTCTTAAAATTCACATTTAAAAATCAAACTGACAAGGTAACAGGTTGCTTTGGTAACTGCTCGCGGCAAAGGTGCTATACTTATTGTTCGTAGAAAAAATGCAAAACAGGAAAAAAAAAGTAACGGACTTTATTTTTTTTAATACTTTTTGTAGAAGTTTGAAAAATGGGGCGCTGAGTGCATACGGGTTACGATTTGATTTCTAATATTTGTTACACGATAGAACCGTGATGTAGTGCAAAACTTCTTGTGGATTCATGTTGAAAAACTGAATCAAGTGGTTGTCAAGGGCTTCTTTTGAAAGATTTGGTTGGGTTCTTAATTTGATTGATGAATTTATGCAGAGATCGGAAAAGTGATAGTCAGAAGGCTTTCGCAGACTTATCTGGTCAGAATGTCTGTGTATAAAAGACTTAAGCCAATCTTTTCCAGCATTGCCTCTTACCTTACAGAAAGTGTTTGGTATTTCGTTCCTTACTGCCAGCTGGTATGCTAAGTATCTAATATCTCTTCGTGTTAGGCCGAAATACAGACTTTCCATTTGAAGAATATAATTCAATAGCTCTTTTTCCAATGTGGTTTTGGGAACACCAAATAGTTTTGACGCTCTTAAAAACCCCATATGACAATTTCTTCAACTTTTCAAGTTTCCATAATCATATTGTCGCGGTTTTCGATTCGATTTTGCTATTTTCTCTAAAAAAAAAATATGAAAGTCAGGCAATTTGAAGCATATGCGGGTAAAGTTAACTACTTGTCCACATAAGCCGCCTCTAGGTGGTCCACATTACCCGAAATGTGAGCAGTTCCGATTTTATTTAAAAAAAAACATACAAAACTAAATCAAATATGTAAACTTACCTTCGTATCGATTCCACAAAATGTCTAAGCTCTTAAAAAATTAAAAGATTTTAACTTTTGTTGCAAACAAATCAACACACAACTTTTTTTTAACTTTTTTTGTACCAATACAACCTTTCACCATAAAATCACCAAAGCAAGTGAGCTTACAATGCAAAATATATTTTACTTATGCCGTAGTCTTTTTGCGTGCTTCGACATAAACAGTTATGTATATACATACATGCAAGCTGTGCGATATATCCAGGTGGTCCACATTACCCGCACTTGTTTTATACGAGAAGCCTCCATCAGTCTAGAAATTATGTAGCCCTACCAATGTTAAATTTTGAAAGTTTTAATCTGTTTTGATTTAGCTTGCTTGCAAGATGCAGACTCTTAGTTTTCGGATGGATTTCCTTACTTACCTGATTTCCACTTGAGACGGCATAGTTTTTGATCTACTTGGGCAATTGGATAGCCAACATTTCAGCGGTGCCTTACGTGTTTCTACTACTGGCTGGTTATTAAAATCATCAAAGCGCTTACCTTGTCCAGGCATTGAAGCAAACTTTTTTCGTGTCATCTCAACCGGTAGGTCTTCTGGTTCTGAATCTTCGGCCACCGTACTTTTCGCATTACTTACACCACCCATTAAATTCTCCCCTATTTCCAACCTAAATTGAAGCAAATCCAATTGCTCTTTTCTTGGGAGAATGTTGAGCCTGCAATAGTGTTTATATTCTAAATAACTGTTAGCAATGGCCAAACTTATACAGAATTGTTCTTTCTTACAGTCCATTTTTTGGTCTTTATCCACGTGCGATATCATTCTATTGGTCACAAGTATCGAGGCCTTCCATACTAGTTAATTCGGGCCTTTGCTGTTTTATCCCAGCGTTTGACAGTGCTAACTGGTTGACTGCCTACCAGAGTAGAAGCCAATAACACGCTCTTATTGTCCTTCCATTTGATAACACAGAAAATTGTCATTAACGCATATTTCTTCGAACTCCTCTCTTTTCATCTTGGAATCGTTAGTGAAAGTCTACGTATTCTGGCGATTATTCATTAAAGTTCCTGTCGCAAATATTCCGTTTTCTTTTAGTTTCTAAAGGAGTGGGAGTGTCGTAAAATATCTATCGAAATAGACGCTGGAATTGGTTGGCAATATTTCTGTTAGTCCTAAACTACGGCCGGTCCTAAGCCGAGACTTCTATCCCTGAGAGGCGTGATTCCAACTTGATAAATCTCAAAATCTAAACAAATTTCACAAGATGACGTAAGCACGGAGTTCTTAAGCCCTACCAGGCGTGGTTTATTGATGACATACTTCCGAACGCGCAAAAATGGTATCACTTGTTCATATATAGAAAATTGCTGAAACATATTTCTATTGAGGTCCAAACACCTTCCACAGCAGATTCGCCTTCTTTTTATCCTCTGACACAACGTTTACATCTACAAAATGGATATTAACCCGAAGTGCATAAAACCTATCGCGAGGCATAGCCTGAGCAATTAATTTTCGAAACATCCTTTTTCGATGCATAATGTTTTGGTACATTGCCAACGTGCTTTCCTGTGGCCAACAATACACCCCAACTGATTAGTTAGCTTTTGGGGGAAGTGTCCAACTCCATCTTGGCTCATATTTGGCACCACTGAAGAAGGCTTGCGGCGCCTTCTGTCGTTGTCAGAGCCAACTTTTTTTCAAAACAAGTTCGATAGTAAAGCTTTGTTATTCTGATAGTATTTTGATTTTTGAGCTGGATTAATGGAGTAATATTTGGGGGCACAAACGTTACAGTAGCCCGTGAATATCTGTTCTTGGAGCATTGTTCATAAGAGCCTTTTTTTCTTTAAATGATGATATCAGGAAAACATACAATTGCAATCTATAAGAGGCTCATTTTAAGAACGAATGGCATCAACTTGTGCAAGCTCACATGTGATTCACTATTTGTCAGTTTTTCCTGACGACGGAACGTAAGTTTTGTCTTCCAAAACTGCCCCATCTCGTCTGCATTATAAGTTGCTGCAGCTTACATTTAAATGCGCCTACCCAACTGTTGTTAACTGCAGACTTCGCAACGTCGCAACTTTTTGGCTTCTCTTCAAATATCGCTAATTTGTCTTTAAGTGACAAAAAAAAAGTTTGAATTTTGAAGACGTGTTGATGATGATAATAAATAACAAGACCAAAGAAACAACTAATGCAAGGGACAGGTAGGTTAAACGAAATACAACAAAACCTCGCTTTGCGTCGTTAATTGGTAATATTAATATTTTGAGCAGAACAATAGGCTTTAAAGTCAGGAACTGCGCAATTTTCTACCCAATCTTTAAATAGAGCTGCATTCATCCAGGCCTTCTTGTTCGCACGCCAATAAATCGGAAGATCACACTTTTTCATATTTTTAAAGGCTCTCGGATTTTCAGAATGGTATACCAGAAAATGCTTAAATTTAAAATCGCCTTCGGCATTTCCTCCTAGAAGAAGTGTAAGCCGATCTTTGCTGACCTTATACCCAGGACAAGATTTTTCCGATTTGGAAATGTACGTTCTCCTTGGTAGGCGTTTCCAGAATAGGCCTGTTTCATCGACATTAACAACTTGTTTGGGAGAATATCCACCTTCTTCAATAATGGCTTTTAATTGCAGTTTAAATTTATTTGCAGCTGAAATATCTGCACTAGCTGCTTCTCCTTTCAAGGCGACATTATGCAGATTGGCTCGAGTTTTGAAACGTTCGAACCAACCATGGCTTGCTTCAAATTCTTCTAAATATCCACCACTTGACAAGGGAGAACTATCTTTAAGATCATGAAACAAGGTCAAGGCTTTTTTCTGAATAACCATTTTGCTCAGTGGCATCCTTCGCTGATTCTGATTTTCTATCCAAACGCTAAGACAAGACTCCTTATTTACCATAAGAGGACTTCTTTTCCTTGTAATTTGTTTAGACTGTAATGGTGTAGCAGTCTTAGCAAACTCTTTTATTTAATCAACACAGAATAAAAACGACGCAGCTTCGAAATCACGATAATTTTTAAACGACGCAACTTCGAAACGACGCAAATCGGAACGACGCAAACCGAGGTTTTGGTGTACTCTACGAACCTAGGCACAAAACAAGATGTTTTAGCCGGAACTTCGATCAAACTTCTAGTAGCATCTTACTGGGATTTTACAGCTCCTTCAAGTGGAAGTGGTTATCCACTTTTTAAAGTGTCCATGATTTATTCACGTTTTAGAGATTACTGTGTTAAAAAAAAAGTCCCATTATACATGTTGTGATTTGCTAACAACTTTTTAAGACATATGCCGCTGTATGAATAATTGTGTCTGTCTCCGTACTGTTTTATATATTTTTGTCTAAAATAGTTTATTGTTTATCAATCTATCGCCAGGTCTTCAATCGTCGTATCGCTACCACTCTACCACCACTTACCATATCGTGGAAATTCAATGCATTTCCTTAGCGGGTTTTATTGTTTTTAAGTTCTTCCTGGTCAACTTTTTCATTCAATAAGAGTCTAATAGTATTATATAGTATTATAGTATTAAGCGGTCTGTTTTACTTTTGGGAGAAAATGTTGTGGAAGAACATAGTTGGTAGACTGAAGCTTTGTCCCCGGTGCTGCAAGGGATATAAAGCTAGAAGTATGAACTCAATGATTCTAGCGATTTTTTAATATTCATTTCAACCAGTCCACAGAACTTTAAACATTCACAGATTCGTAAATCTTCTGTATGCAGTTGGGTTGATGTAAAAAGCAACTAAATATACGGCCTTGCGTAAATGTATTAGGTACGCTTTAATTGGAAGTCTTAGTCTTACGAAAAGCTATTATTTATGACTGCAATTTATTTTTTGGTCATAATACTGATTAGTGCAACACTTCCGAAAAAGGATCCTACTATGATCCTGCGATTGCGCAACACACGAACGTATACAGTGGTGGCCGTTAAAATAGAGCCATTCTGTTTCACCCATTACATTCCACAAAAACCATAGTTTAAGAGATTGAATGAAAGGAAAATACAACTGCAGCAAAACTTAAATATAATGTACTTTATCAAATTAGAAAGAAAGAGTAATTGATAGACGAAAAAGTGACCTAAAAAAAAAATTAAAAAGTAGCCTGGTCAATGAAATAGAGCCAGTCTTTTTGATATATCTCGGGGAATAACTTTCCGGGCAAAGTTTTGTTGGAAGCTAATTATCAATATTTGTTTGCAAAACCTTTATTTTCGATAACTGCTCACAACGTCTGGGCATTGAGTCAACTAAAGATTGGCATCGCTGGATGGATATAGCTGACCATTATTTTTGCACAACGTCCTACAATTCTGTTGCGTTGCTAATGTGATGCTTGTCAATTGCGTTCTCGAGTTTTTGCCATAAGTTCTTAATCAAATCAAATTTAGGTCGGGTGATTGAGCTGGCCAAGACATTACAGTCAGGCTATGATCCTCGAAGAACTTCTTTGCCTTCCTCGAAGTATGCTTTAGATCATTATCCTGCTGAAATATCCATCTTAAAAGCATAACGCAACATCACAGTCTCAAGGATTTTAACATATTCATGCTGATCCATATTTTCTTACCAGGAGAATGATCCCCAAAGCTTGATATTTTCGCCTCCATGTTTTACAAATTTTTTTGTGTATTTGGGTAAAAATTTTTGATTCGGAGGACGTCGCACGTATTTTCTGCCATTCGACCCGATTAAATTAATCTTTGTTTCGTCATTCCATAAAACATTTCTGCACTTTTTATTTGCTTCAGGCCCTGTCCATTGGAGGTGGTCATTTGCAAATTGTAAACGCGCCTTGACGTGTCCTTTACATAGGAGTGGAACCTTACTCGCCACTCTACCATTGAGGCTAGACTCCTGCAGTCTTCTTCGAACATATCTTTTACTTATTGAAAGATCAAGCTCTGTTTTTATGTTGTGAGAAGATTTAAAGGGGTCTGATATCTTGGCACGAACAATTCTTCGATCGACCTGCAGTGTGGTTTTCCGCTTTGCACCTAGACCTTCCACATTCTCCTTAGGCGTTTTCCACCATCTTTTCGCAATACCAAAATCTGTGCTCGCTCAGTAGAACTACAATTACTTTTTCGATCCATAGCTATTAAAATTTGTTTCGAAAAGAAAGCAAACTTAAATTGCTGAAGTAGATTTCCTAATTACCTTTTGAAATGACGATACGAAATTTTTTTAGAACACTTTGTACTTAGCAAAAATTGAAAATCACTTCTTGCTCTATTTCTCTGACCACCATATTTCTTCTTCCATACAGTTGACAAACGATATAACGGTAAATTTTTACGCTTACATATGTCAACAATATACAGAATCTGTCCGCTAGACGACGACACCAAAAGCTAAGAAGAAAATCGAAAAATGTAGGTTTTTACTAGTAGCAGCTAGGTGGCTCTATTTTAATGACCACCACTGTATATTATGCTCTTGCAGCGTGCATTGGCTTGTTGGAATTTGACATTTTCAGCTTGCTTGAAGGGAAAGTATATTTTTCAGCATATTAATATAATTGCAGGAATCCCTCTGACCATTCCACATGCATTTCGTCCACAACGCCGGGAGCCATGCATCTGCAGATCATAACACTGCCTGCTGTTACGGATTGTTAAAACAAAGAAAGGGGTGCACAATACATTTGGACAGGGCTGTGTACTCAAAATCTTAAGACATTTCGTAAAAATCAAAAGACCATTTCCTCTGATTCTAAACTTTTCCGAAATTGTCTCAATTTGCATTTACTCTGCCCCGTAACTGGTTTTGCACATTACCACCATATAGTGTACCGTGAGCAGCTCTGACGTTAATTTTCGAATACTCGGGTGCAAGCGACGGGTGTTGAGATATTTCCTGTAGAACTCTTAAACTAAATTTCCTATTTTTGGATCAAAAGTGCTTTTTAGAAAATACACAAAATTCCTTTGAATGAGACAAAGAGTAGGAGAAAGAACGACTGCTATCAATAGTTCTTGAATACATTGTGTTGTCCGGGTTCTTTAAGTCTATTCTTAAAAATTAGATCGTAAATCTTCGTACAAAAAAGGTGCACGGGTTTGATATTTCGAAAAATGACTTTTGCCAAAGTAGTAGTGAATCTTTGTTGTGGATTAAGTTATGCCGTTTTAGATTTGACCATATTCCTTCAAAGTCGTTATAATTGGTTTGAAGATGAATAAGCCCTATCAAAATTGCTTTCAGGCCATTTCGTCCCAATTTTCGTCAATCAGACCTCCGCGTTTTAGCCATTATAGATCTTCAATATAAAATTTGTTATATCCTCAACAAACATTAATTGAGCATCTCTACTATACTCTCTATACAAACAACCTCAAAGTCGTAAATCTTATCATCCTTCTCTACTCGATCTACAATCTGTGTATAAGCGAAAAAATCACTCACGAAACGACCAATAAGAAGAAATTAGCTTGTAAGTTTTGTAATTATATCATAGACATTTGTGATTTATTCAAGAAAAAACGAAAATGTATAAATAATGAAAAACAAAAAGACAAAAACGATGTATACCTATAAATAAAATACGACTGTGGCAATTGTGAAAGATCATATTCTTGTATAGCAACGAATACATATTTTTATAACGCATTTTTTAGTTTTATATAAACGAGTTTAGACATTTATACAATTGCTGATATCAGCGAGCCATTTTTTTGTATTTTTACATAAAATTATATAAATTAGTAGAAAATAAAGGTACAATTGATTTTTTTAAAAGAACTCCCAGTTTTTAAGGATGTAGAGGGCGTTCAGCGGGAAATTTTCAACTTTATGTTTCGAATGTTCAAAAACCAGCGAGGCGAGGTAAGTGGGAGAGGCATCGTTCGAAGCGCATTTTTTGGGGAGATATTGATCGCGACGAGTCGTTGGTCGGGGGCACATTGCGCATTCGCGGTTGAGCAGTATTTGAAAACAGGTGAGTTGTGGGTTGGTGCGCGTCGCAATTTTTGTATTCACTTTAATTTATGCAGACTGAGTGATGGTCCGAACACGCGATTTATCTGTTCGTGACTGCAAAGGTCTAGACAAGAAAGGACAATGGTGAACAGAACTCCTCCGGCACCATTAACATCAGTAACGAGTCGGAACATGTCACTCAGGGGCATATTTCTATACCCGCCGCACGCTGGTCGATTTAGTACAACACTAGCTGGACATAAGTAAAAAAAAAAATGTTGTAACTGTAAAAAAAAATGCGCTAGACTTAAAGCCAAACACCCAAATAACAAGAAAGAACCAACAAATGAAATATAGTTCCGTTGCCTTATCAATGAGAAGCACCTCAATGCAATGTATAGAGCTTTGCTCACTCTCAATTTGGCCTTTCGTGCGTTTACAAGTGTTTATAAAGTGTTCTAGTGAAAAAAAGTGAGATAATTATTTTCCGCAAATATGTCAATGTATGCTGTTGGTAAGTATTTTTAAACTCAGACTATTTCTATCAAAAAAGAAAATTGCCTCTGGCATTATGAGCTAAATGAAGGAGTACATTTTTTATTCTGAAGGGCTAACTTTTCTTTCATATATCGATCAATACAAAAAAAGTGCGATACAGTGACATCGTGAATTTTTTTTTATTTAAAGATCTTACACCTTTAAAATAATGCTTAATTAAAGTGCCGAAACATTAACGAAAGTGGCGCAACATTCTTTTTTCTTCTCCTACAGGTATCAACCCGCCCTTTTCAGGGCGACAATTCCCTTTGCGTAAAGAAGTTTTCTTCTTTATTCAAAGTGAACATCTTTTTAAATCATCGGTAACGGTTTGTGCAAGTGCTGTTTTGCAGTACGTTATGACAGCAAAGTCAATAACTGTTCTTGATGAAGCTGATGAAAAAGAAAATGTCTGGAATATTGTAAAATATTTACATTTCATCTTTTTAAGAAATATAAGGAAAAAAATGTCACCAGAACGATTTTTAAAATCGGAAGAGCTTTGGCTGCAAAAAGAATTCCTGATTCCGTTGCCTGAAATTCATGTGCCAACAACTTCCAGGCAAAGAAGACTAGAAAAGGAATTTCATGATTGTGGCATCAGGGCGAAAAAAAGAAAAATTCAAATCATTATGGAAAGATCGACCGAGGAATTATCTTTTGCTGTTGAGTCGAAATTCAGAATGGAAGGAAATCGGTCGAAGTCGTTAAAAAGGTTGTCGAGTGTTCTCCCAAAACTCTGAAAAAGATGAAGAAACCTGAAACTCAGTTTTCACTCAAACCTTATACATCTGAAGAAGCTCTAGCTCTTATAACCGATTTAAAACTTACAAAACACCAATATCTGCAACTTCAAAAAAGTGCAAAAGCAAGAAATGCTAACATTTACCCAACCTACGATTCTATTTTAGAAATAAAGCAAGAGTGTTATCCAACAAGCAATTTTTTGACTACATCCGAAACCTTATGTGAAATTAAACTACAGCCGTTGTTGGACTTGACAGTTCAACATTTGTCTACTGCACACTTTGAAAGTTTTGAAAATCAGTTACAAAACGGTGATAGCTTAGTATGTTCTTGGAAATGGGGATGTGATGGTAGTGGAGGTCACTCGCGTTATAAGCAAAACTTTTTGATAAATCCTGAAGCGAGTGATTCTGAGTATTTGGATTAATTCAAAAACATCTTCTCCAAGATACTGCCGTCCAGTTCGTTTTGAATTCACAAAGGAAAATATTGGGACAATAACAAGACAGTTTAACCGTATGGAAGCCGAAATAAATTGTCTAGAAGCCACAAGAGTAACTTTTAACGACAAAACAGTTTTATTCAATCATACTTTTTAAAACGATGGTCGATGGCAAAACATGTAATGCTGTAATGGAGAACAGGGCAAGCTCAGTTTGCTACATATGCAAAGCATCTCCTAAGGATATGAATAATATTGAACTTTGCTTACGAAAACCTCCTGACACCACTGCCTGTTCATTAGGCTTACAAAGTCTTCATGCACACATTAGATTTATGGAAGCACTCTTACATGTTTCTTATAAAATTGAAAATGAAAGCTGGCAAGCAAGACGAGCTGAAGAGAAATTATCAGTTAAGAATAGAAAATAATTCCTACAAATTTTTTTTAAGGAGTGAGTTGGGAATCTTAGTAGATTTTTCAAAACAAGGTGGAGGAAATACTAATGACGGCAATACGGTCCGAAAGTTCTTTAAGAATCCAGCAAAAACCGCTGATATATTAGGCATAGACCCAAATCTGGTAGAACGATTTGCAATTGTTTTAAAGACATTAACATCAGGTCTGAATATAGATACAAACAAATTCCGCACTTACTGTTTGGACACAGCTAAATTATTTGTTTCCAAATATAATTGGTACAAAATGCCTGTTAGCGTCCACAAAATTCTGATACATGATGCTGACATCATTGACAGTTTTCCAATTCCTATCGGACAGCTTTCGGAAGATGTTTTAGAAGCCCGTCAAAAAGATTATAAAATCTTTCGAAGCGGGTTTTCAAGAAAGATGTCCCGAATCGCAACAAATACCGATGTACTCCATTCGATGTCGATATCTTCTGATCCACAAATAAGTGAATTACGACATCTTCCAACCCGAAAGCATCAATTACCAATCCCCGAAGCCATGGAAATGATTTAAATTAATTATTAAACACAATGCTAATACATAATAGCAAAAAAAAAATAAATCCGAATTAAGTCCAGCTAGCAACTATAAATCGACCACTGTGCGCCAGGGGGAACATTCCGTACGTTCGCATTTCTATACCCGTCGGAGGGAATAAATAACGTCATTGAAATGAACTTCCTAGTCGAAGTGAATCGTCCACGTTCGGTAATGTAAATTGGGATTCCAGTAGTCGTTCGAATCGAATTTAACTGTCATATTCTGTCCGCTGCTATTCAATCGCGCCAACATTTTTTTAAGCATGTAAGTAATATATAAATGGATTGGTTGTTTTTTCAGGTATTCCATTTTTTTACAGGAAAAAAACAAGTAACCGGGAGCAGTTTTCATGCTCAATTGTACTGTTTTCATGTACCTTGTGTACTAACAGGCGAATTGTTCCACATTAAGGAGTCATGTATACTTCCCGGGTAACGCGCATCTACAAAACGAATCGCTTGTTTATGGTCTAAAATCTAAATTCTAAATCTTTCGTAAATTATCCTGCCAAATCCACACAAACTCAAATAAAATTCCGGTAGTTTCAAATTTAATACGAATTAAATGTCAAATAAGGAAAGGGAGTTCGAACGATTCGCGAACGATAAAGTAGTGCTCCCGGCGGATATAGGAATGGCAAGGGAGTGCGAAAGTGAATCGAATGTGCGGATCGAACGTTCGATTCGAACGACTATAGAAATATGCCCCTCTCAAATTCGACACGAAATTATGCGAAATTCACGTAAATCTTTAAGAAAGATTGTGGCCTCTACGGGAATGAAAAACAACTGTGCACGTTATTTTGAAAAAAAAATTAATGTTACTTACTTACTTAGATGGCGTTAAAATTTGGGATGAATCAAGGCTCAACCAACTGGGGCCGGAGTGGTGATGTTCAATCGTTCTACATGTCCCAGCCATCCTTTACGTTGGATCTGTAGACGTCTAACTAGGCCGATGTCGCTGTACAGCTCCACTCTCCGTTTACACAAACGGGACCAAAGATTGCACGCAAAATTCTTCTCTCGAAACGACCAAGAGTCTCTTCATCCGCTTTTGATAACGCCCTAGCCTCAGCGCCCTAGAGGAGGATCGGGATGATTAAGGTTTTGTAGAGGGATATTTTAGTTTTTCGAGAGAGGGCTCTATTACTCAATTGCCCCTTGAGCCCAAAGAAGCAGCGGTTGGCAAGAGTTATTCTGCTTTTTATCTCAGCGCTGGTGTCGTTGCTGCTTGTCATTATCAAGTCAAGGTAGACGAAGTCCTTGACTACTTCAAAAATATACGGTGCCGAAATATCAGGCGCCGAAGGTGGCGTTCTGACCAAGACGTCGGTGTTGCGCGTCTTTGTTTGATGACAGCATATATTTGGTCTTGTCCCCATTTACCCTTAGGCCCACTTTAGCCGCTTCTGCTTCAATGCTTGTAAACGCCTCATTGCGTCTCGCTTTGTCTGCCCAATAAGGTCAATGTCATCTGCGTAGGCAAGTAATTGTGTAGACTTGGCCGCAGAGTCCCGCACGATATTTTCAAGTATGATGTTAAAGAAATCACATGACGATGCTGTCTAAATCCTTTTTTAACATCGAATGTCTCGGTTAGTTCACACCCGACCTTTATGGAGCAGTGAGAACTCTCCATAGTCATCCTGCACAGTCTGACGGATTTGGGAGGAATGTTAAAACATGACATGGCTCTGTATAGCTCGTCTCTATAAACACTGTCAATCTTCGGCTTTAAAGTCGATAAAGAGGTGGTGCGTGACTTAAATAAATGCAAAATCAACGTCTAATTGAATTGTATTGAACTTTATTGACCGGTAGTCAGAACTAGACTCCCTTTTTAATTTCTTATTTCTAACTTACGACCTATGTTAGTAATATGTTGACTCGATACAAATATGTTGAGTCAACATTATTTTTGATACCATGAACCGATACTCACTGCATATAAATCACCAAGCAAGCGGTTTTGTATTTGCTTCGATTTTGTATGCATTCGGTAGGTCATTGGTACTAGTGACCTTCGATCCAGCATTTCCTGTTGAGTTGTGCTGATCGTGGCTTATGTATGTAACTCGTACGAAGGGTAACGATCTTCCCCTGCATGTCACTCAATTAATTTATATAGAGTAAGTTCGGGTAATGTGGAACCCCCTTATTATTTTCAGCAATATTTTTAATACTATAGGTTTTTTTGAAAAGGTAAAAAGCTTTTATCGTTCCTTAGAATGTCGGCAACAGCATTTACTTACCCTTGGGCTAATTATTTTTCATACGAATTAAATATTTGCAAATGTTTCAAAACAGTGCAAAACTCACCTTTTTGAAAAGTGGCGGGTAATGTGGGTCCATAGTGCGGGTAATGTAGAGTAGTGGTCCACATTACCAGAAATAAATTAATTGATTGTGTGTATCTATTTCATTTAATAAAAACTAAAATTTAGATTAATAAATAAATGTTGAACTTAAATTAACTCATTTTTTATTTACATAAACATTTAATACTTTGGTTACTACAATAATTTGACGAAAAATTGATTAAAATAGCAAGACGTTTAATGTTTAAGGAACTTCATTCAGATACATTAAATAAATAAATATACATACATATATGTATTTACATATACATATAAATTAAAAATGAACATAAAAATCCACAAATAAATAAAAAGTAAATTGATTAAATACACATTAAAAAGAACAATTAACATAAAAAATACAGTATTTTCAATTTAATTTTTTTCACACGAACTGCATATAAAAACAACGCTCTTTTTCGGCATGCATTTTTCATGAGCCCAAACAATTTCGTATTGCAGACATGGAATCCATTTGTCCCCAGTCAAGTCATCGCCCCAAAGCAAATCGCAGAAATTACATTTTGTATCATTTGAAGGCGGAAATTCATTTGTGTCATCTTCAGAATCAGCAAATAATAATTTGTAACGATCAAGGCTATCATCTAATGATAAAGACTGACGGCATCTCGAAGTAGAAGCTTTATTTTGCGGGGTCTTAGCTAGGGATAACTTTATCTCTCTATTCTTTACTCGCTTTCCATTTTCTACTGGGTTCGTTCTAGTTTTAGTCTTAGTCTTTTGAATTTTATTAGTTTTTTCCTCTAACTGCTTTTTATAAGGCGATGCAGTCAAAATTGCGGCTTCCGTTTTTCTTCCCCTGTTTGTAGTGGATACCCTTTTCAATTTCGGAGGTGGAGAAACTTCCCAAGGAGTAAAATGGGCTTCACATTGGTTCAAAATGGAAGTGGATGTGTTTTGGCTTTTTACTTCAGCGACACTTACATTTGGCTCATTATCCAAACTTATATCTAAGCTCGGTGGTTGCATCAAACTGTCATTCATACGAGTATTTCGATTTTCAACTTCAGCTTCTAATGGCTCAGGCTCAGGTTCACACGCTATAAAATCTGACTCAGAAAAAATATTCCTATTGAAAGGGAAAATTCCGCTACATCTAAACCCGCTAACTGCAACTTGTTCAGTTTGCACTTTAAGAAAGGCATTTTTAAATAATTGAGCTATATCACCCAAGGTAACTTTTCGCCCAGATTCTCTCATGGAGCGCCTGATTTCCTCATTATAATACTTTTTAAGGGGCCCCATAAATGTCCTATCCAAGGGTTGCATCTTATGGGTGCAATGAGGGGGTAGGGAAATAATTGTAACATAATGTTGACGTGCCAGGTCAATCACTTCCAGGTTTCTAGTATGGCTATAATGACCATCTAAAATTAAAAGAACCGGCTGCTCTTCCGAAGGCTTAGAGAACTCCAGGAAATGACGGAACCAATTTGTAAAAATGTGTACTTGAATCCAACCAGAACTATGAAATGCGGCCTTGGATTCAGCAGGAGCGCTGTTCATATAAAGTGGGTTGTGTCTTTTCCTTGGAAATATAAAATATGGTGGAATAAAATTTCCACCTGCGCTCATGCAATTCACTACAGTAAGCAGAGACCCACGTTCTGCCGAAGTCAAGGCGCCTATTTGACGTTTTCCTTTTTTTGCTAAAACCTGTGGCTGCTTGTTTTGCACTATGGTGAGGCACATCCACATTCCATATCCTGGATGCTGAAAAGTTATATTGTTCATACACCCCTTCCAGAATATCGAAAAACTTGCTTACGCTTTCTTGATTAAAGCCTTTCGCTCTATCGATTGAAGTACCTGTTGGTATCCGAAAGCTTAAATCATTTCTGTGTCGTTTCAAAAAACTATAAAGCCAATCTTTTCCTGCACTTTTATGCAATAGTGAACATTTGTTGGAAATATTATTTTTTTCAGCCATTTGAAATGCCAGACTTCGAATATCGTTTCTCGTTAAGCCCCAGAACCTGTTTTCCATTTCTTGTAAATATTTCACAAGTTCGTCTTCCATTGCTTTACTAAAAAATGGTTTTCGACCCAAGGGAGTGGACAATATATCGCTAATAGGTTTACCAGATCGTGCCATACGTTGTAATGTTGTTTTGGGAACATTGTATGTTTTAGCAGCTAGCTTCACTCCCATTTCGCTATTCTTGACAGCAACAAGAGCCTTTTCCATTGAGGCTGGGTCCCATTTCCTCACTTGTACTCCTTTTTTCGGCATTTTAAAATGAATCTATGAATGTTTGCATAAAATTAGACTTACAAAAACAGATGGCAAATGTGGAGTACTACTCCACTTTATCCGATTGAGAGTACTCCACATTACCCGACATGTCTATATCTTCACAAATTCTACTTTATTTATATTATTATCAAGCAAAACAGTAAAACTCACTTTATGTGCACAAAAAACAAAAAAATTCAAACGCGATATTGAAGCACTTATTCTATTTCAGCCGTTATTTTTAAAAATATACACTTTTTCGACAGGACCAAAATTAACAACGACCACACAATGAAACAAAATTCATCCAACTGCGCAAAATCTATAGCGCTTAAACACATGAAGATACAAAAATCGGCTCTTTGGTCAGGAGAGTTACCGTATAGTAACTGTAACAAATTTGTAATTCTTCCAAGAAGGAGAGAAATGCTGGGGTCCACATTACCCGAACTTACTCTATCCATTTGTATGTTCATCTGCATTTTCAAGGGAACTACCAGTAGCATTGGAAACATTGGTTAGGAATGTATATTCTTTCTTTGCACAAAGCTCAAAACGACAACATTTTCAAACCGTTTTACGACATTACGCCACATAAAATTTTGGGATTAAGTTCAACTCGCTGGTTATCTCTTGCAATTAATCGTTTGATTGAACAATGGCAACCATTAAAGCACTTTTTCATTTTAATGACATTTGAGCAATTACACGAATCAAACGCAAGTAATATTTTGGCAAATCTGAATACCTAATACAAATTTAGTTTATTTTTTTTCTTAGTTATATTTCGAATGAAGTAAATAAGGTAAATAAATTATTTCAATCAGAAAAAACCGTGGTTCATTTAATTTACAATCATATATCTTATTTAGTCAAAAACCTGTTGCAACATTTTATCATAAAAGAACATAGATTTAGAAGTAAATTATAGAGATAAGGATATGCAGTTCCCTTTTTTCGGATTGAAGTTTAGAGAACATATAATGCAATATGAATAAGAAATTAATATAGGTAAGTACTGTAAAAGAATCACTAGTTTCCTATTATATAAAGTTGTGTGATGAGTTCAAAAAAAAGTTTGATTTTTCAAATAGTAAATTAAAATTGTTGCAACATATAGATCCAAAAGTAATTCAAATATTTGAAATAACAAATATAATTCCTCTCCTAAAAGCATTCCCCTTTAATGATTGGTCGGAAGAAGTTTTAAATAGTGAATGCAGAGCTTTCCTACCAGGTGTGCAAGTTTAAAATATTGTTTTTTTTGTCAAGAGATGGCGCATAAAACATATTGAAGTATATGTCGAACCCGAAGCGCCATTTTGTTGGTATGACAGCCCGCTACAAAACGTCATATTCGTTTAATTGCTTACGAGTTAGTAGCGTACTTCTTTTTCGTGTTAAACATGTCGAATTTTGAGCCAAATAAAGAGCATTTGCGGCATGTAATGATTTTCTTGTTCAATCAAAAGACAAAGGCATCGGAAAGTCATCGAATTCTTGTAGAGACTTACGACGATCTTGCTCCAACCGTCAAGACTTGTGAACGCTGGTTTCAACGTTTCAAAAGTGGCGAATTCAATGTTATTGACAAAGAACGCGAAAATCGACCAAAAAAGTTTGAAGACGACGAATTACAAGCATTATTGGACGA
This sequence comes from Merodon equestris, assembly GCA_958301585.1. Classification (NCBI taxonomy): domain Eukaryota; kingdom Metazoa; phylum Arthropoda; class Insecta; order Diptera; family Syrphidae; genus Merodon; species Merodon equestris. The sequence goes on from OY284416.1 coordinate 51,329,516, forward strand.
AGACGGTACACAAACACAAAAAATGATGGCATAGCAGTTGAATGTCATTCGGCAAGCCATTTCCGATCGCCTGAGAGCCATGGGAAAGGTTCAAAAGGTTGGAAAATGGGTTCCACACGAACTAATCGAACGACAGATGGAAAAACGGAAAACTGTGTGCGAAATGCTGCATTTACGCCACAAAAGAAAAGGTTTTCTGCCTCGGGTTGTAACTGGCGATGAAAAATTGAAAAATTTTGAAAATCACAAACGTAAAAAATCATGGGTAACGCCAGGGCGACCAACAACATCGAGTACAAGACCGGATCGCTTTGGGAGGAAGACAATGCTGTGTGTGTTGTGGGATCAGAAGGGAGTAGTGTACTACGAGCTTCTCAAACCCGGCGAAATAGTTAATACCGTCCGCTACCGACAACAAATGATCAATTTGAACCACGCATTGATCGAAAAACGCCCAGAATGGGCTCGAAGACACGGCAAAGTCATTCTGCAGCATGACAACGCTCCTGCACATTCAGCTAAATTGGTCAAAGAAACAATTTCTTCGCTTGGATGGGAACTCCTACCCCACCCGCCGTATTCACCAAACCTGGCGCCTTCTAATTATCATCTCTTCTCATCGATGGGACACGCACTGTCTGAACAACACTTCAAGAGACTTTCGAGGATGTACGAAAATGGCTCGATGAATGGATGTCAATGAAAGATGAAGCTTTCTTTTGGAATGGTATCCGTAAATTGCCCGAGAGATGGATAAAATGTGTAGAAAGCGAGGGGCAATACTTAAATAAAAATACTTAATAAAAAATGTTTTGCCATTGTTCTTAAATAATAGCCTATTTTTCATGAAAAAAAACGACATTTTAAACTTGCGCACCTGGTATTATTTAGAAATGAAAAATTCCAAACCATTTTCGATGATGATCTTGTCAAAGGCTGGAAAGCCCTTAGTAACGAAAAGAATATTCTGGAAAATGATCTCTTTAAAGAACTAAGTAAATATAGATATGTACAATTTGGCCGTTTCGCTAATAGCAGTGCAGCCGCCGAGAGAACACATTTTGTGAAATAACGAAAGAAATCGATTGCAAATACACACTGTCAGCAAATTTATTATTTGCACTCGAAATTACTGATAAAGATAACATTTTTAACCCTTCCATGAATATAATTAATTTTTATAATTAGTTTAAATTTACTAATGGTGTATTTGTTCAATATGATGCCTAATCAACTACATGCTTTAATGAATTTTAAATGAAGTTTTTGTTATGTTTTTTTCTTAGTTTTTCTCTTAATAAATTGTTATATTTTATGTTATACAATAGTAATGAATTATATATTTGTTTTTATTGTATGAATTGTAAGTCGCTATTTTATTTTCATGGAATTAAATCTACCACCCATTTTTCAAATTTGCCACGCTTTTTTTCTGGGTCTGTCACACTTTGGAAATTTTAAGTCCCACCACTGCCCACAATGAACAGATGCAAGCAGGAGGAAAGGAACTGTCAAATTGTTTTCATTCGATTTGTTTATTTTCGGTGTTTCTTTGGCTTTTTCTTTTCTGTTGAAATAAAAGCCATCTGCTTTATCATAGAGGCACTTATTGTCCTGCACACGTGAAATCAATTTGTTTACAAACTCGTACTCCATATTTATTTTTATCTTTTTTCTCTTTCCACTGTCACTTCACCAATGTCACTTGTCAAAAATTCCTTCTTCCTGGATTGAATCCTGACACAACGGCCATCTATTTGTCTTTCTTGAACAGCTCATTATACTGCACATCTGATCCAGAGTATCAACCCCGCCTTTAGTACTATTGTAAAATTTCACCATGCTTGGCTTTTTTGAAACAGGATTAATGGTTCCCTCTTTATTGCAAGATAACAAAACATAAACGATTTTGCCTGGTTTTGGCTTATATGATAAAAGGGTAAAGTCCTTGTCAAAGCAAAACATGGATGTACCGCACTTGGGACCCTTTTTATTTTTTAGCTCAGCTGGGATTTCTCTCTTGTTTGAACGAAGAGTACCTATTATAGTCAAGTTATACGGTGCCTCTCCTAACGACTGTGCCAATGGTATGGAGGTGAACCAGTTGTCCATTGTAACATTCCTATTCGAACCATGAACAGTTTTTGTCAGCTCTTTCACATAAAACTCTCCAAGTGGCAGTTTTGTCGTGTTTGAGCCTTTTCCCAAATAAGGCAATTCATCTACCATATAATTTGTTCCACTATCACACAGCATTACCATTTTAAGTCCATATTTTGCTGGCTTATTTGGTATATACGTTCGAAAACTGCACTTGCCTCTGAAAGCCAGTAGCTGCTCATCAATTGTAAGGTATGGACCAGGGGTGTAATTTTCTCTGCATTGCTGGACGAATATTTCCCATACTTTCCTAATGGGAGCAAACTTATCACCAATTAATTGAAGACAGACAGATTTATCGTCGAACCGCAAACAAGACATAAGACATTTGAATCTTGCCTTGGTAGTTATACTTGTGTACAGCGGTCCACTGTATGACCGGTCAAACAATTCCTCTACAGATAGATGTTGATCTTTTCTGACAGCATCGCTAGTATTCCTATTAGAGCGTATATTTCATTTTCGGTGGTGTTCCGCCTCTGAGCTATGTATATCCGTGTTTCCAATCAAGATGGATTGACGTTGTGTTATCTCGACATTTGTCCATTGCACAATTTCACTGATGATATCTTTTGTTATGAACATTTGGAAACATTCAAGTGGGTCAGTTACATGTTTGCATTGACGTGTTGGTCCTCGACTTTGATGTACGATATTCAATCCATAGCGATGAGTCTTGCCTTTGACTGAAGACCATTTGTGACCATTTTTCCCACGAAGAATAGCTTTAGTGCTTGATATGATGTTGGACTTAGCCTTTAAAATATTTAGTGGAATGTCATCTTGGTCTGCATCTGTTTCGCCCTCGGAGGAACTCGTTCTCATCATTAACTCATCTTGATCGAGTTCTGTATCAGACTCTACGTCACTCAGATCGTTCTCCAATTGATCGTTGTTATAAATCCAAGAGAGAAAGTCCTCTATTTCAGCATCATTTAGAGATTCCTTGGTGGTCATGTTATAAAAAATTAACAACTGATCCCACAAAAAGCACACAATCAAAAACCTAAAAGTTAAATAAACGTCATCCTTCGTCAATTCGACTACGCAAAAAAAATAAGTTACAAATAAAATACACTTACAACTTGCGCAGTCCGCTGCACGTTTGCGTCCACCAAAAGCTTGCAAGTGACTAGCGCTGTACGAAAATGGAGACCAAAACAAACAATAAAAACCCGAACAATTTTGCAAAAAAAATTGTGCGTCGTCGTTTCGACCAGAAACCAGAATGAGACGTGCGTCTTTCGTACGTCTTCCCCCGTAACACCCTGAAATTTTTCCGAGATTTTGACAGCGGTTCAGGTGCATAGCGACAAAACCCGTTACAAACGAGCTTCTATCCGTGAATACGTGTGAGCTCATTTCATTTTACCGCAGTGTACTCCCGCCACACACACTCTTGGAATTATAACAATGTGCGCGATTGTTTACAAAATTTTGACAGCACTTGAGGTACCCACGTGCTCGCCCGAGCTTGTAGGCAAACGTCGGCGGCCATTTTGAGTGGGACGTCTCATTGGTGGTTTCTGGTTTCGACGAAGGATGACGGTCTAGGGTTAACGAACATTTAACGAAACCTCGTATATTCCCATTGTGGGCATATCATATGCATACAAAGGTAAACAAAAATCACATCTAGGCAATTTAGAAAACACCAAGGTGAGCCTAGGGACACATATACCACCATTAAACTGCCCAACAAGTGGGGTTGACACGACCGGTGTTGTAAGAGTAAGATCAAACAAAAAAAAATAAAAATCTGGAGCATGCCCGTGGCAAAAAAAGGAGGGGAAGAAAGAAAACGGTCAAACCGTAGCATTATGGAAAAGAACGCTGAAAGGAAAAGCACTACCCCGCCAGGCACTACTAATGGTAGTGATCCTGGGACGAGCAGCAATTTTCGGGGGATAGCAAAGTAATGCAACGGCGTAAGCCACACATAAGAGTCGCGAGTTGGAACGTTGGAAGCATGAGTGGGCGCAGCTATGAGCTTGAAGAAATGATGGTTAGAAGGCGAGTAGACATCCTGTGCGTACAAGAGCCGAAATGGCGAAACACCGGTAATCGGGCATGTTTCTTGGACGTTAAAACAAAAGCCTACAAGATGTTTTACTATGGATTGGAACAAGGAAAAAACGGAATCGCCATCATCCTTGCGGCAGAGTTACTTGACAACGTCTTAACCATTTCAAAGTCCAGTGACCGTTTGATGGCTCTCAAATTGGTGATGCATGGTGAGGTGTGGAACATCGTAAGCGCATATGCCCCTCAAGTAGGATGCGAACAAAAAGAAAAAGATGCATTCTGGCTAGATTTCCACAACCTTGTCAAAATCATCCCAAAGGAAGAGCTTTTGTTTGTTGGGGGAGACTTAAACGGACATGTCGGGAAGACAAGCGAAGACTATGAAGACTATCACGGAGGGCTGGGATACGTCACCAGGAACTCTTCAGGTGAAGATATCCTAAACATGTGCAAGTCGTACGGTCTTATAGTGCTAAATACCATGTTCGTCAAACAAAGCCTGATCACTTATAGCAGCGGCGAAAATGAAACTCAAATAGACTATCATTTGGTATCCAGTTTCATGAAGCCACGAGTTAAAGATTGCAAAGTGATCCTGGGAGACGCGATCGCCCCTCAACACCGTCTCCTCCTGACTGAATTTTTTATGGAGGCGAGTAAGAAGTCAAAGCAGCAAACGAAGGTGTCTGAGAGAATCAAGTGGTATAAGCTGGATAAAGGAAAAGGCGAAGCTTTTATTACCAACATGAAAAACTACCTCTCTTCCATTATCGATGAGGTCGGTAATGAGGAGTGCAGAGCACAAGACATGTGGGATTCCCTACAACAATCTGGCCTAGAGAAAGCCAAATCACTGCTCGAAACATCTAAAGGCCCCTGCCAACACGCAAAAGAAACCTGATGGTGGACAGACGAAGCCAAAGCAGTGATACGCAAAAAGAAAATGGCTTCCCAAGCTTGGTCAAAGTGCTCTTCTACTATTAGTAGGAAGGAAAAAGCTCGCCGTGAAAAGGTATATACATAGATATTGGAAAGGTATCGCGAAGAAAAAGTGCGTCGAATTCAAAGCGAAAAGCATGGAAGGCCTCTATCAGGAGTTGGAAGAAATATCGTCTTCCGCGTCTGACAGGAACCAGGCTACCCAGGAGCTTCGACAAAACAATTTGAACAAAGGAGCAAATATCTTTAAGATAGCCGCCCAGAGAAGAAGAAATGCTCAGGAGATTCGTTTCCCAAAGTTTATTAACAATGCTGAAGGCCAACTCCTTGTGGAAGACGAAAAAATTCTCCACAGATGGCAACAGTATTGCGAGGAACTTCTGAACGAACAGTTTCCCCGAGTGTACTTTCCAAGAGCCGCCCCGAATCATGCAGAAATATCCGACATCACAGTCGAAGAAGTTCGGTACGCGGTTAAAAACTCCAAGAAAAGAAAAGCGGTTGGGCCGGACGGGATACCCTCTGAGTTCTGGAAAAAGATGGGAGACATCGGGTCTAGATGGCTCATGGTTCTTATCTCCAACCTTATGAGAGGGAAAGCTAATCAATGGAGGGAAAGCTATCTTCTTCCTTTGCACAAAGGAAAGGGTGGTACGCGAAATTGTGATAACTACCGTTCTGTCAAGCTGATGTCGCACACCATGAAGATCGTTGAACGGGTATTAGATAGCCGACTGCGGAAAATAATACGACTATCTGATGACCAGTGCGGGTTTGTCTCGGGTAAATCAACAACAGATGCAATCCAAAGTATAAGGATCATGATGGAAAAGCATCGTGGTTCTTCAAAAGACTTGCATATGGTGTTGGTTGATTTCGAGAAGGCCTTTGACCGGCAACCAAGAGATCTTTTATGGGTAGCGCTAAGACAAAAAGGAGTTCCAGAAACCTACGTGCGAGTGATCATGGACATGTACAAGAGAGCAACGCCAAGAGTAAGATGCACCGCAGGAGTCAACGAAGAATTCGTAATCAAAGTCGGTGTACACCGAGGGAGCGTCCTCAGCCCACTGCTCTTTATAGCAGTCCTTGATTGCTTGCTTGAAAGAAAAATGACGGACCCCAATGTGCACCAGCTATTCTTTGCTGACGATAGCTATTATAAGTGATGATCAGGCGTCCCTACAACGAGCACTTGATCTGTGGGTGGACATTTTTGAGGGACACGGGTATCGTATTAGTTCAAAGAAGAAGTATCTGTGCTGCCCGTTCTCTGACCCTCATCAGCCTATTCCAGACATTTACTTGAATGGAAGAGTGCTTCCCAAGTGTGAAAAGTTTAAATATCTGGGATCTATGATTAATAAAGAAGCAACTTGTGATGACGACATCAAGCATCGCCTAAGCATAGGGTGGATGAAGTGGCGGGAAAACTCCGCCATCTACTGTGATCGAAAAATGCCCCCTAAGCTGAAAGGAAGGCTCTACACTTCAGTTGTACGTCCGGCGCTCACATACGGTTCACAATGCTGGACAATGCACAAAAAGTATGAGAGCAAATTAGCGACAGCTGAGATGAAGATGCTTCGCATGACAATGGGAGTAACAAAGCGTGACAGAATTAGAAGTTCAAAGATCCGAGGAAGCCTCCACGTAAAAGAAACCATCACAAGAAAGATAGAGCGCGACCGACTCAGTTGGTATTGCCATGTTCAAAGGAGAGATCCTTTGAACCCCGTCCAAAAGGCGATATCAATCAACGTTCCAATTTCAACACGCAAAAAAGGCAGGCCGAAAAACAATTGGTGCAAACAAATGCAAAAACACCAGAATTTGATTGGCCTCAGCGATGAAGTAATCGCAAACCGGGAAGCCTGCCGCTACTTTCTGACTGAGGTCAAACCGGCGGACCCCACAAGCGGACCAGTAGGAAAAAAAAGGAAAAGAAAAAGTGGGCGTATCATATACTGTGCATGTAAGAAGACATTCCGTTCTGCTTGCTTCTGTCTATTATGGTTAGGCCTTTAAGACTATGCTAGCTAAGTCTATTATGGGCGTATAACAATGTGGCGTTCGAGCGCTCTTGTGTCAAAATTACCCACGTAAAGGATGAAAAGGAGAGCGTTATGCCGACATGAAGGTTTTCCCCTCTACAGACGACCTGAAACATCCGTCTGTCATGCTTCTTAACCTTGCAAATCGTCGTACAGAGTCTTAAGGAGACTATTTTTAATAAAATATAGAATTCATTAAATTAATAAGTTATGGTCTCATTTTGAAAGTCCTATTTACTTTGCAACGCACCTTATATATCGTATACTTATCCTTCGGCAAATTTCCTTTCCACATATCATACGTTATCAGCGATTGCCTATCTCAAATGATTCGATTGGGCCCTGGTTTGATTTGGGAACATCGGCTTGGGGTTATAGGGGGCGTCGATGACATGCGGCAGGCAACGGCCAACTCATCAAATTTGCTTTTGGCATTGTTTCCCTTCGGCATTTGAAGTCGACAGTAGCAGTAAGTCCTTTTTACCTACATGTAACACAGGTGGTTGTGAGACATCTCATTTCAATGATAAGAACGACGTGTTGTTTGTAATTACCATATATCTTATCTCATTAATGGGTGAATTCCTACACCCAATTACCGCTATGTAAGTTTTCTTGTCTTAATTTTTTTTTATTAGAAACAGAAAACAAGAGAAAGAACAACGAATTTTTCGTGTATAGTTAATTGAAAGTTAGTGATAAGGAAATGTATTCTTTTGCTTTTTTCTCTCTTAACAGAATGGATCCGTCTTAATTAAAAAAAAAATGTTTATTTTCCCTCCCTAAATGCAGGCTTATATGTAAATTAAATAACAGATTAAGAAAAAACTACTAAAAATCGATATGATAAGTAAAAACCCATCTTAAGGAATACAGCGGCTGTCGTAGTAGTTTAGAATCTATGATTTATCGCTGGTGATCGGTTAGTTTTCTAATTGTTCTTAGCGTAGGAGGTGACGGCAGTCTTGTATATATGGAATCACATAGGTCCCCATTCGTGTGTTATTTTACAGCTCGTCTTTGGTGTCTTTCTCATCATCCAGGTCGACGTCGGACAAGTCGATTTCTTCCTCTTGAGGCAACTGGCCGTCTTTGCCGTCCCATGGTTCGACGGTGTTGATGATTGGTTTCTTAGCTCCACGCACTGGTGCTGTTTGTCCGCGTCCGTAGGAGATATCGCGGAGGAACTCATCGATACCCTCCTTAGAGAATGATCCCTTTAGCACGGAGAATTTCATTTTTTTGAAATTGACTACAGCCATAGCTGGATAACCGAATCCACCAATCTCTAATGACTCTTCAAGGGCCAACTGTGCACCACCCTCGGACCAGGCCCAGCCCCAGAGTTTCTTCTTATACTTCTCGCTCATTTCACGGAGTGTTTTCAGGAAAGCATTACGACACTTGGCATTACAATCGAGGATGTGTGGTAGAACTGAGACGACACAGAGCGGTTTGCCTTCACATGCTTCATCGAATGTCGATTCATTGACGACTTCAACTAGTTTCGGTGCCGGTACACTGTCGCTGTGTTTCTCCAGTGCCCAGTTGACAATGTCGGACGATGTACGACCACCTTCGTAGTCCTTTGCATCGCCGGAAGATTTCTTTCCGCCTGGGAAGAATTTAATTGTCGGGTAGCCACGTACACCGTATTCCTGTGCCTTGGCTTGGTGAACAGTCGCGTCCAAGGCTCCTAGTTTTACTTTACCCTTGAGTTCCTTGGCTGCTTTAGCCCAATGTGGTGCCAGATTCTTGCAGTGGCCACACCAGGGGGCAAAGAATTCAACCAACCAAACATCGTTACTTTGTAGAACTAATTTGTCAAAGTTGTCGTCTGTCAATTCGATGACGTCATCCGAACTATCGCTGCTGCTACTACTACTGCTACTGCTGCTGCTTCCGCCCACTATAGATTGAATCTTCTTTTTCGCTTCAGCTAGAGCGGATTCCGCCATCGCTTTCGCTGTCCTCTGGCCATTGTAATCAATTGGCGACCGTTTGTTTGCACCGAATATCTTTATTGTTGGGAATCCCTTAACGCCGTATTGTCCACCCAACGAATTGTGTTCATCGGCGTTCACGGAACCAACTTTGATGATTCCCTTCACAGCTTTGGCTAGTTTCTTGTATTCAGGAACGAGGCTCTGGCAATGTCCGCACCATGGGGCGAAGAACTCTACGATCCAGATGGAGTCATCGTTTATTACCAGTCGGTCGAAGTTGGACGGCGTTAGTTCGACGACATTGTCCGATGGGGAATAGAAGGCCCAAGATGTTTGCGCGTATAGCGCGAACAATGAAACTATTTTAAAACAAGAAAATGATTGGTTAATGCTTATCCTCATGGAGAGGTTTTTTACTTACATATCAACAACCGCATTGTTGTCCGCCCGTGGCTGTTCTAGAAAAATGTCAAAAACCAGCGGCGAGTGCTACGTTGACAATTTGTCGGATATTCCTAAGACTATTAATCGGATTTCGGGTTGTAAGTGTCCACGTAGATTACTTATATGTATTATGTGGAAGACTTGATAAGTTACGGTTTTCCACAGCTTTCGGTGATATATCTTGAGATAAAATAGAGAATTTCTACACACTGGTTCGCTGGCGAATGTCAATACGAAATAAATAGGTTTGGCGTGTAGCGATATGCGAGCGCGATGTGGATGTGGGTTTTTCGTGGATGATTCTCATTGGTGAACGTGTCCTTTAATACATTAGCAGCGCCCTCTGTTGTGCACTAGTGCAATCGGCGTGGCAGTTATTTTTGAATTTTCCGTCAATCATTTGTTCGATGTGAGGTGGTAGGACTCACTCTAATAGTAAGTTAGATATACTGCAGTCCACATTAAGGCTATGAATATTGTTTCTATATTAGACGAGCTGAAGAGCGAAAATAAAGCAAAAAGCCCATAGTTGAGGCAGAGCCTAAAATGAAATACCATAAAAGGCTACTTGAGGAGGTCCGCCTATAGCCTCTAGTATTTACTATTACCAGTTGGTAGATCACTAGTTAGATATTTACTATGGCAGCTCAACAGTGAATCGGCGCCTCAACTGATATGCCAGCCCAGCTAGCCCGGTCCTGTGCTAGCCATGTCCAGCTTCACACCCAGTTGATTGAGGTCACCTTACATCCGTGTACCATCTTAGATGTTGTCACCCTCTGTTGCATCTTCCCCCAGGATTAGACCTTGTGACTGTAAGATTTGAGGGATGGTGCCCATACGCTCAAATGGCAAAATATTTATTTAGCTTAATTTATTTATTTATTAAGCTTAATTCAAGCTAACTTAATCTAATTTAATAACTAAGAAAAACGGGTGCGATTAAGATTGTAATTCAACTGTCTCAGCTACCTTCAATCGGCGGTCTGCCAATACGAAATCGTGAATTTTTGTCACGTTATCCTCCGTGGTAGCCGTTTTCGGGGCACCTGGAAGTGGCTCATCAAAAACCGACGTGCGACCACGTTGAAACTAGTTAAACCAATTTTTGATGGTCGCCATCGAAGGAGAAGAGTCACCGTACAGAACACCCAAACGCTCTTTGATTTCGTTGCGCGATTACCCTTCCAAAAATAGAATCGAATCACCGACCGATATTGCTCTTTTTCCATTTTTCTAAAATCCGCGGACACTCCCGCTTCCACACGCGGTCAAAACAAAACTATGATCCGATCCGACTGAAATTTCGACAGTAGCCGTCTACTAGAATGTACTACACGATAGTAAGTGGCTCTTGCGATACTGGGGCCATCTGACGGTGAGGCTAGGTACTTGTCGGACCACCCTCGTAGGATCGGAGAATTGGTACTTCATGACGATAACTTGCCTCCTTTGAAATGGAAGATAGGAAGGATAATAGACCTACATCCTGGTCGAGATGGTAAGGTTCGAGTGGTTTCTATACGCAGTAATGGAAACATCGCTAGATGTCCTATTATCAAGGTAGCCGTCCTTCCAGTGAAAAACATACTTATTGAAAATGCACTGTATTCAAGGGGGGCGGTTTGTTACAATCTTGTGCGTCGAAACAGCGCATAACGCACCCTAAGAACCAACCGCTACACCATCGTCGCCCGACAACAGAACGGTGGAATCGTACCACCAAGACTTAGCAGACGTGCTTTCACCGTTTCTCTTTTGTCGGCAGCAGCACTTGGTTAAATGTAATCTTCACTTACCTACTTTATTCCATTCTAAAATAGTCTTTCATAAGCATGGATCAATAAAGAATCGGTATTTGTTAAATTCGACTTTTATTTGTGACTCTCATAGAACTAAACAATTCTTAAGTTCCCATCAAATGATAAGAATAAAAAGAAGTGGACCTAGGTAGCTGCCTTGGGGAACGCCGGAAGAAGTGAGGAAAGGGTTGGAAGAGGCAGATTTAAAACGAACACTGTAGTAAGGTTTTTTTAAATAAGAAGATATCCACTTCAACGCACTGGGCTTCAAAGCCAAGCTAAGATACTATCAAAAAAAGTTTGGGTATGTGTGACAGTTTGACGATGTGGCGGTAGTCATTAACATCATTCTTCGGACCTTTTTGGGGAATATGAATTATAAAAGCGGTTCTCCATATCTGGGGAAATTCTCCAAGGGATATGGGATAAGGGATGAGTTGAATATTTTTGAGAGCGGGAAGACATTTTGGAAGAACATTTTTTTAGTAATATGGCAGGGAGACCATCGGGCCCAGGAGCAAATTCCTCATGAAGTTGATTCAATTTATTTTCGATGATATGGGGGTCAATAGTACGGGGGAGAAGTGGTCCAAGGGAGAAATTTGTTAAGTAATCGAAGTAAGTAGTGTGCCGCACAAAGGAGTCATCGGCGAAAGTTTGAAAAAGTAGTAGCATTCGAGGTTTCGTCATTGAAGGAGAGTGAAGTCGGGTAATCATCAGATTTCCTTTTGTAGTTCACAAACTGAAAGAAGGACTTAGAATCGTTTATAAGATAGGCTTCATCAAATGGCCTATATAGAAGGAGTTATGAAGCTCGGTAAATTGCAGATAAGTACCAATATATGCATGTAGTTAGAAAAATCATTAGGGGATAGAGTACGAAGGAAGATTGCCCACAGAAAGAGGAACGTAAAGAGCAATAGAATTAAATATTTCTCTGTAGAAAATGGATATGGCGTCATTCATTTTAAGGCTGTCAAAATTTAAGGATGCGCTATTGAGGTGTTCATTGATTAGGTTGAAATTTGTTTTGTGGAAGACGTAAGACTTAGGCGGAAGGGAAGTGTTCGATTATGGAGAGTCGTGAAAAAATGAGAGAAGAAGGGAGGATGGTAGTTGTCGATGGTTGATAGGGAAAGGGGACAAAGTAAAACAGAGGAACTAAAGGGGTCTGTTGTGAAAATCAGGTCTAGCTGTCTACCCATGTAATATGATATGCCACTAACTTGGCTAAGGTTTGAATCAGCTAGGCGATCTAAGATGAGACATTCTTTGGCGGCAGAGGGATTAGTGGCATTGTGAAATGATTTATCATCTGATGGAGTCCATTTAAGAGAAGGAAGATTGAAATCACCAAAGAGAAGGATTTCATCATAGGGATCGTGTAAATCATTTATGATATCAATCGTATTAATGGCGAGTTCATAGGACTCAATAGGTTGAGATGGCAAGATATAAAAGGAGATGACATAGAGCCCTTTACGAGGTAGTACAATCTTGATAGAAACAAAGTGGAGATACGGGGAAGAGGATATTGCAGTAAGTGATGAGTCGATTGAGTTAAGGACGGCTATTAAAACGCCACGACAAGGGCAGCTATCGGTAGGTCGGTTGAGATCGTCGTCGCGGTAGACGTTAAAAATTGATGGGAACAATTCTTGGTTATTTATGCTAGGGATCAAGTTGGTTTCGGAGAGAGCGCCGTGGCGCAGTGGGTAGTGTGTCGGCCGCTGACGCATGATGAGTGAGTTCGGATCCCGATAACACCAACGCCATCAAATGATTATTTCGCGGCTTCTCTCCTCGGCGGGGTATTGGCACAACCCCCCGTTGAACACTTGCCTTGAAAAAGCTTCTCGGCCCTCGCCTTTCGGAATCGGCATTAAGCTTTAGGTTCTGTTCACTTGTGTAAATCGTACATAACATACGAGGGTGGTCTCATAAGTACTTAGTCTCATCGCCAGATGGCGCCAGTATCGCAAGAGCAACTTACTTTCGTGTAGTACATTCTAGTAGGCGGCTACTGTCGAAATTTCAGTCGGATCGGATTGCAGTTTTGTTTTGATCGCGTGTGGAAGCGGGAGTGTCCGCGGATTTTAGAAAAATAGAAAAAGAGCAATATCGGTCGGTGATTCGATTCTTGTTTTTGGAAGGGAAATCGCGCAGCGAAATCAAAGAGCGTTTGGATGCTGTGTACGGTGACTCTTCTCCTTCGATGGCGACCATCAAAAATTTGTTTAACGAGTTTCAACGTGGTCGCACGTCGGTTTTTGATGAGCCACGTCCAGGTGGCCCGAAAACGCCTACCACGGAGGATAACGTAACAAAAATTCACGATTTCGTATTGGCAGACCGCCGATTGAAGGTAGCTGAGACAGTAGGCATTTCAAAAAATTGCGTGGGTCATATCCTGCATGAAATTTTGGGCATGAGAAAGCTGTCGGCGAGATTGGGTGCCGCGTTTGCTCACTCCGGACAACAAGCGCAACCGTGAGACCACTTCAGAGCAGTGTTTGACGCTGTTTAAGCGCAATCCGGAGGAGTTTCTGCGTCGTTTCGTAACAGTCGACGAAACATGGATCCACTGGCACACCAGAGACCAAGGACCAAGGAACATAATCGGAATTATTGGGCCGAATCGACGCCGAATTGAAGAAAAAACGGCCCCACTTGGCGAAGAAAAAGTGCTCTTCCCCCATGATAACGCACCGGCTCACACCTCCGCCCTCGCCACGGCCAAAATGGTCGTATTGGGCTAAGAACTGCTGCCCCATCCACCGTATTCTCCAGATTTGGCCCCGTGCGACTAATTTTTGTTTCCAAACTTGAAAAAGTCACTCGCCGGGCAGAAATTTCAGTCGAATGAGGAGGTCATCCTCGCCACGGAGGCCTACTTTGCAGATCTCGAGAAAACGTATTTTTCAGACGGGTTAAAGAAGTTGGAGCATCGCTGGGTCAAGTGTATCGAGCTAGAAGGAGACTATACTATATTGAAAAATAAATCGCAATTTCTCCAAAATGTTTGTTTTTCTTTTGTAGGCTAAGTACTTATCGGACCAACCTCGTATGTAGGTACCTAGCTCTAAGAATATTAAAAAATAAGGCAATTATTTGGGATAATCACCCTAAACCTCAAACTAACCCCCATCATAACTGGAGCTTCAAAACAAAACGATCTAGATACCTTTCGTCAATATATCCACTCAAAGCGGGTATCTCACATCCAGCGTAGCAGAGCCGACCACGAAAGATATTTTGGCCGTTAATTTGCCAATTAATTAAAGAATAATTTTCCTGCCCCTCTTATTAACCTTTCTCTCACTTTCTATCATAAGAATTTCTGTCTTCTTTCAACAGTCTCAGGCTTTACCATTCCAAATCTTCGCTCTGACTGAAACCAACAGGTTCTGCTATCTGCTGGAGCACTCAGACACAAAAACTGGTCCATTGCACTGCCAGACAGACACCTTAGATGGCGTTACAGCTCATGAGAGCCAGAGCCAAGCTTCTTTTTTATTCACTTACGTACATACTCGTACATAGATTTCTGTTTTATTATTAGGCTTAGTTTTATGATTAGATTTATTGAGCGGCTTGGGGTGGATATCGTTCTTTTCGTTCCACTTGGTAACGGTAGTTTTATCAAGAGTGAAAGGGCGGCCGTCGGGGTTTAGGAATACCACTCGTTTTTTGATGATATGGACAGCTTAAGCTTGAACGATCTGGAACGTTGAAGCGGTTGGCAACTTGCTATTGGAAATTTATAATTCCTTTGTGAACTTTTGTGCCCTTCTTTGTATCGTGAACTCTACCTTTAGACCAGCAACTTAATAATTATAATTTAGTAAAGTTTTGTAATTTAGTTTAAATTATGTTATTGTGCTCCTCTTCGTTTCTAATTCCTCTAATTTTTGGGAACCAACAATACTTGGTGGAGAAGGTGTTATACAGGGTGGGCCAAAATAGTATCCCCTATTTCAAATGCGCAACAAAATCGCACACTTTACGTTAGCACGACGATTTCAACCCACTCTAGTGTCAAAAACTACGCCGTTTAACATACAAATACTTGGTTAGTAATCAAGATATTGTGGACGAGGCAACAACGTTCTTTCGCGGTAGAGTGCTGGACGATAAGAAGGACAGCGGAGCTGATTTTGGGATCTTTCGAAAGAAAGATTTTCGGATATTTGGTCCTGTCTGTGAAGAAGGTGAGTAGAGGAGAACTCTACGCTGTGCAAATATGTACAGTCTGTGGGTGAGAGAGTGTGGGGTAACACGCATCGCGACTTCCCTAATCCATAATTTCATTATAGTAAATATCCAAAAGAAAAAACCAAAATGATTTGTTTGTGCACAAAAAAAGTTGAACGCAGTGATACTAAAATAGAGTGCAATGACTGTAAAAAATTGTTTCATGTGATCATGCAAACACTGATCTCGAATACTTGAAAAAAACCGCAAAATTTGGAGGTGTTCTCAGTGTACAACATCGCGGCGAAGCTCTCTCTGTGCCGAAAATGCTCCATTCCCGTCACCCCTTACAATCCTAACAGTCACTGAAAAAGAAAAACAAATAACAGAAAACATTACAATGGAAATGATATTCAATGAAATCAAAAACTTACAGAAAATAAACGAGGAATACTTGGCCATGATCACTTCCTTGCAAGGTGAAAATGTCCAACTTAAGATCAGAGTGCGCGAGTTAGAAAATAAAATCAATAACTTAGAACAATCCAAACTCAATAAATCGATTGACATTTTTAATGTGCCCAATGTTGACAATACAAATGCAATGGAAGCCGCGTTAAAAATTATTCGTGTTGATGATAGGTATGATCTTGATGAGAGCGACATTGACTCTCTCTACGTCAAAAAAATAAAAACAAAGAGGTACCCCTCTTCACCCACAACTGTACTGTCTCTAAATCTGACCCGACAAGTAGTCAAGGAGAACATCATGGAAATGAAAAAGAAGAAAAAACAGCGACTAACAACAAACCTCTTAGAAGAAAACTGTGATGGTTCGCAAATTTTTATTAATGAAAGTCTTACTACTAATATGAGAATATTGTATAATGAAGCAAGAAAAATCAATAGATAAAATATTTAAATACATATGGATGAGAAACAACAAAATTTTTTTGCGAAAAATGAAGGTGATATTGCTTTCAATTTGAGGTGCTTTGGAGACCTTAAAAATCTTAAATTAAATATAAAACATTAATAAAAACAAGTCATCGAACGCAGAAAATTGCGTTGTTTCTCATTTCTCTACTCATCCATCAAAATATTCGTAGTATTAGGAAAAACTTTGATTTCTTTCTAACACATATAAACACATTCAATTCCAATGCAACTTTCATTGTACTCACTGAGATCTGGGTTTATGAACCTTACTTTAATTGTAATAACTCGTATAGCTCAGCTGGTGTAGTTGTCTTCATTAAAAAAGAGTCAGTAAGCGACTGTATAGCGGCGTTCACACTCTACGATTTGTCTATCCGACTTGTTGAACGACCAAATAATGCCTAGCGTTCACATCATACAACTTGCTTGACAGACTTCATTTGCGAAAAAAATTTCGAAGCCATAACATGGCGGCGCATGCACTTGTTACAGTGATGATTATTGATGAAATACTCGAAATTGAAGAAAAAAGGATAAAAACGAATGTGGATTAAACCATGGGTCGGAAAACGTAATAATTTCTCAATGGTAACGTTGTTAAGAGGATTGTACGAATATTCGTCAGAGGATTTTCATAATCATTTGCGAATGGATGCAGTAACGCATGAGGAGTTACTGAGAAAAATAAGGCCTGATATGTATTAGAAAAAAAAATACAATACTGAGAAATGCAATATGCATTTTTATCAATTTGCTTATATTTATCTAATAACACCCCGTACGCTTCGAACTGAATAAAGTACTTTATTTTTGTACAGTTCAATTTTCCATACTTCTGAAAATTGCCGGTACACTTCAAAGAAATCAACCCAAAATTCTTTTTCCTTGTTTGTCGTCATATCATTCATTCCGCTCAAAATTGGTGTTCACTCTCTGAAGTCACAAGCAAAAGTGAAAAAATGCTTTGAAGTCGTACGACAACTGTTCACACCTTACGACAAGTTGATCAACAAAGTCAAAAAGTTGAAAAAATTGAACTTCCATACGACAAGTCGGACGACATGTCGAAAGAGCGTTCACACTTACGATTTGGCCCATCAAGCAAGGTTTTACAACAAGTCGGATGGACAAATCGTAGAGTGTGAACGCCGCTTATAGTAGAGAAAAATAGTGTGTCCAGCGCTGATATCATAAAAATCACTTGCCTTATATGTAATGAATCTTTTACGATTTTGTGTGTATATCGCCTGCATCTATTCACTCAGGTATTGACGCGTTTTTAGAAGAATTTAATAGATTACTTAAAGATGTAAAGACGAAGAATGCACTGGTAGTAGGCGACATTATTATTGATATTTTGAGAAAAACCAATGATTCATATAACTACGTCTACTTTTAATATCTACTTTCGGTTTAAAATCATTAGTTATGGAACCAACTCGTATAACAGATAATACTCAAACATGTATAGATCATATATTCGCTAGGTTAGACTCTAAATTTACACACAAGCTGTCTGGGGAAGTACTTGATTATAAAATCTCAGATCATTGCATGACGAACATAAACTTAGAAATATTTCAAAATACTCGTAATTTGGATAGATACACTTGTGCTCATATGATGATTTTAAAACTTCAAATTAGTCTGTAGAATTATATTGTTTCTTCGTATATGTTAATATGTATATAGCTTATAAATAATAAAATTTCATAATTAAAAAAAACAAAAAAAATATATCACATGAAAAAAAATATCGTCAAATTTAGGGTGAAATCATTATTGGAAAGGCAACATATAATTAAGTCATCTGGAAGAAATTGAGATATTAACTTACATTTTATTTTAAAGAACTTACTTCTACCTTTCTTGTCTTAATATTTGGTTAGATAACCTTTTGGTTTAATTACCTGCGCACACCGGTCATTGCTGCACATTGGCTAGAAGTGATCTTTTTCCACTCTTCTTGGATTATTTCCCAAAGGGAACTTTTGTTGTGGGGTTTTCTGGCGGAAACAGACCTTTTTATAGTACCTCATCGATTTTCTATGGGGTTAAGGTCAGGACTTTATGCAGGCCACTGAAGAACTTTAATTTTCCCTTCTCAAGCCATGACTTAACGACCCGAGAGCAGTGCTCCGGGTCGTTGTCGCGCTGAAATGTCCACGCAAGTGGTAAATTGTCAGCAAAATCGCCGTTTAGGTGGTCTTTTAAAATTTTTTTGTACATTTCACCTGTCATTTTTCCATTTATCTGGACAATTGGACCCACTCCAGATGAGGTGAAACATTCCCAGACCATAACCGATGAGCCTCCGTGTGTGACGGTTTTTTTTGTATATTTAGGGTCCAATTCTTTTATTGGGGGTCGTCGTACATATGGCCTCCGTTTTTCCCGAAGACGTTAAATTTGTTCCAATCACTCCAGACTATCGTTTTCCAGAATGATGAGTCCTTATGCCAGTGTTCACGAGCGAATTCCAAACTTTTTTTGATATTTTTTTTGGATACATTTGGTTTTCGTCTCGCAATTCGGCCGTTCAAATTATTCTCATTTAAAAGCCTTCGGACAGTCTGCGCTGAGATATTTACACCGTAATGGCTCTGCATTTCCGCTCTTATTTCAGTTGAGGTGAGAAATGGATCTAATTAACTCATCCTTATCAACTTCCGGTCCTCAGCTTTAGTGGTCTTTTGAGGTTTCTTCCGGGGTTTGTCATTAAATGTGGCATTTTTTTGTAATAATTAATGGCGTTGTTAATTTTGTCACGAGAAAAGCTTAAAAGCTTTACAACTTTTCCAACGCTTTTCATTTTCTGAAAGGTTTCCCATATCAGCTAGCGTTCCGAGCTTTTCTTCTTTCCCATTGCAGTAATTTTCCATTTTTTTCTTTATTATGCATTTCAAAAGAAAAAAATATTAAAATTAAACTCATTTAATTGAGCTTGCACTTCGTAAATAGTCAGCTTACCCTTTTTAAGATAAATGACTTAATTATATGAGCACTTGCGCGTACTGCTTACTGTAAATGACTAATCGCTATTTCCCAAACGATCATTGTTTTCCTGTTTTATTCTAATAAACACATAACTGAATTGACCGAGGATCACAGTCATGCACAAAAAAATATTGACGTTAACGGATAAAGAAAATAGTTGGCAATAATGCAAACATTTTCCCTGTGACTTAATTATATGAGCACAAGTGTATATACCTTTTAAAACAATAAATAAAATTAATTACAAAAAATTAGTAGAGTATATACTTAAAGTATGAATTCTGGGAGTCAACTTATGAAGAAAATAATCCATCCCTAGCATATGATGTTTTTTTAAAAACTCTTAGAAGCCATATACAGAAAAGCAGTATAATCTAAAAAATTCACGTTTTAAACGTCTTAGACCATGGATGAACAAAACACTACTTTCAAAAATAACTAAAAAGAATGCATTGAGAACGAAATGCAAACGTCATCCCTGTAATAAAGCAGTGAAAAAACTTTACCAGAAAATGAATGACAATTTAAAGAAGGAAATCAAACAATATCGGGATACAATATTGTGGAATACATAAAGTGATTTCACTCGTATTCCTTTTGATTCAGAGGGTAGTGTAGGACTCTATACTAAGGATTAAATTTAAAGCTGTAGGCTCGGACGATATACATCCTGTTTTTATCAAGACTCTTTTGTCCTGTATACTACACCAGCTCACGCATATTATGAATACTATTATAACCACCTCCACATACCCACAGTGCTGGAAAATCGCCAAAGTTGTACCGATACCCAAATCATCTTCCCCAAATAGCACTGATTTTCGGCCAATTGCAATCCTTCCATTTCTAAGCAAAGTGTTTGAAAGTTTAGTAAGTAGTCCCATCTAGAAAATAATAATCTTACTATTGAATTTCATTCTGGCTTATGCGCTAAGCACAATTGTACCACGGCACTGCTCAAAGTCTGCGAAGATATCCGTGTAGGAATGGTGTATTAGTTTGCTTAGATTTTTCCAAAGCCTTTGATAGCGTAAAACACTATCTGTTAAAAAAGCAATTCCTTTGTGAGGGTTCTGCATGTCATCTTATGTCCTCTTATCTCTCAAATCGATTTTAATACGTGTTCTGTAATAATAAACGTTCCTCTAATGTCCGTGTCTACTCTGGTGTTCCGCAAGGCTCAGTATTAGGTCCGCTTCTATTTTCTTGTTTTATAAATGACGTTTATAAATGTTTTTCTACCTCCAAATATCATATTTATGCTGATGATATACAAGTATACTCCATGTTCCCTAAGTCAAACAGTATTTCATCTATGGAGTTGCTCTCGCACGACTTAAATCGGGTCTATCTTAGGTCGACAACTAATAATTTTAGCCTCAACGCATCCAAAACAAAGGCTATAATACTTAATAGATGCAGAACAACCCTGGAACTACCGCCATTAAAAATAAACAATTCACCCATTGAATTTGTATCCAAAGTAAAAAACCTGGGTATCTACTTCGATCGGGGCTTGTGCTGGAGCACGCACATAAATAGCGTAACTTCAAAAGTATACGGTGCTCTTAGTCCTACTACAAATTACTGACCCACGGACGTTAAGCAAAAGCTTGTGACATCCTTCATCTTGCCTATATTACTCTATGGATGTGAAATTTTTTCTAAATTGGACTACGAGTCCTTCAGTAAGTTAAATGTGGCGTTCAATAGCTGCGCCCGATATACATATATACGGTATTAAAAGACATGAACATATTTCCGAATTCGCCAAGAAAATAGTAGGCTGTTCCCTCAAATCGCTGTTTAAATTCCGTACCTTGCTACTATTACAGAAAATAATTAACACAATTATCTTTACAAGAGCATTCGTTTTGCTAAGGCTCAGCGTGGCTCATTATTAATTGTCCCTAGACACAAATATTTAGCAACGTCTCGACAATTTTTTGTGAATGCGGTTCAACTTTGGAACATGTTACCCCTCCACATCAAGCAAGCGACAAGCACAGAAGACTTCAAGTCGAGATGCTTTAAATATCTTGCTGAAAATGACTAGTGAAATCCTCTCGTCTTTCTTCTCTGTTTTACTGTTCTATATTGTTTAATTCTTTAGCCTCTTCCCTCTTTTTCTTTATTTTCAATTAGTTTAATTTTTATATTTTAGTAAAGTAAAGGATGTTAATCTTAATTGTTTGAGGATTTTAAATAATAATAATAAATAAATAAATAAATAAAATATTATGCATCAAAACTAAGCAATTGTAGGGGCAATATAAAAAGTGAATGGAGAGTGGTAAACAGCATTTTAAATAAAGGCAAAGAAATATTAGATATTTCAAAGATTGAAGTTAATGGCATTGTGATCACCGATCCAATCGACATTGCCAATCAGTTTAACTAACTTACTTCAATTCTGTTGCCTCTGATTCAAAACCGTCCCTTGCCCAATACAGTTGCAGTTGTAATATGTTTCCAGATTTAGTTGAAGATACTTCAATAAGTAACAGTTTTGTTTTCCAACCGTTTACACCTATCGAAATCCATACATGTATAATGTCACTTGACAATAAGACATCTTGTACCTCGGATGGCATTACCAACAGCCTTCTAAAATGTATCTCGTTCTACATAATTGATGTAGTGTGTTACCTGTATAACCTTAGTGTCAATTGTGATATCTTCCCGCCTGCGTTAAAAAGTGCTGAAGTCATTCCCCTATTTAAAAAAGGAAATAGAAATTTAATAACCCAATATAGGCCTATCTCTCTGCTTCCAACCTTTTGTAAATTATTTGAAAAACTGATGAAAGTTCGTATTGTGTCATTCCTAAATAAAAATCACTTTCTACGAAATGAACAGTTTGGTTTTCGAGAAGGTAAATCAACTGAAGATGCTATTCTAAAGCTGTGCACCAAAATTCACGATGGCTTCAATAATGACCACCATGACCATATGATATAGTCAATCATGACACTCTACTAAATAAGTTATACAAGGCTGGGATAAGAGGTACAGTTCACAAATGGTTCTCGTCAAACTTATCATGTAGAACTCAGAGAGTAAAAATGGGTGAAATCTTCAGTAACCAGTTACAGTTGAAAAGTGGTGTACCGCAAGGTTCAGTCATGGGACCACTACTGTTTTTAATATATGTTAATTCACTGTTCCATCAAAATCTTTGTAGCAAAATTACTGCTTTTGCTGACGATATGGCATTAACTTATGACAATAAAAGTATTCTTGACTCTGCAATACAGCTACATATGGACTTAAATATATTACGACAATGGTTCACCAAACATGACTTATTAACAAGCAGCAAAACTAGACTGCAATTCAAATTCAAATTCAAATTGCTTTAAGATTCAAGGGGTTGAAAACGATAAGTATCTAGGCTTGTCAATAGATAGAAATAGGACCTGGAAAGCTCACATTGACGATCTAAAACAATATATGTTATCTGTTACACGTAAAATGTACCTTCTAAGAGAACACTGCTCCAGAAAAATAATGCTCATGTTCTACTACGGTATTGCGCACTCTAAACTACAATATGGTATTGCTAGTTGGGGTAGTGCCTACAGTAGTACGACTGAAGCCCTTGCAGTAACTCAAAAAAAGGTAGTTAGATTAATTTGCAGGCAAAACCAATTTTCCCATAGCTGGGCACTTTTTCTAGCTTTACGGATACTTCCAATGCAACATCTGTACATCTTTAAGGTACTTAAGATTTTCTTTATTCGAAGCGGATATACTGCGACCCTAAGGAGTTCCAATATTTTTTTTTTTAGTTTAGTTTAGTTTAGTTTATTCATCTACCGAGCTAAACTCTAACAGATTTCAGATACAAAAAAATGTGTATATAAATGATTAATAATAATAATAATACTAAATTACAGGATACATAAATTCAGAAGGGTTTAAAATTAAGTATATTTTCAAATTCAGGACATAAGATTCATTATAGATAATTTAAATTTCGATCTATCATCACACAAGTCTATATCAGAACAAAGAGAATTAAAAAGATTAATACATTTTGTTAAAGGCTCATTGAGACCATAGTTGTAAGGATGCACCTTGTTGAATAATAAAATTTCTTGTTCGAAGTATTCTTTCTGGAGCATATAATTTCAAATTTTTAAGCATATCAGGACATATAATTCTGTACGAAAAGACATCATGAATAAACAGTATATATTGAACATTGCGCCTTTTTTCCAAGGTATCTAGACCAATTAGAGCACACCTTGTATGATAAGGTGGCATTGCATCAAGATTCCATCTCATTTGTTTTATTACAAATCTCGTAAAGGACTTTTGCACCCTCTCAAGTCGTATTATAGAGTTTGCATATTTTGGACACCAGACTATAGAACAATATTCAAGGAAAGGACGTACGAGTGACATATAAACAGACTTCAAGGCATACGGATTCGAGAGATCAACACATGTTCGCTTTAGAAATCCAAGCATTGAGTTAGTTTTAGCAACTACATAATCAATGTGGAACGAAAATGTAAGTTTCGTGTCGAAAATAACACCAAGATCTTTAACTTCGGTTTGTCGTGTAAGACTGGTATAACAAATAGTATAGTCATAAATAACAGGTATTAATATATGAAAAACAGAGAACGAGTGGCATTTGCTTATATTTAGGACAAGTCGATTACTCTCACACCAGTTAGCTACTGTGTTTAAATCATGTTGAAGATTCTCACAATCACGAATGGATTTAACACGTAAAAATATTTTAAGGTCATCAGCATACATCAGGCAATTTGCATTATTAAGCAAAGCTGGAATTTCATTAATATAAATGATAAAGAGTAAATGCCCTAGGTGACTGCCTTGTGGGACACCAGACAAGACTTCGATAGTTCGAGACTGGCAATACCCAATTTTTACAAATTGCTTCCTGTTTGATATATAACTAGAGATCCATTTAAGTTTTTACATTTACATTTACATTTTTATTTCATTCCTTTTACATCATTTCATTTTACATCACGAATTACAATAATATTATATAAATGTAACATTCAGTAACTAGGAAGTTAGTGCGGAATGTTACTTCAGATAGAGAATAACTATTGTAAATTAAACTGAAGTGGGGTGAATACTAGATATCATACATAAAATTCATACAGTTGGAAGAAAAGTTGGAAAATACAATATTTAAAAGAAACATAAATTGAATAAAGCAATTGAACGGTATTATATTTTTAAAACTTCAATATTGATATTATTCTGTGCTGTTGCTTAAGATATTAAACTATGTTCCTCAAAAGAACTTCAACATTAACATAGTCGAACGTGAATAACCATTCTTTAACTTTCGATGAGAATGAATGAAAATTGTACGTGGTTTTTACACGAACTTATTGAAAGCGGTGGGAGCTGTTACGGTGTAGAAATTGGAAAAATGGGTTCTAAAAGCGAAAGGAACGTTCACAAGATGCATATTATTTACACGTAAGCTATAATGTTGAGAGTTTCTGCTCGGTATATTACCACTTCTTTTAAAGAAATCTCTCAGGACTTTAAAAACGTAAAGGTGACTTAAAGGAAGAATATGCAAATCTTTGAATAGGGGCCAACTCTGAGTGAAGCGATTTTTACGGCAAATTATCCGAATTAGATGTTTTTGTGCCAATAGCAATGGTCTGAGAGTGCTTGTATAACAGCCACCCCAACTTGCAATCCCATATTGTAGTTTAGATTGGGCCAGTCCAAAATAAATTGTTTTAAGAACTTTTTTGGAGCAATATTGATCTATCAGATACATTTTCCTCGTCACTAACAACATATGCGATTTATTATTTTGTATGTGGTGTTTCCAGTTTAAATTACAATCGATCACTACACCAAGATATTTATATTTTTGCACTGACTCAATATTAAAACATTTTGACGAACAAGTACGATTAGATAAGAAATTGTTTTTACCACAGCTATGGACAGGTAGACAAAATTTAGTGCAATCATAGGCGTGAAAACATATATTGTAGTCGTGTATGACCTTACTGCTGATATTAAAAGACATTAACTTGGTTTTCTCGCTAATAATTAATTTATGCGCAGTAAACCAGAGTCTCAAGGTTTCTAGTAACTCAGAAATCTTGGTAATACAATCAAATTAAGTCTGAAATTGTACAACGAAAACAATATCGTCCGCAAAAGCAGTAGACATACCTCCAAAGTTAATATCAAGGAGTGAGTTAATATATATTAAAAATAACAGAGGTCCCAAAACTGAACCTTGAGGTACACCATTTTTTAAAGTAGAAGATTCACTAAAAGTGTCACTAATTTTAACTTTCTGTTCCCTGCCTTTCAAGTACGAACAGAGCCATTTGTGTATTACCCCCCTAAATCCAGCATTATAAAGCTTTCCAAGCAGTATGTCATGATCGACCATGTCAAAAGCTTTAGTCATATCAATGAAGAGGGCCATCGTCGAATTATTTTGGTTAATATTCTCGTACAGCTGACAACATACTCTGAGAATAGCATCCTCAGTTGAAATACCTGTTCTAAATCCGAATTGACTGTTACTAAAAAAGTTGTTTCTATCTAAAAAGGACACAATGCGAGATTTAATGACCTTTTCGAAGACTTTGGCAAAGGTTGGCAGAAGCGAAATGGGCCTGTAGTTGGATACAGAATTTCTACTACCTTTTTTAAATAGGGGAATGACTTCAGCATATTTGAGATGACGAGGAAAACTGCCATTTAGAACGCTTATATTAAACAGATATGTTAGTACATCAACCACATATAAACATATGTTTTTTAAAAAACCGCTTGATATGCCATCACTTGTACGCGAGTTTTTATTTCTTAAGGATAAAATGGTATAATAGATTTCCTGCGAAGAAAATGGGTTAAAAACAAAACTGTTTCGCTGAATGTTACCGGCTAAATATGAGGAAATGGAGCAGTTACAACTTGCAGAGTGTTCGAAAGACGGCTTTAGCTGATCTGATATTTCAGTAAAATAGTTATTAAATAAATTTGAGATGCTGCTAGGGTCTGTTATGCTGACACCATTAACTACTAAGCTATTTATCTCCGTATGTTGTTTGCTTTTACCTAAAATATTGTCAACTATTTTCCATTCTTCTCTCACATTGCCCTTAGCTCGCGCAAAAAGATCAGAGTAGAACTTGTCACGTTTTTCTTTAATGTTTTTGTTAACTTTCTTACACAGATCATTATAATATCCCTTTAACCTCGCATTCTGCGGATGTTTTTTGCATTTAACAGCCAATTTGTTTTTTCTTCTAATCTGCTGCAACAGATTGTGAGACATCCAAGGCTTAAGGAATTTCTTACTACTCGAGTTACGTACGGAAAAGGTAGTAGAATTTCTAATGTGCTTCTGCAGGATGTTAAGAAATAAATCGAAAGCAAATGAAGGGTCATTTGCCGAATATACTCGCTCCCATGATTCGTATTTGAGACATTCTTTTAGCAATTTAAAATCTGTGGAATATTTGGCTTCAGTAGGTGGGTTAGGACAATTTAACATTTGAGAACGGCAAGAAATAGTGAGAGAAATCATACAGTGATCAGTTATCTTCAGGTTCTTTTGGGTACGAATAAATATATGGTCAATGCAAGTCGTTGACCAATCAGTCACGCGAGTAGGTTTTGTAATAAGACTTTCCAGACCATTGGACGCCATACGAAACATATAATTCTCGGTATCTTCATCAAATTGATTTAAAATATCAATATTTATATCGCCTAATACAATTTAAGTAAATTGGAATGAATTCCAAATGAATACAATTTGCCTATGAGGATACTATGACAAATTGTATCGAATGCTTTCTTGAAATCTGTAAAAATTACATCAACTTGATATCCTGATTCCACTGAATCAATAAGATATTTAGTGAATATAGTCAAGTTGGTTAATGTAGATCTACCAGAAATAAATCCATGTTGTTTTAAAGATATATGTTTTTTAAACGCACAATACAACTTTTTTGTAATAATCGACTAAAACAATTTCGGAACAGCTGAAATCTTCCAAATGGCTCGATAATTTTCTACATTATGTCGGGATCCAGATTTGAAAATAGGAGTAATAAATGAGCATTTCTATTCATCTAAAAATGTCCCCAAGGATAAAGATGTATTAAAAATGACTTTCAATGGTAAGAACAGCGATAAGTTGCATTGTTTAATAAAATCAAATGTAATTTGATCAGGTCCAGCACTTTGGCCGGTGTTCATAGATGATATGCCTTCCAGAATATCATCAATTGAAATGTACAATGAACCTAAATACGTATTACAATCAAGTATATTATTGTTAAAACATGGACTAACATTCGAATAATCAACATACACTGACTCAAAGAACTTAGCGAAAAGTTCACAAGTGAAATCAATACTATGGGACACAATCCCTTTGAATTCCATATTTTGAATGATATCATTTATCTTTCTTTTACCATTAAGAAATGTCCAAAGGGCTTTCGGATTTTTTGAAATCTGTGACTCAATGTTTATAACATACTGTTTATATAAAAACTTGTTCAAAAATTCATATTCTCTGCGTAGTTGACAGAAACGTTTTTTATCTAATTCATCACATTTAGTCAGCGAAAATCAATTATGTTTCACATTTGCTTTCATTCTCACACAAGTAGTAAAAAAGATATATGTAAATTAGGGTAACAATAAGAAACGTTCTCGAGTCAATTGAAGTCAATATTGTAAGTGACAACGTAGAGTAGATCTAAACCTTTTGATTAATAAAATAGTAATTTGTAATTAATGTAAAAGTGCGTTTTAGTTACATTATTTCGCTCAATTATTAGTGATTGTCAAATTATTTCATTGGTGTAAATCTGTGCCGTCATTGAGTGCTTGTGAACTCAATCACATTGGTCTCCCTTGCTGTGTGTTTGCTACTTGTGGGCGTGCTACTCATCATCTCAACAATATTCCTGATCTCCGACGGTAACGCCAGAAGTCCGGAACCCAACTTGACACTGGCCCGACGAGGGACTTTGACATCCGATTTGTTTTTTTGTGCGTGTTTCTTACGAGGCATAACACTAGCAACGAAGAATGCTTCCTTCCGCACGGCTGCATTCCCACCGAAATCAACGGCGACACATACATAATTGTGGAAGAGTAACAGTATTCGTTGTAAGAGACGAACGTACAGCAATGAAAACCCCCCCCCGCCTCGCAGATGGCCACTTTTCGGCGATCGGTCCAAGCGATAAACTGTGTAGTAGCACAGAATGAATAGTATACAGAAGTCGCATCTCGGCCTGCGATGATTTTTCACTTTATGGTGCGGGCGGAACAACTGAGGGGAAGATCAAGCAACGAGAGAGCAAGCATGATCAGAGAGTAAAGGGCTAAAGGCCCAACCATAATAGACAGGAGCAAGCAGGAGCAAGCAGAGGGGAATGTCTTCTTACATGCAAAGCCTATGACATCCCCATAATGGACAGATGTGACGTTTCGTTAAATGTTCGTTAACTGATGCGAGCAGAAGGAAGGTCTTCTTGAAAGAAGACATGACGGATGGAATTTTTGACAAGTGGCATTTGAGGTTGGGAGAGAGTAAAAAAAATAAAAGTAAATATGGGATACGAGTTTATTAACAAGTTAATTTCACTTGTGCAGGAAAATAAGTGCCTCTATGATAAAGCAGATGGCTTTTATTTCAACAAAAAGGAAAAAGCCAAGTTGTGGGAAAACAATTTGACAGTTCCTTTCCTTCTGCTTGCTCCTGTTGCTCCTGTCTATTATGGGTATCGTGACGGTTCGTTGAAACAGAGGGGAGAATTTCGTTCGGTTCTGACATAAGCTTCTGCTTGCTCCTGTCTATTATGGTTAGCCCTTAACCATAATAGACAGGAGCAAGCAGAAGCTTATGTCAGAACCAAACGAAATTCTCCCCTCTGTTTCAACGAACCGTCACGATACCCATGATGAACAGGTGCAAGCAGGAGCAAGCAGAAGGAAAGGAACTGTCAAATTGTTTTCATTCGATTTGTTTATTTTCGGTGTGGCTTTGGCTTTTTCCTTTTTATTGAAATAAAAGCCATCTGCTTTATCATAGAGACACTTATTGTCCTGCACAAGTGAAATCAACTTGTTAACAAGCTCGTATTCCATATTTATTTTATCTTTTTTCTCTTTCCTAACCTCAAATGTTACTTGTCAAAAATTCCTTCCGTCATGTCTTCTTTCAAGAAGACCTTCCTTCTGCTCGCATCAGTTAACGAACATTTAACGAAACGTCACATCTGTCCATTGTGGGCATATCATATGCTTTGCATGTAAGAAGACATTCCCCTCTGCTTGCTTCTGCTTGCTCCTGTCTATTATGGTTGGGCCTTAACAACCAGAGAGCAGCCACGATCAGAGAGAATCAACGAGAGAGCAATCTTAAAATGTTTATGTGTGTGTGTGTATTGTGTTGCTATCCAACGTCGTGAATGCACGTGGTGTTGACAAAATTTTGTTTCAAGTTTTAGATTTCTATATTTAGTTTTCTTCAGTTGAAAGTTGCGCTTGGTATTCGTACGCGTACTTTTTCGATGTAAACTAAAAGGGCCGGGTAACACCAATTAACGTTATTCCATTATTTGGGATTTTTGTGCAAATTTCAATCTGATATATGTAGGGAAGAATAACCCAAAAACTTTAGTGCTTTAGTAAAATTTTTTTTCTCTGAAGCCCACGAGCAATGCTTCCTCAAGAGTACTAAGATCATGAAGTCCAATATTATTTCCTTATGATCAGAACATGTGGAAAACCATTGCGGTGTGGCATTTTTGCATTTGGATTTTATCAAGTTTTTTATACCAACAGTTTGTGGTTGTGTGTCAAAAATATTGCTAAACACTGTAATATGTTTCTTGCTAATTTCCAAGAAAATTTGTGAAGGAGCAACGAGGTTACCAAAATCTTTAAGAGAATTGTAATTTTTATGAAATATGAAAAGTTCACTAGGAATACTTCGTCTTCTTTTCTCAATATAGAAACACAAATATCGCAATTAATTTTCGGTATCATTTTGTAGACGATATAACCTATGAAGTATCTTAAAGACGCCAAATCGATACTAAATTCCGAACAATTCTGAAAGTCATCATTTAATACGAAATCATCAATGAATTCTATGTCAATATCTATTTCAGAGTTTTCGTTTCGACTGAGTTCTTCATTATTTGTATCAGCCATATTTGACAAAATATTTGAAAGCGTTTCAAATGTGGTATCACTCAGCTCTTCACAGTTACTATAAGAACTCAACTGCACTGTATTTGCAGACATTAAGCGTGCTAATAAAGTGTTTATATCAGCAACTGAGGGGTTAATATTATTTCCACCCTTTTGTCTTAGAACCGAGAACATATTTTCGAGCTTATCTTGGTTTAATGCTCTTGTCATTAAAAAAAATATTTGGGATTTTTTTTTAAATAGCTCGTCTACTAATTGTAATACAGCGTTTGAGGTAAATTTCATTCCATCTAAAAAAAAATACTTTTTTCTTTTTGTCAACAAATGAGATTTCATTGAGATATTCAAGAAAGAATTTTATATATTCGTGTGATGGACTGTTAAGTTGAACTGCAGACTTATAACAATTCTTTGAAGATAGCGAACCACTGCCTAAATAGTCAAATATTTTGTCAAGTTTTCCTATGAAGCATGCCGTAGATAAACAAACTTCTTTTGAGCAACTTTTAAAGCCTACTGTCTCAATAACAGTTTTAATTGCTGCTTGAACAGTCCTACTAAAAATTTGGGTGGCTAGTTTTACTTTCATTTTTTCGAAAGAGTTCGGAAATATGTGCTGGCTTGTAAGTTTAAGGCACATTTTTGTATTAGATTTGCACTCCATTTCCCATAGTTCCTTAACTACTTTAAAACTAGCAACTCCATTTAGTGTTGTAAGGTCACATTGAAGCCAACCATTTCTTAATGATTTGATTAGATGTGGAAAATCATATACACAGAAAGTTTTACTACCATTATACATAAAATAGGGTTTTTCTAAAGTAGCTCCCAATTCCAAGAAACACTTCCTGTTAGAGGACCCTTGGTCACAAATTACAACTTTAACTATGATGCCAAAACTGTTCAAAATTGCTAAATTTCGTAATATTATCTTTTTTAGTAAATCGGCAGAAAGTCAATTTTTTGAAACAAAGTAATTAAATGTAAGCGCCCAGTTTGAAAACATTGATTTAATCGTAAAAACGCACAATTGTTTACCAATCTGGTTCGTTCTTTCAACCCCATTTTCCTCAAATCCATCCACTAAATCTAATTTGGATTGTATCGCAATTCCCTTCTAATCGCCAGTTCATCCATCAGCAGAATCATATTATTCTTTTCGTACTGGTTCAAATCTAAGCACTTCTTTTTTATTAACTCTAAACCGTTATTTTTAAAACCTGGTTGTAGGGAATTTACAGGGGCCCATCGATAAACAGTAGAGATATGTGGCAAATTTAGATGCAATTTATTCTTCAAAAATTTGTTCGTTGACTGTAAGACATAATAAATGTTTTGAACCAAATCTTTTACATCTTGCTTATATTCTTTAGGTCGTGGACTAAGAAGAAGTTTGCAAAATGTTTTTGACTCCTTGCTTATTTGAAAAGAGTCGATGGTTTGAAATACGCTTGATTTTGTTGCTATTTGTTTGCGGCTTTGGAGATTTTTATATTTTGCTACCATGTCGTAATATTTTTTTCTGTAAAAATTAGCTGATTTCAGATATTTTTCACAGTCATTACAACATCCATCTACGGAGTCACTTGTTCGGCGCAAACCAAGCTGGAACTTAATCTCTAGAATGGAACCGGAATTTTATCTCCGTATATTAATTGTTTAGCCAAGTCCATTTTGAAATCTAAATACTGCATAATATTATTCTGAGTATCTCCACTTTTCGCAGCATCCTGGCGATATTCTATCCACGCAGAAGCAGCAGCAAAATCGATGAAGTGAAATATTGCCCTGACCGTCCATTTTCCCGTCCTACCACGCATTGGATATTTTCCTATAATTCTGTCCAGTAAATCAATTCCTCCCATGTAGGAATTGTAGTTTTTAATAGCTACTGGCTGTGGGACGTCAAGATACTTCTGATCCTTTTTGCTCCAGCGGCGACATGTTCCTAGAGGTTGAACAGCACTCTCTGTGGATACTAGATGGACGGGTTTGCTGTCGAGCCACTTAACAACAGCCAATTTTTTATCTTGCCTCACAATACAGTCATAACTTCCTCTTCCAGAATTTTGTAACTGTCTGTCTCTTTTTAGCAAACTTTCTCCTTTTTGACTATTTCGACTGTACCCTGGTACACGGTTTTTCATCAGAGTTCCAGTCCCATTGAAGTTCCTAGCTGACAGAGTTTCCAAAAGAGGAATTGAGGTAAAATAGCGATCGAAATAGATTGATGTTTTTGACGGTAACGTATCAGCAAGTTCTTCGACGACTTTCAAATTTGCTCTAATGACAAAATATCTATTACGCGTAATAGTTTCTGAGATTAGCTTGACCTTAGTGTCTGCTGCCCAAAACATTCTGATTCTGGGAAGCCCTAGAACACCCATAGCCATGGAACAACCTATGACAGATCTCATCTCTTCAGCCGTTGTGCTTAGTGATTTCCCACTTCGAACTACTGCAGAAATATTGGTGCATATCGATAATAAGTCGAAAAAGTGGTGATCAATATATCTCGAAAAGTACTCAAGCGAACTTTGTACTGGAGAATACATTTCCACTGGGAGATCTGCGTCTGAACTGTTGTTAAAATTTTCTGACCGATTCCAATTTAAATTCCGACTACGCACTTTACTACGTGAAGCAATAGCATACATAGTTGGAAAGAGGTTCCTCATCTGAATCTTCCCATTCGCTTTCCGGGAATACATCTTCGAGCAAATCTTGTTGGCCCACCTGTAAATCTTCTTCGAGTTCATCCTTGTCTGTCCCTTCACAGTCGAATATATCGAGGTCCACCATTAACTCAGATATTTGAAAATTGTTCAAACCTTAAAAAAGAGAATTTTGTGTCTTAAATGCCCAAAGTATCACCTGTGATACGAAAAGAAAACCTCTAAGTAAACTAATAATCATCGAATTTCGACTATTTTTTTAAGCAGAATGCACGATTGATCTTCAATTTATTTAAATCAGAAAAAAAACGAGCACAAATCTATTAAAAATGAATAATTACGTTTCTTATACGCCGACATGCTTTCACTTCCACCAAACTTGATTTCCGACTGGATATAAACAACGGTAAGGATCCTTCAGTCGAATAATGGTCGCCCATTGAACAAAGATACGTTCATGTAGTTGCTAATTATGAACTCAGTTAAGGTATAAAATGTTAGATGGCGCAAAAAAAATTATTGAAATGAAGTATCACAGGTGATACCGGGGGTCTCAGGAGGATATAAGCGCAGGAAAACACAACCATTCCCAAGTGATTTCGAATCCAATCCACACAATCGAAAACAAGAGAATCATATACAACTCCATGCAAGCTTACGATAGAAGAAGCTATCAATGCATACACACGCACACACACTTGCATACACATCGTAAGCTGCTTTGCTCTCGTAAAAACAAAACCACCGAAAACGCACATGCTACTCTCTTTCGCTCGCACCAGCTTCTCAATTTTTTGTATACTCTCTTGCATGTTCTCATGCTTGTACTCTCTGTTCAATAGGGTGCCAATATTGGAACCCTAGAACAAAATTTGCTTTGTATGAGATGCAACTTCTGTATACTATTTATTCTGTGGTAACACACAGTAATAACATTTGATAACGAAGAGAGAGATTAAGAGGAATGTAAATGTTCATTATTGTTTATGTTTGGGTTTGTGCAATGTCTATTTTCTCGTTTTTTGGGATGAAACGAAAATTTTTAACATGCACATTCAAAGGCCAGTTATCAGCATTTCAAGACGGAACACCAAGTCGATAATTGACATATTTTAATGACGAAAGATCAGCATCTCTTTTATAAAGTGGGTAGCAAGAGAGCAAAGTGATTGAAACACCCAGCTTTTTTGATGCATATTTAAGAATTGACTCCGCTTTAGTGGCCGTAGAAAAACGAGAGAGATGCAGCCATTGTTGATATTACCTCAACTTCTGTATAAGCAGAATCTTTACCAATAATTTTCCGTCCTTTTTTTTCATTTCGTTTTTTATTCACTGTGTTCCATTGCACGGGTTCGATGCACTCATTAGTGTTGGATAAGAGGTCAGTGACATTTGCAGAACTAACCGAGGCTTCTTCGTTGACCGTATGATTATTAGCAGTCGTAATGTTTTCATTATGCACTGATTTCTTTTTGTTACTTCTGTTCCCTTTTTTGCCTTGGGAAGATATGGGAGGCGCATTTGTGGGTTCAGGAGAAGTAATTTTAACACAATTTTTCAATGTTCTGATTTCATTATGCAACATTAAGACAGTTTTACTTAGTTCTGCAACTTTACACACTAAACCAAGAACTGGCACACTTGCCAGTATCATATCAGGCAACCATATCAGGCACTGTCTGATATGGTTGCGCACTTGTCATGAAATTTTAATCCACAGATACCACCGCAAACGATAAAGTCTTTGGCCACGATCTTATCGCATTTGGCACAGTTTTCGGACATAGTGTTTATTAAGTAGATTAAAACTTTTAAGAGCAAAATAACACACGTCTATACACTTCGAGCGTCTGCACCTAAGAATTAACAACATGACTATCTCGACTGTGGCGATTTCTAAAAAGTCTCGTTGCTTCAAATTCTTCATCACGGCAGCTCCTAGACTTTTCAATAAGTTACCAATTGAAATTAGGCAAATAGATCAACCCAACCTATTTCTTAAAGAATTAAGGAAATTCCTTCTCAGTATGGATAGCTCTACAGTCAAAACCTTTCTCAGTTAAACAAACAAATAAAATAAAATAATCCCCACATTGATATCATCCTTGCCACTTCTCATTTTTGCTTATGTTTGTATTTAATTTCCTAATCTGCTCACTCTTTTTTTAAAATAAGTTGCTCATTTTTGTAAAATAATCATTCCATTTATTCCTATCTTTCTGGCTTTACCCCACATTTCATCTTATTGATATTGATTTATATAATACTAGCTTTTCCCCGCGGCTTCGCTCGCCAATTATTTCTTTCAAAATTACGCCGACGTTATGCTTGGAGCTGCGCATTTAAATTTCTGCGTGCCTGTGCTTGTTCAGGTGTTTCAGCGGCTCTTAAAGCAGCTTGACGTTCTGCGTTTTCGAGTAGCCTTTGCTGAGTTCGAGCGGGTGTTTCAGAAGCTCTTAGAGCAGCATGACGTTCTGCATCGTCGAGCAGCCTCTGCTGAGTTTGAGCAGGTGTTTCCGAGGCTCTCAAAGCAGCTTGACGCCATGCCTGTTCTTGCCTTCTCAGTTCAGCATCTTCAAGAGATTCTTGGGATCGAGCTAATCTCTTTGCTCGTGCTTGAGAAGACACTCTTGAAAGGTTTGACTTGCGTTTGCGAGGCATTTTAAAAAAATAAATGCCAAAAAATATTGCTAACTCTAATTAAACAAATACAACAAACTATGTAATCGACCTTTTAAAAACTCATATAAACACGAATAGCCAAAAATCTAAAGCAGTTAAATCAATGTGAATCAGTAGTCAAATAACCGAGTATAGGTACCGTATGCACTATAGTGTGGTGCGCGGCCCGATGCCATAGACAAACCAATGAGACCTGCAACTTAAAATGGCCGCCGACGTTTGCCTACAAGCTGTGCGAGCACGTGGGTACATAAAGTCCTGTCAAAATTATGTAAACAATCGCGCACATTGTTATAATTCCATGAGTGTGTGTGGCGGGAGTACGCTGCGGTAAAATGAAATGAGCTCACACGTATTCACGGATAGAGTCGTTTATAACGGGGGTTGTCGGCTTGGTACAAAAACTCCTGTCAAAATTTCCTGAAAAATTTAGGGTGTCACGGGAACAGACGTACGAAAGTTGCGTATCTCGTTCATCATCTCTGCCCGATGCCCGCACTTAAGTACAGATAGAGAGCACATAACGTTAGCGTGTTTCAGAAGCTTAGAAAGAGACATCCCTTCAACTATCTCCACTTAAAAAATCACATCAATTCGTCCCTCCGTTTTGCTGTGAAAGATCGACAAACAGCCACACACACTTTCCCATTTATAATATTAGTAGGGACGGATGGATAAAATGGATACATATTTACACACACAACTCACACACACACCACAAATTCGTATACGCATGGGTATAGTTTTCTTTCGCTCCGACCTGAAACCAACAATGAGAAACGTCATTTCAACCCTTCCCTCCGCTCAAAACCGATTTGTGTATGCGTGAATTCAAAGGCAGGCATATGATTTCAATACATTGTTCGGTCAAGCAGCGTGCTCAAAAATTTACAACAATGTGCGTATGTGCGTAATATTCTAAGAAGCAGCTTGTAAACAAATATGTACATACATAAATATATCGGCGTTATTTTGAGTGTGAGATCTCGGTCGTTGGTGTCTGGTTCCGATCTAACGGAGAAAACTACACACAATGTTCGTTGAGTGAATTTGCTTTTATTGTGCACCCACCACCCCAAAGCAGAGAACGACCAAGAACAATCGTTTTCGATTTTATGAAAAAAAAAATTAATCTAATCGTGCCAGATTTTGGTCTGTAACTCAGTTTTTAGATGAGGCAGAAAGCTGACGGATGGCTTAAAATTGTAAGGAAAATGTTGGCTCTACTACGGCTCTTATTTTTGATCTATTGATCAAGAACTATTAGAATTATAGCAGGTTAAAGTCAAAAAATTAATCAAAATATAAAACTTTTGGTTAAAACGCTCCTAGCCTAGCCCAGCCACCCCTCATTTTAGGGAAGTGGGGGGTTATAAAGAGACAAAAAGTAGCCTATGTCACTCTCCATCCCTTCAGCTATCTCCACTTAAAAAATCACGTCAATTCGTCGCTCCGTTTTGCTGTGAAAGACCGACAAACAGACACACACACTTTCCGATTTATAATATTAGTATGGATTAAATAGAAGGATCATTCGCCTCTAGTCCCTTATGGGCTACAGAATGATACCATCTTCCTTTCCTTAATGAACTGTAAAATGTTTTATTATTATTGTACAAATAAGAAACAATAAAGAAAAGAGAAAAAAAAATATATATAGTCCGGAAGGTAAAGATTCGTCGACTACACTGGCTCGGCTACATCGAGCGCATGAACACGAATGCCCCAGCTAAGAGGGTCTTCAACTCCGAACCTCCGAGGTTCGAGAAGAAGAGGAAGACCGAACCTCCGGTATAAAGTCCAAGTAATCGCGGATGGTAGACAACTTGGTCTTGACAACTGAAAGCAGTGTGCTCGGGACCCTCAAGGATGGAAGGCAGCCATATCCCAGGCTTAGATCCTCCGTAGATCGTTGGCTTGTTAAGTAAGTATCTCCACGAACATATTAAGTCTTTTTGGCTTAATTTATTAATAATTGACTTTCATTACTACCCTGTAAATAAGACGGACAACAATGAATCGTAAAAAAATAAAATAATGTGGTAAATCTATTTGTACCTACTTGAGATAAGCAATCTTGCCAATTTATCTCACGAGTTAATAAAAAATGGAGTGAAGCCCCACAGTAATTGTTTCCCTTGCATACACATATGTACTACTCTGCTCAACAACATTTTGCTTTTATGAATAACAGAAGAAGTATAACGCAAAAGCCTTTCTTAAAAGCATAACAAATGACTTAAGGTAGGACTACCATATAAGTAAATTGTTCCGTGTACAATGCTTTTAACGGATTCTGGTTAGAAGTGATGGCGTTAAAGATTGTTCGATAGCAATTTACTGATTGAATTACTTAATGCGCAAGCTATTATTAAAGCTTAACTATAAATTGCACGCAGAGTGTCAGGTATTTGATATAAATAGTCGTAGGTTCGCTTTGCTGTATGTAGTCAGGAAGCTCCGATCAGACAACTATTTAGAAAGCGCGTTAAAATTATGAATAAACCAGTGTTATATCAACGATCTAACCAAGTATTACGGGAATGCAACAAGAAGATAATGAGCGAATATATACACATGATTAAATTGCTACCCGATGGCAGAGACTCCCTGACAGACGTGGGCTGCGGACCCGGCGATAGCCTAGTGGATTGAAATGATCGAGTATGCAAGGACAAAGTACAGACACTACGATAGGATGCAGTTTGATGTGCTCGATATAGAGGTAGAACAATTGCCACCGGATTACCGCGAAAAGTTTGATCACGTCACATCCTTGAATCTTTTACACTGGGTTGGGAATCAGAGGTAAGCATGATGGTGTTTTCACAGAATCTAAATATATTCCTTTACTTAGGCAAGCCTTGCAAAACATCTACGACATGCTGATTCCCGGTGGAGACTGCATGATTACTTTATTTGGCTTTTGCTTAGTATTCGCTGGCTATGAGCACCTTGTTCAAGATCCACGATGGAAAAAGTACATGTTTGATTTGGAAAAAGTTACTCCCAATTTGTCAAAATATGCCGATATGCGAACATTTTATACAAAACTGTTCAAAGAACTGGGATTTGTAGACGAAACCATTGAAGTTCGAGAAAGGAATTATGTGATTCATGGGCTTCAGGAACTAAGGGGTAAGATCCGATTGCAGGGTATAATGTGCAAGTTATTTAATTTCATTTTCCAGATTTGCTGCTTGCTGTGAATCCTTTTATCGACCGTGTGCCTTTAGATGAAAGGGCCGAATATATCGGGGAGCTGGTTAAGTTTTTTGAAGAGACGGGATCTGTGGAGAATGGAAAGTATAATATACCACATAAAATAGTGGTGGCTTATGCGAGAAAGCCTAATTGTACTGCTTAACGCTATTTTGGATTCGAAATATATATGTACGACGCACCTAAGAGTGTCAACTGTGAATGTTTTTCCTTTAAAGTTTTCTGTGAAAAGATCACAAAATCTACTAGAACGATAACAATGTCAAATGTATAAAACCTTAAAACTTCAATGGTAGCACAGGGTTGTGGTTGAAGTTCTAGTCGAAGAAAGTGTACTGATGTGAACCTCGTTGAATGATTAAGGTATATAAGTTGTGCGAGGTATTAGCCCTTTGCTCAACATTGTCAATAACGAAATATATTGATGGCCGTGGATTATATTGCCAAAAAGCTTGCTATATAAGATGACTTCCAAGTACTTAGCTTCCTTGGGTATCGGGATGAGAATGCCTTTTAGCACCAACTGAGTAATGCCAGTATTTTCTTCCTTCTCGTGAAGAGAACGACATCTGTCTTAAGAGGATTAATCGAAAGCCCATTAGTCGTGCACCAGTCCTCGATCACATCTAGCACCGCCTGCGCCTTGAGACAGATGATCGCTAAACATGAACCGACAGAGAGAACAGAAACATCATCCGCATAGGCCTGGGCATAGATCCCAGAGGCATTAAGAGCATCGAGCAGAGAGTCGACCGCCATGCACCATAACAGCGGGGACAAGATGCCACTTTGCGGGCAGCCCCTGTTTACTCCAGACTTGACACATTGTTCGAGTCCTGCATCAGCGATCAATGTCCTGTGTACAAGCATTGCTTTGATCCACAAAACCAGTGCTTTATTGACGCCATGCCGTCTAGCAGCGTTACACAAGCTGTCGAAAGTAGCGCTCTCAAAAGCCCCCTCAATGTCGACGAAAATGCCCAGCGCTTACTCTTTCCTTTCGAAAGCGCATTCAATTCTCTCAAATAGGTTTTTTGACGTGCGAGTTCGAAACAGTTGGTGATGGCGCTACTTAGATTATGAACGGCATCCTCCACCAATTGCTTCGTTCTGAGTTTAGGTAGGGCTTGAGGGCTTAAGCTCCTCTCTGAACCGCACCCAGTCCGTTTTTCTCGGATTCCGTTTGGGCTGCGAGGAGAGACCCCACACTTCAATTGGTCTGACAACGTACCATCTGGTAAGACTCTCCAGCCAGTGATGGCCTTCACATGTCTATTAGACAGAGTTAGGTCAATCACTTCCTGTCGTCTCGCCGTCACAAAGGTTGATTGAGAGCCAACATTGTTGATGATAAGGTCAGACGAAAGAGTGAAGCTTAAAAGATTGTCTCCTCTCCGTTTGCATTTGTTGCCGCCCCAAACAGTGTTTTGAGCATTAACATCGCAACACATGATGAATCCAATCTTTCCGGCTTCACGATAATCTACGAGTTCAGAAACCGCCTTCGGTGGCGGAGGCAGGTCCAAGTCGTAGGGGAAGTTAGCAGACGCAACGACGAAGTGTTCAATTTCTCCGTGCGCTTTTTAGCTAACTCTAGCAGCTACCAGATCTTGTCCACAGGATTGACCCCAAGTATTGTTCCCGATAGTGTGTTCGATATGATGAGGCAGACCCTAGGTCTTTCGGATCGCTGATCATAAAGAATCGGAGCATCACGTACATCACCAAAACCACACATGCGTTTATTCCATTCGTACGACTATTTGACATCAAAATGGAATAAAATCGTACCAAGGCCGAAGTCAGGGTCTCGATAGAGGCGTTGTCCAATTTCATAGCCAGAGTAAAGCCATCTTTTTTCAGAGAGCCTTTAATCCCCTTATAGGAATAGACATTCCAGACCCTCGGGTCAAGTTCCGGATTCTGCGCACGTAATCGCGTCCGCACATCTATGTAACTTGTTTGCAGGTTTCCCCGGAATTCAGCAGACGTCGAGCGTTATTTTTGAGAGACTGACTACCTGACAGGTAAGAGTTCCCAGGAGAGAGATTTTCGGCATCGTGCTCCTGTTCCAAGCAGATGTCTGCTGTGAGAAACAGCTCACACAACGAAGGTACCATTTAGAGTAGACCTCTCAACGGAATACAGAAGCCTGTTACTGAAGCTAGCTCTAGTAGCGGATCCTCGCAGTGTTGGCAATGTGCGCTGGTCATCCTGCTGTCACTGCCAGCTTTCCTTATCCTAAC
The DNA here is from genome assembly GCA_958301585.1 of Merodon equestris. NCBI lineage: Eukaryota > Metazoa > Arthropoda > Insecta > Diptera > Syrphidae > Merodon > Merodon equestris. Next base: position 51,371,070 of record OY284416.1, read on the forward strand.
TTTTCAGAGAAGATGGCTGCCTCTTTGTAGGAGAGATGCTTGTCTCGACTCTTTACGGTCACTTGTATCTCCTTTCCAAAGGAAAGAGTGAGTTTTGTTGTGTGAAGTGCCCTTGGAGGCAAGGAGCAGCCTTTGGACCTCTCCGTCTTCAGATTTTTGTTTTGATCTTTGTTGATCGCCGCATCTACTTTCGGACTCCGATTAGCCGCCGCCACGTCGGAGGAGGAGACATCACGTTCTCTCTCCCCAGCAAGGTTGTCCCCGGCGGCCGTCCCCCGTTTGGCAACACTCTTGCCTTTCTCAGTTCGAGCTCCTGCTCCCTTCCGACACCGCTTTGGGACAGCTCTGCCAACTTGAGGGTTGTTGGGACCCAAAACCGATTTGCCTTTTGCGATCAGAGTCTGTCTGTCAGCATCACCGCCTTTTTCGGCGGGAGCGCCGGCTATAACAGGAACCTGTCACGTTCTTATTGGGGATTTGATTGTCACCAATAAGAGGAAGAATGTTTGAGACGTATGCCGAAAGTATTGGCATGCTTGTGTCTCCTGCAGCAGCCTTTACTAGCTGCCGACGATTTCTGCGCTGTACGCCGCCAAGAAGTGCGGGGACAGCATATAAGAGGGTCGGATGGGCTTCGGTAGGGGATACCTCGGCCGATCTAATCCTCTTGACCGCTTTTCCCGAAGATTTGCCTTCATCCATCGTGCCGTGCCGCGCCATCATCGGTGTCGCCTCTGTTGGTTGCACCACTCATGCTCAGTCCAACCAGGTGGTCGGTCAATGAGCCGCAGGAGTCGGTGGGAGGCATATTACTAGCGGCAATAATTTGAATTTCGGGAGATGGTATCCTTGCAGCTTACTACCGCCACGACTCATCCACGGTGAGTATGTTGACAGTACAGAAGAATCATCCGTTTTAGTGCCTGCATTGAAAACGCTTCCCCGAACTGAAAAAAAACCGACGAAAAAACGTCAAAATTCATGCAAGGAACACCTATCCCTGAGTGTGTGGGCAATTAATCTTCCATTTCATCTTCACTTTCTCTCCCACTTATGGAATATTAAAACATGCAAGGGAAGACATGCGGCGTGAAAAACTTGCAATCAAGCTGAATGTTCAACTTTTTTGAATCATATACAGCGGTTTTCCATAACTTCAGAAATGAAAACTGTTTAGAAAGCTCAAAGGTAGATGAGAGGCAAATTGTCAACAAAATCAAATAAAACCCCAAGTCGCCAGTAAAATTATTGACCGCAGAGATGTGCGGTATAAAAAAAAAACTGCCCTTTGACGAAACAATAAGGCGAGTTCTATGGTCAAATAATTTTTATAGCAGAGTTGCACGTCGCAAACCATGTATTTCCAATTCTAACAAAGAAGAAAGACTAACAAAAGGCATTCGCCAAAGAGTATGTTAATAAGACTAGATTTTCAGAATATTAAGCAAGATTAACTTGTATGGGAATGACGGAAACTAAAAGATTTAGCGAAAACAAAATACCGAGCTGAAACAAACTAATTTTTAAGCGACTGAGAGCGGGTTTGGTAAAATGCTGTTTAATGCTATAGAATGAACCAACATATTACTACCTCACCATCCTATGAAGATATCTGCAATAAAGCGCCACAAAAATGGGTCTAGGGTCAAATTATGTCTTTCAACAACACCAAACGAAAGACCCAAAGAACGTTGCTACAATGTACAAATTTGACTGTTTTTAATGCCCGTGTTATGTTATAATGTTTTTTTTTTAAATAAATTTTCCACAATTAAGCTACTGAAGTTCTGCTTATTAACTTCCCAGTGAGAAGTTTTTGTAATGGGGCCGATTTTGTGAATCCCAAATTTTGACATATCTTCACGTTTCAGGGTCACCAGAATCCAAATCCAACGTTTTTACAGAGATGTATGTGTGTGTGTATGTACGTATGTGCATATGTGTGAATGTGTGTATATGTGTTCGTAATCATTTTTCGTCTCGATTATCTTGAGAACCAAAGATGATATTAACATGGAACTAGATGCATTAGACGCGTAATTACATAACATAGAACTGAATGAATTTTCAGCGAAATCGGTCCAGCCGTTTTTTTTTTTAAACGAGAAAACCAAGAAAAAAGGCAAACAAGCTGGATTTTAAAATGAATGAAGTGCACAATTTATTCATGCAGATTTTAGATACCTTCATATTCACATTGTTATGATTGAGTATTTTAGCAAAAATGCAATCGGAGTTGTGAAAAATGTCATTAAAGAAAGTTATAAAAGAAACAACACTTTTTTTCTACAACAACTCTAAACTTATATCAGGTTTGGAAGTATAGCATCGGTAAGGCTATAGCAATTAATAATATAATATTGCTATTGTAATACCCACGCATCCGATCCGCGTAGGCGCCTTGCGCCCTTTTCCATCAGGAGCCGCCCATGGCGCCTAGCACCCTTTCTCAACGCCAGAGCCACCCATGGCATTGGCACAGCGGATAAACGGTACAGACATCCAACGCGCGGGTATAAAAGCAGCTGAGTTGATCGAATAGTCGGAAGTCGACGAGTAGCAGTCAGGGCGATAGGAATAACATATGAGAAGTGTTCTGAGTATAGTAATAAAGGATATATTTTGGGAAGTTGTCTTTTATGCGCTTTGTTTTGGGTTCGTGTTTGGTGGTTTGCTGATTGAGGTCGTTGGTTCCGCTTTGTGCCTTACAACTTCAGAAGTGGGATAAAGTCCTGGTGCGATATTTAATTAAACAATCGATTGCTGTATTCTGAAAATGAGTGACGCCGAACATGAAAACGCCAAGTTCAGCGCGTATACGAGAGATGAGCTCCGGGAAGAGCTGAAGAAACGTGGCTTGAAAGGGGGGGGGGGGGGGGGGAGATAAGTCCCAATTGCTACACAAACTACTGGTATATGAAAAATTGACCGACGACAAGGAATGTGAGGAGGACGAGCAAAGCGAAGTGGAGAAGCTGAGGCAAGAGATCCAGTCCATGAAGGCAGCTTTGGGAAGCATCAAGATACAGAAGGGGGGTGAAAAGACGGAGAGTGCTCCAGCGCCTAAACCAAGAGCAACAAGTTGTGTGGAGGAGAGAGTCGAGTCGAGGAGTTGCTACACAGTGAAGGATGTGACCGAAATGCTTTCCGAATTTAATCCAAGGAACCCAACAGGATTTTCGTCAACCGCATTCGTCCGAAGGGTTAGGGAAGTTAGAGACGTGTACCAGCTAGATGGAAGGCTAGTCATGATGGCGGCGATCGGTAAGCTAGCGGGAGCAGCAAAGCTTTGGGGTAATGGGGTAGTTCATTCATCGTTGGAAGAGTTTCTTCGTGACTTAGTCGATAATTTCCCAGCAGACGATGATGTGGCTGATCTGCACGAAATGTTGCGGAACAAAAAACAAAAGCCTTTGCTACGGAGAACGGTCTGTATGAGTTCGTGCGTATGCCGTTCGGTCTAGTGAACGCTCCAGCTTACTTCCAAATGTGTATGAACCAGCTAAAGGCGCGCATGGATCCTGGTGATGTTGCAGTCTACTTGGATGATGTCATCATTGCAAGCATATCGCTGGAAGAAGGACTACAGAAGCTCCGCAAATTTCTGTAGGTTCTGAAGGAGTCGGGGTTGACACTCAATACGAAAAAGTGTGCGTTCTTGAGAACTAGCATTGAGTTCCTCGGACATCAGCTGGATGAAAACGGGATACGACCTAGTGAGCGGAAGACGGTGGCAGTAAAAGATTTTCCCCAGCCGAAAAATGTGCATCAGGTAAGACAATTTTTGGGCCTTACCGGTTATTTCCGGAAATTCGTGCCGAAATACTCTCAAATCGCAACATCTCTTACCGACTTACTTAAACAAGACAAGACCTTTGTGTGGGCAGAGGAGCAACAAGCGGCGTTCAAAGAACTGAAATCTGCGTTAATCAACCCACCTATTTTAGCCCTTTACGATGTGGAGTGCGATCACGAGGTCCATACTGATGCCTCCACTGTGGGACTTGCCGGAATACTGTTGCAGCGAGGGAAGGGCGACAATAAATTGAGACCAGTGGCGTACTTTAGCAGGAAGCTGACAGAGACAGAAGCAAAGTACCACAGCTACGAGCTAGAGGTTTTAGCTGTGGTGGAAAGTCTGGAAAGGTTCCGGATATACCTGCTAGGCAAGGCATTTAAAGTTGTGACCGACTGCGAAGCCATAGTAGCCACTCAAAACAAGGCCAGGATGATACCAAGAATCGCGAGGTGGTGGCTCAAACTATAAGAGTTTGAGTTTACGACAATTCACCAGTCAGGAAGGAAAGCGGGATATGTGGACGCCATGAGCCGAGAGCCAGTAGAGGAAGAACGGGAGATGGAAGAGGCAACCGCTAATGTATTAAATATCTACATTACAGACGACGATTGGCTCGCAACGATGTAGTGGCAAGATAAAAAACTACGGAACATTATCAGACAACTACAATCAACAGCTGTTGGCGGTGAGCAGAACCAACTCCATAAGGAATACAAGCTAGAAGGGAACCGATTATACAGACGCGTTGGTGAACAGCGAAAGTGGGTAGTACCTAAAGGGGCACGATGGCGAATCTTACGAGTGTGACATGATGAGGCTGCACACATGGGCTACGAGAAAACTCTAGAAAGGCTGAGAAGGACATATTGGTTTCCCAGGATGAGGAATTTTGTCAAGAGCTACATTAAGGGATGTGTGGAATGCGCCTACACTAAGAGGAAGGGTGGAGCGTTAGAAGGTGAGCTGCATTGTGTGGAAAGAGAACCAGTACCGTTTCATACGGTTCATATAGATCATCTTGTGATCATCTTGAAACATTTGGTAGCACTAGTAGACAACTTTACAAAATATACCATCTTGAAAGCTGTAAAGACGACCAATACGAAGGGGGTGATAGGAGTGCTCAACCAAGTCAGTGAATACTTTGGAATGCCCAAGCGTTTAATAACCGACCGAGGTACGGCGTTCTCGGCGAGCAAGTTCAAGAAGTACTGCCAAACTTACGGAATACAACATGTTATGACGGCTGTTAGGACTCCACGAGCCAACGGTCAAGTGGAAAGAATTAACCGGACAGTTCTTGCAGCACTTAAGTGCAGTCATTCGGCAGCAAGGATTGGGCTCAGCAGCTAAGGAGTATCCAATGGGGCTTGAACACGGCGAGAAGCGCAACTACCACAGCAACACCACACGATCTGATGTTCGCCTACACACCAAGAGGAATCGCCGGGGACAAACTTTTGTTAGAACTGGTACGCAACGGACATTGTGACAAAGAGAAAATGGACCATAGGCGGGACGTCGCCCTGCAATACATTTCAAGAGACCAACAAAAGCAGAAGGAACGTTTTGACAGGACACATAAGAAGCCCAACATGTATGCTGTAGATGATTTGGTCCTGATCGAACGTGAGCTCGTGGCAACAGGTGAGTCAAGAAAGCTTGATCCAATCTACAGGGGTCCATACATCGTGGCCAAGGTCTTGCCAAACGACCGGTACATCTTGAAGGATATTCCTGGTCAGTAGCGAACTCAAAAACGATTTGAGACGGTTGAAAGCGCAGACAAGATGAAGAGGTGGTGCGAGCTGTATGACGACAACATTTCCGAAAGCGAACTTGAAGAATCTGATGCAGACAGTTTTGACGAGGAGATTTCCGAACCAGCAACCGCAGGAAGTCTCGAGGACGAGCCTTAGGTCAGGATGGGCGAGCTGTAATACCTACGCATCCGATCCGCGTAGGCGCCTTGCGCCCTTTTCCATCAGGAGCCGCCCATGGCGCCTTGCACCCTTTTTCAACGCCAGAGCCGCCCATGGCATTGGCACAGCGGATAAACGGTACAGCCATCCAACGCGCGGGTATAAAAGCAGCTGAGTTGATCGAATAGTCGGAAGTCGACGAGTAACAGTCAGGGCGATAGGAATAACATATGAGAAGTGTTCTGAATATAGTAATAAAGGATATATTTTGGGAAGTTGTCTTTTATGCGCTTTGTTTTGGGTTCGTGTTTGGTGGTTTGCTGATTGAGGTCGTTGGTTCCGCTTTGTGCCTTAGGGGAAGGTGGGGTAAGATGGGGACTTTAAGGTATTTCATAAATAAAACCCTCCGTTTTTTATTGTACATGTAGGAAATTTTATTATTAAAATAATTAGTCCATCTTCCTTTAATTATAATCAGTCAAAACAAAACAAAAATAAATTCTTCTCATGGAATTATCAACTTAAAAAAAAAACAAAATCTCCCCATCTTGCCCCACCTATAGGGCAAGACGGGGTACCCCCTTGGGTAAGATGGGGTACAGAATATTTAATCGTCGTTATCTTCACAAACCGGGCAGATATGGACAGCTTTGTCATCATTATCTTCCACTCCTGCACAGGCTCAATGCGCCCACTTACCGCAAATCTTGTAAGTGATCCATCTTTCAGCTGACTCTGAATACAAGCTGGGCAGTACAGACATTCTGTATCTTCGTCATCTGATGACTCAGCTCCTTCGTCAGCTTTCTTGCTTCTTTTAGAACTTTTATTAGCTTTTTTCAGTTTCCTTTTGTTTGTTCCCTTTGGTTTCGGTTTCTTACTGTTTTCTCTTTCCTCTAACTCTTTTTTATAAGGAGAAGCAGTGATAATAGCTGTTTTTCCTCTTCTTCGAACTTGTCTTGTCCTTTTTTCAGCCATTCGTGGATAAGGCATTAACTGCTTCGGACTAACCAGATGAAATGCTGCATTATCCAAAGAATCATTTACTGTTGCTTGCCTGGGTGCCTCTTCAACGTTCAATGCGATTTCGGTGAACTCTGCAGCAATGAAGTCATCTTCCTTAAAAATGTGTGCATTATAAGGCGAGATCCCACATGCTTTAAATGCATTAATTGCAGTTGGCATTGTTGCTGCCCGAATAAACGCTTGCCCGAAGAGTTCTGCCACTTGAAATTGGGTCACTACTTTCCCAGGATTTGATCTTAACCATGCTGTTATAGCCTGATCATAAAAGATACTCAAAGGCCGCATTAAACCAACATCTGCTGGCTGTAGTTTGTGAGTGGTGTGTGGTGGGAAGCATATTATTGTCACACCATGTTCACGTGCTTTATCGATTAACTGCAAATTTTGGGTGTGAGTGGCGTGACCATCTAAAATCAGCATGCCTGGGTTGGTTTTAGAAGTGTTGGTGAGTTTCACAAACTTCTGAAACCATCTTAAGAAAATTTCAGCAGTAATCCACCCAGAATCTGAACATTCAGCCCATGAGTTCGGTGGAGATCCATTAAGCAATTCGGGCTTCATACGTTTTCTGGGATATATAAACATAGGAGGAAGGTATGTCCCTGCAGCGTTGAAACAAATTTCAATTGTTATAGTTGTGCCTCGCTCGGCCGATGTCAAAGCTCCCACTTGCTTTTTACCAGTTGCTGCGATCACTTTGGACCGTGATTTTGGCACCACTGAAACGCCTGTCTCGTCACAATTATAAATCCTGTCTGGAGTAAAAGGGTTATCGTCAAGTGTTTTTCCTAGCAGTTCGAAAAATTGGCCAACAGACACTTTATTAAATCCAGCAGCGCGAGCCCCTGACGTATTTTCTGGCTTTCGCAAACTCAAGTCAGGATGGCGGTTTAGGAATCCACGCAGCCAGTCCTTACCAGCTGTTTCCTTGAGATTATTAAATTTATGTTGTTTGTTGTTACGAACTGCTAACTCATAGGCTAACTTCTGTAATTCGGAAGTTGACAAACCAAATAACCTTCCTTCCATTTCCTTTAAATAAGATACAAGTATCTGTTCTTCTTCTTCGGAAAAAAAAACTATTGAAATTGGCCCTAAAGGTACCTTGACATTTAGTACTCTATTCTCACTTTTTCTCGCTTGGTCAACTTTACGCTCGAGTGTAGTTTGAGGGACATTGTAAGTCTTGCTGGCTAATTTATAGCCCTTTTTTCCATCTAAAACTTCCTGAATCGCTAATTTCATTTGATCTTCATTCCACCCCCCTCGGTCAGTCTTTCTTTTTTAATTTCGAACCATAATCTGTAAAAAAATAATTAAACTAACCTAAATAGTAACGACAATTTATAATTAAATCAAAATCCAAGAAATAACAAATAAGCGGGTAAGATGGGGTACCAACCCCGTCTTGCCCGCAAGTAGGTACCCCATCTTTCCCAAACTGGACTTTCAAGTTGTATTAAATTTTTTGAGATTATAAATCGAAGCAAGCCGGAAGGAAAGAATTAATTTAGAATAGTAAAATAAACAAACATCAATAAAAAAATATGTCACACAACTTGTATACCATACATGATGAACAGTCACGCACTTAGTTTACGTCAAAAATTAGATAAAACCACTAAAAATAATAAATAAATACTTACAATTTCACAACGTGCACAGCTGCGACTAAACTTTTGTGACACTGACAACTTCTGCTATATACCGTCAGATGGCGTTAAAATAACTTTTCTAGTGACATTGCATCATTTGTTTTGGTATGGTCCCCATCTTACCCCACCTTCCCTACACTATTAATAATTAAATATTATTAATAACAATTTAATTTTGTAAATAACAATTGAATATTGTGAATAATAATTGAATACAGTTGAAAAAAAAATTAATATTGTTTGTAACAGTTGGATATTGTTGATAACGTTTAGAGAATAGTGTCGATAAATTTTTGCTTATAATAAAACTAGGAATTCAATGCAGGTGGGCTGCTGAGCGAACCCTTTTGTCTCACTGTTTAAATTCGGGGGGTTTTGGGTTTTCGTTCAATTTTTGTCCTAATTCATGTTCACTCAAAGTGTCGCGTTGTTCGTCAGATATCCCATAGTGACGAATTAGACATGGCCACCAGAGATCAGCTGCGCTTAGTGTTAGAAATAGAGTCGGGATACCAAGCTGGTTAACCATAGCAAGAAGCTCACAATGCTGTGCTTACTGGTACCAGTAAGCTGAAGTGCCTCGGATCTTTGCACCCCAAGACAGAATACGTTTAATGAGAGTTGGCTGTTGTTGAACTTTCTGACCAAGTTGTTGGATATTTTGAACGTTTTGAAGGTCACTCGTCTTGGCTAGTACACCGCTCTGTCTACAAGCGTCGTGGCATTGCATAGTATTTAGGCAAAAAAACCGGAATCGAGGGTCTTGTGCAAATCGTTGGTCACGGAATCTCATGAGATGTTCACACCACTCTCGAAAAGTTACTTTGAAACCACGATTGAAGTCAAGAAAATCGCATTTACCAGTGGGGAAAAGGTGAGAAAAAGCTTGAATAATGTAACCACTCTGACGGAATTCGTTAATAGGATCTGTTTGCTGCTTCTTGACCTGGTCTTGGAGCAAACGTGACAACATTCTCTTCTATAGTTACAACTTCAGGTTCAATTTCTAGAATTTCTCCATCTTCAATGAACGGTAAATCATTCGCAATATTGCCATCATCAGGTAAACTTGAAATTCGATCTTGGTCAATTACTACATCAGCATAAAAAGGATTGATTCGTTGAAGACATATCAATGCATTCAGAACAACATGTTTTCTAACTCTGAAATCAGTAAAACCATCCATACCAGCACGTCTGACGATCACTATACCTAAGTTATCTGGTGCAACAGGAAGTGAGGTTGCGGGTGGAAGTATATCTTGAGCTACATTGATTACGTTTCCAGAGTAATGATACTGTCCATTTGAACCATATGTGCGAACTTGATGTATTCTCATTACGGGATGTACTCTAGCTATAACAATTGCTCAACCATGGTCAGTTCTTTGAGTTCTGATGGAACGTCGCCAGGGTACATGTTATTTACAGGTGTGAATTTAGTTGGATTCTTAACACAAGCATTGCAGATGTAGTTGTCAGTTGTATTCGTGTAGTCTAAACGGTAGCAATTTGAGCACATGTAGTACGACTTGTTATCCAGATTTCGTTGGAATTCTTGTACAATTCGTGTGTCCTCACTGTTGCCATTAGATTGATTGGAGGACGATTCGTTGTCGTGTCGTCTGGCATTCACTGTTCGTCTCCCAATGTTAGTTTTTTGACGCAACCTTGGCATGATCTAAGCAATTTATAAGTAAAAATGTATTCGCTTATAACACAATGTCTTATTTACCTCTTTTTAGCTCAAGTGTTATTTTTTCCTATGTATTTATTTCTATAGTAAGTCTATCAGAACGATTTTCGTAAATATCTCAGTTGTTATAACATCAATTTCTAATTACCTTATACGAAAAAGTTGCCTAAATATTTATGATTATTTTTGGAAAATAAAAAGACGAAAAATGTCCGAAAGTTCTGAAAAAATTGAGTTCGAAGCGAGAGGTGCGCAGCGCAAACTGGCAAAGGCTTCGCCGTTTTTAAACAATCCGTAGAATCTTTTTCCCTCCGGGAAATTCGATTTTGCGCGTGACATTTTTCCCATAGACATCAATTGAGAATTAGTTTTTCCGTGACTATTTCCCGATGGTGAGTCTGATCCACATAGGAAAATCGGGTTTTCGGTGATTATTCCTCAATAATAAGTCGGATTTGAAAAAACAAAACGTACGGACACTCAGCGATGTCCACATGATCACCTTGGTAAGTTTAGTCAAAATCAGTTGAATGGTTCCGGAGGAGTATTTGTAGGAAGAAACGGCTGTCCCGGGTATAAGTTACTATAACAAAGTTTTAATAGTTCAAATAAAGTGTCTGTAATGATATCGTAGGATACGAACAATTGAACAATCTTTTTGGAAGTAAAGGTTGATTTATTATTATGTAATTCATACAAAAAAATGTGTTGAAAAGAACAGTCGAAAACTACTAATTGGCTATCTGTCTAGTACCGGTTCTTTCAGTTTCATCAAATATCACTTCGGTCCGTTAATAAATCTGGCACCTCCCTTAAAACCGGGGCTATGTGGAAGTTCTTAACTTAATTAATAGTCGCTTTGACTCATTAAAAGCTGACTTAGTTAACTCTGTGGCTTCAGTGATTAAAAATGACTTTAAAAACGAAATTAAGTCAATGGAGAAGCGTTTAATTGACCAGTTAACGTCTTTTAAAAGTCAATTTGAATTCAAACTTCAGTCTGTGGAAGAAACCCATAACAAAAAATGCAACGCTCTCCTCTCTTCAATTAAGTCGTTGCAGGAAGTAAACAAAGATTTGAAAAATCAAGTGGACTTTCTCTTTCGCAAGCGTGTTGCGGGAGACGTTGTTGTACACGGAATTCCTATTGTCAAAAATGAAGATCTAAGTAAACTGTATAAAGCGCTCTGCTCGAAAATAAACGCAAATCATGTTGCCCCCGTTTCCATCACCCGAGTGACGTCACGACACATGGCTTCATGCTTTCCATAACATGTATATACACAAATGTTTATAACTTCTAAGAAAGGAACATGTGGCAAAGGTACATGTTAGTTGCAAAGTACTAGTGTGTTACAAACGGTATTTTTAAACAGTATTATACTCATTAAATAGAAATGGAACATCATACGATTGTTAAAATAAAGCACGATGAAGGTCAGTTTTAATCTTGATTAACAATTGGACAGTTGTGTTTTTATTCGCTCCCTTAAAGGTAAAACTCCCGTGCTGTCCCAAAAAACAACGCTAAAACTAGTGCGGTGATCGTTAAGCTTCCGTTCGAAGTGAATAAAGTGTGTTTACTAAAAAGTCTCGCGACATACAACAAAGAGAACTCCCGCCCGCTGCTGTTTTGACAGCAGCAATTTCGTTTGTATGTATGAAAGCTTGACTAAACATAATCATGCAGTATTCCAGAAGGTCTTGAAAATGCGACGTGAAAATCATCTACATTCTGTGTACACACGCAATGGAAAGTGTTTGTTAAAAAAGGTGCAGGGGACAGATCTGTGGCGGTTTGTGACGTCCCTACTCTTATGTCTGTTACCAATACTGCACTGCAGCTACGCATCCGCTCTCTACCACCAACAATTCAATCGTTTCCGATGTCGAAGGCAGGTCTGCTCTTGGAGATGTCATTGGGTGTGTTGCTGAAACAAATTTGTTGCTGTAACCTGTCTGGTGAAAATGTTTCAACTGTCCGAGTTGCCAATTATTTTTTTGATGTTGGATCGTCTCAGTTTCTTCCTCATCGCCGCAGCTCCGGCAGAGATCGCTGGATCCCGAGTTCCATTTCCGGAGCATTGCTCCAATGGGACAGTGTCCTGTGATCACTCCGACGAGTATACGGATCGAGTTACGGTCCAGCGCCAGGAGCTTCTTTGTTTTTCCGACGTTGAGTTCTGGCCACGATGATCTTGTCGTGTAGCTGTCGTTTCTTGAAAGCCAAGACGAGTTGGCCTCTTTGATGATTGTGTCGTTTATGATCCTGTATAATGCGCTGATCAGTGGTTGCAATGTCGTGTCCGCTTCGCTGTTGTCCAATTCAGAACCTTGCCTGGCCAGCTCGTCTGCTCTTTCGTTCCCTGCGATTGAGCTGTGGTCCGGGACCCAGCAGAGTTTAACTTTATGGTGTCTGATGGACTTCAGTGAGTCGCGACATTTCTTGACAGCCTTTGATCTCGTTATACAGGATTTCAGTGCAGCCTGGCTGTCTACGAAGATGGTGATATCAGATGGTGGGATATCGGCTACCTGTAGGTGTTTGGCTGCTTTCAATATTGCCAGGATTTCTGTTTGGAACACGCTACACATACCAGGGAGTCTGAATGATTCCTGTTTGTGTAGGGTATCAGAGTAAAACCCGGCCCCAGTGCCTGTGTCCATTTTCGATCCGTCGGTGAAGAGGGTGATCTCATGGTCGTTGATTACGGCGTTTGGTAGCCACTCTTCGCTGTCGGGGAAAAGGATAGGTATACTGAGAGATAAGTCATTTTGGGGGGGAATATAGTCGGTCGTAGCTGCGAGGCTACCAAAACCATGTTTCCTTCCCAGTTCGTCTATTATCTTAAGTATGGCCGCATGTCCATAGTTTTTATGAATAGATCCAGGGGGAGGAGATGACGAATCATGTCCAACCCTGCTTGCGGCGTGCTTCTCATGGCTCCCGTTGTACAAACAGCTGCTAACCTTTGTACTTTGTTGAACATGTTCATATAGCTTTTTATGATGCTAGCAGTCCACCAGACTAGGGCCCCATAAGTTAAATTGATGTGAATGATGTACGGTTGCAAGCCCCATCTTTTTCCGAAAGTCTTTTTGCATGCATAAAAAGCGTTCAGTCCTTTTTGCATCCTTTCCTCCAGGTTCCTTTTCCAGGAGAGTTTGGAGTCAAGAATGATGCCTAGATACCTTTATTTCCTTCCACTGTGTTGGAAAGTATCCCGTGCGCAAGCAATTGGAAAAAATGCTTACGAGATGGGGTACAGTGTGGATCTGTGTTTTTTGAAGCATCGCTGGCAAGATATCGTCCGGGCCCGGAGATTTAAAGGGTTTGAACGATTTTATTGCCCATGATACTTTATCCGCTGTGATAATCTTGTTTATCACTTCTTCGGTGGTGTGAACTGTAGGAACCGTCGTCTCGAAGGAGACTGTGGTTTCAGGGGTTTTACAGCCTGGGAAGTGGGTTTCAGTCAGCAGTTCTAAAGATTCCCGACTGGATTCTGTCCAAGAACCATCTGGTTTAAGGATGAATCCCGGAACGCAGGAGTCCTTGGATAGGATCTTCCTGAGCCTTGCGGCTTCGTTGAGATCCTCTATTAATTCGCAGAACTCCCGCCAGGATTTAGATTTTGCTGCTCTTGTTTTGCTCTTGTATTCGTTGAAGCTGGACTTGAACTTATCCCAGTCTTCGGTTCAGTTTGAGATCTTTGCTCTATTGAATGGAGTTCGGGTCCTGGTCCTGAGTTGCTTTAGCTCTGTGGTCCACCAGACTGCGCTGGTCTTCCTGCGAGCACGCTGCAAAGGACAGGATTTGTTGAAAGCCGCTTTCAGAATTCTCACAAGATTTTCGACTGAATTCTCAATGTAAGTTGGATCAGGATTAGTGGTGTCTTGTGGCGGTTCTAACCTGTTGGCAACTAGGTTTGAGAAAAGATTCCAGTCTGTCCTCTGAGGGTTTCTGGAAGGTTTCGGTTTTTCTTTAATGACGTTAAGGTTGAAGAGTATCCGGCTGTGTTTCGAAAAGGAACAGTTAGTGGACACTCTCCAATCCTCTACTCGGATGGAGTCGGACTCACTTAGTAAGGTGAGGTCAATTACCTCTTCCCTAACCCGATTGCGAAACGTGGGTGTATTACCTTTGTTGCAAATATTAAGGTTGGTGGAGGTAATGAAATCGAAAATGGACTCATCCCTTTTATTGATGTCGCTGCTTCCCCATTGAGTGTGGTGTCCTTTGGTGTCGCAGCCTATCAATAAGCGCAGTCCGCGTGACTTGGCGTGTCGCACGAGTGTTCCGACTGCGTTTGAAGGTGGATCATCCTCATCGTATGGTAAGTAAGCGGACGATAGGAGCAAAATTGATTTGCCCTGTTGTTCGTACGTTACCACCGTGAGGTCTCCGTTGCTGTAAGTACCTAGGAGAAACATGTTTAAGTATCTCTTGGCGACTATACAAGTTCTTAGCTTACCTTCGGTATGTGGATAGTATAAATTATACTCTTCAGACCTTAATCCCTGAATTTTGTTCCTAAGGAGCCAAGGTTCTTGGATTAAGGCTATATCCATATCTTCCTGCAGCATGTACATCATCAAGTCGTCGGTGGCTGCTTTGCCGTGGTGTAAATTAATTTGCACCACTAGCAACCTCCTTTGACTTGCCGCGTTCATTGGGGAGCCTTACCTTCAGGGTTCCCAGCCCGAACTTGATGCTGCCAGATCTGCTGCGGATGTGGTCGAGTGACTTTTGGTCAATGGTAACCATGAGGTCCTTTCCCACTCCGTTCTTGCTCTTGGCTGAAGAAATTATTCTCCAGCTGGGAGTATTAAGCTCTTTATTCTGTTTGTCAATTAGCTTCAAGATGGATTCGTCCTTTTCAGGAACCGGTGGAGGTATCCATATTGAAGCCAACGTGCGAAGCGGAAGCATCGAACGAGGGATAACCTCGAGTTTAGCGTTCTGCCAGATTTCGCCGCAATTGTCGATTTTGCGCTTTAAAAAGTCTAGGGACCTCTGATTGTCACAACCGACAACTTTGACTTCTTTCTGCTAGCCTGCCCCGTCGAAGTTAATCTCATCGCTGCTATCCGCGACAAGCATCGCTTCCAATATTTTGGCTTCGACCGTCAGCCAATTGTCGGATGTAATCTTCCCATCCGGGTTGGAACGATCGACAATAGCCACTTGTAGACTCAAGGGAAGATTGAAGCTGGCTGATGTTTTTGCCTTTTTCGCTTCCCTAAGAGTTTCTTCTCCGGGGCGCCCCCTCTTGACGTTCTGCTTCGATCCTGAGGCAGTGTGTCTCATGGAGGTGCCCGGTTATTGTGCGCTCTTTTCGACAGTGGCCGGTTTTGTTGGCAGTTGTCGAGTCAATTTTGGGACGTTGGGTTTGATAGGGGCCGTGATCAATGGCTTCTTATCTCGCCCTGTGTCCTTTTTCGAAGCGTGAGTGGAGGTGGGAGCCGATTTCTTCTCGACTTTGGCTACCTCTTTCTTGTGCTTCTTGATCAGGACTTTTTCGCGCTCGGATAGCGTTGAGGGTTCTCTTGCGTTCATTTTCCTGATATACTGCACCGACCTCTTATAGCTACTCTTTGCTTTTTGGGCCGGTGTTTTTATCTTGCTCTTTTCTACAGGTTTGCCTGTGGCCTTAGGGGTTCCTGTTGTAACTAAGTGTGTTAAATCTTGTTCTTGTCCCTGGTACAGTATCGAAATACAACGTAAAATTACTGAGCGTGAACGCCTTTTTAATAAATTCAAACGTAATCCCACAATAGAAAATAGAATAAAATATTGTATTTTACGTAACAAAGTTACAAGTCTTATCCGCAACTCCAAATGATCTTATTTTTTAAAAAAGCTTGACCCTAGCTTAGGTTCCAAGCAGTTATGGAAAAATCTCAAAGGGCTGGGTGTAGTTTCTAATAGTAAAATGTCCAAGTGTGCGTTATCTCCAGAAGAAATGAGTGCGGCTTGTTCCACTGATCCACCTCACCCCTCATCTTTTAACCTTGATCTGAGTTCTCCTGAATTGTCATCAAATTTCTATTTCCGATGTATTGATGAATTTGATGTTTTCAAAGCTATTAGCTCTGTTAAATCGAATGCCATAGGACCTGCTGGTATCTCACCTCGATTTCTTAAACTTATACTACCTCATATCATTTTCTCCATACATCATATATTTAATTACTGTATCTACAGCTCCCAGTTCCCGGACAGTTGGAAAAGGGCCAAAATTATTCCTGTACCCAAAAAGCTTAGTCCCAATTGCCCTGCAGACTTTAGACCAATTAGTATTTTGTGTTTTTTGTCAAAAGCCTTTGAAAAAGTATTATCTCTCCAAATGCGGACATTCTTAGACGATAATAATAAGCTCTCAAAATGGCAATCCGGTTTTCGAAGCAAACACAGCTGTGAATCTGCTGTTCTAAAAGTTACTACTGACATTCGTTCTGCTTTAGACTGTAATGATATCTGTATAGCTGTTCTTTTAGACTTTACTAAAGCCTTCGACTGCATTGACCATTCTTTATTACTTTTAAAGATTAAAAGTGACTTTAATTTTTCAAACTCCTCCACTAAGCTATTAAGTTGTTATTTAAGAGATAGAGTACAGACGGTCGTAACTGAGTTTGGTTGCTCAAATTCTAAAGTATTCATGCAGGGGTTCCGCAAGGTTCTGTTCTGGGGCCACTACTGTTCTCTCTTTTTAACAATGAAATCCCAGATATTGTTAAAAACTGTAAAATACACATGTATGCTGATAATGTAATTATTTATTTTACGCGTCCTATTGGTCTTATTGAAGATTGTACCGCCAGGGTGAATGATGATCTTGATAATATATCCAACTGGTCAGAATGTAACAAACTGAAGTTGAAGCCTGTCAAGACAGTTTGTATTGTTTTTTCTAATAATGAGCTCTGTTCAGATGATTACTCACCTGTTGTCCTTGATGGCAATCCCGTTACTGTTGTTAATTCTGTTAGATATCTTGGTTTCCACATTAATTCTGCACTGTCTTGTTGTGACGCTGTAAGAGATACCCTGAAAAAAGTTTATTGTGGATTGCGTAAATTACGATACTCGGCGAAATACCTGCATCAACGCTTAAAAATAAGATTAGTGAAAACGCTTGTAATGCCTTACACTTTGTTTAATTGTTCTGTGTTTCCCTGTCTTGACTCTGTCTGTAAGCATAGACTTAAGGTTGCGTTTAATGACTGTGTCCGCTTTATTTATAATATACCATGATCCAATAGTGTGTCCAGTTTTACATCCTCAATTTACGGTCTCAATCTGAATTTGTATTTAAACTTCCGCAATGTATTAAAATTATTTAAAATCATACAAACTAAATCTCCTAGTTATCTTTTTGAATTATTACACTTTGCTCAATCTAATAGAGAAAGAAACTTATTATTCCTTCATTCACACGTTGCATCGGAGAGCGATCCTTTTTTGTATCTGCAATTCGCGCCTGGAACCATCTTCCACATAAATTGCAGACAATCAACTCATATGCCGTCTTTCAGAAAAAGCTTTTTCTTTATCTTACCGTTAGCCGTTTTATTTTTTAATTTTTTTAATATTATTTACTAATTGTTTTTTTCTTTTTTGTTTTAATTTTTTATCTTGGTTTTAATTACCTTAATTGTTAATTTAACGTATAATTTGTAACGTCTGGAAAACTATACTTTTAAAAGATATCTAATCTTGTAGTATAAATGTAACTATCTTTATATATATAATTCTACTGTACGTGTGTATGTCACTGAACTCCTCCTAAACGGCTCGACCGATTTGAATGAATTTTTTTGTAAGCGTTTGGGTGGCGCCCTGGATGGTTGAGATTCACAAATCAGCCCGGCAGATGGCGCCACAATCCGTATTTATCTATACTGCAACGGACTCGGAACAGGAACAGTCCGAAACAGTTCGGAACACGAACAGTTCGGAACAGGAGCAGTTCGGAACAGGAACTTGGTACAGTCCGAACCAAGTGCACATGTACAGTCCAAACCAAGTACAGTCCGAACCAGGTACAGTCCGAAACAGGTCGGAACAGGTACAAATCGGAACAACCCGGAACATTCGGGAAGTGCGTAGCAGTTTCGAAGGACGGAACAGTTTGGAACAGCAAGGAACATTCCGGAACATATCGGAACATTGCGCAAGTGCGGAACAGCTCGGAGCAGTTCGGAACAGCTGGGAACAGTTCAGAAAGGATTGGGACAGCCCAGAACAGTTCGGAACAATTCGGAACAGGAGCAGTCGGAACAGGTACTGTACAGGGTCAGTCCGAACCAAGTACAGTCCGAGAAAGGTACAGTCCGATAAATGTGTATCCCGATAGAGGTACAGTCTGATAGAGGTACATTCCGAGTAAGGTACAGTCCGAGAAAGGTACAGTCCGAACAATTCGGAACAGGAACAGGTCGGAACAGGAACAGGTCGGAACAGGAACAGGTTAGTATTTACATGTGGTCGCCCAGCTGGCATCAATCGTCTGCTAGACTATATATTTATATAGTCGCCCAGCTAGCATCTGCTAAACTTTATATTTGTATATTATAGCCCAGCTAGCATCAATAATGTGCTAGACTATGTATTTATACATATATAGTCCAGCCAGTATCAATCGTGTGTTGTACTAAATATTTATAAAGTCGTACAGCCCGAAACAAGTAGAGTCCGCAGTAGGTATGTACATTTCGAAACAAAAGTAATTCCGAACCAAAATATATCCCGAACTGTGTACAGTCTGAATCAAAAATTCGACCCAATAAAGTACTGCCAGCCGCAGTTGCCCAGCTAGCGTCAATCGTCTGTTGTACTAAATATTTATATTTATATACTATTGTGTATAGACTATATATTTATATATGTATATACACCCGTGCTGGAACGGGTTAAGAATATCCCTGCAGCGATACCTCTCGTTTGTCGTAAAAGGCGACTAAAACAAAGGTAAACAAAAATTACATCTAGGCAATTTAGAAAACACCAAAGTGAGCCTAGGGACACATATACCACCATTAAACACAGAAGTGTAGGACCATAATCTTCCCACTTAACTGCATTCCTACTGGTCCGCTTGTGGGGTCCGCCGGTTTGACCTCAGAAAGTAGCGGCAGGCTTCCCGGTTTGGGATTACTTCATCGCTGAGGCCAATCAAATGCTGGTGTTTTTGCATTTGTTTGCACCAATTGTTTTTCGGCCTGCCTTTTTTGCGCCGAATTCAAAGCGAAAAGCATGGAAGGCCTCTATCTAGAGTTGGAAGAAATATCGTCTTCCGCGTATGACAGGAACCAGGCTACCCAGGAGCTTCGACAAAGCAATTTGAACAAAGGAGTAAATATCTTTAAGATAGCCGCCCAGAGAAGAAGAAATGCTCAGGAGATTCGTTTCCCAAAGTTTATTAACAATGCTGAAGGCCAACTCCTTGTGGAAGACGAAAAAATTCTCCACAGATGGCGACAGTATTGCGAGGAACTTCTGAACGAACAGTTTCCCCGAGTGTACTTTCCAAGAGCCGCCCCGAATCATGCCGAAATATTCGACATCACAGTCGAAGAAGTTCGGTACGCGGTTAAAAACTCCAAGAAAAGAAAAGCTGTTGGGCCGGACGGGATACCCTCTGAGTTCTGGAAAAAGATGGGAGACATCGGGCCTAGAAGGCTCATCTATATCTTATGAGAGGCGACACTATGCCTAATCAATGGAGGGAAAGCTATCTTCTTCCTTTGCACAAAGGAAAGGGTGATACGCGAAATTGTGATAACTACCGTTCTGTCAAGCAGATGTCGCACACCATGAAGATCGTTGAACGCGTATTAGATAGCCGACTGCGGAAAATAATACGACTATCTGATGACCAGTGCGGGTTTGTCTCGGGTAAATCAACGACAGATGCAATCCAAAATATAAGGGTCATGATGGAAAAGCATCGTGATTCTTCAAAGGACTTGCATATGGTGTTGGTTGATTTCGAGAAGGCCTTTGACCGGCAACCGAGAGATCTTTTATGGGTAGCGCTAAGACAAAAAGGAGTTCCAGAAACCTACGTGCGAGTGATCATGGACATGTACAAGAGAGCAACGACAAGAGTAAGATGCACCGCAGGAGTCACCGAAGAGTTCGCAATCAAAGTCGGTGTACACCATGGGAGCGTCCTCAGCCCACTGCTCTTTATAGCAGTCCTTGATTGCTTGCTTGAAGGAAAAGTGACGGAGCCCAATGTGCACCAGCTATTCTTTGCTTACGATGGAGCCATTATAAGTGATGATCAGGCGTCCCTACAACGAGCACTTGATGTGTGGGTGGACATTTTTGAGGGACACGGGTATCGTATTAGTTCAAAGAAGACAGAGTATCTGTGCTGTCCGTTCTCTGACCCTCATCGGCCTATTCCAGGCATTTACTTGAATGGAAGAGTGCTTCCCAAGTGTGAAAAGTTTAAATATCTGGGATCTATGATTAATAAAGAAGCAACTTGTGATGACGACATCAACCATCGCGTAAGCGTAGGGTGGATGAAGTGGTGGGAAAACTCCGCCATCTTCTGTGATCGAAAAATGCCCCCTAAGCTGAAAGGAAGGCTCTACACTTCAGTTGTACGTCCGGCGCTCACATACGGTTCACAATGCTGGACAATGCACAAAAAGTATGAGAGCAAATTAACGGCAACTGAGATGAAGATGCTTCGCATGACAGCGGGAGTAACAAAGCGTGACAGAATTAGAAGTTCAAAGATCCGAGGAAGCCTCCACGTAAAAGAAACCATCACAAGAAAGATAGAGCGCGACCGACTGAGTTGGTATTGTCATGTTCAAAGGAGAGATCCTTTGAACAGCGTCCAAAAGGCGTTATCAATCAACGTTCGAATTTCAACACTCAAAAAAGGCAGGCCGAAAAACAATTGGTGCAAACAAATGCAAAAACACCAGCATTTGATTGGCCTCAGCGATGAAGTAATCCCAAACTGGGAAGCCTGCCGCTGCTTTCTGAGGTCAAACCGGCGGACCCCACAAGCGGACCAGTAGGAATGCAGTTAAGTGGGAAGGTTATGGTCCTATACTTCTGACCATAACAACGCCGGAAAAAAAAGGAAAAGAAAAAGAAGATTTGAGGATTCACCTTTGGCTTTGATTACTGCTGTGCTAGGTCTAGCTTCCTTGATGACTTTTAATTTTTTTTTGCTTTTGATTTTGGTACCGCTTTTTGTCTTTTTTTTTATATAGGACGCATACACAAGGGGTGATGACTACCCTTAAATGTCAAGAAGTCAACACACAGCACGGCCCGAAGAGGGGGATAGAGAACGGAGGTACTAGTACACATTGGTTTTAAATAACCAATTTTTTAATAACTAGTTTTTTAGTTAGTTTAAAATACGAGTCTCTTAATTTGGCTGTGCATCTCAAGACAGGCTTCAGGGTGAACTGATGAGCATTCCGGGTAAGACGTGTATTGCAGTTAAATTCTTGAAGGGGAGGAATGCAATTCTTCACTTGAGCATTGCTTGTTAGAATAACGATAACACAAGGAGAGAGACGAGATCTTACGTCGATGATGGAGTGAGTCAATCGACCTCGCGATATTGTTGTCTTCTACTCGTATAAGTTTTATCGCTCGCTTTTGTAGTCTATCTAGCAGGTGCATAGAGACCTTGGGAGCACCAGACCAGATATGGGCGTTGTACTCAAGCTTGGGGCGGTTGTAGGCCTTGTAAATTGAAGCCAGATCAGAGGGGGTGAAATATTTCTTGCATCGTTTGAGGAAACCTAGACATTTCGCAGCGTTCTTGGCGATCTCGAATATGTGGTCATTCCAACTAAGATTTTTTTAACACACATACCAAGGATGGAAAGTCTTTAGGTTTCATCGACTCAAACGCCATCCAAAGATAATGGCTGATTATTATTGATGGTTAGCTTGTTGACAGAAGAAAGCATTGTGTTTTGGAATCATTATATTTCACTCTATTGCTTATAACCCATTTAATTATGCTATCAAGGTCGGAATTTAATGTGCTTAATGGGTAACACTACTCTAGAGGTATAAAAAAGGCATTAATTTGATAATTTATTTTGAGAAGATGGAAAAAGAAATCGGTTTGATTTTTTCAGGGACTATTTTTTTCGAAATTCGTTTTTCTATAGTTCGAAATAAATTACAAATCCAGCGGCAAGATATTGAACAAATTTCAAACATTCGGTAAACATCCCGAAAAAATATTTTAAAGGGGATGAGCCGTGTCAATGATCATTTCACAAGCAGGCAAGGGGTTCGTGTTCGCGTTCATCAGAACGTTCTCTCCCACCAACTGGAACCAAAGGGCCGAACTGAGGTAATCAACTCCTTTATAAGTAGCCTGCTTGCTTTAAGCCAAAAAGTGTTCATCAGTTATGTTCAATTTTCGACCAAACTTGCGCATTGGTAAAGTCGTTGTCTTTTTTGAAAATGCGTGCTTTAATTAAATTAAGTTGTATAAAACATCACTCAAGGTATTGCTCATCGGACTTCTCCCATATTTTTGGCAGCATATAGATTTCAAGTCGTAAAACACATATTTTTTGAGGTTACCCAAGAATTGACCCATTTTTTGGCATCTTCTCAAGATGGCCATGTGTCACTGAACGGAACAAGCATTTATCGAAAGGGCTATGTCTGATAAACTACGGGTGGGGAAGGACTTTTCATTTAAGCGTTTCCAACTTGGTTTTCATCGCTTTTGCAACAAGTGCCCAAGGGTTGTTATGTAGCAAAATTACCTTGTGTTCGTATAGTGGATGCTTTCCTTTCAGTACTCAATTACCATCGATGCCGATGATATTGATGCACGGCACGAAGGATAAAAATAAAATTAAAAGTTTTAAGTAACCCCCGACAAAAAAAAAACTCCAAAAAGTATAAAAATTATTTTTTTTCTCTCGGCCTTTTGACTTCATTAAAAGAATCTATTAATATTTTTAAGATGACGTCGCCGCGTCGGGGGACCGCTAAGTAAATAAAATGGCTTATTCCCGTTATATTATTGTACACACGTGAAATATAATCTACGACGGAACTGAGTCTATTTTTTTATAATAAAGCTATTTTTGTAATGAGCCCATACTTAATAGGTTTACTAATAGGCAATCGTCTCCTACCTTCGAGTTCCATCATCAGAGTACCAGCTCAGTAGTACCAGCATACATGGGTGTTTCAAATGTTAGGTCGCAGATATGTTTGAAAGTAATGTATGTAAGTACCAGCGTTGCCAGATTTTGTTTTCGAGTAAAGCGGGATTTCGAAATCTCTTGATTAAAAAAGCGGGACTCATACGTCGAGAGCGGGACTTAATAAAAGAATTAGTAGTCAGTATTTTTTTTAAAAATGATGATATACTCGTATGTACATGGAAGAATATGTTGGCTAATACCATTACTTATTTATTTATATTTCTGTGAAGACTTAACTTCTCTTAATATTTCCTTTTTTTCTTTAATATAGTTAAAGAACTCCGCACAGGATAGCTCCAGATTGTATTGGATGAGTAATTCAGCTTTTATTAAATTTACGGAACATTTACAATACATTTCTGGCATCCGATCATCTTAAATTCAGTTAGGAAAAAAAGCTTTCGGGAAAGCAGTTTGAAGTTGGGACGCTTTTTTTTGGAAACTGTTTAAAGAGCTGGTGCCATTTCTGTGCAGTGGTGTCTTTACGATTTTCCACTACTACGTCCAAGGATGATTTTAACTAGTTAAATTCTTCACAGAAGTTATCTACTGAAACATCACCTGACAAGTTTAATACAGACACAGCATTCTCAACTATTTCAAAACTAATTTCACTATTCAGGTTTATGAATTCGAGTTTAGCGAAAATATTTTCATCTGAACAATTATAACGTTTGGTTATATACATTTGACAATTTGTGTAAAAATGATTGAAGTCTTTAATGGCTTTGATTTTTTTCAGATTAAACAAATTCAAATTTATTTAATGTCTGTTTTGTTTGGTAGCCGAAAAAATAATCCTTTTGCCTACCTGCCTTGCCTGCCTTTGAAACTACTCATAACATTATGAACGAAATGCAAGTAGGCAGGGGTTTTTGTCTCCTCTTTTTCCGAATGTAGAACCTTTTCAATGGCTTTCGCACATGATCCTGGCTTTCCAATAGTGCAGGAGCCACCAATCCTGAAAGCTCCATGATCACGCGTACTAAAATTTTAAATAAAAAATAAAAGTTAACACTCAGACGAATAAAATTCGCTTGGTCGGCGTGGATTTAATTGGCCGAAAACATTTTAAATAAATTATATATTATTAAATTTCCATAATTTTTTTCCGTCATCACGGATTTTGATCAATCTCATAGACAATTTTGTGGAAGTATATTCTTTGAGAAAAAATCCGGCCGACCAACGGTTTTTAGCCGGAAAGGTCGCGCATACCTATTTAGATGGTGTGATAGGGGGTAAAATTTATCCATTATCACGGAAACCTTTTTTTTTTCATTTTACGCGTTTTTATGTTAGATTCATAAATACCTTGGTATGCGTGCTTACAAACTGCCGGAAGTATCGCGCATACCAGATTTTATTATGTGTCATGGATTTTACTTCATTCAAGACATTTCTTTCGGAGTCATGTCTTTCTTCTACCTCTAGTTTCTTCCTTACGTTTTAAGCTATATACAAATTCATATGGGAAAAAGGAAATATAGGAAACTTTTAATTTGAGTTGATCATATAATAAATAATTATCAACATTGCTATTTTACTTTTTTTTCTACTCTTTGCTTTCTAACAGTTTCTATATTTCTCCAAAGAGTGAGTGAGAGAGATTTTTGGTTCAGGTTGAAACCTTGCATCAGTTTGTCTTTTTCTATTTCCTACAAATTTGAAATGTACCTGCCTCAAAGGTACGTCACACAATACCGTAAGGTGAGGTTGTCCTACGGCAGGGCTGCATAGTGCTAACGCTACTACTCCGGTTTATTTTTAGGTCCATAAGATTGCTCTAAGAGTAGCCTTGTAGAGTAGAGTAGCTTAGTTGTCAAAAGTGTCGTTATTTTATATAGCTTACAAAATTGACAAAATTCGCTGTTTAATATTAAAAAAAAAACCTTTTTTCTCAGATTTATAATTTTTTTAAATTATCAAACCGTCCGATACTCTTACATTTTTCAATATTTTCGTTCTTTCGGTGTACTGTTGCTTTATAATAGAACATTTAAAGCACTAGATCGCATCTCAGCGTTTTATTATTACAATTTCAATATGAAGTGTTTCATTTGTAATACATCAACTAAAGAGAAAATTACTCCGTTCTCTGGAAGGGAAGACGCTTTTAAAAAATGTAAAAATGTGCTAGGTTTTCGAAAATTAAAAAAAATTAAATATCAAGATTTAAGTTTAAATTCCGATGATTTGAACGATAGTGGTTATCATCTCACGTGCTATAAGAAAATTATGCCAATACCAGTGAATCATAGAAAAGAATTTGCCAATTGGACGCAATCTGTAAGTAAATAATTGTGTACTATTACAGCGTTTAGTGTAATAATAAACTGAAAATACGACAAAAATCTATGCATGACTTCAAAAAATTTGAATTTTTTTTTAAATTCAAATTATTATCAGCAGGTAATGCACTTATAATTGCATTTTTAGGTATTCATTACATAATTTTTTAAACTGAAATTTACTAAACTGGCAAACATTGCAATGCTAACCCACGTTGCTAAACCCCTACATTTTAGTGAACTTCTTAACGTTCGACTCTAGAGCTATGCGGGTCATTTCGACGTGTATGACGTAGAATATACCGTAGAATATACCCGTTCCGTGCAGGGACGGGTTAAGAATATCCCTGCAGCGATACCTCTCGCTTGTCGTAAAAGGCGACTAAAACAAAGGTAAACAAAAATCACATCTAGGCAATTTAGAAAACACCAAGGTGAGCCTAGGGACACATATACCACCATTAAACTGCCCCACAAGTGTACATGCAAATCATTGGGCTGACACGACTGGAGATCACCGGTGTTGTAAGAGTAAGATCAAACAAAAAAATATGGAGCATGCCCGTGTCACAAAAAAAAAAAAAAAGCAGGTCGAAAAACAATTGGTGCAAAATGCAAAAACACCAGCATTTGATTGGCCTCAGCGATGAAGTAATCCCAAACCGGGAAGCCTGCCGCTACTTTCTGAGGTCAAACCGGCGGACCCCACAAGCGGACCAGTAGGAATGCAGTTAAGTGCGAAGGTTATGGTCCTACACTTCTGACCATAACAACGCCGGAAAAAGGAAAAGAAGAAGAAGAAGATGACGTAGAATATACCTGCCAAATAGACCTTTTTTCTAGTTTACATCTAAGTAACATATTTTATAATGTATTGCATTATATGTATAAAGGGTCCGCCATCTAACGTTTTTTTTTTCCAAGTAGTGCTTATTTCGTGAATGGTAACACTTAGCTCATGTCTGATTTGACAGATAATTAGTTTTATCCTTCCGCTGAACGAATATGGTTGTGTATACGCTTGAACAACGCTTCGCTAAGTGGGCCTGCGATCGACTTACAGAAGATGCCGATTTTGCCAAAAAAATCCTCTTTTCAGATGAAACTCATTTCGATCTTGGCGGGTATGTAAACAAGCAAAATTGTTGCATTTGGGGCACAGAAAACCCGCACGCATACATTGAAAAGCCGGTTCACTCAAACCGAGCCACAGTTTGGTGCGGATTTTGGTCCAGAGGCATAATTGGGCCATTTTTCTTCGAAAATGAGCAAGGAGTGGCCGTTACAGTCAATGGCGATCGTTATCGGGCCATGTTGAACGAATTTTTGTTCACAAAAATTGAAGAGGGGGATATTGGCAACATTTGGTTTCAACAGGACGGCGCTACGTGCCACACAGCCGAAGCTACACTCGATGTTTTGCGCCCTGTTTTTGAAGATCGCATTATCAGCCGCAGAGCTGATGTCGTTTGGCCACCTCGGAGCTGCGATTTGACACCGTTGGACTATTATTTGTGGGGTGCCGTCAAACATAAGTGTTACGCCGACAAGCCAGAGACAATTGACGCTTTAAAGGACAATATTCGTGAAGCCATTGGTGAAATACAGCTGCACACAATCGATAATGTGCTTAAAAATTGGACCGATCGTGTAGGCTACTGCATGGCCAGCCGAGGCAGCCATTTGAATGAAATTATTTTCCATTATTAACCGGAAGGATTGTACTTTCAAGTAAAAAAAGAAATTTGAGAAAATATTCAGTAGTTTTTTTTTATAGCATTTTCAAAAAAAAAAAAAAGTTATTTGGCGGACCCTATATGTATGTATGTCCTGAACTACCCAACTCGACTAAGATCCTTGAAACGCCTGAACAGATCTTCATAAATTGTAGCTAGGAACCATCTCGGTCACTGTAGCTTTTAAACAAAAAAAAATCATCAAAATCGGTCCATTCGTTCAGGAGCTACGATGCCACAGACAGACACACAGGCAAACAGACAAACAGACAAACGGACACGTCAAACTCATAACACCCCTCTTTTTGCGTCAGGGGTTAAAAATGAAGGAAAATAAAAAGGAAAGTGTTTTACTCGACTGGATGACACTTCTGCTGCTTAATTCCTTGTACCATTGTTTCAGTAAGACCTGTAATATATTTTTTGCAAGCTCACAGAGACATCTTTGTTCGCTTAATTTAGTAGAGTGGCCTAGAATAGTAGAGTATGTGGGCTCCCTGAAAAACTTAAACTTCGAAGTGTTTCATGTTTCTGGTCTTGGCTATCAAGATACTAGCAGAATATAGTAGATAGGGTGAGCCCGCAGCTTGTTTATAAGTTCTGTTGAATTAAATACATATTTTGAAGAATAAGTGGATCAGCGGCCGCAATTTCAGTTTGAATGATATATTTGTGGTCCTGAATTCTGACTGGACTATTAGTTGGAAGCTTATGTACTCGTATTCTAACTTGGAATGGAGCTCTGTTTTTACAGCAGGACTAATTAGCACGATTGCACCATATCGATTTATTTTACAAGAAAAAAGGAAGAGCTATCAAACAACCGAACATCCTTACATTTTTTAAAGCACCAAGCTGGGGCTTGAAACTATGCTTCTTTTTCTATTTTTTCTGTTATGAATGGTTTTTGTTTTTCATTCAATTTTATCATTACCTTCCCTCGCGTATGTGGGGGGTTCAGTGTGCATGACTCTGAGCTCATAGCGACCGGTTTTAGAACCCTAGCTACTGTTGTTCCTGAGATCCAGGTAAAAATTTGCAAAATTCAAAGTAGAAGACCTGGAATTGTAGCTTGGCTCCCGGCCAGCTGATCCCACCTTGTTTACATATAGTGCTTTTTATAGTATTTTGAAAACACGTATGGACGTATTGTTTGATCACGTCGACTAAACGATGTGAGCAAGCATTCCAGCTGGGGATGAATAACCGATTTTGCACTTATCCTCTTATGGCCCCTAATAAAGAGTATATTTTTGCTTTCGATTATTACTCTGCAATTAAACCACACAATTATAAAAGAATAATAATAAATAAACATTAAAACTTCAATGTGATGACAGAATCGTAAAAAAAAACTAAATAAAACTTAATTTAATTGAAACTGAAATGAAACCCCTAATTACTTTGCATACACTTTGTCCGACATCAAATTGTTGATTTCAGCATAAACATAATCCTTTCCCGAAGGCCAAAGTTATTAAATGTCTCAAGATAAGTAGGTATAAATAAATTTTATTTTTGATCTGAGGTAAAGTGACGTTGTCGAAGGTTGTTTGACAACAACTTATTAATCAACTTACTTAAAACCAAGATATCGTTAAGGCTTTAGTATAAATATTCGCAAGCAGCTGAAACCACTTCGATACAAGTAGTTAAGGAGCTCGGATCAGACGATTATTACGGAAGCGCTTTGACGTCATGAACAAGCCAGCGTTATACCAAAAGTCTCGCAATCTACTGCGACAAGATGACAGGAGGATAATCGGCGAATACCTAAACATGATGAAATTGCGTCCCGATGGCAGAGACTCTTTGATAGACGTGGGCTGCGGACCAGGTGATGTTCTAGTGGATTTGCTTCTTCCGATTCTTCCAAAGACTTACAACAGGGCCGTTGGAGTAGATATTTCCCCAGAAATGGTCGAGTATGCAAGAAGTCTATACAGCCACGACCATAGAGTCCAGTATAATGTGCTGGACATGGAAGTAGAACGATTGCCGCCGGAGTACTACGAGAAGTTTGATCACGCAACGTCCTTTTTACTTTTGCATTGGGTTCGGAATCAGAGGTGAGCAAGATATTATTGTACAGAAATAAATTTTACCCAATTAACTTCTAGACAGGCTTTGCAAAATATCTATGACTTGCTGGTGCCTGGTGGAGACTGCATGATTACTTGCTTTGGCTCTTGCTCAGTGTTTGCCAGTTATGACAGCCTTGTTCAAAATCCGCGATGGAAGAAATACATGTTTGACTTAAAGGAAGTAGTTCCCATATCGCAAAAACACGACGACATATGGACCCTTTACAGGAACATGTTCAAAGAAGTAGGATTTGTAGATGAAAGCATTGAAGTACGGGAAAGGATATTAGTGTTTCCTGGACTTGCAGAGATAACGGGTGGGTTTCGACGACAAAGTATCAAGTATGCGTTACCAGACCTTAAAGAAATCTTTTCAGATTTATTTAATGCGGTGAATGTTTTTACTGACCGAGTGCCTTTAGAGGAAAAGACGGAATATATCGCAGAAATGTGCAAGTTCTTCGAAGAGAAGGGATTTGTGGAGAATGGAAAGTATACTATACCACATAAGTTAGTTGTCGCTTATGCAAGAAAACCAAATTGTACTGTGTAAAGTAAATATTTAAAATACACCAAAAACTGCTTACTACTGAACAAACTGTGAACTGATTATAAAATTTAAGATCTACTAAAACAATGTCAAATGCAAAAAAAGCAAATATCAAAACAAGTCCTCATCCAATAGTCTTAAAGATCAAATCTAGGTCTAACTAAATTTTTATCCTGTCACTCAAGATCGGGCTTTGAACTCTTCGGAACACCCTCACTGAACACAACTCTTCTTCTTTTCCTTAGATGACGCTACAGTCCGATGTGAACCTGGTCCTCAACCAATAAGCGTCTGGCACGATCTTTTGTCAGTTGTTTCCAGTGCAGCACCCCCAGTTGGTTAGGGTCCCCTTCCATGATAACGATGTCTTTGGAGAAATCCTAAAAGGTGTGACCGTGGATAACGGTGCATCCGCGGAGGCGATCTCCAAGCAGTTGAAGCAGGCGCTAACTGTAACATGTGACTCAGCGTTGACCAGGGGCTCCGCATGCTACTGGTGGAACGAGGACATCCACAGGACAAGAACAATTTGTCTCAGAGCGCGAAAGAAATCCCAACGATCCAGAAACAGGCCAGACTTCCAATTTAAGCTGGCGAGAGGTGAGCTGGCGAGAGGTGAGCTGGCGAAAGCTATAAAAGAAAGCAGAGCAAGGTGTTTCCAAAAACTCTGCGAGGAGGCCGTTATAGACCCCTGGGGTAAAGCATACAGAGTGGTTACCAAAAGAACGACAAGTAATAGGGGTCCGCCGATAACAAACCCAGAAATGCTCACCCAAATACTGGAACATATCTTTCCACGGGGTCAACCGCTTACTAGTAGCAGCACGGCAAGGATTAGGGCAGAAGAGATCCCTCTTATTACTCTAGAGGACCTATACAAAGTTGTGTCTAAGGTGAAAAAAAGCAACACACCCGGACTCGATGGCATCCTATATAAGGCCCTCAAAGCGGCGAAAAAGGCCAGGCCAGACGCTTTCCAGCACACTTTCTATAAGATGAAATGTCTACAAGAGGGAGTCTTTCCCACACATTAGAAAATGCAGCACTTGGTACTACTGCCTTAAAGTAAAAATAAAAAGGAGAACCGTCCTCGTATCGCCCAATTTGTCTATTAGACACACTAGGTAAGATACTGGAACGAATTATATATGGTAGGTTACTGGCGGTAGCGGAAGCTAATATTGCACTGTCACACAACCAGTTCGGCTTCAGAAAAGGACGATCAACGGTCGATGCCATAGAACGCCAAGAAATATTGTGTAGTAGTTACGCTGGGAGTTAAAAGTGGTTTTAATTCAGCGAACTGGATGCACATTCAAATGTCCCTAATTGCCATGGGTACCCTTCCCTATTTGCTGAAGATAGTCATGGACTACTTCAACAACAGGAGGCTTAGATACTACACCGATGAGAGCTTCAAGTTCTATAACATAACGGCAGGAGTTCCGCAGGGATCAGTCCTTGGACCTCTACTGTGGAACATTATGCATGATGGCGTTCTACGACTAGCGTTTCTTGTTGGAGTACAAATCACCGGATTTGCTGACGACATTGCCATTGTCACAGTGAATAAATATATAGAGGAAGTGGAGGCTGCCATGGACACAGCCATCTCTAAGGTGAAAGATTGGCTGGTAAGTGCCGGCCTCGAACCAGCGGCCCACAAAACGAAGGCTGTGCTCATAACCAGTCGCAAGAAGGTAGAACATGCGAGCCTTTTAGGCGGCATACAGATGATCTCAGATCTCGTGAAGATACAAGGCAGGCTAACGTCTGACCGACAACAGGCTAGGGGCATAAAAGAAGAAGAACGGGCAGCATCCATAGCAACGTGGCAAGCTAGATGGGATGTCTCCAGAAAAGGAAGATGGACGCACAGGCTTATTTCCGTTGTTGAAACTTGGACATCAAGATTAGCAGGAGACTGTAATTACCACCTTTCGCAGTTTCTGTCTGGACACGGTGGCTACAGAAGGTATCTGCACAAATTTGGACATGACTATTATCCACTGTGTTCATAATGCCCAAACGCTGAGGAGGACGCAGAACACGCAGGTTTTGACTGTAGTCATTTCGCGCAGGACAGGCAAGCGCTAAACTAACCAAGCCCCGAAGACCTGGTCGCCTACATGACGGACTCGGTACGGAACGAGCTATACTCATACATTGCGCTTATACTAACGAAGCTACGTCAGACCGAAGCAGAGAGAAGAGCACAAGAGCTCGCCGCCCGAAATATAGCATAAATCGCTAACCAGCCCCGCGAAGTAATACCTAACGGCAGTCCCGCGGGGAGAGTGGTTGAAGAGTGCAGAGGTGTGGTTTAGTACGTAGGAGCGTGGAAAAAGGAGAACAATATCCCGCGAATCGTGCATGCTGGTAGCCCGGGCTACCAGTATCTTGATCGAAGATTCCTCATCTCCATAAAAAAAAAGCTCCCCTTCCATCTGTGTGCGTAACCTTAGATTCTGTCGTCCTCTGCTGTGTCGTCCCTCAGGGTTGGATTCGGGCCGAAACTGTGTTGTCCATTCGCTCTACATGGCCTAGTCATCTAAGACGTTGGATCCGGAGACGTCGTACTAGGCCAATGTCGCTGTACAGCGCCTACAGGTGTATCAACCCCTCAACTCTCCATTTATATAAACCATAGATTGAACGAAGAATTTTCCTCTCGAAGCGACCAAGGGCATCCTCATCCGTTTCCGTTAAGGTCCAGGCCTCTGAGCCGTAAAGGAAGACGGGATGATCAGTAATTTATATAGTGCTACCTTGGTTTTTCGAGAGAGACCTCTACATCTCAATTACTTCTTAAGCGCAAAGAAGCAGCGGTTGGCAAGAGTAATTCTGCGTTTGATCTCAGCGCTGGTGCTGCTGTCCCTGGTCACTAGTGAGCCAAGGTAGACGAAGTTCATGACCACTTCAAATTTATAGCCGTCAATTGTGACGTTCCGGCCAAGACGTCGGTATTGTGCATCTTTTTTGGATAACGGCATATATCTGGTTTTACCTTCGTTCACCGAAAGACCGACAGCCGCTTCTGTTTTGATGCTTTTGAACATCTCATTGACGTCTCGCTGTGCTCGCCCAATTACGTCAATGTCATCCGCTGCGCAAGCAATTACGCAGACTTGAAATAGATCGTAACTCTTGTGTTGGCCAGTGAGGAGTATTGTATGATATTTTTAAGCACGATATTGAAGAAGTTGCATGACAGTGCGCCACCTTGCCTAAACCTTTTTTAACATCGAAGGTCTCGGTTAATTCGCTACTGACCTTAATGCAGCAGCGAGAATTCTCCATAGTCATCCTGCACAATCGGACGAGTTTGACAGAGATGTTAAAACTAGACATGGCTCGGTATAGCTCGACCCTACGCACACTGTCATATGCGACTTAAAAATCGACAAAAGGATGGTGTATGTCGATTTGGAATTCTTGGGTCTTTTCCTAGATCTGCCGCAGTGTGAACATTTGATCTATTGTGGATTTACCTGACCTGAAACCACACTGATAGGAACCTATCAGATTATCCACGAAGGCTTTCAGGCGTTCACACAGTACGGCAGAGAAGATGTTGTACGCGATGTTAATGAGACTACTCCTCTATAGTTGGCGCAGCTGTAGGGTTCTCCTTTTTAATGGACTGG
Source organism: Merodon equestris (assembly GCA_958301585.1). NCBI lineage: Eukaryota > Metazoa > Arthropoda > Insecta > Diptera > Syrphidae > Merodon > Merodon equestris. The sequence goes on from OY284416.1 coordinate 51,404,709, forward strand.
ATAAACGATGCGGAGGTTCCATTCGTCGGGCATGCTTTCCTCGGACCATATTTTATAGATGAGCGCCCTACCTATTCATCCCCAGCCTTTTTAAATAGCTCAGCAGTTAGGCCGTCTGCGCCCGTGGCTTTGCTAGTTTTAAGCTTCGAAATAACAAGCTTAATTTCATCTAGGTCAGGTGGACGAAATTCTCTTTTTTCTTCTTCCGTTGCGAATTCTGCCTGACAGCGGTAGTGGTTTTTCCATATTCTCAGCAACGACTGTGACTCTACTTACTTTTTCGTAAAACTTGCTAGCGTCGTTCCTGTGATACCATCTTTCCATCTCTTCGATCTCACGCTTTTCGTGTTCTCTTTTTTTTTTCCCTTAAAAGCGTGTGTTCCTCTCTTCTTTTCTGCTCGCAGAGCTCATGAGCGGCTCTCGTCCGTCTATGTATCATGGCTTTGTAGGCGGTTTGCTTTGCTACATGGGCTTGCTCATCAAACCAGGGTTTCTAGCTGGTGGCGGTTTGAAACCCAGAACATCAGAGGCAGTGTCCGGAAGGCTCGTACATCTAGGATGCTGGAGGAGTGTCTGGCGTCGATCGCAACGTGATAAATCTGGTTGATGGTCGACTGATCTTGTGACCGCGAGGTTCCTCTATCGATGTTGAGATGTGGGAATCGTGTGTTTGCTACAAGGACGTTACGCCCATTTTGAAGCTAAAAGACGAAGGAAAATCAATGCCTGAGATCGGTCGAATATTACATTTTTCAAACAACTATAAGAAGCTACAATACCAGAGGATCATTCAAAAATAAACAAAGAACGAAAATGGCGAGGAAAATTGTTCGATTTGTAACCCAAAATCCTAGACAGAGCACGGTAAAAATAGCGAGATCAAGAATACTAAAAGAGTTGAAGTTCATCGCTGAGTAAATAGAGTTGAACTTTCTTCAGTTGCTAGAAAAAAGCCCTTCGTTAGTGCAGCTAACAGAATAAAACGGTTGGAGTATGCTAGAAAATACGAAACATCCATGAGATAGATCCAAATTTTTGGGAGGGAGTTATAGTAAAGCACTTGACCCTAAAAATCTGATCCTCACAGTCAAAATAGGGGTGGATCTGTCATGGTATGGGGTTGCAAGGCAGCAGATAGAGTTGGTGTGTTCAGGTGCGTCTAAGGCACTGTGGATCGGCACATGTACATATATTAATATATTGAAGGACAGTTAGGATCCTAGCATTCAAAAACTTAATTGATGTGACCGATCTATATTTCTCTATGACAACGAAGCAAAGCATACGACAAAAATAGTCGGAGAGTGGCTACTTTATAGTGTTAAGGGGTAGTCTCATGGGACCACTTCGAAAAATCGATTTTTTTCATATTTCGATAGTAAAATCTATCGAAAATATGTTGTGAAAATTTCAGACCGAGTATTAAGTAAGTTACAACTCATAGTCGCCGACGCGCCGTAAGCGACTTGTCTGCCGCGTGCCAGGTCTGCAGCTGCAACCTTTCCATTGTTGTCACCGATCTTTTATATCTGCATACGGAGTTTCTGATGGTCAACTTTAGTACGTTACCTAGTATTTACGAAGAATTATCATCTGATGATGATTCCCAAGCAAAGGTGCTTGGGAAAAAATACTCAGAATAACAACGAGTCGCATCTGAATCTTGGCTCCAAAGCATAATTTTATTGGAAAGAAGACGCTGGAAATTGCTTCATGGACAGCTGCGTGTGTGTTTAATGAAGGATTTTTACCCATCCTTAAAATAATGGAGATTTTTGGTACGAAAATTTACCGAAACGCCTACTCGTATGCTGAGGAGTACGATGAACGACGAATAACTCGTGCAGAGCGATCCACGTCCGAGGCATCCAAAAAGGCAAGGGCTTCCTCAGGTCACAAAAACTGGCAGAAAATGATGCGTAAGAAACCACCGAAAGGTTATTGCATGGTCCAGGCATAGCAGATTAGTGTAAGTATAAATTTTCCACGAAAATTCTGCTCTTGAAACTTTAAACGCATTTTTCTCGAAACATCATTTTCTAAAACTGTCATGGTCCGATTGCTTTGAAATTTATATATGTTCTTCTACTCATTAATGGTTATCGGCCGTACCAAATTTGCTTATTTTCGAAAATATTTTTTTTTATTTTTTTTAAACGATTTTTACCAAAAAAAAACCACTTTTTTCTACAGTCCGCCTTTTTTTTTTTTGCAATGAAATTGATTAATTTTGGTAGGGCCGATAGCGACAGACCTACTGAACAATATTCCATTCGACCCTTTTATTCCAGACAACAGACAACATGAACAGCCGCTTTCATCATGACCAGTAACCTGCTTTTTTTTTGGTCTCTAATTTAATTTAAAAAAATTATATAAAAAATGTAAAATAAGAAAAAAAAATTTTATACAGTTTAAGATACAAATAAAATGAGACTACCCCCTTAAGACAAGATTTGAGCACCCTCCGCAATATTCCGACTTCAATGTTATCGAGCATTCCATACGCGAAGATGGAACTCGGACAAAGAAATGTGTTTTCGGTCTGTGGTCTTAAAACAGCGTTAGTTGAAGACTGGCAAAAAGTCTCATCTGATATGACAAGGAAGTTGGCAAATTCGATGCCTGCCTTCGATGAAGGAAGTGGTGAAAGCCCATATAGGAACAACGCCGTATTAGGTAGCGGTAGATAATGTACCAAATATCTATGTATATAAAGGGTGGTCCAACCATAATGCACGATGTTAATTGTGAGTCACACCTTAACGTCAAGTTTTTTTGCCCAATTTAATTTGACATTTCTTTGTTTCAGTGTTTGACAAATTCAACCATGGAGAGGTACACAATTGAGCAGCGCGTAAAGATTGTTGAAGCCTTTTATGAAAATGGGCGTTCAAATCAAAATGCATTTCGTGCACTTCGTGATGTTTTTGGTCAGCATAATCGACCAAATGTGTCCACAATCGGTAGAATAGTGCGCAAATTTCAGCAAACCGGTTTTACGTGGACCCCTGCCTTGTCGGCTTAATTCCACGGCGGGCCTTCCCGCAAGGGGTTGATTTTATGGACGACAACCAACGTCCTTATCGGTCCGTGTTTCACTTTTCAATAAGTACCAAATTGAATCCATGCATATGGACATGGCTCCCCCTTGGTACGAGGCGAGGCCCATCTAAAACCTCTTGCCGATTTGAGGTCGACCACCTCCGAACTTCCACTAATGTCTACACTAATGTTTCCACTAATGTATCCACCAGTTTTATCGTTCGTTGTTTCCCGCATTTGGGACAACCACAGCCCCCACGATACTCCCACAAGGGGGCCTACCGCAAAGACAGGCCAGGACATTACTGTCCTGGGGGCTACCTGCCTCCCGTGGTCCCGGAATTAGGCCTCCGGTCGAGCCGTTACTCCCAGCAAGGGTTTCCCTATTCCCTAACTGGGAGCCTTATGTTAGCCAAACAGCTGCTGGCAAACCACCATACAGCTATTTGGCTATGTAGACCATGCACCATTTGGCCCTTTAATGTTGCCCCCCAGGTACGTGAGCCGCATATTGAGGATGCGACCCGGTGTACCCAGAGGGCGTAGCAAACCGGGTCTGTAGGAAATGTGAAAACACCTGTGCATGCTCGCCCAGTTCGTTCTGCGGAGAACATTGCTGTTGTTCGCGATAGTGTGACAGAAGAGCCGTCAACCTCGACTCGTCGTCGTGCACAACAATTGAACATCTCACGAACATCACTGATGCGAATTTTGAATAAAGATTTGAATTTACACGCTTACAAGGTTCAATTGACTCAAGAGCTGAAGCCTACTGACCATTTCAAGCGTCGTTAATACGCAGAATGATTGGTTGAACAGACAGAAGTGAATGGTGACTTTACAAAGAAAATCATCTTCAGCGACGAGGCACACTTTCACCTCAGTGGATTCTTTAACAAGCAGAATTGCCGCATTTGGGCAAATGAGAATCCACGAGTGATTGCTGAAAAGCCGATGCATCCACAAAGAGTGACTATTTGGTGCGGTTTATGGGCTGGCGTCATCGGGCCGTACTTCTTCGAAAATGAGGTCGGCCAAGCAGTTACCGTGAATGGTGTTCGCATCCGCGAGATGATAACGGACTTCTTGTGGCCAGAAATTGAGGATATGGACCTGGACGATATATGCTTTCAACAGAATGGTGCCACTTGCCACTCAGCCAACGAAACAATGGCTCTTTCGCGCGAGAAATTCAATGGCCGTGTTATTTTACGTCGTGGCGATGTTAATTGGCCGCCACGATCATGTGATTTGACACCGTTGGACTTCTTTCTTTGGGGATATTTAAAAAAAAAGTGTACGTCAATATGCTAAGAACAATTCAAGAGCTAAAGGATGAGATAATTCTGCACATTAATGACATTGAACCTCAATTATGTCTCAGAGTCATTGGAAATATGGACCATCGGATAGAGGTATGCCACTGAAGCCGTGGCGAGCATTTGGCCCATTTTTTGTTTCACACATAATTGTCATACATCCTTCTATCATAATAAAAAAATATTAAGATAATTCTCTGAAAACTTTTTGTTTTATTTACAATTATCATCGTGCGTTTTCGTTGGACCACCCTTTACAAAAGTTTCTAATGTTCACTTTTGTTTTTTTTTTTTTTTTTTTTGTAACATGCTTAAAGTGAGTAAAATGTTTTTATTTATGATAGTTTATTGTTTGTTTGACGCCCCCATAGGGGCACTTTAATAGCTTAATGCAAGCCTTAACAAACAACTATAACTTAACTATAACTTATTAACTAGGTGGCAGGGTGCAGACGATTAAGGAGAGTGTGAAGGGTTGTGGTATAGGGCAATTCTAAGGCTGGACTTATTAAGGTGAAGGTCGAAAAGATTGGTGTTAGCTTTGCGAAGCATTCTGGACATTGGTTCGTGGTAGCCATAATTTGTGCGGTGAGTGCTTATACAGAAAAGGAGTGTGGACCGAAGGTTACGCGGGTTGGTGTTAAGGGGAATCATGTGCAATAATGAAGGGCTGTCAATGTTACCGCTGAGAGGGTCATGAATAAATAGAATGTCTGCAACATCGCGTCGTTCTTTAATGGGTTGGAGGTTGATTAATTTCAAGCGATCCGTATAAGGGGGTCGGCCCAGGGAAGGCCACGAAGGGCAAAACGGATAAACCTGTGTTGAATGGCTTCAATACGCGTAGTATGGGATTCATAAGAGGGGGACCAGACTTGGCTAGCATATTCGAGAAGGGGCCTAACGAAAGTGATGTATAATGATTTCGTAATTCGAAATTCTTTGGACCAACGTATCACGAGACCGAGGGCAGAGTTAGCACGTTTGATAATGTTATCGATATGGAGGCGAAAATTGAGTTCACGGTCACAAATAACCCCTAGGTCAACCAAGAAGTTGACAGCGGGAAAGGTTTCATTACGAATAATGTAGGTTCTGGGTGGTGAGGAAGAGCGCTTGCGGGAGTAAGTGATGGTTTGGCATTTACTGACATTGAGCTCGAGATGGTTTTTTTGACACCAAGTAGTGAACCTGTTAAGGTCCAATTGGAGAGAGCAGGAGTCGACAGGGGAAGATATGTGTTTAAATATTTTCATATCATCAGCATATATGAAGAGCTGAGAGTTCAGAATAACGCTGTCAACATCATTAATGGTTAGAACAAATATCAGTGGGCCGAGATGACTACCTAGCGGGACACCGGAGGTAGCATTAATTGGATCAGAAATAGAAGATCTGAAGATAACGTTATATTGACGATCTTCAAGATAAGATTTGATCCATGAGATAAAACCGGGAGAGAAACCAAGGGCAGTGAGCTTGAGGAGAATAATTTGGTGAGACATTTTGTCAAAGGCTTTGCTGAAGTCAGTGGCGACAACGTCTACTTCTTTGCCAGCTTCGAGTGCACACAAACATTGTGAAACAAACTCGACTAGATTAGTGGTTGTCCATCGACCTTTTAGGAACCCATATTTTTGTAGTTTATCGCAGAATTGTAATTTTTTTTGTTTTGTTTTTACTCTTAACTAAAATTAAATTGTTTTTATTAAAAAAATAAAAGTTTTGTGGTCTGAATTTGAAGGTATTACAAATATGTACTGTCGTATGTTGACTTTTGTAACTAAGTGATGTTATCCTACGTCCAGAGTTGTACGTAACTCACTAATTTGCCACCTCTACGGATGTACCAAATTAATTTGGCTTTATTTTAAGTTAATTAGTGGCCAAGACCTGTTTTCATGAGTTTGTTTACTTTCGTCGTCTAAACAATAGGAGCAAACACTTAGGCTGGAGGTGAACGGCCAATCTGGCATTTATTTTCGCCTTTATACTCGTAAACCACAACAAAAAGGAAAATGTCGGTTTGTTTACTACAGCGTGAATAAAACGTATAATGATGAACTTAAAGTGCAGTGAAGTCAACAGCTTCAACTTGTTGATTACAATCTTATGAATAACGACAGAAAAAAATACCCAAAACCTTCCTTAATACTCAGAATACGACTTGAGATATTGTCGCTAATTAATATAATTTGTTTGGTGATTAATATTTTAAGCGGCTTCTGAGTAGTGGTGATACCCAAGATGATTCGACAACATCGTTAAAATTTAAGTATAAATTGAAAGCTAAGGAGAAGTGTGCCAAGCATTTGCAATAAATAGCAGCAAGATACTCATTCTAATGGTTATTTAGAAAGCGCCTTAAAGTCATGAATAATCCAGTGTTATTTCAAGCGGCAAAAGAACCACTACGACAATGTAACAGGAAGATAATCGGAGAGTACCTTTGCATGATTAAATTGCGTCCCGATGGCAAAGATTCTCTGATAGACGTGGGCTGCGGACCCGGCGATTTTCTAATAGATCACATTCGTCCAATTCTTCCAAAAACTTATAGTAAGATCGTCGGTGTAGATATTTCCCCAAAAATGGTCGAACACGCAAGAAGGCAGTACCGCCACTATGATAGAGTACATTTTGATGTACTGGACATGGGGACGAAACAACTACCACCGGAGTATCGCGAGAAGTTTGATCACGTTACGTCCATGCATCTCTTACACTGGATTCAGAATCAGAGGTAAGCAAGGAGTTCTTGTTTTAAAGAATCGTATAATCTGGTACATTTCTAGGCAGGCTCTACAAAATATGTATGACTTGCTGGTTCCTGGTGGAGACTGCATGGTTACCTTATTTGGGTGGTATTTAACGTTTGATGGCTATGAGCACCTTGCTCAAAATCCCCGGTGGGAGAAGTACATGTTTGATTTAAAGGAAGTAATCCCAATGTCACAAAAACATGGCGATTTATGGACCCTATACAAGAACTTATTTAAAGAAGTAGGATTCGTAGATGAGAACATTGAGGTACGAGAACGGGCTCTTGTGTTTCATGGACTCGCGGAAACCATTGGTGAGATTCGAAGACAATGTATAGTTTGGATTATTTATTGAAATGCTTGCAGATCATTTTACTTCGGTGAATGCTTTTATCGAACGTGTGCCTTTAGAAGAAAGGACGGAGTATATCAAGGAGCTGTGTAAATTCTATGAAGAGATGGGATATGTGGAAAATGAAAATTATAAAATACCACAAAAGTTAGTCGTGGTTTATGCGAGAAAACCAAATAGTTCTTCGTAAAATAAAAAACATTCGCAAAATGTCTACGAGTGTCGTGGAGCCAAACTCTAATGTTTTTTTTTTCGGTACAGATGTGGATTATAAGGGGGGTTGAAAGAAGAAGTGTTCCTGAGTACTACATATCAAAAAGTTCAAGGCGGTCTCACCCCAATAAAACGATTATTTTGCCAATTAGGATGGTTCGAGGATGATAGGACAGTCGATCGGAGGGGGAAGTAGGGGTAGGAGGAGGAGATAGGGGTGAACTTGAATAACACTTAAAAGGTGCTTGGAGGTGGGGATGGTCATGGTGCGATGGTAATCATCAGCGGCTGTTTACCCGAAGGTCTGTAGTTCAAGTCCGTCCATAGGCAAGAACGATTCCTATACGGAAAAACTATGCAACAACATCAGTTGTGAACGAGAGATGATAAAAAAATGCTGAAGAAAGCATAACACTCGCAGCATAAGATCACTTGAAAATTCAGACTCTGTGTGTCAAGTAACAGAAACAATTACTGTGAACTACAACCAACGCGACAAATTCGGTCGAATCTCTCAACCTATCTAGGACAACCACCCCCGGAGGGTAGTGAACGATCATCTTCGACACAAACCATCTGCACCCCGTTCAGGTTGTGTGACAAATACCATAAGAGCGTACACTCTTGAACCTGCACGAACCCTATAAAAACAAAAAAAAAGATGGAGGCGCAGGGATGATAAATCAATAATTTTTTTTTAATTGAACCCCAGGAGTCGAGTTAGCAATGTAAATGAATTACTTAATGTATCTTATCATGTATGGGGGGAGCATGCTGCTTCCATGCAACCCCCTGTCTGGCCACATGTAGGATTTGGAGTAAGAAGTTGCGAAGTTGGGTGTATGCAGTTTCCTTACACCGATACGAAGGTTAGGTTAGGTTAGGCTAGGTGACTTCCCTCCGTCAAAGCGGTGGGGATCATTTAGACCAATATCGGCCCATTGTGCTACCACTTGAGTCGGCTTGGTCACCGTTACTCTTGGAACCATTTTGAGTGCTGATATTTTGTAGATCTCCTTTTCGGATAGATCTGCTAATTCTTACTTACTTACTTATATGGCGCTACAATCCGTGGTGGACCTGGGCCTCAACCAACAAGCATTTCCAGCTGGCACGATCTTTCGATAGCTGTTTCCAACGCCGCACGCCCAGACGGTTGAGGTCCCCTTCCACCTGCGTGCGCCCCCGAAGATTCGGCTGTCCCCTGCTGCGTCGTCCCTCCGGGTTGGATTCGAAGACTCTTCGGGCCGGAGCTGTGTTGTCCATCCGCTCTACATGACCCAGCCATCTTAGGCGTTGGATCCGGAGACGTCGTACCAGGTCCATGTCGCTGTACAGCCCGTACAGTTCTTTGTTGTATCTTCTCCTCCATACACCGCTAGTATAAACGGGACCATAGATTAAACGCAGAATTTTCCTCTCGAAACGACCAAGAGCCTCATCCGCTTTAGTTAAAGTCCAAGTCTCCGCACGTAAAGGAAGACTGGGATGATTAAGGTTTTGTACAACGTTATCTTGGTCTTTCGAGAGAGGGCTCTACTTCTCAATTGCCTCTTGAACCCAAAGAAGCAGCGGTTGGCAAGAGTTATTCTGCGTTTTATCTCAGCGCTGGTGTTGTTGACGCTGGTCATAAGTGAGCCAAGGTAGACGAAGTCCATGACTACTTCGAAATTATAGCTACCAAGCATGACATTCTGGCCCAGACGTCGGTGTTGTGTGTCTTTTTTCGATGACAGCACATATTTGGTCTTACCCTCGTTAACGCAAAGACCCACTTTGGCCGCTTCCGTCTTAATGCTTATGAATGCCTCATTGACGTCTCGCTGCGACCTCCCGATCACGTCAATGTCATCTGCGTACGCAAGCAGTTGGGAGAACTTGAAATAATCGATTGGCCAGTGACTTTTGTACGATCTTCTCAAGTATGATGTTAAAGAAATTGCATGACAGTGCGTCGCCTTGTCTAAATCCTTTTTTAACACCAAAGGTCTGTCTGGCTAATTCATTAAGTTAATATTCTCCCAGAAATCGTTTTCCTGAGGTGGCTAGAGCAGGGCGATTACATAGGAGATGGGGCGGAGATTCTTCTTCTTCCTCATCATGATACATACTTACTGCAGTAGTCGTTGTATGGCAGTCCTAATCTGGCGGCATGTTTTTCTAAAGCGCAATGTCCTGTTAGGACTCCTGCGTATTTTTAGCAGGCCTTTGGTTTTACGTTGACAATACCTGGGTAAGGTCCGTCTCACGTAACTGCATGTTTCAAGGTCACGCCATCTCTTATTTGCATGTTGCAGTGCTTGTTTTGAGATTTTATATTTTTGCGTTTCAATTGGTCGATGGAATTCCCTTTTAACAGTCGTGAGCTAAAGTGTGGTGCCTATTTCGGTAAGTTTGTCTGCAAAACGTTACAGCGTATCTGCTTGATAGCTCATTTAGAGCCGTGAGGCAGTGCCTGACTAATTTTGGTCTTATTATAGGTGATTCGAGAGCTTTTATTGCAGCTTGGCTATCTGTGTAGATGAAGATGTCTCTGTTGTTCATCGATCTCATAGACAGCCAGTCGGCGGCCTCACGAATTGGCATGGAATATGCTGCATTGGTTCGGTAGTCTAAAGGATTGGCTGATTTTTAGGGTCGGTGCATAGACACTGACACCCACACAATTGCCTGTCCTAGACCCGTCTGTGTATATTTCGAGCGCAGTGCCTTTTTTTTTGTAAATTCATTCCCCTCCCATTGTCGTCGGTTGGGAATTGTTGTTTTATAGAGAATCTTGAAGTCAAGGGTCGGGAATAAGTAGTCCGTGACTTCACTTAGATCATTGCTTTGGCGCAGAATACCAGCGTATCCTATTTCGGAGAACTTCCAGTGAGCAGATCCTTTAGGTCGCAGTGCCAATTTCTTTGCCTTTTCCTTGCCAATAAGATTCAAGGGGAATAGGTGAAGCATCGTTTCAAGGGCTGCAGTGGGTGTTGTTCGAAGTGTCCCTGTTATCGCGATGCACGCCATTCTTTGAAATCTGCTTAGAAGCTTGTAATAGTTAGATCTGCACAGTGCCGGCCACCAGACTAAGCAGCCGAACATTAGTATATGTCTAACAACCGCGGTATACAGCCAGTGTGTAATATGGGGTTTGATATCCCATCTGGTGCCCAAAGTTTTTTTGCAACTGTATAGCGCAATTGTTGCTTTTTTGATGCGTTCTTCCGCATTCAATTTCCAGTTGAGCTTCCTGTCGGGAACTCATTTTGTATTTGGCGTGGTCTGCGAGTCTAAGATAAGTCCCACTGAGTCTTGGAGGAGTGATTTGAGGAATCTGCCGTTTTCTTGTGAATAAAACGAGCTCCGTTATGGAGGGATTTATTCCAAGCCCGCAGTTCTCTGCCCAATTGGCCTGTTTCCATCAAATCTCTGATTGTTGGGAGATGTTCCCGACGACTGCTAGTGCAACATCGTCTGCATAAGCAATGACTTTGCACCCGCTGTCCTCCAGTGATAGGAGTATTTCGTTTACAACCAGCATCCACAACTACGGCAATAAGACTCCTCCTTGTGGTGTGCCACATTTTACTGCCTTTTTTACGAGGTAGCAGGGGAATTTCAAATGAATCAACCCGCTTGAAAGCATTTGTTTGATCCTAAGTATTATATTACCATTAACCTTTAGATTGCTTAATGCATTGGTGATGGCTAGTGGTATTACGTTGTTGAAAGCTCCATTAGAATAACAAGTCTTTAAGTGTGCGATTCGATTCGCTCATACAATTCCGGCAGTCAGAAGTCGTCTATCATGGCCCTGTGACGTTTGCCAGTAACAGTGACCGTATTGCTGATGTCGTCCACAAAAAAAGTACGGCCCAATCACTCCACCCGCGTGAACGCCGCACCACACAGTGGCTTTGAATGGATGTAATGGCTCTTGGTGCATTACGCGGATTTTCAGTGCCCCAGAAACGAAGATTTTGCTTATTGACGTAACGTGGGCTTAAGTGGAAATGCGTCTTGTCGCTCATGATGTTTGTTGAGAATTAAGATGTAGGGTCCGTCTGGTGATGCCCAATTGCGTGGCCCGTCGTCTGGTTGATGTTTCTTCATTCTCAGCGACACCGGCTGCCATAGTCGCAATACGAGTTTTCTCGGCCGAACGACGATGGCGGCCACGCCCTGCATGGTCTCCTGTGGTTCCAGTCTGTCCAAGTCGAGTAGCTAAGCGCCGGAATGTTTGCCTAGTTGGCGGGACACGATTAGGAAATTGACGTCGAAATTCACGCTGCGCTAACACCACTGACCGATTATTGGTCAAAAAAATCGACGCAGTTATTCCACGCTCTTGCGAAGTATAGCGCTCCAATGCTTATCGGTTTGTATACTGCAGCTGTCTAGTTAATTAATGTCAATGTCAAATATGATTAAGGTACGACGTCATTTGCATCTTCCGATAGGGTGATTCATTTTGCGCCACCTAAAAGAGCTGATTGCCTGGAAACGCCTGAGCAGATCTTCATAAATTGTAGCTAAGAACCATTTCGATCACGTTAGCTTTCAAACATAAAACATCAAAATTGGTCCATTCGTTCAGGAGCTTCGTTGCCACTGACAGACACACAGTCACTTCAAACTTATCTAGATATTAATCTAGACCTGCCCAAAATAAAGATTTTGTGAAATTAATAATTGTTCCCTATTCACCAATCGTATCAAAGACTTTCAAGGCGCACATCAATGTTGAATCTTTCAATTCAAATACAATTTTATGGATCAAATACAAGGATCATATGTGTGCATCAAATGCGCAATAGAACAGGAAATCTATATTTACAATTCACAGAAGAAATTTACAACAAGGCATTGATAACAATAATTCAAAACATGTGCTTGATGATGTCAAATAGGGTATTATATTATCTCAATTACATAGGCATAGCCGCTCCTAATCGCCCAATGAACGACGCTTTTAATCAAGAGTTGCAACGTGAAAAACTGTATGATCTCGATTTTTTCAGGGAATCAGTTCGAATAAATGTTCCGCTGTTGAACCAACAACAAAAGTATGTCTTTAACCCTCCAAGACTACTAATGACTACTTGCAGACATCAGGGCGTATGCGCTTGGTCATCCAGCATCCTGGATATTCCCTCCATCGATGACTGTGTGCATTAAATACCCAGTCGTTGATATTAGATTTGACCGTGGAAGCAAATAGGCCCAAGGCGGGTTGTACCTGCTCCTTTACGACCTCGGGTAGCTATGTTACCATGGAGGAACCACCCAAGATTTGACTTAATAGGCTAGATCTGGAATCGCGTCAACTGCGTAACTCAAAATACAGACAAGAAAGTAGCTCTGAAGTCGAGAAATGCGATCGACCATAAGCACTACGGGGCAATTACGTAACATTACTCGAAGATCTCATTTCCTGGGATCCCAGAATGACTTGGGACCCATACAAGCCTTAGTGAATTTAGTCTTCCGACTTTGTTTAAAAAGGTCTTGAGTTAATGCAATAATTTGGAGTTGGATAGAGGGCTGGACATAGTTTTGAGTGCAGCTTGGCTGCCACTGCAGACGCATATGCTTTTTCCCTTCCACATGTGCTTCACAGCATAGTGCACGGCCATTAGGATTGCGTAAATCTTTGATTGAAAGACAGACGTAGAAGTGCAGTCGAATATTTTCGGGCTCAAAGAAAACTCCCACGCTGGACCCCTGCCCAGTCCTGGAGCCATTTATGAAGATGCGAAGACAGTCTATTCCAGGTTCAGTGTCAGGCCAAAGCCAATATTGACGCCATGAGTATGCATATCCATGAGACAGGGGTCGTAGGATATTTCTCGCGTAAGTACACTGTCACACTGTCAATGCGAGTTGTACCAAAGACCATTTCTCTTAAGGCGAGACATGGCTTTCAGTTCGCGCCCTCTGATATATGTATATGTCAAGGGTTGGAAGGTTCGTCATAGCATCTAGAGCAGCTCCCGATGGGTTGGGAAAGCCCCCGTGCTGAGACAGACCGCTCTTTGGAGTATCGTGAAAGAAGCCTTAACGTGTTTGCGTGTTAGCCTGTTCCATCAAACAACCGATGCATATGAGTCTTATCATTGCCGTGTAGATCCAGAGGAACTTTTTCGTCGATGAGCCCCATGTTTTGCAAAATGCACCTTTGCATTGCCAAAAAGCTGCGCTTTGGTGGTTTTGGACTCCACATGTTTTGACCAAAGCAGCTTGCTATCTAAGCTTCCTTGGATATCGGGATGAGAATGCCTTTTACGAGTAACACCAACTGAGAAATGCCAGTATTTTTCCTCCTTCTCGTGAAGAGAAGATTATCAGTCTTAAGAGGATTAACCCCATTACTCGTGCATCAGTCCTCGATCACATCTAGCACCGCCTGCGCTTTGAGACAGACAATCGCTAAACATGAGCCGGCAGAGAGAACAGCAACATCATCCACATAGGCCTGGGCATAGATTCCACAGCCATTGAGAGCATCGAGCAAGGAGTAGACCACCATGCACCATAACAGCGGGGACAAGACGCCACCTTGCGGGCAGCTCCTACTCTTTCCTTTCGACAGCGCATTCAATTTTACCAACTAGGTTTTGGAGCGCAGTCTCGCAGGATTTTCCGCGCTGATAAGCATGTTGCACGTCCGAGAGAGGATGCATTCGAAGGGCAACGTGCACGTGCAACTCCACTAACTCTACTAATCCCTCCATGCTTTTCAGTAAGAAGGATGTTAGACTGATTGGTCTAAAACTCCTGGCGAGTGAGTAATCTTCTTTCCTTATTTTGGGAATAAAGACCACTCGCACTGCACGCCAGGGAATAGGAATAGAAAATTCTTTTCAGAGTTGGAAGCAGCTGTCTTATACTTTTTTGCAGCATAACGGGGTATATCCCATCAGTGCCCGGCGACTTAAAGCCATCGAAGGATGCCACAGCAAATTCAAAGGCGTCAGCAGTCGCCACGCGTGACGCAACATACCAGTGCCGAGTTGTTTTCATCGTTTCAGTCGCAGCTACCAATGAAGAAGTGTGCAACGAGCCGATGAGAGTCTGATTTCCCGGGAAATGGGTTTGAAGCAGTAAACTAAGAAATACGCTTTATAAATTAATTTTTTTCTATTAGACCGCGACAGGCCAATAACTTTTGACAGAACGAAATCTGTCCGGGCAGCTAGTTCAATATAAATTAATGATTGCCAATAGACAGCTGCCAATTTCAGCTTACTTAAGTGATTAAACATGGTGAATCAAATATATTGTATTTTTAAAAATGTGAAGTCACGGATAATACAATAACATCGATGACAGCCTTTAACTGAATCCGGTGATGTTGTGTGTAGTGGTGTCCATTAAATCTTCCTCTAGTTCTGGGGTAGGATTTTTGGATCCATCCTCAAAGCTGCTAATACATTCTTGCCCATGAGTTAACCGAAAGAGGCATCATATTCTTCAGTTAGTCAAGCAGATGACTCTATGCCTTATCTTGCTCTACACCATATTTATCAGACTGAACGTGACCTTTTATATATGTACATATTGTTTTTATTTCATCTATCTAGCTTAAAAATCACTACTGCGATTCGGCTTTCTAGCATAAGCCACTACTAGCCTATGTGGCAACGCATACTTTTCGTTTTTCGCTAGTCCCAGCTTTTCGTAAAATGTACTTATTCCCTTGATATATTCCGCCCTCTCTTCTAAGGGCAAACGATGGATAAAGGCATTCACGGAAGCCAAATGATCTGAAAGTATTTGAGAAAAACAAATAAAAAAAATTTCACTAGATCGTTATTGCTTGGACTCTCACCGGTTACCATGGTGAAACCTTGGTACACAAAGGCCCTTTGACGGATCTCTATATTTTCATTTACGAATCCCACTTCCTGGAATAGGTTTTCATAGAAAGTCCAAAGATCTTCCTGATATTGTGAGATTGGAATTATGTTCTTCAAATCAAACATATACTTTTTCCATCGCTGATGCTGAGCAAGGTGCACATAACTATCGAATAGGGTGTGCGATCCTAAGAAGACAATAAAACAATCTCCACCGGGTGTCAGCAAGTCATAAATATTCTGCAATGCTTGCCTGCAAAATTAACAGAATATAGGTCTCAAAAAAAGGAAAAAAATTTTACCTATGTTACCTCTGGTTCTGAAGCCAATGCAAACAGTAGAACGATGTGATGTGATCGAACTTCTCACGGTAATTCAGAGGAATGTGCTCAACTCCAATATCCAATACATCGAAATGTACTCTATCGCAATAGGCGTACTGCCGGCTTGCATGTTCGAACATCCTTCGCGAAACATCTACTCCAACAATCTGCCCATGTGTCGTCGGAAGAATCGGTCGAATCAAGTCTACGAGAACATCGCCAGGTCCGGAGCCCACGTCCAACAAAGAGTCGTTTCCGTCTTGACGCAATTGAATCATTTTCTGATATTCGCCTATTAGCTTCGCCTCGTCTCGTCGTAGTACTCCATTAGACTGTTGATATAGCGCTGGATCTTCCATGCCTTGAAATAATTGCCTTTAACTGTGTCTCGAGTTGTCTCGTTATTTATGATAAACTGTTCTCGGCCCTATGCGACTATTTATACTAAATGCTTGTCATCCAGTTTGCATTTGCGATAATTATCAACGATCGAGCTTTAGGAAGCAATTTTCCCTTGACCTTCAATGAGGCTACCATATAGGCGGAGAATATATTAATTTCTAATCAATTTGCGAGACACGAGATCATCTAGGAATAGTTGTGAAAAATATTATAGAAAAAGTGGCTACAAAATAATTGGCTAATATTTTCTTTGGTATTTCCGTCATAAACATTGTCATTATTAAAAATCTACCCATAAATATCAGATATGCTGTATCTAGAATAGAATCAAAAAGGTGGCTTATCTAGAATGGAATCAGATAGTTGGGATATCTAGGATAGAATCAGCTGCTTGGTACGAGGGTGGTCCGATAAGTGCTTAGCCTACAAAAGAAAAACAAAAATTTTGGAGAAATGGCGATTTATTTTTCAATATAGTCTCCTTTTAGCTCGATACACTTGACCCAGCGATGCTCCAACTTCTTTAACTCGTCTGAAAAATACGTTTTCTCGAGGTCTGCAAATTAGGCCTCCATGGCGGCGATGACCTCCTCATTCGACTGAAATTTCTGCCCCGGAGAGTGACTTTTTCAAGTTTGGAAACAAAAAGAAGTCGCACGGGGCCAAATCTGGAGAATACGGTGGATGGGGCAGCAGCCCAATTCGACCAACTTGGCCGTGGCGAGGGCATGGTGGAAGAAAGAGCACTTTTTTCTTCGCCAAGTGGGGCCGTTTTTTCTTCAATTCGGCGTCGAATCGGCCCAACAATCCAGGTAGTCGATGTGGATCACACAGAAAACGGTGGCCATCACCTGACCGGCCGATGGGACAGTCTTCGCCTTCTTCGGAACACGTTCACCGGATGAAGTCCACTGTTTCGACTGTTCCTTGGTCTCATGTTTCGTCGACTGTCACGAAATGACGCAGAAACTCCTTCGGATTGCGCTTAAACAGAGTCAAACACTGCTCTGAAGTGGTCTCACGGTTGCGCTTGTTGTCTGGAGTGAACAAACGCGGCACCCATCGCGCCGACAGATTTCTCAGGCCCAAAATTTCATGCAGGATATGACCCACGCGATATTTTGAAATGCCTACTGTCTCAGCTATCTCACGCACCTTCAATCGGCGGTCTGCCAATACGAGATCGTGGATTTTTGTCACGTTATCCTCCGTGGTAGCCGTTTTCGGGGCACCTGGACGTGGCTAATCAAAAACGTTGAAATTAGTTAAACCAATTTTTGATGGTCGCCATCGAAGGAGAAGAGTCACCGTACATCCAAACGCTCTTTGATTTCGCTGCGTGGTTTCCCTTCCAACAACAAGAATCGAATAACCGACCGATATTGCTCTTTTTCCTTTTTTCTAAAATCTGCGGACACTCCCGCTTCCACACGCAGTCAAAACAAAACCACGAGTCCGATCCGGCTGTAATTCCGACAGTAGCCGTCTACTAGAATGTATTACACGATAGTAAGTTGCTCTTGCGATACTGGTGCCATCTGGCGGTGAGGCTAAGTACTTATCAGACCACCCTCGTATGTTTACTGGAATGAGAAAATGGAGTCAGAAAATAAATGGAGATTATGGTACTGTTAGTCTGCCAAAAATATCTAAGATTTTTATACCGAAAACTTGGAAAAACTAGTTTTTTCAGTTTAATATATGTCGGATGTGAAATAGTCTCTCGCCAGGAGAATAACATAAAGGACGTAATATTTTTCAACGGGAGAATTTCGATGGCCAAAAACCGGGGTCGCCGCTATCACTATGTATTGTCCCAAGATTATTGTCTGATTAGAATCAATGGAATTTCCAGGCAAGCGAGTTCAACCGTGGACACCAAAACCAAGGACAGGGCGCAACCCAATCTCGTGAGCGGTGCCCCAATCGAACACACCATCTCCAAAAAAAAAATTCAGGACACTAGCGGACAGATGCTCAGTCAGATTGCTAAACCAAAGGCTTCTGAATCTAGTAGGTCTAAGAGGCGGCCAAGGAACCCCGAAAAAACAAAGTTATCTGATGACATGTCTCAGACATCAGGGGTCAGCCCCATGGCGGTACCGACCGCTTAAACTGGCAGCTCTGCCAGTACCCCTCAACCACAACAATAATGGGACTAAGGTGCATCCAGATAAATCTACGGCATGATAAGACCGCTTCGGCGGTGCTAAGTCATAGATTTAACAAGGAGCACCTAGATGAAGCTTTTCTTCATGAGCCATACACAATAAAGATTCAGATTAAAGGCTTATCAGGTGAGCTGCTCTACGACTCCACGAATGAAGGAAGACCTAGAGCCTGCATAATGATAAATAAAACTATTAAAGCCATTGCTATTCTAGAATACACAGACAAGGACATGGCAGCCGCCATCATACAGCTACCCACTGAGGAAGGCAGGTTAGATGCTGTAATTTGCTCAGCCTACCTTGCGGGCGATTCCACTGACCTCAACTTCTCACCACCGCAGAGACTCCTCGACTACTTTGGAAGAAGAGGTCGGCAAATCATCATATGCTGTGACGCCAACGCCCACCACACAGCATGGCGAAGTTCGGACATTAACAGAAGAGATGAGTACCTTTTAGACTTCATTTCCAGAAATAATCTAGCAATTCTAAACCATGGAAATAGTCCTACCTTTATGAACAGAATCAGGGAAGAAGTCTTAGATCTCACCCTAACCACCCCATTCATAGGCAATTCCATTCAGAACTGGCATGTCCCGGCAGAAACATCGATGTCGGATCATCGACAGATTTGTTTTGACATCCAGACAAAAGCCAAAACACTTAAAACATACAGACAACCAAGAATGACAGAAAGTGACATGTATAGCCTAGAACTCAAGCAATCGATCAGAAACTGTCTAAATAGCATCAGAGACAGAACTTAGCTGTGACAGCCTCAATGCTACAATCTGCCTACCACAACGATAGCCCAGAAAAAGTTGAGGTAGGCAACCGCACCACCCCATGGTGGAATAATAAACTCCCCAAGCTAAGAGTTTTGACCAGAAAACTGTTCAATAAAGCCAAGTTCAATGGAGACTGGATATCAGAGCCCGCCTCACTCACCAACTACAACCAAGAGATTAGAAGAGCTAAAAGAGACTCATGGAAAAAGTTCTGCAGCAGTCTCTTAGACATGCTAAGCAGTGCTCGCATCGGACACTAATCAAATTGGTCTGTTGAAGAAAGCAGATGGAACATATGCGGATAATGGTCCAGAAATACTTAAAATACTAACAAGTAAACACTCTCCATGCACCAACATCACCGCCTCCACTCTCTCCAGTGTTATGGTAAGCACTCCTCCAACAGGATATATCATATTCTAAGCTCGAATGAGGGTTCGTAGTATACAGTTTTTAATAATGCGTTAGAGCAACATTTTCTCAGAGCGTACAGACATCGGATCGTGTAATGAAAACATTCTTTTAAATTTGAAATATGTTCAGTTCATTTAAAATGTTGATCTATTTGAACTCCTACTCGTACATTCACCGAGAGGATCTTCAAGCGTACCCATCACAACCTTAGGTGCCCTAGGCCTGGCAGAAGCAAGCATATACTATCTACTCGGGTCGCCTGCTCAAGGATCTGTTGTTGGAGCTGTCTAATCTGCCCTTGGATTGCGAGCAAGATCGAATAGACATCAACCTCGGCCTCGGATGCCTTAGAGACAGGCAACGTGGCTTTAGGAACAGCCATGGGCTTTCGTACCGTTATTTCCGGTACCATCGGCGAAGGTTCGGAAAGCAAATTAAGAAATAATAAAACAAACAGAACTTTACTTCGTTTTTTTATTTTCCCTTTTGTTTTCTGCCCTTTGCGACCTTCTTATATATCAATTGGCTGATAGTTGGTGCAGTCATTTTGTCCCTTTCTTTGTGCAGATTCCGCCGTATGCGCCTTGCTGTTAGTATGAATGAACTGATCTACCGCCAGGGTGACTGTTGACGTTCGGTTCTTGTTGACAGGTTTTGTGCGGTGTTTTGATTCCGGTTGCTCCTTTGTTTCCGCGGTTATTGTGCAACGGATCCCTTGTTTGTACTTGCAACATCCTGCCGGGCCAGGGAAAGGTGATGTTGATGATGCTGCTTCTGGTAGTACTGCAGACTGAAGTATTTCTGATGTTGTAGGACGCATGGGTGCAGGTTTTCAAGTGGATCGATCGTGCTTGGAATCAGGTATGGTGCTGACGTCAATGTCGGTGCTGCTGCTGCTCCATCGGTATTCGGCTCCGGACATGAAAAGAAGTAATGTATGGTGTAGTGTGTGGCAATATTGAGTTATTAGTGTAGGTATAATGGTTATAATTGTTATAATTGAGATATTAATTTTGTATTGTTTTAGGTTGTTATTTGATTATGCGTGGGGACATGTAGGTGGAGGTTGTGTTGGGTTATTTAGCATTTGTTATTGGAAGGGGGCAAAGCTTTGTGATCGGACGCTTGAGGGTGGTTGTGGCTGTTTTTACGGTGACCACTCGGATTTTTCCATCATTTCCTGGGTGTACTTCCTTTATTCTTCCTATCTGCCATCGAGTTGGTGGAGATTGTTCATCTAACAATAATACCAAATCTCCGACCTTGATGTCATAATTGGACGAGAGCCATTTGGGTCGTTGTTGAAGTCGACTTAAATATTCAATTTTCCACCTCTTCCAAAAATCCTGTTGGATTTTTTGCATGAGTTGCCATCTTTCCAAGCTACTGACCTTTACATTGGTGAGGTCCCTCTCGGGTACACTGTTCAACGGAGAGCCGATGAGGAAGTGTCCTGGAGTAAGACATGATAAATCATCGGGATCGTCGGTGACTGGAGATAGCGGGCGGCTATTCAAGCAGGCTTCTACCTGAGCCAATATTGTCGCATATTCTTCAAATGTGAGTGTGTAGTGTCCGATGATTCTCTTGAGGTGATGTTTCATGGATTTGACACCTGCTTCCCATAATCCTCCAAAGTGTGGTGAAGCGGGAGGGTTGAATTTCCAAGTGGTTCCGTCTTGTTGTAATTGCTTGGCGATGTCATCACTCCATTGCTTCGTCATGTATCCTTTCTCGGCATCTAAGTATTTAGCGGCTCCCTTAAAGTTGGTTCCGCAATCACTGTACAATGTGTTACATATTCCTCGGCGGGCAGTAAAGCGTTTAAAGGCGGCGAGAAATGCGGATGTACTGTAGTCGCTAACTAGTTCCAAGTGAACCGCCTTTGTGCAGAAGCAGACAAAGATGGCAATGTAAGCCTTTGTCGTTTTATTACATCGACCTTTCCATGCCTTTAATTGTACTGGACCGGCATAGTCTACCCCGGAAGTGGTGAATGGGCGAGCTGGAGTGACTCTGGTTGCTGGTAAATTGGCCATTTTCTCATGTATCTGTGTTGCTCTGTATCTAAAACATATCAAACATTTATTAATGCAGCTCTTTACCTGTGACTTGAGTCTTGGTATCCAAAATTCTTGCTTAAGGGTTGCCATCATTAATTGCTGTGCTCCGTGCAGTGTTCGTATGTGAGTTTGGCGAATAAGTAGCTTTGTAAATATGTTTCTGGTTGGAAGTATAATTGGGTGTCGTTGTGAGTAAGGCATATCGGCATTTTCCAGTCGTCCCCCAACTCGTAATATTCCTTGGGTGTCTATTATCGGCGACAGCCTTGCTAGCTTGCTTCCCTTTGGGGCCGGAAGGTTTGATAATGCTGCCGCGCGTTCTTTGCTGAAGTTTTCTTGTTGGACCAATATGATAATTCGTGTTCGAGCAGCCATAACTTCGTCTGCCGTCAATGGGCCGTATATTGGATTTTGCTCCTTTTGCCTTCGAGTGTTGTTGTAGAAGCGCAAGCAGTAGGCTATTATTCGTAACAACTGTCGAAGGGTGGACCACCTCCCAAGTAAATCGGTGGTTTCTGAGGTCGTGAAATATGAGTAACGATCATAGATTGTGGCACTACGGGATCCGTAATAAACCCTTTCGTTTTGGATCTCCGATGTCTTGAGTTCCAGATTGGTGGCTTGACTTCTCGGTGGTGTAAATTGCTGTGCATCGAATGAAGCTAGAAAGTCTGGGCCGTGCCACCACGAATGATGTTTGAGGAGGTCTACTGGAGACATTCCTCTTGATGCTAAGTCAGCTGGGTTGTCCTTTGAAGGAACGTAGTTCCATCTGTTGGCGTCTGTGAGTTCTTGTATTTCAGCAACTCTATTGGCTACGAACGTTGTTCTTATGTACGGTGGAGATTTGATCCATGCGAGTGTTATTTGCGAATCACACCAGGGATAGATCTTTGCCTCGTTTAAATTCATGATTTCGATTGTATGCCTTATAAGTTGGGCCAGTAGTAGTGCGCCACAAAGTTCTAGGCGTGCCAAAGATTTCTTCTTTAATGGGGCCACTCTCGTTTTTGACAGAAAGAGATGCGATCTCCACGATCCATCATAATGCCCGCGAATGTACACAACTGCTGCGTAAGCTTTCTCTGATGCATCACAGAATCCATGTATCTCCGTCTGTGAATTGTTACCAATGGAGATCCATCGGGGAATTTCTATCTGATTGAGATGCTTGAGTTCTGATTTTATGTTGTGCCATGCTGCAACTATTGAATTAGGGAGTGCATCGTCCCAGGCTATGCACTCTCGCCAGATATCTTGCATTAGAAGTTTCCCGCGAATGACGCAAGGCGCGATCCATCCCATTGGGTCATATAATCTTGCGATGTCTGCGAGAATCATTCTCTTAGTAATGTCCGTTGAATCTTTAAGTTGGACATTGAATTTAAAGGTGTCGGAACCGGGATTCCATTGAATTCCCAGTGTTTTAATTGAGTTGGTCTCGTCGAACGATAGAGGTAGTTGAACTTCCCGATCTTCCTTGGGTATTGATGCCAAGAACCTTTCGCTATTGCTGGCCCATTTTCGTAGATGAAAGCCTCCGCCTCTCAACATTTTTGTAAGTTGTCGTTGCATTTCCATTGCCTCCTCCTCAGAATCTGCGCCATGGATGACATCATCTACATAGAAATTTTGAGAGGCAATTTTTGATGCTATGGGATAGTTGTCCCTTTCCTCAAGGGCAAGTTGTTGAAGGGTACGAACAGCCAAGTAAGGTGCTGCTGCCGTCCCAAATGTAACCGTGTTTAATCTGTATGTTTTAATTTCACCGTCAACTTCGCTTCTCCATAATATTAACTGATAGTTCGAGTCCTCACCCGTCACCCAGATTTGTCTATACATTTTGTTAATATCGGCCACAAAGGCGACTCGATGCTTTCTGAAGCGCGCGAGGTGATTGAGAATAACGTCTTGCAATCTCGGACCAATAAACAAATGATCATTCAGTGACGTCCCGTCTGACGTCTTACAAGAAGCATCAAAGACCACACGTAGCTTGGTTGTGGAGCTCGCTTCTTTAATTACTGCGTGATGGGGAAGGTAGTAGTGTCCAGTTAGCCTTGACGCTTGGTTTACTTCGGACATGTGTCCCAACTCTTTGTACTCAGCAAACGCTCGATTATATTCTTTATGAAATTCTGGATTCAACTGGAACCTTTTCTCTAATTGAAGGTAGCGCATCAGGGCTGATTTGTACGAGTGCCCTAGGAGGGGACGATCACCTTCTTTGAATGGGAGTTGTACCATGTACCTTCCATCAAGGAGACGCTGATGAGTTCGACAAAAGTGCTGTTCACAAATTTCTTCATCTGCTGTTAATTTTCTCTCCTTTGGAACCTCTTCCAGCTCCCAAAATCTTATCAAACTCCTTTCTAACTCAGGGTTTCCTATGATGGTGTGGAGAGAGGTAACGTTGGTTTTGGAGGTTGACATGACACATCCCGAAAGAACCCAACCAAATTCCGTTTTTTGCGCCAGAGGTGAGCCCTCCTTTCCCCTAATTATTCCTTCTAGAAGAATTGACGGGTACACGTCACTACCCAACAGAAGATCAATTTTACCTGCCTTATTAAATGTCGGATCAGCCAGTTTGATATTTTGAAGATGAGCCCAATCGTTGGACTCAACAGGAATGTTGTGTGGGGGAAGGAGAGCTGTCAGTTTAGGTAGTACCAATGCTCTCAGTTGGATGCTGAAGTTTGTATCCAAATTGGATTGCACGGTTATTAATACTCTATGTTTGGCGACGCTTGCCTTGCCTTCTCCAACACCGTGGATGTTGACATGACTCCTTTCTCGCTTGAGATTCAATAGTTGGGCTGCAGACTCTGAAATAAATGATGTCTCTGATCCAGGATCGATGAGTGCTCGCAGCAGCATAGGTGGACCCATGTTGGACTGAACTTTCACAAGTGCAGTGGCTAGTAGGACTGTTTGGTTAGCATTGTTTCCAGCGAATTGAGCGCTATGTACTGAAGCAAATCTAGGGGAGACGGTGGGTGATTCTGTAGCCTTAGGATCCAATGCTAGAGAAGAAGGTGATGATTGGTTTTCATCAAGTGTGTTTTCAAGTCTATCAGTTGCTGTCTTAGGTACTTCATTGTGCAGTAATGAATGATGCCTTTGATTACAGACAGAGCAAGTGTAATTGCTAGTGCAATTTTTGGTTAGGTGTGTATTTGACAGACAGTTGAAACATAGCTTGTTTCTCTTAACTACTTCCTGACGTTTTTTTGGGTTTAATGCCTTGAATTTAAAACAAGTTCGAATCGAATGTGCTCCATGACACATTGAACATTTAGCAATGAGTGAATTATGGGAACGCACTATTCCCGAAATGGCCTTTCTGTTTCCTATTTGGGTCAAAGACGGCTGTTCCATTACTGCCAACGTACGGGCTCTCATCAAAAGAAAGTCTTCAAGAACCGCATACGTTGGATAATCCGCATACGATGCTATATGCGCCTCCCATTGGCCTCGAGTCGTCCGTGGGAGTTTTTGTACTGTGTGAAAAATTATTACATCTTCCCAGGAATCTACAGGAACCCCGAAGTTTTGAAGCGATAGCTTCGCTTCATTAGTAGTGTCAAGCAGACGTGTGATTTCTTCAGATGATTCCCCTTTTATATGTGGTTGGTCGAATAATAACTTAAACTGATTATCTTTCAAAAAACGCATATTTTGATAACGCTTTACTAACAGCGCCCAAGCAGACTCAAAGGTAACCTCTGCAGAAGTGTTCCGTAGCAGCCTTGCTGCTTCACCAGTCAAATTAGCCTTGAGGTAATGCAACTTATGGCTGTCTGGTATTGTCGCATTTTTGTTAATAAGATTTTCAAACAGGCTCTTGAATTCAGGCCACATCTGAAATGACCCGGAAAAGGTTGGAATTTTAATGGCTGGAAGTTTCAATTCTCCAATTAGAGCCTTGCCCGTAGAGGTATTGTTGAGCAAACCCAGCGATTGGTTGTGAGTGTCCGCACTAGTGAGACGTTCCTTGAGCTCAGAAGAATACACATAAAAAAGTTCCTTCAGTTTGTGAAAGGCCAGTGATTCCATGTATTTGGCTTTCACATCATCACTAGGAGCAGCAATTATTTTTTGGTGTAGTTCTCGAGCCTCTGCGAACATTTTCTCTAAATTGGATAGTCGCGCCTCGTTCATATGGTATGATTTTGTCGATTCTTTCAGAATCGAATATGCCTTGTATTCCTCTTCGATTTCTGAGGAGATTATTAGCACCGATTCCACGATGCTGGAGGTTTTTGCCTTGCTCATCGCAACCGAGTGAATTAATTAATTAATGCTACAGCAGAGGAAAGAGAAGCAAGTAGAGGAAAGGGAAGCAGAGGAAATATGCCTGACAAACCCCACGACTTAAATTAACTGACAATATGTCAATAGAATTATAAAATAGTGTTATAAAATGCCACACACCTGGTAGTTGCGTTGCTCCCAGAAGTATCAGCTGCTTTCAGGTTCTTTTATTTCTAAGTGCCTTGCTATGTACCAAATTCTTTATTAGGTTCACGCACTGAGTTTCGCGCACTGAGTTTTATTAAGCTCACTGTTATATTTAAAGCATTTAACGTTATTCATATATATATATTTTTAAATTCACACACTGTGAATGTGAATAGAGTCGCGCACTGCCACCCTTTAAAAGAAATTTCTTGCGAATGTGAATAGAGTCGCGCACTGCCACCCTTTAAAAGAAATTTCTTGCGAAATTACAAATTTATGGTCGCGCCAGGGTTTTCTTCAAGATCCGGCTCGAAGGACCAATATTTCCGGTACCATCGGCGAAGGTTCGGAAAGCAAATTAAGAAATAATAAAACAAACAGAACTTTACTTCGTTTTTTTATTTTCCCTTTTTTTTTCTGCCCTTTGCGACCTTCTTATATATCAATTGGCTGATAGTTGGTGCAGTCATTTTGTCCCTTTCTTTGTGCAGATTCCGCCGTATGCGCCTTGCTGTTAGTATGAATGAACTGATCTACCGCCAGGGTGACTGTTGACGTTCGGTTCTTGTTGACAGGTTTTGTGCGGTGTTTTGATTCCGGTTGCTCCTTTGTTTCCGCGGTTATTGTGCAACGGATCCCTTGTTTGTACTTGCAACATCTTCCTTCCCGAACCTGCAACCACTTGGGCATAGGTCAACTTGAGTGTGACGGCTGGTGTTTGGAAGCGACTGGAAAACGCGAGGTTTTCTTTCTTGATATCCTGGAACTTAGGACATCCCCGATAGTTTGCAGGGTGTCCTCGGTTCCTACACAAGACACACTCGAGCTGCTCTCTGTCCGCCACCTTGTCTTTCCCAAGGTCGCATTCCTCGTTTTAGTGGTTCTTTGCACACTTAACGCATCGAGCATTTCGCAGTTCAACACTGCGTGCCCGAACCTTTGGTTTCCGCTCCTCTTTAATTTTTCCCATGTGACAGTCTGGGATGCTAAGGAAGTGATAGTCCTTAGCCTCTCCAGCTTGCTGCTGGGTGTGAGCTGTACCAAGAAGAAGGGAATCACTCGCTTCTCCCGCCGGAAGCTCACGAATTTGAGGTCGTCACTCTCGAACTCTTTGAGCTCTGAGAGCATTTGCACTCCACGCCTTTGAGGAGCATCGTCTGCAACCTCTCGGCCTTTGATGTGAAGGAGAAAAACTCCGTCGTTGACTCTTTCAATAGGCTCATAATCCGCTTATGCTATTCCAGTATTTTGAAATGAACAGCATAGCGTTTTTGGCCTAAACATTTAAATTGAAAATTACCTACACCAATGGCATACTTACAGAGATCGATGGTCTCACGTAGGGCCGTGGTATACATAGGTAAAGATGGGTGGCACCTTCTCCTTTTTAGGGCGTTGTTGTTGCTGCTGCTTCTGTTGCTGCTGCTGCGGCTGTTGTTGTTGCTGCTGCTTCTGCTGTAGCGGTTGTTGTTGTTGCTGCTGTGGCTATTGTTGTTGCTGCTGCTTTTCTGCTGCTGTGGCTGTTGTTGTTGCTGTTGCTTCTTCTGCGGCTGCTGTTGTTGCTGGCTTTGATGTGTGGCGGCTGTTGCCTGCTCCCTTCCCATCTGCTGCATCTCCTTAAGCCTATTGACTACGGCCTGCAGCTTGGCGCATAGGACCCGTTTTTCCTCCTCAAGTTCACTACGCTCTTCCTCCATAGCCGAACTTGAAAGGGCGGTGAAGGGGTTGTTTTCCCCCCATGTAGCGGCCTTCCCTACCTTCGGAGAGGTAGGCAACATCGGCTTCCACGGGGATCACTGATTTTGGTCCTTCTTGTTGTTGTAATCTAGCTGCCTTGGACGTCGATGATAATGGTGATGATGGCCCTTTCCTCGCCTCGACCTGCAGCTTTTCGGGCGAAGTAGTGAGGGAGGGCGCTTTATTAAATTGGGCCTCGGGTTGACCCTTCTGCGCCTTTTTATGGCGGCAGCCAGTGTTGCAAAATCGGATGATAAATAATTCTTCGACTCCGTCTCTCGACATCTCCTCCTGCTTCTTCTAGTTAATTTAGAAGCAGCAGAGAGATAAAACGCGAACGGAAATTTTCATCCCGACTGGGGATCCGAACCGACAACTTTCCGATTGTGGATCGGACACTTAACCACTGCGCTGATTCGAATTCTGCGAGTACTTCGCCTAAGCGCGCTTTCGTTGTTTATTTTATTTCCGCTCTAAACAAGCCGAAACACTTCCTACCACTGAACTGGTCTTTGATCAACTGGCTGAAATCGAAGATATGGTTTTGGGCGATCGACGAGTCAAAGTGCACTAAATTTTGTAGTTGAGGCCACAGTAATATTTCATGATAAAGTATTTTAAATTTTGAACAAAAACCTGGACGTTAAAAAAATCTAGGGAAAACACGTGCCTCTTCTGCTCTTAACATATAAATCTATGGTTGTTTTAGCGGTTTATGTCGCGATCCCGACGAGTTCTGCATAAAACATGGATAAACAACTACAATCCATTAAAGCTGTTTTCTATGAAAATGAATTATTTCAAGTGTCGGAAAAACCACGGAAAAACTATAAGCCGAGGCCATCCAAAACTATATTCATTTTTTGTCATATTCGTAACAATGAAAGTGCTACTCGGCGGGACATGTGTCATCGATTTGAACAACTGATAATCTCAAAGCGGTTTTCTTTCCGGTGAATATGGCGGATGGGGTAAGTTATTTTTAAGTAGATTTTCACCAACTGTGCGATGTAGGACCGAATGTTGTCATGTAGCAAAATCACCTTATCGTGTCCCTACACTACTTTGTAGTTTTTCCTTTAGGGCTTGGTTCAAACACTTCAGTGGAAACCATCTGTTTCGTTCGGTTTACTAAAACACCACCTGCCGATCCCACCAAATGCAGAGCAGGACATTAGAACTACTGATATTGCCATTGTTGACGATCCTGAGGCATGACCGAGCTTACCCCGCTTACGTGTAGGGTTTATTACAGTATCTACTTTTCATCGCCAGTTACGCTATGATGCCAAAAATCTTTCCTTTTCTTCTATTGAAAGTTGACACGTGTTAAAACGCCATTTAAGGTTTGAAAGACTCAGGAGGGTGACTGCTCGGAACGAAAGCTTAAGAATAAGAAAAATAAAATTAATTTAGGTTTTTAAATGAAGATTTCCGAGAAAACCAAATTTTAAAATGTGCCTATAGCCGAAAGGCATTAGTAATTAAGGACCATAAATATTAACAAAATATTTCTAAATTAGACTTAAACATTTTTGTCTAACTAATAAAATAAGATAAGAAGAATACATATGAAAAAATATATATATTAGTCTTCTTCCTCTTTTCCTTTTTTTCTCCGGCGTTGTTATGGTCAGAAGTGTAGGACCATAACCTTCCCACTTAACTGCATTCCTACTGGTCCGCTTGTGGGGTCCGCCGGTTTGACCTCAGAAAGTAGCGGCAGGCTTCCCGGTTTGGGATTACTTCATCGCTGAGGCCAATCAAATGCTGGTGTTTTTGCATTTGTTTGCACCAATTGTTTTTCGGCCTGCCATTTTGCGTGTTGAAATTGGAACGTTGATTGATAACGCCTTTTGGACGGGGTTCAAAGGATCTCTCCTTTGAACATGGCAATACCAACTGAGTCGGTCGCGCTCTATATTTCTTGTGATGGTTTCTTTTACGTGGAGGCTTCCTCGGATCTTTGAACTTCTAATTCTGTCACGCTTTGTTACTCCCGCTGTCATGCGAAGCATCTTCATCTCAGTTGCCGTTAATTTGCTCTCATACTTTTTGTGCATTGTCCAGCATTGTGAACCGTATGTGAGCGCCGGACGTACAACTGAAGTGTAGAGCCTTCCTTTCAGCTTAGGGGGCATTTTTCGATCACAGAAGATGGCGGAGTTTTCCCGCCACTTCATCCACCCTACGCTTACGCGATGTTTGATGTCGTCATCACAAGTTGCTTCTCTATTAATCATAGATCCCAGATATTTAAACTTTTCACACTTGGGAAGCACTCTTCCATTCAAGTAAATGTCTGGAATAGGCTGATGAGGGTCAGAGAACGGGCAGCACAGATACTCTCTCTTCTTTGAACTAATACGATACCCGTGTCCCTCAAAAATGTCCACCATCAAGTGCTCGTTGTAGGGACGCCTGATCATCACTTATAATGGCCCCATCGTCAGCAAAGAATAGCTGGTGCACATTGGGGTCCGTCACTTTTCCTTCAAGCAAGCAATCAAGGACTGCTATAAAAAGCAGTGGGCTGAGGACGCTCCCTTGGTGTACACCGACTTTGATTGCGAACTCTTCGGTGACTCCTGCAGTGCATCTTACTCTTGTTGTTGCTCTCTTGTACATGTCCATGATCACTCGCACGTAGGTTTCTGGAACTCCTTTTTGTCTTAGCGCTACCCATAAAAGAGCTCTTGGTTGCCGGTCAAAGGCCTTCTCGAAATCAACCAACACCATATGCAAGTCCTTTGAAGAATCACGATGCTTTTCCATCATGATCCTTATACTTTGGATTGCATCTGTTGTTGATTTACGCGAGACAAACCCGCACTGGTCATCAGATAGTCGTATTATTTTCCGCAGTCGGCTATCTAATACCCGTTCAACGATCTTCATGGTGTGCGACATCAGCTTGACAGAACGGTAGTTAACACAATTTCGCGTATCACCCTTTTCTTTGTGCAATGGAAGAAGATAGCTTTCCCTCCATTGATTAGGCATAGTGTCGCCTCTCATAAGTTTGGAGATAAGAACCATGAGCCATCTAGACCCGATGTCTCCCATCTTTTTCCAGAACTCAGAGGGTATCCCGTCCGGCCCAACAGCTTTTCTTTTCTTGGAGTTTTTAACGGCGTACCGAACTTCTTCGACTGTGATGTCGGATATTTCGGCATGATTCGGGGCGGCTCTTGGAAAGTACACTCCGGGAAACTGTTCGTTCAGAAGTTCCTCGCAATACTGTCGCCATCTGTGGAGAATTTTTTCGTCTTCCACAAGGAGTTGGCCTTCAGCATTGTTAATAAACTTTGGGAAACGAATCTCCTGAGCATTTCTTCTTCTCTGGGCGGCTATCTTAAAGATATTTGCTCCTTTGTTCAAATTGTTTTGTCGAAGCTCCTGGGTAGCCTGGTTCCTGTCAGACGCGGAAGACGATATTTCTTCCAACTCCTGATAGAGGCCTTCCATGCTTTTCGCTTTGAATTCGGCGCATTTTTTCTTCGCAATACCTTTGCAACATCTATATACCTTTTCACGAAGAGCTTTTTCCTCTCTATTAGTAGAAGAGCACTTTGACCACGCTTGGAAAGCCATTTTCTTTTCGTGTATCACTGCTTTGGCTTCGTCTGTCCACCACCAGGTTTCTTTTGCGTGTTGGCAGGGGCCTTTAGATGTTCCGAGCAGTGATTTGGCTTTCTCCAGGCCAGATTGTTGTAGGGAATCCCACATGTCTTGTGCTCTGCACTCCTCATAACCGACCTCATCGATAATGGAAGAGAGGTAGTTTTCCATGTTGGTGATAAAAGCTTCGCCTTTTCCTTTATCCAGCTTATACCACTTGATTCTCTCAGACACCTTCGTTTGCTGCTTTGACTTCTTTCTCGCATCCATAAAAAAATCAGTCAGGAGGAGACGGTGTTGAGGGGCGATCGCGTCTCCCAGGATCACTTTGCAATCTTTAGCTCGTGGCTGCATGAAACTGGATACCAAATGATAGTCTATTTGAGTTTCATTTCCGCCGCTGCTATAAGTGATCAGGTGCCGGCTTTGTTTGACGAACATGGTATTTAGCACTATAAGATCGTACGACTTGCACATGTTAAGGATATCTTCACCTGAAGAGTTCCTGGTGCCGTATCCCAGCCCTCCGTGGTAGCCTTCATAGTCTTCGCTTGTCTTCCCGACATGTCCGTTTAAATCTCCCCCAAACAAACAAAAGTTCTTCCTTTGGGATGATTTTGACAAGGTTGTGGAAATCTAGCCAGAATGCATCTTTTTCTTTTTGTTCGCATCCTATTTGAGGGGCATATGCGCTTACGATGTTCCACACCTCACCATGCATCACCAATTTGAGAGCCATCAAACGGTCACTGGACTTTGAAATGGTTAAGACGTTGCCAAGTAACTCTGCCGCAAGGATGATGGCGATTCCGTTTTTTCCTTGTTCCAATCCATAGTAAAACATCTTGTAGGCTTTTGTTTTAACGTCCAAGAAACGTGCCCGATTACCGGTGTTTCGCCATTTCGTCTCTTGTACGCACAGGATGTCTACTCGGCTTCTAACCATAATTTCTTCAAGCTCATAGCTGCGACCACTCATGCTTCCAACGTTCCAACTCGAGACTCTTAAGTGTGGCTTACGCCGTTGTATTACTTTGCTATCCCCCGGAAATCCTATAGCTCTGACCCGAGCATTGCTGCTCGTCCCAGGATCACGACCATTAGTAGTGCCTGGCGGGGTAGTGCTTTTCCTTTTAGCGTTCTTTTCCATAATGCTACGGTTTGACCGTTTTCTTTCTTCCCTTCCTTTTTGACACGGGCATGCTCCAGATTTTTTATTTTTTTTTTGATTGATCTTAAAAATATATACATATATTAGTATTGGACATTTTTTTAGGGATACCCGCAGGATCATTTCCACCGATTTCTTTGGAAACCTGTTGAGCAAAAGAATAGAGCAAAATCGCTCTCAATGCATGAGTGTTTATTTGCGGTCGATGGTCAAATTATGGAATTAAAGGGCCATGAAATATAAAAATATATATTTTTCTTTCTTTCACTATTCAAGATTTTTTTAGTGTAAATGGCAACGAAAATAATAAGTACGAGTATACAAATATGTTTTACCAGCACTTGCTGCTTATAATCAGAGTGCTTAGAACGAATTCTCATCATTATGTATGGTGTAATGAGTAATCGTCTCTTCCGTGAACTCGTCACGTAAAAACACATATTTGGGATTATGTTGTCCGTGATCGTATAACTCGTAACGTAATGTCGAATTATGTGTTCCGTGAACGAGCACTTTTGTTTACGTGAACGTACTCATTATTTCGAAGTGTCATTCGATAGCCAATTTCATGACGGAATTATTTTAAGTCGGCAGCAAAATATAGAGAATGTAAGTTTTATTTATAAAATTTTATTATTTTTTTTATTTTTCAGGACAAACATTAATAAAATAAATGCTGCACAAAAAGAAATGATGGCTGATTTCATGCAGCAGCATCCCGATTTGGCTAAGAATATTCTGCCGAGTAGTCAACAAGGCAAAATAAAAGCATTTAGGCTGTGAAAGGAGTTAGAAATTAAATTGAATTCCCTTGGCCCACCGATAAAAGACGCAAAGTTGTGGAGAAAAGTATGTATGTATATAAATATGGATGAAAATATTTTTTTATAAAATACATTTTTACAGGTTTACGCTGACCAGAAGTACCAAGCGAAAAAAAAACTCTCGTTTAATAAACAATCCAAATTAAAGACTGGGGGTGGACCACATGAGGAGAAATTCCTTAGCCAAGCTGAGGAACTAATAATTGAAGCAAGTGGTCTAGAGGTGGCTGTGGAAGGCCTCCAGAACGTCAGAACCTTTGGTCTAGCTACAACCAATAAAAATACATCGTTCCCATCACCTCGTGCGCATTCATCTCAGATTTGTTCATCTGCGGACTCAATCGAAATGCCTGGATTTGTAAGTAAAGAAGATGATAAGGAAAACTGCAACTACTCTGGTGATATACGAAGAAAGAGTAGAGCAACGTGCAAAGTGAAAAAAATAACTTAAATATAAACGATTGCAAATATGCACTCCTTAAAGAAAATATGAATGCAGGCATCGAATTCAAAAAAGAAATCAGCCAGAAATTGGATAAGCTAATTGCAATCGAGGAAAAATGCTTAACAATGAAAGAGCAAAAACATGCAATAATAATGGCAGTGAAAAAAGTACAGCTAGAAATAAAGACATTGAGCTTTTAAAGTCTTCCAAAGATTTTTAAGCATCTTAGATATCTATATTAGTTACATTTCCTTATTTATGCTAGGTACACACGAGGCAACCGTTGTAGCAACGTGTTGCAGCAACGAGTTTTGTTTGTTCACTACACACGTGGCAACCGTCGCCGCAACCTCAGTACTGTGTGTAGCTGTGGTACAGAAAAGACATAAGCGGAAAATCAAATTTTTGAAATGAGTGACGTAATACGTGAGATCACTGCAATTATTATAATTGACGAACTTTTGTACCAAAATGAGGAAGAGGAGATGCAACCAAAAAAGAAAAAGAAAATTTGGTCAAAAAATTGGCTTTTAAAAAAAAACGAATTTTCGAACGAAAGGCTGCTGAAAGAACTGAAAGAAAATGAGCCTATTTGGAAAATTGTTGGGCTTGGTAAAAGCCAAAATAACGAAACAAGATACCATAATGAGAGATGCAATATCAGCAGAAGTCCGACTAACAATAACTTTGCGGTATCTTGCAACAGGAAATTGCTTTGCAGACTTGAAATTTTCGACAGCGGTATCTCTACAAGCTATTGGGAATATTGTTATTGAGACATGCGACGCCATCAATGAAGTTTTAATGGACTACATTAAGGTTAGTCAACTGATTCTTTTTGCATAAGTATTTGAAACTAATTCTTTTTGCATAAGTATTTGAAACTAATATTGAGATTTTTTAGCTACCGAAAACTTCGGCTGAATGGTTGGTGGTAGCGGCCAAATTTTATGAAAAAAGCAAGTTTCCGCACTGCCTCGGAGCACTAGATGGAAAGCACGTTAGAATAAAGAGGCCACCGCATTCTGGTTCCAATTATTTCAACTACAAGAAAACATTCAGCATTGTACTGATGGCGATTGTAAATAGCGATTCCGAATTTCTGATGGTGGACGTTGGCGCAAGTGGTAGAATTTCAGACGGTGGTGTCTTTAAAAACACCAGATTTTTTACAAAATTGGAAAGAGACCAACTAAACTTACCGGAACCAAGTCCAGTAATTGGTGAAACACCGATTCCGTTTGTTTTTGTGTCGGACGATGCCTTTGCTTTTGGTCCAAACATAATGAAGCCTTATGCACATAGCGGCTTATCGCCCTCACAGAATTTATTTAATAAAAGGCTTAGTTCGGCAAGAGTAAAAGTGGAAAATGCATTTGGAATTTAGGCGGCAAGGTTCCGGCTAATGAATACTACCATCGCTCTTTCGCCCGAAAAAGCTAGCAAAGTAGTATTGAGTTGTTGCTACTTGCACAATTTCATAAAGAAAGAAAACGGTTCCGCTCACAATCGCCTAGAAGATATTCCTGAAAATCCACTGCTAAATTTGGAGCCTACTTTGAATAGGAATTCACCATCTGAGGCGAAAACAATACGAAACAATATATGCGAAGCCGTCTATGTCGTAGAAGGTTTTTAAAGAAATTCAAAAGTGTTTTTGTCATATTTTTATTCATATATGTACATATGTACGTATATATGTATTACTTATTACCGAAATAATAAAAAAAGTAATTAAATTTAAACTAATTAAAATCTGGATCCGAAACTAGGTCGTGAAATGACGAATACTGCGTTCCATTTACTCCATTAGCATTTTCTGCGTGGAAGACTTGTGGAGAAGTCGATTGACCAAAATGAATTGGTGTCGAATGAGAAATAGACCCACTGTTTGAAATATCGTTTACAGATATTATTTGTGGAATTTGCCTGTAAGCAGTATACCGGGATGGGTATGTGGGCGTTTGGGTCTGCACAGAATTGAAGGTCAATTTCTCCAGATGCCCCAAAAGAAAAATTTCGTCGCAGGCCTTTTTCGCAAATAGCTTTGTTCCACCGATAATTTGCGGTATGAGCACGCCCAGGCTTTTGCATAAATATCGGCTTCATCCGTTTCTTCTCTTTGCGACAAATTTTCAATATGCCTGGTAGCTTTTCGCAATAGTTCGTTTCTTTCACAATTTTTTGAGCTCTCCTTTCTCTTTGTACTTAAAATAATAAAGTAAGAAACAATAAAAGAAATTAGAAAGAGTATTTTTGGCAGTGGCTCACACCTGCCCGTCTTTCCGTTTGTCTGTCTGTCCGTCTGTCCGTCCGTTCGTCCGTTTGTAGCCACTGTAAATGGCAGTTTTAAATAAATATTGTGAAATACTTACCCTTGAAGCACATTCATCGTCTGAACTTATTACTGTGCTGATTCCAGGCTCGGGCATCTCGAAATCTCTCAAAAAATCTAAGTGATCAAAATATCATAAATTTGGTTGATAAAGCTCATCAACCCCAGCACCACTTTTTTCGCTTTGAATTTTTTTTTTTAATTCGCGTCGGTATGCAGTGCGCATGTTTTTTAATCTATTTTTTACCGTGTTCACTGTAGCATTTTCGTCAATGTTATTATATTCTTTTCTTAAATGTTCATATGCTTTTTTTCTCAGATTTTTGTTTTTCTATTTTCCACAAGTTACGTCCCACAGCTCTCTCAAATTTTTGTATTCGTTAATAAAATTAACATAATGTTCATTGTTTTCAATTGCCATTTTTTTTTTTTTTTAATAATTTCACTCCGCGTGAACCTTCCTACACGCTTGCTTTTGATGAAATGAACGAGTAAATGCAGTAAACAAGGATACACACGAGGCAACGGTTGCTGCAACCGACCAAAAATATCAAAATTTTTTGATATTTCTGGCAACGGTTGCAGCAACACGAAAATCAATGGGCAACACAACTACACACGAGGCAACGGTTGCTTCAACATGGCTGTGTTGCTACAACGGTTGGCTCGTGTGTACCTAGCTTTATGTATTTATGAACTTTATGTTCTTTTTTTGTGATAGAACTGAAGCACCGAAGTATTTTTTTTTAAATATTTTTAAGTTAAAGGACTGAATTTTACTTTTTTAGTTGGAGAAAAATATATTGATTTATTTTTATTGCGTTTATAAGGAATAAATAAACGTTTATGAAAATGGTGTGTTTCATGTTTATATATTTTAACTAAACAGCGATAGCTTAATGCTATTTCTCACTTGTTCTCCAATTCTTGTGAGGTTTGTTGCCTGTTCAATTGAGATGTCTTCCGGAGTTGTATTGACCGGAGAAGCTTGGTACGAAAATGGGATTTCAAAATCGATACAGATGTTATGCAAAGCTGCACAAATATTTGCAAATGAAGCTACCTTTTCTGGGCTATACCGTCCTCTCTGATTGTATTGCAACATTTTCCATCGTTCTTTTAAAATCCCAATCGTGCGCTCAATTACATTCCTTGCTTTAGAATGTATTTCATTAAACAAGCATTCATTTGAGCATGTTACCGTATTCCTATATGGCGTCACACACCAGGCCTCGATTGGATATCCAGAATCTCCTGCAAGGAGGTTAACTTTCAGCGCAATTATTTTATAGCAAATAAGGTTTGTTACATACCAAGGAGCCAGGAATTTTCACTGCCATAAGCTCGGAACTGCTCTTCGAGAAAATTACTTTCATTTGATTGTTTCCACACAAATGAATCGTGAGCTGTTCCTCCATATTTGCAATTAATTGCCAAAATCCGGTTCTTATGATCACAAATTACACAATAATTAGCTTACAATCATGGCATTCAGACTGTGAAAACCTTTCCGGTTAAAAAACATATGCTCATTAGCGCTAGGTCTCCGCATACCAATATGAGTTCCGTCAATACATCCAATTACTAGTTTTATAAAAATGCGAAAATGTACCTCCTGGAATATTATATTTGGCCATAAACCATTCTTTACAGTTGGCCGAATTTCGCGGATTGAATACCATGTGCTGTGAGCACAATTTAAATTCCATTTCCTTTAACACATTTGTGGTTACTTTAGAAACCGCACTCTGGCACATTCCCATCAAATAGTCGTTCCCAACCGTGTTTTGGAATCCACCACTTCCTAAAAGTATCAGTGTTGAAGCTAATTGAAGAACTGGGGAACTGCAGTTGACAAGTGGCACTGAAAATCCAAATTCGATAAAACTACTGAACTGAAAGCCTCCTTGTTTAATCTAAAACTTTTAATAAATCTGCAAACGAAAGTTGAATCCATTTTAAATGCGGACAATTATTTTCAATTACTTACGCTTTTTCGGATAGGGAAAGCGGATTAGTTCCGTCCCGCAAACGCCTTCTTTTGATTTTCTCAGTGGATTGCTCTTCATTTTCATTCAATAGCATGAGTAACACCACCGAATCCATAATTTTCTTCTTATTTTTAGTTTACCAAAATCACTTTCAACTTTTACACGATTCCAAATCGAAATAAATGACACTTCGGATGAAATTGTAACAGATATTGTACCAGTTTTTGCAATATAGATCTATTACATTACGTTCCGTGAGCAATCGAATGCCATGATCTCAATCTATTCGTTACGATCGTTTGTATCGTAATTAATTGCGAAACGGATGACTGCTCGATCACGGAAGAGACGATTTGCCCCCAGTTTGTCATGTCAATTATTTGATATTACCCTTACTCATCTTAATTTGAATTAAATATAGTTTAATACCACAAAAGCCAATTAGCAGATAAAACACAGGGTAAAGTAAAATTATTGCCTGATTTATATGCGGAAGCTTTTGAACTAGCATCACTAAACGGTGTTATTATAAATGAAATGTGACCGTATATTTATCGTCTTAAAGCTTTTGCTTAGTGAAGCAGTTGACCTTACCGTTGATACACAATAATTAACGACAAATGTGACTATGCATGACCCAGTTCTGTTCGATCGTTGGAATCATCCAGTATTGAGACATGACGAAAAGAAAGTCATCAAAGAAGTTGTGGACGTCATTCATCTGCGGTCAGATGGTAAGGATTCTGTGATAGATCTGGGCTGCGAAACAGGTGGCATTCTGATGGATTTTATTCGCTGCTCCTATGGAAGAACTACAGCTTAATCCTAGGGGCAAATATTTTTTGCACAGATGATCCATTATGCAAGAAAGAATACGCAGACGGGTAGAATTTAAAGTGTTGGACGTGAGTACTAACGACTTGCGATAGAAATATCGCGGACAATCTGACCACGTTACCTTTTTTCATTATTTTTATATTTTTGTTGGAGGCTTCTACTATCTGTTGGAGCACGCAGACGCAAATACTGGTCCATTTTACGACCAGGCAGGCAGCTTTCTTTATTGTATTTTCCCCGTTGTCCGGAGAAAAGTGAGGATGGGCTTCAGTGATGTAGAGCTAAGAGATTCGGCAAGGAGCACGTCGGCTTAAGGGTGCGCCACCGTACGAGAGCGACAACGGGACAGTCGCAGAGAAAGTGTTTTGCTGTGTCATCCTCCTCGTACGTAGAGATGTTTGGCAAAAGTGTTGTTCGAGAGAAGAATGCATCAGCTCCAAATTAATATAAACATACAGAGCCACTGCAACAATGCCGCCAACTGTCATTCAAACTCACCATACATGATTTGTTTATAAAACCCCAGAAGTGAATAATAAACGACACTCTGTTTATAACGTCACCGAGACCGGTTGTTTCCTTTTCTCTATTTGTATTATCAGTTAACCAGCGGTTCAAATCCCGAACAAGTGTAATGGCACGTAGTGACGCCCCCAAGCCTTCTGCAATCATTTCTCCTTAAAGCTATGCATTAAAGATCCAGTCGTTGATGTCCGGTTTGACCGCAGAGGCAGGTAGACCAAAGGCGGGCTCAGGTACTAGCGAGTTTATGGGAGATCTCATTTTCGGGGTTCCAAGAGTGACCAGGGCCCATACAAGCCTTAGTGAATTTAGTCTTCCGACTCTGTTCAAAAATGTCTTGAGTTCATGCACTAATTTGGCCAGAGCTAGTCCAGACGCCATGGAAATTAGACTGTGAAATTATAGCGCAATAGGATAGCAGGTGTCAATGCGTCGGACTATGAGACAGCGGTCGTAGGATATTTCCAGCGCAAGTACACAATCCTCCAATGCGAGTTGTACCAAAAAACTTTTCTCTTGAGGCGAGACATGGCTTTCAGTGCGCACTCTCTGATATATATGTCAAGGGGTGCAAGATTTATCGTAGCATCTAGAGCAGCTCCCGGTGTGCTGGGAAAGCCAACGTGCAGACCGCTCTTAGGAGTTTGGTGAAAGAGATTATGAGATTATCGGTCTGATCATTGTCGTATTGATTCAGAGGACCTTTTTCGGCGATAAGCCCCATGTTTTGGCAAAGGCACCATTGCATTGCCAAAAAAGCTGACAGCGCTTTGTTGGTTTTGACTCAACATGCACCAAAGAAGCCTGCTAGATAAGATGACTCCCAGGAACTTAGCTTACTTGGATATCGGGATGGGAATGCCTTTTAGCACCAGCTGAGTAATGCCAATATTTTTCCTCCTTCTAGTGAAGAGAATGACATCAATCTTAAGAGGATTAACCGAGAACCCATTACTCGTGCACCAGTCCTCGACCACATCTAGCACCGCCTGCGCTTTGAGACAAGTCGCTAAACACGAGCTGACAAAGAGAACAGCAACATCATCCGATAGGCCTGGGCATAGCTTCCAGAGGCATTGAGTGCATCGAGGAGAGAGTCGACCAGCGATCAGTTTCCTGTGCACAAGCAGGACGTATAACGTATGCGGACGATTTAATTGCGTACAGATCAGGACCAGTGAATGACGTAATTGTTATTCGTCTCCAGGGTGACTTCAAAAAAAATTCAGCAATATTGACATGACTGGAATTTTTTAGAACAATTTCCAGAAATTAGAATCTATTTTATTTAGGACGACTCTCTCTAGGGCCTCCCGGCGCACTAGAAAAAATTGGCGCAGATTCTCTATTTTTGGACTGGGGAAATAAAGTGTATATGCTGCTCTGGCAAGAGATCAGGGCACTTTCACTCTGACCAGATGGATGTTTCATAGCAGCTAGAGTAGTAATCGCTTACATGGCCTTGGTCAGGTCCATGATTGTCTATGGATGTCCCGTCTGGTTCAATGTCAGAGCCAGCTTAATAGAAAGGATTCGGATGTTTGACAGACAATGCCTTAGGACATGTTTCGATACAATAGGGCTGGGATTTTAAGGACGAACAATTTTCTGATAAAGCTGATCCGAAGAGCAATGATTTCTACGTACCTCAGGTTCAGCAGGTCGATTTCATGCCGAGATCGAGAAAACCTCAGAGCATTAGCGTTTTTGATGGCTGGAGCGGAATACGTCATTGGTACCTTTGGGTCCTATAGCCTCTTCAAGGTTAAGCCTACCGAACATCAATGGCAGGCTTAAAAGGATAATGTAGATTAAGGTAAGTTAAGGAAGGAAAGGTGGAGGGTAGGTTTGGTTTAGTTTTAATTAAAATAAAATAAAAAAATAAAAAAAATAAAATTAAACTTCCAAAGCAAGTGTGTAGTGGGTCTTTTGTTTTAACTATTATATATTAATGGATGGTAAACGGCTAACAACGGCATCGCAGGAGTAGCACCTGCTGACGGGTGCTAGTCCGCAAGAAAGCGATTAAGAGCCAATACAGTCGAACACCTTGCGGACGCCCTAGACCATCCAGGACATGGGATGGGATTGACCGGGCACAAAACGGATGAAGAACTGTGACATTTACTAGCGACTTCTATAAGGAGAGGGACAACGACTGTTCTGGTGCGGATTTGTTGTTCGAGGTAGACTAAGGCAAAAAGTCTTAAGCTTTCGGCCAGTGAGCGAACGCCTCATAACGATCCACATCAAGGCTAAATTCACTAATATCAGCCTGATCTACGGAAGACAAGAATGACCATGTCAAAGCTTAGTTCAGAACTTATGCACAATGCCCCAGCTATGACATCAAAATTGTACTAGGAGACTTTAATGCAAAGCTGGGTATAGAAAACATGTTTCAGCGAGTTATTTATTTATTTATTTATTTATTTCATCAAGCAGAGATTTATAACTCTCTTACCGACTACTAACAAGAATATTAACACTCTAATCTATATAATACCATAAGTACTAACTGATTATATTAACTATTATCTTCATCCATCAGGATTAGGGTAACAAAACAATAAATTGATTAATAAGACATTACTAAAACTATCTGACCTGACTAGCTAGTGAATTTAGAATCATTGATTTAAATGTGTCTCGTGTACAATTAGCAAAAACATCAATGCTATTACATATTAAGTTAGCTTCTCTCAAGCAACGCGAGATTCATTGCGGCCGTAGTTAGTGCGATGGAATTGCTCATAAAATATAAAGGATTCACGTAAATTTCTTGAGGGAGTTTCAAATTTATTAAAGTGAGAAGTAAAGGACATTTGATATGATACGTTAGTATATCCCTTACAAATATAATAGCAAAATATTTACGTCATTTTTCAAGCGATTGTAATCCAATTAACATACATCTTGTTTCATAAGACGGCATTTCAATGTTCCAGTTTAACTTGTACATGACATGGCAGATGAGTTTGTGTAATATGGATTCCAAACTGTATTACAATACTCAAGAATGGACCTTATGAGTGAGATATAGAGGGATTTTAATGCATATGGATCCGTAAACTCTTTACTGTTCCGCCTAACAAATCCAAGCATAGAATATGCTTTACTTATGATATAATCTATATGAGGTATAAACGTGAGTTTGGAGTCTAGAATAACCCCCAGATCCTTTTTATGGCTTACTCTTTCAATGTGAATACCATCAACATTATAACTGTAATTTATTGGTGTGAAATTTCTAAAGCAAGAGAAGGCCTGACATTTCGAAACATTCAAGAATAGATGATTTAGTTTACACCCTTGAGTTAATTTTTCCAGATCTTCCTGAAGAAGAAAACAATCATATTCGGATGAAATTTTCCGATATATCTTCAGATCATCCGCATAAAGCAAACAGTGCGAATTTTGAAATATGGATGGGATATCATTTACGAATAAGAGAAAAAGCAACGGGCCCAAATGGCTACCCTGCGGAACACCAGATGGAACGCGAATATGTTTAGATAAATGATGGTCGATTTTAACAATTTGATGTCGACCTATTAGATATGATTCAATCCATTCAAGAAAATTGGAAATATGCAGGACAACTTATGCAACAAAATAGAATGATTTACCCGATCAAAGGCTTTTGCAAAGTCTGTAAATATGATATCTGTTTGGGACTTATTGATAAAGTTCATGGTTATGTAATTTGTAATAATGGATAGGTTCGTTGCGGTTGATTTACCTGACATAAATCCATGTTGAAAAACAGATATATGTTCCTTGACAAGGAAGAACAACTTATTGTACACAATTTTTTCAAATAATTTAGGGATGGCAGATATTTTACAAATAGGCCTATAATTTGTTATATCTTGCTTAGAACCAGATTTAAAGACTGGGGAAAGGAATGAAATCTTCCATTCATCCAAAAAATGTCCACTAGCAAGAGACATATTAAATAAGTACGTAAGTGGCCTAGCCAACACCTTCCCACAACTTTTCAATAACATAGGTGGGAACCCGTCTGGTCCTTCTTTCTTGCTTGAGTCAATTGCAAGTAAGGCCTCTTCAACCTCGGATATGTTAAGGCAAAGAGACCCTATGTCAAAAATTTCACAAACTTCGGGAGGCAAATCATAAGGGGAGACGGAGGAGTAAACGGATTGGAAGTAATTCGCAAACAAGTTACAGATCATATGTACATATATCACAGGCCGTTGTACCAGAGTAGGACATACAGTTTGGAAGACTATTCGTCTTACGTTTCGTATTAATGTAGCTCCAAAAATGCTTACTATCGTTTTTAAGTTTAGATTCCGATGATATGATGTATTTCCGATACAATATTTTATTAAGGCAGTCAAATTGACGCTGCTTGATGAAGTAATTAACGCGAAGCATTGGGTTCTCTCTATTGAGCTTGTACAATTTATAAGCCTTATTTTTTTGATTTTTTAGATTAGTAAGCCTTTTATTGAACCAAGTAGGATTACGATTACTTTTGGATCTCTTTTTAGGGACAAATATCTCTATTCCACATTTTAGAACTTCGACAAAAGAAGTATACGCATTTTCTAAGTTAGTGGATTTAAAGATGGCATGCCACGGATGAGTAGATAAAAACCCATTAAATGCTCCAAAATCTGTCTTTTTGTAATTATACACAAGAGTACTACATAACTTTGTTTTAGTTAAGTATCTGAAAAGCTTTAAGTTTATATCTAAAGCGTGATGAAAAATGGAATTTTTTAACAAAGGAAAGTTTGATTTATCAATAAGTACATTCATTTCTTTATCAACAAAAATTAAATCAAGTATATGATTAAAATCGTTAGGATAGCAATTAATTTGAATTAAATTATATTGGCTGAAAAAGTCTATAACCGATATTTCAATTTGAGTATTAACATCAAACGGTATCAGATGCTTTTCATCTAAATCGTGTACCCATTTAACGTTACCTAAATTAAAATCACCAGCACACAATACATGCTGATTATTATTCAATTTGTCTAGTACAGAACTGAAATTGTAAAGATGTAAATTGTATAGAGCAAGAGAACTCTTAGGTGGAATGTAGCTAACCATAATAAACAATTCATTTTTATCATCTAATCTTATACTAACTATCACCTGATCAACATCTAGATTAGAGACCGATGGTAAAGAATTTGATTCCAATTCAATCTGTCTACAAAGTAAGACAGAT
The DNA here is from genome assembly GCA_958301585.1 of Merodon equestris. Lineage (NCBI taxonomy): Eukaryota > Metazoa > Arthropoda > Insecta > Diptera > Syrphidae > Merodon > Merodon equestris. Next base: position 51,449,561 of record OY284416.1, read on the forward strand.
CGTATCGCAACCAGAACACCACCACCCTTCTCTTTTCCAGTCAGCAGGTAACTACGATCTTTCCTAAATACGTCGTATATGCTAGTATCAAAAATCTCAGGTGTTAGAAAACTCTCATTTATACCACTTTCAGTTATAATGATAATGTCATAAAAGCCCGATGAGGGCGATATAAAAATACTATCTGCTTTTGTTCTTAGACCTCCTACGTTTTGATAATATAATAATAAATTGTCCTTACAAATTGACGATTTTTGATTGATAATGTTGATTGATGTATGAGTAGATGACGGAAAATCATACGCCCCCTTTTCAGAAAAAAAACAGCAGCGCCTTTGATTTCTCTTATTAAGTTGCAGTCATCGAGGCGATGTCTTCGTTTTTTGGTCGGTTAATAAATTTCTTTACTTTGACTGAAAACGGCCAAATTGAGGGATCATTAAGGATCGAGTTGAAACAGTCAGCTGGCACACTCAGCTTGAAATTTACATGCTTTATATCCGACGAAGCAATCCCTTTTTTAGTCAGTTTAAAGCATTTAAAATGGGATATCGGTTCTACTAGAGATAAATTTGATTATATCTTCTGGATTCGTATCAGCGCGAAATTTAGATAAATGCAACAATTTGGATGGGAGAACCGCATTAAGAGGTGTATTGTGACCACTTCCGATGGTTACCCGCTGCATACTCATATTTGTTTTGCTGCGTTTCACTAAATTCCACTCATCATTTTTTCTGCTTACATTATTGTTTTTTTCAGCATCAGCATACGTTTTTTCAGTTATCAATATACACAGACACCAAATCCGATAATGGAATCAGGCTTATCGATCTTGCAACGGAGCGAAATCTCCTTCTAGCCAGTACCCGTTTCCTGCACACAAAGGCACCTGATGGTCGCCAGATCAATCAAGCACTAACCAAATTGATCACATCGCGATCGACGTCAGACACTTCTCCACGAAGGAAGCTGGTGTACAATTGTAGGGAAATGAAAGCAGCGAAGCAATATACAAAGCCTTGCTGCATATGTAGCAGGACGAGGGTTGCTCGTGAGTTATACGAGCTTAAAAGAAGGGAAGAGCATACGCCTCTCAGGAGCAAAAAGAAAGAGCACGATAAGCGCGATCGAAGACCTGGCAAGGTGCTACCGGAGGCATGACGTTCGAAAGTTTTATCGAAGGATAAAACGAACATGCCAACGCAATAAAGCCAGAACGGAAGCCTACGGAGACGAAAATGTACTTCATGAAGTAGAATCACAGTCGGTGCTGGGAATATTGGAAAACCACTTATGCAGACTGTATAACGGCGATGCCATTCAACATACCCATGTCAGGCAGAACCTCTCGTTCCTTAATGACGAAGATCGCAGAGAATTCCGTACCCCTGACCTAGACGTAGTAAGGATGGCCATCTTCTTCTTTTCCTTTTTATCCCGGCGTCGTTATGGTCAGAAGTGTAGGACCATAACCTTCCCACTTAACTGCATTCCTACTGGTCCGCTTGTGGGGTCCGCCGGTTTGACCTCAGAAAGTAGCGGCAGGCTTCCCGGTTTGGGATTACTTCATCGCTGAGGCCAATCAAATGCTGGTGTTTTTGCATTTGTTTGCACCAATTGTTTTTCGGCCTGCCTTTTTTGCGTGTTGAAATTGGAATGTTGATTGATAACGCCTTTTGGACGGGGTTCAAAGGATATCTCCTTTGAACATGGCAATACCAACTGAGTCGGTCGCGCTCTATATTTCTTGTGATGGTTTCTTTTACGTGGAGGCTTCCTCGGATCTTTGAACTTCTAATTCTGTCACGCTTTGTTACTCCCGCTGTCATGCGAAGCATCTTCATCTCAGTTGCCGTTAATTTGCTCTAATACTTTTTGTGCATTGTCCAGCATTGTGAACCGTATGTGAGCGCCGGACGTACAACTGAAGTGTAGAGCCTTCCTTTCAGCTTAGTGGGCATTTTTCGATCACAGAAGATGGCGGAGTTTTCCCGCCACTTCATCCACCCTACGCTTACGCGATGTTTGATGTCGTCATCACAAGTTGCTTCTCTATTAATCATAGATCCCAGATATTTAAACTTTTCACACTTGGGAAGCACTCTTCCATTCAAGTAAATGTCTGGAATAGGCTAATGAGTGTCAGAGAACGGGCAGCACAGATACTCTGTCTTCTTTGAACTAATACGATACCCGTGTCCCTCAAAAATGTCCACCCACACATCAAGTGCTCGTTGTAGGGACGCCTGATCATCACTTATAATGGCCCCATCGTCAGCAAAGAATAGCTGGTGCACATTGGGGTCCGTCACTTTTCCTTCAAGCAAGCAATCAAGGACTGCTATAAAAAGCAGTGGGCTGAGGACGCTCCCTTGGTGTACACCGACTTTGATTGCGAACTCTTCGGTGACTCCTGCGGTGCATCTTACTCTTGTCGTTGCTCTCTCGTACATGTCCATAATCACTCGCACGTAGGTTTCTGGAACTCCTTTTTGTCTTAGCGCTACCCATAAAAGATCTCTTGGTTGCCGGTCAAAGGCCTTCTCGAAATCAACCAACACCATATGCAAGTCCTTTGAAGAATCACGATGCTTTTCCATCATGATCCTTATACTTTGGATTGCATCTGTTGTTGATTTACCCGAGACAAACCCGCACTGGTCATCAGATAGTCGTATTATTTTCCGCAGTCGGCTATCTAATACCCGTTCAACGATCTTCATGGTGTGCGACATCAGCTTGACAGAACGGTAGTTATCACAATTTCGCGTATCACCCTTTCCTTTGTGCAATGGAAGAAGATAGCTTCCCTCCATTGATTAGGCATAGTGTCGCCTCTCATAAGTTTGGATATAAGAACCATGAGTCATCTAGACCCGATGTCTCCCATCTTTTTCCAGAACTCAGAGGGTATCCCGTCCGGCCCAACAGCTTTTCTTTTCTTGGAGTTTTTAACCGCGTACCGAACTTCTTCGACTGTGATGTCGGATATTTCGGCATGATTCGGGGCGGCTCTTGGAAAGTACACTCGGGGAAACTGTTCGTTGAGAAGTTCCTCGCAATACTGTCGCCATCTGTGGAGAATTTTTTCGTCTTCCACAAGGAGTTGGCCTTCAGCATTGTTAATAAACTTTGGGAAACGAATCTCCTGAGCATTTCTTCTTCTCTGAGCGGCTATCTTAAAGATATTTGCTCCTTTGTTCAAATTGTTTTGTCGAAGCTCCTGGGTAGCCTGGTTCCTGTCAGACGCGGAAGACGATATTTCTTCCAACTCCTGATAGAGGCCTTCCATGCTTTTCGCTTTGAATTCGGCGCATTTTTTCTTCGCGATACCTTTGCAACATCTATATACCTTTTCACGGCGAGCTTTTTCCTCTCTATTAGTAGAAGAGCACTTTGACCAAGCTTGGAAAGCCATTTTCTTTTCGTGTATCACTGCTTTGGCTTCGTCTGTCCACCACCAGGTTTCTTTTGCGTGTTGGCAGGGGCCTTTAGATGTTCCGAGCAGTGATTTGGCTTTCTCCAGGCCAGATTGTTGTAGGGAATCCCATATGTCTTGTGCTCTGCACTCCTCATTACCGACCTCATCGATAATGGAAGAGAGGTAGTTTTCCATGTTGGTGATAAAAGCTTCGCCTTTTCCTTTATCCAGCTTATACCACTTGATTCTCTCAGACACCTTCGTTTGCTGCTTTGACTTCTTTCTCGCATCCATAAAAAATTCAGTCAGGAGGAGACGGTGTTGAGGGGCGATCGCGTCTCCAAAGACCACAGACCTACCTGCCGAGCTCTTCAAAGCAGCTGGAGATCACCTGATCGGGAGCATGCACTAGCTCATCTATAAGATATGGTCAGAGGCATGGGGCCTCAGCATCGTTTGGCCGATCCACAAGAAGGAGACCCTTCTCTGCCGTTCTGTGTGAACACCTGAAACCCTTTGTAAACCAGTCCTTGTCAGTGTGGCTTCAGGCTAGGAAAGTCCATCATCGATCAAATCTTCACACTACGCCAGATTCTGGAGAAGACAAGTGAACTTCAAGTCGACACCCACCATCTACAAGCTACACAATGCCAAGTCTATATTTGACACCTCTGCTAAGCCCGTCAAACTATTTAGGATGACTTTAGAGAATGCCCGCTGCTCCATTCGAGTCGGTGCATACCTAACCGATAGCTTTGATGTCAAAAAATAATTTAGGCAGGGCGTGTGACTTTTTCAACATTATCTTAGAAACAATTTTGCGAAACTCGCTGGTCAACACAAGAGGCACAATATACTTCAAATCGTCACAACTACTCGCCTACGCGGATGACATTGACATAATTGGAAGGAGTCAGCGAGATGTCAATGACGCGTTTACGAGCATTGAAGCGGAAGCGGCGAAATTTGTTTTGGCGGTATATGAGGGCAAAACAAAATATATACTGTCATCAAAAAAGGACGCTCACCACCGACGTCTTGGCCAGAACGTCGGTATTGGCAGCTACAATTTCAAGGTAGTCTTCGTCTGCTTTGGCTCCGCAGTTATCTGGAACAACGACATCAATTGTGAAATCAAACACAGGATCATCCTTGCCAATCACTGTTTTTTCGGGCTCAGGAGGCAATTGTGTAATAGAGCCCTCTCTCGTACGACCAGGTTGACTCTATACAATACCCTTATCGTTCCAGTCCTTCTGTCTTCGAATCCAAGCCCGAGGGACGACGGAGTAGAGGGCGGGCGCACCTAAGGTGGTGCGCACAGTTAAATTCTAATCGATATATAATAAATTGAACAAAGGAAAAACAAACCAAGAAAAAAATTTAGATACACAAAGTTCCAATCCCTTCCATGTTACCAAATATTGTATTTTTTTCAGCTGTAAATTACATTTTGCGGTTAGCACCAACCCTCGTCATTCGTTTTCGAAAAGTTAGTACACTCCTTGGACTGGTGTAGATTAAGTCTTTCCCTTCACATTCACTAATCCCCCTCTATATCCGTTTGTTGACCCATCAAAATGATGATCAAAACTTTTAATTGACGGTCCTTTTCGCCCGGAAATTATGAAAAATTAATAAGTCATTGGCTCGAAAATTGACTAGAAAAAGAAAATTTGAAAATGACAAAAAAATCATCAAGCACTGTCGCTTATTTTCAATTGTTGTAAATCTTGAAACTGGCTGAATTTAACGAAGCTTATCTGGTTCGACCAGTAAAAACTTTTATTTTTTTAGTTTTTCTTGTTTTACAAGAGAATATCTGAATGTATGGTGGTGTAAAAGTGTTCATATTAGGGTTGAATAAACCCGTCTAAGAAAATGACGAAAGAAAGAGGAAAAATCCTTGAAGCAACCGAAAAAATGGCGACAATTTATAATTACTCCGCTACGTACATCATATTTTCTTTTTGATGTGGAGCGGCGAAAGAAATCCTTTTTGACTGGCTCCTTTATTTGGCTGACTCGAATCTGCTTAGGGCTCATTACGTTCTCATTTAATTTTAATTAATTTTGTCCGCGCCATAACCAGATGAAGGCGGTATGCATTTTTATAATAAGAGCGACGCACGTAGACGTAAAAGTCTTTTGTGTTTTCTTTCGCTTATGTTTGTGACTCTTTATAAATTAGTAAATATGTGTTGAAATGTAGGAGGTGCATTACTTAGCCATATATAGCTAAAGTTCAAGATAAGATAAATAAGGATAAGTCACACTTTTTCGTGGTTTGAATTTCAAGATTTTCTACCGAAAATACAGAGTTTTTCAGGAACATACCATAGACCTTTTTAATTTAGATAAAACACAAACTAATTGACATATCGGGCTAAAATCTAGTTCAGGTGTAGTACACATGTTGTTTGAAATTAAGTATGGAATACGATCTCGTTCATAGGATCACTGTGAGCACATATCGCCCCAAACTTTGGCTATTTCACGTTCAACATTGTTACTGAGTTCCTCTGATGTCGTTTACTAATTGAAATAAAACACCATTGAAAGTGCACCATCCTGCGCGAGCGAAGGCGGGAGAAAGAAAGTCGCAGAGAAAGTGTTCTGCTGTGTTATCCTCGTCGTAACATGCAGCACAGGTAGGTCTCTCACTGAAGCGAAGCACGTAGAGATGCTTAGCAAAAGCAAGCCTTCTGCAATCATTTCTTCTTTTTTTTTGGGGACCTATCAGGGCGTACGGGCTTAGATAATCTGCATCCTGGATATTCCCTCCATCTACGACTGTGTACATCGTTGATGTCGTTTTTGACCGTAGAAGTAGGTTGACCTAAGGCGCGTTCAGGTCCTGAGAAACTCTCCTCTGAGCCCCTTCTGGCAAGTTCATCGGAGATCTCATTTCCTGGGTCCCTGAGTGACCTGGGACCCATACAAGCCTAAGTGAATTTAGTATTCCGACTTTGTCAAAAAGGTCTTGAGTTCATGCCCTAATTTGGAGTTGGATAGAGGGTTGGACACAGGTTTGAGTGCAGTTTACTTCTCACTGCAGATGCATATGCTTTTTCCCTTCCACCTGTGAACAACATAGTGCATGGTTATTAGGATGGCCATTAGGATTGCGTAAATCTCTGATTGAAAGATAGACGCATATTTTCCTAACGAGAAGTGCAGTCGAATGTTTTCGCGGTCAAAGAAAACTCCATCGCCGGACCGCCCAGTCCTGGGGCCATCTATAAAAATGCGAAGACAGTCCATTCCAGGTTAAGTATCTGGCCAGAGCCAGTCCTGACGCCATGAAAATTTGACTATGAAATTATAGCGCAATAGGATGGCAGGTGTCGTTGCGTCGGAAGGCATATCCATGAGATAGGGATCGTAGGATATATTTCCAATGCGAGTTGTACCGAAAACCATTCCTCTTGAGACGAGACATGGCTTTCAGTGCGCACCCTCTGATATATACATATGTATGTATGTCAAGGGGTGGAAGATTCATCATAGTATCTGGAACGGGGAAAGCCCCCGTTCAGCCGAGCCAAGCCGATCTTTTGAGTTTGGTGAAAGAGGCCACGATCAGTTTGCGTGTACATATATAGGCAAATTGCAAGCTAGCAGTGAATTTTCTTTTTGGAGTAGGAAGCAGCTGTCTTATACCTTTTATAACATAACAGGGTATACCACATCAGTTCCTGCCGACTTGAAGCCATCGAAAGATGTAGTAGTTGCCACGCGTGACACAACATACCAGCTACGCCGCGTTGTGTTCAACGTTTCAGTCGCAGTTACTAATAAAGGAGAGTGCAATCAGTCGATGACAGTCTGATTTCCCGGGAAATGGGGCTGAAACAACAAACTGTTTCTGCTTTAGTTTCGGTGAAGGTACCATCAGATTTGCTGAATACATCCAACTTTGTCGATTTTCCTCGCTTGAGGACATTAACCCACTTGATGGTCGCGCTCAGGGATTTGATTTCTTCGCAGAAGGACTTATAGCAATCATTCTTCGATTTATGAATAAGCTTCTTATATTCCTTTTCCTTCGATCGATACTTATTCCAGTCCTCCTACGAGTTTGATTTAAGCGATCTATTCAGGAGACCTCTGGCTTTTCGGCGAATACATTGGAGCTCAACGTTCCACCAGGGAACCAATTTCATGATGCGTCACAAAAGTTGGTTAAGAGCCAACATTGTTGATGATAAGGTCAGACGAAAGAGTTATGCTTAAAAGATAGTCTCCTCTCCGGTTGCATTTGTTGCTGCCCCAAACAGTGTTTTGAGCATCGCAACAGATTATGAGTTCAATCTTTATGGCTTCACAGTACTCTACGAGTTCAGAAACCGCCTTCGATGGCGGAAGCAGGACAGAGTCGTAGGGGAAGTAAGCAGACGCCACGTCGAAGTGTTTGATTTCTCCGTGCGCTTTTAGTTAACTGTAACAGCCACCAGATCTTGTCCACAGAATTGTCAAAGTTTGGTTGCCGATAGAGTGTTCGATATAATGAGGCAGACCCTATGCCTTTCGGATCGCACATCATAAAGAATCGTAGCATCACGTATACCACCAAGACCACACAGGCGCTTATTCCACTCCTTTGACTACTTGACATCAAAATGGAATAAAATCCCACCAAGCCGAAGTAGAGACGTGAATCGTTCGCGGATTTCAGGGTCTCGACAGAGCCGTTGTCCAATCCCATAATCAGAGTGAAGCCCTCTTTTTTCAGAGAGCCCTTACTCTTTTTGTATACTATGTATTGTTGAAGCTAGCTCCAGTAGACGAGTGTTGACAATCTGCGCTGGTCATTCTGCTGTCACTGCCAGCTTTCCTTATCCTGACCTTTTCAAAGGAAATGCCTGCCTCTTTGTAGGAAAGGTGCTTGTCTCGACTCTTTACGGCCATTTGCATCTCCTATCCAGAGGAAAAAAAATACATTTTCTTAGCTTTAGTTACGAGTAGTTATAATGTTAATAGTAAATTTATGTAGACGTCGAAAGACATATGTATGTTTCAATTGTACTGTTTGTTTTAGAGTGCCCGCCTAGGGCAGTAAGATAGTTCCATTTATTAAGATAGTTAAGCTAGTTTTAAGCATTTTTGACTAGGGTAAGATAGATATAAGATAATATGAAATGAAAATGAATTTGAAACTAAAACTAAAACTCCAGAGGAAAGGGTCTTGTTCAGACCATTTTTAAAGTTTTCCATATCAAGTTCTTCGGAATCTTAGTCCTCAAACTTTTACTGCTCTCTCAGTCATTTCTTGTTTATCAAATCGAAATAATCACTTTTAAAGCATGCAAATCTGTTTCCGCACGATCGCACAGCATCTACATCTCTGATAAAGTTTAACTTACTCAAGAATTGAATCCATGGAATGCGTAGATAGAATATGCACCGATTGACTGGTTGAACATCACCGTTTGAAAGACTAACACAACTTTTTATTCAGTGGTGTAGAAATTTAAAAGTTTCGGTGAAGTTTCGCGGTTCGGTGATGTGTACTTGCCAGATGCTTTTCTATCTCTCGTTCAAAGATGTCCTTCTCATCTAGCCTTGAATTAAGGATTTTTATAACGAAATATGAATAATATATCGATACATATGTGTGTATTAATGTAAAGTCTTGGATATTGAACATTTTTTTTTATCCAGAAGGTCATTTTTCACCACGACATGTGACCCCTCAGGTTTGCCTACATATGTAGTCAAATTCTTATTACCGGCTGTGGCTGAGTTAAGCTTATTAAACGTCGTATCGCCATCGCCTTTTGGCTGCTCAGTACTGATAAACAAGCTCCTTTAATTTTTTTCCCGGCCACGTGGTATATTACGGCAAAAATTTGTTGTTTCTTGCCGAATAATGAACAAGCTCGAAGTGATAAATTGTTACTCAATTATGTATGTACATATGTTTATCAAAAATAGAAGGCAGACAAGCAAGAAGATATTTTCTCACTGCGCACATCTCAACCCAAAAACACTTCATATTCAACCACAAATCCCATATTCAAATGTATTTGAACTTTTGGAACTAACAAAAAGCAGGAAATATTCAAAAACACTCAACACATAGTTCGTTGACCTAACCTCCGCCTGACGAGGCTTAATTTGTTTGTTGCAATACACACCCATCTCCGCCCATTTCAAGATCTTAAGTTTATATTTAATCTTCAAAAAAGATCAAATCCGAATAGGGCAATGCACTCTGGTGTCTGGAAGCTCCGAAACGCTTTATGATTTTTTTATTACATATGTATGTTTGTTTCTTTATGCTCTCCACCCAAGTGGAAGCTGACACGGCCTGATCAGTATGATGCATTGTCGATCATGGAGGCACTTTCTCCAAGGTATGCATCGAGAAGTTAACCAAAAATAGAAGTAGAGAGGGGACTATGAGAATATGATTTTTATTGTTGATCCAATCCCCCCTTAATGGTTAAACTTGTACAGAGGAACAGAGATAGAGACAGTTAGAGCTCCCCTTTTCTCGTGATCTTTTTTTGTTTTTTTTCTTTCTCTAATTTTAGTTTACAAATTTAATCGCCAGCAATTATCTTACGTTCACGTGGAATAATAAATGGACGACACGCAGGTGTCTCTTGTCAATGGTTTGGGTATGATATACCCAAAAGATCTATAAGTAATCAGAAAATATTGTTGAATTTTATATTTTTCTTTGATAAAAATGGAATCACTTTGTATGGTTCAATTTCAACCATTTGTTCTTGTTTACACATTTTATTGAGCTTAACTTTGTTCAAGTCATTAGGTGGACTCTTTTATTGACTTCGTTCAGAGTGAATCGATTCCCCCTACTGACAGCGAAATTATCATCGCTATACAGCAGCATAGTACCAGGACCTTCAGGTAAACATTTCAACAACAGATCATTCATAAATAACAACAATTCCACACGACAACCAAAACCGAAAATATGTAACAATCAAGTACAGGATCGATCAGTTCCTCTTAGATCGATCACTTACCAATATGAACAGCATTACGATAACGACACTTATCCTGACAAATCCGATGACTCGTATTCATATATGTATGTATGAGTAAAATGAAGAAGAGGAGAGAGAAGTATTTTTTTTTTTATAATTCGTGTAGGCGCAAGAGTGTACGCTCTTATGGTAGTTTGTCATACAACCTGGACGGGGTGCAGATGGTTTGTGTCGAAGATGTTCGTTCACTACTTTCCGGAGGTGGTTGTCCTAGATAAGATTTTTTGAGAGATTGACTGAATTTGCCGCGTTGGTTGTAGTTCTCAGTAACCTTTTTGTTTCCATGCCATAAGGTGTTATATTGGAAATGCACACACAAAGTATGAATTTTGAAGTGATCGTATACAGGGTGTCCCACGAGCAGTGTGCCAAAAAAAAGAAAAATTGCGGTATTATTGTCTGAAGGTCCTAGCGGGTTGAACCCATCGGCGGCGGGCAGACCCAGACGAAATTGGCAGGTCAGTTTTCAGGCGTTATCAATGAAAATAAAGGATTAATCCAGGATTATTCCAATACTGTGTCACTTTATTGTATCCTCATAAAACTCCGAATTTTTTAAAAATAATAAAAAAGAGGTCAATGTTTCAAACATTAATTTGCCTACAAGTCCAGCCGCGTTAAAATCAAATAAAAGTTTTTCTTACAAAAAAATAGTTCTGTTTTTTTGGCTCGGTTTTTTTTTAATTTCTCAAAACTACAAGACATTTCTGCATCCGGTTTTCTGTTTATTACTAAAAGCTAATAAGAGAATTAAATTTTTGAAAAAAAAAATAGTACTTAATTACATACAATTTTGAAAAAAAATAGTTCGAAATTTTTTTTTTAATTTTTTTTTTTCAAAATTTTGAGTTTGAAAATTAATTTCTCAAAAACTATTCCTTAAAACAGCTTCGTTTAAAAACAGAATGAAAGAGAAGGTTTCTGGCTTTACAAAAAAGTACATCACGGCATTGTGGATGTAACTGTTGATTTTTAATATTTTTCTTTCCAAATTAAGTAAATTTTTTAGAAAATTGCCTCTCCCGGCTAAACGGGGGGAAATAGATCCCCCCTCCCGTACGATTTTTCTTGTCTTGACCAGACATACACGCTCTAACTTTTTGGCACACTGCTCGTGGGACACCCTGTCGAACATTAGGGTGAAAGGACTTTTGATCAAACTAATCGACACAGGTGCAGCAAAAAGTTATATAAAAAATATTCAATATCTCAGTGGTATTACGCCTGTGGAGAATCCATTTATAGCCCCCGACGCAAAACGAGGGTGTTATAAGTTTGACGTATCTGTCTGTGGCATCGTAGCTCCTGAACGAATAGACCGATTTTAATTTTTGTTTTGTTTGAAAGCTGTTCAGGCGTTTCAAGGTCATCAGCTCTTTTAGGTGGCGCAAAATGAATCAAACAAACGTAAAAAGATATTATAATTTTTGCAAATGGCGTCGAATGTCAATCATATTAGACATTAGTGAACGAGACAGCTAAGATAAGGAATGGAGCGCTACACCTCGCAAGAGCGTAGAATAATTGTATCGATTTTTTTGACCAATAATCGGTCAGTGGTGTTAGCGCAGCGTAGTTTCGATCACTATTTCCCAATCTGGGCAAAAATTCCGGTGCACAGCTACTCGACTTAAACAGGCTGGAACCACGGTAGAACATGCAGGGCGTGGCCCCCACCGAACTGGTCTTTCGGCCGAGAATATCGCGGCTCGTGTCGTGTCGATGAGAACGAAGAAAATTCAACCAGACGACGCGACGGGCCCCACAATTTCGGCATCACCAGACGGACCCTATAGCGAATTTTAGTGAAAGGTTTACACATATTGCCATACAAAGGGCAACCAGTGCATCAGTTAATGCCCGCTGACCGTCAGTTGCGTGTGAATTACTGTCAAGCCATCAAAATTATCATGAGCGACGAGGCGCATTTCCACCTAAGCGGTTAGGTCAATAAGCAAAATCTTCGTTTCCGGGGCACTGATGCATCACGTGTGATGCAAGAAGAGTCATTAGATCCACTCAAAGCCAATGTGTCTTGCGGCGTTCGCACGAGAGGAGTAATTGGGACGTAATTTTTTGAGAACGCCTTCGGAAATACGGTCACTGTTACTGGTGAACGCTACAGGGCCATTACTTCTTACTATCGGAATTGGGTGAATGAGACTTGTTTCAATATGACAGTGCAACCGCACACACAGCACGAGCCACAATGGATATTTTGAAGTAAGCGTTTCCTGGTCGCGTAATCCCCCCTTTCGGCGATTTGGCATGGCCAGCTAATCGCCCGATTTTACCATCCCAAACCTCTTTGTTTGGGACTACTTGAAGTCGCGGGCTTATGTCAACAAGCCTCAGACAGTCGCAGGCCTTAAGGAGAATATTCGACAGGATTACGAACAGTTATCAACGGAAATCTTGCGAAAAGACATGGAAAATGCGATAAAACTGATACAAATGTGTATCAACACTGGTGGCAGCCGGGTATCATCTTTTCCACTTCACAGAAAAAATTGTAAAGGTCCAAATAAAGTTTATAAACACTCAAAATCATTCTTTTTTATTTAGTAAAAAGGTGATTCAAAAATAAAATTGGATGATTTAATTTTTGTACATACAAGAAGCCCTATGCGTTGTTGCATAATATTGGGTCTATAACTTAATTCGTGCGGTTTGCTAAGAGATGGCGTAACTTGTATTATTCCATTGTTATTATTCCATTGGAACATGCGTTGGAAAGCTACTGTCATTGTACGTCATTTCAGTATATGTCATTTATTTGAAGCGTAAACAACAATCATTTTTTTTCACTCAAATATGTCGAACTTTGTGCCTGAAAAAGTGTTTTTGCGGGGAGTTCTTCTTCATTATTTTAATATGAAGAAAACTGCTGCCGAAAGTCATCGTATTTTGGTGGAAGTTTATGGTGAACATGCGCTAGCTGAGCGAACGTGCCAAAAGTGGTTTGCACAATTTAAAAGTGGTGATTTTGGCTTGGAAGACGATGAACGTCCTGGGCAGCCAAAAAAGTTTGAAGATGAAGAACTGGAAGCATTACTCTATGAAGATTGTTGCCAAACACAAGAAGAGCTCGCAGAATCCTTGGGTGTCACTCAAGCAGCTATTTCAAAACGTTTAAAAGCAGCTGGATATATTCAAAAGCAAGGAAATTGGGTTCCACATGAACTCAAGCCGAGAGACGTCGAAAGGCGGTTTTGCATGTCCGAAATGCTGCTGGAACGCCACAAAAGGAAGTCATTTTTGCATCGGATTGTTACTGGTGATGAAAAATGGATCCATTACGACAACCCCAAGTGCAAAAAATCATATGTGAAACCTGGCCAACCAGCCAAATCAACGGCAAAGCCGAATATCCATGGCGCGAAGGTAATGCTCTGTATTTGGTGGGATCAGAAGGGTGGGCTGTATTATGAGCTGCTAAAATCAGGTGAAACCACAACGCTACCGAACACAATTAATCCGTTTGAAGAGAGCAGTAGCCGAAAAACGCCCGGAATATGCGACCAGACACGAGGCAATAATTTTCCATCATGACAATGCTCGGCCCCACGTTGCTATTCCGGTTAAGAACTATTTGAAAAACAGTGGATGGGAAGTTTTACCCCACCCGTCGTATAGCCCAGACCTTGCCCCTTCTGACTGACATCAGAGCAGAATATCAAAAATTGGCTTGATTCATTCTTGGCTGCCAAGTCGGCGCAGTTCTATTGGGATGGGATACACAAATTGCCAGAAAGATGGGAAAAAGTCATAGCTTCAGATGGGCAATACTTTGAATAATACTATTGTACATGTATTTCTTAAATAAACGTTCAAATTCTGAAAAAAAAACCGCACGAATTAAGTTATGTACCATACTTAAGAGAAAAATAATTTAATTAGTTACCTATAGAAATTAAGGTCCGCGAGTAATTCAAAAAGAATGAAATAAAAATAAAATTAAAAATTCTAAATAACCCCCGACACAAAAAAAAAACTCTAAAAAGTAAAGAAATAAAATTTTTCTCTCGGCCTTTTGACCTCATTGAAAGAACCTATTAATATTTTTAAGAAAAGCGTCGCCCGTCGGGGAACCCTTGCAGGGAGGAACGGTAATGTCAGCACCACACAGTCTAAGAACCAAGCCAATTAACATTCGCAATTTCAGAAACGAATTCCAACACTACAATGAAAAGATGGAAATCTCTTTACTACTATAAGCCTGGTAAAGGAAACCATGTTGCGGATGCTTTATCCAGGCAACATATTAATGCCATATCAAAATCGATAGCAGGACACATGGCTGAATCACTAACCGGAGTGAATCGCACCGTCGAAAACGCCATTAACTGCTTTAGGAACCAGGTTATTCTTAATGAGGATCCAGAAAATAAAATTGTGAGGAAAATATTGTTTAAAGAAAAATGCTGACATAAAATTTAATTTTGCAACCAAAATTACTTACTGAAAATGCTTTGTGAAGTTATTAATCCTTGTGTAGTAAATGGCCTCCATTGTGAATTAAATATTTTCGCCTTGATACAAAATGATCTTTAAAGCTTTTCCATCTACCAAATTTTGTCTTCTTTCATTGAGACGAGACCTTCCGTCCGCTCGCATAAGTTAACGAATATTAAATGAAAACGCGCATATTCAGATTATGGGTATGTCATAGACATTTGATAGATTTATGGGCATGCAATAAGACATTTCCATAAGCTGGCATATGCACGTTTATGTCTATTGGCCCTTAAGTCTTCCCTCAGCTTTGCAAGGTAGAAGACAAGAAAATGAAACGAACTGCTTTAAGTTTGTTGTTTGTCTTTATTGTTCGAAGTCCATACCATGAATAAAAATTAAACAAAATGACAATGGCGTTGGCTGCGTTATATTTGCAGGTGTTGCCGCTTACGCCGTCGTGGATAGTTCCTTCTGCAACTTTGAAGAATGACCAAAAGGAAATTCTGGTGGTAGAGCACAACCGAGGGCCTCGATCAGTACGCGAAAACACAAAGCAAGTTCTTCGAGATTATTTCTTTGCCAACATCGGAAAAAAGTAGAAGATCATAGTTCTGAATTGTGTAATTTACAATGAAGCAAAATATCAAAGGCAGCCAGCAAAGATAGAAATAGGAAAATCCCCAATACCATCCCATGCAGGTGAAATTTTACACGTAGACATCTACTCCACAAATCGATTACATTTTTTTTACACATTTTCAAAATTCGAAGTATTATTTTCAATTAGCGGCTTTGTCCTTTCAGAGGCATTCCCCTATTTGGATCAATGTGAGCTGATCACATAAGTTTGATAACACTGCAACTAGTAAAATTACTAACGACCAGTTTGCAGTACTAAAAATAAGTAAATAATTAACATTTTACTATTTTTCAGACATGCTAAAGTTATTATTTATATGTTTATACTTATTTATGGAGATAGTGACTAGAGCATAGATGGTATCCATCCATCCAAAGCGCCCCTTTTCGCTCGTTGTTGTGGCTCAGTTACTATCGGGTTAAAGTTGTAGTTTAACTCTCAGCTTCGGATTGTCTGACAAGATCTGACGGTATTGTACGGTGTAGTCATCTCAAGCCATATACGTGAAGAGGATTTGTAGCTTCCCAGTTTACGTGCTCCTGGAGTTTTTTTTGGTGTGCTTTGGCCTCAGAGTTGATTTCTTTAGAAACTGTGGGAATTCTTAAGTCCCGATGGGGATCGCTGTTTCTTATATATCATGGAGCATTCACAATAGATCTAAGTACTTTGTTCAGAAAGCGTTGGATGACTGCAATGTTCGTTTGGCTGGCACATCCCCAAAGTTGAGCGGCATAATTCCACACTGGTTTTAGAACCTGGTTGTATAAAAGAATTTCATTAGAGATTGATAACCCTGATTTTCTACCTAATAGCCATTCCATTTTTCTCCAACGAAGCTTGGCATCTAAGGTCATACCTAGATAATTCGCTGTGTTGGCATATGGAATTGTTGTGCCTCATATAAATATAGGGTACAGTCTTATTTATGAAGTCAACGTTGTCAGATTTGCTGGAGTTAAGTTTTATTCTCCATCTTTGGGTCCACTTGACTATTTGGCTCGTAGCAGCTTGTAGTTTTTGGGTTGATCCAGTGAGTGGTGCACACCACTGCTAGTAATGCCGTGTCGCCAGTAAAGGTTGCAACCTTTGTGTAAGGTGTTGTTGGTAGATCATTGGTATAAAGGAAGTATAGTATGGGCCCAAGGACACTTCCTTGGGGAACTCCGGCATCTGCACTAGATTAGAGTAGGAATTTGCTTGTTTAATCCGAAAATGACGAGATGTTAGTTAAGACTCCATTAAACGGAAGTACTCTTCAGGCAAGTACGCTTTTAGTTTATTAAGAAGACCTTCATGCCAGACCCTGTCGAAAGCCTGTTCAACATCTTGAAAGATTGCTGAACATACTTTCTGTTCTTCTAAAGCTCGTTCGATTTCGTTGGCAATTCTATGAACTTGTTCTATTGTATTGTAGAATGGTTTCTTCGAAATCCAAACTGATGACTTGGGATAAGGTTTCTTGATTCTACTATTGGTTTGAGACGCTTAAAAATCAGTTTTTTCGAACAGCTTTGAGATCAAGGGAAGTAACGATATTGGTCTATAAGATGATACCTCATTGGGGTCTTTACCTGGCTTAGGGATCATTATCACATCAGCTACTTTCCAGACGCTCGGAACATATCTAAGGCTAATGGTTTTGTTCATCAACCGTAAGAGTTTATATGACCCTTTTTTTGGTAGTTGTTTCAGGACTGCTGCAGTATTCAAGTCAAAACCTGGAGCTTTTTTGTCTTTCGTGCTTTAGCTCGGACATTGTAATCGGAGGTATCGCAGACTTTTCATTTTCACTCGCATTTACGAACTCGTCACAAACAGCTTCATTTGGCTTAAAGGAGTTTTCTAAGTAATTCGCAAACGCTGTTGCTTTTTTCCTCATTACTCTTAGCCCACTGTCCGTTGTCGTCTCTAATTGGTGGAATATGGTTTGTTGGTCGCTACAGATATTTTATACTGTATACTATTATAGTTCCGAAAGATATTTTTTCATTGTTTCGGCTTTATATCTTGCCTTAGATTGTGTGTGGCTTGTTAAATCTAGTTTTATCAGAAAATTTTGAAATAATATTTGCTTGTAAAGCCATAATGATTTGTGTTACCACCTCGGAGTTGTCTGCTTTAACTAATTGCTCATCAAGTCTTCTTGTCAATACTT
Organism: Merodon equestris; assembly: GCA_958301585.1. Classification (NCBI taxonomy): domain Eukaryota; kingdom Metazoa; phylum Arthropoda; class Insecta; order Diptera; family Syrphidae; genus Merodon; species Merodon equestris. The sequence continues at coordinate 51,467,257 of OY284416.1, forward strand.
GAATGAGTGGAATTACTGAAGAAATCAAGGCATTTTAATCGCTTAATTCTCGTGTACTTTCCTCAAACGGGCCCAGCAAATCTACACAATTTAGCATTCCACTCTTCGGGTAAAATTGCTGGTATGTTATGGCTATTGCTGTATATACTCAATGAATCTCTAATTTTTAAAAATCTCTCCATCATATACAGGTTGTCCCACGAGCAGTGTGCCAAAAAGCTAGTGCGTGTAGGTCTGGTTAAGACAAGAAAAAAATCGTATGGGAGGGGGGGTCTATTCCCTTTATTTTTAAACGAAGCTGTTTTAAGGAATAGTTTTTAAGAAATTAATTTTCAAACTCAAAATTTTGAAAAAAAAAATGGGAAAAAAAAATTTCGAACTATGTTTTTTACAAAATTGTATGTAATTAGTTTTTAGTTAAAAACAGAAAACCGGATGCAAAAATGTCTTGTAGTTTTTGAGAAATTAAAAAAAAACCCGAACCATTTTTTTCTAAGAAAACCCTTTTTTTTTGGTTTTAATGCGGCTGGACTTGTCTGATGTCGCACACCATGAAGATCGTTGAACGGGTATTAGATAGCCGACTGCGGAAAATAATACGACTATCTGGTGACCAGTGCGGGTTTGTCTCGGGTAAATCAACAACAAATGCAATCCAAAGTATAAGGGTCATGATGGAAAAGCATCGTGATTCTTCAAAGGACTTGCATATGGTGTTGGTTGATTTCGAGAAGGCCTTTGACCGGCAACCAAGAGATGGGTAGCGCTAAGACAAAAAGGAGTTCCAGAAACCTACATGCGAGTGATCATGGACATGTACAAGAGAGCAACGACAAGAGTAAGATGCACCGCAGGAGTCACCGAAGAGTTGGCAATCAAAGTCGGTGTACACCAAGGGAGCGTCCTCAGCCCACTGCTCTTTATAGCAGTCCTTGATTGCTTGCTTGAAGGAAAAGTGACGGACCCCAATGTGCACCAGCTATTCTTTGCTGACGATGGAGCCATTATAAGTGATGATCAGGCGTCCCTACAACGAGCACTTGATGTGTGGGTGGACATTTTTGAGGGACACGGGTATCGTATTAGTTCAAAGAAGACAGAGTATCTGTGCTGCCCGTTCTCTGACCCTCATCAGCCTATTCCAGGCATTTACTTGAATGGAAGAGTGCTTCCCAAGTGTGAAAAGTTTAAATATCTGGGATCTATGATTAATAAAGAAGCAACTTGTGATGACGACATCAACCATCGCGTAAGCGTTTTAAATACAAAAGTACATACGCCAATGACATACTTACATAAATCTGTGGTCTCATGTAGGGCGGTGTTATGGGTGAAGTTGAGTGGCACCTTCTCCTTGCTGCTGTATTGTTGCTGCTTTTGTCGCTGCGGCTCTTGTTGTTGCTGCTTCCTAACTTGAAAGGATGGTGAAGGGGTTTGTATCCTCCGTGCCTACCAGCGGAGAGGTAGGCAATATCCGCTTCCACGGGAAGCCTTGATTTCTGCTGAGGTTTTTGTTGCTAATTAGCTGTCTTAGACATTGATGGTGATGGTGATGTTGATGAGTGGAAGAGGGGTGCTTAATTGAGTGGTATCTTGCGCTAACCCTTTTGCGCCTTTTCATAATGGCGGTCGATGTTGTAAAATCGGATGAGAGATCATCTGACTCCGTACGGCGGATGGGTCTTCCCCCGCCGTCTCCCAACAACTTTTCCTCCTTTTTCTATTTTTACTATAGAAGCAGAAGAAAGAACACTAGAAGAAAAGACACAGGAAGCTGTTCTCTCGACTGGTTAACCCAACTGGAGACCTTCGGATTACGGGTAGGGCACCATAACTCGGGTCCCGCACTAGCCAAAACACTCATTTTTACTTCACTGGTCTATGACCAACTGATTCGAATTGATTATCTTAATATCCCATTGTGAGTTTATAATTTATGGCTTTAGTGTTAAAGCCTTCAAAAGCCCGGGTATACCATCACTTACACAAAAGTCTTAATAATCTTCAGCTAACTAAGCCATATCGAGTGACTCAAAGAACTTCTAATTGATAGCTTCAGCGCAACTTTTACAATTATTATTAACGACCGCAGCATCCATCTACTACAGAACGTCCATCCGTGCACTTGATGCCGCGTCATCAAAAACAAAAAAACGGTTGCACAGCTACATAACTTATTGAATTGCTAAACTTTCCACTCAACATTTCATCCATCCGTCTCGCTGCACAAAATAACGATTCGGATGAATGAGAAAAGTTTTTGCAACAAACCCATTTTGCTTGCTACTGGAAAATCCCGCAACCGAAACGCACTGGCTCCCGAAAATGTATGGGAAAACATCACCAACTGAATTAACAATAATTGCAATTCATTGAACCACGATACTTTTTGATTTCAAACTCAGAAAAAAAAAAAATAATAACTGTAATTAGAGGAACGGGGTGAAGAGCACTTTAATCGGGTATCTGTGCTCCGAAAAATTGAAGAGCTAAAAGCGAAAATCAAAAAGAAAAAAACTCAAAAAAGCGTTACAGAAAAGCAATTTATATGCAAATGCACGGAAACACGACCGTGGCTGCCGCTGCCTCAGTTACTCGTACACACAGCTCCATACCATGTAATTACATACCATAAACTCGTGCGGCATTTAGTCGAATCCTTATGCATGCATAGTCGGAATTTTCGAAATTTCAAATCTTCAGTTACAATTTCATTACAAAATTTTAATGTCAAAGGGTTTTTCGGTTTTCAGGCTTTCCCTGCATCTGCATCATAAAATTGTGCTTCGAACAGTTTCTGCCCATATTTTTCGAATTGTGGCAAAATTTTCCATTTCCAACCCTTTTTAAGCGGCTTGTGAAAGACGAACTTCACAGATACTTCTGGTAATCATCATACAAAGTACTTTGCGTGCAAATCCTTTGATCCTTCTTGAATAGAATAATAATCAGTTTGATTGGTAAAATCAAATTTACATTTAAAGTTTTTTTTTTTTTTGGTTTTCTGTTTGTGGATAATGCTGAGAGGATTGAAATTAAAATAGATAGTATAGTCAGGCATTATATATCATAGAAAGGGAGAATGCCATCTTTAAGGTAAGACTTCGGAGATGGTGTACGGCTTTGGCGTAAGCCTGTTTGCCAATTTTGAATTTGGAATATGCAATATTCAAATTAGGAGGCACAAATGGGCAGCTGATAAAGCCCAAAAACATACCTTTCATAATAAGTATATCGTACAACACAAATCAGATTGCGTTATACGTAAGCGCGCTTAAAAGGTTGAAAAGGTCAGGCAGACAGTTTTGTCGAAAGTTATCTTAGTGTGACAATGAGTAAAATTTTTAAAAATAAAACGCAACATTTTTTTTATTTTTCTACAAAAAACAACAGAAACGTTGTGCTTCACAAATGCCGACTTATGGGGGAAATGTTAACGAATTACTGCAAAAAATTCATGAAGATCGACACATAAACAGTCGAGATATCACTAAAGAACAACAAAACAACAAAACAGATTTGAGTCATTTGCGTAGCGTTGGATCCAGAAAGTCTAGGTGTCTCAATGAAATGGAACGAAAGAAACGAAATGGACACACGTTTTTAATAATACGTATAAAAACGGGCGATAAAAGTGGGAAAATACGAGAATGTTGTTCGAAAATTATCGTGGATCGAGGTAAACCACCACAAAAGGATTTGAAGTTGGAATTGATTTGATGCTGATGTTGAATTCCCTTACCACCAATTCTAAGATTTTCTACCGCTTTATAAATACGAAACCAAAAGTTGTTTTTTTTTTTTGTTAAGAGGAAAAGACCACATCCGTCAAGTGGCTGCCGCCAGCGTTGATACACATTTGTAAACGTTTTATCGCATTTTCTATGACTTCCACAAGATTTCCGGTGATATCTGTTCGCATTCCTGTCGAATATTCTCGTTAAGGGCTGTGATTGTCTGAGGCTTGTTGGCATAAGCTCGTGACTGTAAGTAGCCCCAAAGAAAGAAATCTGGGTTGGTTAAATCGGTCGATCCTGCTGGCCATGCCAAATCGCCGACACGGGGGATTACGCGAACAGGAAACGCTTCCTTCACAATATCGATAGTGGCTCGTGCTGTATGTGCGGTTGCACCGTCTTGTTTAAACCTCATGTTCACCAAGCCCCGCTCATACAATTCCGGCAGTAAAAAATCGTTTATCATGGCCCTGTAGCGTTCGCCAGTAACAGTGACCGTATTGCTGTTGGCATTCTCAAAAAAATACGGCCCAATCACTCCTACCGCATGAAGGGGGTCGTCGTGGTGCAATGAGAATCATCATCGTCTGTGAGCCGAAGGTTTGCAGTTCAAGTCCGTCCATAGCCAAGAACAATTCCTATACGGAAAAAACTGTGAATGAGAGATGATCAAAAAGTGCTGAGGAAGACATAATACTTGAAGCATAAGATCATTTCAAAATTCATACTCTGTGTGTGCATTTTCAATATAACACCTTAATGACATGGAAACGAAAGAGTTACTGTGAACTACAACCAACGTAAATTCAGTCGAATCTCTCAAATCCTATCTAGGACAACCACCCCCGGAGAGTAGTGAACGAACATCTTCGACACAAACCATCTGTCCAGGTTGTGTGACAAACACCATAAGAGCGTATACTCTTGAACCTGCACGAATTATAAAAAAAAATTGTACCCGTTATATCGCATTTTCCCTAACTTTCCGCCAGATTTCCGGTGATAAATACTCGTATTTCTGTCGAATATTCTCCTTAAGGGCTGCGATTGTGCGAGGCTTGTTGGCTTAAGCCCGCAACTTCAAGTAGCCCCAAACAAAGAAGTCTGGGAAGGTTAAATCTGGCGACCTTGCTGGGCATACCAAATCACCAAAACGAGAGATAGCGCGACCAGGAAACGCTTCCTTCACAATATCTATAGTGGCTCGTGCTGTATGTGCGATTGCACGTCTTGTTGAAACCTCATGTTCACCAAGCCCCGCTCATACAATTCCGGCAGTAAGAAGTCGTTTATCATGGCCCTGTAGCGTTTACCAATAACTGTCGAAAATTAAATCTTTAATCTTGGAGTTTATCCTAAAATTGTTCATACGGCAACCCTAGTAGTTTGGCAGTCAGCTGACAGTTTTGTCAGATTCTGACAAATTTGTCACTGGCATTGAAGATTGAAGTTCGTTTAAATTCAATCGCGTTCAAAAAGTCGTTAAGATCAGTTCTACTTCCGTTTCATCTTTTTTTTTTAAGTTTACTTTTAATTTAGAATTATTAAATGCATTTTACATAGTTCAATTTTTGTTTTCTATTTATTTCAAAGACTCTCGGAATTATTTTATGCCGGGAAATGTGAACTGTGGACATTGATGAAATAAATAGTTTTCTTGTGAATTGAATTATTAAAATGAAGGACACGCCACGGAAAGAAGTGAAATTGTGAAACGACGCTCTCTTCGAGGGCAAGCAACTAGATTAGTGATAAAATCGCGGGAGTATTTAAATGAAAAAAAGTGGTCAAGGTGTGAACCGTAAGGTCCACACGACTAACTTCCCAGTGAGAGGAATGAAAGAACAATTTTTTTTTTTATTATTATTTATTATTATAATTTTAAATTATATTTTTCTATTTCATAATTTTAACCGTGGAAGCTTTGATAAAGGTAAACACCTCCGCCACCTGGTCGTCCTTTACCAAAGCCCCGACCTCCTTGCCATACTGTTCCGTGATTGCCTCCACCTCTTTCTCGGCTTCCTCCACCTCTTCCTCGGCTTCCTCCACCCCTTCCTCGGCTTCCTTCACCTCTGCCCAGAAATCCACCACGGCCGCCACCTCGTCCCTGTTTTCGGACGTGGCCACCATGTCCCCGGTAACCTTTGTTTTGACCCCTTCCTTTTCTCTCCTCATCTTTTTATCATTTTTTTTCCCCCTGGGGAGTGGTGGGAGCCACCATTTCTACCCCGTTCTGAAACAATAATAATAATAAACTGAACACGTCGTATCAGAATTTCTTTATTTCAATCACTACACAACAATATTAAAAGCAGACTATACAGCTGACACAACAAAACTATTTTTTAACTTCCCAGTGGGAAGTTCTTGTTTTCTTTATGAATCGTCCAACTACATCGATACCAGTTTGTTAATCATATCCGCAAGAATTGTATTATCTCCAAAAAACATGTTCGTCGTGGCTTGGTGAAAAAAAAAATGGAAACAATCAATGAGGATCTCATGACATCAGTCATCCTATCCACAGCAGCTACAATTAAATAGAACCATGACATATTTGAAAAATTCAACATAACATACATAAGACGTATCAGAATATGAAATAACAATATTTTTAAGTCTAATTCATTTATGACTATAAAACAAAAAAAACCATAGTTAGCTTCACCAAAAGCTATTTTACTGTTAACAACTTCTACTTACAACCGGGCCTTCAGTCATCGTTTATTTCTCAATTATTAAACGTGCATCATAATATTAGTTTTCGACTGTTCTTTTCAACACATTTTTTTGTATGAATTACATAATAATAAATCAACCTTTACTTGCAAAAAGATTGTTAATTTTTTTATATTCTACGATATTATTACAGTATTTGAACTATTAAAACTTTGCTTTATTATAAGCAAAAATTTATCGACACTATTCTCTAAACGTTATCAACAATATCCAACTGTTACAAACAATATTAAATTTTTTTCAACTGTACGAGTATTCAATTATTATTCACAATATTCGATTGTTATTTACAAAATTCAATTGTTATTAATAATATTTAATTTTTAATAGCAATATTATATTATTAATTGCTATAGCCTTAGCGATGCTATACTTCCAAACCTGATATAAGTTTAGAGTTGCTGTAGAAAAAAAGTGTTGTTCTTTTTATAACTTTATTTAATGACATTTTTCACAACTCGGATTGCATTTTTTCTAAAATCCTCAATCATAACAATGTGAATACGAAGGTACGAGTATCTAAAATCTGCATGAATAAATTGTGCACTTCATTCATTTCAAAATTCAGCTTGTTTGCCGTTTTTTTGGTTTTCTCGTTTAAAAAAAAAACGGCTGGACCGATTTCGCTGAAAATTCTTTCAGTTCTATGTTATGTAATTACGCGTCTAATGTATCTAGTTCCATGTTAATATCATCTTTGGTTCTCAAGATAATCGAGACGAAAAATGATTACGAACACACATACACACATACACACATACGTTTACGTACATACATACACACACACGGATCTCGATAAACGCAGAAGCAGTGACGCCTTCGGAGAAATCGGACGTTGATGTGCCGACGAGCGAACGTGTCAGAGACGTCGATAGTGTTCTCAGATATATGTACGTATGTATGTTGATAGAGGATCGGATTTCAATGAGAAGTTTGGCGATTTATCGCGAATAAAATTGCTACAAATTGAGCTGAAGAAATTAAACGGTGATTTTAGAGAATGGGTGCCTTTTTGGGAACAGTATAAGCTCTTGGTCTTGATTCACAAACAGAGAGGTGTTAGTGATACTGAAATGGCAGCTGATGCCATCGCTGACCTCCAAACAACAGGACGCTGTTATCAGGCAGCGATTGATTTATTGCGAGAACACTTTGGAGACACAGAGAGACTTGTTAACAAGCACATTCAACAGTTGATGGCGCTTTCCCAGGTGGCATCCCGATATAATGCGGTGAATCTATGTACGTGTTTTATACAACAAAATTATTGTTAATTCAAGATGTTGGAATTACTGGGCGTACCATTTGATAATGATTATTATGTCATGCTAATGTCAATAGTTTTGAAAAATTTGCCTCAAAAATTTGCGAGTTGAATTTTATCGACAGCACAGTTCGTTTCTTGAATTGAAAAAAGAGGACGAATTATTCGATTTCAAGAGTGAAATCGATGCATTAGAAAAGGCGGATGTTGATACTCCGAAATCGGATTTTGGAAACAGTAAGCAGGCCAAAACAGTGGCTGCTTTTACGACGTCATCGGACAAGAAATTCTGTGCATTTTGCCGTGACGATAATCACTTTGCGGATCAATGTAAAGCGAAGAAATCTGTGCAAGAAAGGCTCGAAATATTGCAAAAAGAAAGAAGATCTTTCCGTTGCACAAGAAAAGGCCTTGTTTCTGGAAAATGTCCAGTCAAGGGCTTGAAATGTGATTTCTGCCAAGGGAAACATGTAACAGTTATCTGTATGAAATCGGAGAAAGAAAACGCAAGTGATGCAATGACAAAATCGCAGTCCTCAACGAATGCTTCGAGCATGTGTTCAATGAGCGAATGTCTTCCGAGAATTTTCCTGCAAACGGCATGCGCTTGGTTTTCTTCAAATAGCGGCGACCAAAAGCTTCTGTTGCGTCTGATAATGGAGGACGTTGCACGCAGATTGAATTTGCCAGTCGTTGGTAAAATAAAAATGGGGATTTTACCTTTTGGCGCTACAAAGAAAGCAACTAAGCAGATTTATCGTAGAGTTAAAATTCCTGGTCGTAGCCTTTTTAACGATGAAGAATTTGAGATTTTGCCAATTGCTGTGCCCAACATTTGTACATATTGATACGCTGCCTGCTCCTGATATTCATGTTGCTGAATTTCCTCAAATGAACATAGCTGACACTCTAGATTTTGGCGAACCGGCCGAGGGAATTTTTTAACTCACTGGTATGGATCTGTACTGGAAATTTATTACTGGTGAGATAAAGCGATTGTCTCCGGATCTTACGGCAGTTAACACGAAGTTAGGATGGACAATTCAGGGATCGGCTGGTGAATTTTGCCATGAATTAGAGACAATTGGAATAGCTCCACCTGAAGTATAATACATCGCTTGTTAAGATTAATGATTTATGAGTCACACCGGTTGAAAAAAAGATATGAGGCCTCTCTGTTATGGGTGTCTGCGAATCAATTATTGGACGATTATCGTAGTAGAGCACTGAAACGATTTCATGTGTTGATTCAAAGATTGAAGAGAGATAGAGCCAAATTTGCATCGTACGAGCTTGAAATGAATCGGTTGATTTCGGTCGGAATTACCGAACCTGCACTGCCTGTATTAAAGGACCAACCAGTATATTACATGCCACATCGTCCCGTATATCGAGAAGATAAAGACAAAAACGCCCATTGTCTTCGACGTCTCAGCAAAGTCAGCTGGCGGCTGACCGTTGAATGATTGTCTTGGGGCAGGTACCAACTTCCTGCATGGTATTCAGTAGATGTTGAATTTTCGTGTTAATCGAATTGCTTTGGTCGCAGATATTGAGAAAGCGTTCTAAGACTATGTGGTGCTACTGTGACGAAGCGGCAAGTTTTGATGTTGTTAGCCCGAATTTATGATCCTGTCGGACTGTTAGCTCCATTTACTGTAAAAGTGAGAAGTCTGCTCCAGAGCTTATGGAGAGAAGAGATCGATTGGGATGACCCGTTGCCAGTCGAAGCTGTCAAAAACTGGAAAGCGTGCCTGAAAGAGTTTCATGAGTTGAGGGATGTCTCAGTGCCAAGGTGATTTGGAGCATTGGACGAGTCGTCTATTGAATTACACATCTTTGCAGACACCAGTCCAGCGGCATATGGAGCGGTCGTACATCTACGAGTAATCAACGCACAAGGTGTTTCCATAAAGTTTTGCTGTTCGCGAAACAGAATTTCTCCGCTGAAGGAATTGGAAATGATCGGCTGACTCGAACATCGCATTGTTTTGGATAAGAGGAAACGAGCGAAAGTTGAAGCCTTTCATAGCCTTTCATTTCGATGCTAAATCCTGTGTTGGACAGCGATGGAGTTGTTCGCCTTGGGAGCCGATTGGCGGTGATGAAAGTGATTTTGCCAAGGGAGTCTCACTTCACCAAATTGTGGGTGAAATCCAGTGGGTGAATGTCCAGAAGATAGGAAGGATAGATTTCGCAGGTCCACTTCTCGTTACCACGGATGCGGACACGACTAAAACAACGAACATTTATTTGATAATCATGACTTGTGCATCAGCCAGAGCGATTCATTTGGAGCTGGTTCCTGACATGTCTACGAAGAGCTGTCTGTTGGCGTTGCTGAGATTTTTTTTTTTTTCGCAAAAAGAGGTGTTCCACGAGTAATCATGTCCGACAGCGCAAGAAGTTTCAAGAGAGCAGCCAAAGAAATGCGAACACTGGGAAAGGTCATTTGTTCCAAACATTTTCAACATGAGATTGCCGAGTTCCAGATCGTTTGGAAATTTATTGTTGAGAGAGCGCCTTGGTGGGGAGGTTACTGGGAGCGACTCATCCGAATTGTTAAGAACTTGTTGAAGACGACTATTGGCAAAGATGTCATTTCATCAGAGGAACTTCGGACGGTTTTAACTGAAGTAGAAGCAATCGTAAATGATAGATCCTTAACCTATGTCAGTTGCGATTCTTCTGATTTGAGTCCGTTTCATTAAATCCTCCTCACTTGTTGGTTTGACAAAAGACGGTAGAAGCAATGATCCTGAGCAATTGAGACGTGGTTGGCAAGGTAGATTGAAGCACATGCGAACCTTTTGGAAACGCTGGAAGTCTGAGTACCTGCAAATGCCCAGATCTACTCATCAGTTGAAGAACGTTTCGACATGCACGATCGGTTGTCTTCGTGCACGATGGTAATCAACCTAGACTGCTACTGAAGTTGGCACTTATTACGAAAACTTATCCTGGATGAGACGGCCGTGTGCGATCTTGCCAAATCCGATATGTTGATGGAACGAGAACCAGAAGACCGGTGCAATTGCTTTATCCATTGGAGGTGCCGATCGAAGGCCGCACCCCGTAGGATGTCGACAATTAAATCTATAATCTTCGAGTTTATCCTAAAATTGTTCATGCAGCAGCCCAAGTAGTTTGGCAGTCAGTTGACAGCAAATTTGTCACTGACATTGAAGATTGAAGTTCGTTTAAATTCAATCGCGTTCAAAAAGTCGTTGAGATGAGTTCTATCTTCTTCCGTTTCATCTTTTTTTTTAAGTTTAATTTTAATTTAGAATTATTAAATGTGTTTCACATAGTTCAATTTTTGTTTGTCTGTTTACTTCAAAGACTCCCTGAGTTGTTTTGACAGCGATCGTATGACGTTCTGAAAAAAAGACGGCCCAATCACTCCTCCCACGTGAACGCCACACCATACAATGGCTTTCCGTGCATTACACGCAGATTTTCAGTGCCTCAGAAACGAAGATTTTGCTTATAGATGCAACCGCTTAAGTGGAAATGTGCCTCGTCGCTCATGATGTTTGTTGAGATTAAGGATGGCTTGACAGTTATTCACACGCGACTGACGGTCAGCAGGCATTAACTGACGCAGTCTTTGCATTTTGTACGGGAACATGTGTATGTAAGTCTGTCACTAAAATTCGCTGTCTGGCGATGCCCAATTTTCCCGTCGTCTGGTTGATGTTTCTTCATTCTCAGCTACATCGGCTGCCACAGCCGCGATATTCTCGGCCGAACGACCATTCCGGTGGCGGCCACGTCCTGCATAGTCTCCTATGGTTCCAGTCTGTTCAAGTCGAGTAGCTAAGCGCTGCGCTAACACCACCGACCGATTATTGGTCAAAAAAATCGACACAATTATTCCACGCTCTTGAGGGGTATAGCGCTCCATTGCTTGTTTGTCTGTATACTGCAGCTGACTTGTTCACAAATGTCAAATATGATTGATGTACGACGCCATTTGAAAAAATTATAACATTTTCCGACTAATTTTGCACCACCTTGTTCTTCAATTCACTGCCTTTGATTATTTTCAGATTTTCTATTTCTGATCCAATGAATGCCTTTTACGGACCCAAGGCATCCTTCTCGGCACATTGATATTTATCCTTACTATTACTGATGTTAAGTGTTTCCCTCGCTAGGGCTTCACTCTCTAGAAACTACAATACATCTACTGTCATGAAGGTTTTTTATTTTTTATTTTTATAATTCGTGCAGGTTCAAGAGTGTACGCTCTTATGGTGCTTGTAACATAACCTGGACGGGGCGCAGATGGTTTGTGTCGAAGATGTTCGTTCACTACTCTCCGAGAGTGGTTGTCCTAGATAGGTTTTGAGAGATTCGACTGAATTTGCGTTGGTTGTAGTTGACAGTAACTCTTTGTTTCCATGTCATAAAGATTGGAAATGCACACGCAGAGTATGAATTTTGAAGTGATCTTATGCTGCGAATGTTATGCCTTTGTCAGCACTTTTTGATCATCTCTCATTCACAACTGGTGTTGTTGTACAGTTTTTTTTCCGTATAGATAGGAATTGTTCTTGACTATGGACGGACGTGAACTACAGACCTTAGGCCCAACAGTCGGTGATGATTACCATTGTACCACAATCACCCCCTTGTTTCCTTCACATCGACAACATTATCAAATGTGCCAATTCCACTCCCCGCTTTGTGAAAATCAACGTTGTTACAAAATGCTTATACATTACCTACGATAGACCTCCAATGTATAGGTACATAATATGTTATATTATAATTCCTAGAAAAACAATGCAAGGCCGCAGACACTTTTTATCTATGACCTATTTACTGATAATATTGACTACCACGCACTGTTTCAAATGATTCCCTTAGAGCGAACTATGGCTACCATGAACCACTATCCAAAATGCTGCGCGAAGTTTCTCCGCTCGACCTACATCTCACCAAACCCCGTTCTCTCCCTCCGGCATTCACCCTCTCTTTAATCTTTTTCCTACTAAGTTTGGATTCTTAAAGTTATTTTTCCTTTGTTGAGGCTTTTGTTAAGACAATAAACACCACAACGTCAAATGTAAACATTAAAGGGCTAACCATAATAGACATAAGCGAGCATAAGCTTGTGTCAGAACCGAACGAAATGCTCGCTTATGGTTCAACGAAAAGTCCAGTTACCCATAATGAAGTGAAGCGAATATAAGGAACTGTCCAATTGGTTTCATTCGGTTTGCTTATTTTCGGTGTGGCTACGTCACTTTTCAAAATTCCCCCCGGATTGTCTTCTTTCATTGAGGCCTTCCCTCTGCTCGCGTAAGTTAACGAAGATTTAACGAAACCGTGCGTATTTCCATTATGGGCATGTCGTAGGCTTTGCATGTAATAAGACATTTCCGTAAGCTGGCATATGCTCGTTTATGTCTATTATGGTTGGCTCTTAAGTGAATCGTTCACTATGAGATGCCAAAACCGGATGAAACAGTTGATTTTAATACGTACTGTCTGCAATCAAACTGCAGCAAGCAGTTAAAAAAAAACCTCTCCAGAATTGATCTATAAAGAGGGCATTGTCTTCCATTATGGAAACACCAGACTACAAATATTTATAATGACGCCGAAAAGTTTTGATGCTTCCACCGTATAGCCCATATCTTCCGCCTACAGATTGTCATTTGTTTCTATCACTGCAATATTTCTTTGGGATCTTGCCGGCGGCCCAGCGACCTGTTGAAAGTACATGTCCTCTACATACGTATCACTAATATGACCCAATAAAAACTCGTTGATATTGGTTCCTAATTTATCGCATGTCGCCTCGTAAAAAATGAGGCACGATTTTTTTTTTGGAGGTTTCTACTATCTGTTGGAGCACTCAGACATAAATACTGGTCCATTGTACTACCAGAGAGACATCTTTCTGTATTGTATTTTCCCCGATGTCTGGAGAAAAGTGAGGAGGGACTTCAGTGATGTAGAGCTAAGAGATTCGGCACAGACCACGTCGGCTCCCAAGGGTGCACCGCCGTGTGCGAATGAAGACGGGAAAGTATTCTGCTGTGTCATCCTCCTCGCAACATGCGGCACAGGTAGACGTCTCAGTGATGCCAACCACGTAGAGATATGTAATGGCTCGTAATGACGCCCTCGAGCCTTCTGCAATCACTTCTCCTTAAGGATAAGAAATATATTGCGGACTTCATGCAGACATCAGGGCGTACGCCCTTAGTCATCCTCCATCCTGGATATTTCCTTCGACTGTGTGCATTAAAGATCCAGTCGTTGATGTCCAGTTTGACCGTGGAAGCAGGTAGACCTAAGGCGGGTTCAGATCCTAAGAAACTCTCCTCTAAGCCCCTTCTAGCGTGTTCATCGGCGATTTCATTTCTGGGATCCCAGAGTGACCTGGGACCCATACAAGCCTAAGTGAATTTAGTCTTCCGAGTTTGTTCAGTGAGTTCATGCACTAATTTGAAGTTGGATAGAGGGTTGGACACAGCTTTGAGTGCAGCTTGGCTGTCACTGCAGACGCATTTTTTTCCTTCCACCTGTGCTTCACAACATAGTGCATGGCCATTACGATTGCGTAAATCTCTGATTAAAAGACAGATGCATATATTCCTAACGAGAAGTGCAGTCGAATGTTTTCGCGCTTAAAGAAAACTCCAGCGCCGGACTCCTGCCCAGTCCAGGAGCCATCTGTCAAAATGCGAAGATAGTCTATTCCAGGTTCAGTGTCCGGCCACAGCAGGGAGACAGGGGTCGTAGGATATTTCTCGCACAAGTACACTGTCACTCCAATGCGAGTTGTACCAAAGACCATTTCTCTTGAGGCGAGACATGGCTTTCAGTGCGCACCCACTGATATATGTATATATATGTGAAGGGGTGAAAGATTCATCATAGTATCTAGAGCAGCTCCCGGTGTGCTGCGGAAAGCCCCCGTGCAGCTGAGACAGGCCGCTCTTTGGAGTTTGGTGAAAGAGGCCACGATGTGTTTGCGTGTTAGCCTGTTCCACCAGACAACCGATGCATATGAGATTATCGGTCTTACCATTGCCGTGTAGATCCAAAGGATATTTTTCGGCGATAGGCCCCATGTTTTGCCAAATACATCTTTGCATTGCCAAAAAGCTGACAGCGTTTTTGTGGTTTGGGACTCAACATACTTTGACCAAAGCTTGCTATCTAAGACGACTCCCAGGTAATAAGTTTCCTTGGATATCGGGATAGGAATGCCTCTTAGCACCAGCTGAGTAATGCCAGTGTTTTTCCTACTTTTCGTGAAGAGAACGACATCAGTCTTAAGAGGATTAACCTACAGCCAATTACTCGCCTGTGCTTTGACAGACGGTCGCTAAACATGAGCCGACAGAAAGAATAGCAACATCATCCGCATAGGCCTGGGCATCGATTCCAGAGGCATACAGAGCCATCAATGTCCTGTGCACAAGCATTGCTTCGATCCATAAAACGAGCGCATTCAATTCTCTCAACTAGGTTTTGAAGCGCAGTCTTGCAGGATCTGCCGCGCTAATAAGCATGTTGCATCTCCGAGAGAGGATGCATTCGAAGGGCAGCTTTACGCACGTGACACTCTCTTCTCCGAGTCTTAGTTCGAGGTGATTGCCCTCCGTCAACCCAAGGCGCCCAAGAGCGGAGGAGAATACAATATGGCCCGGATTGTACGGGTGGATACTTTTTGATCAGACTTATTCGAAGGCAGGTTGCAAGAGCAATGACTTCGGTCAATAACCTGATCTCCGAGGCTTACCACCCCAACTACTTGCTCCACGAGAGGGTGAACCTTAACGCTTTTGTCCCAACAGAGGCTTCCCTCTATTTAGATCAATGTGGGCTGATCCAGGATAGATTAGCCATTCCGCTAATCTTCCACGTGGCCCGCAATTCCGTGGAGCGGCGGTATCTCTACGAACATGATGTCGCGCTCCGTAAGTCCGAGCACCTCAGGCTTAGTAGATCGGTAACCGAGATAGGGGGGACGTCGTCCGATGACATCAACGCTTTTGGTGCTTGGAGCGGACTATGTCAGTGGTACCTTCGGTTCACATAACCTCTTCAAGGCAAGGCCTGCCAAACGTCATTGGCAGACTCACATAGGCTAGGGTAGGTTAGGGTAAATTAGGGTAGTTTAGTGTTATTTAAGGTAGGCTAGGATCGCGGGTAGAATTAAAAAAATTAAGTTAAGTTAGCCCATCTTTATATGTATATAAAAAATTGTTGCAAATTTTGGTGTGACTTTATAACTCACGAATTTGCGAGTTATGACTTTTTATGTCAACATCTGACGTGGAAATCAACAGTTGATCGGCAGTGCACTAATATTAATAAAAGAAACCAATGACTTTGATTCAATGTTGATATTCCTGCCTAGCGAAGCACGCCGGGATCCACTATACCCTTCTAACGGTATTTGGATTTTGCTTTTTAACTATTATTTAACTTTTTTAATTTTCAGTACTTTTAGTAAAAAACTGAATTGATTCTGCGGCTGAATGTGTGTATGGGTTGTTTGAGGAAGCTTTGGTTGCATTCTGTCATATTTCCGATCTTTGAACCGCCGAGCGCCTGAAGCCACAATTCGTTATAGAAATTCCTAGGTCGCGCCTGTCAAATTCCCGAGCGCTCGAACGCCAACTTGTGATACGGCCATTATAAATGTCATAGATGCGTCGAAGATGCAAGTAGATCACAAGAGCTTCCAATGAGAAAGCTTTTCATTAGCCGACTTCTTAACATATACGGATCGAAACTCTGTATACACTGAAAACAGTTTTTTCTTTCGCCCAGGGTCGAGAGCTTCAGCCATGATGCGCTTCCTTCAATTAGAGAAAAGGTTCCAATTGAATCCAGAGTTTCATAAAGAATATAATCGAGTGTTTGCTGGGAACAAAGAGTTGGGACACATGTCTGAAGTAAAACAGGGGTCAAGGTTAGCTGGACACTACTATCTTCCGCATCACGCAGTAATTAAAGAATCGAGCTCCACCACCAAGCTACGCGTTGTCTTTGATGCTTCTTGTAAGACGTCAGACGGGACGTCACTAAATTATCATCTGTTTATTGGTCCGAGGTTACAAGACGTTATTTTCAACCACCTCGCGCGCTTCAGAAAGCACCGAGTCGCCTTTGTGGCCGACATTAACCAAATGTATAGACTAATCTGGGTGCCGGGTAAAGACTCGAACTCATCGGCTCAAAAATATTCCGAAAACAAACAATTGTCAATAATCTCTACTCACAAAATCTTCAATACATTATTAGGGCTTTCGTTCGAACAAAAGCCCGTGCAGCAGGTGACTGACTATTAACGTCACTACAGCTCTTCCACTTATTCATGATCTTGCAGTGGTCAAGTTCACCACTGACGTTAATATTCCATGTACTTCTCCAGCACCAACCATACAATAATTTTTCACTAGTCTCAGATTCTCAGATGACTTTTGCGACCTTTTTCACGATTAGTTCCGCTACTCAAACAGTTCTTCATACATGTCCCCTTTAGCCAATCGGTCGTTTCTAATTCCAACTGCGTACATTCATATGTAAGTGCCACGGACGGAACCCAGGAAGCTGCTGCATTCATTGTCAAGGCGAATGTTATTCTCTCCATTCGTCAAATCACTTTTGTTCTCCTCTCTGTTGATGTTTTTTTCCTTCTAAATTTGGAAATGATCTTAAAAAGAAAAATGTTTTTTCTTTTTCTCAAAGTTTTTTCGTCTTGTCGAGAGATGTCGGAAAATGGGGCGATCTTTAGGCGGTGTGGGTTGGTTGGAGTTGGGGAAGTAATCTTCGTCGACCGATCCAGGTATAAAAGCTAAAACTTTTACGGTTCTCGAGACAGAAGTTTGGTAGCTCGTGTACACGGTTGTTGTTTTTTGTGTTTCAGTTTGTATTCAGCTTTTCAAGACAATGAATCAAGCGAAACTCTACGAACGGGCTAACAACGTACAGCGCTATGATGCCGAAGAGATCATTAAAGAATTCTCGTCGGTTATCCAGTGGCGTATAGATGGAAAGGATTCATTGCTGGACATCGGTTCGGGAAGTGGTGATGTGTTAATGGATTTTGTGTATCCTGCGATGCCAAAGGAATTCGAGAAGGTCATGGGTACGGATGTGTCTCCGAAGATGGTACGCCATATGAAGAAAGCCTATTCCCACTTTGTTCGAGTGCATTTTAAAGAGTTGGACATTGGAACTAATTTATTGCCGAAGGAGTTTGTGTGCAACTTTGATCACGTGACTTCATTTTATTGCCTCCACTGGGTCCAGAATCAGCGGTAAAGAAATTAAATCAACTCCAATGGTATCTGTTGATTGTTTTCCTTCTAGTCAAGCTGTCGAGAATATCCACAAGATGCTTCACAACGATGGTGATTGCCTGCTGGTCTTCCTTGCTACCAATCCTATTTTTGATGTCTATCGCATTGTTTCGTTGAATCCAAAGTGGGCGTTATATATGAAGGATGTTAACAAGTTTATCTCGCCCTTACAGTACAGCAATGATGCAGAGACACAGTTCGGTCAGCTGTTGGAAGACGCAGGGTTTTCTGATTTTAGTGTGGAGGTTCGGGACAAAATCTTCGTCTACGAAGGACTGGACATATTGAAAAGTGGGTATCCGCAGATTGAATGAAGGTTTTCAATGCGATTTTGATTTGTTGTAGGGAATATTCGAGCAGTGAATCCGTTTCTGGAGCGAATACCTACTTGGATGCAAGAGGAGTACTTGGATGAATTTATTAAAATGGCGATTGCACTAAACCTGAGCGAGAGCAATGTAAAGAAGGACGATTACATGTTTAAGATGCCATACAAATTGCTTGTGGCTTATGCAAGAAAATGAGCTGAATTGGATTTTTAGATATTTTATTAGTTTCAAATGATTGTAGTCAATTTTGTTCTTCGCTGGTGATTGTGTTGTAAATAAATAAGTTCGAAAAACTGACTTTTGGCTTCATTCGATATCGTTGGACCACAAATTGTTTGGTCTTGTGTTGTAGCTGCTTTTAAAGGACATTTAATTTTCGTGGGGGCAACCACCCCCATTTATTAAGCTTAATTCAAGCACATGAACTTACTTAATCTACCTTAACCTAACTTAAACTAGCTTAGTTGTTAAGGGGAAGGGAGAGGGGGGCATGAAGAAGAAGGGTTTTTAAGCATGGAGTGCTAAGGTTGAGGTCGAAGAAGGGATTCGAGTTGACTCTTCCGAGCATTCGTAAGATGGGTTCGTTGGAGCCATAAGCGGTAGAAGAGACGGGGGTTTCGTACATTGCGAGGGTTAGTGTTGAGAGAGACAGAGTTATAGAGGGTAGCGCAGTCAATGGAGCCTGAGAGGAGTCGATGGATGAAGAGGATGTCAGATACAGTTCTTCTTTCCTCCAAGGTGTTCATGTTAATTAGTTTAAGGCGGTCGTGATAAGGTGGTAAGAGCAAAGGATTGTTCCAGGGGAGACCTCGCAGAGCAAAGCGTAAGAACCGGCGTTGGATGCTCTCGATTCTAGAAATGTGGATTTGCTGGTAAGGAGACCACACTTGAGAGGCGTATTCAAGGAGGGGCCGGACGAAGGTTGTGTAGAGAGATCGGGTGAGTGCTGAATTAGCTTTAAGGATTATCTCGTCTATATGTGCGCGAAAGTTTAGCTGTTGGTCACATAATATACCAAGATCGCGGATAGTTTGAACGGTGGATATGGGCTGATTATTGAGGTAGTAGAGACGGGGACGGGGTTTAATACGTTTACGTGAGAAAGTGATTGATTGGCATTTGCTAATGTTAAGCTCCAAGCAATTTTTGGAACACCACATGGAAAAACTATTGAGATCGGATTGAATAAGGGAAGAGTCGTGATTGGAGGAAATAGACTTGTAGAATTTGGTGTCGTCGGCATATAGTGAGATGTGGGAATTTTTAATCACTATATCAATATCGTTAATGGTAAGGACAAAAAGAAGTGGACCTAGGTGGCTCCCTTGGGGGACGCCGGAGGAAGCTAAGAAAGGATTGGAAAAGGCAGATCTGAAACGAACACTATAATACCGATTTTCCAAGTAGGAAGATATCCACTTCAATAAAATGGGTTCGAAGCCAAGAGAAGACAATTTGAAGAGTATTAGATTGTGGGAGATTTTATCAAAAGCCTTACTGAAATCGGTTGAAACCATGTCGACATCTTTTCCATTCTCTAAAGCCGAGAGGGTAAAAGACACAAATTCAATAAGGTTTGTGGTTGTAGAACGGCCCTTAAGGAATCCGTGTTGTCTGGGGGAGATTAAAGACTTGCAGCGAAAGCTTAAGATTTCGTACAAAATGCTCTCGAAGATTTTGGGTATATGTGACAGTTTGGCAATGGGACGATAATTGTTAATAACATTCTTCGGACCTTTCTTGTGTATAGGGGTTATAAATGAAGTTTCCCATAACTGGGGGAATTCCCTAAAGCTAGGGATAAACTGAAGATCTTTGAGAGAGGGAGAGAGAGGGTAGATGAGCATTTTTTCAGGAATATGGCAGGGAGACCGTCTGGTCCAGGATTGAATTCATCATTAAGTTGATTTACTTTGGTTTCGATGACATCGGGATCAACTGTATGAGGAAGAAAGGGTCCAAAGGAAAATTTCGGTAAATAGTCGAAGTAAGCGGGGTCTGGATGGAAGGAGTCGTCGGCGAATGATTGTTTAAAATAGGCGGCAAATAAGTTGGCGATAGTGTTAGGGTCATTAGAGGTTTGATCATTCAAGGAGAGAGAGGTAGGGTAACCATCAGATTTTCTTTTGTAGTTAACAAATTTAAAGAAGGACTTAGGATCACTTATAAGATTGGCTTGCGTTTCAGCTAAATAGCGTTGATAGAGGAAGTTGTGAAGGGCGGTAAAGTTAAGATAGCTGCCCATGTAGTTAGAAAAGTCTATAGGGAATTGGGTACGAAGGAAGATTGTCCACTGTTTATTTCTTTTGTTTCTTAGGGTGCGAAGTCTACGATTATACCAGGGTGGGGAGGTGGACAAAATTTTGCGTTAGGAAATTGGTACGTAAAGAGAGATAGAGTTAAATATTTCCCTGTAAAATTTGGATATTGCATCGTTTATAGTTAGATTATCAAAATTGAAAGGGGCTTTTTTAAGGTATTCATTGATTTGGTGGAAATTTGCTTTGTGGAAATCGTGAGATGGCAGAGCTGTGGAAGTGGTGTTCTGTAAAGGAGAATCGTGAAAAAAGGAAAGAAGGAGGGGGGGATGGAAGTTATCGATGGTTGAAAGAGAGAGGGGACAGAGTGAGACAGAGGAGTTGAAGGGATCAGTTGTAAATATGAGGTCTAGTTGTCTACCCATGTAGTTACGACGATATTGCAATGAGGGAAGAGTCAAAGGAGTCAAGGACGGCTAGTAGGACTCCTCGACAAGGGCAACCCTCGGTAGCCTGACTGAGTTCGTCATCGCGCTAGATGTTGAAATTTGTTGAAAACAGTTCGGAGTTACTTATGCTGGGGATCAGGTTCGTTTCGGTCAGAGCAAAGATTTCAAAGGGTAGAGCGTGTGACTGTTGGAAGACAGTTTGGGTTTTTGAGCGAAGACCTCTTACATTCTGATAATAGAAGGTAAGAGGAAGATTTTGACTGAGTGGAGGTATTGATGGGAGAGGGATAGATTTAGGGACGAAAATACTTGTCGTGATCAGCTCTACTACGTTGCAGGTGGGATATTCGTTTTGAGTGAATGTATTGGCGGAAGGTTTCAAGGTCCTTTGACACTTTTTGGGGCGAAATATTGAAGAATTCGTGATATTTGATAAATAGGTTCTTGAGGCTAGCGAAGTCAGTAGGAAGGCCTTCCTGTTCGATGGAGACCATAACGCTTGTGTTTGTCTTACCTTCGTAGCAAATCGAATCGGATTTATCGTGAAGGTATGCCAAGAAGAGACGAATGTTCTCGTATGTCTTCTTATCCCTCAGACGGGAGAGAGCGTTATCCCTCAGACGGGGAGAGCGATAGGGTTGGTAGTTAGCTGGGTAAGTTTAACTGTAGGGGGCAGAAGAGGATCAACGAAAGATTGGGGGGTGACACAGGGGTGGGGAAGTGGGGCAGAGGTAGTTGCTGTGGGGAGAGATGGGGAGTTGGGCGACGGAATGGGATTGGGGGTGTGGGTGGAGGGTTTGGAGGGGTTAAGGATATGTGAGCTTCGGAAATTGGGATACTTGGCTCCGGACGTGAGGTCGAAGTTAGGAAATGATTGGGGGGTGACAGAGGGGTGTGGAAGTGGGGCAGAGGTAGTAGCTGTGGGGAGAGATGGGGAGTTGGGTGACGGAATGGGATTTGGGGTGTGGGTGGAGGGTTTGGAGGGGTTAAGGATATGTGAGCTTCGGAAATTAGGATACTTGGCTTCGGACGTGAGGTCGAAGTTAGGAAATGAATTCGGGACCGGTGAGCGGGGTGCAGGCATGGTTGTGGTTGTTGGAGTCAAATTGAACGAAACGCGTTGAGGTTGGGATTTTGGCGGAGCTGTGCGAGACGGATATAAGTGTGAAATTGATGGATGTGCAAAGGTAGGAAATAGGTTAGTTTCGAAACTCCAGTTTTGGTGGGAATTGGGGGGAACTTTGGGATGCTTACTGGACTTGGGTTGAGAATTAATTTTTTGAGGAATAGCAGCTTGTTTTTTAGCTACTTTGGGTTTAAGTTTAGGAACAATTTTATTAAAATGTAAGGTTTTACCAGAGGGGGTGAGAAAAAGCCATCTATATTTGAGGGGGATATCGAATTGAAGGGAGTTGGGAGTTATTAGGTATTTTTTTACAGTTAGTTATTATATTTCTTATAAAAACAGTTAGCTAACCAAGCAGGATCCGCATTTTCGGGCGTACCGTCGATTGTGAGTTTGGCGGAATTGTTGTCGCTGATTTTTTGAAGACTGTTGTTCCACTCAGATTGAGTCCAGGAGGTGCCAAATCGTTGAATGGTCGGTAACTGAGCTGGTTGAGAAGTTACGTTTTCCAAGGGTTGTGTCGTTGATGGTAAGGTTTTTGATGGGGCTGGAGCTTGAGACCGTAGGGTTTCATTCAACTCATCCATAATCGGTGTATCGTATGAAAGAGGTTGAGGGGTGTTGTTGGAACAAATAGGTAAGTATTTGACTTCTTCAATCAAATCGCTTAGTATCTTCCGATTAGCAGCGACACCTTTTTGAATATCATCAAGCTTTAGGTTAAGATCCAAGAAGCGAAAGTCACTACTGGAGTTTTGGAAATGGATTTCCAGGTCAGATCTCAGTGATTTTATGCAGTTCATAACCGGTACGTGTGAGTCCAAAGAAAATTTAAGGTCAGTACACAGAACACCAAACTACGAATCAAGAACAGATTTAATATCAGACGTAAAGGTCGCAATGGGGGAGAAGTTGGGCTCACTTGGAGGCTTATTCAGAGAGACGTCGATGACTTCCAGGTGTTTGTCCAAGGCATTGATTTTGGATCTTAGCGCACTAATAGACGTTCCTAAAGTGGTGTTAAGATCATCGAGACCCTTATTTAGGTCACCGTAACTCGAAAGTTGGGCAAATGTTTTTTTATGACATAATTTATTGTCTGATGTGAGTGAGGCAATGGAATCGCTGACACACTTAATCGCGAGCATAATGTGCGAAAGGGAAATGTTTTTGCACTCATTGCAGTAAAACAAAAAATTACTGCAGTAGTCTTTAAGATAAACACTGGCACGTTTGCTGAGACCGGCACATAAGGGGTGGAACGAGTTACCGCAGATACCATTACAGGCCAATAAATCGGCACTGGTATCGGTGAGAATACAATTTTCATATGCGCACTGTGACATATTTCATTATGTGCTTTTTTTATATTCTTTTTTTTGATTGAGGTCGAGGGGAGTAAACAGCGGATTGGGAAGTGAAAATTTAAACGAGAAGAGCAGGGTAGGCAGAGTTAACGTTATCCTTCTCGAGGATAATAAAAAAAACCGCGAACGGGGAGGCAGAGCCTCCCCCCAACTGTTCGACTTACAACGCAATCCCGTTTATTCGAGTTTTAATAATCTTTATTCGCAGACGTACAGAACTAGAATGAATTTACAAATCTGACTTAAACATAATCTAACTCCTATGCCGGTGTCCGTTGGGCAGCCTGCATGTGCAAGGGCAGCAGTGTCAGCATTTCACTCGTGTGCTCGTGGGAACGTATGCACGCTCGATCATGTTCTTTCATGCATCTGGCAAATGCATGGTGTCTTGTTGCGTATGCGAATTGTTGCGAAGTTCAAGGTGACATCTCCCCTTTCCTCTTATCAGGAGAGCGTGGTGTTAACTGCCCTCCCTCTAAAAATCTGCGTCCCGCAGATCTCATGGCTGGTTAGTGATGCTGGTAGGCGCCATAGGTTGTACAACTGGCAAATCCGCCCTTTTGTTGATTTTCCTCCAGATGAGAAAGGATGATGCTACAATAAGCAGGAAAATGACGGCGTCGACGGCTGCTGTTGATTTCGTCTTCTTGGCAAGGTCCGCTAAGAGTCTGATGTTCCTCATGCTGATGTTGTGTACGTATTCCACATTGATTTTGTCTCCGGCTGAAATGATGCTTGAGAGAACAGGTGGTAATGCTTGGAGGGATGTGACTGAAGAGCTCGAAAATGTCCTATTGGCGAGTTGGATCGTCTCGTTACGGATTCGAATTAGAAAGGTACCGGACAGGTTTTTCGATGTGTTGAGAGTGGTTAGCTGGCCATGGAAATTTGTGATGAAAATGGTGTCTTCCTCGATAAGCTCGATGATTTCCGCGCTGTTCAGACGGAAGGTGCAGGCGGCGTCCCCGCCTTTCAGCAACCGGGCAATGCAATGATCTTCGTCTAGTTTCTCTAAGGACCTTCCTTCACATACTGTGGCGTTTCCTATCATAAGACAGTCTGACAGAATTCCGAGGGTTTCTTCGTGGTTCACTAACATCCTGTTGAATTGTAGATCAACTTGCTTCCCGTTTGTGATGGAGGCTCTTGTCAGCAGAAGGTTGTACTCCGTCTTACTTATTTTTGGGACTGAAAGAACGTACAGGAGCATGGTGTCATTAGTAAAAACCGACGGGGTTCCGAATTCCAATGCTTCTACTACGTTGGCATAGGGCAGTGTTTCGATTTCGGCCAGAACCCTGTTGATTTCTTCACGGTCAAGAAGGTTGGTGTTGACTATACCGCTTCTAGCCATTTGACAAGCCAGAACGATCTCGTTGATCTCTTCCTTGATCAGCATGATCTCGTTGATGATGTTTTGCTCGAACGTAGATTTGTCGGATTGAGCTACTTGATTTTTTGCGCTGTCAATAACCCAGTTTATTTTTCGGACGATGTCATCGGTTATTTTAAGGACTCTTTCGTTGATTTTATACTGTTGGTTATTGTTTTCAATTATGCCTCGTTCGTTCCTTAGGATATCATCCCAGTCCGCTGCGTCGGGGTTACCCGCTAGCCACTTCCACGCTGAGCCTATCCAGTTGATGGATCTGGTCTGCCTATGGTCTTTCCCCCTCAGAGAATCGAATCGCACACTGATTTGCGCTAGATGATGTTCCGCGATGACCTTCCTATCGTAGTTCTTAATCTCAGCATCCACGGTTTTGTTCATTTTTTCCAGAAGCGACTCGAGTTTCTGCAGGTCGATGAGGTGTATCAGTTTGAAGTGTCCATCTACGATCCATCCCTTGTCTTCCTTCACTGTGACAATTGGTGACTGATACTCGATGATGTCGTACCCTTGCACAGCAACTGATGTTACCACTAAAAGCCTAATTAGAATTTGTGTTATACAATAACTTGGGCTTAGGTGAAATAATTTTTACAGGGATTATAAAAACAATGATAAGGCAATACATTTAATTCTAACTGATCAATCCAATTGATTAGGGACTAATATGCTAATATGTATACAAACTTAAGGATTAAAATTAATTAAATTAATTAAGTAATTAGAGACAGAAATACAAATTTAAAAATTGTGATTAGCTTAAGGGAGAATTTGTTAAGAAATAATTTGTTAACTTATAGTACGATTTCTTAAGCTATGAGTGCCATAAAAATAGAAAAATATGAGTGCCGTGCCTTATTCTTTGTGCCTTTGTGCCCTTGTGCCATTCCTCCCTTTTTTTTTTTTTTTTTTTTTTTTTTTTTTTTTTTTTTTTTATTACGCTATTTTTTTAATTTTAACTAACACGCTATTTGGTGTTAGTTTGCAGTTTATCTCTATATATCTATAAATATATCTTATGTTTTTCATTACCCAATATTAATGTTCGACATGTTTAGGAACGTTAGGATTTTACCCCCTAACTCGTGTTCCTTATATGAGTCTTATGGACTCTTCTTCCTGTCGAAGTTACAACAGTTACGCGATTATTTTTTGCGACTATTTCCCTTCGGAATAGTGGCTTATTTTTTGCTTTTATACCTTTTGACGCCGTATAAATGACGTCGCCTTTTTTGTAAGCTCTCGGTGTTGTTCTGTTCTTATTTCGGTATATATTATTTTCTCTCTGTTTCCTTTTTATCTCGGCCCTAAGATCTTGATTAACCTTTCTACGAAAGTCCATGAGACTTTGGTAGTTGATCCTCTGAGATCTGTCGAAGAATATGTCGCTTGGCTTACGCTTAGTAACGGAATGTACGCTGTTATTGTATCTATCCACCGCGATATTTAAGAGTTCTTTAAGCCGCAGATCCTTGTGATCAGCCCTAAGACAGCGATATATCTCAATGATGGTTGAGTGGAATCTCTCAACCTGACCGTTTACCTCTGAGCGCCGCACTGGTGTTCGGTATATTTTTATGCCCAACATATTTATGAAGTTCATTACAATCGGGCTAATGAAGCTACACTCGTTGTCCATCACTAATATTTTGGGCACCGTGAAATAGTGCAAGATTTTTATAATTTTGTCCCTAAGATGCAAAGCAGACCTGTTCTTAATATGAAAGATTTTCCCGAATTTGGAAAATTTGTCTATGCAGCTTATGAACTTTTCGTTTTGTATTTCGATTAGGTCCAGGTGCAAAATTTCGCAAGGATAGCTAGGGATAGGAGTAGGTTGGAGCTCAGGGTGGATTGGATGTCTATCGTATTTGTTGGAATTGCACACCTCGCATGATTTGGTGTATTTCGTGACCAAACTGTTCATGGCTGGGAAGTAGTAGCGCTCGAGCAGCTGCTCTTTATTCTCCCGAGCGTTCCTGTGTGCTCTTCTATGCTCTGCCATGATTAATTCATATCTACGTTCCTCATTCGCTACATCCTCGACAATTCTCTGTGTAATCCTGATCTTGTACATAGTGAAATGCTCTATGGCGACTTCCTGGAGGATGCCTAGATACGTTTCCGGGATTTTTATTCCGTTTATAACGTTTGGGTTGAGTTTTGCCTTAAGAATTTCGGTTAGAATTTGCTTGGTTGGATTGACAATAGCTACGTAATGTCGTTGATAGCCAGGATGGGGTTCTTCGTGAATTTCCAGACCTTTACCGATTTTAAATATGATTTGGTTCCGGAAGACGTTGATTGGTGCTTCTACATGGGGTATAAGATCTGAAGAGTCCTGTAACGCGCTATGTGCAGTTTCTGTGGAGGTCCCACCTTCGGAAAGTGCGGTTTGCGTGGTGAGAGAGGTATCATTTCCACTGGCCGTACGAGTTTCTTCTGTGTTAGAGTTTGGCACAGATTCAGTCGTATCTGAATCCTGCAAATGGTTAATCTCAGTTTTGAGTCTAGAGAGAGCATCAGCCACCAAATTTGATTTACCAGGCTTATAAATCAATTCGTAGTTGTACTCCTCTATCCGCGCCTTCCATCTCTTCAGTTTTGCATTATAATTTCTATTGCCCAGTGCGAACGTCAGGGGTTGATGGTCTGTGAATATCCGAATCTTCTTTGCGCCGTACAGGTACGAGCGTAAGTTGTCTAGTGCCCATACGATGGCCAACATCTCTCTCTCGTTTGTTGCATAATTCTCCTCGGTCCTATTCAGTGACCGCGAGATATATGCTATAGGCTTGTCCTTCCCGCATTCCCCCTGAGACAAAACTGCTCCTATCGCAAGGTTCGAAGCATCAGTTGTCAGATTAAAGGGTTTTTCGAAATCAGGGAATGCTAGGATTTCTGACGATGTTAACAGTGCCTTTAACTCGTGGAATGCCCTTAGATGTTCTTCATTAAGTTCTATTGCAATCCGGCTCGACTGGTTGGCTTTAACTTGGGCGTTTTCACCTCTGCTCAGGTTTGTCAAGGGCTTCGCAACCTTGGCATAGTCCCGAATAAATCTCCTATAATATGATGTTAAGCCTAGGAATGATTTAAGTTCTTTTAAGTTTTCAGGGGGTCTAATGTTCTGGATGGCCTTGACCTTCTTTGCATCAGGACGTATGCCATCGGGGGTGATGACGTAGCCCAGAAATTCTACTTCCGTCTGCATGAAGTGAGTTTTTTCTAGATTAACCTTGAGCTTAGCAGTATCCAATCGTGCCAGGATGGTGTCTAGATTCTTTAAATGATCTTCCGCACTACTACCAAAAACGATTATGTCGTCTATATAGACATAACAGATTTTGGCGATGTAGGGCTTTAGAACATCGTCTATCATGCGTTGGAATATTGCAGGGGCATTTTTCAGCCCAAAGGGTAGTCTGAGAAACTCGAACTTACCATTCATTGTCGAGAATGCAGTTTTCGGAACGTCTGAGGGTTTCATACGTATCTGATGGAATCCGGAAGTCAGATCAAGGGTTGAGAAATACTTAGCGTTGCCAAGGCTGGCAAGCGTTGAGTTTATGTCGGGAATAGGATAGGTGTCCGCTATGGTCACATTGTTTAGCCTCTTGTAGTCGATTACCATCCTGTATTGTTTTTCGCCATTTGGTTTTGGCTTCTTGGGTACAACCCAGATGGGCGAGTTGTAAGGGCTCCTGGATGGTCGGATTATATTCTCCTCAAGCAGCTTCGCTATCTCCCTTTCAACCTCTCCTCTCAGGCAGGCTGGATAGGGATAGCTCTTCGTGTAGATTGGTTGGTCGGTGCTGGTTTTTATTTCGGCGAGAATGGATGTATCGACTACTTCTTTTGCACAAATGGGACCAAAGAGGGAGCTATATTTTTTGGTTAGTATCAATAATTTGGATTTTATACTTTCAGGGAGTTTTGGATCTATTATTAGGTTAACATTCATGGAAAGGTTTTCTTTAAGGGGGATCGCGATATTTGGTTTTATCTTAAGTACATTTTCTTTCCTATCCACTACGGCCTCGAGCTCCTTCAATGTGTCATCCCCGATGATACCATCGAAGGAACTGAGACCAGGCAGCACATAGAATTTGATTAATGTTTTGTTACCGAGGCGCTCAAAGAACTTCCCTTCGACAGACTCGGAAATGAGGATACTACCGCCAGCTGAATGAACTTTGAATGGTTTGTTAAGACGGACTGTGGGTTGTTTGATTTTAGCGCTGATAAAGTTCTTGTTAGCACCCGTATCGACAAGAAACTTTAGCACAGTCCCGTCTTTTGTAACGTACTCTACGTATGGTACGCTGGATGGCCGCCCGTCATAAAATTCAGCTCGTCGCCTGCAGCCTCCTCCGCGACTTCGTTATATTCCTCATGATCTTCATTATCATCCTGCAAGTGGTATAACCTTTGCTGTTTCATGGGGATGTTTGCAGACATTGCCTTCCGTTTGAAAGGATTAAGAGAACCTGAAATCCTGGGGCGGTTCATATAGTTCACTTGCCTTGATTGAACGCTGTTATCCACTTCCATTCTTTCTAGGGGCTTTGGTCCTAGTTTAGGCGGTGAACCGTTATCCCGGAAGGGGGACTGCGCATAGGATCGGGGTTGGAAGTTTGGCGCGAACGGCTTGCCTCCGCTCGGTGCATTGTAGGAAGGTCTCCGAGGTGGAAGATTACGTCGTTCTCCACCTTTAAATATTTGATTAACGGGAGCAGTGATCGTATTCTGCCCAGCCGTATTATGAATGGAATGATTCCTGTAGTTGAGGTTCTGAATCTCAAGGCAGGCTGAATATGCCTCGGGAAGATTTTTCGGTCTCTGAATGATCAACATCCGCGAAAGGTCGCCGTTAAGGCCACGGACAAAAACGTCTAGAGCTCTATTTCGATATGACTCCATCAGAGCCTTGACCGTTTCCTCGCTGTATGCTTCTGTCTTTAGTTTGTTGACCATCAGGGATAGCTGATGGTTAACAGCGGCGTAGAACTCATCAAGCTTACTACCCTTTTGCGTAAGCTGGTTAAGTTGGTGTTCCAGCGTACGCATATCGCGCTTGTCTGCGTAATGTAATGACAGACACTGTTTCATCTCCCGCCAGTCGCAATCAAAGATGTTATATGAGATGAGGGCGGCGTCTGCCGGCCCTCTGATCTTGCCCCGAACATGTTGCAAGATCGCTCGGTATATTGGTTTCGATCTGACGATATCAAAATCTTTTAGTATTCCTTCTACAGCATGCACCCAGGATACATACTGCGTAGGATTTCCGTCAAACACTTGTAATTCTTTTACGGAATCAGGGAGGCGACTAATGTCTCTGAGTTCGGCTTCGTTTCGCGGAGAGCTGAGTTCGACGGCTTGATTGACGTTAGAGCCTTCCGCAATGGGCGGAATTGCTTCCGTCGTCCTGCGTTCTACGGATACAAGGCGAGCCTCTATCGCCTTCAATTGGCTAATGATGGTATTGACAGCTCCGGTCAAGTTCGTAACTGAACATTGTAACTCATCCATTATAAATAAAAATTAAAAAATAATTCGCTCACCTGTTCGATTTAAGCTTATATATTGGCACACTCTGGCACAATGACTTATTGTCTGCCTCGCAACTCTTTAATATAATTTTGTTATATAATTCTTTTATTCTTCACGTTTGGCACACTGACACAATAGATCGGCACTTAAACAATTTTATCTTCACTTAAACAGAACTTTTATAAAACTATAATATATTTTTCTTATCGCAATAACTTATAAACTATTTCACAATTTCCTTCTTATACTATTGGCACGTTATTACTAATTTTTCTTTTGGCACTTATGATTATAATTTCTTTTCAAATGATTTTCTAGTAATTTTTCTCTTCCACTCACTTAAGGATAGTGTTCATGTTAGAATGAGTTAGGATGATGATAAAACGATTTTCGTATTTTCTTTTTTGGTTTATATTCCTAAAAGGGAGAGAAGGGAAACAAGACCGATTAGCTACCGACTCTATCGAAACCGAACCGAATTAATTTTGAAGGAACCCGGTCTCGGAAGGTTCGTGTTAGTCCCTTTTAGTCGCAAACGTTGATTATTGTAAGCGACCTACTCGTGGCACGAATCACTTCACCATCAATCCATTTATCTAGTCGATCTCCGAGCATGTTCCCATGGGTATGCCGGAAAACGTTACAGGTCAGAATAGTTGCAGTGTTCTCATGGGTACTGCTCCTTGCGCTCAAATAGAACGTACTGATCCTGCGTCATTGATAAGTGACTGCACGTCTATCGACCAATGAAAGAAATGGATCGATTGACCGGTCCCTGCTCGGGCGCCAGTTAACGTTATCCTTCTCGAGGATAATAAAAAAAACCGCGAACGGGGAGGCAGAGCCTCCCCCCAACTGTTCGACTTACAACGCAATCCCGTTTATTCGAGTTTTAATAATCTTTATTCGCAGACGTACAGAACTAGAATGAATTTACAAATCTAACTTAAACATAATCTAACTCCTATGCCGGTGTCCGTTGGGCAGCCTGCATGTGCAAGGGCAGCAGTGTCAGCATTTCACTCGTGTGCTCGTGGGAACGTATGCACGCTCGATCATGTTCTTTCATGCATCTGGCAAATGCATGGTGTCTTGTTGCGTATGCGAATTGTTGCGAAGTTCAAGGTGACATCTCCCCTTTTCTCTTATCAGGAGAGCGTGGTGTTAACTGCAGAATTATTGTTATTATTATGTTTTTTTTTTTTTGTTTTGTTTTTTATTATCACTTTGTTGCTTCGTTTGGTTGCTTTTCTTTATTTTTTTTATTTTCTTTTTATTTCGCTGTGATTTAAAAGGAGAACTGGGAAATACCAAGGCACGTCCGCACAGGTAAAAAGACATCCCAGCTTTGTCTGCCGGGTCACGAAAAAGGAAAATCGAGAGTCTTTTAACTTTGTCGTATGACTTTCAAAGGATCTGTATGGTTTTAGGCCGGGAATTTATTCACATTACGGTGATTCAGGAATTTCTAATAGACTCGTACCATCTATTTGTTGACTGTCAATTCGCGTATTGCAAGGTGTTTAAGAACAAGCCTTACAAAACAGTATCCTTTTTTGATATCTTAGTGAAGCTTGTCGGGTTGTGATGGTCCACTTTAAGTACCTCTCTATGATATGATACATCCAGATGACTAGAGAGCGTACACCGATTCTTCCGTTGCCTATCACGCTGGTTTATCCACTCTCGTTATTTTGCTGTCACCCGCTTCAATGTGTTGAAAAACAAAAATTCTTATTAAGAATTCTCGTTGCTCTATCAAGAATTTGGAATAAAGAACTAGTTGAGCAAAAAGGAACTTTTCTGAAAAAAGCAAAGTTGTAACTGGTTATTTTTTATCCTTTCCCATTTGAAAAAAAAACCCTTCCCACAGTGCCTTATCTGCACTCATCTCGTAAATACGCAGAACGAAGTTAACCCATTAATGGCCAAAAAAAAACTTCAGGGGTTTACTTGTAATTTTGTTTATTTATTTGTTAAAAGGAATACAAAAAAGTATATGAGTTGGGAAAAGTACCGTTTTTTTTTCAGCATTTTAAAGGGGTATACCCAAATTGGCACAGTGGCCTCTTATGAGTGATCATTTTTAAAACAAGGTTTTTCTATGCACAGGGTTTTCTTGCATTTTTTGCAGCCCCAGCGACATCTGTTATGACAAATAACAAATCGTACTCGTCTCTGAAACTTTTCCGGTACGTGGTCGGCGCTGTCGAGTTGCAAACCCTCTATATTGGATGATGAAGGACGAGCAGAGTGTCTTTGGGGCGATTGCTTCAGATACAATGCTTCGTCGAAATAGTAATTGGTCCATGGCTTCTTCACTAGAATGTACGTGCAATCTCCAAGCATTTGATATGGCCATATCAATCATGTAGGTGAATAATACCCACCACCATTTTTTAGCATGTATGCCGATCCTATATATCCAATTTGATTGGTCCGTTTCATCAACTCCATCCATGCTTTTATTATAATTGTGAAATAAATGCGGGATCTTGACATCAACCTTTTGTTTCTTTTCTGCAGACCATCTCTTTACAGTTCCTACCGGCTCGTATGAATCATTTAGTTCCTAGAGGCTCAGTGCTGGAAATACCAGTTCTACCACAGTAAATATCGAAGCTGTAACAATATTCTGAAGCACTGGCTGCTACCCAATTTTTATACCCAAAACGTACTGGTTTCCCTCTAATGAATTGTTTTGCTGTGTCATCATTCAGCATAGTACTTCACCATGGATTCATCTATGGAAATATTTTCGTGAAAAGTATTCCATTGGTTGAACTTTTTCATCAGCATATCTGCAAGTTTTCGTACCTTGAACATTTTATCGTTAGTATTTGGAACATCGTTGTTATCTACAAGGTGTAATATCCTTTTTATTTCTCTGAATCTATTACTAGACATAGCATTTGACACTACGTGGACTCCGATATCCTCATCTAATGACCAATACATACGTTCTCTAGGTAGTTTATGATAACCAGACAATATAAGTATTCCAAATAAAATCTTCAACTCTCCAGCATTGACGGTAAAATTGTGTCGATTGTTCTGACTCGCATACAGGTTACTAAAATCGGCAATCATAGCAAAAACTTCGTCGCCAAAAAACATTTCAAATATTTGAACAGGTACCA
This sequence comes from Merodon equestris, assembly GCA_958301585.1. NCBI lineage: Eukaryota > Metazoa > Arthropoda > Insecta > Diptera > Syrphidae > Merodon > Merodon equestris. Next base: position 51,500,955 of record OY284416.1, read on the forward strand.
GATCACTCACTGCTTCTTTCATGCGAATTTCATTTAAAGGGTCCGCCATCTAACTTTTTTTTCAAATAGTGCTTATTTCATGAATGGTAACACTTAGCTCATGTCTGAGTTGACAGATAATTAGTTTTATCCTTCCGCTGAACGAATATGGTTGTGTATACGTTTGAACAACGCTGGGAAATATTGCGACATTACTTTGAAAATCATGGTAATGTTGCAGAATGTGTGCGAAAATTGCGTACGGATTTTGGAAGAAGAGAAGCACCGTCAGCTCCGTATGTTCGTTATCTTGTGAAAAAAGTGAAAGAAACTGGCATCCTCATCGATAAACCAAAGCGTGAAAAGCCAAAAACAGTGCGTACACCCGCGAATATTGCTGCTGCGGCAGAAAGTGTGCGTGAAGCGCCATCAACATCAATTCACCGACGTTCTCAACAATTGAACATTTCGGAGACATCATTGAGACAAATTTTGCATAAAGACCTTGGTATGACGCCATACAAAGTCCAATTGGTTCAGGAGTTGAAGCCAACTGACCATCCAATGGGTTTTTTTTTTTTTTTTTTTTTTTTTTTTATAATTCGTGCAGGTTCAAGAGTTACGCTCTTTTGATGTTTGTCACACAACCTGGACGGGGTGCAGATGGTTTGTGTCGAAGATGTTCGTTCACTACTCTCCGGGGGTGGTTGTCTTGGGATTCGAGAGATTCGACTGAATTTGTCGCGTTGATTGTAGTTTTACAGTAACTTTATTCCATGCCATTAAGATGTTATATTGGAAATGCACACGCAGAGTATGAATTTTGAAGTGATCTTATACTGCGAGTGTTATGCCTTCGTCAGCATTTTTTGATCATCTCTCATTCACAACTGGTGTTGTTGCATGGGTTTTTTCCGTATAGGAATTTTTCTTGGCTATGGTCAGACTTGAACTACAGACCTTCCGCTTAACAGTCGGTGATGATTACCATTGCACCACTACCACTTCGCTTCGCTAAGTGGGCCTGCGATCGACTTACAGAAGATGCCGATTTTGCCAAAAAAATCATCTTTTCAGATGAAGCTCATTTTGATCTTGGCGGGTATGTAAACAAGCAAAAATGTCGCATTTGGGGCACAGAAAGCCCGCACGCATACACTGAAAAGCCGGTGCATCCAAAACGAGCCACTGTTTGGTGCAGATTTTGGTCCAGAGGCATAATTGGGCCATTTTTCTTCGAAAATGAGCAAGGAGTGGCCGTTACAGTCAATGGCGATCGTTATCGGGCCATGTTGAACGAATTTTTGTTCACAAAAATTGAAGAGGAGGATATTGGCAACATTTGGTTTCAACAGGACGGCGCTACGTGCCACACAGCCGAAGCTACACTCGATGTTTTGCGCCCTGTTTTTGAAGATCGCATTATCAGCCGCAGAGCTGATGTCGTTTGGCCACCTCGGAGCTGCGATTTGACACCGTTGGACTATTATTTGTGGGGTGCCGTCAAAGATAAGTGTTACGCCGACAAGCCAGAAACAATTGACGCTTTAAAGGACAATATTCGTGAAGCCATTGGTGAAATACAGCTGCACACAATCGATAATGTGCTTAATAAAAATTGGACCGATCGTGTAGGCTACTGCATGGCCAGCCGAGGCAGCCATTTGAATGAAATTATTTTCCATTATAAACCGGAAGGATTGTACTTTCAAATAAAAAAAGAAATTTGAGAAAATATTCAGTAGTTTTTTTAGTAGCATTTTCAAAAAAAAAAAAATTATTTGGCGGACCCTTAGTACCCGGCTGTCAGATTCTGTGTAGAAGTTTGTATAATTTGGGGTACACCTTCGCCAAACTGGTGTGTTTGATGTAGATGGACTTGGTCTAATCGGATGGTCATCTGTTTGAGGCAAACTTGATCTAATACGGGTTCTCTTGGCAGCTAAAGGCTCATCATCGCTGCTATTTTCTGAATCCGAGAGAACACTAACATCGTCGCGGACAAATACCTCAATATTTCCGGGAACATCATTTGGCAAGTAAGGTGGAGCATCGTTGTCATCGAAACCCTCTTCTTCTTCAGTGACAACACTTGGTTCTGGTGGAATTATAGCCAAGTCATACTCCAAACCGTCACTGTCTTCTACTATGGAATTTATAGCCTCTTCTAAACCTTGAAAATTGTTACTAGCAGTAAATCTACGCCTGCGATCCATTCCGGAACTCTGGAAATCTGAAAAACAGGGAAAAACTGTTAAAAAATGCGATTTGAAATTCAGGAGTTTCGTATAAGAACTGTTGTCCTTTGAAAAATTGTCCTCGTATTTATATCGCCACTCGTCCGCAGCGATTGTGCTTGGTAGGCTACCTACTCGTCCGCTCAGTCATTGTGGTCCATGGTTTGTAGGCTACCTACTTGCGAGGATGTTTTTATTATTTCCGGTTCCTTTGCTGGGTTTGTTTGCGCTACGCGCAATAATTGAGGTTTTATGGTTTTCCCCGTTGATTGGCGCCGTTGTTATTTATTTTCAATAAAAACTAAGTATACTTGTGGCCACTGTACCCAAATTGGCACAGTAAGAAGATAAGACCGTAATTCTGAGTGTCCGCCATGTTCTGCGAGAGCCTTTTTATTATTTAAATCAGTGTGGAGATGCCCGTTATGACGCTATTAAGTCCAGAAATAGGCTTGCCAAGTTGTTTCTTTTGTATTAAAAATAAGTAACTCAATTAGGGATTTTATTATCGACATGTGTACCTGTTATTCCTATACCTCTTTTTTATCCAACATTATTTACAAAGTCGGAATAGTTTCCTACTATATTGGTTGTCATAGCATGAACTATGCAGACCGGATACACCTTTTCCGTTGTCATTAGTAATGCACTCATGTTTTATTCGAATTAAGCGAAATATTTTTATTTTTTTTTTAGAGGATGGGGAAATCTTCAAAAGATACTGATGTTCCGAGTAATCAGTATGCCGGACTTTTACTCCGCCTCCCACATGAGTGCAATTTAGTCACTTATACTAATAAGCAATTTTATGCTGATTTAATTTATATTTTGTCATTTCAGGAGTTCCGCCCATCAGCGTCTCTTGACAGATGTTAAGATGCGTTCTATTTTTTTTTTTTATATTAAGTATATGTCCGAGCAAATACATGTGCATTTCTTAATGTGAGTGGTCCCTTTTATTTAGACTAGTTCAAATGGCTTTGCCCTTTTGAGTCTTCTCACTATACTTGCATTGTCCAAAAGTTGCACTGCCTCTGTGTTTGTGTGTACTTGAAGTCTTGATTCGTGCCTTCGTGCATTTTTTTGGACCTCATTCATGACTAATTCCACTTCCAAGTCCCTGTGAAGGTCCTTATTTCTTATTTACCATGGTGCATTTACGATTTTCCTTAGTACTTTGTTTTGGAATCTCTGTATGAAGTCTACATTGTTCTTTTTGGTACAACCCCATAGTAGTCTGCCATATGTCATATTGCCATATTGGCTTCAGTGTTTATAGACTGGTAGTGAAGAGTTCTTTTCTACCAGCCAATACATTTTTCTGTATTTTATTCTAATTCTTCTTTTTTCTTTTAACGTGCTCTTTCATGTAAGTTTAGCATCTTGCGTCCTGTCAAGATATTTCGCTGTGTTCGCATACGGTACTATTTTCTGGTTAATAGTAACCGGGATTTGTGTTATCCGGGGCATTTTTTTGGATTGATGTTATTTTTGATCTCATTTTTCACTTCCCTTGGGGTCGTAAGTCTTATTTCTTCATTTTCTCCTTCGAATGTTTCGGCAGGAGTTCATATTTCTTGTTCGTTGTTTGGTTTAAAAACTTTTTTTAGGTATTCTGCGAATAATCTGCAGTTGTGTTCGTTACTTCTAACCCAATTTCCTTCCACTGTTTTAAAGGGTGGTATCGACAAAGTTGGCCTTTTTGCATTCCTCATTGCCTTCCAAAGCGAATAATCGGTTGCTTTTTCGTTGGTTAATCCTCGAAGATAATTACTGATGGAGTCTTCTTTTAGCTTCCTTATTTGTCTTCTTACCTGTTGGGTGAGATTATTCAATTTCGTTTTGTTTTGGGGGGCTCTAGTCTATTGCCATACTCTTCTCGCTCTTCTTCTATCTAAAAAAAGTACTCTAATTTCCATGGGGTACTTATTGCCTTTAGATTTCCTTTCTATTTCTTGTGGGTTTATCCAGGCTGATTGTTGAATATCGTTAACAAGTTTTTCCACTTCTCTATCCCGTTGTTCAGTATTACACATTGGCACGCTTAGTTCAATTCTGTCTGTCAGAGTCTTCTTGTAACTTTCCAGTGTGTTTGTTCGTTAATGTTGGTTTGTTTTGCTTTTGAATTACACGCTCACTCAATGTGAGCAGTATTGGGGAATGATCAGACTTTAACACGTCAAACTTTATTATTATAGACACTTACCTGAGAAGAAGCTCAATTTTGCTAAGTAAACATTTTTTTAGTTTAAATAAAGATTTGTAACTACTGTCGAAGTCCAGTTCTAATCTGACCTTCTAACGAGAAAGTGCATATATTTGGCTTACACGGTTTCCCTTTTAGACTTGAAAATAATAATAATGTGAACAATTTAATAAAAAACATAAACGTAATAAAAAAAAAAGGAAAAAAAAAATACTTTAAGTTTTTTTCTTTTTTAATTAATGCGGACCGCCACTATTGTATGTGTTTTTGCTTTACGCTTTAAGGTTTAGGAAATATTTTAATTTGTTTTTCAGGATTTTCATGTTTTAAATGTCCTTTTCATTTAAATAAGCATATTTGAGTCTTTTCTGACGATTGATGACTGATATAAAGGGTTTTTTGCATGCGACACAGCCCTTACATCCTGCTCTCTTTAAAATGTTCCTTACTGTATCAGCGTAATTTTTTTTATAAGATTGCTCTCCAAATTTTTTTGCGATTTGTAAAGCTCCGTGTTTCTCGGATAGATAATATTGAACGGCGACCACAACGAGGCTTTAGAAGCAAAGTTCCAGTTGATCGAAAACTATTTACTAGATAAATGTGTGCTATTAATTATTTTTCCAATTTCTTTACAGCTTTTTCCTTCCTCCCACAATTAAATTATGATTTCACGCTCTCTTACACAAATCTCTTTTCCGTTACTTTCTATCTTTATAAATCTTTACTCTCAGCCACAAAACTTAAAAAAAAAATAATTTAGTTTGACTTAAGCCTTACTGCTGATTTTTGCATTCAAAAATTTAACAGGCGAAAGAAAATCTGGCGCCATAGGCAAATGTACGCAGACTTTTTCTTCGTATTTTTTCGCACATTTTTCCTTTTTATGGCTTTTTTTGTATACCGTTAGTTTTGAGAATTATTGAAAGGCATCAGTCGATTCTCAGTACTAGTACATATATACATTGAATCATTGTTACACTTTCAAAGCGTTAGTACATAACTCTTAATTCAGAAGCCATTTCGATTAACTCCATACTATAATGTAAATCAATTCAATAACGCAATTCAATGCACTAGCAAACGTTGAATGATAACGGTAAATTTTTTGTTCAATTCAAATGTACGGACAAGCGCCAAATGATAACGGTAAGTTTTCAAATGCCGCTTTACCATAATTAAAGTAAAATAATTTAGTCAGTCACAGTCTAATTGCCGCAGGATCAAGTACTTGTGAAGTCAAGTGTAATTGGGTTTATTTTAACTTCTGCTGTATACTTCACCAATATTACACGGACTACATATTCTTTTGGCCTTTTCAACATTACTCCCAGATCGTAAGTATATATGTAGGTTTGAATTATTATAAAAAAATATTCTAATTTGTAAATGGTTTTAAAGAAATCAATATTAATATTATATATATTATAATATATTATAAATATTAATATAATAATGTCGATGTGGAAAACAGTGATGGTTCTTCAATACGATTTTTCAACAGAAAGTCTGGCTCAAGCAGATGTTTATGGGTTTCCTCGGATTCATTTGATTGCAACAGTACAAATATCCCATCAAACACATTGATTAGAAGAAAAAGAAGTCGTAATCCTGATAAATAGGCAGAAATTTACAAAAGCATAAAAGAACAAAAGGATTGGCATACAGGGATAGAGGAGAAAATTTAATACCTGCAAAAACATTTGTCGATATAAACTGGAGATGTCGTCAAAAGTGCAACCAAAAAATTCTTTCGAATGAGAGAGAGGCTGCCATGAAGGCATTTTATAGTTTACATAGTCAACTTGACCAAAATATTCTCTTAAGAGGTTGGATAAAAGTTAAGGAAATAAAAAGGAGGCGCCCCACGAATAATACTAAAGAACAAAGATCACATTCTTTTACATATTATTTTCCAACAGACAGACATGATATTCCCGTTTTAAGGACACTTATCAGGTGACGGGCGGATATACAAATGTTGTTCTAAAGAACAAGTTACATCTTCGGTTGATCAGCGCAAAGGCCATGTTGCGAACAATAAAATAGATGACACAAATGTTATAAAACATGTAAAGTCATTTCCAGCCTACAGTAGTCACTACACCAGAGCTCATAATCCAAGACGACAATATTTAAATCCTGACTTAAATATTAAGAAAATGTATGAACTATACGTCACAAAATGTGAAAAGGAAAATATCGTACCAGGGAAAGAAAAATATTACTATAATGTGTTCTCTACAAAAATTAATTTACATTTTAAACAATCATCAAAGAATACGTGTCAAACTTGTGATGCTTTGCAAATAAAAATTCAATCTTCAAACGGTGAGGAAATTAAGACTGCAGAAATTGAAAAGGACACTTAGAAGAGGCTGAACTGGCTCGTAGTCAAATGGCAGCCGATCGAATGGCAACGTCTGGAAAATTTATCGTATTTTCTTTCGACTTAGAAAAACGTTAGCCCTTCCTAAACTGACCATATCCGTATCTTATTATAAACGAAATTTATATGTTTATAATTTCGGATGTCATGAATTCAGTAAAAATGTTTGTTTGGCCAGAAACTGAAGGATCTCGTGGGTCTCAAGAAATTTCATCGTGTCTAATAAAGTACATAAAGACTTATGCTACAAACTTTGAAAAAATAATAACATATTCAGATTCGTGCACCGGGCAAAATAGAAATATTAAAACTGTCTCAAGTTTATTGAAACTTGTTCAAGATATGGAAATAAGAGCTGAGTCAATTGGAATGAAATTTTTGGTAAATGGACACAGCTATTTGCCTAATGACTCAGATTTTGCCATTATTGAGTCACATGCGAAAAAAATCAAAACATTTTTTCACCAGATGATTGGTACAATGTAATCAAAACATGTACCTAAAAAGAAATCTAATCTAATCCAAATGACTAAGATTTCTTTTCAACAAAACCTTTAGAAAAATCAATCATTAACAGAAAAGTAACCATTACAGGCGTTCCAGTAAATTGGCTTAAAATACGCTGGATAAAGTTAGAAAGGTCCAAACCCCATCTCATACAATTTAAATATTGACTACAATGAAAATTCGGAATTGATTTGATTTTCGTGGGGGCAAAGACCCCCATTTATTAAGCTTAATTCAAGCATATGATCTTACTTAATCTAACTTAAACTAGCTTAGAAGCTAAGGGGTAGGGGAGAGGGAGGCATGAAAAAGAAGGGTTTTTAAGCATGGAGTGCTAAGGTTGAGGTCGAAGAAGGGGTTCGAGTTGACTCTTCCAAGCATTCGAAAGATGGGTTCGTTGGAGCCATAAGCGGTACGGGTGGTGGGTACATAGAAGAGACGGGGTTTTCGTACATTGCGAGGGTTAGTGTTGAGAGAGACAGAGTTATAGAGGGTAGCGCAGTCAATGGAGCCTGAAAGGAGTCGATGGATGAAGAGGATTTCAGATACAGTTCTTCTTTCCTCCAAGGTGTTCATGTTAATTAGTTTAAGGCGGTCGTGATAAGGTGGTAAGAGCAAAGGATTGTTCCAGGGGAGACCTCGCAGAGCAAAACGTAAGAACCGGCGTTGGATGCTCTCCATTCTAGAAATGTGGATTTGCTGGTAAGGAGACCACACTTGAGAGGCGTATTCAAGGAGGGGCCGGACAAAGGTTGTGTAGAGAGATCGGGTAACGTAAGGGTTAGAAAATTCTTTAGACCATCGCTTCACGAACCCGAGTGCTGAATTAGCTTTAAGGATTATCTCGTCTATATGTGCGCGAAAATGTAGCTGTTGGTCAAATAATATACCAAGATCGCGGATAGTTTGAACGGTGGAGATGGGCTGATTATTGAGGAAGTAGAGACGGGGACGAGGTTTAATACGTTTACGTGAAAAAGTGATTGATTGGCATTTGCTAATGTTAAGCTCCAAGCAATTTTTGGAACACCACATGGAAAAACTATTGAGATCGGATTGAATAAGGGAAGAGTCGTGATTGGAGGAAATAGACTTGTAGAACTTAGTGTCGTCGGCATATAGTGAGATGTGGGAATTTTTAATCACTATTTCAATATCGTTAATGGTAAGGACAAAAAGAAGTGGACCTAAGTGGCTACCTTGGGGGACGTCGGAGGAAGCTAAGAAAGTATTGGAAAAGGCAGGTCTGAAGCGAACACTATAATACCGATTTTCCAAGTAAGAAGATATCCACTTCAATAAAATGAGTTCGAAGCCAAGAGAAGACAATTTGAAGAGTATTAGATTGTGGGAGATTTTATCAAAAGCCTTACTGAAATCGGTTGAAACCATGTCGACATCTTTGCCATTCTCTAAAGCCGAGAGGGTAAAAGACACAAATTCAACAAGGTTTGTGGTTGTAGATCGGCCCTTGAGGAATCCGTGTTGTCTGGGGGAGATTAAAGACTTGCAGCGAAAACTTAAGATTTCGTACAAAATGCTCTCGAAGATTTTGGGTATATGTGACAGTTTGGCAATGGGACGATAATTGTTAATAACGTTCTTCGGACCTTTCTTGTGTATAGGGGTTATAAATGAGGTTTTCCATAACTGGGGTAATTCACCAAAAGATAGGGATAAACTGAAGATTTTTGAGAGAGGGAGAGAGAGGGTTGATGAGCATTTTTTTCAGGAATATGGCAGGGAGACCGTCTGGTCCAGGAGTGAATTCATCATTAAATTGATTTAGTTTGGTTTCGATGACATCGGGATCAACTGTATGAGGAAGAAAGGGTCCAAAGGAAAATTTCGGTAAATAATCGAAGTAAGCGGGATCTGGAACGAAGGAGTCGTCGGCGAATGATTGTTTAAAATAGGCGGCAAATAAGTTAGCGATAGTGTTAGGGTCATTAGAGGTTTGATCATTCAAGGAGAGAGAGGTAGGGTAACCATCAGATTTTCTTTTGTCGTTAACAAATTTAAAGAAGGACTTAGGATCACTTATAAGATTGGCTTGCGTTTCAGCTAAATAGCGTTGATAGAGGGAGTTGTGAAGGGCGGTAAAGTTAAGATAGTTGCCCATGTAGTTAGAAAAGTCATTAGGGGATTGAATACGAAGGAAGATTGTCCACTGTTTATTTCTTTTGTTTCTTAGGGTGCGAAGTCTACGATTATACCAGGGTGGGGAGGTGGACAAAATTTTGCGTTGGGAAATTGGTACGTAAAGAGAGATAGAGTTAAATATTTCCCTATAGAATATGGATATTGCATCATTTATAGTTAGATTATCAAAATTGAAAGGGGCTTTTTTAAGGTATTCATTGATTTGGTGGAAATTTGCTTTGTGGAAATCGTGAGATGGCAGAGCTGTGGAAGGGGTGTTCTGTAAAGGAGAATCGTGAAAAAAGAAAAGAAGGAGGGGGGGATGGAAGTTATCGATGGTTGAAAGGGAGAGGGGACAGAGTGAGACAGAGGAGTTGAAGGGATCAGTTGTAAATATGAGGTCTAGTTGTCTACCCATGTAGTTTAAGACGCCACTAACTTGACTAAGGTTTGAATCCGCAAGGCGATCCAAGAAGATGGGATTGGTGGCAATATAATACGATTCATCGTCTGATTGAGCCCATTTAAGATGAGGAAGGTTGAAGTCCCCGAAGAGAAGGATTTCATCCTGGGGGTCTCTTAAATCAATTATTTGGTCAATTGTGTTAATGGCAAGTTGATAGGATTCAATGGGCTGTGAGGGCAAGATGTAGAAACATATGATGTAGAGTGTCTTCTGGGGTAAGACAATCTTGATTGAAACATAGTCGAGATGGGGGGAGGATGATATTGCAATGAGGGAAGAGTCAATGGAGTTAAGGACGGCTAGTAGGACTCCTCGACAAGGGCAACCCTCGGTGGCCTGACTGAGTTCGTCATCGCGCTAGATGTTGAAATTTGTTGAAAACAGTTCGGAGTTACTTATGCTGGGGATCAGGTTCGTTTCGGTCAGAGCAAAGATTTCAAAGGGTAGAGCGTGTGACTGTTGGAAGACAGTTTGGGTTTTTGAGCGAAGACCTCTTACATTCTGATAATAGAAGGTAAGAGGAAGATTTTGACTGAGTGGAGGTATTGATGGGAGAGGGATAGATTTAGGGACGAAAATACTTGTCGTGATCAGCTCTACTACGTTGCAGATGGGATATTCGTTTTGAGTGAATGTATTGGCGGAAAGTTTCAAGGTCCTTTGACACTTTTTGGGGCGAAATATTGAAGAAGTCGTGATATTTGATAAATAGGTTCTTGAGGCTAGCGAAGTCAGCAGGAAAGCCTTCCTGTTGGATGGAGACCATAACGCTTGTGTTTGTCTTACCTTCGTAGCAGATCGAGTCTGATTTATTGTGAAGGTATGCCAAGAAGAGACGAATGTTCTCGTACGTCTTCTTATCCCTCAGTCGGGAGAGAGCGTAGCGACTTTGGATAGGGTCGGTAGTTAGCTGGGTAAGTTTAACTGTAGGGGGCAGAAGAGGATAAACGAAAGATTGGGGGATGACAGAGGGGTGGGGAAGTGGGGCAGAGGTAGTTGCTGAGGGGAGAGATGGGGAGTTTGGAGGGATTATGGATATGGGAGCTTCGGAAATTAGGATACTTGGCTCCGGACGTGAGGTCGAAGTTAGGAAATGAATTCGGGACTGGTGATCGGGGTGGAGGCATGGGTGTAGTTGTTGGAGTCAAATTGAACGAAACGCGTTGATGTTGGGGTTTTGGCGGAGCTGTGCGAGACGGATATAAGTGAGAAATGGATGGATGTGTAAAGGTAGGAAATAGGTTAGTTTTGAAACTCCAGTTTTGGTAGGAATTGGGGGGAACTTTGGGATGCTTACTGGACTTAGGTTGAGAATTATTAATTTTTTGAGGAATAGCAGCTTGTTTTTTAGCTACTTTGGGTTTAAGTTTAGGAAACATTTTATTAAAATGTAAGGTTTTACCAGAGGGGGTGAGGAAAAGCCATTTGTATTTGAGGGGGATATCGAATTGAAAGGAATTGGGCTTTTTAGGTATTTTTTTACAGTTAGTTATAATTATGTTATATTTCTTATTAAATCAGTTAGCTAACCAAGCAGGATCCGCATTTTCGGGCGTACCGTCGATTGTGAGTTTGGCGGAATTGTTGTCGCTGATTTTTTGAATACTGTTGTTCCACTCAGATTGAGTCCAGGAGGTGCCAAATCGTTGAATGGTCGGTAACTGAGCTGGTTGAGAAGTTACGTTTTCCAAGGGTTGTGTCGTTGATGGTAAGGTTTTTGATGGGGCTGGAGCTTGAGACCGTAGGGTTTCATTCAACTCATCCATAATCGGTGTATCGTATGATTGAGGTTGAGGGGTATTGTTAGAGCAAATAGGCAAGTATTTGACTTCTTCAATCAAATCGTTTAGTATTTTCCGATTAGCAGCGACATCTTTTCGGATATCATCAAGCTTATGGTTTAGATCCAAGAAGCGAAAGTCACTACTGGAGTTTTGGAAATGGATTTCCAGATCAGATCGCAGTGATTTTAAGCAGTTCATAACCGGTACGTGTGAGTCCAAAGAAATTTTTAGGTCAGTACACAGGGCACCAAACCACGAATCAAGAATAGATTTAATATCAGACGTAAAGGTCGCAAGGGGGGAGAAATTGGGCTCACTTGGAGGCTTGTTCAGAGAAACGTCGATAAGTTCCAGGTGTTTGTCCAAGGCTTTGATTTTGGATCTCAGCGCACTAATAGACATTTCTAAATTGGTGTTAAGGTCATCGAGACCCTTATTTAGGTCACCGTAACTCGAAAGTTGGGCAAATGTTTTTTTATGACATAATTTATTGTCTGATGTGAGTGAGGCAATGGAATCGCTGACACACTTAATCGCGAGCATAATGTGCGAAAGGGAAATGTTTTTGCACTCATTGCAGTAAAACAAAAAATTATTGCAGTAGTCTTTTAGGTAAACACTAGCACGTTTGCTGAGACCGGCACATAAGGGGTGTAACGAGTTACCGCAGATACCATTACAGGCCAATAAACCGGCACTGGTATCGGTGAGAATACAATTTTCATATGCGCACTGTGACATATTTCATTATGTGCTTTTTTTATATTTTTTTTTTTTGATTGAGGTCGAGGGGAGTAAACAGCGGATTGGGAAGCGAAAATTTAAACGAAAAAGAAACACGTCTGAACGGTTGGAAGGCAGTGTAACGAATTGAATGCCATTAATATAAAGAAATCTGTAGCAGGTAGACCACAAAGTTTGAAAAATGTAGATGAGCCTTTAATATATCCTAAAGGTAGAACTGTGACAAGGGAAAAAAGAAAAGACATGATGGACCTGTTGAAATTCATTCGTCCTGTTAAATATGGTTTCTATAAAAAACTTGACAACAAATCGAAATGACGAATCCTCACGTACAGCTGATGCAGAAGACATTATTTATATTGCTGATGAATTAATCACAAATAATATATTATAACAGAACTGTCAACATTCATTTTTATGGGAAATCTGTAATAAAAATATAAAATAACTTACTTTTTCTGTAATAAAAAACTTAAAAACTTAAAGACTGAGTTTAACTTTATTACTTTTTTCAGTTGCCAAATCGATTAACCCCACCAGTCACATAAAAATTATAACATTACTGACGATTATTTTTTGACTATTCTTTCTTATTAATTTTATATGCCGTTAGATGAAAGCTATATCTGTATTAATGCATTCTACAATATATATTTGAATTTATATTATCGAGGGAATTTTGAAAAACAATGTACATTATTTCATCGCATTTCTCAACTTTTTGTTTTATGGAGTTAATCAATTTTGCACTGAACGGCACAATTGTTGGACGGCACGTAGACGCAGTTGCAGTCTTGAATATTATAGAGGTATGTAGGGGTATTGATATCAAATAAACTAGAAAAGAGACTTCATTATTCGAATATTCTAAACCATATTATTTCCTTTTTCTAAGTTGTTTCACGTTATTGTAAAACAAACAATCGGCTGAAAATGTAATTTCTTAGAAACAAAAAAAAAAAACTTGAATAGTTCTTCTTTTCTCTGGAATTGACGGGTTTTTCCTGGTATATAAAAGTCATAGATATTTCAAGTCACTTTGGGCTTATAGTTTACATACAAATAAAAATTAAAAAAAACAAACATTCATTGATATGGGAGAACTAATTAAAAAGTTAATTTAAAAAAAATAGGGTTAGAGAAATTGCTGAAATTGTGAAAAAAAGCTTATATTAAAACCGTATATTATGTTATTCAAGAGTATCAAAAAAAAGTTTTTTGCAATCACCCAGAGGTGTGGATTACAGCTAATCTACTTAAATTTTCTGCGGTAGAAAGAAATGCAATTGTTAATGTGCACCCACAAACAATTAGACTTTTTTACATTCAACAAGCCCCTACGAAACAAGCCCCTTTGCTTGCTAAAAAAAGAAAATGTCTGGAGTATGCACAAATTTATGTTCGTCAACTTTTAGAATTCTGAAACTCTGTAATTTTTTTCAGACGAATCGAAGTTTATTACGAGTATATAAGGATCTGATGGCATTTTGTTTAGAGAAGACAAGATACAGCCTTAAGTCCGGCAAATGTTAAGCCCATGGTTAAGCATGGTGGTGCAGTTTGATGGTATGAGGTGCAATAGGTCAAGCGGAGTAGGAAACATGGTATTCGTTTAAGGTAATATGAACAAAACAGACCTCAAAAACAATTTACCAGCAACTGCTAATAAGCTAGGCATAAGTAATAGTTTTTGTTTTGTTCACGATAACCACCCTAAGCATGCGTACCTAATTGTACGGGAATGGCTGCTCTATGATGTGCAAAAAGTTCTTTCCCATCCGCCCCAAAGTCCAGACTTAAATCCTATAGAGCACCTCTGGGCATCTATGGACTGTCCAAATTTTTTTTTTTTGCTTTGAAAAGTACATAGTACTTCTATTTATTTTTTCTGTCTTAAATTAAAAAAACAATGTTTTGGAAAAATGAATTAAAGCCATTTGAAAAACTAAAGAAAAATAATGTGAAATGAAATGAAATTTTCACTTCCTCTGATTTCAATAGCATTAAGGGTTGCGATTTTATTCAATTTTATGATTGCATCTTGTTCCTGTCCCACTTTTTTTGGTTCACTATAGCTTGTAAAATTCTTTGGGGCTATGTTTAGTATTGGTATAGGCATTTATTTGATCTATGTTTCATAAAAATCGACGACTTAGTGGGTTTTTGTCTCATAGACCAGACCAGATGAAGAAAATCGTCCAAATATCCAATCTGTAAATTCCCGCAAATTTCTCTAACGACGACACCTGTAGAATCCAGATGCAGAAGTTGTTAAGCACAACAGCTACTCTAAGAAATCCCGTGATTCTGGAACGAGTATACGCAAAACGCAAAAAGTTTAAATTTCAATGGTTTCGAAGGAATTCACCAATCGGATTTGGAGAATATACTCGCAGTGTTTTTCTCATGTGTATAATGAGTTTTGAAAATTAAACGATCGATGAAGAGTATTACCACAGAATAAATAGTATACTATTTATTCTGTGGTATTACCTAGAAGTTCAACGCTTTACATGATGGCAAAATCTGCTTATTCTTGCTTATTCGTAAATACGTATCTGACCGAAAACAAGACTGTGACGACACCCCACCCTTCATGTTGGCCAGGTTTCTACTCTTTCCAAAAATAAAGACAGTCTAATTATGATAGGAGCCCTATAAGCGTGATAAATGGTATCACAAGCTAGTCGCTGAGAGTCCAAATGCTATCCTAAAGACCAATTTCCGAATTGTTTCAGGATTTGGAAGAGGTTGGCATAAATGCATAATTCTTGTAATTTTTTACAGTTTGTTATAGCTTAGGCTTGTTGTTAAAGGTGAGAAAAAATTACAGAATCTTCGCACACGACTTTGACACGACAACCTTGCTCGAGTTGACAACATCCTTCATGAGATTGTTATTGATCATTGCGTTTGTTGTCATATCCAGGTCAAATTTCGGAAATAAAAGTGAAGTGAATACGAGATTTTTTCGGTTAATTGATCAGTTCATTGAAAGCGATGATGATTGATTTAACTCCATGAGCGACCCTTCCCCGCTGAGAGCCCAAAAGTAATCAAGACTGCGATAGTGATATAAAATCACACATCCTCAATTATCACACCCAAAAGACATGCCACAATCACACAAAAATCGTCCAAGTCGGTGTGCGAAAAGTTGCGTTGACCCATATCGCACGTCAACGTGGATAATGATTGTGCCATAAGCTGACGGGATGAATCCTAGCAATAAAGAATTGCAGGGTTGTAATTCGTAGATGAATAATATTTTCCAGGCGACTCCGACTAAACACATGGCTTAAGTAGCGAAAGCGCTATAGACAGATCCATTTCCCTAACCCTTCCATACAATAAGAAAAAATTATCTTCTGCAACTTTTTTCGGTACAGGAATATGGATACAAATATGTCCGAATATTTAAGTCTGTTCCTAGTGGTGTGGTTTCCATAACATTTAATCATCATCACACCATTTTTAACTCTTTCAGGGTCAGTGGTTAGCTACGCTAACCACGTATTTTCGATTTTTTTTTCTTTAAATTCTCTTGCTCTAGAGGCTAGTTTATGATCTAATATAACAGTAGAAATTACGCTTGATTAAATTGTGGTGGTAATTTGCACCAGCAATCGTTGACGTGTCAATTGTGTTGCATTCTGAAATTGGTGTATAGTGTTTTTGTCTCATGCTCGGAAAAAAACTATTAAAAATAAGGTAAGTTTGAATTTTATTGTTGTGATTGTTTTATTTGATGCTCATAGACATCTTTTAGATATACTTAATAAATATAATGTGTATATTTTTGTATTTATTGTACTTTTACACTGACTGAAGGTGGTTAGCATTGCTAACCACTGCTCAAATAGAAGATCCCGTCGTCCCATAACCAACCAATAAAAGGATCCGATCCGGAGTAAGTTGCTCTAAGTTTTTTATGAAGTACGGTTTGATTAGGTTTTATTTGGGTTTTTCTAATCCTTTGCAACAATTGACCCTGAGTGTCGCACAACAATTGTTTTTATATGGTACAAGCTACAAGGATTATTGGTGTTCAGCTCCGGACCTGAATGATTTTTACATTTCAAAGTTCATGCCGTTGAAAAGATTTAGTTGGCTGTTACACTACCTGCATATGAATGACAACAACCTCATGCCTGCAAGAAATAGCCCAGATTACGATAAAATTTACAAAATTCGACCATTGCTAGACATAATGCGACGCAATTTTGAGCACAACAACAGACCTTCGGAGAAGATTGCAATAGACGAGAGCATGGTAAAGTTCAAGGGTCGGAGTTGCTTGAAACAATATATGCCCAAGAAGCCTATCAAACGAGGCTATAAAATATGGATGGTATGTGCTGAATCGGGCTACTGCTTGAATTTTGAACTTTACACCGGTAAAAAGGGGTCTGAAGTTGAGACAGATCTTGGTGGCAGAGTCGTAAGGCAGTTTTGCTCGAGCCTCGAAGGTAAAAACCATAAAGTTTATTTCGACAATTATTTCAATAGTTATCAGCTTCAAGTGGATTTACAAAGAAAAAAAAATACTTGCCTGTGGGACAGTAAACTCAAAAAGGAAGCATTTACCAAACCTAAAAGAAGATAAAGACTTGCAGAGAGGACAACACGACTATAGAATCAGTGACACAAATATAAGTGTCCTGAAGTGGAGAGACAAAAGATCTGTGTTTATATTGTCAAATTATCACGATCCTAAGAACGTTGGCAAAGTTACACGCAAGAACGTAATGGAGAGAGTGTAGAAGTTTCTTGCCCAGATGCTGTGAAAGATTATAATGCAAACATGAATTTTGTTGATAAGTTTGTCCAATTAAAAAGCTGTTACGAAATAGACAGAAAATCACACAAATGGTGACATCGAATTTTGTTCCACTTTCTTGATTGCTGTATTGTCAATCCCTTTTTGGTGTATAAGGAACTGCAATCACTTCACGCCCAGACCTAAAAGCTCTGACATTGAAGGATTTTCGCCGTTCTGTCTATCAAGGCCTTTTGGCTGCAGTATTTGTCAATCGGCGCAGGCATCATTCAGTGGAGAGTCCATGAGACACTTCAGGAGTGTCTTCTCTGAGGCAGGTCGAAATAAAACGGCATAAACCAGCTGTTCCCGAGGAAATCCGTTTGGAATGCAATCAACATCAGCCAGAACGATGCACTTCAAGAAGGTGCGCCAAATGCAGTACAAGTAGAACTCCAGTCCGTACTATTTGGAAATGTAAGACTTGTAATGTACCACTATGTTTACGTAAAGGAAAGTCATGTTTCCAAGATTTTCATAAAAAGTGAGGAAAATATTTGATTTGATTTGAATTCTTTTGTTATGTTTTATGCCTTTAGTTACAATTAAAAAATGTATGAATTTTAATAGTGCTTTTTTTGTTCTACAGCGGCGGTGGTTACCGTAGCTAACCACTTGATTTCCCAGAAGGCCCCGCTCCAAAATTTTTTTTGTCAATTATTTCACTATTGTTATATCCTAAATATATCCAGAAACAACAAAAAAGACATATATTGTAATTTATATGAAAGTGCTCCTGAAAGAGTAACAGAAAATATTACGACTTATAAAATATTTTAGCCTCATCACACTGTGATAACATCACTTCCTCTTGATAGCCATTAACATTTTCTCTCTTATGTTGCTTCTATTATAGAATTGATTTGCTTTCATAGAACTTTAAAAAGGAGTTAGAAGAGTTGTCTAGAATGTAATTTATAAATCTAAGATAAGTTATATTGTTTTAGCAATAAAAATGAATTCACCCCAAAGACTACCTTAGCTCAACATACTGCCACCCCTGATCACCCTTCCCCCCATTTGTAAAGCACAAAAGCAACGCATTTCACACCCATGAACATCAGGAACCCAGAAACAATCTCTAAAATCGTTACAACGCACATCCTTAAAATTAAATAAACATTTCACAATCCAACGCAACATCCTGCGAAACTAGAACAAACAAAAGCCCCGAAAACATCAAAATACAAGCATATTCTAAGCCACCCAGTCGCTCACCCAATCCACTTCCCAGATTAACGAGCGTGAACCATTTAATGCTCCAATTCATATTCAGATTCCATTCGCATAAACAAAAGCAACGATTTGTGTCCTTTTCCTTTGCGTGTCGAGTTTATCCTGGTGCCAACGACGAAAAGGTACGTCGCGTAACCCATGGGCCCTCCGCAACGTAATTTCATTAACATTTCATTGGATTTTGCCTTGATGATGGAATAGCGAGCAGGCTACCGACCCGGGGAGGAGTAAGGATAAGAATCCAGATATGTGGAATAACAAAACAAAAGATGCTATCCTTCCGGATTTGATTTGATTACACACACGCTACGTACATACACGTGATTTGAAGGACCTCGAACCCATCAGGGCGGGTGGCTCTTCATTCTTAGCTACGAATTAAAATTTAAGTAAAGTTTAACGGCAGAATGACTCTGTTGCTGCCACAAGACTTCACATCACATGAGAAAAAAAAACATCGACCTTCGGATGAAATGGAAAAATAAAACAAAGAGAAGCGACATCGAAAGGGGAAAACGGTAAGAAGATTGTATCTTTAATTGGAAAATCGCCTGGTAATTTTCATTTCCGCAAAAGTTTTCCCAAAGACGCCGCAGCTCTGTAGGTCTCCACAGTTACCGCCACGAGCGAAAGGATAACGAGAAAAAGAAAACACAACACAATACTCTACTTGTATACCATTCAAGGATGCTTGGGAATTGTAACAAACAGTAAATATGGCCAAGGTGATGAGAGGGATATTTACAGATCCTTTTGAGGGTATTGATGGGGAAGAAGCATCGCGGACAGAAGGGCGTAAGAGGGCGTTAAGCTATTTAGCAATTCCGCATTTTGGCCAACGAACAAGAATAATACAAAAAGGACCAACTCTTTACCCTCGACCCATTTAGTCGACCGACAACGTAGGATGGGGTAGTTGAGAGGATAAGAGTTGGTCCTTTTGCGCCTTCTGATTCTTCATTAAATTTAAATTAAAATCAAATGAGATCTGAGTTGTGGAAAAAGGACTTTGTTTACTTTATTCAGCTACTTTAGTCTGCTACTGGCTTGTGCATTGTCTTCTCAACATCGACAATAAGAAGCTCATAAAAAAGGTCGAGGAGGACGACAACTACGACGACGACGTCAATGAAGATGAAGAAAGCAACCCCTTTCCTTTTCAATAACTCTAGAGTCAGTGCATCCGATGGCTGCTTTCATTATGTGTATGTGTTGGATTAATAATCCGTTAATAATATTATCTGATGGAATAAATGGAAGACGTTAAAGTGAAGGGTTGTAGGCCATTAAGGCAGACAATCGCTGGTGAATGTTCTCGTAGAGAGGGTGTTTATTCGGAAGCACTTAGCAGCAGTTACGTTGTGATTTTTTTTGCTGGTTTTCTACAAGCTTCTGAAGAAAACAAACGGCTGCCAAGTTTCTTGGAAAAATTGGAACTTTGTAGAATAGCTGTTCACTTTTCGGCAACGAATTTGAGAGGTTGATGTGTGTATACCACTGTCTCAAGCAAGTAATTCAAGCTTAAAACGTTAGAATGCTAAAGCGCTTGGCGGAGATTGATTAGCAAAATACTAGTGCGTTTTCTTCTTGCTCCACGTTTAACTTACCCTTGACTTACATTTGGTAAATTGTATTTATTACTGTCGAGATAGAATGAATAATTGCATCTCTTTATGACACTGTAATTTGTGATCAGTCTTTTGTCCAGCCCTTTGACATGTTGTGGTTTATGTTAGACGGCAGTTTGAGATGGCGTGTCAAAATCTTTAATGAGTATAGACTTCAATATGGCTATTTTGACTTGGAATCTCTCACGTCTCTTTCTACGATGAATTTACTTAATTTAACTGTAAAATGAGCAGTTAAAGCAGTTTTGAGCATAGTCTGGCTTCCCAGTATAGTGCATGACTATAAGGATTGCGAATATCTCTACTTGAGGGATATGTCTGATGAAAAGTGAAGTCGAACGTTGTCGTGCTTCAAGGAGACCTCAACAATAGCATAAATGGAATCATGAGTAAACGTCACAAAACTCCTCGAATTTTTGCTAGTGGCTCCCAGAAGAGGAAATTGAAAGCGAAACGTGAAAAGGAATCCGAAGAGACTTTAGCTAAAACATCCAAATTGACCAGTTATTTTGCGTCGTCAAATAAAGAAGAACTGCCTCAAAATACCGAAATAAAACAGAAGATTCCATAGCAGATGCAGATGTTTTCGACATTATTCAAGATCATCCTGAAAGTTGATCAGGTGACACCACAAAATTTTCCAAAAGTTATTATCAGAATCAAGAGCAAGTAGAATGTTGTGGTCTCAAAAATAATATTGGTCTTTGGTCTATTGGACCGTATAACAAATGAAGGGGGTAGTCTCATGTGACCACTTCGAAAAAAATATGGAAAATATGCTGTGAAAAATTCAGATGGAAATTCCTAGTATTAAATAAGTAACAACTCATAGCCGTCGACGCGCCGTAAGCAACTTGTCTGCCGCGCGCCAGGTCCGCCGCTGCTACCTTTCTATTGTTGTCACCGGTCTTTTATACCTGCGTACGGAGTTTCTGACGGTCAACTTTAGTACATTACCTACCTGTGTATATGTAGAATAGTGTATATAAAGTTTTGTCGTGAATATATATAAAACCCTAGAACAAATTTAGCAGTACACTTTTGATGCTCTGTGAGTCAACATCAAACAGGAAAAAAAAATAAAAATGGATCGAAAAGGCTCAAGAAGCTTAACAAGATATCCAGGGCAAAAAGAAAGAAAAAGGAGTTTTCGAAGGAATCAGTATACTGCTGCAAGTTTTTTGAAGCCAATTTACGAAGAATTATCATCTGATGATCTGATACAAAAGTGCTTTGGGAAAAACACTCATAACAACAACGAGTCGTTTAATAGTTTCCTCTGGAACTTGGCTCCAAAGCATCATTTTGTTGGAAGAAAGACGCTGCAAATTGCTTCATGGACAGCGTCAAATTGGCCGAAACGCCTACTCGTATGCTGAGGAGTACGATGAACGACGAATAACCCGTGCAGAGCATCCAAAAGTCCGAGGCATCCAAAAAGGCAAGGGCTTCCCTCAGGTCACAAAAACTGGCAGAAAATGATGCATATGAAGCCACTGAGGGGTTATTGTATGGTCCAGGCATAGTAGATTAGTGTAAGTATAAGTTTTCCACGAAAATTCTGCTCTTGAAACTTTAAACGCATATTTCTCGAAACATCATTTTCTAAAACTGTCATGGTTAAGGTGACCAGATTTTTAGATGGGCAAAGCGGGACAACTCTGAAGGAGGGGGGGTATCAACAAAAATTTTCATACAGAATAAAAATAATATCGTAATATTTTTTTTTATTTTTAACATAAGTACAATTTATAAATATAAAAAAATGTATAATATTTTATTCCTTGACATATTTTTTATTTGAGTGAATTTGTTTCAGTAGATTGTTGTCATTTTTTAAAATATTGTAATGGGCGAGAGAGGGTGAGCGGGGTAAATTGTAATGGGGAGAGTGGTGGTGGTCTCTCTTTCTCCGCTCTTTGTCTCTCAGGTAGGGGGTAGGTCTGTCTGACCTCTGCAAAATCCCCCTGAAGGGACAGTGAAACCCGTATGGTAGATTTTTAAAATTTTTATTACAGAGAAATTACGGAAGAAAGGGTGGAAACCTTTGCTTCGGGAAAACAATTGGTTTGCCCTCTACCGCAGGATATGCGAAATAACGCAGTACCCCGCTGAATAGGCGGCAACTCAATTCGGAAGAGTAACGCGGATCTAGTTCAAACCAGAGAGGCGGTAGTGTACCTCCGTCACTGGGAACGTCGCAATAGAACTCAGTCCTCTAATTGTAATGGCTTCACACTCAAAAGGCAGTAGTGTACCGTCGAAGTGAGCATGAAGCGATCACAACCAGAAGCAGAAACCACCAATGAGACGTCCCACTCAAAATGGCCGCCGACGTTTGCCTACAAGCTCGGGCGAGCACGTGGGTACCTCAAGTGCTGTCAAAAGAGCACGTGGGTACCTCAAGTGCTGTCAAAAGAGCACGTGGGTACCTCAAGTGCTGTCAAAATTTTGTAAACAATCACTCACATTGTTATAATTCCAAGAGTGTGTGCGGCGGGAGTACACTGCGGTAAAATGAAATGAACTCACACGTATTCACGGATAGAAGCTCGTTTGTAACGGGTTTTGTCGCTATGCACCTGAACCTCTGTCAGAATCTCGTCAAAATTTCAGGGTGTCACGGGGGAAGACGTACGAAAGACGCACGTCTCATTCTGGTTTCTGACCAGAAGTGATCTGACCCTGAATTTGCGTGGCCTTTTATACCCGAAATTCAGAGCTTTCCACTCTTGCTTAAAGCTTTAGAAGAGCTTAATACATGTCTTAACACATAGTTTAGTACTAGTCTAGTTTTAGTACAATTATTAATTTAGTACAATTGTGATCTTAGTTCTAATTACAGGGATGGTCAAGCGTTTTTATTATATAATATTGTATAAAGTTATTTATTAAATTCCATATTCACAAATTCATTTTTTATTCATTTAATTCATATTTTAAAATAAAGCAATAATGAAAAATAATAATAAGAAATAATAAGGAATAATAATGAGAAATAATAATAAAAATAATTCAAAAAGCAAAATAGAAAAATAAAATGTTGATTGGTGTTACAATATTGTAAAAATCTTCACAAGAATTTGTCAAATTATATTTGACACATAAAATGGCTTTCAAAGTTTAAACACTTAATTTTGATATTTCTGATGTTCACACTTGATTTACTGTAGAAAAAACGCGTTCAGTCGCAGCGTTAGTTACAGGTAAATATAGTGCATATTCCACAATTGTTAATACATTATTGTATGGAACATAGTTTGTTTCCAAATGATGAAATATTTCTAACCATTTGTTTTCTACTGTGATTTTTTCTGATGCCCAATATTTAAGCTTTTTCTTATCAATATATTTTTTTACTAATGACACTTCATTAAATAGATCATTTTCTGAAATATTACTATTTGGGAATTTTTGAGAAATATAATCAAATGATTTTTGCACATCGTTCCAATTAAGTTCTGGTTTTAATGTAACCCAACGAAAATGATCAATATCATTATATTGTACCGTCCAGTCTTCCAAATAATCTTTGCAGTTACTATAAAACTTTTTGACATGGTTCATGATATCTTGACTATTTCTTGCATCTTGCTCTTCGAGCTGGTTTATACTATTGCGGATAGTTAACGGTAGAAAATTATTTTCTAACCTCTCTTGACATTGACATTTTAAATTATTAACTTCATTTGCTACTTCGATTGCCGATATTTTGTCACCTTCAATAAGTTTTATAACGTTTTGAAAAAAAGCAGCTTGATTTTGTCAAATTTTTGAAGATTCTCTTTCAAAAAACTTTTCTAAAATTCTAGGAACTGTGGTAAAAAGTAGGATTTTAAAGGATCATACATTTTCAAAATTCTTTCGATAGCTGGCAGAAGAGCTAACCAACGCGTTTTACTGTATCCAAGTATTTTCTGATATTTAACTTCCGCTGTTTCACAAAATTCTTTAAGCATTCTACGGGTAACAAGTCAGCAGCTGTTTGAATAGCGTTATGTATTATATGCGCTGCACACCCAACACCAATAATATTTTGATTCAGATCTTTCGTTAATTTATAAAAAATATTATTTGTACCTTTCCTCGCTTTTCCTCCGAAATTTGTATTCGTGTTGTCTGCAAATAATTTTTTGTTTTAAATTATTTGTTTCCAAAATATCAATAATGGAACTGAAAATTATTTCAGAAGTTTCACCGGGCAAAGAAATAAAATCTAAAATTCTAATTTTTATTCCAGTTTCTGAATCAAAATATCTTATATTGGTTGGAAATAATTTTATTTCTTTGCGTCAGAATATATGGATACAAAACTAATTTTTTGTAAATTTTTGTTTGGTTCTGAAAATGCATATGGGGAAAGCATATTACATACAATTGCCTCGGTCTTTGTTCTAGCACAGGTAATTTTTTTATTAAATAGCTTTCTGACTACTTGTGATGTACAATCCATAGATCTGAAGGAATGATTGTGATTAACAGCATGAAAAGACATAAGTCCTACTGCTAATGCTAAATTCTTTTCTTCATCTCCATAAGTTGTTTTTCGAAAAAAATCCAGCATTTTGGAAGATGATGCAGCAGTATTTAAACATCTATTATGCTTCTGTGTCTCCAAATGCTTTGAAATAGCTTTGAAAATACTAAATTCGACATTACATGTCTCACATTTTACTATGTAATCGTTTTCAGATTTTTTAATAGAAGGAAATCCACTTCTTAAATCATCGTTGAATTTACATCCTCTTTTCTTACTCATTTTGTTAAAAATCTAAAAAATTAAATCAAATTATAAATTATTATATACACAAAAACACGCTAGTAACAATTCGATTTTTTAAATCGTCAAGCGTGTAATTGTATGTTTTGATTCTTAAAGATAAATTCAAATTTTAAATTAATTTGTGATTATCTAACTGTTCTTTAGTAAACTACAATATTATATGTCTATGAGAATTAAACAAATTACTAAAATGTTATAAACACATACAGTACAAATATTCGTTTCACATCGGCAAAATTTCGCCGAATTTATTTGCACTAAACATAATTTACATGAACATATTTTATTGTTGTTTATAACGAAATTAGTTTGATTGACTTAAAATATTCGTATATTTCTTTCTAAAATTTCTTTTAAGGTTAAGGTCGGTGATATACTTTTTGTTATCAATATAAAATATGAAGACTACGAGAATTTTAAGCTAAGTTTAAGAAAATTTATGTATTTATGAAATATATAAATAAATTACTTACCTTCATTTTCTATGGTAAGTAGCAGATTTGTAATATTTATTTGTTTAATTAGCTTGCTAGCACGCAGTACGAACACGAAGTGTATCATCTGAGAGACAAATACAATGTAACTGGGTAGCAAAAGCAATATGTTAGTCGTCGTAGCCCGTAGGATTCTTAGAACGCAAAACAAATTGAAGGATTCTTAGGACGCAAAACAATGATTTTCATAAATATAAAATTTAACTTAATTCTAAAAGTCGGGACTTTTGAAAAACGTCGCGGGACGCGGGACAAATTGTGAAAAATCGGGACTGTCCCGCCAAAAACCGATTGCTTTGAAATTTATATATGTCCTTCTACTCATTAATGGTTATTGGCCGTAGCAAAATTGCTTATTTTCGAAAATATTTTTTTATTTTTTTTTAACGATTTTTAGCAAAAAAATTAACAAAAAAAAACAAGATTTTTTTGTACAGTCCACCATTTTTTTTTTTCAATGAAGTTGATTAATTTTGGTAGGACCAATAGCGACAGACCTACTGAGCAATAATTTTTTGGTGTCTAATTTAATTAGGTAAAAAAAATATATTGTAGAATATGTAAAAAATGTAAAATAAGAAAAAAAAATGTTTTATAGTTTAAGATACAAATAAAAACATATAAAAAAATTAAAATGATTGAATTTTATTGTCTTAAAAAAAAAAACCCTAAAGAGAGGTCAAATTTATGCGTTCACATGAGACTACCCACATGATATTGGTCTTTGGCCTGGTCGTATAACAAATGAAATGATTGAATTTTGGGCTGAAAAGGGTTTCACAGAACTTCAAAATTTCGTTGAAGTATCTCTGCAGAATTCAATTCTTCAAAATCAGTCACGAGGTAGATCCAATACAGTGTTCAAAGAATATGTTTACACGCCACAATGAAAATCAAGAGACCGTCAATCGATTCTGGCTTTGCTTTTTAACTACAGGGAAAATATATTGTTATGCGTGTCCACTCAAAACACCAGACTCAGTGGAGAAGGCTTCAGTGACTGGAAGCATGAATCTGATCGTCTATATGAGATTTCAAAGACTCATTTGTAATCAGTAATGAGTTTAGTGCAACGGGGAAAAATCACAGGACGCATCGATCAAAAGCTAGCGATACAAGAGGCACAATCTTCAGAATCATCGTTAGAACTATCAAATTCGTTGCTGAGCGTGGATAAGCCTTCAGAGGTGATAATGAAATTATTGGTTCATCGAGTAATGGTAATTTTCTAGGAATTCTGGAATTGCTGGCCGAGTATGAACCAACCCTGGCAATCTATTTGAAAGAGCATGAAAATCAAGAAAGTCATGTCAATTACCTTTCGTCCACGATTTTCGAAGAACTGATCAGTTCTATGGGTGACAACGTGTTAACTGAAATAGCATCGAGAATAAAAAAATCTAAATATTATCCGGTGTCAGTGGATTCTACTCCCGACGAATCTCATATCGACCAAGTAACTGTAGTTGTTCGATATATTGAAGGATCGATGCCGCGGATAATCATATGACAATGCTACGACTATGAGTGGTAAATACAAATGAATACAAGCTCTTATTTTGGAAAAAAAAAATTATTTGTCGGCGTTTGTACCATGTGTCATTCTTTCAATTTAGTTGAAGTCAGCTGCTAACTCTTGTCCATCGGCTGTTCAATTATTTGAATTGGAATTTATATACGTTTTTTACAGCAAGTATATAACGATACCATATTCTGACCGAAAAATTATCGCAGAAAAAAAGCGGACAATTTTACGTTTTAAAAAAGCTTAACGATACTCGTTGGTCTTGTCGAGCTGTAGCTACGAAAGCCATTGTCGATGGTTACTCTGAAATCGAGGGAGCTCTAACCAGTATATCTTCTGATACGGAGCAAAAAGACATAGTGCGGAATGAAGCATCGCACCTTCTACAAAAGATGAGTTTTCTCGAAACCCCTCTATTTGCTATCTTTTGGAACGACATCTTGGAGCGATTCTTTATATTGTATCATGTTTGTATGTTAGAGGACCTCAAAATGGGTGCATTAGAACCATTGAAATCATTCGTTGAATCCAAAACAGACGATTTTGATAAATACAAGCAGCTAAAGAAAAATGTCATACTAACCAATATGTACCTTCACGCACCAGAACAAGAAATGTGAGCTTGAATCCACTCAATTACATGAAAGAAGAAGACGTAAATCTATCAACAGAAGAGAAATTCAAAGTATCCGGTTTCATCCCAGTGATCGATCAGCTGTCTGTTTCTCTTCCTGAAAGATTGCATGATACAAAGCTGTACGTTTGAGATTTGGATTTCTCAATCATATAGAGAAGATGGATAATTTGGGACAGAAAATGAAAGCGCTCCAGTCTAGCTTGGAGGCAAGGCCAAATTTTAGAAAGGTCTTAATAACAGAGCTTTTGCTTGAGTTCCTCACTCCCTGACCCAGTCAACGCCCCCACCATCTAATTCTGGGGAACCAAGGCTCTAACCCCAACCCAGCGATACTTTCGAGATGCCCGAGGGTCTCGCAGCTATTAAGCCCAGTGATATAACATTTCGGCCAATACTACCCTGTTCCGGCCCTTCCTTCTTCAATCGACCTCACTTTTTCAACTCCGGGCTTGTGCAACCGTTCGATGGAAAATAATCTTAGACTGACTACGAACGCCAATTCGAAATTGTGGCGGGATTTCAAGGATGAACTGAAATGAAGCGTTGTCAGTTCTAAGCGCCTTGCCACGAGGGAAACGATTATCGTATGATGTCCTTCGGGGTCGTCTGAGGCGACGCTTTAGCCTAGAAAGCCATACTCTGCTTCGAAACCGCATTCAGCGACAGAAGGAATCCTTAGCCGAATTTGTTATTCACCTCCAAAGATTAGCGATATCGGCCTTCCCCGATGGAAAATATAGTAGAGGAAATCGTCCTTAGTCAATCTATAGAAGGAATCAAGAACGAGCAGATCCAGAATTTGGTCGCCTTGGGACGCCCTCGTATTCTTAAAGCCACTCTACGAATTGCGTAAGATATAACTTCACGCTTCGAACGGAAAATTTATCGCTATGTAAAGGGTTTTCCAAAAAGGACTTCACAACTTTTTTTTAAATAAAACGGCTTGAAGTACAATCAAAACATTTATGAATGGAATTCGACATCGTTCATACGGCCACCGCGAGCACGTTTGCAGTGGTCGATTCGTTGGACCCAATTTTCGATGACTCGGCCACACATTTCGGCCGAAACGGCCGCTATTTCGCGTTCAATGTTGGCTCTAAGCTCTTCCAACGTCGTCGGCTTGTTGGTATACATAAACCAATGACTTAACGTAGCCCCAAAGAAAATAGTCTAGAGGCGTTAAATCGTACGAACGGGCCAATCAACTGGCCCATTTCTTGAGATAACACGCTCATCAAACTTACTCTTCAATAAATCGATTGTAACGTGTGCTGTGTGGCTTGTGGCACCATCCTGTTGAAACCACATGTCGTCCAAGTCCATATCTTCCAATTCGGGCCAAAAATAATCGGTAATCATGGCGCGATAACGCTGGCCATTCACAGTAACGTGACTATCGTTATCGTCGACGAAAAAATATGGCCCAATAACGCCCGCCGGCATGCAAACCGCACCAAACAGTTATTTTTTGTGGATGAAGTGGTGATTCATGAAGCACATGTGGATTTTCACCCGACCAATAACGCATATTTTGCTTTTTGACGAACCCATCGAGCCAAAAATGAGCTTCGTCACTGAAGATGATTTTGCGATGAAATTTCATCATCTTGGCGCATCTTTTCCAGAGCCCAATCGGAGAGCGTACGTCGCTTCAAATGGTCCATCGGCTTCAATTCTTGAGTCAGCTTGATCTTGTATGGGAGTAAACCAAGATCCTTACGCAAAATACGCCATAATGTGGTCTGAGCGATGCCCAATTTTTGAGAACGCCGTGGAATTGACTGATTTGGATCGTTTGCTACGGACGCCTGAACGGCAGCGATATTTTCGATACTTCGACCAACCCGTTGTCTCACTGACATGGCAACATCACACAACGAATATGTAGACTCAAATTTTTGCACTAAGCTTGTTATTGCCTCTCTACTAGGGCGAGACCGAAAATTGGAGTTAACGCTCTTAAAGTTGCGGTCACCGACTCCCAATTTCGGTAGACAATTTTTATAATTTGCAGACGTTGCTCGTTCGTGTACTTTACCACGATGAAAATGTTGAGTTTACTGAATAAATTGACAATGACAGTTCGACGATTAGTGAAAGGGTGCGTTCACAAATTAAATTCAAAGCTGTCAAGTCCCCATTGGAAAACCCTTACTTGCAATTACTTCGAATTCAGGCCGAAATTAAAATGAAGGACCCACCGGCGGAAAACTGAATGCTGCTGGTGGTAACGAGCGAATACCAGTAGCAAATCGTAAAAATGCTCTAACTCGAAGTATCGTCGACCCAGGACTTGCCGTAAAATTCGATCCTGGGGTGCCTTAGCCCAGCCGATGTGGGTGAAATTCCACTCACAGGCGCATCAAATGCAACGTGTCCCAGCGAAGAACTAGAAGCCCCGGCGGATCTGACAGACGAACAAATCACCCGCTACAGAAGCCTACTTCTTCGTTATCAAGTTTCTACTGGACCTAGCGATTACGGGTGCACTGGATTAGCGTAGCACACCATCGAAACGGGGTCAGCGAAATCTGTCAAAATTCCTGCACGCCGAGTCCCTTTGGCTAAGCGCGAACAAGTACCTGAACTAATCGATGATATAAGAGTCCGAAGAATAATACAGTCTTCCACCAGCCCTTGGGCAGCACCCACTGTAAATGTCCGTAAAAATGATAGTTCGGCAAGATTTTGCGTGGAATATAGACGTCTTATTTCCACAGTGCTTGCATGAGCAACTTAGCTTTTACGATCACTGGAATCACTAGCCCTAGGGGATCATAAAGTCGCGCTATGTGGGCAAGAATCGCTCTTTTTGTCACTTTATCTATGGAGTTTAATTTAATTAATCTCACTCTAATTTTGTGTCTTTGGTGGGCTCCCAAAACTTTCCCAAGGTTTTAATGACGTTATCATGTTTTAACTGGAAGAGTTATTTCCTATCTTCAGCCGGCACATCTTCTATGATTTTGTTATTATTAGCAGACTACTTACGTAGCTAAAATCCGCCGTTTTCCAACATTGGGCTAAGCTCTCGTTTTATTCTTTGCGCTCGATCAACACTGCTTGCACCAGTAAGTACGTCATCAACGTAAAAATACGTTTTAAGAACTTCGGCCGCCAAGGGAAATTGTAGAGCCTCATCATCAGCCAATTGATGTACAACTCGCCTAGTTGTCTAGTCTCATAGGTGACAGTGTTTAATATGTAAAATTTAATGTCTTGCTCAAGCGAGTTTCTCCAAATAACTTACTAGATTCTAGTATCATCATTGTGCAAACGGATCTGCTTGTACATTTTACTTAGCTCAGCTATAAAAACATATACTCGTATATGGTAGCGAAAGGCAGCGCAATTGAAAATCAGTCAACTAATTCTTTGAAATCGCGCCTTGATTGCAGGCTAATTTTCCAAGACCTTGTTGATAGTTTCGGGCTGTAGCTCACGGATTGCTTGGATGCTATTGGCCTTAAGTTCCGGATTGTTGACATAACATTGGTCCTTCACGGTTCCCTACAAAAAAAAAAGTCCAAAGGGGTCAAATTGCAGCTCCGAAGCGGCCAATTGATATCGCCAAGATGGCTGACAACACGCTTTGGGAATTTGGTGCGCAAAATATCGATTGTGGCATGGGCTGGGTAGCATGGCGCGTCATCCCGCATGAATCAGACGTCGTCCAAATCCATGTCTTTAATTTCAGTAAAAAAAAAAGTCAGTTAACATGGATCTGTATCGCCCACCGTTGAACGAAACGTTGTTTTCAGCCTCATTTTCGAAGAAAAATGGCCCAATGATCCCACCACTCCACAATCCACACCAAACCGTCCCTCTCTGTGGATGCATTGGCTTCTCGACAATAACGTGCGGATTTTCCGAGCCAGATGCGGCAATTTGGTTTGTTAACATAGCCGCCCAGATGAAAATGCGCCTCGTCAAAAAAGATGATTTTTCGCTCAAAATCGTTATCCAATTCAAGTTGCTCTAAGGCCCAAACTGTGACGCGATAACGATGGTCGATGATCGAAGCGGATGGTCGCGCGCCTTCAATTGCTTGTAAGCGAATAATCCGAGATCTTTGTGCAGAATTCTCCTCAGGCTAGTGCGTGAAATGTTGAGCTGTTGAGATCGATGACGAGTTGATGTTCGTGAATTGAGTCTCACACTCTCGGTCACAGCAGCCACATTGTCATTTGCGCACAGCAGTTGCGGTGGGTGCTTCATATCGGCCATATTTTTCAAAAAAAAACACTCATTGTTTGGGCTATAAAGCACTCACTTTGGAAATAAATTTTCAATATTTCCCAGCGTTGTTCAAGCGTAAGGCGATTCATTTCGTTTCGCGGAGGTATGATACCGACGAAACAGCTGTCGGTGTTACCCACCCTTTATTTCCAGGAATGTGCTGCATGGTAAAGATCGAGCCGTTTCTCCGGTACTAGGCTTGTTACTTTTTTAAGATCGTAGCTTCCACGCTGAAGGCATAATCATTGAGTCCTGATTTAATCTTAATATATGTTTTAAACTTTGATACAAACTTGCTTTGTGCTTCGTGCTCGTTGTCGGGAAACCCGAGGAATTGAGTTGTGATCCTGAGTCTAGGAGAATGCAGCAGGGTATGTAATTTTTTGTTCTGATTCATTGCATATGCTAAGGCGGTGGCTAGCAGGGTTAGCTTATTGTTATCTTCGCCAATTTGTGCTTTGTCTGGGCTCATCTTGAGGATTAGGATGATATCGCGAAAAGCATGTGAGGACGTGTGCGCGTCATCGTGAAGAATTGTATGGCGAAGCAAATTACTCTTCCGACACCTTGATGATTGGCAGTCCTTTAAATCATGTACGCCCTTTAAACAATTCGAGCGACTTAGAAGTATGTTGTTGGTATTACAATTCATTATTTGGCATCGCTTTTCAATGAACTGCATCAGCTTCCTTAATGTTAGAAGTTTATCGACTGGTTGTTCTTCGTGCCACTTACTGCGTTTCCCAAGTTTCCATTGGACGTCCCAAAGGCGATAATGCGTGTGGGAGGCTGTTTACACAATGAGAGAGATCTCAGATGGCGATCGTATTGACTTTTGAAGAGGTAATATGTCAAATTTTTTCCTTATGTTTTCCGTGCAGAGGAGACGTTTATTTTCATAGCAGCCTTGCAGTATTTTAAGCGCGATTTCTTAGTTGCTATCGTTTACTTCCAAGGACTCGATGGTACGTGTTGTGCTTCCAGATAAAGAGGTATTTAGATGGTGAAATTTCGAAGTATTTGGTGGAGGGATTGATTGAGATGGATAAGGGAATTTAATGTTTTGGGAACGTTCAACCATTCGGTCATTCCATTTGAAAAGAAGGGGGCAAGAGGAGTGGAGATGAGGTCGCACTTTGTGGAAAATGTCTTCGTATTTTGCACGGATATCATCATCGTCAGCTGTTTCTATATCATCCGGATCCAAGTCCTCGATCTTTCTCTCGAACTGATGAAAGCTCTCATCGAAGGCTGTTGTTCGCAATTCTATTTGCTGAATAGTAGCATCTTATCCAACACTGGTGATGAAATCTCGTGCTCGTTTTGTTGTCTGTAAACTACGGAGCGTCTAGTTTGTACGGCTTCGAGAAGTTTGCCTTCAAGGAACGATTTTGACTTCCGTTTCACTTTCCTCTTTTTCATCCGAATAAAGGAACAGGGATAAAGTATTGCGTAACATTAAGTTTTGTTTTATTCGTTGCTTACGGAGACCTTTTTTTATTTCTTTGTTGGGGGCTCTACTATCTGTTCGAGCACTCAGACATGCGAGGGTGATCCGATAAGTACTTAGCTTTCTTTCGGGGCACCTGGACGTGCCTCATCAAAAACCGACGTGCAACCGTTGAAGCTCGTTAAACCAATTTTTGATGGTCGCCATCGAAGGAGAAGAGTCACCGTACACAGCATCCAAACGCTCTTTGATTTCCCTTCCAAAAACAAGAATCGAATCACCGACCGATATGGCTCTTTTTCCATTTTTCTAAAATCCGCGGACACTCCCGCTTCCACACGCGGTCAAAACAAAACTACGAGTCCGATCCGGCTAACAGTAGCCCTCTACTAGAATGTACTACTACAGTTGCTGTTGCGATAATGGCGCCATCTGGCGGTGAGGCTAAGTACTTATCGGACCACCCTCGTACTTTCGGTGTCACCAGCGTAATTGGCATCGCTGTAATAAGTAATTGAATATTTAGTACCCCTTTACGTATTGAAAGATACGTTTAACCGCGTTTACGTGCTCAGCCGATGGTTAACTCAAAGGTCTGGATACTACCTCAACAGCATATGAAATATCGGGCCTAGTTGCAATGGCCAGATACATCATGCTGCCAACCGCTGCCCGGAAAGGGAACTTGATTTCCTTCTATGTAATACCTTCATTGTTTTTTTTTATTTTTCTGCGACATCTCAGCTGGTGTTGTTACCGGACGACAATCAGACATGTTGAATTTTTGGAGCAATCTTTCAGAATAACTTGACTGGCTAAGATGAATACATCCGTTTTTCAGTTGATCTATTCGAAGACTAAGATAATATTCCGCATCTGTAATCTTGACTAAAAAATGACGATGTAAATATGAAATTAACCGCTGAACACCTTCTTCTTTAGTTGCTGCAATAAGTATTTTCGCAAATTTAAAATTCCAACACCTTGATGCCTGATTCAGTCCATACAAACTTCTGTTTAGCCTTCACACACGATCGCTTGAATCATCGTATCCTTCGGTTTGAGACATATATACCAATTCTTCCAGATCGCCGTTGAGGAAAGCTGTCTTGACGTCAAATTGT
The DNA here is from genome assembly GCA_958301585.1 of Merodon equestris. Classification (NCBI taxonomy): domain Eukaryota; kingdom Metazoa; phylum Arthropoda; class Insecta; order Diptera; family Syrphidae; genus Merodon; species Merodon equestris. The sequence continues at coordinate 51,535,347 of OY284416.1, forward strand.
TTTAATGTTAAGCCTTCGGAAACAGCGATTGCTAAAATCATTCTTGTTGACGTAAATCGAGCGCCTGGACTGAAAGTTTCGGTGTAATCAACGCCAATTTCCTTCTGCGTGAAACCTCGCACAACAAGACGAGCTTTATATCTTACCACTTTCTTATCTTTTGAAAGTTTTATCTTGAACATCCATTTGTTGTCCATAACCTTTCGTCCTTTCGGTAGTTGAACCAAATCCCATGTTCTATTTTGTTTTTTTTTTCATTAGAATGCATTGCTTTATAGTAACTTCTTGGCTCATAACTCTCAGAAACAAATGCATGTCCGTCTAAGATATTCAAAAGGATGCTGGTCGATGCTGATGTTTGGTTTTTCTTGTGACTTCGAAGTATACGCCTCGGTGGCGTCTCGATCGTTTGATTCTTCTCATCATTTACCTTCAAATTTTCAGTAGTCATCATGTTCATGCTCGCTGCTTCTATCTATTCTATTGTTTTGATTTAGCAATCAGACGAGCTTACATTAGAATTCCTGGGAAATGGCATAAATGCAAACGCACTTTCATTCTTAAAAGAGATGTTACAAGAGACTTCTATTTTATTAATTAGAGTCAACCAAATACGATAGCCTTTCTGATTTTCTGCATAGCCAACAAAATAGCAATGTTTTCCTATCCCACTTCTGTCGTTTTTCTTTCGGGATATAAGCAAACACTTCAGAGAGAAAAACCTTTAAATTCTCAATCCCGAACTGTTTTCCAAACCAGAGCTCAAATGGACTTTTATCTTTTTGTGGACTTGGACCATATCTATTTAAAAAATAAACTGCTGTGTTCACAGCCTCCGCCCAAAGTTTGAGTGGTAAGTTCTTAGCATGCAACACAGTCCTAGCGATTTCTACGTCCCTTTCAGCACGCCCATTCTGTTCAGGATTGTATGGCATCGTGGTCTGATGACTATACCGTATCGACGCAAAATAATATCTACATCTTTGTTTTTATACTCCAGCCCATTATCAGATCTAAGCGTCTTAACTGCGTAATTCTTATCTATTTTGACTGCACATATGTACGTGTTGGACAGAGAATTAGCACACCTATTGCTGCTGAACAAAACACAAGCAAAATTAATAGTTAATGAGATATTATTTACTTCTTTTTATTAAAATTCATAGATTTTGATTTAATCTAACTAAAATTATACTTCAAAGACAAAAAAAATAATTGGATATACTGTTAACTGATTTTTTCTCTAAAGCTGTCACCTTTTTGGTGGTCACAGAATTAGCACACTACTAAAAAAGAAAGTTTTTACATTCGAATTCTGCATTTAATTAATATTTTGTGGGGTATCCCTTTTGCCTTATTACTGCCTCTAATCGGCGAGGAACACTTTCAATCAGGGCTTGACATCGATGGGTAGGAATGGAGTTCCATCCATCTCTAGCAGCTTCCCAAAGTTCCGCTAAATTTTTCGGTTTTCTCAATCCAATCTGGTACTCCACATCGTTCCAGAGATTCTCTATCGGATTAAGGTCTGGACTCTGTGCAGGCCATGGCAAAACGTGTATGTGGTGGTTGCAAATCCACTCTTTAACAAGCCGAGACGTATGCTTCGGATCGTTATCGTGCATGAACGTCCAATTTAACGGCAGATTGTCGTCAGCGAAAGGCTCCATATGGTTTTCTAATATATTTTTATATTGGTGCTGATCCATTTTGGCATCTATTTTCACAATTGGGCCTATACCATGCCATGAAAATCCAGCCCACACCATTATGCAACCACCCCCATGCTTCACCGTTTTTACCGTATAGCGTGGGTTGAGCTCCTGCTTTGGAGGACGCCACACATGTCGCTTCCCATCTGACCCGAAACGATTGAATTTGGATTCGTCACTCCAAAGAACGGTTTTTCCAAAACGACATCGGCTTATTTCCATACGTTTTTGCGAACTTGAGTCTGGCGGCAATATTTTTTTTGGAAACCAATGGCTTGTGCTGGGCTACATATCCAGTCAATGTGCTTTCATTTAATCTTCTTCTAACAGTCCTGCTGCTAACCCTTATCCCATGAACTTGGCTTATCTCAGATCGAATTTCTGCCGAAGCTATAAAGGAATTTTTTTGGGCATACATATGATGTAATTATTCGATCTTCGGCAGCGGTTGTCTTTCTTGGAGGAGGCTTTCTTTTGATTGTATTGATCGTTTTATTGGTTTCATAATATAGTATTGCATTCATTACGAGTTTTCTTGAACGCCCAACATCATTTGCAATTTCACTTATTGTTTTTCCATTATTTTTCATATTAATAATTATTTTCCTGAGCCTAGGTGTACGCGACGGTTGACGGCCCATCTAATCAAATATTTTTACAAAATCATGATCAAAATCATGAACCTTATTCACGGTTTAATATACTCACTGTAATTTAAAACGTTTTTCGTTGAAAAATTCAGACAAATTATACGACAAATATACTTCGCTACACTATGTGCTAATTCTGTGGCCACAGGAACTATGCTGATCGAGGAAAGATGGACAAAAAAAAAATTTCTCAACAAGCATTAAGAACATTTTTCAGAAAAAGTTGTTGTGCAATTATTTAACGTGATTAAAAGAAAGACGGAACAGAATGTGCTAATTCTTTGACCACCAGTGTATATACCTGTCAAGGTTCTCATATAACCCACCCTCTTCATTAAGAAAATAGACGTACCTGTAGTTGGAGAAATCGTCCTTAAAGAGTGCAAAATATCTGGAACCACCAACAGAACGCTGCTGCATATGGCCGCACAAATCCGAATGAACAAGTTCGCATGCAGATGTTGCTCTGGAATCACTCTCTCGAAATGACGACCGATGTTGTTTCCCGTAAACACAAGCATCGCAAAAGAAGCTTTTATCTTCTTGATAACTATATCTTTCTATTGTTAAGAACACCTTTAACCTGTTTTATGCACAAATGGCCCAGACGTTCATGCCACAATTTAAGCGAATCCACTTTGATGGCAACATTCGTCGACCCGAAACCACGCGAAACATCATTTTAAATAATCTCTTGCATCGCACTCCCACTGTAACAACACGTTTATTTTTCTTTATTTCACACTTGGCGTTGTCAGATATCATCTAATATTCATTATCAAATCTTTGGCACGTAATATACATTTAATAATACTTTTCTTGACCATTTTCGATTATCAAACGCACAAATGTCAACACTGCCTTTGCCTTTCTCCGTTGCCAATGACAACAGGCATGGGTTCTGCGAGTTTAACAAAATTTTGAAACCACTCGCGTCGGAAGGTCATGTGATGACTTGCACCATCATCACACACTAATGCATCATCATTTTCCTGTGCAATGTTTACCATTGATTTTGTCTTTTGAGGACAATCCCTTTTCCAATGTCCACTCTGTTTGCACAGGAAACATTTTCCAATTTTTTTGCCTTGGGGTAGGTTTCTTTTCTTTCCACTGCTTTTCTGGAGAGTTTGTGTGACTAGTGCGTTTTGTTCATCAGGTAAACTGTGATTATTAAACGTAGTCGTCGACGTTTGCATTTGATACATTTCCATGCGGGTTTCTTCCATTGTGAGTCTTGACGTTAACTTTTGAAGAGTTTTATCCGCAGAAGCGATTGACTCCCACGCACTAAAGAAATGATTGAATTGTGGTGGTAGTCATCAAGATTTTTGTGATCATAGATTTTGTAATCATGTAATCATCATGGTCGGAGAAATTTCTTCGCCTGCTTCCTTCAGTTGCTGTACTATGTTCCCTAATCTTGCTATATGAGTGGCGATGTCGTCGTTTGCACTTTTCTTGAAGGTGTACAACCTTTGTTGCAACATGTGAACATTAGCCTGTGATTGCATCTCATATACTGCCATTAACCTCGCCCACATCTCACCTGAAGTCGTACAATTTAAAATGTGTATCAGCGGTTGCTGACCAATGGTCGCAGCTATGATCTGCTTCCTGTCCTTTTGCAACCAGGACGCCAGGCAGGCATTAAAATCTTCTATTTGCAGCAGTAAGAATTGGCTTGGGCTCCCCCCCGTTTACAACTTCAAATAAACTGCTAGCATTTAGTAAAATCTTTACCTGAAACTTCTTCCATCTTAGTTCAAACAAAGAAGACACTTTTAAAAACCAAAAAATGCGATTCTATTAGATTTTCAGCAAAGTAATACCAATGCAAAATCGAAATTAACTATTTCCTTGCAAAATTATTAATATACTCGTACATATCTTAACACTTCTTATATTCCTTTTGCTTCGATCGATACTTATTCCAGTCTTCTTCCGAGTTCGATTTAAGCGATCTATTCAGGAGACTTCTGGCTTCCCTGCGAAGACGTTGGAGCTCAAAGTTCCAACAGGGAACCAATTTCCTGCAGAAATGTTTTTTGGTAGGACATGCGAGTTCAAAACAGTTAGTGATGGCGCTACTCAGGTTATCATCTCCACCTTCCTTTTCCTTTTTTTTCCGGCGTCGTTATGGTCAGAAGTGTAGGACCATAACCTTCCCACTTAACTGCATTCCTACTGGTCCGCTTGTGGGGTCCGCCGGTTTGACCTCAGAAAGTAGCGGCAGGCTTCCCGGTTTGGGATTACTTCATCGCTGAGGCCAATCAAATGCTGGTGTTTTTGCATTTGTTTGCACCAATTGTTTTTCGGCCTGCCTTTTTTGCGTGTTGAAATTGGAACGTTGATTGATAACGCCTTTTGAACGGGGTTCAAAGGATCTCTACTTTGAACATGGCAATACCAACTGAGTCGGTCGCGCTCTATCTTTCTTGTGATGGTTTCTTTTACGTGGAGGCTTCCTCGGATCTTTGAACTTCTAATTCTGTCACGCTTTGTTACGCCCGCTGTCATGCGAAGCATCTTCATCTCAGCTGTCGTTAATTTGCTCTCATACTTTTTGTGCATGTCCAGCATTGTGAACCGTATGTGAGCGCCGGACGTACAACTGAAGTGTAGAGCCTTCCTTTCAGCTTTGGGGGCATTTTTCGATCACAGAAAATGGCGGAGTTTTCCCGCCACTTCATCCACCCTACGCTTACGCGATGGTTGATGTCGTCATCACAAGTTGCTTCTTTATTAATCATAGATCCCAGATATTTAAACTTTTCACACTTGGGAAGCACTCTTCCACTCAAGTAAATGTCTGGAATAGGCTGATGAGGGTCAGAGAACGGGCAGCACAGATACTCTGTCTTCTTTGAACTAATACGATACCCGTGTCCCTCAAAAATGTCCATCCACACATCAAGTGCTCGTTGTAGGGACGCCTGATCATCACTTATAATGGCTCCATCGTCAGCAAAGAATAGCTGGTGCACATTGGGGTCCGTCACTTTTCCTTCAAGCAAGCAATCAAGGACTGCTATAAAGAGCAGTGGGCTGAGGACGCCCCCATGGTGTACACCGACTTTGATTGCGAACTCTTCGGTGACTCCTGCGGTGCATCTTACTCTTGTCGTTGCTCTCTTGTACATGTCCATGATCACTCGCACGTAGGTTTCTGGAACTCCTTTTTGTCTTAACGCTACCCATAAAAGATCTCTTGGTTGCCGGTCAAAGGCCTTCTCGAAATCAACCAACACCATATGCAAGTCCTTTGACGAATCACGATGCTTTTCCATCATGATCCTTATACTTTGGATTGCATCTGTTGTTGATTTACCCGAGACAAACCCGCACTGGTCATCAGATAGTCGTATTATTTTCCGCAGTCGGCTATCTAATACCCGTTCAACGATCTTCTTGGTGTGCGACATCAGCTTGACAGAACGGTAGTTAACACAATTTCGCGTATCACCCTTTCCTTTGTGCAAAGGAAGAAGATAGCTTTCCCTCCATTGATTAGGCATAGTGTCGCCTCTCATAAGTTTGGAGATAAGAACCATGAGCCATCGAGACCCGATGTATCCCATCTTTTTCCAGAACTCAGAGGGTATCCCGTCCGGCCCAACAGCTTTTCTTTTCTTGGAGTTTTTAACCGCGTACCGAACTTCTTCGACTGTGATGTCGGATATTTCGGCATAATTCGGGGCGGCTCTTGGAAAGTACACTCGGGGAAACTGTTCGTTCAGAAATTCCTCGCAATACTGTCGCCATCTGTGGGGAATTTGTTCGTCTTCCACAAGGAGTTGGCCTTCAGCATTGTTAATAAACTTTGGGAAACGAATTTCCTGAGCATTTCTTCTTCTCTGGGCGGCTATCTTAAAGATATTTGCTCCTTTGTTCAAATTGCTTTGTCGAAGCTCCTGGGTAGCCTGGTTCCTGTCAGACGCGGAAGACGATATTTCTTCCAACTCCTGATAGAGGCCTTCCATGCTTTTCGCTTTGAATTCGGCGCACTTTTTCTTCGCGATACCTTTGCAATATCTATATACCTTTTCACGGCGAGCTTTTGCCTCTCTATTAGTAGAAGAGCACTTTGACCAAGCTTGGAAAGCCATTTTCTTTTCGTGTATCACTGCTTTGGCTTCGTCTGTCTACCACCAGGTTTCTTTTGCGTGTTGGCAGGGGCCTTTAGATGTTCCGAGCAGTGATTTGGCTTTCTCCAGGCCAGATTGTTGTAGGGAATCCCACATGTCTTGTGCTCTGCACTCCTCATTACCGACCTCATCGATAATGGAAGAGAGGAAGTTTTCCATGTTGGTGATAAAAGCTTCGCCTTTTCCTTTATCCAGCTTATACCACTTGATTCTCTCAGACACCTTCGTTTGCTGTTTTGACTTCTTACTCGCCTCCATAAAAAATTCAGTCAGGAGGAGACGGTGTTGAGGGGCGATCGCGTCTCCCAGGATCACTTTGCAATCTTTAACTCGTGACTGCATGAAACTGGATACCAAATGATAGTCTATTTGAGTTTGATTTCCGCGGCTGCTATAAGTGATCAGGTGCCGGCTTTGTTTGACGAACATGGTATTTAGCACTATAAGACCGTACGACTTGCACATGTTTAGGATATCTTCACCTGAAGAGTTCCTGGTGCCGTATCCCAGCCCTCCGTGGTAGTCTTCATAGTCTTCGCTTGTCTTCCCGACATGTCCGTTTAAATCTCCCCCAACAAACAAAAGCTCTTCCTTTGGGATGATTTTGACAAGGTTGTGAAATTCTAGCCAGAATGCATCTTTTTCTTTTTGTTCGCATCCTACTTGAGGGGCATATGCGCTTACGATGTTCCTCACCTCACCATGCATCACCAATTTGAGGGCCATCAAACGGTCACTGGACTTTGAAATGGTTAAGACGTTGCCAAGTAGCTCTGCCGTAAGGATGATGGCGATTCCGTTTTTTCCTTGTTCCAATCCATAGTAAAACATCTTGTAGGCTTTTGTTTTAACGTCCAAGAAACGTGCCCGATTACCGGTGTTTCGCCATTTCGTCTCTTGTACGTACAGGATGTCTACTCGCCTTCTAACCATCATTTCTTCAAGCTCATAGCTGCGACCACTCATGCTTCCAACGTTCCAACTCGCGACTCTTAAGTGTGGCTTACGACGTTGCATTACTTTGCTATCCCCCGGAAATCCTATAGCTCTGACCCGAGCATTGCTGCTCGTCCCAGGATCACGAGCATTAGTAGTGCCTGGCGGGGTAGTGCTTTTCCTTTTAGCGTTCTTTTCCATAATGCTACGGTTTGACCGTTTTCTTTCTTCCCTTCCTTTTTGACACGGGCATGCTCCAGATTTTTTATTTTTTTTTGATTGATCTTACTCTTACAACACCGGTGATCTCCAGTCGTGTCAACCCACTGATTTGCATGCACACTTGTGGGGCAGTTTAATGGTGGTATATGTGTCCCTAGGCTCACCTTGGTGTTTTCTAAATTGCCTAGATGTGATTTTTGTTTACCTTTGTTTAGTCGCCTTTTACGACAAGCGAGAGGTATCCCTGCAGGGATATTCTTAACCCGTCCCTGCACAGGTAATCATCCTCCACCAATTGCTCTATTTTGAGTTTAGGCAGGTTGCCAATGCTTGGAATATGCGTAATTTGCTAATGTCTTAAATAAATTTTTTATATTAACCAAAGGGATAATTAAATGCTCCACCGGGCAAATAGTATAATAATGTGCAGCAAACGGTCTCCAAGCATTAGTTTCATGACTTTCGCTCCATGTTCAAAATCAGCTGTAACAAAGCTTTGAGATCTTTTCAATATGTTGCCTGTAACGAGGAGAAATATCAAGATATAAGTTGCATGCGAGAATATCGGAAATATCGTAATTGAGAGAAGTAGTTGATGTTCATGAATGATGATTTGTAGAGCATGAGAGGTTATAGCATATTTTTAGGAACAAACATATTCTGATTAAATAAAACTCGCTGCTATCTCCCTCTTTTTATTTTTTCCAAGAATCCCATCAAACCGACTGGGAATTTCGCGTCGTTTTAATTTACCTCCTTCACCCCTCGTTACTTCCCCTACTCGAAGTTTCATCGTTTAAACCAAACAGATTTCCCGAAATCCTTTGTTCTGTAAAACACGTTACACAACGAACTACATACCTACGCGTACCAATCCAGCCTTCAACCATTATCATGGTTTATGGCACGAAATATGTTCCTCCCACTCCATCTTCCAAGTCCTTGTGTCTCCATATGAACATCATTTCCACCGATGTAATACGAGCATGTTAGAGCCTCCCACCGCCCCCGCATACTAACTTGTAGGTTGTGCCACTGATTGTTATTACTATTGACACACTCACCCTTATCATAACTTTTTGCTCTTTCATTCTCCGACTTTCAGGAAATATTCCAAGAGCAACAATGTTCTCATTTTTCTTTTTGGCAGAAATGTCTTCGGGGCGAAGAAGACAAATGCTTTCAACGTCAGTCCTTTGAGGTAATTTCCAGATGAAAATTGTTTTAAAATGCCACTTTACGTGGGCCTCTGGGGAAATGTCATTGATTCTCAATCACAAATCATGTGCTGAACACACCCAAACATAATCCCACAATAAAGTGTCAGCCCTCTTAGAATTGTTTTGACATTTAGGTAATGTTTCATCCAACAAGATGGTTGGCGGAGTATTCAATGACATGATACATCGATGACAAATGACAGTTTGACTTTCAAAAATCATTTACGGATTTCTTTTTCAAGTATCTCGAAGATGCTTAGTCTCGGATATGAGCATTGAGAAACATTTATGAAACAATTCGATTTATCTGGAAAAGTTAATTATCCGACTCTGAGGATTGGAGTCGCTGTTATGACAGCTGGGAGTTGTAATGAATGGTGTCGACGGGGCAGGAATGATGTTGCATTTTTCCTTTTTGTCACCATAGGGGAGTCGGAAATAAAATTCCATTTTCCTTGCTTTCTTTCTATTTTTTCGTCTTGGTAATGTCATAAATTCAACCGAAGGACTATTAATCTTCCTGCTCTGAAGAGGAGGTGTGTGACCTTTTTTTTCGGTATCTGTTTTTGTAACTTTCTGTCTGATGGTTTGCGAAAAATGTTGCATAGAAAAATATGTACATATGTACAATAGCTCGATCGATTTCACATTCACACTTTGCTGAGGCGACATTTGGTGCGGTTTTTTTTCTTGCCTTCGGTTTGATTTTTTTGTGGAATGCTTTGTAGGAATTATTAATGATGATTCAGAAAAGACTGCAAGGTGTAAGGATGAATTGAAAAAGAAAATGTACAAAGACCGAACGGGATTATGATGAGAGGTAGCATGAAGTAGTGAAATGAAAAAAATATACAAATATTTATAAATTGACACATCTAAGAACGGCGCTGTAATGATCATTTTATGTCATATTATTGGTACAGAGAGATAGAAACTCCTACTATCATAACAAGTCTAAAGGGCTTTATGACCATTCCTGTCAAATATTATTAATATCGGTGACTACTTTTTTCTTTAAAGCCCTCTGTGATGAAACGAAGAAAAAACGCTTTTTTTGCTTCAAGTACTATGATTCGAATAATGTAATATTATGGTACTTTTGCTGCGAATCGCGGTATTGTGCTTTCATCATCGCGCATAAGCCACGGAAAATGCGATAAGACGGGTACAAATGTGCATCAACACTGGTGGTAACCACTTGACGGATATCATTTTTTCCACTTAACAAAAAAAAAATTGTAAAGGTCCAAATAAAAATTTCGATCACTCAAAATCATTCTTTTTTATTTAGTAAAAAAGTAATTCAAAAACAAAATTGGATGACTAATTTCGCGCCGCCTTGTATAATATTTTGCGCACAATTCTCTTCCACTTTATGAGCTATGGGCTTAGCCGTTTTCCTATGTGGCATCGGTAGGATGAGATTTTAGTCTACGGCAAAAAGAATTTTGCTTTGAATGTCATCCATGATGGTGTATTCGTGATATTAAATTATGTTTGGTTAGTTTTTCAAGGAACATAGTCAAATAGGCTTCGATTTCGATGGGCTGCCTGGTATGTTTTTGGTTATCTTGGTTTGGCTAATTTGGTTACGGAACAATGGGTACACAAATTTACGAAGCACTTCAAAATCCCAATATTCAGCTGCCAAATGCTTCAACATCTCGGACCGAACAAACTAAAGCTCTCCATTGGAACAAAATATGCTATTTCTCAACTCCGATGGCCGCCCACTTACTCTCAGTAGAACTACATTTATCAAACGGAATGAAAAGAGCGATTCCCAACCCAGATCTACCACTATGCCTAAACCCAAACTTAGTAATAAAAATAATAAGTTTGTTTCTTATAATAGTAAAATGTATTGTAAGCCCCCCTAATACCCACGATAACTGGAGCCTTAAAACCAAACTCTTTCCAATTTTTACCCACCCATCAACTTCCCATATGCAGCGTTCTCCCCCAGTTCCACCAAAACCACAACGCCAACGGGTCAGCTTTAATCTGAACCAAACTAGTTGTTCCGCCAATACAACTTTATCACCTCTTAAGTTGGGAGGCAGGTATCCTAACTTTCGAAGCTCCCAGCATCCTTAATTTCTCTCAGCTACAGCCATACCTCATCTCTCCCAAACCAATCTTCGTCAACTTCGGTCCCCTCCCAATCTTTCCTACCATCAGTGGTAGGTGGCCCCACTGCCACCATCAGTCAAACTTACCCAGCAATCTATTGACCCAACGAATGTCGAAAGAAGTTACATGGGTTTGTTACAATTATTTGGAACAATGCAACTAACCCCGAAGAATGGAAAAAATCGGTCATCATTCCTTATTTAAAAAGGGTGACCGAACACAATGCTACAATTGTTGAGAGAAATCGTTACTATCAATACGTTAAAAGGTGCTGTCAAATATTTTCTTAAGGAGAGTGACATCATACGCTAGAGAAAAAATTGAAAGCTACCAGTGTGCCTTCAGGGAGAGGCCCTCGTCAAGTAACAATTTTTTCACTACACCACAGCTTCAGGAAACGAAATAAGAATTCCCTGGCACAAGTCTCTTCAATTTGGTGCAGGAATACGTAATGAGATCCCTTTAGAAAAATTGGAGTCTTAAAGGATCACACCCACTAGCTTACGTTGACGATCTGGATCTTCCGGAAAATAATGAGGAAACAGTTAGGAGAAATGTAGAAAGTCCAATAATGGAGGTAAGAAAATAAGTTTAGAAGTAAATGAAAAAAAAATATACATATATGATCACCGACTTGGATCCATCACAACAAAATATATAAACTGAAAGTGGATGAGTTCAACCGTATTTATTACCAAAAATTTAGTTTGTGGTATAGCGCATTCTGTCAACCCAATTATCCAAGACCTTGTTGGTAGTTTCGGGCTGTAGCTCACGGATTGCTTGGATGATATTGGCCTTAAGTCCTTGAATCATTTCCGAATTGTTGACAGAAGATCGGTCCTTCACGGTTCCCCACAAAAGAAAGTCCAAATCGCAGCTCCGAGGCAGCCAATTGACATCGCCAAGACGGCTGATATCATGTTGTGGGAATTTGGTGCGCAAAAAATCGATTGTGGCCTGGGCTGTGTGGCATGGCGCGCCATCCTGCATGAACCAGAGGCCATTTAATTACATGTCTTCAATTTCAGTAAAAAAAAGTCGGTTCACATGTTGATCGAAACGCTGTTCCCAGCCTCATTTTCGATGAAAAATGATCTAATGATGCCACCACTCCAAGATCCGCACCAAACTGTCACTCTCTGTGGATGCTTTGGCTTCCCGACAAAAACGTGCGGGTTTTCCGAGCCCCAAATGCAGCAATTTAGTTTGTTAACGTAGCCGCCGAGATGAAAATGCGCCTCGTTAGAAAAGATGATTTTTCGCCCAAAATCGTTGTCCAATTCAAGCTGCTCTAAGGCCCAAATTGCGAAGCTATAACGAAGCTGATGGTTGTGAGCGAATAATCCGAGACCTTTGTGCAGAATTATCCTCAGGCTAGTGCGTGAAACGTTGAGCTGTTGAGATCGATTGCGAGTTGATGTTCGTGAATTGAGTCTCACATTCTGGGCAACAGCAGTCACATCCTCATCTGTGCACACCGTATGACGACGGGGACCATGAGTGTTGTCCACTGGCATACCAGTCTCACGAACTTTTCGTACAAATTTGCGTACAGCAGTCGCAGTGGGTGCTTCATTTCGGCCAAAACCACTTTTTAATAAACGCACTGTTTGGGCTACACAGCACTCACTTTGGAAATAAGTTGTCAATATTTCCCAAGGTTGTTCAAGCGTAAAGCGACTCATTTCGTTCTGCGGAGGTACTGCTACTGCTACTGACTTTCTGTCAATATTTCGGGCAGGAAACAGCTGTCAGTGTCAAAATAACCTATGATTTAAAAAAAGCCACTAGATGGCCCACCCTATAAATAGATAAACAAATAAATAAGTAAGTATATAAATAATAAATAAAAAAACTCAAAATAAGTAATAAATAAGTAAATAAAGGAATAGCACTTATCATGTAGCCAAATGTGAAATCAAATCATTGTCAGATGAATAACAGCTTAAGTTTTAATGATAAGTAAGTTTTTCAATTCTGGCTGTAACCATTTATAGATTACCCATTTTAGGTAATTCGGATGTTGAGAAGAACCAAGGCAGGTTTAGAATCATTTTCAACATTCTATTTTGTTTCACTTGCAGTTTTTGCAGATGACTTTTTGCGCACATACCTCCGACAGGGGATCCGTAGAACATAATTGCTTGGAATATAGCCTTAAAGATTAGCAATTGCTTGGCAACGTTTAGATGCGAATTTCCACATATGAAAGGATAGAGGATTTTTACCATGAGAATATTTTTTTTTATAGTTTCTTGGATATGATGGCTGAATGTTAAGCCCTTGTTCAAGTATTTTCCAAGATACTTAGCATTTAATTTCCACTCAACTTGAGTACCGTTAATAAAAATACTGTTGCTTGAAAGGAAACACGCTTTTCTTTTACGGGTGAAAAAGATAGATAAGCATAATAGATTGCAAATAAGTTTCAACGTTAAAACCAATTATATCGGGGGAATATATGCAAGTGTCGGCAGTAAATAGGGCAATGTTGCAATTCGATAAGTTGGGGAAATCAGAGGTAAAAATGTTAAAGAGGACAGGACCAAAGACAGATCCTTGTGGAATGCTAGCGTTAATTAGTTTATTGTTCCAGAGGTTTTGACTTTTAGACACTTGAAAACTACGGGATGATAGGAATGATTGGATTATTTTGACAAGATAGATTGGGCCGTGGAGGTTCAGAAGTTGTCATGCTAAATCGTTTCGAATGCTTTTTCTATGTCCAAGATCACGGTACCAGTACTTTTACCGTCTGAAAAGTTGTTTTTAACTTAACAAACTAATTAGTCTATAGCTATAAGGTAAGTTAGGTGCCTTGCCGGGCTTTAAAATAGGAATTACCTTTACTGCTTTCCTTTTATTATCCCAATCTATCCAAACGAAACCGGACGATTTTCTAGATTTTAAACCACGTATAATGTTCTTGATTTCACTAAGATGCATTGTATGAGTCCTACTTTGGGGGTGACAGTTTATAAAGTTAAGTGACTGTTCTACTATTAACAATTAATTGATTTTTAGAGAAGTTGATTGCTAACGCGTTAGCTTTTTCTGAGCTAGAAGTTAAAACAGAGCTGCCCGACTTAATCGGAGGACCGTGTGTGTGTTTTTTCTAATCACATTAAGAACATTCCAAAATGGTTTATTAACTTTATCTAAATTTTGCAGTCGTTCGTCGTTCATTCCTCAAGTTTGCAATAGCGAATTTTACCAAAATGTTTATTTTTTTGTTTTGTTGTAAATAGAAATCGTTTTTTGTACGTCTTCGCCTAGTTCTGCAAGTGTTTCTTAGTGTTATCATTTCGAGAACAAAATGCGGGAGAACAGTGGACGAATGCTTTCTGATCGTTTTCTTCGGCACTGACTGTTCAACACTTTCCAAAAGGCTGTTGTAAAAGTGTTTATATTTTCATTTATTGCAAATTGGTTGTTCTAATTTTGCTCGAGTAAGTCTCCTAAATGACCCAGTTACCTTTTTGAAATCATATGTCCTTTTTGTGTAATAAACTGGATAAGCTATTACACTACATTTAACCGGTAAATGGTCCGAATTCAGTTCATTAAAGGTAATGGGTGGAGTAAAGAGATCAGGCATGTTTGTTAAAAATAGGTCTAAAGTAGATGGATAGCTATTCCTACTGGCTGGTACAAAAAGGATTAAATGGGTACACAATTTCAAAGGGATACCTTGAGATTAGGTCTCTTAAGGATGTTGCCCCAAGACAATCCCAGAGCCTAGGTATACAGTTAAGATCACCTTCTACTAGAAATAAGTCATTAGTGTTAACTAGTTTTAGGAAATCAGTAAGGAGATAAATTCGTCTTTGAGGTGATATTCTTCCGCCCGGAAAATAAGCACAGTAAACTTTTAACGAAAGACCATTAACAAAAGGAATGTCGACACCAATGGCTTCAATTAATTTCGTACTGCGGTAGTAAGGAAGTATAATAATTGCTTTTGATTGTACGCTTAATTGCAACGGCAGCAGCTGCACCACTTCTCTCTTCCGTATCCAAACGATAGCTTTTATATTCAAAGTTACAAAAGTTGTCAAATGAATTTAGCCAAGTTTCTGAGACTAATGCTAAGTCAATATTGTATTTCCTAAGAAAGGAATAAACTTCTAGTTGTTGCCCTCGAATGCTTCTAGCATTCCAACACATTATGTTTAGACTACATCAATTCCTTTCTTAGATTTATACAGTTATTTGATTGCAAGTTGAGCAATAGTATTGAATTGTTCCGACTTAGTACTACAATTACCAAACAAGATGATCATCTCTATAGTAAGAGCATTAATTTCATCCAAAGAGAAGAGCTCTTCGTTGTTCTTCATATTGTTGTTGTTGTTTATTGTAGGCTTAATCCACACATGTGGCGGCTGAAGCCTTGATTGCCAAGTTGGCTGGTGAATTATGCTGGGGTGGAGGAGAGGGAAAGTCCAAGATGTTGGATTTGAAAATTGGTTGTGCTGATCTGATATGTTGTGTTTTGTTTTTGGCCGAAAGCTTTTCTCTCATCTCAAGAAAGCTTTGACGGCTAACGCATGACGGACCTTATGTGTTACATTTAAATTAGGCCACTTCACATTCTTGAAAATGCAATCAGTTGTTTTATGGCATTCAGAAGAGATAGCGCAATGAGTTTTTATTTGGCGTTTTTTTTTATCCATGTCCATACATACATCTGGCAGTTATAGAGTTGTGTAACTCTATTTAGTTGCCTTCTTGCAAAGTCCCATTTGACCTGAGTTTTGAAAATGCTTCGGAAGTTTGTTTTTAGGTCTGCCAGTCGTACGGATCTAGTGTCCAGCTTCTTAATTAGTTTAATATGACACTAGTTCATTTTTAAGCTCTTCAGTAGACAATTCATCTAATCCATTCATACAAAATGAAATGAGTCGCTTTACGCTTGAACAACGTTGGGAAATATTGAAAATTTAGGTATTTCCAAAGTGAGTAGCCCAAACAGTGCAGTTTGGGCCGGAATGAAGCTTCCATCGCGACTGCTGTACGCAGGTTTGTGCAAAAAGTTCGTGAGACTGGTATGCTAGTGGACAACACTCATGGCCCCCGTCGTCGTACGGTGCGCACAGATGAGAATGTGCGAGACTCAATTCACGAACATCAATTCGCCATCGATTTCAAAAGCTTAACATTTCACACACTAGCTTGAGGAGAATTCTGCACAAAGATCTCGAATTATTCGCTTACAAGGTCCAATTGACTCAGCAATTGAAGGCAATGCATCCACAGAGAGTGACAGTTTGGTGCAGATTGTAGAGTGGTATCATCATTGGATCATTTTTCTTCGAAAATGAGGCTGGGAACAACGTTTCGGTCATTGGTGGTCGTTTCAGAGCCATGTTAACCGCCTTGCTACACAGCCCATGCCACAATAGATCTTTTGCGCACCAAATTCCCAAATCGTGTTATCAGCCATCTTGGTGATGTCAATTTGCCGCCTCGGAGCTGCGATTTGACCCCTTTGGACTTTTGTGAGGAACCGTGACGGACCGATGTTATGCCAACAAACCGTAAACGATTTAGGCACTTACGGTCAATATCATCTAAGCAATCCGTGAGCTAAAGTCCGAAACCATCAACAAGGTCTTGTAAAATTGGGGTGGCAGAATGCGCTACTGCGAAGGCAGCCGAGGCAGCCACTTGAACGATGTTGCATTTCGTAATTAATGGGAATGATTGCTTAAGAGCAAGTAATAAAGCCATATTACGAGGAAAAAAATTAATTTTGTTTATTTTATTGCATTTTTAAAAAGAAACTTGTATTTGTCCCACCCTTTACATGTTTTTCGAGTTTTGAAATACTATATACTATTTCAAAATTCAAAGGTGAATTTCGTTGGATTCCTATATGGTTCAGTTAAGTCGCCTGTGAAGTGAACTTTGAGTAAATTTTTTTTTTGTCTAATAGTATTGAGTTGCCCTGTTTTCTATGTATTTATCTCATAAGTGGATTCCCAAAAGTAAAGAAAACCCCTCTTTCTACAATGGAATCCAAAAAGCTCTCAAAGGATTAATTCATAGTTTTCAATGGCTTGGCAGATCCTAATTCAACTACATTGTATGCCCGTCATCTTCAGTGGACGACACTGAAACAATCAGTGTTCAATAACAAAATCCACCAGAGACCGAACTACACACACACATACTGTACTCGTTGGGCGATGAACTTTCCATGCATCCTTTTCCTAATCCATACATACATATATGATAGACTAATACAATCGCTATAAATCCTTCCATTCCAACCGCCACCCATGACCTTTTTCCACACTCAGCATTTGTAGGACATGCTTAACGACGTTCCGCACCACGTACATCATCTCGTATCCCGTAATCCCTTCACCGATTTCCAAGGATTCTTTCCGACTTGTCTTGCCATCTTCGATACAAGACTTTAATTGAAAGGAAAATTATTTTTTGGGTAACGTCAGCACTGCAAGGAGACCCTGACAACCCCGGTCTGCCTAGCAACCGAGAATGAGTATCTTCCGTGTGTAAAATTCTTCGAGAAAAGTAGACGAAGGATGTTGTATCCAACCCCATCGACAGCCATACAACAGAGATACATTTCTAAGAAGACCAGGCGACTGCCAACGTATCGTATTCCGAGTCATTATTGATAAAGTTTCTTCGAAGAATTCGTATCGTTCTCGAATTCGTGTCCACAGCCATAGAAGATGTTTGCAAAACAGAAATATAGTACATATTGTTTATTATATCCTTTAGGGGGTCCCGTGTTTCGTGTTCCGTTCGTTTGGGCTTTTTGCCTCGAAATTTGATTATGTGTGATCACGTACGTTGCTGCCGGTTCCAGACTGTCAAATTTCAGGCCGTGCCCTTACGATGTGCACTTTTAGCGTTTCCCGGAACTAAGCAAAGAAGTTACTCTTGCATCGTCTTGAGGTTCGTCCAGTTCGAGATATATATGTACATACTCGTACATCATCCCACGTCGGTGTGCTGGGGGTGGATGTAATTATAAACAGTTTCCATTAAATAGCCATTAGTCAAAAGTTTTGTCAGAAAGATGGGCCGCCGACGGGGTGGTGTACATAGTTCTAGTTTGCGAATAGTTTTTGTTTGACTGTTATCTAACATGAAGCAGATATGATTTGCATTTTATTATTTTAGAAAGAAGACTCTATTGTACATAGTGCGGCGGAAACTGAATATACATACATATGTGTTGTATATGACATGTGTTTTGAATACGAGTCCGAGATAAATTTTTGCATAATAGACGTAAACAGATGTTGGACGAGCCATATGTTTTTGTAAGGGCCGGTGGTGGCAGAGAATGAGTTATAAATCGTGGTTGATATCCACTTTGCATTATTTCTAGATGGTGAATTTGTCCTCTATCATCTTTTATAGACGTAACCAGAAAAAAACAAGTGGATATATGGTCATTTGCATCCTCCTGGTCCGTTGGATTTGGCGGCGTTCTTTTTCAAGCTTGAGACCAAAAAATTGTTTGGGAAGAGGCTTTATTTTTTAAGTACAATAGATGGCAGTGGCAAATCTTATGCTCGATGCAGGCAGCCTTATCTTTTCGTACTTTTGCAATTCAAAAGACACACATGTCGGGAGCTTAGTGGCTCGCAATACATTTCTGAATACAGATTAACTGACGCATAGGGAATACGGAAACTAATCAACACAAGGTTTCAGGGTCTGGATGATTTTTTCAATAATATTAACATAGACTCTCCAAGACATCAAAAGATGGGAGCAATATCAACTCCGCTTGGTCAATACAGTAGACTCGCGGAAACGTGAACTATTGGGTGTGTGAATATGACTCCGCCCTTTCCTAAAAGATGTCGTTGTTAATATTGCTTACGTGTACTTATAGATGGTAACACTTGTATTTGATAGTACTTTATGTCAGCTGTCAAACGCAGGACGTGACATTTGGTTGAAGTGTAAGCAACAAGTTTTTTAGCTCCTTAAAAATGTCAGTTTTCGTTCCAAGTAAACATCATTTGCGGGAAGTGTTATTACACTATTTCGTTGCAAAGAAAAGTGCAGCGGAAAATTATCGTTTGCTTGTGGAGATTTACGGTGAGCATGCTCCATCTAATACAACTTGCAAGGAATGGTTTCGACGATTTCAAAATAGTGATTTTGGCGCTGAGGTTATGCTCTCCATTTGGTGGGATCAGAGAAGTATTTTGCATTATGAGTTGCTCGAACCCTCTCAAACTATTAATGGAGAAGTTTACCGACGACAACTAATGCATTTAAAGCGAGCCATACAAGAAAAACGACCAGAATGGGAGAATAGGCACAGTAAATTAATTCTCCAACATGACAATGCCAAACCACACACATCACAAGTCGTAAAAAAATATTTAGATGGACAGGACTGGGAAGTATTACTCCACCCGCCATATTCGCCATTTATTCCGGACAATGCAGTCCAGTCTTACAGGAGAACGGTTCACTTCCCACGAAAGTATCAAAATTTGGCTTGATAATTGGATCAGCTCAAAAGATCAGGATTTCTTCGGACAAGGAATACGTAAATTACCTGAAAGATGGGCAAAGGTTGTAGCTGCAGATGGAGCATACTTGAATAAACTGTTTTTTTAATTTTCTAAACAAAACAAATGTGTTTTATTTCAACAAAAAAGGGCGGAGTCATATTCACACACCCAATATTAAAAACCGAGCGTGTTCACGTTTATAAAATTGTTCATGTATACGATGCTGCAATTCTTTATATTTTCCAAATAAATTAAACATATCTCAAATTCATATATATTTTTTAAAATTTTTATATATCTAACTTGTAAGACTCCTGACTTCATTGACTTTTGCATAACGAAAAACATCAGCCGAGGGTATGGCTGTCAAAATCAAATCCAGCCTCGATCTTTCTTCTGACCATACTCAACTCACCCTCTCAGATCCAACCAGGACGTCGAAAGATCTATCATTTCCTATCATCTATCTATCAACACCAATAATGGCGCCTAAATCTAAAATCATCTTAACATCACCAAAAATAAGAAAACAGATAAAAGAAAAAAGAAAAGTACATAGAAAATGACAGGAAACCAGGTCATCTCTAGACAAAGCTAAGCTAAATAAAGCAGTTAAAGATCTCAAGGAAACCCTGAAAACCTTTCGGAACAACAAGTTGACAAAGTACCTCCAACACTTGACTGTAACCTCAGAAACAAATTATTCACTGTGGAAAATTACTAATTCGTTTAAAACTCAGAGAATACATCACCCATAAAAAAAACTAGATGGTACCTCGGTTCGTAAAAATAGCGACAAATCTACTGTATAGTAAATTACTTTAAAGAAACATTCTCCAATGATGCAGATAATGTTCAATTACCACGTCTCCCCCCACATAAGACTAACACTACTCAAAACGAAATAAAGCACACGATTACTAAATTGGACCAAAAGAAAAACCCGGGTTATGATCTTCTTACAGGAAAGCTACTCAATGAACCACCTAATACAGCACTCGTAAACCTAGGTAACCTGTTCAATGCTTTAATAAAATTCTTCCCAAAATTGTGGAAAGTATCCTCATAGAGACCGATTAGCCTACTCCCAATTCTTTCCAAAGTATTTGAGAAGCTATTACATAACCGCTTAGAACCAATTCTGATTAATTCAAAGATTATACTTGACCATCAGTTCGGATCAGAAGACAACACTACACCATTCAACAAGTGCACCGAGTGATAAACAAAATATCAACAGACCTGGATGAAAAGAGGTTTTGCGCAGCAGTTTTTCTTGATGGGGCAAAAGCTTTTGATAAGGTTTGGCATGCTCGCCTTTTATACAAATTCGAGAAACTTCTCCCAAAAGACTTCTTCTTTCTAATCAAAAGCTACTTAACCGATCGACATTTCTACGTAAAATACAATGACGAATCTTCAGATTTATACGTAGCCAAAGCCAGAGTCCCTGAAGGCAGCGTCTTAGGACCATTACTATATGTCCTCTTTACAGTTGACATTCCTTCTCCTAACAGACCATCCTCTATGATTGCAACGTTCGCTGACGACACGATTCTCTTTAATTCGGACAGATGCCTTCATACTGCAACTACTTAATTACAAGAATATCTTGACAAAGTAATAGAATGGTTCAAAAAATGGAACGTAAAAATAAATGATGGCTAGTCAGACCAAGTAATTTTCACAACCAAAACAAAGTACACACCAATACCGCTTAATGTTGATAACAAACCCATCCTAATAAGTCCAGTAGCAAAATACCTAGGAGTATACTTGGACTCCAAATTGACGTGGAAACATCACATTGAACAGAAACGCAACCATATAAAGGTACAATTTAGACAACACTACTGGCTTCTGTGTTAGGACTCATAACTATCAACTAGTAACAAACTATTACTATACAAGACTATAATAAAACCCATATGGACCTATGGACTACAAATATGGGGCACTTCCAAAACATCCAATTTCAATGTAATTCAAAGACAGCAATCTAAGATCCTACGGATGGTTATAAACGCTGAGTGGTATATCTGTAACAAGGATATTCATCGTGACCTTAAAATACCAACAGTCAACGAATAAGTAATCAAAACCAGCACGAGATATTTGTTAAGAAATCTTTCGCATACCAACAATGACATCAGCACATTATTCGACGATGGAACTACAAGAAGACGGAGGCTTATATGAAGATGACAAAGTGACCTAAATTTTAACATTTACGAGGGTGGTCCGATAAGTACTTAGCCTATAAAAGAAAAACAAAAATTTTGGAGAAATGGCGATTTATTTTTCATTATAGTCTCCTTTTTGCTCGATTCACTTGACCCAGCGATGCTCCAACTTCTTTAACCCGTCCGAAAAATACGTTTTCTCGAGGTCTGCAAATTAGGCCTCCGTGGCGGCGATGACCTCCTCATTCGACTGAAATTTCTGTCCGGCGAGTGACTTTTTCAAATTTGAAACAAAGAAGTCGCACGGGGCCAAATCTGGAGAATATGGTGGATGGGGCAGCAGTTCGTAGCCCAATTCGGAGGTGTGAGCCGGTGCGTTATCATGGTGGAAGAGCACTTTTTTCTTCGGCAAGTGGGGCCGTTTTTTCTTCAATTCACCGTGTTGTGTGGCTGAAGAACGAATCCCTGAACTTAACTGTACGTCCGAAAGCAGGCTTAAGGGTAAACTGATGAGCATTCCTGGCAAGACGATTATTGCGGGTGAATTCATGGAGGTGAGGAATGCAATTGGCTAACTCATTTGAGCAATGGTTGTTAAAATAGCGATAAAATAGTGACAAGGAAGACACATTACGTCGGTGTTCGAGCGAGTCAATTGACTTTGCGATATTAGTGTCTCCTATAAGTTTTATCGCTCGGTGCAATGAAGTTTTAGGGGCACCAGACCAGATATGAGCGTTATACTCACTCCGTTTCATTGTAGGTTTTTCTTCGTATTTTCCTCCAAATTACTCTAATTACCATAATTATTTCCTTCTACTTTTTTCACATATATACAATGCTTTAGAAGAAAGATATTGTAATATCACATCTCTAAATTATACTGTGCGGTAACAATTACCTTTGTACACATCATTATACGAAATTAAATGATCTATCATCTGAGCGTTATACTCAAGCTTGGGGCGGATGTAGGCCTTATAAATTGAAGCCAAATCAGAGGGGGTGAAATATTTGTTGCATCGTTTGAGGAAACCTAGACAGTTTGCCGCGTTTTTGGCGATTTCAAATATGTGATCATTCCAATTAAGTTGATACACATACCAAGAATGGAAAGTTTTTCGGTTTCGTCGACACAAGCGCCATTCATGGATAATGGCTGATTATTATGGGTTCGCTTTAACGACAGTAGACAGCATTGAGTTTTGGAAGCATTGAATTCCACTCTATTATTTTTACCCCAATCGATTATGCTGTCAAGATCGGAATTCAATGTGCTTGACATCCGCTGCCGTTCCAGTTCTACGGCCGAAGAGGAGGGACGTGAGTCCTGGAACGAATATGAAAAGCTGAGAGTACTGTCATCAGCGAAGGAGTGGATTGGATTAGAAGTAATAGACAAGAGATCATTTATAAAAATGAGAAAGAGAGTCGGAGACAAAACAGAGCCTTGGGAGACACAAGCATTTATTTGGTGAATATCAGACTTGAACCCATCCAAAACAACTTGAATTGAACGGTTCGAAAGGTAATTTCTAATCCATAGAAGCAGAGATTTATCGATGCCATAAGCACGCATTTTCGACAAAAGAGCCTGATGCCAAACTCTGTCAAATGCTTTTGAAATATCAAGCGCAACGATCTTGCTTTCGCCTTGATTGTGCAAAGATTGGTTCCACTTTTCGGTGAGATATGCCATCAAATCACCAGTGGACCTGTTGCTGCGAAAACCGTATTGCCGGTCATTAAGAAGCTTCCGCGATTCAAGATATTTCATAAGCTGACGGTTTATCAGCGTTTCCATGACCTTGGAAAGAAGGGACGTTAGTGCTATGGGTCGGTAGGAGGAGGGAGACGAAGATTCGCCCTTTTTGGGGACGGGCTGGACAAATGCTGTTTTCCATCTACTCGGAAAGAGACCCGAAGAGTAGGACAGATGGAAAAGCTTACGCAGAGGTTTTGCCAGCGCAGAAGAACACTTCTTCAGAAGTATTGGGGGTATACCATCCGGGCCAGCGGATTTGTGTATGTTGAGATCTTTTAGTACTCTTGCAACTGTACGAGTGCGAAAATGGATTTGTCCCATGGTGAAATCAACGCTCTCAAGTACAGGTGGAGACAATGTGGAATCTGGTAGCGTTGAGCTACACGCGAAATGTGCAGCAAGCATATTGGCCTTGTCTAAAGAGCTGACAGCTGGAATGTCATTGTAAATGAGCGTGGGAATTGAAGACGAGGCTGAATTCTTTACGTTTTTCACGAACGACCAAAAGTTTTTGCTACCCTTGGGACATTGTAGCACTTTCTGCCTCAACTTTTGTTCGTGGAAGAATTTTACAGGTCTAATTAATGCATTGCAGTCATTTCTGGCCCGTTTAAATTGTTTCCGGTTTTCCTCAGTACGGTTGTCCTTGCAATTCCGGAAACTCAACTCTCTCAACCTGATGGCCTCTTTACAGCTCGAGTCATACCACGCATTTTGTTTGGGTTTGATACTCTTTATTCTGTGAGGAATGAAGGATCTCATACCCAGAAAAAGAATGTTAGTGATCATATCAGCAGCGGCATCCACGTCACTATCACTATCGGTACACCTGAACGTGGCTCATCAAAAACCGACGTGCGACCACGTTGAAACTTGTTTAACCAATGTTTGATGGTCGCCATCGAAGGAAAAGAGTCACCGTACATAGCATCCAAACGCTCCTTGATTTCGCTGCGCAATTTCCCTTCCAAAAACAAGAATCGAATCACCGATCGATATTGCTCTTTTTCCATTTTTCTAAAATCCGCGGACACTCCCGCTTCCAAATGCGGTCAAAACAAAACTACGAGTCCGATCCGGCTGAAATTTCGACAGTAGCCGTCCATTAGAATGTACTACACGATAGTAAGTTGCTCTTGCGATACTGGCGCCATCTGGCGGTGAGGCTAGGTACTTATGGTACGGCCCTCGTAAAAAGCGGTTACTATTCAATTCATATGCCAAACCATTAAGCATCAGTTATATACTTCTAATTTGGGGGTGGTAGTGGTGCAATGGTAATTATCACCGACTGTTGAGCGAAAGGTCTATAGTTCAAGTTTCTCCATAGCCAAGAACAATTCCTATACGGAAAAAAAACTGAATGAGAGATGATCAAAAAATGCTGACGAAGGCATAACACTCGCAGTATTTTACAGAGGAGTTGGTGCATACGCCCTACCAATCTGGATTCAAGTTGGCTGCTATGAAACAGCCATCTTGTCAGAGCAAAAGCGCCCCAGGCCCTAGCCAGAGCAGAATCTACATATTTAATTGTCAAGCATACGACTTGCGACAGTTTTTGTTCCAAACGTATTTTCATACGCTCAATCGTTTCAGAGGTAGAGGGCAGAAAGTGCGCAGCGCTCAGCCATACATACTGTCAACAGGGTCAACCGTCAATCTTGCCAACAAATACTTTCTACGAACTTAAAAACTCATTAAAATTTTGTTACCAACGAATAATTTTTATTAAATTCATTACAATTTTTTTGAAAATAAATTATAAGTGAAAAAAGAATGAGATATTTTTTTCTTTAAAATGTGTACATTTTTAATTACTAATTTTTCTGTTAATATCGTAATTGGAAAGGCGGACCTCTATAATACGACCTTTTTCTATGAGGTCTATACCTGGGAATGTGGATCCCTACATAATACGACATAATACGAATTTTTTTTATAATTCGCGCAGATTCAAGAGTGTAAGCTCTTATGGTATTTGTCACACAACCTGGACGGGGTTCAGATGGTTTGTGTCGAAGATGTTCGTTCACTACTCTCCGGGGGTGGATGTCCGAGATAGGTTTTGAGAGATTCGACTGAATTTGCGTTGGTTGTAGTTCACAGTAACTCTTTTGCTTCCATGTCATTAAGGTGTAATATTGAAAATGCACACACAGAGTATAAATTTTGAAGTGATCTTATGCTGCGAGCATTTTTTTATCATCTCTTATTCACAACTGATGTTGTTGCACAGTTTTTCAGAAGGGAGAACGGGACATCCCGTCATTTATTGGGTGTATTTTTCCCGATATGCGGCTGGAGATGAGTTGGTAGGGTATGCACCAACTCATCTGTAAAATATGGTTGGAGGAAAGCATGCATGACGAATGGAACCTCAGCATCGTTTGCTCAGTCCTGCGCCAACTATAGAAGAATAAGTCTCCTTAACATCGCGTACAAGATGTTCCGTGCCATATTGTGTAGACGCCTGAAAGCCTTTGTGGATAATCTGATCGGTTCCAATCACTGTGGTTTCAGGCAAGGTAAATCCACAATAGACCAAAATATCACACTGCGGCAGATCTTGTAAAAGATCCAAGAATTCCAAATCGACACGCACCATCTCTCTGTCTATTTTAAAGTCGCATATGACAGTGTGCATAGGGACGAGTTATACGGAGTAGTGTTGGGTAGGACAAGCATTTTTATTGAGTTTGTATGAGGTACTCATTTAGGGGAGTGAAGTGGTACATTGTCCCACCTCATTTGAGGTAAAGGATGTTTCTTATAGAGATATAGAACTTTGAAATGGAATAAAACAAAGATAATTTCTTTAAATTGACATGAAATTGACTTTATTCGAAAGATAATCTTCTGGCATTATAATTTAAATATAATTTCTGGCATATGAGCGCCACGGCTGGTTCCAACGTAGTCTAATCTGGAGGTCCAATTTTCAATGATTTTTTCCAACATTTGTGGCCGTATATCGGAAATAACGGGGCGAATGTTGTCCTCCAAGTGGTCAATCGTTTCGGATTTATCGGCGTAGACTAGCGACTTCACATATCCTCAGAGAAAATAGTCAAGCGGCGTTAAATCCCAGGATCTTCGAGGCCAATTCACGGGTCCGTAACGTGAAATTATGCGGTTACCAAACGTTTCCTTCAATAAATCAATTGTGGCACGAGCTGTGTGACATGTTGCGCTGTCTTGTTGAAACCTCAGCTCCTTCACATCATGGTTGTTCAATTGATGAACGGAGAAGTCAGTAATCATCGCTCTATAGCGGTCACCATTGACTGTAACGTTCTGGCCAGCATCGTTTATAAAGAAGTACGGACCAGCCCATAAAGCACACCAAAAAGTCAGTTTTTGTGGATGTAACGGTGCCTCAACATACACTTGAGAATCATCATCACTCCAAATACGGCAGTTTTGTTTATTGACGTATCCATTCAATCAAAAGTGAGTTTCATCGCTAAACAAAATTCGCTTATGAAAATTGGGATCAACGGCAATCTTGTTTTGGGCAGTCATATCCCAGAAATTATATTTAAATTATAATGTCAGAAGATTATCTTTCGAATAAAGTCAATTTCATGTCAATTTAAAAAAATCATCTTTGTTTTATTCCATTTCAAAGTTCTATACCTCTATAAAATACACCCTTTACATCTTGTCACATGTCCCATTGATAGCTTGCAATATGTACTAATGCAAAAGTCGTGAGGTGCCTCTGACTATGACAAGAATTGAAGTGGTACAAATAATTTTTTTGAGGTGTTGGGATATTTTTGTACTGGTGTATGGGACATGAGGATGTGAGGTGCTCTGCCTATGACAAGAATTGAAGTGGGACAAATAATTTTTTTGAGGTGTTGCGACATTTTTGTAGTGATGTATGGGACGTTTGTAGTGCATCTTGTATGAGTAACCCAACACTTATACGGAGCCATGTCTAGGTTTAACATCCCTGTCAAACTCGTCCGATTGTGCAGGATGACAATGGAGAATTCTCGCTGCTCCATTAAGGTCGGTAGTGAATTAATCAAGACCTTCGATGTTAAAAAAGGATTTAGGTAAGGTGACGCACTCTCATGTAACTTCTTCAATATCGTGCTGAAAAAGATGATACGAGACTCACGGGCGAACACAAGGGGTACGATCTATTTCAATTCTGTGCAATTGCTTGCGTATGCGGATGACATTGACGTAATTGGGCGAGCACAGCGAGACCTCAGTGAAGTGTTCGAAAGCATTAAAGTAGAAGCGGTTAAAATAGGTTTTTTGGTGAACGAAATATATAGGCGAAATATAGGCTGTCATCCAAAAAAGACGCACAATACCGACGTCTTGCCCAGAACGCCACAATTGACGGCTACAAATTTGAAGTGGTCAAGGACTTCGTCTGCCTTGGCTTACTAGTGATCACCGACAACAACATCAGCGCTGAGATCAAACGAAGAACTACCCTTGCCAACCGTAGCTTCTTTGGGCTCAAGACGTAATTGAGAAGTAGAGCCCTCTCTCGAAAAACCAAGGTAGCACTATATAAATCACTAATTATCCTGGTCCTCCTTTACGGTGCAGAGTCCCAGACGAAAACGGATGAAGATGCCATTGGTCGCTTCGAGAGCAAAATTTTGCGTTCCCGTTTATATAAACGTAGAATCGAAGAGGAGATAAAACGACGGGCTGATAAAAACGGGCTGTACAGCGAAATCGGCCTAGTACGACGTCTCCGGATCCAACGTCTAAGATGACTAGGCCATGTAGAGCGAAGAGTTTTCGAATCAAACCCTGAGGTAGCAGAGGACGACCGATTCTAAGGTGGCACACACAGATGGAAGTAATTGGGAGTGCGGCACTGGAAAGAACTGGCAAAAGTTCGTGCCAGTTGGAGACGCTTGTTGGTTGAGGCGCAGCTTCACATCGGACTGTAGCGCCATCTAAGAAGAAGAAGAAGATTTCTCCCGATCATATTTTGCTCTAGTTCATAGAGTTCCGTTGAAGTTTCATTAGACTTAACCTTCATCACACCAACCTTAGCTCATCCAAATTCAAACAGTATCTTGGCAATGGTGTCAAATGAACCCAATTTCTAGCCCTACAATAAAGTAGAGTGGCGTCACCAACTGTTTGTAAACTACTCACCTTTTATCCAGCAACATACACCAAAAGTTGACACCGATTTCAGCAAACACTACAGTCAATGACCAGAAAAATGATTATCCATTAAGGCCCTGACAATACAAAAGCGTAACAGCCATTTAACTCTACATATTTATGTAGATATTACTTTTGCGACTAAACTCTGCAAAGAACAGCTAGAAAGCCAAAAAGGTAGATGATAAAGGATAAAAAAACAAAGCATCATCATCGACATGTCGTTCTTGCGTTATATCCTTGACAGTTTACGACTATTCGCGCAACGTGGGTTCACCTCACGTCTGTGTTCAGCGTACTATATCGTGCAGGTTTCATTTCCGATTTGATGTTGCGATTTATTATTTTTATTTCCTGTATCTGACGGTATCCTTGGACGTCGTTGATAGGTTTTTTTTCCATTCCATTCAGAGGTATATGGCTTATATTTTAGAAAGGACGAACACGAAAACGCACAAATATTTTACGTTATAGAGTAGGTATTACTTTTTATTAACTCACTTTACTCGCCTAACACACTCTATACATTATGAGGAAGACCATTAAAGAGGACGAGCTGAAAGGATTCACTAGTGTTTCTCCTTTTATATATTTACGACAGTAGAGTGAAAATGAATCGATACATTATTGACGATTATCGAGGTTGTTTGTGAGGAGCTGTATCGGAAGCATTTGCAAATTGAAAAGTCTAGTAGAATCGTTGTTGATGTAGCATATTGCCTGATTCAATCATAATGTTGATTCTTCCCGAATGTTTGCTGATCTACCTACTGCCAATTTCAGAACATTGGGTGTTGCTAGCATCAAAATACTACGCTGTAAAGGACCAGCAGTGCTATTAAAGCTTCAGTAACCAAACCTTTTCTTAGAAAAATTATATTCCCGGTTGTCAAGAACACCTCAAACAGTAAGCTGGTGACATTTGTCTTAGAGAAGACTTGGGCTTTAATCTCTCTTCGTCTGTTTGAATTGTTCCTCGGACAAAAGTGTAGGGTAATGGTTTTCAGACACATAGTAACGATCGTGAAAGGTAGTCTGGGTGCTATATTAAATCGAAGCCGAACTCGTAGAGGACTGTGAAGCCAGAAGGATTGGACTTATTTTCTGTTGCGATGCTAATGATCAAAACACTGTTTGGGTAAATGCAAATGCTACTGGAAAGAAGACCATCTTTTAAACATCACTCTGTCGTCTGATCTTATCATCAAGAATGTTGGCTCTCAACCAACTTTTGTGACGGCAAGACGACAGGATGTGATTGACCTAACCCTGCCTAATAAGTATGTGAAGGCCATCACTGACTAGAGAGTCTTACCGTCAGACCAATTGCAGTATGGGATCTTCCCCTCGCAGCTCAAACAGAATCCGAGAAAGACAGACTGGGTACGGTTTAGAGACGAGCTTGAGAAATCCACTCAAGTCCTACCTAAACTCAGAACGAAGCAATTGGTCAAGGATGCCGTTCATAGCCTAAGAAGCGCCATCAATAACTGTTTTGAACTCGTATGTCCTATTCCCTACAGATTCCTGTACTGGAATATAAGAAGCTTATTCGTAAATCGAAGAATGATTCCTATAAGTCCTTCTGAGAAGAAATCTAATCCCTGAGCCCAACCAGCAAGTTGGTTAATGTTCTCAAGTGAGGAAAATCGACAAAGCTGGATGTACTCAGAAAGTCTGATGGTACCTTCATCGAGTCTAAAGCAGATACTGCTTCCCATTTCATGGTAAATCAGACTGTCATCGACACTCCCTCTGTATAACTGCGACTGAAACGATGAAAACAACTCAGCGTAGGTGGTATGTTGGGTCACGCGTGGCGATTTCTGACGCCTTTGAATTTGCTGTGGCTTCAAGTCGCCGGGCACTGATGGGATATACCCTGTTATGCTGCAAAAATGTATAACACAGCTGCTTCCTACTCTGAAAATAATTTTCACTGCTAGCCTGGCACTTGCCAGTGGTCTATATTCCCAAAATAGGGAAAGAAGATTAGTCACTCGCCAAGAGTTTTAGACCAATCAGTCTAACATCCTTCTCGCTGAAAAGCAAGGGGAGACTAGTAGAGTGCGCGAAACTGCCCTTCGAATGCATCTTCTCTCGGACATGCAACATGCTTATCAGCGCGGAAAATGCTGCGAGACTGCACTTTAAAACCTAGTTGGGAAAATTGAATGCGCTCACGAAAGGAAAGACTACATGCTGGGCGTTTTCGTCGACATTGAGGGAGTTTTTGATAAGGCAATTTTCGATAACATGTGTAACGACGGCATGGCGTAGATGAAGCACTTGTTTTGTAGATCAAAGCAATGCTTTTGCACATCACATTGATCGCTGATGCAGGCCTCGAACAATGTGTCCAGTCTGGCGTGAACAGGGCTGACCGCAAGGTGGCGTCCTGTCTCCGCTGTTATGGTGCATGATAGTCGACTTTCTGTTCGATGCTCTCAATGCCTCTGAAATCTATGCCCGGATGATGTTGCCACTCTCTCTGTCGGCTCATGTTCAGCGACCGTCTGTCTAGAAGCACAGGCGGCGCTAAATGTGATCGATGACCGGTGCACGAATAATGGACTGCCGGTTAATCCTCTTAAGACTGATGTCGTTTTCTTCATGAGAAGGAGGAAAAATACTGGCATTACTCAGCTGGTGCTAAATGCCTCTTAGCATTCCTTCCTACTCCGATATAGGAAGGAAGCTAAGTACCTGGGAGTTATCTTAGATAGCAAGCTTCTTTCGTCAAAGCACATTGAGTCCAAAATTACCAAAGCTCTGTCAGCTTTTTGGCAATGAAAGGTGCCTTTGGCAAAACTAGGGGCTTATCGCCGAAAAAGATCCTCTGGATATACACGGCAATGATAAGACCGCAAATCTCATATGCATCGATTGTCTGGGGAACAAGCTAACACGTTGTGGGCTCTTTCACCAAAGTCCAAGGAGCGGTCTGTCTCATCTGCACGGGGGCCTTTCCCAACACACCGGGGCTGCTCTAGATGCTATGATAAATCTTCCACCCCTTAATATATACATCAAAGGATGCGCACTGAAAGCCATGTCTCGCCTCAAGAGAAATGGTCTTCGATACAACTCGCATTGGAGCGACAGCGTACTATACTTGCGCGAGAAATATCCTACGACCCCTGTCTCATGGGTATGCCTTCTGACGCAATGACACCTGCCATCGTACTGGGCTATAATTTCACAGTCACATTTCCATGGTGTCAAGACTGGCTTTAGCCAGACACTGAACCTGGAATGGACTCTCTTCCCATTTTCACAGGATTCTCCAGAACTGGGCAGGGGTCCGGCGCTGGAGTTTCCTTTGAGCGCGAAAACATTCGATTGTACTTCTCGTTTGGAAACGCAATCCTAATGGCCATGGCCATGCAGGTAGTGCGTATAGAGCTTTTTTAAGACTAATGCGCAATTAATCAATATGTGTATCCCACAGAAAATTACTGTCAATGGTGACCCCAAGGTATTTGTAGCTCACCACTATGTCAATGGGATAGCTAATAGAGTTACTGAAGGAGTTACTACTGTTGAGTAGTCTTGAATTGCGAACTTTGTATGTGGATCATCTTAGTTTCTGATCTGTTGATCGTTAGACCGTGATCACCGCATTATTGCTCTTGCCGTATTCAAAGACTTGTGGCGCACCACTATCGCCGTATCGTCTGCATACGTGAATGGTACGGCTTGCTTGAATACTCGGAGCAGCTCGTTGATATATAGAATAAATAAGATTGGACCCAATTTTGATCCCTGAGGGACTCCATATTGCACGCGTTCTTTTTGGCTATATGCCTGGTTGATTTTGACACAAAATTGCCTGTTTTTCAGGTAATCTTTTAAACCAATTTAAAACATAAATCTTAAAATATTACTAAAATGTTAAAAATTTCGCATTATGCGTTTCACCCATCAGGAAGGGCAAGGGGCGGATAAACCTTGTTTATAAAAGAGAATATTGACCACTCCACCAGTAAAGAACTTGAAGCGATGCAAATGTGTTCGGTACGCGTTAGAAATAGAAATTATTCCTTCAATATTTCATCAATTTATTGCCAACTAGGTTTCAGTTTGGATAAAAGCGAATTTTTAAGTTTGTTTAACTGTCTTGGACCGATCCTTATTATTGGTGGTGACTTTAACACTAAACATACCTTTTGGGGCTCACGATATGTCTCGTAAAAAGGTAGAGCACTCTACCAAGCTGGTATGGAAAATGCCTGCGAGTTTCAATCAACCGGAAAGCCGACGTACTGGCCGTCAGATGTCCCAAAAACTCCCGATCTAATTAAATTCTTTATCACGAAGGTAATCAGTGCAAACTACCTAAAAGTCGAAGAAGCTTTGACCTTTCCTTAAACCATTCTCCAGTTATACTAAAGATGAGCCCAGCTCTAATTAAAAGACAAAGACCACTTAGATTAACTGGTAGAAGAACTAACTGGGAAAGATTCAGAATCTACATTGAGGAAAGCACTGAATTCAGAGTCGAAGTTGATCGTTTTGTCCAAGCCGTGCAATACGCGGCGTCGAACAGTACTTCACATCAAGACCAAATTCCGGTCTGTCCAAATGTATCGTATCCGCCGGAAATACGACAAATTGTGAACGAAAAAGGGAAAGTACGGAAGCGGTGGCAACAAACTCACGCGCCGCTGGGTAAAACCTGATTAAACCATTTGGGTAATTTACTCAAAAGGAAAATTAAAGACTACAAGAATGGACGTACGGCATTTACCTACAAGCTTGCCTTCAGAGAAAGAATCAAATTACTCGCTTTGGGGAGCTGTAAAAGTATTAAAGATCGCAAATCCAGGCACCACCAGTAAGAAAAGGTCAGGGCGAATGGGCAAAGGGAGAAAGGACATTTTTACCTTGAAGATACTTTTATACCCTTCCAGGGCCAACCGGTGCAGGACAACGACAATTATTTGAATAAGAAACGGACAACCGAGTATGAGCTGCAACGTCTCGGAAATTAAAAAAAATTGTAAAATCGTTAAGCTCCTGGTTACGACTTAATCACGGAAGAAATTCTCAAGAGAATTCTACTTAATCGACTTAAGCCAACTATTGAAGGTCTTTTACCGGACCATCAGTTTGGTTTCAGAAGCAAGAATTCCACCATAGATCAAGTACATCGAATAACTGATGTAACTGAAAAAGCGCTAGAACAAAAGTTAATTTGTTCAACCGTTTTTCTTGACGTCTGACAAGCCTTTGATAAGGTATGGCGCAAAGGCTTGGAATACAAACTACGACCTGTTCTACCACGACAGCTGTACTTGAATTGAAGAAAAAGCGAAACAAAAATCCCTTGGAAAAAAACTAGATACTCGTAAATGTAATACATATAATAAAATGAATAAAGAGGCAAACCAGATACCACGTTACAAACTGTTTATTGTTAACCTTCCTTCTTCTGTGTTGTCCAAAATCCAAGTGGACGAGACAAGATCTCAGCGGCAATCATCAACCTTCGCAATCACACATTCAAAGCCGTAGTTCTCTCGTTATCACGAGAATAGGCAAAGAAAAGCAAAAACAACTTTCGCAGAAGTGCGGGTAATCGAAGCAACATATGTTATGTGTGAAAGCCTAGGCTGATGAGTACCGGTGAGAGCACTTTCGGGAGAGACATTGCACACGCACCGGCTAACCAAAAATACAATGGGAGTAAAATCTGATATGTTATAATACAATAAAGAGCAAGTTAACAAGTTGGATGATAACTACGCATGATGTGCAAGAAACGAAAGCTGACCAATGCAATTGTGCGTGTGCAGTGACTCACAACAGAGTTATA
The DNA here is from genome assembly GCA_958301585.1 of Merodon equestris. Taxonomy (NCBI): domain Eukaryota; kingdom Metazoa; phylum Arthropoda; class Insecta; order Diptera; family Syrphidae; genus Merodon; species Merodon equestris. The sequence goes on from OY284416.1 coordinate 51,569,810, forward strand.
ACAATTATTTACAGGGTAAAGGAAATTCATTAACTACATACATATGTATATTGTAAATCATTAATATTTTGTCTAGAACAAAAACGTTTTAAATCCGGAACATCCCGGCCCCCCTGGACTAGTTCAGGAAACAGGTAGCACAGCAATCCTTGTAATCGGCCGTGTGAAAGTACCCGTCGCTGTTTTCACTGATACCACCCTCACACGTGGGTGGTAAGTTTGGCTCCTTCAGTACCACCAGGTCACCGACCTTTATGTTGGTTGTTGATTTCTGCCACTTGCCTCGCTCTTGAAGCGAAGTCAGGTACTCGACATGCCACCGTCGCCAAAACCCCTGCACCAAGCTTTGCAGGTGACGATAGTGATCTAGTCGGTTGGTTGGGACGTCGATATAGCTCGGCTCTGGAACTGCGGTTAATGGCTCGCCTGTAATGAAATGTGCGGGGGTTAATGGATCTAAATCTGAGTCTGACATAGAACATAGTGGTCGAGAATTTAATACAGCCTCAATTTGGCATAAAATGGTACAAAGGTCTTCAAACACGAGAACAGCGGATCCAATAACGCGACGTAGGTGAAATTTAACCGACTTCACACCGGCCTCCCATAGTCCACCAAAATGTGGAGCCAAGGGTGGAGAAAAATGCCATGCGATTCCGTCAGCAGCCAGCTCAGTTGCAATGAGATTGTTGTGGGCTTGCGACAAGACCAACTTGTGCATTTCAGAGAGACAACGGCGAGCTCCCTGAAAGTTAGTGCCGTTGTCGGAATATATGTTACTGCACTTCCCACGGCGAGCGATGAATCTCCGTAAGGCAGCTAGAAATGCGTCTGTAGTGAGATCGCTCACTAGCTCCAGGTGAATAGCCTTTGTTGCCATACAAACGAAGAGTGCGATGTAGGCCTTTGATGTTTTGGCGTTCCTTGTTTTTGACAGCTTTATGGTGATTGGCCCTGCGTAATCACAACCAGTGTTCGTGAAAGGGCGGCAGGGCTGGATCCGACACGATGGTAAATCACCCATCAGTTGACGACTAGTTTCCTTCCGTTGCTTAAAGCATGTCATGCACCTAAAGATAATTTTACGGATTAGATTTCTGCTACCCAATATCCAAAACTGTTGACGGACGATTGAGAAGGTTTCCGAGACTCCTGGATGTAAATATCGACGATGGAAATCCGTTACGATAAGGGTGGAGATCATGTGTTTGCTGCAAAGAATAATTGGATGTTTAATAGTAACGGAAAGATGAGAATGTCGAAGTCGGCCGCCAACTCGGAGAATGCCATCCTTGTCGATGAATGGAGCTAACTTTGCTAACTTAGACTTGGGTGAAAGAATTTTGTCCCGTTTGAGAAATCTGATGTCGTTTCCAAAATCAATTATTTGAGCAAGTCTAACGATACAGTTTTTTGCTTCGCGGAGCTCCTGGACTGTAAAGGGTGTGGTGCAACGATCGATCCCAAGTTTATGGAGGCGGCAATTGGCGCGGAACCGGAGACATGCAGCAATTACACGATACAAGCGCAACCACGATGAGTACTTACGAAATAGAGAGTTGACGAATTCGAAGTCCAGGTTGTTTTCCGAGTCATCATCTGGTGTGTTGTCGAATTTTGTTTCTTGGATAGACGCGATCAACGAATATTTGGGATGCGATTGCTCTTCAAGGTCGTTGATATTAACATCCTCTATGTTGAATTTCGATTGAGGCCAGGAGCTACGGTCAGCAGAGAGCCAAGAGGGTCCAGTCCACCAGAGGTGATGAGAAGGAAGAGCCGATGGAAGCACGCCTCTAGAAGCGCAATCCGCTGGATTTGATTCGGATGAAACATATAACCAGCAATGTCGGGGAATGTCCTCCAAGATGGCAGATACTCGGTTGGCGACAAAGGTCGCCCAACGACGAGGGGAAGATGACAGCCAATGCAAGACGATCTCCGAGTCACACCATGCGAATATGCGGCTGGGCTTAATGGTAAGGGACGAAGTTATAATACGAAATAGACGAGTCAAAAGCAAGGCCCCACAGAGTTCCAAGCGCGGAATGGAAATTGTTTTCAGTGGAGCCACCTTGGTCTTAGCAGCGATGATATTAATACGATACTCTCCTGCTCTGGTCTTGCACCGGCTATATACAACAGCAGCGTATGCTACCGACGACGCGTCCGAGAACCCATGGAGCTCAAATTCATCTGATGATGCGAAGATAGGTCTTGGAACTCGAATTTCTTCAAAGTGGTAAAGTTCCTTTCGATAATTCATCCAACATTGGGCCAAAGTGGAAGGTAACGGATCGTCCCATCCCAAATTCAGGGCTGTTGACCAAAGTTCTTGGAATAGGATTTTAAAGAGGATTATTGACGGAGCCAGCAATCCAAGGGGGTCGAATATTCTGGACACCTCCGAGAGAAGAGTACGACGTGTCGCGGGTATGGATAAATCCTGTTTGGACATGCGAAAGGAGAACTCGTCGCTAGAGGGGTTCCAAAACATACCAAGAACTTTAATAAGCGAGTTCGATGCTTCGAGATCCAGTGCAGAGAATTCACAATCGTCTGTTGGCAGGGTAGAAAGTAAGGGCCAGCAATTCGAGCTCCATTTGCGGAGTTGAAGATTTGCCTTAGACAGCAACAACACTAACTCCGACTTTAGCGCGATCAACTCATCTGCGGAATCTGCACCTGTCATTACGTCGTCTACGTAGACGTCCTCTAACAATGTCTTAGACGCGATGGGGTATTCAGCTTGATAGTCTTCGGCTAGTTGCTTTAACACGCGAACGGAAAGAAACGGAGCAGAAGCAGTACCGTAAGTAACGGTGCGCAAACGATAATGTTGAATAGGATGAAGCGGGTTTTCGCGCCACACGATGCGTTGAAAGTCTGTTTGATTTTCATCTACCCAGATTTGGCGAAACATTTTAACCACGTCTGCGGTGAAAACAAACGGCTTCTGCCGAAACCGAAGACAAACCCCCAGCAAATCGCGCTGAATTGGTGGACCGACTAACAACATACTATTGAGTGAAACCCCGGTAGAGTCCTTTGCCGAACCGTTGAATACGACGCGAATTTTCATGGTAGAATTCTCCGATTTCACAACAGCGTGGTGAGGGAGATAAAACTGCCGACCGCGGTTCAAACTCACTTCATCGGGGGGAATCAAAGTCATATGTCCGAGTTGAAGGTATTCACTCATGAATTCCGAATACAAGCGTTTTAGGGTAGGATTAAAGCGAAGTCGACGTTCCAGTGACCTTAACTGTGCGACCGCGGACGTAAGAGTGTCACTAAATGAGGGGTTTTTTACCTTAAACGGAAGCGATACGATATATTTCCCATCCGCAGCACGCCCGACGGTTTCGCGAAAATGTTTCTCTACAGGATCCGTCGAAAGAGAGTTTGAGTTGAAAGGGTGCACCTCTTCGATGGCCCAAAAACGACGTAGCATGTAGTCAATGTCACCATAGGTATCGTTCGAATGCAGGGCGGACAGAGAATTGATATGGGCATCAGCCATTTTAAAGGCTTCTCCCGTCACGACCCAACCGAATGAAGTATCGAGGGCGATTGGAGAACCCACCGGTCCACTTATTTGATCGCCCTTGATTATTCCCCACAGTTTGTCAGCACCGAGAATTATTTCGATAGGAGAGGGCACACCAAAGTTTGGATCAGCTAAGACCAAACCTTCCAGATGGGGCCAACAAGATGCGTCTAGCGAATTCGATGGTAGATTAGAAGTCAGCTTATTCATAATATATGCGTCAATGAGTAACGAAGCAGAGCCATGGAGCGAAGAGAGTTGAACCGAAACACAACCCTTTGTATAGCCTGCATCTACCGACGAGAGACCGAGAATTGGAATTTTAGCATGAGTACGAGGATAACCGAGTTTTTGAACCAGCGACTCAGCCACGAACGAAGACTGGGAACCCGAATCGAGCAATACTCTACAGACTATAAGGTTGCCCAGTGAGTCTCGAATTGACGCAAGTAAAGTTGGTAAGATAGTTTGCTTCCGATGAAACGAATCGAGCGATATGTTGTTGATGATTGGTGATGATTTAGGAGTCAAATTTGAATTCGAAGTTGGTCGAAGCGAAGACGAGCATAGTGACGAAGTTGAATCCGTAGCGGTTTGTAACGAAGCCAATTTGTCCGGACTTGATTCATCGGAATGGACGAGAGAATGATGACGCGATCTACACACGCGACAGCGAAAAGTTGAATGGCATTTGCCCGACGAATGCCCATTCCGTAGGCAATTAAAACATAGCGATTCCGTTTTAACAAAATGACGACGCGATTGGATGTCTAACGATAGAAATTTTGGACACCGAGATAGACGATGGGATTCCTTGCAATTAGGACACTGAATGTGGTTATTAGTTTCAGCCACGTGCGCGCGAAGGGAACCTGACGACGATGTTGACTTTGGCCGAGTAAATGAAGAACGCGGAGTTATTTGACATGATTCGAGCGCGTCACATCTAACTTGGAGAAAGTTGAGGAGTTCGTCAATGGTACAACCATCACGAGAACCGATATGCTCTGCCCAAGCTTGGTTGGTTTCAGGATCAAGTTTTTTAGTGAGCAAATAAATTAGCCACGGATCACGGTTGGTTTTATTTAAAGCCTTTAAGCCGCGCACTACCTCATCTGCACCATCACTAATTTTTCGCAGTGTTTGAATGTTGCTGGTGCTCATTGAAGGAAGGGAAAGATACGAATGGATGAAGGATTGCACAATTACTTGTGGACGGTTATATCGCGACTCTAAACGATCCCATGCTTCAACATAGTTCGCATCACTGACCGGTATATGCTTTATAAGATTGGCCGCATCATCTCGTAAAACTGACCTGAGATATTGAAATTTCTGCGTCGGCGTCAAGGTTGTCTTGTTGCCGACCGATCCTAGATAGAGGTCACTGAATGATGGCCAATCCTTATAATTGCCCGAAAACGAGGGGATAATTATCTTGGGGAGACTAACATTGGAACACGTGGTTGATGAGCAGTTTAACCGCTCCAGAAAGCTCATTTGTTCGCTTGCAATCTGCTGTAAAACAGATTCATTTGCATCGACCGATGGCGGCGATTGACGACGAATTTTAAGCGCCCGAGAAAGTCCTGAATGAGCATGATAATATTTAGATTCATAGTCCGCGAATTCCCGTTCTACTTCATCGGAAGTTTCGCCAGTCGGAATATATCGCAAACACTCATCATGCAACGTACGAAAACTATTCCACGCTTCATTTAGTCTCTCTAACCGCACTTCTAATTGTTCGACCGGGGTGGATTCATCGATAGCGTCGACGAAATTGACCGCGCGCGTAAGCTGTCCCTTAGCATTCGACCGTCTGAGCTTAATCAATTCCATTACTTAGCCTTTATTAGTTTTACACCGGAAAAACTCGATCCGGCTCGAAGGACCAGAATGTACTTGAATTGAAGAAAAAGCGAAACAAAAATCCCTTGGAAAAAAACTAGATACTCGTAAATGTAATACATATAATTAAATGAATAAAGAGGCAAACCAGATACCACGTTACAAACTGTTTATTGTTAACCTTCCTTCTTCTGTGTTGTCCAAAATCCAAGTGGACGAGACAAGATCTCAGCGGCAATCATCAACCTTCGCAATCACACATTCAAAGCCGTAGTTCTCTCGTTATCACGAGAATAGGCAAAGAAAAGCAAAAACAACTTTCGCAGAAGTGCGGGTAATCGAAGCAACATATGTTATGTGTGAAAGCCTAGGCTGATGAGTACCGGTGAGAGCACTTTCGGGAGAGACATTGCACACGCACCGGCTAACCAAAAATACAATGGGAGTAAAATCTGATATGTTATAATACAATAAAGAGCAAGTTAACAAGTTGGATGATAACTACGCATGATGTGCAAGAAACGAAAGCTGACCAATGCAATTGTGCGTGTGCAGTGACTCACAACAGAGTTATAACAATTATTTACAGGGTAAAGGAAATTCATTAACTACATACATATGTATATTGTAAATCATTAATATTTTGTCTAGAACAAAAACGTTTTAAATCCGGAACAACAGCTATATAGTATTCTAATATTCTACCTCTCACACAGACTATTCCGTCTTAATCACGAAAATGAATATTCCGAGCTAAAAGTGATAACGCCCGGTGTACCGCAGGGTAGTGTTTTTGGCCCGCTGTTATACTTACTTTATAGAGATACTTACTTTATAGAGATACTTACTACATAGAGATCTCGGAATCGTAACAATCGACAAAGTAATTAGAGATTTTGCTCGTAGACATAAACGACGATTAGAGGAACACGTTTACAACGCTGTACTTCCAATCTTAGATGAAGATAATTTATTACGCTGTCTACAAAGAACCAAACCGTTCAATTATTGCGCGGTAATAAATAATAAATAACTCGTGTGAACTGGCGAGCTCTGCAGGAACCAATGTGATTTAGGTGCATAAAGCCTCCCACAGTAATAATAATAATGTTCGTTGTTCATCCTTGAACTTTGTTGGTCCAACTCCAAGTTTGAGTGAGATTCAGTAAGGCAGGTACTGGGGAATCTTCTCTGTAATAATCCTCAGAATGATTCTGTACTTAACCTTCGATCGTCGCTACAAAGACGAGTTGGACGAAGTTACTGTTACAATGTATACGACTTTGAAGTCTATGAATAGAGAAGGCTTGGCGGTTCAAAAGATCTTATATGCCTTCATCAGGAGATTTTTTAATGGACGTTGTTAAAGCGTTCTAGGAATTTACTTATGTAATTACCAACTGTTCGTTTTTATACTCCTTCGGCACCATACCACATGCATTCAACGTCAAAATGTCTACACCTACGAATGAGTTGATCACTGACCAAGGCAAAGGTTTAACAAGTGTGCTTCTCTTGGAGACACCGACAAAAGTCTCACCACCCCTATTTATTCAATTGCATGACATTTTTTTAAACAGGCCACTGGCTCGTCTTATTGATACCCCGTCATATCCACTATCTCCACCGCAGGCAGATGGTTAACATTTTATTTATTCAAATCAACTGCTGTCCCTTACGAATCGCTTTTGGTTTATAAAAAAGTCATACGGCCACACCCAGGCTTTTGCGTTAAAACAAAGAAACTCGAATATAATGACTTCACCCGTCTACTGTCACGAGCTTACCATTGCTATGTTATACAAAATAAAAAACAAAACAGAACCAGAAAGGAAGAATAAAAAAAAGGATAAGGCTGCAAGTCATCATTGCGGTTTCGACCCCATATTGCGAACGCACTTAGCCAGGCACTAACGAGACAATTACACAGGAAGAAACAAATATTTGGAAGCAGGACAACGGTGACATTCCTCGAGGGCGTGTCTCGTCGGCACACGCAGGATAACAGCAAAAAAAACCAACAACTTTTCTTTTGTTTTTTGTTTCTTTATTTTTTGTTATCGTTGTAACTTTACCAGTCCGAGCGGCGGCGGTAATTGAAGCGCCCGTATTGACAGAGAATTACATTCGCCTTTTCCGGTTGTCCGGGCAGAGTAATTGAAATGTTTAACAGACAAATGGACGTTCCCATTTGGTCGTGTGCATGACTTCGGAAACGGGGGCAGATGGTGGAGGTATGCGCTCCGAGATAGGTGGGAGTGGGAAATTGAAATAACAATTGTCGGTCGTATTTACCGCAAACGTACACGAGCGGTTACCGGATGGATTGATGGACGGATGGATGGTCAATTGTAAGGGGTTGGCCTGTCATTGCATCCTTGAAATAGGACCGGTGATGATGATGAGAGTAGTGAATTCCAAATTGATATTGGATTGAAATTGAATTTGTGGTACAACTCTTACTAGACAGGCTCAAAAATATGTAATTGAAACATCTTGGAAAAGTTGGTTTGTAGATTAGTAACTAATTCGGTAGATTTCACATTTTCAAACAATATCTTACCGTCATTAGTTTATCATAACTCTTTCGCATAGAATATAATCCTCGGTTTGGTAGTTGAATGAATTACAAATTCTTAACTGAGACTATCGAGAACAAATCAATGAATTATAATAAGTAAGTAGTCAATGCAGCCAATGTTAGACAAACATAATCAATACAACAGCGCTGACAGGTTAATTAAGTCTTAGGTACTTGCATAATAGCAGAGCTGGTGGTGTCGTATCATATGTCAAGGGTTGACAAATGTTGTGACACAGTGACAGGCAGATTTTCAAGGTTTGGAATACTTTTTTTTGATTTGATAGCATGTGCGTCAAATTTTATTTGAGTCGATGAATTCAACAACAGATAGTCACCATCTAGCACTTGGGTTAGGTTAGCTTAGATGGCTTCCCTCCGTAATAGCGGTCGGATTCACTTGGAGCAAAATCGGTCCATTGTGCTACCACTTGAGTCGTTTTGGTCACCGCTACTCTTGGAACCATTTTGGCAGTCCTAATCTTGCGGCATGTCTTCCTAAGCCGCAATGCCCTGTTAGGACTCCGATTATGCTGCTTCTAATCTCCCTGCGTATTTTTAGCAGGCTTGTGGTTTTACGTTGACCGGTTTGTCTCGCATGGTTTCATATGTCAAGGTCATGCCACTTCTCATTTGTGTGTTGCAGTGCATTTTTCGAGATTTTATTTTTTTGTGTTTCGATTGGTAGGTGGATTTTCGCTTTAACAGTCGAGAGCTCCAGTGTGGTGCCTATTCTGGCTAGTTGGTCTACTTCACAGTTACCTGGTATATCGCTATGTCCAGGTATCCAGCACAACGTTACAGCGCATCTGGTCGATATCTCAATTAGAGACGTGCTTTTATTGCAGCTTGTTCATCGATCTCACAGACAGCCAGTCGTCGGCCTCACGAATTGCAGTTAATTTAGCTTGGAATTCATTCCCCTCCCATTGTCGTCGGTCGGGAATTGTTGTTTTGTCTAGAATCTTGAAGTCGAGGGTCAGAATTGAGTAGTTCGTGACTTCACTTAGATCATTGCTTTGGCGTAGAATACCAATTTCGGAGAACTTCCAATGAGCCGATCAGCATCGTTTCGAGGGCTGCAGTGGGGGTTGTTCACAGTGCCCCTGTTATCGCGATGCACGCCATCTTTTGAAATCTGCTTAGAGGTTTGCAACCTCCACAGTGCCGGCCATCAGACTAAGCAGCCGTACATTAGTATAGGTCTAGCAACCGCGGTATACAGCGTGTGTAATAGGCGGTTTGATACCCCATCTGGTGTCCAAGGCTTTTTTCCAGGTGTATAGCGCAGTTGTCGCTTTTTTGGTGCGTTCTTCCGCATTCAATTTTCAGTTGAGCTTCCTGTCGAGTATCACGCCAAGGTATTTGGTGTAGTCTGCAAGTTTTGGTGGAGTAATTTGAGGAATCTGCCGTTTTCTTGTGAATAAAAGTAGCTCCGTTTTGGAGGGACTTATTTCAAGCCCGCAGCTCTCTGTTCAATTGGCCAGTTTGCCTAGGACTGTTTCCATCAAATCTCTGATTGTTGATTCGCAATGACCCTGCATCCGCTGGTCTCCAGGGATAGGAGTATCTTGTTTACAACTAACAAACATAATTGCGGCGATAGTACTCCTCCTTGTGGAGTGCCACGTTCTACTGCCCTTTTTGTGTGATAGCAGCTGAATTGTGATTGAAAGCATTTGTTTGGTTTTGGTGATGGCTAATAGTTTTATGTTGTTGAAAGCTCCTTCAATCTAACCTAATCTAAGCTCCCTCAATATCGAGGAAGGCAATCATAGTTAATTCTTTGTTGGAAAGTGCTTTTTCAACGGTTCCATCTATCGTGTGTAAAGCTGTGTCTACTGATGCCTCCTTGCAATGAGCATGTTGCGATTTCGAAAGCAAACATTTTTATAGGTTTCTCGAATGTCCAGGTCCACCAGTCTCTCTAGTGTCTTAAGAAGAAAGGAAGAGAGACTGATAGGTCTGTAGTCCTTCGCAATTGTGTGGGAGGTTTGTCTCGCTTTTGGTATAAATATAACATTTACTTCCCTCCAGCATGAAAACAGTATTAATAGCCACGGTTTGAGAATGCCGGAAGCACGTTGCATCTCTACCGGGTAGATTCCATCCGGACCAGCAGATTTGAATGGAAGGAAGCTATTTGAAATGAACGGAAGACTTGGTATTACTTGTTCAAAATTATAGCTACTAGCCCCTGCGTTTTCGGAAAAATATGTATTGAGCAAGAGGTCCAGTGAGTCTTTGCTAGTCACCGTTGCCGAGCTATCTTATTTGTTAATCAGGGCGGGTATAGTGAAAGCCTTTGACAGTATCTTACTCACTCTACCGGCTTCATTTTGCTCTTCTATTTCTGAAGAAGAGAAACATGTCCTTTGCGCCCTTCCTATCTCACTTTTGTATAGTCTGAGGCTGTTTTTGTTACGGTTCCAGTACTCCTTATCTATAAAGGTCCAGTCCAAGGTTATATCTAAAACTTCCTGCCTATTTCTTGTTACGAAATTTGGCTTATTGCCCCTATTTATTGCCAATAACAAGGCATATTTCTATAATGTAAGTAAGTAATACTTCACCTTTTTTTGTTGATGTCGCTACTGCCTCAAATAGTGTGGTGAGCATTCGCATCGCATCCTAACAGGATCGTTGTTTTTGTCAGTTTCGCCTCACTGACCATCCTTCTGATTGGTGTAGATAGAGATGCTGCGGAGATCCATAAGCCTTCCTCACGGGGGACTTCTACTCTGGCAGCAGTCAGGTCACAGGTGCTGAATTTACTCGAGAAATATATTAATATGTGTTTTTGCTAAAATGCGAGAGTACCTTCATAGTTAGCGTGTAGCAGTTTGTATTGCTTTGTCCATAATCCAGCAATGCGATTATTGTTAATCCAGGGCTCATGGATAAGGACTCAACTTTCTGTAAGAATTAGGTTGGAGAATTAGGTTAGCAGAAGCAAACTTACTGTGGTGGATATTTATGTGGGTTACACGTAGCATTGGAGCTATCGCTTAAGCCAAATGACTCTACCACAGTGGCGTCCAGATCCTCTGAATCAGAGGATAGGGTACTCAGGAATCGGTGCTGGGCCCCTCTTTTGGAACCTAATGTATGACGGAGTTCTGCGACTAATGTTTCCCTAAGGAACTGACATCATCGGTCTGACATCATCGGTCTGACATCATCGGTCTGACATCATCGGCCTGCAGATTCAAGCCACTGCCTTATCCGGGCGACTATAGCGTTTATGGCTAAATCAACTTCGTGTGTATGCTTTGCAATAACCACGATAGCTAGATTATCTGATCTTCAACATACCAGACTTTTGATAGAACCATTACCAGACCACAAGCACTTTTCATTAGCGATAAGGAAATACTAACAGACGACAAAGAAAACGTATACAAAATCCCGAAAGACAATCTAAAAAGAAATTTAGTAGCGGTAACGGATAGCTGTATTAAAAATATAATGCTTTTCACTGAAGCATCATGTCCCAAAGCTTTTGAAACTGGTAAAGAAATCAAAGAAATCATGAGAGGAACTATTGTAGTCAAAAATCTTAATAAAACAGAACTAATACACGATTGTAATAAGACTAACTTAAAGATACAGGGAAATTATTTAATAAAATTTAAAAACTGTGAGATATCAATTGAAAATGAAACATTTGAAAATTTTGAAAAGAAAATATACGACACCATCCTATTACCTAACTTAAAGACAAAGATAAACGAGAGTAAATTAGTACATAAAATTAAGCTTGACAAACTTTATGTAAAACACATAGAAAATACTAAACTTATTGAACAAACATCAAATGTTAATAAATCCTTTAATATATCTTCTATTGGCCTAAATATTCTTATAATTGTAATTCTCATATACATATATGTATGTGCATATTGAAAAATTGTAACACAACAATTGTAAAGGTTTCGTCGGAGCCTCAAAATAACGGGGGGGAGTTACAATTCCAAATTCCCTTACATCGAAAAATAATATAATTTAGTTGCTGATTCCGGTCACACGACGTGCTGGTGATTCCACGAACGAATATAGATATAGGGCAACCAAGAGCGTTGCAATACCCAAATAAATGCTAACGTCGCGTCTGGCGAACATACCCAGATCATGGCGATTCGTGGAATTACCTGTACTCGGTTGTGCACCTGAATCAGCAGGAAGATATAGAAATGTAAGTAGACATTCAGAAAAGATTCTAATACAAATTTAGTCTTAAGGAAGATTCAAGCGTGAAGAGACGCAATAAAGGACAGTCGGAAAAAAAACGAAAGAGTGTTTTTTTTTTAATCCGCTAAGTGAAAAGTTAAAACTGGTAATCTCGTGGCGATAGCCACTCGTCTTTGTCGGGGAATAGGATTGGTATTTTGAGAGAGAAGTGGGGAGATCGAAAAATACTGATCGTTGCTTTCTATTAGAGAAAAAGATATTTTCTTTGCGTACGAAATGAAGTAATTTTAATAAAATTAATGAATTTAAGGGGTATTTATGAAATTCTAATACAGGTCAAAGCAGGTTACGAACAAAAAAAAACAATTAGAGCTCCTCGTTTCGTTCATGGAAGCAAATCCCTATATTGCTAAGGGAGTTTGTTTGAAAACACAAGCAAAACACAGATCGGAAAGATTAAGTACTAAACTTAGATGTTTATTTAGTTTATTTATTTATTTATTTGTTTATCTAGTTTATTAAGTAAGTTAAAACCATCACCAAGGCCAGGGGCAAAGGTCGATACCCCATACTAACGGGACTTGATGAATCTGCTTTTTGTACGGTTCTTTCTACTTTGTGTGTTCCATCATTTCATCAGCCAATGCACGCATGCTAACGAAGCGTGCACACATTCCCGATCAGGTAACAGCACTCGAATGCACCGAACATGATCATGGGAACTGCGGATTTACGACGGGAACACCTGAGTCAGCATGGGGACGAGACTTGAGCGAGGCAATGAGCACAAGCGATGAACTGGGGAGTGGCAGTCTTCTGGCGAGCGCCACGGGACTAAGTCATATAACTGTAGAAAAGAACAAATCTTTTGAATAAATATAGGGTCCGCCAAATAACTTTTTTTTTTTTTGAAAATGCTATAAAAAAAACTACTGAATATTTTCTCAAATTTCTTTTTTTATTTGAAAGTACAATCCTTCCGGTTAATAATGGAAAATAATTTCATTCAAATGGCTGCCTCGGCTGGCCATGCAGTAGCCTACACCATCGGTCCAATTTTTAAGCACATTATCGATTGTGTGCAGCTGTATTTCACCAATGGCTTCACGAATATTGTCCTTTAAAGCGTCAATTGTCTCTGGCTTGTCGGCGTAACATTTATCTTTGACGGCACCCCACAAATAATAATCCAACGGTGTCAAATCGCAGCTCCGAGCTCTGCGGCTGATAATGCGATCTTCAAAAACAGGGCGCAAAACATCGAGTGTAGCTTCGGCTGTGTGGCACGTAGCGCCGTCCTGTTGAAACCAAATGTTGCCAATATCCTCCTCTTCAATTTTTGTGAACAAAAATTCGTTCAACATGGCCCGATAACGATCGCCATTGACTGTAACGGCCACTCCTTGCTCATTTTCGAAGAAAAATGGCCCAATTATGCCTCTGGACCAAAATCCGCACCAAACAGTGGCTCGTTTTGGGTGCACCGGCTTTTCAATGTATGCGTGCGGGTTTTCTGTGCCCCAAATGCGACAATTTTGCTTGTTTACATACCCGCCAAGATCAAAATGAGCTTCATCTGAAAAGATGATTTTTTTGGCAAAATCGGCATCTTCTGTAAGTCGATCGTAGGCCCACTTAGCGAAGCGTTGTTCAAGCGTATACACAACCATATTCGTTCAGCGGAAGGATAAAACTAATTATCTGTCAAATCAGACATGAGCTGGGTGTTACCATTCACGAAATAAGCACTACTTGAAAAAAAAAACGTTAGATGGCGGACCCTTTATTATGACGTTTGAGGTACGAGTTTGAATTGTAAGTCGAACAGTTGGGCCAGCCTTCGGGCTGGCGTTCGCGTTTTTTTTTGGATTCCCCCTCAGGGAATCCTTTAACTAAGTACTAAACTAGGATGACCTCCTATGTGTGCATTGGAAAAATGGGTGAAATTAAGAAAAACAAAAGTCCTATTGGAATGATTTTTAGTATTGAGTTTCTTTGATGAAATAAATAAACGACAGTCAAACAACTGTAAAAAAACGAAATATTCACAATATTTATGTTTTTATTCACAATATTGACGTAATTATTCACAATAGTCTACTTCTCCATCGATTGAGTTACACAATACCAAACCCAGAATCAATCGACACAATCGACAATTGTCCAGTCGATCGCTGATCGACACTCGCAATAAGGGCCATATAGTCGGTCACAGCTACGATGCTACTAGAACCATGTTTCTTTCCCAGATCATATATTATTTTGAGTAAAGCTGCATGTCCATAATTGGCTTGAGGACTCCCTTAGTCTGAGAACGCTTTTTGCAGCGTAGCCCTTTATGATTAAATCCAGAGGAAGGAGATGAAGTCTCATGTTAAACCCTGATTGCGACTTGCTTCTTATAGCTCCCGTTGTACAAAAGCATTCAATCCTTTCCGCCAAGTTCCTTTTCGAGGAAAGTTTGGAGTCAAGAATGATGCCTAGATACTTAACTTCCGTTTTGAGTATGAATGGAATACCCTCTAATATCAGAATTTTCCTTTTCCTGGAGAACAAAACCAGATCAGTTTTCTGGGAGTTTATTCTCAGACTGTTCTGTCTTGCCCACGAGGAGAGTTCCTTCAACGCAGATTCCATTAGTTCGCTGATAGTTAGTAGAAATTTACCTTTTATCAAAATAACTAGGTCATCCGCGTATGTTATTGTCTTGTGCCTTTCTCCATGAGGATCTTGAGGATTTTGTTAACCGAAGAAGTCACAGTAGGGGGGAGAGAACTCCCTCCTGTGGTGTGCCTCTAGTTGTCACATTCCTTATAGAACTGTGTCCAATGTTTGCATTGACAATTTTGCTGTTTAACATATTTCCAATCTTGTCTTCTTTTATGTCCTCTAGAGCTGTTATTGTGCCCTCAATGTTTACGTTGTTGAAGACTCCCTCGATGTCGAGTAAGGCTGCCATTGCAAAATCTTTTATTTTCTATGAGCTCTCAATTTCCTGAACAACACTATGCAGTACGCTTTCCACTGATCTACCTTTAAGGTAGGCGTGTTGAGTATTGCATAACTTGTGTGAGTTGATAACTCCTCTGATGAACAGCTCAAGGAGTCTTTCCAAGGTTTTTAATGGAAACTATGAGAAACTAATTGACCTATTGTCCTTTGCGGTAGTGTGGATTGGTTTACCTGCCTTAGGAATGAAAACTACTTCTATCTCTATTTACTGTGTTGGGATGTACCCTGAACGCAAACAATTGAAAAAAATGCTTACGAGGTGAGGAACAGTATAAGTTTGTGCTTTTCGAAGCATCGCTGGCAAAATATCGTCTGGTCCCGGGGATTTAAAAGGTTTGAACGAATTAATTGCCCATGATACTTTATCCTTTGTAATAATTTCGTTTATCACTTCGTCAGTCGTGTGAACCGTGGGTACTGTCGTCCCGAAGGGGATTGTGATTTCAAGGGTTTTACAACCTAGGAAGTCAGTAGTTCTAGGGATTACTGACTGGATTCTGTCTAATTTAAGGATGAATAATGGGACACAGGGGTCCTTGGATAAGATCTTTCTGAGCCTTGCGGCTTCGCTGAGATATTCTATTGATTCGCAGAACTCCCGCCAGGATTTAGACTTTTCTGCTCTTGTTTTGCTCTTGTATTCATTGAAGCTGGATTTGTAGTTATCCCAGTCTTTGCATATTTTGCTGACCTTTGCTCTATTGAATAGAGTTCGGGTCCTGATCCTGACTTGCTTTAGCTCTGTGGTCCACCAGACTGCGCCGATTTTCTTGTGAGCACATCGCAAAGGGCAGGATTTTTGAAAGTCGCTTTCAGAATTTCCACAAGGTGTTAGACTGAATGTAAGATGGATCGGAATCGGAAAGCCATCTGGCTTGTGGCGGTACTAACCTGTTACCAACTAGATTATAAAGTACATAGATTTTATACCAACTAGGAGATTGTTATCATATCTGCATTCGTTGTTATATGACACCAACGTTTTTTTTGGGAAAAAAAAAAAAACTCTTAATACGTTCTGCTAGTGTCAAGCGAGTATGATGAATGCAATCTGTATGGGACTTAAACTTTTGAACTCCCTTTCATTCCTATGCAATTGAAATACATTCTACAAAAGTTTTCTCATAGAAACATATTTTGTGTCTAATCCACGAATGACATGATTGGCACCTGACAAACCGGTTTAATTTATAAGTAATTAAGAGACATGACAACCCCCCCTCGAGTTAACCCACTTTCATCCAGACTAATGTCACTAATGAGGTCCACCAATTAAACTTGGCCAATTGAGGTGAACATTTATATAAATGTACGAGTATTACGCAAACAAGAAGAAAATGTCCTTAACGTATTTTCATAACAACATAGAACAACAAACAACATCATAATCACTAATAATCCTCTAGTCTCGTGTGAGGAAAAATTAGAACTTTGTTCTGTAGAATATGCCATACAATCAAACCTTTGATGACTTCATTATCTCCATAGGTCATTCAGACATTCGGTTCATATAGCAAAACAGGACATTCGGCAAAATAACTTACTTCCATTTCGAGTTACGATTATTATGATTGTATGCTTGTAAACGACACTCCATGGTGTCCTTCTCCTTTTACGATTGCACATATAACACCCCAGCAATCCAGTGTCCAGCGCAATGAAAATATGAAATAAATCCGCTTGCTCGTCCTTTTCCCGCGCAATAAATAAGAATACCAATCGTTATATTTTCATGATTATGCTTTTATATTACTACGACTGAAGTCATCATAATAATTTATTGATTCTCCTGCCTAAAGAATACAGCAAACCAATGAAGGATGAAAGGGAACACTGACCTGGAACTATGAGGAACTTCAGGGGCGTGTTATTCCTGAGCCGGTCAGATAAATCATCGCAAGGATCTCACTTCGAAGGCAGTACGAACGTAAATGTACACTATTTTTTTCCCCCCTTTCCTTTTCATAACATTTCAATTTAAGCCTTCAACTCCAACCATTTATAGCTACTCACCCCAATTGTTTCTAGGGAATAGCAGAAATCCCTCGTCCTGGGAAAAAGGATTGTGTTTAAAACTTTAACTAAGTACGGATTACTTACTCCCAATACCCTATGATTAGAGCTCGTTCATCATATTGTTGGGTATTGTGTTGTACACTGAGTTGTGGGGCTTTCCTTCCAGGATAAATGAACGGGTTACACGCCTTACAAATTCTACAGGAATAAGGAGCAAACGCAAGAGGGTTTCTTCATCTTCGGTTGGGTCTTAGTATTTTGGTCTTGCTTCTGATTTCGGTCCTGGTCTACCGGAAATTCTGTGAAATTTTCAAATTTCTTACCCCCTCCCGTCTAATGTCTGGAGTCAGGAGTGTGGTTTTCATGCTTTCCTATCCTTGAACGATACACGCTAGTATATATAGGCTAGTAGTGGTGGTAGATTAGCTCTTTGTGGTCGATGATGACGATAATGGGTTGTGAATTTGACTTTTCCTCATTCGACTTGGATGCGGGGTGTATGGTGAGCTGGTTGCTCGTCGAACTTTGATTCGACCCGATCTGCAAGTTCCGAGGGGTTACTGGACGGGAAGTGATTGAAGTGAACATCATTTCTTATTAATTGAAGACGAAGGAAATACAATTTCTGTGATTTAATTACAAAATAACTTGTCAGCACGGGAGAAGGGGTTTACGCGACGGAGGGATGTCGCAAATATTCAAGATTTTTCATTTGTCATGGGGGTGGCGGGGGTTGTCACCCCTTTTCGGTAGGCAAATCAACATTGATTTATTGTTGCGATTCAATTTTGACATTTTGAGTCGGAGGAATGTGTAGTTCTTTCGGTGGAAGTTAATTTTTGGATTCTGTAAGTTAATTGCAAGCGTGGCTGAATGGATGGCGGTGGTTCGTCACAGTGTCTTGGGTATAATTTATGATTTTTAGCCTTGAAGCTCTTATACAAATCGATGACTTGGCAAATTACTAAAGAAAGATTTGGGATTAGAGCAAAATTGATTACGCTACTAATAACTTCACCATGGCTTGTACTTTGGAGGGGATGTCTTTAAACGCTAAGTCCAGCTAAAAGCTACTTTTTTTGTTTTGTAAATTGATCTCAACAGAGTGATATCGGGATAAGAATCTGAACTTTACGACCCGGGTACCAAATATTGTTTCCCAAGAGTACACTTTTTTGCCAATTTTTTTGAGTTGCGAAGCTGGGTACTTTTATTCAACGCCATGCTACGGTCGATTAAATAAAAGCGCAAACAACTAGACAAGGTAACTAGAGACTATAGAGACTCGGAAGTTTGGTACAAAGTTGGTTTTCAGAGTTATTGGTGAGTTGCATTTCCAGTTGGCCAAATGATTTTGATCTTTGGAAAAATCGACTACATCTTTGGTGCAAGTATTGACAGGTGTATGTGATGTATGTAGGTAGTCCCTGAAAAATTCAAACCGATTTCTTTTTCCATCTTTTCAACAAAAAAAAAATTATCAAAATAATGTATTTTCGTATGCCTCTAGAGTGCTTTTACCGTGCTTTAACTTGAGCAGCCACCGAAAATGTATTTGCGTTTTGCTACAGCCGTAATAAGTTAACCTTTATGCTAAGGATCTTCAAAATACAAATAACCAGGAGGACTTCCTTGTAATTATTTTACAATAACAAATACAAAATGGTCGGGTGCATAGAAAACTCTACCAATCTGACGTCAATTTGAAAGATCGAAAAATTAATGTAATAATAATTAAAAAACAGGGTACCCGCCTTCGTTGGGTACACAAGACAGAAACAAGAAACAGGAGACCAAATCGAACGTCACCAATATATGTACATATGTATCTATGTTCATATGTACATATGTATGTACATACATATGTATGTATATAGGGTGTCCCACGAGCAGTGTGCCAAAAAGCTAGAGCGTGTAGGTCTGGTCAGGACAAGAAAAAAATCGTACGGGAGGGGGAGGGGTCTATTCCCCCCGTTTAGCCGGGAAGGGCAATTTTCTAAAAAATTGACTTAATTTGGAAAAAAAATTATTAAAAATGAACAGTTACATCCACAATGCCGTGATATACTTTTTTGTAAAGCCAGAAACCTTTTATTTCATCTTGTTTTTAAACGAAGCTGTTTTAAGAAATAGTTTTTGAGAAATTAATTTTCAAACTCAAAATTTTGGAAAAAAAATTTCGAACTATTTTTTTTCAAAATTGTATGTAATTAAGTACTAACTTTTTTTCAAAAATTCAATTTTCTTATTAGTTTTTAGTTAAAAACAGAAAACCGGATGCAAAACTGTTTTGTAGTTTTTGAGAAATTAAAAAAAAAACCCGAACCATTTTTTTCTAAGAAAAACCGTTTTAACGCGGCTTGTAGGCAAATTAATGTATGAAACATTGACCTCTTTTTTATTATTTTTAAAAATTCGGAGTTTTATTACAATAAATTTTCAATATGATCCCCATTTTTTAGAAGGCAAAGATTATATCTCCTAATGGCTGCACATAAGTCTATGCTTGACAAATTTTCATGCAATTTGACTCCAGCGACTTCAATCCGTTCTTTCAGTTGTTCCAAAGATACTATTTCCACTTCGTAAACATTATTCTTCATGAATCCCCACACATAAAAATCTAGAGGAGTTAAATCTGGCCATTTCGTGGGGCCCCTTCTTCCGATCCAACCGTCACTAAAATGATCATCCAGCCAGTTTCTAACCTTTAAGCTGTAGTGTGCTGGTGCTCCATTTTGCTGGTAGATTCAATTATCTGCTATGGCCTGCGGTTTTTTGTCTTAAGATCCTAGCGGGTAGAACCCATCGGCGGCGGGCGGACCCAAACGAAAGTGGCAGGTCAGTTTTCAGTTGAAAAAAAAAAGGATTAATCCAGGGTTATTCCAATACTGGGTCACTTTATTGTATCCTCATAAAACTCCGAATTTTTAAAAATAATAAAAAAGAGGTCAATGTTTCATACATTAATTTGCCTACAAGTCCAGCCGCGTTAAAACCAAAAAAAAGGTTTTTTTTAAAAAAAAATGGTTCGGGTTTTTTTTTAATTTCTCAAAAACTACAAAACATTTTTGCATCCGGTTTTCTGTTTTTAACTAAAAACTAATAAGAAAATTGAATTTTTGAAAAAAAGTTAGTACTTAATTACATACAATTTTGAAAAAAAATAGTTCGAAATTTTTTTTTCAAAATTTTGAGTTTCATATTAATTTCTCAAAAACAATTCCTTAAAACAGCTTCGTTTAAAGACAAGATGAAAGAAGAGGTTTCTGGCTTTACAAAAAAGTATATCACGGCATTGTGGATGTAACTGTTGATTTTTAATATTTTTTTCCAAATTAAGTCAATTTGTTTAGAAAATTGCCCCTCCCGGCTAAACGGGGGGGAATAGACCCCCCCCCCTCCCATACGACTTTGTTCTTGTCTTGACCAGACCTACACGCTCTAGCTTTTTGGCACACTGCTCGTGGGACACCCTGTATAAGTATCTCCCTGAACTCAACGCCACCAATATGAACCGTATTACGCCGCAATCTTAAAGAACCTACGAATGGACAAGTCCTTTTTCCTTTCTCATTTTTGCGGGAAGAAAAATCCTCGTACATCTACCGCAAAATAAAAGTTATTTCGTGCGAACTGGAGCTTTGGTATGGTCAATAAATAACATTTCGACGCAAGCAACCAGGATGACCGTTGGATGGAAATCTACACGAGGAGTTGTTAGAAGGATGTGAGTAAGTGATAGCCCATGGCGTGGAAAGGCGTCAGCCGCAGATAAATTATTTGGTCAATTAAGCTTTATATGGTTTTGTTGGTTTATGGTTTTGGAGATTCTTTTCGCTTTTCTTTCTTGTCTCTGGTATGTATATGACACGGGGTGTGGCGTGTAAGCCTCTGCCGAGAGATTTATGATTCGATTTCATTTGGTCCTTGGAGGGATTCTTTCAATTATTATGAGAATTGGATTTATTTGGACGTCGTACAAGACTGTGTGAATAAGATTGGTCTGGTCAGATAGGGCTATTGGGGAGTGGGTGGAATTGTTGTTAAGTGAAATTTATTGGAATGTAATATTACTGATTTCAATTGGTATTTAATGTCAAATGAACTGAAGAAGGAGCTTAAGAAATATTTTCTTGCTGCTGTTAATTAGATTGTATTACAGTAAACTCATTCATTACTTATACTAAAGCTTCAATAAACAACATGTAATCTTACGAGGCAAATACATGTAACCACAGTTGTTGATGAATTCTGATTATTAAGCTGAATTGTTTAACATAGAAACTTTAGTGGAACCGGTGAGGTATTTTTGTAATCAACAGCTCTTAAGGAATTGCTGCCTAATATAGACGCCCTGTCTAACCTGGTCATAATCAGTTAATTGAACAGGGATTCTAATAAAGTAAGATAATTGCTTTTATAACCCACCACCATGCCCTTATTCCTGCAAGAATTTAAGGGAATGGATGAAGTTGAAATTCCACACTATTGCTGACACCGATTACATCAGGCCGACATCTAATGTCAGCGCTTTCGATGTATAAACTACTCTATTTCAATTATATATTTGGTTTAACTAACAAAGATCAAAAGGGTAATTTATCCAGTCTATCACATAAGCACGCAAGAACCTATTAGCTATACTATACTATAGTTAATCAACCTACTTCTAAATGAATCCTGTTTGTGCAGGCTGTCGAAGTATAATCCGACCCCAGTGCCTGTGTCCATTTTCGATCCGTCGGTGAAGAGGGCAATCTCGTGGTCGTTGATAACCGCATTCGATAGCCACTCGTCTCTGCCGGGGAATAGGATTGTTATTTTGATAGAGAGATATAAGGGTCCGCCATCTAACGTTTTTTTTTCAAGTAGTGCTTATTTCGTGAATGGTAACACTTAGCTCATGTCTGATTTGACAGATAATTAGTTTTATCCTTCCGCTGAACGAATATGGTTGTGTATACGCTTGAACAACGCTGGGAAATATTGCGACATTACTTTGAAAATCATCGACTTACAGAAGATGCCGATTTTGCCAAAAAAATCATCTTTTCAGATGAAGCTCATTTTGATCTTGGCGGGTATGTAAACAAGCAAAATTGTCGCATTTGGGGCACAGAAAACCCGCACGCATACATTGAAAAGCCGGTGCACCCAAAACGAGCCACTGTTTGGTGCGGATTTTGGTCCAGAGGCATAATTGGGCCATTTTTCTTCGAAAATGAGCAAGGAGTGGCCGTTACAGTCAATGGCGATCGTTATCGGGCCATGTTGAACGAATTTTTGTTCACAAAATTTGAAGAGGAGGATTTGGCAACATTTGGTTTCAACAGGACGGCGCTACGTGCCACACAGCCGAAGCTACACTCGATGTTTTGCGCCCTGTTTTTGAAGATCGCATTATCAGCTGCAGAGCTGATGTCGTTTGGCCACCTCGGAGCTGCGATTTGGCACCGTTGGACTATTATTTGTGGGATGCCATCAAAGATAAGTGTTACGCCGACAAGCCAGAGACAATTGACGCTTTAAAGGACAATATTCGTGAAGCCATTGGTGAAATACAGCTGCACACAATCGATAATTTGCTTAAAAATTGGACCGATCGTGTAGGCTACTGCATGGCCAGCCGAGGCAGCCATTTGAATGAAATTGTTTTCCATTATTAACCGGAAGGATTGTACTTTCAAATAAAAAAAGAAATTTGAGAAAATATTCAGTAGTTTTTTTTTCTAGCATTTTCAAAAAAAAAAAAGTTATTTGGCGGACCCTATACAATAAAAGTCGGTCGTAGCTACGAGCTACTAGAACAATGTTTCTTTCCCAGGTCATCTATTATTTTGAGTATGGCTGCATGCCCATAGTTGGCTTATTTCCACGAAGAGGAGTCTCTTAGTCTGAGAGCGCTTTTTGCAGCGCAGCCTTTTATGAATAAATCCAGAAGAAGGAGATGAAATATCATCAAAATTCTTAGCCTATATGTGCATTCCAATATAACACCTTAAAGACATGAAAACAAAAATAGTTACTGTGAACTACAACCAACGCTAATTAAGTCGAATTTCTCAAAAACTCCTATCTAGGACAACCACCCCCGGAGAGTAGTGGACGAACATCTTTGACACAAACCATCTGAACCCCGTCCACGAATTATATATATAAAAAAAAAAGAAAATAAAGTCCATCCTTGCTTGCGGCGTGCTTCTTATAGCTCCCGTTGTACAAACAGCGGCTGACTTTTGTATTTCTCCTTCAAGTTCCATTTCCAGGAAAGTTTGAAGCCAAGAATGATGCCTAGATACTTAGCTTCTGTTTTGAATATCAGTGGAGTACCCTCTAACTTTGGGGGAGAAAATATTAGGATTTTCCTTTTCCTGCTGAACAAAACCAGCTCAGTTTTCTGGGGGTTTATTTTCAGACCGTTCTGTCCTGTCCACGAGGAGAGTTCTTTCAACGCAGATTCCATTAGTTCGCTGATAGTTGATAGAAAGGAGCCACAGTAGGGAAGAGCGAACTCCACCTTGTGGTGTGCCTCTAGTTGTCACTTTCCTTGTCCAATGTCTGCATTGATAATTCTGCTGCTTAACATATTTCCAATCCAGATTACAATGGGTTTGTCTGCTTTTATGTCCTCTCGAGATGTTATTATGGCCTCTATGTTTACGTTGTTGAAGGCTCCCTCGATGTGGAGGAAGGCTGCCATTGTAAATTCTTTTATATTCAATGAGCTCTCAATTTCATGAACAACACTAGGCAGTGTGCTTTCAACCGATCTGCTTTTAAGGTAGGCGTGTTGAGTATTGCATAAGTTGTGTGAGTTGATAAGTCCTCTGATGTACTCGTATAGGTCAAGGAGTTTTTCCAAGGTTTTTAATGGAAACGACGAGAGACGAATTGGCCTATAGTCCTTTGCGGTAGTGTGGATTGGTTTACCGGCCATAGTTATGAAAACTACCTTTATCTATTTTCACTGTGTTGGGATGTACCCTGCACGCAAGCAATTGGAAAAAATGCTTACGAGGTGAGGAACAGTATGTGTTATGACAGCAGGCTAGCCGACGGGAGAATAAAATCGTAGAATAAAAATCCAAACTCCAATTCACCAATGATTTTATTTTCTTATTTTATTTTAACAAACATATAAAACCTTACACTCCAATAATCCCCCGCTTTCCAGCGCTAAGTCCACTGCCATGTATCTCTGACTGCGAGGTGACCGCCAAAAAGATAATCAAAAGACCGCTAAATCCAAAATCGTCAGTAAAGTCATCACAATACAGGGATGACAAAAAAAGCGGAGCATTGTCGAAGAAGATCGCAGTATACTTAGGCTGGTAGCACAAGCAAATTCATTTATGGTTTTATGATTATTTTGGCTCAGTAACAATATGAGTTTGCACTTTTTGAAGCATCGCTGGCAAAATATCGTTTGGCCCCAGGAATTTAAAAGGCTTCGTTTATTACTTCTTCAGTAATAAAATGGGAACCGTCGTCCCGAAGAGGACTGTCATTTCAGTGGTTTTACAACCTAGGAAATGGGTTTCAGTCAGTAGCTCTAGGGATTCCTGACAGTATTCTGTCCAAGAGCCATCTGGTTTAAGAATGAATAATGGGACACAGCGGTCCTTGGTTAAGATCTCTCTGAGCCTTGCGGGTTCGTTGAAATCTTCTATTTATTCACAGACCTCCCAGGATATAGACTTTGCTGCTCTTGTATTCATTGAAGCTGGATTTGTAGTTATTCCAGTCTTCAGATCTTTTTCTGATCTTTGCTCTATTGAATAGAGTTCGGGTCCTGGTCCTGAGTTGCTTAGATCTGTAGTCCACCAGACTGCGCTGATTTTCTTGCGAACACATTGCAAAGGGCAGAATTTGTGAAAGCCGCTTTCAGATATTTCACAAGATTTTCGACTGAATTCTCAATGTAAGTTGGATCGGGGTAAGTGATGGTTTGTGGCGGTACGAACCTGCTGGCGACTAAATTTGAGAAAAGATTCCAGTCTGTCTTCTGAGGGTTTCTGAAAGGTTTTGGTCTTTCTTTATTGACGTTAAGCTTGAAGAGTATTCGGCTGTGGTCCGAAAGGCTAGTGGACACTCTCCTATTCTCTACTCGGATGGAGTTAGACTCGCTTAGTAGAATGAGGTTAATTGCCTCTTCCCTAACCCGGTTACGAAACGTTGGTGTATTACCTTTGTTAAGGTAAGGGAAGACTATTAAATCGAAAAATTAATGTTGAGTGTGGTCGCCATTGGGGTCGCAGCCCATCAATAGACACAATCCGCGTCTGGAGGTGGGCCCTCCTCATCGTGTGGCAAGTACGCGGACGATAGGAGCAAAATAGATTTGTCCTGTTGTTCGCATGTAACCACAGTGAGGTGTCCATTGCGGTATGTACCTAAGAGAAAAATATTGAGATATTTGTTGGCGACTATATAGGTTCGTTCCTTACCTTCAGTGTGTGGATAGTAGAAATTGTATACCGTAGACCTCAATCCCTGAATTTTGTTCCTGAAGAGTCAAGTTCTTGAATTAAGGCTATATCCCCGTCTTCCTGCAGCATGTACAACATCAAATCGTCGGTGGCTGCTTTACAGTGGTGTAAAGCAGCTCCTTTGACTTACCGCGTTCGTTGGGGAGTCTACCTTCAGGGTTCGCAGCCCGAACTTGATGCTGTCAGATCTGCTACGATTCGTTGATATGTCTCTAGCGTTCATCTTCTTGATGTATTCATCGACCTCTTGTAGTCGTTCTTTGCCTTTTGGGGCAGTTTTTTCCCCCTAATCGTTCCTTCAGGTTTGCCTGTGGCCTTAGGGTCGATCTTTTCTTCCAGCAGTTGAGCCTCAGTTTCAGAGTCCACTTGCATGGTGTTGCTTACCTGTGATGAAGCCAAGGATTCATCGTCGGTAGCGGTACTAATTTGTAGTCCCTGAAGGAGAGTTCTGATTGCATCTTCGGCGGTGGCAACCTGAGCTGCTTGCCTCTTCAGAGGATGTATTTACTTATTTCCTTTAGTATCTTCTTTTTTATTGTTCACTCTTATTCTTTAATATGCGTTTTTCCACGAGTGCGCAGGAATGGGTAGTCGACCTTTAGAGAGCCCCGCATTATACAGGCAAGGCTACTTGATTCAGGAGGGTGCCAGGTATCCTGGATACACCGTTAGCGACTGGGCTATTATTTAACTGGTTGACTCTCGGAACGATACGGTTTACACCTTAGTCTAGCTCAGGGGAAGGGAAAAGAGTGGCGGGGATACACTAGGAAGGGAGGAGGAAGTGATGGCTGCAGCTTAGCTTCATGTCTCGTCATAGAGAGGGAATTCTCAAGAGTCATTGACCTTTACTGAGCCTTCGCACCGCGACAAGGTGTGCAGTCACGTGAAGGAATAAAGAAGACATACATATGTGCGCACAGATTTTCACCAAAAATAGATTTAAATTGAACCTTATTTCTGTTGGCGTATGATTGTGGCATCAGTGTTATTGAGGAATCTGTGCATAAGAATATCTTTCGTTTCATTCTCCTTCACATGAAGTTCCTTATAGTCTGGAAACTTATAAGTTTTCCCCGGCTTTTATGCGTAACAAAATGATTAGTTAGAATGGAGACGATAAAAATACTAAATTTCTTGAAAGTTGTTTTTTTTTTTGAGATTTTTAGAATTCGCCCAAAAAGCAAGAAGTGAGACTAATTCGAGAAGATTGAAAATAAGTAAGAAACATACTTTCGAATTAATTAACTCCGAGTATGCCAACTTAATCTATCTAACAGCTGCCATGGCGACCCCAGCCACCAACAACTATGCCATTTAACTGTAATTGTAAACAAATTTCGAAAATTCCTCATTCCCCCATTCCCTATCTAATAGAACAAATCATTTTTCATTTCCAACTTCGACTAAGGATTCGACTATACCACCATTCAGCACTCCATTCACTCTTCGTAACGCTTCCGAAATTAAATCGTCTTGAAAATGGCAACAGCACAACAAAGTACACAAACAAAAGCAGAACTTTGTTCTTCTTCTTAAAGAATGTTTGCTTAGCCAATTACATTTCCCCCAGCCAGGATACGCCCTCCAAACTCAGATATCCTTCCGAACCAACGATAAAACAAGCAAATTAGCAAATAAATCAAATTTCCATTGCTCATTCCACAACAGACCGAGATGAGAGAGCGAGCGTGTCTTGAAGTTTCAAATTTGAATCCCGGAGAGTCCTTCATCCACTCATCACTTGTTCCGTTCATCTCGCATCATTTATCAAAATTAATTCCTCTCGTTCACATCGAAAAAACAAATCGAAGATTAAGACAAACACATTTGGCTGGCTCTTAACGCGACGACTCCCGCTCGATTGGGGTTGATGTGAGCCATCATGGGGAGAAGAGATAAAACTTGGAATGGGATATTCAATTTTCTTCTACGCGGAGTCAAGGATCATCACGTGGGGTGGAGAGAGAGTTGTCCACAGACCCAAAACCAATCGGCATACAATGGTAAGCGAGGAATGGCCCACGCACTAGGTGGTGTGTGGTGCTTCGCCAAAATGAGCAGCAATCTCTGGTGCTTATACCTGAATAAGTGAGTTGAGCGAGGTACTGCGCGTTTACTCGCAAGTATTAATTAGTTGTGTCAAAATCAGTAATAATTCATGAAGATGAAGACGACGAGTCGCTGATGAGTGGGAGTAAAATTAATCTACCCAGTCACGTAGTCACCCCTTTCGAAGAAACGTTTACATAAAACAAGAAGAGTGATACTCATGATTTGGATGTTTGTCTGGGATTGGAATGAAGTGACGATTAAGCTTTAATCGAAAACGGTGTTCTTGACAGAAATTCAATTATTTGCATTCGCTATATCGTCAACATTAAAACTGTGAACAAATAGAAAGTTTCAATCCACCATGTGACATGGTGCCTTTTGAAGTTATTTTAAAATTCCATTTGGACAGTTCTGTCCTTTAGCGGGTCAAGGCTCGATAAAGTTACCATAACCATCGAAAAGCGTAGGGTATTTTCTTTTCTCTCATTTTTTTTTTAACTTTCTGTCCATATATAAATAAAATGGTACTAAACCCGATGTTGTGTCAGAAATGTCAACTTCTTGGCCACCAAAAAAGCTGATGTAAAAGAGCATTCTCTTGCATTAACCGCAATCTTCCCCCAACCTCCATGTGTGTGTATAATGATGAATGTACAAATGGTGAGTGTCCCTGCACCATGTGCGCAAATTTTTAGGCCTTAATCTAGCTTCATCTATTAATAACTTTGAGTATATCCGAAACAAACAAACATTACCAATAAAACCAAAAACCAAAAACCAAATCCCATTTAGCCCAAGCTAAGCGTACGTACCAGAAATCGACTGAAAGATGGTACCTTTGAAAAAGGCTTTTAAACTTTGTTAATGAATAGGTGTTACAGTGGTTCGAATTTCTGAATTAAAAAATACCGCACTCTCTGATATGGACATCAGCGAAACCGACAAATCTACCAATAAACGAAATTTTACTCTATAAGGCCACTTCATTATGGCTCTACAATATATCCCAGTGGCCAACATTATACGACAATGAAACGAGAGAGCAAACAACCCACCGGAGTAATACCAGACACAGGAACGCAGAGTCTAGCAATCTCTGCGGAGACGAGGAAAGATGCAGGTCAATTCAACTTTTGCTCTGCATGTTCAGCTTTTCAAATTCGTAGTCTAAAATCAAATATATGCAGCTCATAGCATAATACCACGAGTGGTTTTGGACAATCTCATTACCCTTCTATACAATAAATGCAACAGAATTTTATTGTGAACGTTGGACGCAAGTGGAGCATTGAAAATGGCAAATGCAGTTTCGCCCAAAATGATAAAACAACTTTTGAAATTTCAGCTAATCGAGCTGGAGAAATGGTATTTCTCGCAATTGGAATGCATAACCCTTCCTAGCCTTTTACGTTCTAAATCTAAAAACAATCCTGCATCGAATGGCGCAACGAAAATGAAAATCAGATAAGTAGTATATTTAGTAAAATATATTTTTAAATTTCCGAAAAACTGATTTTTGACATTTGCGAAAATCGGACTGAACCTTTGCGTTTTTTGAGTAATAATGTTAGCAATACCAATTAATTATTTTAGACAAGATTCCTACACACTAAAAACACTTACCTCAAAAAACAAAAATGACGTCGAAATACGTAAAAACCCTTTTCGAAAAATGGTCGTCCTGAAAACTCTCCTTTTCTGAACTTCATATAGTCAATATATGTACCTTACACCTTCGAAAGCATATGGATTACTGTTTCTACTGAACAGTTTTGCGATTTTGAACGATTTTACAAACCTTTTTAGCGTAGAATTTTATAACTTTTCGTTTTGATTATTAAGATTTTGAAGTCAATAAGTGAACGCATCAATTTTACCTCTTTTTAGGGAATGTTTTTCATAAGACAATAAAATTCAATCATTTTAATTTTTTTATGCTGTTATTTGTATCTTAAACTGTATAAAAAAAATGTTGTCTTATTTTACTTGTTTTATATATTTTTTTTTTTAATTAAATTAGACACAAAAAAAGCAGGACACTGGTCATGGTAAAAACGGCTGTTCATGTTGTTTGAAATAAAAAAATCGAATGGATTATGGTTCAGTAGGTCTTTCGCTATCGGCCCTACCAAAATTAATCAATTTCATTGAAAAAAAAAATTTTAATTTTTCTTGTTAAAAATGGTTTAAAAAAAATAAGAAAGTATTTTCGAAAATAAGCAATATTGGTAGGGACGATAACCATTAATGAGTAGAAGAACTTATGTATATAAATTTCAAGGTAATCGGTTGAATAGTTTTTTTTTTAGAACCATGACAGTTTCAGAAAATGATGTTTCCAGAAATATGCGTTTAAAGTTTCGAGAGCAGAATTTTCGTCGAAAATTTATACTTACACTAATCTGCTATGCCTGGACCATACAATAACCCTTCGGTGGCTTCATACGCATCATTTTCTGCCAGTTTTTGTGACCTGAGGGAAGCCCTTGCCTTTTTGGATGCCTCGGACGTGGATCGCTCTGCACAGGTTATTCGTCGTTCATCATACTCCTCAGCATACGAGTAGGCGTTTCGGCCAATTTGCGTAACAAAAATCTCCATTATTTTAAGGATGGGTGAAAATCCTTCATTAAACATATACGCAGCTGTCCATGAAGCAATTTCCAGCCCCTTTTTTCCAACAAAATGATGCTTTGGAGCCGAGTTCGACTCGTTGTTGTTCTGAGTGACTTTTTCCCAAGCACCTGTATCAGATCATCACATGATAATTCTTCGTAAATTGGCTTCAAAAATCTTACTGTTTCTTCATCAAATGCTGGAGGATGTGTGTACATTTCCTCTGTATTCTCTGCCGGATGTTGTAAATACTTGCACCATGCAATTGAACACTATGAGTGCTGCAGACCTGGCGTGCGGCGGACAAGTCGCTTACGGCACGTCGGCGACTATGAGTTGTAACTTATTTAATACTAGGGTTTCGGTCTGAATTTTTCACAACATATTTTCGATAGGTTTTACTATCGAAATATGGAAAAAAAATCGATTATTCGAAGTGGTCACATGACCACTTGACTTGACATGACTACCCCCATAAATCATCTTTAGTGCAGCTGAGTGGCAAAACGTCAGCTATCCCCATAAGGCCAATTTCGGCAATATAAACTTAATATGTGCCCACGCCACCACAGATAAGAAAGACGACCGGCATAAAGATGACTTCTATGATCTCCTAGACAGAACATATGCCCAATGTCTAAGCAAAAACACCAAAATTGTTCTAGGAGATTTCAATGCGAAGCTGGGTAAGCAAGCTATCTTTGAATAAGTCGTAGGAAAGCACAGCCTACATAGCACCATGTCAGAAAACGGACTAAGGCTAGTGGACTTTATGGCGGGACACAATCTCGCAGTAGCAAGTACACGATCCCACACCTCATGGTCCATAAGGGGACCTGGCGGTCTCCAATCAAGCAATCAACACTCCTCCAGCAGCCTAGATTATTACCTTGTTGCATCTAAAGTACGGATGCGAATTTCTTCGAATCAACGGAGTCGAGTAAGAATACAAAAATTTAACGTCGGAAAGCTACAATCGCAAGAGACCGCTGGGACCTTCGCCGATCAAATCTCCCTCAAACTCTCTCAAGACCCGATGCAATCTGGACAAACCATAGAACAGAGAGGCCGCCTCAGATGTACTCGGTTTCAAGCCACCACCTTCGAGAAATCCCTGGTTTGATGACGAGTGCAGACAGGCCCATATAGAGAAACAGAATGCATACATAGCTGTACTACATCGATGGACGAGAGCTGCCTCTGAGCTCTATGAACAGAAAAGGAGGGAGGAGCATGCTCTTCTGAGGAGAAAAAAAAGGAGCATGAGAAGCGCGACCTCGATGAGTTAGAAAGATGTTATTGCAGGAATGACGTTCGAAAGTTTTACCGAAAAGTAAAACGATCATGCCAAGACTATAAAGCTAGAGCAGAAACCTGCAGGAATGAACCTGGACAGCTAATAGTGAAGTCATAGTCGATGCTGAGACTGTGGAAAAACCACTTCTGCAGACTGTATAACGGCGATGATAGTCAAAATGCCCCCGTCAGGCAGAACCAACCATTCACAATGGATAACGATGAAAGAGAATCCCGTCCACCCGACCTAGCGGATGTTAAGATAGCGATATCGAAACTTAAGTCTTACAAAGCTGCTGGTTCAGACTCCCTGCTGAACTGGTCAGCAACATGCATCAGCCCATCTGTAAGATATGGTCGGAAGAAACCATGCCCGATGAATGGAATCTCAGCATCGTTTGCCCGGTCCATACGAAAGGAGATCCCTATAACTGCGCCAATTACAGAGGGATAAATCTCCTGAATATTGCGTACCAGATCCTCTCTGCCGTACTGTGTAAGCGCCTGAAACCGTTAGTGGACAATCTGGTTCTACCAAAGTGGTTTCAAGCCAGGAAAATCCATGATCGACCAAATATTTACACTACCGTGGATCTTGGAGAAGACCCATGAATTTCAGGTCGATACGCACCATCTCTTTGTCGACTTTAAAGCCGCATATAACAGTATTTATGGAGACGAGCTATACAGAGCCATGTCATGTGTTAGAATCCCTGCCAAACTCGTCAGACTGTGCAGGATGACTATGGAAAATACTCGCTGCTCCATTAAGGTCGGATGTGAGCTAACCATGATCTTCGATGTTAAAAAAGGATTCAGACAGGGCGACGCATTGTCATGTGATTTCTTTAACATCATACTTGAAAAGATCGTGCGGGATTCTGCGGCCAATACAAGAGGTACTATCTACTTCAAGTCTACATAATTGCTTGCCTACGCAGATGACATTGACGAAATTGGACGGACAAAGCGAGACGTCAATGAAGCGTTTGCAAGCATTGAAGGAGAAGCAGCTAAAGTGGGCCGGAGGGTAAATGGGGACAAGACCAAATATATGTTGTCATCAAAGAAAGACGCGCAACACCGACGTCTTGGTCAGAAAGTCATTTTCCGCAGCTATATTTTTGAAGTAGTCAAGGACTTCGTCTACCTTGGCTCGATAGTGACAAGCAGCAACGACACCAGTGCTGAGATAAAACGCAGAATAACTCTTGCCAACCGCTGCTTCTTTGGGCTCAAGAGGCAATTGAGTAGTAGAGCCCTCTCTCGAAAAACTAAGGTATTCCTCTACAAAACATTAATCATCCAGGTTCTTCTCTATGGCGCTGAGGCTTTGACGTTATCAAAAGCGGATGAAGGGGCTCTTGGGCGTTTTGAGAGGAAAAATTCTGCGTGCAATCTTTGGTCCCGTTTGTGTAAACGGAGAGTGGGGGAGAAGATTCAACCAAGAACTGTACGGGCTGTACAGCGACATCGGCCTAGTTAGACGTCTATGGCAGTATTTTGAATAGCCCAAACCTTTCACCCAAAAAACGCTAATTTACTCTTTTATTTAGGTTGTTGTAATTAAGTAGAACATTTTTTTAAATTATATTATATAGGCAAGGCTATTTGTTTCAATCCATAAACATCCCATTCTTCTAGCAGGAAGTCCTTATCTTCTTATTTCTTTTCGGTTGGCACCTCTTTCTTGTCTTTGGCTTCGTTGCCATTCCCATTTGTTTTCGGCTTGTCAAATTTAAAACCTCCCAAGATCGGATCGACTTCGGGCTCATCAAACTCAAGATTGGGAAATTCCTCTAATTCGGATCCATTTTCGGCGCCATATTTGTGGGCTATGCGATTGAGCTCACTTTCGAGTTCTGCTAAAATCTCCTTAGTAGGCTCGAACATTCTACCACCACTTAAAGCAAAAGTAAAATTGAAAATGATATCAAATATTCTGAACATACTATAGATACATACCTACTCCTGGCGTTATATTCTTCAAGTTTTTCGAGATATATTTGTTCCAAAGGATCGTCAGTGTGATGCCAGCGAAATGTTGGTGTGAAGATTTTACGTTTGAGTAAACCTTCAGTTTTCTGAAGTGCTTTTAACAAGTTAGGCTTTACTATCTAAAATCATACATGGATGTCAATGGGAACTAAATAGTTTTTATTTTCCATCCATTTACCATTTAATTATAAAAAAGCTGCTAAAAAATATAAGGGAAGCAATAAAATGGAAAAAGAAGGGAACTTGTCTGACAGAAATTTGATGAGTAATTGAATGAAAACTCGAACCGATTAAATAGAGTTTTCCGAACCGGAAGCCGAATCGATTTTACGAGTAAGCGCATGATAAAACTGTAAATTAATTTGGATTCGTACGGATTGTAACCTTTAAATTTACTCATTTGTTTCGATTTCTTTTACATATTCTATTCGAACTTTGTTTTTTATTAAGCTGGATGGAAGCTGTTTGACTGATGGAACGACCGTTTAGTCGAAGCTTAATAATTTAAAAGGAAATATCTGGTGCACATCGGGTGCTAAATAAAAGTCGCATTTTCTGTAGTGAGAGCGCAGTGGCGCTGTGGATAATGTGTCGGCATCTGACGCGCGATGTGCGGGTTCGGATTCCGATAACACCAACACCATCGAATGTTTATTTTGCAGCTTCTCTCCTCGGCTGAGTACTGTCCGTGAAAAAGCTCTCTTCCGATCGGAATCGGCATTAAACTGTAGGACTCGTTGTGAAAAAGAAATTGAACACAAGTGAGAGAAGCATGGCTTGCAACGCTATCTAATACTAACGTTTATTCAATTTCATTATTTTTATGCCTTAAACGGAAACGGGGTCCAAAGAAGGAATATTTTATGGTTATCTCTCAAACATTGATTAAAAGATATTACAACATAATTTAACGTCGGTTGTGTCAGCAACATCTGGCAAAGTACAACTGTTCAATCGCAATTGATTATGGTAAAAATGCAGCCTGATTGAGAGAGGTATTTTGCCATGGTTTACCCAAGGCTTTTGAAAGTTTTCGAGAGACTCCTACCTCAGTGGAATACAACTGGATAAAATGAACGACATTTCTGCACCGTACCTAGATTACTGAATGACGAAACGCCATGGCTGGGCCGTTAGTTGCGCCAGTTTTTGTTAGAACCATTCTCAATTTTAGTCAGTAAAAAAGTTTCTAAGCCTGGGTGCGTTGTAAGTTCATAAATACAGTGGTAAGCTACAACATTTATGTCTTTCCGAATTGTAGTTATATGGCCTAAACACAAGTACTATCCACAAACACCACAAGTACTCGTATATCTGGTGTTTTTTCTTTGTTTGTGACAGGGGTCACACAATTTTCTCTTTTTATTAGCATTTTCCTGAGGAAGTACGGATGTGATACTTTGTAGGGACTGCTTCGTTACCGCCGCCAATCTGAGACGTAGAGCCACGGTAAAATTCTTTTCTTCGTTATTTCTTCGAACTATTTCCCCAATATCCAAATTGTGGCTAATTGGCGCAAAAAAAAGCTCTTTTGCTGTCCATTGAATATCCGTTTCCAAAATATATTATCTGAACAAAATTTGACCTTAAGTGCTTGAATTGTTTCCGGATTGTTGACACAACACCGGTCCTTTACGGTTTCCCACAAAAAAAAAGTGCAAAGAGGTGGTCAAATAGCAGCTCCGAGGCGACCAACCTCGACCATCGCCAAAACGGCTGATAACACGATTTGGGAATTTGGTACGCAAAAGATTGATTGTGGCATGGGCTGTGTGCATGAACCAGAGGTCTTCAAAATCCATGTCTTCAATTTCAGTAAAAAAAAAGTCAGTTAACATGGTTCTGTAATGCCCACCGTTGATCAAACCTTTGTTCCCAGCCTCAGTGCATAAAATGTTGAGCTCTTGAGATCGACGGCAGGTTGATGTTCGTGAATTGAGTCTCACACTCTCAGCCACAGCAGCCACATTTTCATCTGTGCGCATCGTACGACGAGTGTTGTCCACTAGCATACCAGTCTCACGAGCGTTTTGAACAAACTTGCGTACAGCAGTCGCAGTGGGCGCTTCATTCCGGTCAAAACTTTTCTTTGAAAAACGCACTGCTTGTGCTACACAGCACTCACTTTGGAAATAAGTTTTCAATATTTCCCAACGTTGTTCAAGCGTAAAGCGACTCATTTCTTTGCGCGGAAGTATGATACTAACTTTTTGTCAAGATTTCGAGCGGGAAACAGTTTTCAGTGTCAAAATAATCTATGATTTAAAAAAAAGCCACTAGATGGCCCACCCTGTATTTCTAGCTCCAGTATAGGCTGCACATAAGTTATCAACCGTGTCGACACCTTTAGTTTTATTATAAAACGGTTTCGGATTTTCTTTTATCACCAGTCTTAGCGTCAATTGTAATTCAAAGTGGAGGCTGAATATTTTTATTTTTTTATTGTAGTTAAAATGTTAGATTTTCCTTAAAACTACACTGCACAATTTACAGAGATGTGGTATATTCTACCTTACTACTGAAAACTATTATAAATTGCAAGAAAATATATCACTCTTTGTCTTTGAATACATTTGAAGGAAAAGCTACCAAAAAAACCGCCATTAATACCCAAAATTATATGAATCTACAATTGTAGGGTTGAGAGAACAGGAGGCGATGACCAAATTTCAGAGCTGCTACTTGATTTCTATCACAATTTTAAATAATTAAAATAACAAAATTCGTCAAAAATAAATAATAAAATATAATAATTATTAAAAATAAAAATTAAATAAAAAATAAATAGAAAGAAACGGAAAATAATTTAGTAATAACAAATAGCAAATAATAAATATAATAATAAATAATAAATAATCAATAATAAATAATAAAAAATAAATAATAAATAAAAAATAATAAATAATAAATAATAAATAATAAATAATAAATAATAAATAATAAATAATAAATAATAAATAATAAATAATAAATAATAAATAATAAATAATAAATAATAAATAATAAATAATAAATAATAAATAATAAATAATAAATAATAAATAATAAATAATAAATAATAATTAATAAATAATAAATAATAAATAATAAATAATAAATAATAAATAATAAATAATAAATAATAAATAATAAATAATAAATAATAAATAATAAATAATAAATAATAAATAATAAATAATAAATAATAAATAAAAAATAATAAATAATAAATAATAAATAATAAATAATAAATAATAAATAATAAATAATAAATAATAAATAATAAATAATAAATAATAAATAATAAATAATAAATAATAAATAATAAATAATAAATAATAAATAATAAATAATAATTAATAAATAATAAATAATAAATAATAAATAATAAATAATAAATAATAAATAATAAATAATAAATAATAAATAATAAATAATAAATAATAAATAATAAATAATAAATAATAAATAATAAATAATAAATAATAAATAATAAATAATAGATAGATAGATACTCGTAAATAGATTTTTATTCTTTTGAGTTATCAATTCATTTACAATAAGATTTATACAGTTATCTTAAGACATGGCTTAAAGCAGTCTACCGAAGTTTGATGATGTTTATAATAGTATTTAAAAATATTCTTCAATTATCGCCCTTCTATACTTTGATGCTTTTTGAGAATTATTGTTCAGTTTATTCCAGTCAGTGCCATTCAAGATGAGTCTCATCTCCAATTCATCCAAAACTTGTTTCCCAAAGAACTGGAACCTAAACTCTATCAGTAGGGGACACCTACCTAAAAAGCAACAATTGTTCTCCCTGTTTCGTAACTTACACAGAGAGCAGAGGATTGGTGAGTCCTCTTTGTGGGATAAAGTTTGAATACAAAATTTCACCCCTGGGCTTGAAAACTGTAGCTATTGTATCGTTAGAGAACCTTTATATATTTATTCAGTATATTTTTCAGTGTATTGAACTTTTAATATTTTCGATTCTGTCTGCGTGTATTTTCAGCTCAACCGCCGAAATTAAATTAAAACTCTTCTTCACATCGAATGATGTTTTCCATAATTATTCTCAGATTATATCCACAGAACTCGTCTAGTGACTTCCATTCCTTATAAAACAGTATCTTCTCCTCTATAACATACTTAGCTATACATTTTATCAAGCTTTCTCCATCTAAAGACATGCTTCTCAAAATGTAGTTGAAATGTAGTTTCAATGTGTCAATAAATAATGGCGGAAGACCGCTTTCTATCAATAGCATGTTGTTTGGTGAACATTAAGGCAATTTGAACACCCGCTTTAAGAAAAACCTGAGTAGTTTTTCTACTGAATCGTAAGGCTTACAGCCCCACACTTGGGCTCCATAAAACATTATTGATCTAGAGACTGCCTGGAATATCTGATATTTAATTTTTACGAATATACATATGTTTAACTTCCAGACAGTTTTTCCAAGCTGCACTTATGGCTGATTTAGCGAACTTTTTCTTTAAATGCTGTTCCATATTCATGTTGCTGCTGATATTTATACAATTTCACTGTTTCTATTTCCTGCCCATCAAAAAACCATTTTTCATCTCTTAAATACCTCTCTCCTCCTTTTCTAAAAACCATTATTTTGAATTTACTCGTGTTAACCATTAACCTCCACTCTTCATAGTATTTTATAAACATTAATTCCTTTATATAGGAAAGCACAAAAAAAAGGAGGGTATCTTGTGTGGAAAGACCATGCGTGAATTCAAACTGTTTTTCGTTTAAAAATGTATTTTTATTCAGATATTTTAGAATACTACTTTTAATAGACACCGTGAATTTACATGTCTTAGTAATTTTTAAATTTATGATTGTATCGATGATAAAGTCATCTCCACAGTTTTTCCAAAATTATCTTGCCGAGATCACTAGGAAGCTGACACTAGAAAAATTGGCGCAGGTTCTCTATCTTTGGGCCGGACGGGCGTCCACTGGCGAGACAAAGTGTAGTCAGATACCTTGGGATTGTGCTGGATCAGTATCGATATTTTGACAAACATGTAGATGCTGCTCTGGCAAGGGTCCGGGGCGTTTCCTCTCCGACAGGATGGCTATTTCGAAACAGCCAAATTGATTTCAGGGTGAAGGTAATCTGCTGCATGGAGAGTCAGCTTAATGGAAAGGATTCCTGTGTTTGAGAGACAATTTCTCAGGACTTGTCTCGGGTAACATAGGACACCTGGATCTGAGGACACGAAATTTTAGGGCCAGACTTTTACGGATGGGCAATTTTTTGATAAAACTGATTCGAAGCCATGTTGCAAGAGCAATGACTTCGGTCAATAACCTGGTCACCGGGGCCAACTATCCCAACTATTTGTACCACGAGAGGGTGCGCCTTAACGGCTTTGCCCCACCAGAGGCATTCCTCTATTTAGACCAGTGGTTCTTAACCTTTTAGTGATGAGGGACCATTTGATAAAATTTCTGTCTTGCCATGGACCACCAATTGTTTAGAGGTAGAATACATTAAATGTAAATGAGTAAAGGGTTGTTCTATCTATAAATAAAACACGCATACAATCGTTCAAAGCCAACAGTATTTTAGTCTTTTTACGACAATTTTACATTATAAAGATAAGTATATGACTTTAATGAGATTTTTGTTACTGCATACTCTTTACTAAATTCTGAATCCTTGGTTCAGTGTTACTTAAAGTCAAACGCATGTCGGCACTGACATGCAACCGATTTCGGTGCTTGTTTTTACTTATCAGAAGCGCCGAGAACCCCTGCTCGCATAGATATGTCGATGAAAACAAAGTTAGGTGACATATAGCAATTTCCTGAATCTTTGGAAAAGAAATTGCCTTTTGGCTCCAAAAATCTTCAATATTAATTCCTGTCTGGACTGTATCTTTCAAGTTACTTTCGTGTTGCATTTCAATCACCTCTTGAATTTCATTAGGCACCTCAGAAACGTTTACAATGAAAGGATCTGTTTCCGAATACCGTTGTCCTCGCAGTGAGGGAAATAGCGATTGAATTCACTTTTTAACCCCCGACGCAAAAAGAGGGGTGTTATAAGTTTGACGTGTCTCCGCGTCTATGTGTCTGTATGGCTGTGTGTGGTATCGTAACTCCTGAATGAATGGGCCGACTTTGATAATTTTTGGTTTTGTTTGAAAGCTAACGTGATCTAGATGGTTCGTAGTTACAATTTATAAATATCTGTTCAGGCGTTTCAAGGCAATGAGCTCTTTTAAGTGGCGCCAAATGTATCAGCCTATCGAAAGATGTTATAATTTATGCAATAGGCGTCGTACCTCAATCATATTTGACATTAGTGAACTAGACAGCTGCAGTATACAAACGGATAAGCAATGGAGTGCTATGCTTTGCAAGAGCGTTTAATAATTGTGTCGATTTTTTTTACCAATAATCGTTCGGTGGAATTGCGTGAATTTCGACGTCGATTTCCTATTCGTGTCGCGCCAACTGGGCAAACATTCCGCTTAGCGTCTCGACTTGAACAGACTGGAACAATAGGAGACCAAGCAGCACGTGGCCGCCACCGGACTGGTCGTTCGGTCGACAACGAAGCAACATCAACCAGACAACGGGCCACGCAATTGGGCATAACCAGACGGACCCTACAGCGAATTTTAGTGAAAAACTTACACATGTTTCCGAACAAAGTACAAACAGTGCATCAGTTAATGCCTACTGACCGTCAGTCGCGTGTGAATTACGGTTAAACGGTTCTTAATCACAAACAACGAAGAAGACGATTCTGTGTCAAAAATTATCATGAGCGACGAGGCGCATTTACACTTAAGCGGTTATAAGCAAAATCTTCATTTCTGGGGCATTGAAAATCCAAGTGTGATGCACGAAGAGCCATTACATCCACTCAAAGTCACTGTGTGGTGCGGCGTTCACATGGGAGGAGTGATTGAACCGTGTTTATTGGAGGACGCCATCGACAATACGATCACTGTTACTGGCGAACGCTACAGGGATATGATAAGCGACTTCCGACTGCCGGAATCGGATGAGCGAGGCTTGGTGATAGTTTGGTTTCAATAAGAGGAAGGAAGCGTTTGCTGGTCGCGTAATCTCCCGTTTTGGCGATTTGGCATGGCCAGTAAGATCGCAAGATTTAACCATCTCAGACTTCTTTATTCGACAGAAAAACGAACATTTATCACCGGAAATCTGGCGATAACCACTGGACATAATCACCACATAACAGAAAAAATAGGTCAAAATAAAGATTTCCATCACTCAAAGTCATTTTTTTTTTGGTAAAAAATTAGTCAAAAACAAAATTGGATGATAAGTCTTGCGCCACCTTGTACATACAAGAAGCCCTATGCGTTGTTGCATGATACTTAAGAAAAATGTCATTTAAGCAGTTATCTATCGCAATTAGGGTGCGCGAGTAGTTTAAAAAGAATAAAATTAAAAATGTTAAGTAACCCCCGACTCAAAGAAAAACTTTAAAAAATAAAATTTTTCTCTCGGCCTTTTGGCTTCATTAAAAGAACCTATTAATATTTTTAATATAAACGCCGCCGCGTCAAGGAACTGCTAAGTAAATAAAAAAAAACAGAATAGAAATAAAAAGAATATATGTATAATGATAAAGTATGGATTATACAGAGACCTACTCTATGTAAACAACCTAAGTAAGTACCGAAAAAACCATATCTAATATTTTAACGCAACGCATACGGCTCTCCAGCGAACGCCTCATATAGAAGTGATACAATATCGAAACACTGCGCGAACTTAGTAGACCATCTAAGATAAATTGATATAAAATACAAAACTAAGTTCATACGTAAAATTTGAAATTAGTAGATAGTTTTTTTTATATAATAGACCTATGTACTCGTAGATTCTTTACTTACCGTTCCCTCTACGTGGCGACGCTTATCTTACAAATATTAATAGCTTCTTTTCATGAAGCCAAAATGCCGAGAGAAAAATTTTATTTTTTTACTTTTTAAAGTTTTTCTTTGAGTAGGGGCTTACTTAACATTTTTAATTTAATTTTTCCATTATTCTTTTTCTGTTTTGTTCGTATTGCTACATTTTATGTTTAAGCGGAATGAATTCTGGAAAATCGATTTATTCGCATTTTTTGCATTTTAACAGAATTACTGAGCGCTGGCAAAGCAGGGCAGCTCTATTTGTCGGATGGCTCCGCGGACCACTTCGGGTGCTTCCAGGGACCACTAGTGGTCCGCGGACCATCGGTTATGAACCACTGATTTAGACCAATGCGGGCAAGTCTTTCGCTTTGGCAGATTGTTGCTGATGGCCTTTTCTATTATTTATTGTACATACATTTTATTTAATTTGTTAAAATTTGAAGAATGATAATATGACTTAATGACACTTTTTTTTATTTATATTTATAGCATTCTGTCAACAATTAGGAGGGATGTAAATGTTCTGGCAAAAATTTCATGAACACAAAATACTGTCGAAAGTAGTTTCCTAAAATTTTGTGACTGATACTTTTACTAAAATTATTTCTCCCCCTGTTAAAATATTAGGTTGGTTTGCCCCGGCCACAGAGGGCTGCCAGGAGTGACTTTTAATCTTCAGTAGGTATAGACGATTTATTGTATGAATTTTCATGACTTTTGAAATGACAGCCTAAAATTGGTTACTAGCTCTTCCTCTATTGCTCATATTTGCAATTTTCCAAAAAAAAGAATTATTTTAATATGTATTGTTTCTCACACTTGAAGTGATCGACTGGATGAAAGACGTAAATATAAAAATAAGTTGAAGCGAAGAAAGTAACGGTAATGGAAATTCTCGCAAATCTGCAGTATTTTTATTTTTGAATATAAAGCGTTGCAGCTTTCTTCTTGGAATGTGACATGATATACGCAGATTCTTTGCACTGGCTGTAACTAATCTATAAGTCTATTTTCATAAATATGTGAAAATAAATTGTTAAAAATGGTATCGTCATGCACTATTCGGTCATTAAACATCAGCCCCAGAGGCGATGCTAACTTGATAGATTTCCATATTAATAAAGCTAAAATATATTTCATCGACACATGTACTTATTCTGAGGATGAATAACTAAATTTCTAAAAAATACAATATGTATATGTTTACAATTTTATCAATATTCCTGGAACAAGCTTAGAGAAGAAGGCAATATTTATTTAAGTGCCGTATAAGAATTAATGTTTGTAGAGTTAATGTAATATACGAGTATATTATTATATCTTTGTTGAAAAGGTAATGTTATATCCTAAAGCCCTAGAATAAGAAATATGACTAAATTGAAACGTTCAACCTTAGCTATCATGAATGAGCTTCATCATGTAAATTCTCAGAATAAAACACGATAAGAATTGGATTATTATATTAGTGAAGCAACATATCGTGTCTTTTCTAAATATAAAGTCCTTGTGCGAAAATTGAGACGTGTTTACGGTATACTACGTATGTGATAATACCGATATGGAAACAACTATTGTAGATTTTATAAGTAAATATTTCTATCTATTCGTTAGCATAATTTCATGGTTTATGGCTGCGAGTAGGCAAAGCATTTTCTAAAACTATGGCTTGGTGTTTCCTTCGTGGATTTCCTAGTTTTCTTCATATCCTGCACGATGTAGGAAACGCCGATGTGGAGGAGGAATCCCAGCTATGGTTGAAAATTAAACTTTCCAGTTTCCGGGAAGCCCAGAAAGGGGATTTGTTGAGCAATGAATAAACAAACCACAGAGTAACAACAAAAAAAAAAAAAAACGCGACACATGAGATGATCATACTCGTACATAATTGAAACACTTGTATCTGAAAGATCCTTGGTCTCATAAAATATTTGATATTTTATATGATATGTTATTACACGTACAAGAGGGTGTGTTGTTTTCATTTGTTTATGTATATTCGCGCGTTGCTGAGAGGGTAGCCGTAGCACACATCCACTTTGCCGCAAATGCATGCATCAGCAAAGGTTTCTCCGTAGACGATGTGCGAGCACTGAATGCCAAGATGTGTTGCTAACTTTCTCGTTTCTGCATTTTTTTTTTGTGAAGTAACAAAAATCAGAAAACAATTATTTCCTTGTTTCTTAAGGATACGAAGGGCAACACGACATCAAGAAAGAGGGGGCGGCTGAAGAAAAACGAACGGTTTCTGTATTCATCAGAATGAAGATTTATACCCTTGGGCGGTGATTCTTAATTTCCAAGCTCAAAGTGCCGAGTCGATGTCGATGGTTGGAGGTAGCCTCACTCGTAGTCGAAGTTATGGTGATTAAGGATGCGGCAGAATGGATATGGATTACCAAGGATATTCACTTGAAAATTTCTTTTCGCTTTGTTGACTTCTTGTTACCATAGGGCATTACTTCATTTCTGTTTTTTTTTTTTACTCCAATGCAGAAATGTGAAATTTCTGTTTTGGATACACTCAAAATACTTTTTCTCTAAATTTAATTAAATTACTCGTGCATGAATAAAAAAAAAGAATCCTTTTTCCATTGGTACTGATGCTGCCTTAGGACTTTGCTGAAGAATTTGAAAACCACTCCTTCGTATGTGGGAATTTAATTTCCAATCGCAGGATATTTCTCTCCTTTTCGCGGTGAAATATGCCGGAGAGTAGGGAAGGGTTGCATAATGTTATTATTATTCTTTGACACGTGCTTTCGTTAGTATCGAGCAACCAGGACGAGGATAGAGGATTTCGAGAATTTCAACGATTTCTCGAGCTCTATTTATTCGAAAAAACGATGGGGAATATGGCGACCGTCGGTGGATGCCTGGGGCATCCGTCATTCCTTTTAGAGTAAGTTGTCGGTTCGTTTGTGGACGGTGTCGTGGATTGTGGAATGGATCGGTTACAATTCGTTTGGCATCGCACCCTCAAGCCATTTGTTAGCATTTAGTCCATTTCCGCTTTGGTGCATCAAATATTATTTTTAATTTTACGGCGTGCACATTGCCGTACCAATTTTAAAAGGAAATTCAATTCAACTGAATGGGATGGGATGAGAGCATAGAAAAACGAACTGGTTGGGGGTTAAAATAGAATTGATGGAAATGTTTCATTTCATCGAACGCGCACAGTTCATGTAAATAAAACGGAAATGTAAACAATCGTCATTGGGCAAGGAACGGGTGGTACGGTAAGGGATGTGTTATGGAAATGG
The DNA here is from genome assembly GCA_958301585.1 of Merodon equestris. NCBI lineage: Eukaryota > Metazoa > Arthropoda > Insecta > Diptera > Syrphidae > Merodon > Merodon equestris. The sequence continues at coordinate 51,614,639 of OY284416.1, forward strand.
CATTTCGTAGCGCGGCGTTGATATTGAGTTACAATTCATATTGAATTAATTTTGTTTTGTTGGACAAAAGTTATGGCAGTTGAAAGGGTGAATGTTGTCGGAAATGATGGAAAGACGAAACTGACACGCAAAAGGGTAACAGGAAGGTGAGAGTTTTTGAAATGGCAAATTATTATTTAAATATTTGCTAAATGAGTCGATGGAAAGTGAATTCAATTAGAATAAGGGCATGACTGTATCTTTTCTTGAGGGCATGTGGTTCAATTTAAATAAAAAAATAAAAAAATAAAAAAATAAAAAAACAATAAATGGAAATTAAATACAAAAATATAAACTGTTCATCATTTATGGTCAGATTGGAAAAGGAACAATTTCTTCCCTGAAGTTAAATTGGATTTTCGTGTGTCGAAGTGCACCGTGATTGTCAAGTAGCAGACAAGTGTCCCTTTTGGGTTTGAGGGGTACAACAAACTTTCCAGCGTTTACTTATATGAAGATTCGAAATTTTTATCAGACATGAATCCAGGTGGACAATAAAAAAAAAATTAAAAATTTTAAGTAACCCCCGACACAAAAAAAAAGTAAGAAAATAATTTTTTTTCTCTCGGCCTTTTGACTTCCTTAAAAGAACCTATTAATATTTTTAATATAAGCGTTACCGCGTCGGGGGACCACTAACTGAAGAAGGGTAATTAGTTATATCTACAGAGGTATAATGAATAAAAATATCTACTAGTTTCAAATTGTACGTATGAACTTAGTTTAGTACATCAATCTATTTTACAAGGTCTACTAAGTTTCTGTGGTGTTTCGATATTGTACCATTTCAAAATGAGGCGTTCGCTTGAGAGCCGTGTGCGTTGCGTGATATGTGGGCCTGGGGGCGGAGCGTGACAGAGTGTGGCAACCCGAATGGACAAACACGTATGGATAGACGTCCTTGACGGTTGGGTCTACTTCACGAATTTTTCAAATTAAATTAATTAAGACTGAACACTAATTGAAAGATTGGATATTGGTTGTTTCGGTACTTACTTACGTTGCTATCTCTATCCATACTCTATCATTATCAATATTTTTTTTTTATTTGCATTCTGGTTTTATTTTATTTACTTAGCGGTTCCCCCACGCGGCGGCGCTTTTATTAAAAATATTAATAGGTCCTTTTAATGAAGTCATAAAGTCGATAGAAAAATTGTATTTTTTTTAATTTTTTTGTGACGGGTGTTACCTAAAATTTTTAATTGTATTTTTATTTCATCCTTTTTAAATTACTCACGGACTCTAATTCCGATAGCATTTTTCTTAAGTATTATGCAACAACGCACGTTTTGAGTTTTGATCTGAATTTCTTTTCTTATAGGGCTTGTTGTATGTACAAAGTGGAGCAAAATAATCATCCAATTTTGTTTTTGAATTATAATACTTTTTTTACTAAATAAAAAAAAAAAAAAATATTGTGAGTGATGAAAATCCTTACTTGGACCTTTACAATTTTTTCTGTTTAGTGGAAAAGATAACATCCGTCAAGTAGCTGCCGCCAGTGTTGATACACATTTGTGCCCGTTTTATCGAATTTTCCATGACTTTCCGCAAGATTTCCGGTGATAACTGTTCTTGTCGAATATTCTCCTTAAGGGCTGCGATTATCTGAAGCTAGTTGGCAGAAGCCCGCGACTTCAAGTAGCCCCAAAGAAAGAAGTCGGGGATGGTTGAATCGGGCGATCTTGCTGGCCATGCCGAATCCCCAAAACGGGAGATTACGCGAGCAGGAAACGCTTCCTTCACAATATCCGTTGTGGCTTGTTCTGTGTGTCGGTTACACCGTCTTGTTGAGACTACATGTTCATCAAGCTCCACTTATCTACATAATTCCGGCCGTAAGAAGTCGTTTATTATGGCCCTGTAGCGGTGACCAGTAACAGTGACCGCATTGCTGATAGCATTCTCAAAAAAAGACGGCCCAATCACTCCTTCCGCGCGTATGCCGCACCACACAGTAGCTTTGAGTGGATGAAATGGCTCTTCGTGTATCACACGCGGATTTTCAATGCCCCAGAAACGAAGATTTTGCTTATTGACATAACCGCTTAAGTGTAAATGCGCTTCGTCGTTCATGATGATTTTCGACACAAAATCGTCTTTTTCGTTGTTGATTAAGGATGGCTTGACAGTAATTCACACGCGACTGACGGACAGCAGGCATTAACTGATGCACAGTTTGTACGGGAAAATGTGTAAGTTTTTCCCTAAAATTCGCTGTAGGTCCATCTGGTCATACCCAATTGCTTGGTCTGTCGTCTGGTTGATGTTTCTCGTTCTCAGCGACATCGGCAGCCACAGCGGCGATATTTTCGACCGAACGACCATTCCGATGGCGGCCACACCCAGCATGGTCTTCTGTGGTTCCTGTCTGTTCGAGTCGAGTTGCTAAGCGCTGGAATGTTTGCCCAGCTGGCGCGACACGATTGGGAAATCGACATCGAAAGTACGCTGCGCTAACACCACCGACCGATTATTGCTCAAAAAAATCGACACAATTATTCCACGCTCTTGCGAGGTATAGCGTTCCATTATCTGTTTGTATACTGCAGCTGTCTAGTTCACTAATGTCAAATATAATTGAGGCCTGAAGAGATCTTCAAAAATTGTAACGTCAAATTTATAACACCCCTCTTTTTGCGTCGGGGGTTAAAAGGAACACTAGCCCAAAAACCGTACTTTGAACAACAAGAAAATCGCTATAAACAACTCAGCGAAATATCTAGGCATACTAACAGATGATAAATTGAGATGGAAACTACACAAAACCAGAAAACGTAATCAAATTAAAAATAAATTCAGACAACTCTATCAAAATTTCGATACAAAATATGTTTCTTATCTACAAGACATTAGTAAAGCCTACGGTATTCAAATATGTGGAACCGCCGTAAAATCAAACATAGACATAACCCAGCGACTGCAATCTAAAATACTCCGGACGATAGTAAACGTACCTGACCTTAAAATACTCAAAATTCAAGAAGAAGAAAGAAATCAAGAAACTTAGTAAAAAAATCTCAAATCACTAAAACAGCGAGATACAAACTTACCCCACCAGGAAGCTAGCAGAGAAGCTAAGAAAGACGATTTAAACGAAGAAGACCAGAAGACCTTCATACATACTGTGTATGTTTATGAAAAGGGTGGGCCTTCTAGTATTTTTTTTTTTAAATTATGGGTTATTTTGACACTAACAGCTGTTTCCCGCTTGAAATCTTGACAGAAAATCAGTATCATACCTCCGCGAAACAATATGAGTCGCTTACGCTTGAACAACGTTGGGAAATATTGAAAACTTATTTCCAAAGTGAGTGCTGTGTAGCCCAAGCAGTGGGTTTTTTAAAAAAAAAATTGTGCAAAAACTTCGTGAGACAGGTATGACAATACTCATGATCCCCGTCGTCGTACGGTGTGCACAGATAAAAATATGACTGCTGTGGCCGAGAGTGTGAGACTCAATTCACGAACATCAACTCGCCATTGACTTCAACAGCTCGACATTTCACGCACTAGCCTAAGGAGAATTCTGCACAAAGATCTCGGATTATTCGCTTACAAGGTCCAATTATAAAATTGGCAGTTAAGGTTTTGGAGCAGCTTGAATTGAACAACGTTTTTGGGCGAAAAATCATCTGACGAGGCGCATCATCATTTCGGCGGCTACGTTAACAATCTCCGAAACCCCATACGTTATTGTCGACAAGCCAATGCATTCACAGAGAGTGACAGTTTGGTGCTGATTGTGGACTGGTGGCAACATTGGGCCATTTTTCTTCGAAAATGAGGCTGGGATCAAAGTTTCGGTACACGATGGGCGTTACATGGGCATGTTAACCTACTTTTTTTTTAATGAAATTGAAGACATGCATTTGGACGACCTCTGGTTCATGCAGGATGGCGCACCATGCCACACAGCCCATGCCACAATCGATCTTTTGCGCACCAAATTCCCAAATCGTGTTCTCAGCCGTCTTGGCGATGTCAAATGGCCGCCTACGATTTGACCTCTTTCGACTTTTTTTTTGTGGGAAACCGTGAAGGACCGATGTTTAATCCGAAAACGATTCAAACACTTAAGGCCAATATCATTCAAGCAATCTGTGAGCTACAGCACGAAACCATCAACAGGGTCTTGGAAAATTGGGGTGGCAGAATGTGCTACTGCGAAGCAAGCCGAGGCAGCCACTTGAACGACGTTGTATTTAGTAATTAATGGGAATGTTTGTTCTTACTAAACTTTTATTTTTTGATAATGGCTCACCCTCTGCAGGCCTTTCGCTCAACAGTCGGTGATGATTAGCATTGCACCAATATAATTGACCGAAACATTCAAAATACGATTATCTGAATCAATTTCGTTAACTGTGAACTGTTCTTTGCCCCACTACATTATCGTAGTCAAAAAAATGTTGTCAGTCTCAGTAACCATTCACTTCAAAAACGACTTATTTTTTGGTTTTTTCGCCACGAACAATGTGCCAAGTAGCTGGTGCAAATTAAATTGTGTAGCACTATCACGGTCGAAAGAGAGCGCCTTGCAAGCGTTCTTGAGATTAGCATCTTCCAATGCGCCTTTTCTCCTCGGCGGGGTACTGGCCATGAAAATGCTTCTCGGCTCTACTTAACAGATCTACTAAACGGATCTAATAGCACACCACTACAGGACTTGCTACTGTACGAAAGAAACAACTTATTACCTACCTACCTATGTCTTGTACACTATAGTTACGAAAGCTATGCTATTCTCAAAGCTGTGCTGAACGTTATAACCGCTTTCAAAATAGTGCACGAACTCAGAATCTCACTGAACAGATATGGAAAATTGAATTCGATGAGTCTTACTAGCGTCATAATAGACGCCATAGGCGTCATAATTCCGCAAATAATTGCAGATGACGAAACTACCAATCCAAATGTCTTGCCTCTATTGATTTGCTAAAGAGAACTATCTTGTAGCTATATTTGTACTAAGGTTGTCAACAAGCTTAGCATCAGAAATAATGCTGCATATGATGAAGGAAACTACACCGAAGTACAATCGACCAACATTTGTATGCGAATGCTCCGTATATAGTAAAAACCTTTTGGCCATGTTTTTCTAAAGCTCTTCCCAAGAACAAAAAATTATATAGAGGAAAGGCAGCGCTTCCCGGAAAAATTGCATATCCGCATTTCAGGATATACATAGATATTAGGGGTAAAAAAAAAATTAAATTTTGGATACAAAATGGCGGCTGTAGAGCCGTTCTTGCACAATGCCTTTTTTGACATACCCAAACGGGCGGATATGTACGTACCTCAGAAACCATAGCACCTAGAACAAAAAAGTATTTTTTTCTTAAAGTACATATCAACAACTAGTGAAATACGTATGACTTTTTTTTTAAAATATTTTTGCAATAATGGCACTAGTTTGAAAAAGTTCGATTTTTTGTCAAAAAAATGGACACTAATTTTATTTTTATTTTATTCTTTTTAAATTACTCGCGGGCCCTAATTGCGATAGGTTACTGCTTAAATTACATTTTTCTGGCATATTATGCAACAACGCGTAGGGCTTCCTGTATGTACAAGGTGGCGCAAAATTTATCATCCAATTTTGTTTTTGAATTAATTTTTTACTACATAAAAAAAAATCTTAAGTGATGGAAATCTTTATTTGAACCCTCACAATGTTAATTGAAAAAGATGATATCCATCCAGTGGCTACCGCCAGTGTCCATCCATATGTATTTGTCGGTGGTCATGGTGCAATGGTAATCATCATCGACTGTTGAGCCGAAAGGTCTGTAGTTCAAATCCGTTCATAGTCAAGAACAATTCGTATACAGAGAAACTGTTGTACAACAACTAACTGTACAACAACACCAGTTGTGAATGAGAGATGATCAAAAAGTCCTGACGAAGGCATAGCACTCGCAGCATAAGATCACTTCAAAATTCATACCCTGTTTGTGCATTTCCAATATAACACCTTAATGACATGGAAACAAAAGAGTGACTGTGAACCATAACCAAGGCAAATTCAATCGAATCTATCAAATCCTATCTAGGACAACAACCCCCGGAGAGAAGTGAGTGAACATCTTCGACATAAACCATCTGCACCCCGTCCAGGTTGTGTGACAAACACCATAAGAGCGTACATTCTTGAACCTGCACGAATTATAAAAAAAAATTGTACCCGTTATATCGCATTTTCCCTAACTTTCCGCCAGATTTCCGGTGATAACTACGCGTATTTCTGTCGAATATTCTCCTTAAGGGCTGCGATTGTGCGAGGCTTGTTGGCTTAAGCCCGCAACTTCAAGTAGCCCCAAACAAAGAAGTCTGGGAAGGTTAAATCTGGCGACCTTGCTGGCCATACCAAATCGCCAAAACGAGAGATAACGCGACCAGGAAACGCTTCCTTCACAATATCCATTGTGGCTCTTTCTGTATGTGCGGTTGCATCGTCTTGTTGGAACCACATGTTCACCAAGCCTCGCTCATCTAATTTCGGCAGTAAGGAGTCGTTTATCATGGCCCTGTAGCGTTTTCCAGTAACAGTGATCGTATTGCCGATGGCGTCCTGAGAAAAATACGACCCAATCACTCACACGCGGATTTTCAGTGCATAGATTTCAGTAACCAGGAATGAATATTTTGGTTATTGACATAACCGCTTAAGTGGAAATGCGCCTCATAAAAACAAAATCATCCACTTCGGATGGCTTGACAGTAATTCACACGCGACTGACGGTCAGTAGGCATTAACTGATGCACTGTTTGTACTTTTTACGGGAACATGTGTGAGTTTCTCACTAAAATTCGCTGTAGGGTCCATCTGGTTATGCCCAATTGCGTGGCCCGTCGTTTGGTTTATGTTTCTTCGTTCTCAGCGACATCGGTAGTTACAACCGTGATATTTTCGGTCGAACGACCAGTCCGAAATGTTTGCCCAGTTGGCGCGACACGTATAGGAAATCGACGTCGAAATTCACGCTGCGCTATTCATTATCCACTAGCTCTACAAGAGCAGCGTTAGTGGGAAATGATGAGGCCCCTATACCTGAAGCAATCTGCTCGTCTACCAAGCCGAATAATCTAGTTATTAACCTTCAATAAATGAAGTCTTTTTTCAAGGAATAATCGATACAGGTGCCACCCAGATAATACTTCATCTCCGAATCGTCGAGAAGATGGATACACGCCCGTCGTTGAACACATCGCATGCGATTATTCGCTCTATTACCGACGCACTTACGGCTGTAGAAGGAGTGTTTGAAGCTACTAACTCCACTTCAAATGTGGAAGTTCATATCCCAACATGTTGTCTGCATCATTGGAATGGATTTTCTACGTCGTTTCTTTTGTGCAAGCAACACACAACACATTAGTTTTAGATGGAGAAACTTTAGACTTAAACCGAGGAGCTGACTAATTCACGTCACATGTACGTTTCCGTCCTCTCAATACGTTTGGTTCAATTGGTCACTGCTGCGCAAAAAGGGAAAACAGTGCTTGCAAACTCAACCACCATGAAAGTTGTCCTCATCTAAGTGTCCTTAGTGTTCCCCCGTGGTCCTGGTGCGAAAGAACGATGGATCTCTTTATTTTTGCGCAGATTATCACAAACTCAACAAGGCAATGAGAAAATATTGTTACAACTTACCGCGCGTTGGGTAAGGAAGGCTCGTCATGACTTGCTACACTTGACCTCTGCTCTGGTTATTGGCAGGTAAAAATAGACCGTAGAGACCAAGAGAAAAGAGCTTTTTCCATCGGCACGGTACCCTATGCCATTTGAATTAGACTATGCTCCGGCTACTTTCCAGCGTTTAATGGATGTATTATAGTTTTTCAGCGCCTCCCGCAAACCAGCTTCTCTAAACATTTGTCGATTTCGTTCATTTCAGATGGTGCTACGGCACAAATGTAACATCTAGAGGAGCTAGCATTACTGAAAGCTGAACATACCTTTAAATCAATCATTGTTAACTCCAAAGAGTGACAATTAGAGAAATTGTGATCATTAAGCTTGATCGCTGTAAAAACTAAAGAGGCTATTTTATTTGTATAGTATCTCTCTTCCTCAATAGAAACGGCTGTGGTTTCTTTTTTAAATTGAAATCTAATTGGCCTACAATATCTGGTTGAGGAGGTACGCGGATTTCTCCAAATAATTTGGTCATTTGAGGAATTAATCAATCGCAAAGGTACAACGGAGTTACAAATAAACTTTCATCTTTACTCTCAGAATTAGAAAATGATGGCCACTATTGACGGAAGTACCACTCGCCAATTAAGACTAGGCTATCCAAGGATGTTCTAGGTATTTTGTTAAATACTTCCTTTTGAGATTCTGCCAGCCTAGAAGCAGTGTGATCCAAAAGACTAGTTTCTGTAATTTTAATGTCTTTTGGATAGCATTTTTTCTTAGCCAGCAAAAGATTACTATAAGATGGAAAAGCAGCTGCAGATAACTTAGTGTTAACAAAGTATTTTATAAGTAAATATTGATGCTTTGTTAGCTTGGCCTCGGTGACGAGTGACAAAATCTCCTTCGTGTCAAATGGAGTAAAATCCGTATTGAGAATGTATGTACTTTCACGAATAGAGTTACCAATTGACTCGTCGAACTTAGACACCTTAGCTATTCTTCTTTGGTTCGTTCTGGTGCTACAATCGGAAAAAAATCTTTCGCGGCCGTCCACGCTTTCCTAATTCTACAAATTCCTCCGACGAATAGGATATTTCTTCGACATAACTTAACCAGTCGGAATATTTTTTGAGAAAATATATTTTGTTGTGCCGACATTCCTTCAATAAAGTGTTGAGTCGATCACAAATATAGAAAATATAGTGATTTCAGGCAATCAAAGCTCAAATTTTCTTTGTTGATGTGTAAACATCTTAGGTCTCGGTATGGGCGAAATGACCGTCACGCGTAACCGAAGTTAGTATTAGTGTGTTTGCGTGCGTAATCGAACTTAGTATTAGTACTACGTCAGTGTGCTTAGGCTGAGTAGGTATAAACACAAGTCTATTGGCTGTGATTCATCTATGTCTATGCTTTAATACATTTGTGTGTATGCGTGCTGCCACACTGCATACATACACACGAACGCTATGGAGCGCGCTGTACGCACTGACGTACTGTACTAACACTTATAACTTGGACTTTGGACTGGAACTGGGACTCCTAAACCTGTCCAAATGCCAAGCGTGCGAACAGGACGCACAGACGCAACTAACACTTGTAACTTGGAGTGAGACATCACCACGCGATTTAGTTGTATTGATTTCGATCAGTTCAGTCACATTTTAGCTGCAGTTTTGTAATTTATACATACATATGTATATCATCATATATGTATAAAAAAAAGTGATTTTGAAAACAATAAGTGGTTTGGATGTGAGAAAATTACGTGATTTTGCTCATCATAAGTGCAACTGCACTTACCTCAAACCAATCAAACGAAGACGCTACAGAAATAATATCTGAAACTATGAGAAGAGCTCGAGATCGCAGAAGGATGGATGAAGCAGATGAAATTACAGAGCAAATGAATCCAGGTTGTCAATCAGCCCTGGTGACAGCAAGTCCAGAATCAGTTGAACTCACACCGAACCACGAAGCTGAAGAACACATAACACAACAGCAAAGTATTCAGCCTACTGTTAGATATAGTCATCATTCAAGAAACACTACAGCCCATGCAAAATTCAAAGAAATGTTTTTAGACAATAATTTTGGAGCTGCGTGTAGTGTCTGTGATAGATTGTGGTACGAAAAAAATCTTAAAACTGTACCGAATAATTCGTTTACTATTCTCACAGCTGAATTTCCTGATATCGATTTAAACACAGCGCGAGTCTGCCTTACGTGTCACGTTTCCTTGCGGAATTCCGAACTTTTCAACATCATACGGATTTAAATATCCTCCACGGCCACACGATTTACCAGAGCTAGATTTGATCACTGAACGATTGGTATCCCCGCGCCTTACGTTTATGCAAATCAGGAGACTTAGGCATGGACAAGGTCAATATGGGATTTTAGGTCAAATTGTGAATGTACCAGTTTCAGTTAACAATATGGTTACTTGTCTCCCACGAGAACTCGATGACGACTATTGTATTAATGTTCATATTAAACGCAGAAAAATTCATAAGTCAAGTTACCGGATTGGCTTTGTTAAAAAACGCGTTGTCAAGCAGTGGCTCCAGTTCTTGATAGGGACACCACTCTATAAATTCTATAACATAAAGATGAACGATTCCTTCTTCGTACCGAACACAGCACCAGCTCATTCCACCGAAGAATTAAGTGAAGTAATCGATATTGAAGATAGTCTGCATGCTCAACAACAAACGCTTTTATGGAATGAAGATAGATATTTAAGAATAGCTCCAGGAGAACACGAAGTGCCCGTTAGTGTTCTTTTTGATGAACACTGCGAAATGGCGTTTCCTTCCAATTATCTCGGTCAATTTCGTGTCTTTAAGGAAGGACTGACTGTAACGCCATTTATGATGGCAACGAGTGAACTGCGAAGAGCGGATAGACGCGGTGTGACTCCTCAGCACTTGCTATACATGGTAATGAAAATTTTACGTATCCGAACACGCGATGCAATAACTGTTGCCTTCAAATTCATTGGAAAAAATACAAAACTCACTCGAGCTCAAGTAGAATCAGCAGATTTCATTGATGGATGTCTTGAAACTAATTTGGCTTTTTTACGATCGATACCAAACTCCACTTATTACTGGGCTCAACGTAAACACGATCTTTTTGCGATGATTCGTCAACTTGGAAAACCGACGTTCTTTTTGACTTTAAGCGCCAATGAAATTGTTTGACCAAAATTAATGAAGCTGTTGTATAAACTCAGAAACAATTGAGCAGATATTGATACGGAAGAACTTGAAAATATGCATTTCAACTTAAAAGCTACACTCATCAATGAAGATTCTGTCACCTGTGCTATCCACTTTAATAAACTTGTGCAAGTTATCATCAGTATACTTCAATGTACTCCTTTCAGTCCGTTTGGCCAACACTACGTGAAGCACTATTTCAAAAGAATGGCATTTCAACACCGAGGCAGTCCGCATGCTCATATACTGTTGTGGCTAAATGAATCTCCAACCGATGCTCTGGGACAGGAAAAGGCTCAGTCTTTGATTGACCAACTAGTGTCTATATCTCCTGATGAGGCATCAGGCTTTGCAAAACTTCAACGACATAAACACACGTTTACTTGTTATAAAAATAATTCAACCTCTTGTCGTTTCGAAGCGCCATTCTTGACGTCTTGATCAACAGCGGATGCCAAATACTGACATACGTCGCGCACCATATTCGATTATTTACAAGCGAATCGGGAAAGCACTTGAAGAGAACGATTATCCTGATTTGGACACCTTCTTGCTAGAGCACAAAATAAATTCATATGCTATGTACCTAGACATACTGCGAGCAGGAATAAAGAGACCACGAGTGTTTTGAAAGCGAGAAACTAAAGACAAATGGATCAACCCGTTTAATCCATTCATCTTAAATGTCCTGGTCTCAAATATGGACTTTAATTTATTATCGAAGAATACTCTTGTGCAGCTTACGTTCTTGAATATGTCAATAAAACAAACAGAGGTATAAGCAATCTTTAGCGGAAAATAATTGAAACCATGGACGAGCATCCCGAATTCGATATATGTAGTAGAGATAGCTAGAAAATTGAGCGTCGACATGCTAAATTGTGTAGAACTTACGAGCCAAGAAGCTGCTTGGTATCTTCTCAGTCGAGATATGTCAAAAAGTTCTGTTCAAATCGCCTATATTCCAACTTCATGGCCTGTTGAACGAGAACGTGTTCGAAAATCGAATAAGACATTGGAAGAAGAAAATACCGAACAAGATTCATGTGACATTTGGCTTGAAAACTGCTTCGATAAATATCAAAAGAGAGCAGAACAATTAGATGATATTACTTTAGCCCAAGCAGTTACGCATTATACAGTATCCAAACCAAATGAGTGGAAACGCCGGCAAAATCCAAGAGTTATTCGGTACCGAAACTATGACATGACGGCTGATCCAAATGAGTACAAACGAGAAATGGTAACGTTACATTTGCCTTTTCGTGACGAGGAAAACGAAATCCTTATCGAAAAAAAAATATATTCAAATTTACAACGACAACGATGTGCTCATAATCGAACGAAGACAAGAATTTGAGTCCTACTTGGATATCGGCAAGACAATCTAAATTTGCCGAGAATTGTGCATTGAAGAAGCTAATGATGAATAAGAAATATTTACACATCAAATTTCATGAGTAACAGTGTCTATAAAGACATTAAATACTTGCACAGATTTTTTCGATCACACTGCCATTATCCTTTACCCAAATGTCATACATACATGCATATATACTCTTTCTAGACAATGATAAAGAAAAGAAAAGAAAGAAAAAATATAAAATTGGTAAAAATAAAAACAAAACAAGAAATAATATTTATACGCCTACGCAACACTACAACCGAAATTGTACTGTTAGTGGTTTGGTGTTTTCCAAAAACTTGACCTAGTGTCGATATTTAAGGCAATATTTTATCATTAGGCAAGAAACAGAAATATATTAAAACTTTGCGTAAAGTTACAAAAAAAAGGAAAAAAAAAACAAGTTAAAACTCTACTGGGTTGTAACAGTATAACATTCTTCTTCTTCTTTTCCTTTTTCCGGCGTTGTTATGGTCAGAAGTGTAGGACCATAACCTTCCCACTTAACTGCATTCCTACTGGTCCACTTGTGGGGTCCGCCGGTTTGACCTCAGAAAGTAGCGGCAGGCTTCCCGGTTTGGGATTACTTCATCGCTGAGGCCAATCAAATGCTGGTGTTTTTGCATTTGTTTGCACCAATTGTTTTTCGGCCTGCCTTTTTTTTTTGTTTTGTGACACGGGCATGCTCCAGATTTTTTTTTGTTTGATCTTACTCTTACAACACCGGTGATCTCCAGTCGTGTCAACCCACTGATTTGCATGTACACTTGTGGGGCAGTTTAATGGTGGTATATGTATCCCTAGGCTCACTTTGGTGTTTTCTAAATTGCCTAGATGTAATTTTTGTTTACCTTTGTTTTAGTCGCCTTTTACGACAAGCGAGAGGTATCGCTGCAAGGATATTCTTAACCCGTCCCTGCACGGAAATGTGACAGTATAACCACAGAATAAATAGTACATATACAGAATTTGCATCTTATACAAAGCAAATTTTGTTCTAGGGTTCCAATATTGGCACCCTATTGAACAGAGAGTATAAGCATGAGAACATGCAAGAGAGTATACAAAAAATTGAGAAGCTGGTGCGAGCGAAAGAGAGTAGCATGTGCGTTTTCGGTGGTTTTGTTTTTACGAGAGCAAAGCAGCTTACGATGTGTATGCAAGTCTGTGTGCGTGTGTATGCATTGATAGCTTCTTCTATCGTAAGCTTGCATGGTGTTGTATTGCTTCTCTTGTTTTCGATTGTGTGGATTGGATTCGAAATCACCAGAAACCAGAATGAGACGTGCGTCTTTCGTACGTCTTCCCCCGTAACACCCTGAAATTTTGTCGAGATTTTGACAGAGGTTCAGGTGCGTAGCGACAAAACCCGTTACAAACGAGCTTCTATCCGTGAATACGTGTGAGCTCATTTCATTTTACCGCAGTGTACTCCCGCCACACACACTCTTGGAATTATAACAATGTGCGTGATTGTTTACAAAATTTTGACAGCACTTGATGTACCCACGTGCTCTTTTGACAGCACTTGAGGTACCCACGTGCTCGCCCGAGCTTGTAGGCAAACGTCGGCGGCCATTTTGAGTGGGACGTCTCATTGGTGGTTTCTGGAAATCACTTGGGAATTGTACTTTCATGCGAATGGTTGTGTTTTCCTGCGCTCATATATCGACTCCATTTTTACTTTGTATTTTGATATTTAACTCTATTTTTGATTTTGAATTGTTGCTTTTATAATTGTTGACAACTTTGCATACGATTTGGATTATTCTTTGGACTTATTATTATATATTGATTGTTGAGGGGTTGTCATACGATTTTGAATAGGAAAAATGGATTCTGTACCGGCTGTTGGTAAAATTTTCCAAAAGTCCGGCATTCGATGCTGCATAAAAACATGCGGTAAATCTAGGCGATATGGTGAAAAGATAAGAATGTTTAAGTTTCCTCCCTATGACTCAGCTATGGGTCAAATTTGGCCCTTTTAGTTTACATCGAAAAAGTACGCGTACGAATACCAAGCGCAACTTTCAACTGAAGAAAACTAAATATAGAAATCTAAAACTTGAAACAAAATTTTGTCAACACCACGTGCATTCACGACGTTGGATAGCAACACAATACACACACACATAAACATTTTAAGATTGCTCTCTCGTTGCTTGATCTTCCCTTCAGTTGTTCCGCCCGCACCATAAAGTGAAAAATCATCGCAGGCCGAGAAGCGACTTCTGTATACTATTTATTCTGTGGTATAACATTAAAAATAAAAAACCAAAATTCACTAACGAGGTAACAAAGTACTGTAAATACCTCGGCCTTGAAATTCCATTATAAATAATATGCGTATATTGAACTGTTCGACTAATGATTGCACTTTGAAATGATCAAACTTATGGTGGCTATTATTCACTTATGGTGGTATATGGAGAGACACGTGATACCGATACGCTCACTTCAGATGGGAAAACTGAACTGACAACAAGCAATATTAATGACGAAAAGTTTCTAACTGTGAATAACGAACCTTTCTCTACTGTAAAAAGTTAAGAAATGCAAAAAAAAAAAAACCTTACTTTTTTATTTTTGTCGTATGTTTGGTGTACTTAGATGTCATCATCGTTCGTGGCACGAGTACGATAACTTGGCCGCCAAGATTTGATAACGGGATCTTGTAGAGGGGTCAAAAACAAGCACTTTTTACTATGGGAGGGGGGGGTCTATCTCCCCCCGTTTAGGAGGTAGGGGCACTTTTAGGGAAAATGGTTTAAATTGGGAAGAAAATATATTAAAAAACAACGGCAACACGTACAGTAAAGTGCTTTTCAGCATTTGAAAGCCAGAAGTTTGTTCTATAATCAATAATAATGCATTTAAATTAAATTGTTCATGTTAATGGTTTTTGAGAAATTCACATTTAAAGTCCAAATTTTGATAAAAAACCTGAAAAATAAAAGTTTAAACCGATTGTTCTCAAAATTTTGAAATGAAATTGTAAATTAGCTTATATGTGTTAAATGTAACTATCAGTTCTTAATCGAACACAAAAAACCGCATGGTTCTATGTCTTCTAGTTTTTGAGAAAATCGAAAATTACCAAAACTACTTTTTTTGATTTTGGTGACGGTGATTCCATTTTAAGGATTAATGTTAATCGACATAATGTATCTTTGTTAGTTCAGTACAGCAATTCATTTAGCGTTACCCAGAATGCACCACGAGGAGGTAGAATTGGAAGGCATTCCGCGTCTGGGTCAGTCATTTTGTCAGTTAGTCAGTCATAGTTAGTTAAGAAAGGTCAAAATGTATTAAAAAGGTGGGTAAGTCTCATCAATAAAGTCATCGTCCGTACTATTACTGTCGAGTTCGTTGAGTTCCTCGTTTATGGTGAGAAGCCGAGGATGTTTTGGCGGTAAAACACTTTCTAAATTTTTTTCTTGAATTTTTTTAAATACAGATTCTGTGAATGCAAAAAAACTTTGCATGTACCCAACCTCGCACCAACCCCAATTCCTACAGCGGCCAAGCACGGGGGTTGCAGAGGGGCAGCATGCCCCCCCTTACATACTTTACTGTTTATATATTGTAATGTTGGAAGCTAGCACTGATTTATTTATGTAAGTAAGCAAAAAATTTCATAGAAAAGTAGTTTTAGTTATTTTCGATTTTCTCAAAAACTAGAAGACATAGAACCATGCGGTTTTTTGTGTTCGATTAAGAACTGATAGTTACATGGAACACATATAAGCTAATTTACAATTTCATTTCAACATTTTGAGAGCAATCAGTCTAAACTTTTATTTTTCAGGTTTTTTATCAAAATTTGGATTTAAATGCGAATTTCTCAAAAGCCATTGACATGAGTAATTTAATTTAAATGCAGGATTATAGAACAAACTTCTGGCTTTCAAATGCAGTATAGCACTTTATTGTAAGTGTTGCCGTCGTTTTTAATTTTTTTTTTTCAATTTAAACCATTTTTTCTAAAAGTCCCTCTACCTCCTAAACGGGGGGAGATGGACCCCCCCCTCCCACAGTAAAAAGTGCTTGTTTTTGACCCCTCTACAAGATCCCGTTATCAAATCTTGGCGGGCAAGTTATCGTACTCTCCCCTCGTTCGTGGTAAGACTTTCAACGAGCTATTGGCGAATTTAGAAAAAGGGCTCTCGCAATTGCAAGGTGCAGGTCTACATCTTTCCCCGAAAATAGTTGGCTTGGAAAACCAGAAAATATCGCTTTCTAAGTCACATTGTGTCTGGTTCTAGCATTGGCGTCAACCCAGAAAAAGTATCAGCTGTGACCAAGTGGCCGAGACCAAATTGCAAGACCGAAGTCCAGTCACTTTTGGGCCTTTGCGCTTACTTTCGTTTCTTTATACGACATTTTTCGGCCATATCAAAGCCTTTGACTGCAAGAGAAAATGTTTGGAATGACGACGCCTTTCATCAGCTTAAGCAAAAACTCGTTACAGCGCTCATTCTTGCCGCCAACCTAACCACGTTGAAACGTTTATTGTTGAAACAGACGCTAGTCAGCATGTAAATGGAGCGGTCTTATCCCAATTACAGGATGGCCAAGAGGAAGTGATAGAACATTAAAGTAAGACGTTTTCCCGAACGAAATTACTATATGAGCCGGGTAACTTTTGGCTATGACCCACTTTTAGTCATATCTAATCGGGAGACATTTTCTACTACGAACAGATCATAGTCCGCTCTGGTGGTTAGTCAACTTTCGCTAGCTCGAAAGACAATTGACTCATTGTCTAAAATGCCTACAGCAGTTCGATTTTGAAATGGAACCCAGACCGGGCTAGAAAGATCTGAATGCTGATGCATTATCTTGTCGTCTCTGTTGTCATGTTGTTGTATAAATGCTTCGATTAGTAATGTTTTCACGCCCAAAATTTGTTGTGGGTTCTTGGTCTATAAAGATTACATTACCCAACTAGTTCCATAACAACCTTCTGCACAAAAGCTTAATTGGGTTACGCAGAGTCATTTAAGCTAAATGAAATACATTCCATTGAATTGAATTCGTTAATGAAGTTCGGCTTATGAATTTGGCAATTATGAACAGACTACCATATCATTCAACTGTTTTTCGTTGTAGTCAATCATCTGAAGTTAAAAATGATCGAGGACTTTAAGAGCAATAAGTAGGGCCATGGCCACCATTTCAATTTGAATATTATGTTTGAGGTCCTAACTTTTCGCTGTATTTTTGTATATTACTTACTCTTCAAAAAACTTCTCAGGAAAAGGTCTAAAGGTGTCGAATCCCATGACCTTGAAAGCCATTCAACTCCTGCTCTAACCGAAATAATGCGATTGTCAATTTTCGTACACACTAAACGGTTTATGTTGGGTCTTAAGTGAGGCCCAACTATTGATCTCCGAAACGAATTGGGGTGCCTGGCTGGCTCACATTGGTGATATTTTGGCGTGTACGTAATGTACTACTCGACTATGTTTACCGCACCATCTTCTTCGGAATGCTTCACTATTTGACGAATTCCAGACTCTCTAGGGCGATTACCCGAAAAACTCACGAATTTTAAGAATCAATCCTTTTACAAATCTCCCATTTACGTAATAAGTTTGAATAGTAAGAAAACCATAGTTTACCACGTAAACGACTCTTTGGCCAAAATTCTGAATGTTGTACCATTTGAATAACTCAGGAAATCACAGTGATTGCAGCCACATCCACACCAATTGTTGCCTCATCTTTAAGAAGTATTTATC
This sequence comes from Merodon equestris, assembly GCA_958301585.1. Lineage (NCBI taxonomy): Eukaryota > Metazoa > Arthropoda > Insecta > Diptera > Syrphidae > Merodon > Merodon equestris. The sequence continues at coordinate 51,632,702 of OY284416.1, forward strand.
ATTGAACCATCAAGGATTTTATAAAATCTAAGGATGACCTTTACCCGTGTATTCGTTTTGTATAGAATTTATATTTTTTCGATCTGATGTGTCTACTAAGTTCTGATTCTTTCTTCATGTCGTGATAGCTTACAACACCATTTTATCAGTTATTATTGCCATCCATTTGCGTATTTAATAAGGTAAGTACAGGATGTACAGATATACTTTGTTATCATTTTCTACCTAACCATTAAAACGTAATTTCCACACACATGTTACCAGCTCGGCAAATTCACAAACCGGAATCAAATATCCACTCATCCATAGCTAATTTCGTTCAAACTACCAACCATATTAACAAAGAGTGCAGACAGCTCCAGCCACAGACCTAAAAGCCGATCCACAAGCCCTCACACAGGACACGGAGATATGTATGAAGAAAATCGTTAACCAAATGAACAACAAAGCGCAGAGCAACCATCAAAATAATCATCGATTGAATTATTAATACATTTTTCGAAAAGTTTCACAGCAAACTATAATACTTGAAGCCATCAAGCTTGTAAAATCAAGCAACCCCGCCGCCTGTTACTTCAGATGGAACGCGGGAACAGGTATTGTGATTATTATTTGAAGTGGAATATTCTTCCCCCTTGCCTGAAGGAACGTTAAGTTTATGTATTGTAGATACAAAGTGACTTTGAACAAATGTTTAACAGAGCAATTTCACGGTGTGAATTTTTAATGGGCAACTCGTTTCGGCTTCCTGTCGCTTTTACCTCTGGACGAACTCTCAGTCTTCCCACCCTTACTCACAATAAGCAGGATCGAAACGAAATATGGATCCAAAAAAGGACGAGGAAAAACTTAATTACAGGACGGACATTTGTCAGTAGTTGGCATGTGTGTAGTGCTTTCTTTCCATCACTTATGTGTGATTCATCGCGATGACGGGATTGTCCCCAAGGACATTATGAGTATATTTCTTCGTCTTCAGTTTGTGAGTTCGTAATCAAATCACGGAACCCTTTTGTTAGCGATTCATAAAAGCATTTAAATAAATATATCAACCGACTCCCATAAGGAATGGCATCTGATATGGTTATTAACCATAGACTACATGTGCACAGGTCTTTATTGGGAGAGCAGTGTTGTATTGGTAGCAATACCGAGGCCATCTTTCATCATCGAAGAAAATTAGAACAGAAGCTGGGGGAGTGTGTGAAGGAGTATAATTGTGTTGAAATATATCAAAAAGAACAATAAATTAATTATGACATTCCATTTGTTCGTCACATATTTTGGTCTAGACAGGAGGCGGAGGGCGGATGGAAGTTGTCTACGGATGGATAAATGATGTACAATATGAAACATGTGGGCGTGAGTATGACTAATGAATGAAATTCACGGTAGGCAAACTTTTTTTTTATTTTTCCCTTTTTTCCTACTTTTGCTTTTTTGTAAAATATTTTATCTCCTGAAAGTTACATTTCAAATGGTAAAAACCGAAGCCGAACTTCTCCTTCAGCATATATCCTGCTGATATTCGAACTTAAAGCCAGAGTTTTACTCTTCAATTGCTTTTAAGTTTGTTGCTTTAATGGAGTGGATAGGTAGATTCCATAGTGTTTCAATTATTTTGAAAATTCGATAGTAATAGAAGATGTTTTCGTCCTTTGTAGACAAAATGCATTCTATTTTGATATACAGTGAAATCTCCCACTGCGGACACCTCCCTTAGCCGGACGGATATATGTATTTTTATAATTTGCTTTGGACGGACATTCCCTTGAACGTACACGGACAGCAATTAGACTTAATTATAGCGGAGATGTTAATCTTGGGGACATGCAATTTTTTCTTCAACTGCATTTACAATGCAGATGAGACTGGTTTTTTTAGAGCATTACCCACAAAGACTTGTGCACAGGAGGAAAGCTTTCAAAGGAGAGACGCACTATTTTGCAATGTGCCAATATGGCAGCAGACAAAGACAAATTTTTAGTCATCAGAAAATCTTGTCGCCCAAGAGCAGTATACTGGAAGCACAACAAGAAAGCATGGATGACCCAAAAAATCATGATAGAGTGGCTTCGTTTATTCGACAAAAAATTGAAACTGTAGAAGAATAAAATGTTGCTATTTCTTGACAACGCTGCTTCTCATCCTAAGGACTTGAAGCTGGAAAATATAAAATATTCCGCAAACCGCAACGATTTGCCAGCCCTTGGAGGAAAGTGTGATAAGAAATTTTAAATTTCACTACCGCTCGCTTATTTTAAAGCATGTCATTGCCCGTATGGACAGCTCACCATCCACCAGTGAGTTAATCAAAAACATAAATGTCCTAGATGCTATTTATTTTATTAATAATGCGTGGAAACTAGTCACAACACAAATAGTTGCACATTTTTTAAAAAATATTTTTGGACAAAGTTTAGATTTGGGAAAGATGAATTCGATCCTTAAGGTGACTTGCCTCTTTCGAATTTAAAGGAAATTTTCAAACTTCTTACGGAATGGAGATTGGAAAGAGAACCTGAACATTTTGTCTTCATGGATGAAATTGTAGATGTCGAAGAAGACTTCGAGATGGTACCAGAAGACGTTGTAGTTGCTGTTGATATTGTCGAAACTGAAAGTGATGCAAAGGATGATGATCAGGACTAGGTAGAGGCTCCAATTAATTTTAACCACGAAGCTGATGCTTCTATTGAACGCTTAAAAATGTTTGAGGCCAAGAAAAATGACGGTGAAGCTGTTCAACTTCTGTTTGATCTACAGGCCAGATTTCAAAACATCTGTAGAGGTTAAAAAAAAGAAAAAAAAATCTATTGTGAATACTCATAATTATTATTATATTTTTGGTCGTCCTGTATTCGCTGGATCAAGTATCGTTTAAACAAGTGGTTTTCTGTCAAACTGATCGTCTGATCTTTACGCAACAAGTGTCAGCCCATGGTAACGTATTTTCATATCTTTAAAAGCAGTACATTTGAAATTTGTGTCTGAGTCTGAAAAATAAAGTCGATGGCATAAGGTCGAACCTTGGACGTCTTTTTTTTATTTCGGTGTGCACATTGGTGACTACAGAACCACCTTCGAAAACTAAACAAACAAACATAGAGGTATTTTTTTAAATAAATTGAATACATATCTACTCATTTTAGTAGGATGTAACATAGAGGCTTCACCAAGTAATCAATCATTCATTTGAAGAAAATTATGTGATAAAAAAACATCTGAAGTTTATTTGTTTCTTGTATTTATGTTTTTCTGTTAGGCTGAAAACACAGCGGAAAAACAAAACGTGTTTTTTTATTTCGTGAAACAAGAGAACATTGTTTGTTATGAGACTGCACACACTAAATAAAGCGAAACAAAACACACGTTTTAGTTTCGAAGTGTTTCGGTGACGGTTGTCGAAAATACATGCCCTTGTATAGGAGCAACACACACCGAATGAAACAAAACTGTTTCGAGCCAGCGTCGTTGACGATAATTGCCAACTTTCTTATGGTGCAACACACACCAAATGAGTCAAAACATAAAAAGCAAAGCAAAACAGAAAAACATGTTTCATTGTCGATAGCCGGCCTGTTGTTTTGGCAAAACAAAATTTTGATTGGATTCGATTTGATATATTTTCGTCGCACTTTACAGCTTTACAGCTCTGTGCGCAAATTTTAACAAATATGGACGTAAAGGAGAAAAATTGATTTTTTCAAGGATAAGTTCCTAACTCTGCTATTAAGTTTACGATGCACCCATCACTCTCTGCTATTTGCGTCCTTTTGCTTCTATGATATTGACCTTAAGTGCTTGAATCTTTTCCGGATTGTTGGCATAACATTGATCTTTCACGGTTCCCCACAAAAAAGGGGTCCAAAGGGGTTAAATCGCAGCTCCGAGACGGCCAATTGACATCGCCAAGACGGCTTATAACACGATTTGGGAATTTGGTGGGCAAAAGATCGATTGTGGCATGGGCTGTGTGGCAGGGCGCGCCATCCTGCATGAACCAGAGGTCTTCCAAATCCATGTTTTCAATTTCAGTAAATAAAAAGTCGGTTAACATGGTTCTGTAACGCCCACCGTTGACCGAAACGCTGTTCCCAGCCTCATTTTCGAAGAAAAATGGTCCAACTATGACACAACTCCACAATCCGCACCAAACTGTTACTCTATGTGGATGCACGACAATAACGTGCGGGTTTTCCGAACCCCATATGCGATAATTTTTTTTGTTGACTAAGCCGCCGAAATGAAAATTGACCTCGTCAGAAAATATTATTTTTCTCTCAAAATCGTTATCCAATTCAAGCTGCTCTGAGGCCCAAACTGCTAAACGATAACGAAGCGGATGGTCGAGAGCCTTCAATTGCTGAGTCAATTATCTTTAGGCTAGTGCGCAAAATGTTGAGCTCGATGGCGAGTTGATGTTCGTGCATTCTCACACTCTCGGCCAGAGTGTGCGGCCATTCTCATCATACGACGACGGGGACCATGAGTGTTGTCCACTATCATACCATTCTCACGAACTTTTTGCACAAACTTGCGTACACCAGTCGCGGTGAGTGCTTCATTTTACCCAAAACTTTTTTTTAAAAGACGCACTGTTTGGGCTACACTGGCTACTGTGTTGGGCTACACTATGATACTGGCTTTCTGTCAAGATTTCGAGAGGGAAGCAGCTGTCAGTGTCAAAATAACTTATGATTTAAAAAAAAACGCTAGATAGCCCATCCTTTATGTAAAGCAAAATAAACCCGTTTCTTTTTTTCCTTGTTTAACTTTAAATAAATTCACTTAATCGGAAAACCAAGTAGGAAAAATGTTAGGTATTCTTATACTAACTTAACTACACTAGCTAGAGCTACTCTTAACTTAACCAACTTAAACCTAAGGCACAAAGGTAATAATAATAAGTAATAAAAAGTAATAATAATAGTAAGAAAAAAAAATAGTGAGAAAAAAAAAGAGAATCTCAAAGCAAAAACAAAAGATAAAAATACAAGAGACTGGAAGTCGTCCCTCAACGAAATGCTTCGGTTGCCCACTTACAACACTTTTTTCTTTTTGGTTTTTCTTTTCTTTCTACCTTTTTCTTTCTCTCTTTTCTCTTTTCTTTTCTTTTTGTATTATGGTCTTATTTTATCCCAACTTTTTTTGTTCCACTTAGTTTACTACATACAGCTGCGATAAAAAAAATAGCACCGCTATGAGAAAATATTTTCTTTGAAAAACAAAATGTAAATAAATTTTCTGGAGTAAAAACAAAACGAAGAGCACCAATATCGCGCCCAACCTTGCGCTTTAAAGTCCACGCTCAAACTCATCGAGTTCCTGGCTCTCCCTTTCCTCTGCCGGTCATCTAGTCCTCCGATCAACTCGCTCCGCTAGCTCCTCGATCGGACCACTTTACGGTTAGGTGGAACACAAGGAAAGAGAAAGTAGGAGAAAAATTCCTTTGGTGACGCAAAAGAAACAACAATAAAACAATAATAAAAAACAATACAACAACAAAAACACAAAAGGATAATACGTGCTCCCGTCAGCACTTGAACCCGAAGCTCCCGGCTGGGAAGCATGCTTGCAAGGTTTTAGACTATTAAACCAAGCAGTGTATCAGCGCCACGACCGGAACTCATAGGACCTTCCCCATATTTTTTTCTTTATTTATTGGATCGAGTCCAAAGTATGTGGCTTAGCGAAGACCAGCTTCGATCTCTGTCCCTGCTCAATCATGTCCCGGCCCTCCAGGTTGGGGATTGTGCATAGGGTTGACACCTACATCGTGGAAAATAAATCGTGTTACGAAGCAACATCAAGCCTCGGATACGGACGGGTACAATGCTGACGACTGATATTAACGAAAAGATCTGCGAGTCTGCACTTGGAATGTGCGGTCCCTTAACAGACCAGGTGCAGACAACCAACTGGAAAAAACTGTCGACTGCTACAAAGGAGATATAACCGCACTAGAAGAAGTGAGATGGGATGGGCTAGGCAAAAAAAGGATGAAAAACTGTGATATCTGTTACAGTAACTACTACAAAGAAAATAAACAACGCCTATTCGGGTGCGGATTTTTTGTTCGAGAAAGACTCCGACAAAAAGTCTAAGTTTTCGGGATGTTAGCCAACACCTCAGAACAATCCCCATCAAAGGCATCCTCGGGGACATAATTTATATATGCGTTCACACCCCTACGGAAGAAAAAGACGATCGACTCAAGGATGACTTCTATGATCAAAAATTGTACTAGGGGATTTTAACGAAAAACTGGCAAAGGAGACTTATTTAAGTCTTTCATAGGACATAACACCACATCCGACAACGGACTCAGGTTAATTGACTTCCAAGCAGGGCGAAACCTCCTTGTAGCAACCACACGATTCCTACATCTCAACATCAATAAGGAACCTAGAGGTCACCAGATCACTCGACCATCAACCAGATTAATCACGTTGCGATCGAGGCCAGACACTCCTCCAGCATCCTAGATGTACGAGCCTTCCGAGGAGCCAATATCGATACGGATCACTATGTTGTTGAAGCCAAGGTACGAATGAGGATATCAAAGATGCTACGGAATCAAGTAAGATAACAAGGGTTTGACGTCGGAAAGCTAGAATCGCAGGAGACCGCGGGGATCTTCGCCGATCGAGACTCCCTCAATCTCCCGCAAAGTGCGATGACACCGGCACAATCCACAGAACAACAGTGGAAGCATTGTCAGCGCGCCATCAGAGACGCTGCCTCTGATCTGCTGGGTTTCAAACCGCCACCAGCTAGAAATCCCTGGTTTGATGAGCAATGGAAGCAAGCCCATGTAACAAAGCAAACCGCCTACAAAGCCATTCTACATAGACGGACAAAAGCCGCTCGTGAGCTAAACGAGTAGAAAGTGAGAGAGGAACACGAAAAGCGTGAGATCGAGGAGATGGAGAGATGCTACCACAGGATTGTCGCTCGCAAGTTTTACGAAAAAGGAAAACGAACAGAAGAAGGTGCACGGTTGGCTGATGAATGTTGTTGACGATGGATCGGGAAGCATTTACTTTCTCGATGCTCCCGGTGGGACAGGCAAGATATTCGTCATTTTGTTGATTCTGGCAACAATTCGGTCAAGATCTCAAATTGCGTTGTCTGTTGCATCCTCTGGCATTGCTGCCACATTGTTGGAAGGCGGTCGAACTGCACTTCTCACGGTTGAAAAGCCAAAGTGCACATGACCAAGAATTCGGCGACAGCGAAATTGATGCGAGAATGCAAAATCATCGTTTGGGATGAATGCACGAGTTCATTTTCTACTAGTTCACATCGTCGAAGGAGGACCTCATCGCCAAAGTGTTCCCCGGCATTGTCAATAGGTTATACCCTCGTTAAATGTGAGGGTATCGCTCGCACCTTCAAACAAGTGAATTCTTTCTTAGTAGTACACGCATTTTTGCCATCCTTCTTCGTCCTGTTTTTTGCCCTGAACCAAGTGACACCTTCTCTCATCAGGCACAGCCCATAGATCCTTCAGCCCCATTCGCACTTAATGTAAAAGGATGCACATAATTAATAACAAGACAAATGAAAGGATAATTTCATTGAGCTCTTCTCGCACTAATTACATTCCATACTACCACAGCATACCTTTTCTATCCTTGCTCACGGATATATTGCTACCCCCAGACGGATCTGTAGTCACAAGTGTGCCATTTTTCTCCTCACGTTCATACATTAAATTCCATTCGAAAATCATATGCCATTCGCAAGGACTCATTCACGTTGTCAAGAAACAAAGCCACCTCGTTAATAAATTTAACATTTCATTTATATCCTATTAGTCCCGATCCTAATTACGAGTATGTTGTCGGTCTCAGCATCATGATGTGCTTCCCGGAATCAAGTACTATCATTTGTGGTGGCATCAAATTAACAGTTACATTAGAATCCGTTCGAAAAACCACAAAATGACTGGCGAGGAGTCGGAGTAACCACACAAACTCGCGAAAACAACAATTACGTAAAATATATAGAACGCAACGGCTGAATTGTCCTTGGGCACATTTGTGGGGAACGTGGTTTTTTGGATTCTCTTCACCGGCATATCATAAATATTTCACAAATCCTACCTAATTAAGGGACGTAAAAAGAATAGAAACCTTTCGTACAGACCTTGTACTCGTTGTTACCTGATGCCATTTAACTTCTTCCTCCTATCTTCTAAATGATTTATTCGCTCAAAGGATAATGAAGTGTCCAAAGATATTTTTTTTTAAATTCCATTTACGACTATTCGGTGGAGTCCTTTTACTCCGATGGTGTCGTGTAAGAGATCATGTAATAGGACGACGTGTCTAGACATCAGAAGGCCTTTATCCGTTACTGGTCCCCGAAAGTAGTTGTTCAAAAGTAAATAGAGTCCGGTACAAAAGGATATGAATAAACAGATGTTGCCAATAATGAGTGATCCCGAAGGATTTGTTTTATCTTTCGAATTTTATAGCCATCTTAGAACGGCGTAGTAGTAGTCATGACCAAATCCCCTATAACTAAAACAAGTGAATAGTTTCATTGCGAGACAAGCCAACGACAGAATCAAGGACGAGGACGAGAAGCAGCGATACGAGCCTTGAAATTGTTTCAGTTTCCAATTTTCTGTTTTCGAATCGACTTGAAGGACTTACTCGACGACCCCTTCTGCTCGTACTCTCAGTCGTAAGCAGTTAAATAAACTTGTTGCCTGTCTATGTCTTTGACTTGTTCGTTCTTTCACAACGGCCGCCACTTGGGCGTAGGGTGGCGCACAAACAATGCAAAGGAATGTCATAATTAATGCAAAGCTCCGAACGAATGTAACACCTGTGGTTAGTTTTAAAACGACCTCAGAACGTAATAACTAACTTTGTTCCCTTAATTACCGGATGGGAGGGCGAGCGAGTTCGGTATTCTTGTTCTTGTGCTGCAACTGCCACCAATTGAAAGGAATATAGATTGGAGGGCGAAGGTTGTGTGTTGGGGCTTAATAGCCACTTAAAATTTTCTGACGTTCCTCTTACAAGTACTACGTTCGGGGTTATAAAGAGGACTTTTTGCCGTCATTTCTGAAAGATTTAAATGATCTAAACTTGTTGGAGGTGGTTTCTCTGGAGCTGAAATCGGTCGCTGGGTGTGGTGGCCAAGAAGTTTGACCAATTTCGTGCAGGTGGCGATGTGTTATTAGGTTTTGGTGTATGCACAGTGGCCGGGAATTTCATCTATTCTATGGATTAGGATAGAGAAGTACGTGTTTGAAATAATGAATTTGTTTTTAGGTTCCCAAACTTGAAATTTCGAAAGAAAATTGTGAGAGTGCAAGAATAAGAGCTGTGTGCAACAATGGCTTTTGCCTGCAGAGGATATATGAAAAGGAACTTTTTTCATAAATCCAAAGTAGACATTTCAGCACGTGAATAATAGTCAATTGAAATTCCTAGCCTTCCAAAAACCAATTGCCAAAAGATCCGAAGAGAAAAATGCTTTAGTTTTCACTTTGGACAAAAGTGACATTCGGTGGACAGTCCACAAAAGTTCAACAATCTGGACCACAAGCTGAAGAATTTGTTAGTAAAATTTTAAGTAAAGATATATCGAATGTTGATGACAAATCGGTTTGTCCTAAAGCTAATGGAACATATGGTCACAAAAAATCAATAGAAAGATGCATGCTCGGATGATTTTGAATTGAAAATTGGTTTGACAAATGAGAATGCGCGCCGCGGCAATTGTCTGCGTTAAGCGCTTTGCATTATTTAAAATAATTCTTTTATCCCGTGATGTCAAAAGCTATAATTATAAAACAATAATAATGCCAGTTAAACTACGGATGTCGGGTTTTTGAAAACAAGATTTTAAGGAGAATCCATAGTGGAAAAGAGGACGAAGAGCCGAAAAAGTATACAACTGAGAACTCGAGCAACTTTATTCAGTCCTAATCATTATAATTGTAATAAATCGCAAAGACCAAGTTGGGCAGGACACGAGAACGAATAGGCAGGAACAAACAGCAAAAAGAATAATGAATGGAAAGCCCGAGGGAAAAAATACGCATTGAAGGACGCGGTCCAAATGGATCGTGTTTAACATGGCAAACACCAGCTTCGATCTCTCTCCTTTCTCAATCCAAGCTGACACATAGCCTACCTACAGCCTACAAAGCTGAAATAACCGCACTACAAAAAGTGCGATGGGATGGACCAAGCAAAAAAAAAGGATGAAAAACTGGGATATCTAATAGAGTAATTACTACAAAGAAAATAAGCAACGCCTATTCGGACGCGAATTTTTTATTCGAGGAAGACTCTGGCAAAAAGTCTTAAGTTTCCGGCATGCAAGCGCTCATGCCCCTACGGAATAAAGAAAGAATCCACTTAAAAATGACTTCTATGATCTCCTGGACCGAACGTTCAATGCCCCAGTTATGACACCAAAATTGTACTAGGGGATTTTAACGCAAAACTGGGCAAGAGTATGTATTTGAGTAGATCATAGGAAAGCATAGTCTACATAACACCACACCCGACAACGGACTCAGGCTAATTGACTTCCTAGCAGGGCGAAACGTCCTTGTAGCAACCACATGATTCCCACATCTCAACATCCATAAAGGAACCTGACGGTCACCAGATCAGTTGACCATCAATCAGATAGATCACGTTGCGATCGGCGCCAGACACTCCCCCAGCATCATAGATGTACGAACCTTCCGAGGGGCGAATATCAATTCGGATCACTGCCTTGTTGTAGCCAAGGTACGAATGAGTATATCAAGGATGCTACGGAGTCGAGCAAAACAACAAGACTTTGATGTCGGAAAGCTACAATCGCAGCAGACTGTTTGGATCTTCCCCGATCGAGTCTCCCTCAACCTCCCGCAAAATCCGATGACACCGGCACAATCCACAGAACAACAGGGGAAACATTGCCAGCGCGCCATCAGAGACGCTGCCTCTGGGTGCTGTGCTGGGTTTTAAAACGTTATCAGCCAGAAACCCCTGGTTTGATGAGCAATGCAAACAAGCCCATATAACAATGCAAACCGCCTACAAAGCCATTCTACATAGACGGACGCGAGCCGCTCGTGAACTCTACGATCAAAAAAGGAGAGGGGAACACACGCTTTTGAGACCGAGGAGATGGAGAGGTGCTACCATAGGAATGACGCTAGGAAGTTTGACAAAAAAGTAAAAAAAAAAAAAAAGAACATGCCAGGGCTATAAAGCCAGAGCGCAAGCCTGATGACGGGCAACTGGTAGTCAAGTCACAGGTGAGAATACGGAGAAACTACTTCTGTAGACGGTATAACGATCTGCTTCCGTTGTCAGGCAGAATGATCCATTCGCAACGGACGAAGATATAAGAGAATTCCGTTGAATCCTGAAATCCTGACCTAGATGAAATTAAGCTTGTTATCTCGAAGTTTAAAACCAACAAAGCCGCTGACTCCTGAGCTATTTAAAGCGGTTGGGATGAGTTGGTAGGACGCGTGCACCAGCTCATCTGTAAAATATGGTCGGAGGGAAGCATGCCCGACGAATTGAATCTCAGCATCTTTTGCCCAGACCCCTACAACTGCGGCAACTATAGAGTAATAAGTCTCCTTAACATCGCGTAGAAGATCTTCTCTGCCGTACTGTGTGAACGTCTGAAAACCTTTGTGGATAATCTGATAGGCTCCTATCAGTGTGGTTTCAGGCCAGGTAAATTCACTATAGACTAAATTGTCACATTTGAAAAAGACCCAAAACCTAGAAATTTGAAGTGTTCAAAGACTTCGTCTACCTTGGCTCCCTAGTATCCAGCAATAACAACACCAGCGCTGCGATCAAACGCACAATTACTCTTGCCAACCACTGCTTTTTTGGGCTAAATACGCAATTAAAAAGTGGAGCCATCTCTCGAAAAACCAATGTAGCTCTATGTATATAAATCACTAATCGTCCCGGGCCTCCTTTACGGCGCAGAGGCATAGACCTTAACGAAAACGGATGAGGCAAGAAAAAAATTCTACGTTCAATCTATGGTCCCGTTTATATAAACGGAGAGTGGAGTAGAAGGTACAACGACGAACTGTACGGGCTGTACAGCGACATCGGCCTAGTGCGACGTCTCCGGATCTAACGACTTCGCCATGTAGAGCGAATGGACAGCACAGCTCCGGTCCGAAAAGTGTTCGTTTCCAACTCTGAGGGACGGCGCAGCAGAGGACGAGCGACGCTAATGTGGCGCACACAGATGGAAGAGGCCCTTAACCAACTGGGAGACCGGCACTGGAAACAACTGGCAAAAGATCGTGCCAGCTGGAGACGCTTGTTGGTTGAGGCCCAGGGTCATCTAAGAAAAAGAAGAACATACTCGCACATTTACATGCGCTCTCTACTCACATAATGAGGCTTTTCAAGGAACTCTTAATTTGTTACGTGCGGACGCGTATTGTCGTGCTACAATATCACTTTTTGCTGTTTTTAACATTCTTTTACTTTGTATATTTCGGCTATAAATTTTATTTACAGAGAATACCTATGGCCGTGAGATAACACCAGCTTCGTGAATTTTGCCTTACATCACTTTGAGAAAGCAACATAAGGCCAAAGGCGGGAATATGGCCTTATGTCGCTTCGCGTTATGTCAGAGCACCGATCAAAATCGCATGGCAACAATATACGAGTATGTATCTTATCTAATCACAGAACCTTTTTCCTCTCTCAGAGACAGGGATGATACCACCTTCTCCTTACTTTACGTGTCAAATGAGTATACCCAAACATAACAATCAATCCAACAGCGAGTTAAGAAAATATTATTAAACACCGCCTTATCTCGCTCGTCAGCCGAACACACAATTGTCGCCGCCGTCTTACTCCCTTGCATTAACATTCGCCACTCCATCCATTTATCTGCTGCAGGATATCGATATGCTAATAACAAAGTTATTCCATTTATTTTTCCACTCCATCGCAGGAATTATAAGCAAGCAAACAAGCATTCGCCCAACACTCCACGGGGCCAATGCTTCGCTCCCCTCCGATGCCATTCAAAACAAATTTAAAAAGCAAAAAAGCACAACCGTATCAAAGCATATTTTTATTCTGGTAGAACGGTTTTATGCTTTTTCAATAAACATTTATCCGATTTCATTGCCCGAGAAAAAAAACGAAGCCACCCGTATTGCTTCACCTTGCTACTCGCTCTCCATCAGACCACGGGAGCATTAGAAGAAAAAAAAAGAACAAACAGCATCCCTCAGTCGAATTCCTTCGCCCTACATATTGGTGTATACGAGCTCGAAGGTATTGAATGCGAATCCTTTCTCGCAGGCTTATCCATAAAATCCAGTCTGCCATCTAAGTTGCCTGCTAATGCTCATTTCTTTTTTTTTTAAATTTCTTCTCTCTATGCGATTCGTCCTAGATTTTCACATATTCACCCAGGGGTCTTTGAATATGGGAATCAATGGAATAGAAATTACTTCTTCCAATTCATATACTCATGCTCGAAAGCGTTCTAGTGTTCGTTTTCGATTTCATTCTCGTTTCCATTTCACTCCCTGACTTCTTGCGATGGAGGAAGTTTTTTTTTTTTTTTTAAACGATGGATAAAGGATCTGTGTTATGACGGAATTATGTTTTGGCTGTCATACAGCTGCCGATGCTGTATCCGCAGGGGTTTGATCTTCAGAAGGGTAGTTCGATGGGCTAATGTGGAATAATATTAAATCAAAAATATTGTATTTTCGTTTATGCGGACGAATGGATAACTATTTATTTGAGTTACTGATTACTCGCTGGATAAAAGTCTTGTTTGACCAATACATGTAAGATGAGTGCCTTTTAATGTTGCTTTCTTGAATTCCTGTTATGGAGGACTACTTCTCGGGGCTCTATTTGTTTCAAATATTAAGAATGTAAAAGAACGGCGAAAAGTAAATTATGTTTTTAGGTTCATAAGATTCGCAGTGTAGGCTAAATTTGTTTCGTATTTGTTGAATTTGCATTGTACAATATTACATTTCAACACTTGAACGCATCCCTAGCTTCTAATACTTAACGAAAGTGTTTACGTTAAGTTTGCTTCTTTTTATTTGTTCTTTTTGTAAATGCTCACTTGTTCTTGAACTTTCGAAAGTGCGACACCAAATAAATCTTTCTAATAGATATACTTACATATACCATAAGTTCTGTTTTTTTCTTTTAACCAACGTGGAACAGATACATATATATTCACAGTTTTCAATTCGAAAAAAGTGTACACTTGAGTTACGTCGAATGGATGTAGAAATTTAAGGTGAGTCTTCTCTTAGTTAAAGAACGTATCGCGAGTGGCTTTGACGTGGATGAGAAGGAGCGTCCCGGACCGGTGAAAAAGTTTGAGAAGCAGGGTTAGGACCATTACCGAACTAAGATCCATGTCAGCAGGAAGTTATAGTTTCATTGGTCGTAACTGCCATCGTTCGAAAGCCTTGGGTATAGTCCAAAAGCAATTACATTGGGTGCCATACGAGTTAAAGACGAGAGCCGTCGAACGTCGTTTTTTTACGAACGAGCTGCTGCTCCTTCTTCTTCTTCTTCTTTTCCTTTTTCCGGCGTTGTTATGGTCAGAAGTGTAGGACCATAACCTTCCCACTGAACTGCATTCCTACTGGTCCGCTTGTGGGGTCCGCCGGTTTGACCTCAGAAAGTAGCGGCAGGCTTCCCGGTTTGGGATTACTTCATCGCTGAGGCCAATCAAATGCTGGTGTCTTTGCATTTGTTTGCATCAATTGTTTTTCGGCCTGCCTTTTTTTTTTTTTGTGACACGGGCATGCTCCAGATTTTTTTGTTTGATCTTACTCTTACAACACCGGTGATCTCCAGTCGTGTCAACCCACTGATTTGCATGCACACTTGTGGGGCAGTTTAATGGTGGTATATGTGTCCCTAGGCTCACCTTGGTGTTTTCTAAATTGAACGAGCTGCTGCTCCAGTTGTAAAAAAAATGGGTCTCTTCTAAGTTTTGTGTCTGGCGATGGAAAGTGGATCCATTACAAGAAAAAAGTGGATCCATAATAAGAAAATTGTGAGAGTGTCTCGGGCATGCATCAAAATTGGTAATCAATCCACATATCCAGGGACCAAATCTGAGGGAGCAGTAGTAAGAAGAATTAAGAAAGACAATATTTCATAAAAAAAAAAATTAGATATATTTAAATTTCGGTGCAGTACAATATCTTTTAGAGAAAAATGCATTGGTGCAGCGTCTTTGTTCTTATTTGTAATTTCTTTTATATTTTCTTTTCAGAATGGATTTTCTTTTTCCCTTTATATGTTGCCTTATGAAATGTTCAGATAATTAAAAACCACACGTCTTCGTCTGCCACATTTATCATATATCGCTGTTTCCAACTTACACCTGTATCGATAAAAAAACAAGATTAAATAAGTTCTTGTTGTTTCCCCACAGATGACGTTCCCAGAACTACGTACACGTAATTTAAGATAGTAACCATTCTACCATCAGGAATTTTTTATTTTTTTTTTTCATAATTCAGGCAGGTTTGAGAGTGTAGGTTCTTATGGTGTCTGTCACACAACCTGAACGGGGTGCAAATGGTTTGTGTCGAAGATGTTCACTACTCTTCGGGGGTGTTTGTCTTAGATAGGATTCGAGATATTCGACCGAATTTTGTGTTGGTTGTAGTACACATTATTTTCTTTGTTTCCATGTCATTAAGGTGTTATATTGGAAATGCACAAACAGAGTATTGAAATAATGTAGACAGTCTTGTGCTTTGGGATATGGGCTTATGGCCTACGATGATATCGAACCCTTACCATCTACAACAATCAATAGGATGGCAAAAACACCGGTCCTGATAGGATGCGACGCGAATGCTCATAAGGGCAGTAGCGACATCAACAAAAGAGGTGAAGAATTACTTACTTATATTATTGAAACAGACTTTGCTATTTAGATATAAATTTGGTATCCAAATCTTCCAATATGTCGGTTGGAACCTGGTCAGTATCGAAAAAGAACTCCTTCCCTGATCAACGTTACATTCGCTTCCATCTAAGCTTTGAGAACCCAACTAAAAAAATCCTTTAGGAATCCTAAACGGATCAGTTGGTGTAACTATGAGGCTAACTTTAAAGGCGCCCTTGACCCTGTTCAATTAAGTAGCCCATGCCGCATGCAGACATTGACCGTCTGGCGACTAGAATTACAGGAGAAATGAACAAATCCCTTCTTGAGTCTTATCCAAGTAATAGACCAACAAAGGGAACCAAGCCCCTATGGTGGTCTGCTGATCTTGGTAGTCTTGGAAAGAAAGCACACGACTTTTTAACAACGCAAAAAAACAAAACAGACCAGAGGACTGGAACCGTTACAAGAAGAGACTATATAAAAGTGAGATAAGAAGGCGCAAAGGACATCCTGGCGTAATTTCTGCTCAGAAATAGAAGAGAAGAGGCTAGTAGAGTGAGGAAGATATGTATTGTCAAATGCTCCCACTATACCCACTAACGCAGATGGCACCGCAGACCTCTTGCTCAGTACACACTTTCCGGACAACGCAGAAGCTACTAACTACAATTTTGAACAACTCATACCGAGTCCTCCGTTCATTTCAAAGGAAGCCCTAAGCAAAAGGAAACTCCAATGGGCAGTAAATAGCTTCCTTCCATAAAAATCTTCAGGTCCGGATGGAATCTACCGGTAGAGATGAAACGTGCTTACGACATTCTCGAACCGTGGCTTTTGGTATTATTCTCATCCAGTCTAGATTGGAGTTACATACCCCTATCCTGTAGGGAAGTAAATGTTACATTTGTACCGAAAGCAGCAAAAGCCTCCCACAAAGCTGCTAAAGACTACAGACCTATCAGTTTCTCTTCCTTTTGCTTAAGACATTAAAGAGACTGGTCGACCTGTACATTCGTAAAAACCTACAAAAAAGTATGCTTTCGAAACCGCAAAATGCTTATTATAAGGGGAAATCAGTAGACACAGCTCTACACATCATAGTTGAATCCGTTGAAAAATCAGTTTGCAACAAAGAATTCACCATGGTTGCCTTCCTCGAAAAAAAATAGACAGTTGAGGAACGTCGCGGTATGTTTCAAAAAAAAAAAACAAAAAAGAAACACAAAGTTTTCCGAAATTCGCAATTTGCAAAAGACTGACAACGTTGCATATGGCCCACAAAATATAATACATATATACATATACATATGTGATATACGAATGTTTATCACAGCTCTTCAAAAAGCTTCTCTGGCTCACGAAAACAAAGGCAAAGACTGTTGGTGTTGGGTGGAAATATGTACGGTTCCGAAACTTCATCATTGAAATTGAAACAGAGGACGATCTGGAAAAAATACGCTCAAGCCAACAGTAGCGGCCAATAAATTCGTACCTTTAATTAAAAATTAAAAATGAATCAAGTTAGAGATTTTAATTTTAAAAATTTAAAAACAATAAATGAAATGAATAACAATAGAATATTCAATAGTGAATCATTATATTTCTTTTTAAATGTACGATCCCTACGAAAATGATATATGTTGAAAATATTTTGCATAAACTAGATATACTGGTACTTGCTGAGATAAATATGTATATCCTCAGATGAAAACCGCTTCTACGATATAAAAGATAGAAACATATATGTATTAGATAGAAACACGAGCACACTGATCTACTATCGCCTAGTAAGTAAGTCACAGAGGAAGAGATAACGTCAGGAGTAATCGAAATGAACATCTCTGTACTATGCAATATACTGCGGAATAATACCCATAGAACATACAATAAATTCAACTAACCAACGTCAACAGTATATCCATAACGCAATGGTAACAGTAAGTATTAGTAGATATGACTGCGAGAATGTGTACGGGCACAATGATGTCAATGAGTTCTACGAACACTTCAAGAACGCTCTAAATGCAATAGTTCTATTATCGACAGTGATGCGTGCTAGAAAACCGAGAAACAAGGAGCACAAATAGATAACGAGCGAACTGAGAAGCGCAAGTAGAGAAAGAAATAGACTGTATAGAAGATACAAAAATAACCAAAGGAACCTAGATTACGCAAAATATTATAAAAAGTTCCGAAATGAGCTGGAATTCCGGAGACTTAACACAAATCCCAAAGAAACATGGAAGTTAGTCAACACGATACTAGGAAAGAGAGCCACCAACCTAGCCCTACCAAATTAATTTTGAGAATGTACTGAGCTCAGAAATCAAAACATTAGCCCACGAATGTAACTGCAGAACGTTACTATCCTGGCCCCTATAATGACAAAACAAATAAACATGAGCTTAGAGCAGGCGACGGTACCAGCACTCTTAAAAACATCAATTGTACGGCCGATATAGAAAAGCGGACGGAAGAATGATGTAAAAAATGATAGGCCCATTTCAATGCTCTTAGTCATTGATAAAGTGTTGGAAGAAGTTCTAACCAGAAGATTATTCGCCTACACTGAAAAATACGGAAACCTATACGCCAAACAATTAGCTAACAGATTATATTGTAGCCTCGACAAAAATTACAGCTCCATAGTACTCTTCATTGATTTGAAAAAGGCTTTCGACACACTAAGCCATAAGAATATTTTGAAGCAGCTTGAGAAAATCGGAGTTCGGGGAACTTTACTAAGCGGGTTCGAAGACTACCTCAGAAACAGGCGCTTTAAATTAAAAATTACAGATAACTTCAGCCATGAACAAAGTGCCTGGTACGGGGTCCCACAAGGATCGAAACTGGGGCCACTCATTTTTATAATATATATATGCGTATGCAGACGACACGGCCATTATTGTAAATCATAAACATGTTGAACAATGGCTAGTTATCAATGCCAAGAAAACGAAAGCTACATATGCACGTACGTCCACCTTATTTCCATCGAGCAAAAATAATGTTAAAAATACATC
The DNA here is from genome assembly GCA_958301585.1 of Merodon equestris. Lineage (NCBI taxonomy): Eukaryota > Metazoa > Arthropoda > Insecta > Diptera > Syrphidae > Merodon > Merodon equestris. The sequence continues at coordinate 51,651,646 of OY284416.1, forward strand.
ATATAGGATGTCTACATCAAGCTAGGTGCCCAAAGACAATGATTCGTGTGGCGAAATAATTGAGAACGTGTCAGTCTGCAAGTATCTAGGGGTTCACGTAGACTACAATCTTAAATGGAGTCACCATATTGAAAAAGTTGTGGCAATCTTCGTATGCGCTATACCATCTGGCCAACTTCTGCCCACCATCAGTATTGAGGCTTTAGTTCCTTTGGTCTGGTCTGGTGGAATCAATCACATCTGAGATATGGTATCCTGGCTTGGGGCAAAGCACCACAGATGTCACAACTTGAAACCACACACAACACTATCAAGAAGATGATAGTATCAACTCGAACAGCGGGAGATATCTTTTAAAAGAAAAATTTAAGTACGAGTATATCAGATCTTTAAGCCTGAGGTAGTTAACAATTTTTGGAACGATAACACGTATAAAATTCCAACTCAACAACATTTTAATACAAGAAGAAGAGAACAAAAACGCTTCGCTGTTCCGAAATTATGGAACGAATATGGTGGAAGAAGATACGAAGTCATAGTACCAACCGTTTTAAATGAGCTTCCAATATGTTTCAGAAGCATGCCTAAAACAAAATGCATGAAAAACGCAAAAAAATTGTATTTAGAAATGCAAGTTTTATAAATTGATGATTGTATCTAGATATACATATGGATAATTCAATTTCTCACTAGTTTTTCTGAAAAAAATGTATATGTGACCGCGTCCGAGAAAAGGGACCTAGTGTACGAAAACGTAGTTCCGAGATAAACGCGTTTAAAGTTTCGCAACGCATTCTTAGTGTGAATGTTCTTTCAATTGAGAGAAGCGATGCAGTATAGTCAATTCTGATTGGGTGCACACTTTAGTGACGTCATTCCCCTCTCGAACATTATTTTTTTTCGCTTATAGTGTGACGATACCCTGAGCTGTTGCTAGGTTGCAGCTGTTTGTTGTGACGTTTTTTAACTTTTTGATGTTTTTTTCAAACTTCATAAGTTAGTTTTTTACATTTTTATGGTATGAATAAATTTTTGTCATGAATCTAGCCCATTTCATGTTATTCTACACACTTTTAGGTACCAGAATCCACTTTTAACTCAAAACACCTTTTTTGAAACACTAGGTCCCTTTTCTCGGACGCGGTCACATATTTGAAATCTAGTCACCTGCAGAGAAGCCCTTTAGGCTTTGCAGGCTTTAACTGTGCAATCAAGACTTTTTGATAAGAAAACAAGACAAGACAAGAAAACGGCAGATTCCTCAAAACTCAATGGGACTTATCTTAGACTCGCAGACCACGCCCAATACCAAATGAGCAAGACAGCAAGCTCAACTGGAAATTGAATGCGGAAGAACGCATCAAAAAAGCAACAACTACGCTATACATCTGCAAGAAATCCTGGACCCCAGATGGGGTATCAAACCCCATATTACACACACTGGCTGTATACCGCGGTTTTAAGACCCATACTAATGTAGACTTATACGCATCTTACTATTGCCAACTTCTAAGCAGAGTTCAAAGGATGGCGTGCATCGCGATAACAGGCGCACTGCGAACACTGCAGCCCTCGATACGATGCTTCACCTACTCTCTTGGATCTCTTTGGTAAGGAAAAGGCAAAGAAATCGGCGCTGCGACTTAAGGAATCGGCTCATTGGAAGTTCTCCGAAATAGGGCATGCTGATTTTCTACACCAAAGCAGTGATCTAAGTGAAGTCACGGACTACTTAATCCTGACCCATGACTTCAAGATTCTTTATAAATAACAATTCCCAACTGACGTCAATGGGGGGAAATAAATTTTCAAGAAAATGCACTGCACTGGAAATATACCGGGTCCAGGACAGGTGTCCTATGCACCGACCCTCAAAATGAGCCAATCCTCTAGACTACTCAACCACTGTAATATATTCCAAGCTGAATTAACAGCAATTAGTGAGGCCTGCTAAAAATACGCAGATTATAAGCAGCCTAATCGGAGCCCTCACAGGACATTGCGCTTTAGGAAAACATACTACAAGATTAGGACTGTCATATGACGACTACTGCAGTAGGTGTCATGATGAGGAATAGGAAGAATCTCCATTCCATCTCCTATGTTATTGCCCTGCCCTAGCCTTCTCAAGAAGCCGATTTCTGGGAGAATATTTCTTGAATGTACTAACGGATCTATCCGAAACGGAGATCTACAAAATATCGACTTTATTCAGCACTCAAAATGGTTATAAGAGTAGCTGTGACCAAGCCGACTCAAGTGGTACCGATATTGGTCTAAGTGATCTCACCGCTTTTACGGAGGGAAGCCACCTAAGCTAACCTGACCTAGTTCACACAAGCTTAAATTTTTTGAGTTACGTGCTGAGAAAAGTACTTGCGGAGGACTTTATTTCAATAATTTATTTTAAAAGAACATGCCGCTGAAACTGAATAAGAGAACAATGCCCGGCTCAAATAGCTTGACGATGTCGAATTGCAGGCATTACTTTATGACGACCTATGTCAGAAGATAGCTGAGCTCCATTACAAGTATATGACACAACAGTGTTATCTCAGAAAAACATTAGGTGCCATAAGAGTTGGAGCCGAGAGACTTCGAACAGGTCTATGATAGTCGGTTCATATAGAGACTTTTTCATCCTACAAATTCAAGATTAAGTGTAGAAGTATACATTTTGTTTTGATGTTTCAAATTAATCACAAGTTCAGACCAGTATCGTCCCCGTTTATAAATTCACAAGGAGGGACGACAATTGGAAATTATTTTATATGACATTAGAGGGCTCAACTTAAAGTGCTTATTGGATAAGCAGGGAGTATGGCCTTTGTCACTGAGATATAAAAATAAAACATCAAAGTAGACATAGTTAGTTTTGTCTGTGGAGTATTCCTTAAGCCATGTTTTTCATGTGCTTCACGAAATACGAGTACATATATGCATCCTCTCATAGTTGGATATATTACGAAGAACATATTATATTAGTTTGCTTTTTGAAATCCTCCTTGAACGCTTAAAAATGTTCATGAAAGATGGATCACCACTACCATTATCGCTACCTCACAATTATCATATTGTAACAATTATGTTTTATTCAAAAAAGATGCCATCACGGTTCCTTGAATATTCATGCCCGTCAGCACTGCCAATAGTAACCCAGCATGGCTATCAACATAATTACATTTTAGAATTCCAGATAAAGTTGTGTTCACCCCACAAGGTCTAGAATCAACCGGAAAAAAGTAAGTATATCTGTATTTTGGATTCCTAACTCGGAAAGGGGTTCTGCATACGTTATGCACTAGGCACGCGTCCTTTCAAATATTATGAATGAATGATTGACGATGGATACAAATATTTGTTAACAAAATTCAATAATCCTATAAACGGATAACCTTATCCCAAACCAACGTTCTTTATCAATATAGCAGTGAATTAAAGTAATAATTATAATAATTTTCACCTCGGACATATTTCGAAGTCCTCTAATTACGCAATCGAAGATATCCCAGTTCCCAGAATCCTTACAATCAAGGGTGGATTGTCTGTTCATATCTTACTCTCCGATTACTAACAAAGTCGGCGCGAAACAAAGAATTCTTCTCCCTCCTGCAGTCCCACGGAAAACTTCAAACCCATTCAACCCAGAAATGAAATATAATTACATTCACAAAACTGACATAATTATGAATGTTTTAAATTTAATAGACTAGGATGGTTCTTTCATTCGAGTTCAGAAGCTGATATAAATATGTATTGTTCACCTGACGCAGCGGCACACTTAGAGGGGCGGATGTGGCATGGTAGTGGTTCGGTAATCTTCAAACTTCCTGTCGGAAAGCGTGCAGTTATTGCTTTAATGGATGCTTTAACACTCACCGGCATACGGGGATAAGGAAATCAATAGTTCGGGGAGTAGGATCGATGGAAGGATGAGAAGTTTGTGTCTAAATTTCTATCCTCTGGCATCAATTCCAGATGATTTTTTTTTGTTTTTGTGTCATGGAAATTTATGTTACTTTGCTGACCTCACTTGAATTTGATTTTAGATTTTTGAATTCAAATTTCATCCCTTGAACGGCGATATATGTATGTACATTAAAGGAGGACCGTGTAGTGGAGTAGAAAATGTATCCGCAGTGTCCGTTGCGGTATGCAATTTATGACTTTTCTAGAGTAAATTTAAAATCCATGCAGAGGCATATTTCTATCTGATGCACGGCATGCAGATATGGGTTTTAAAATTCCATGCGTCATGGGTTTTTTTCTTACATCGATTAGAATTTTAAAGCAGAGTAGAACAGAAAATAAAATGAAAGTTGTTTCGATGATTTTAAGGTTTTGAGTATATTGGCATTGTCAAAAATGGAAAAGACTATGTGTCATACAAGAATCGTCGACTATGTGTCATACAAGGTCCGCGGACGATGGAGCTACGATATTTTTACGACCTTCGCTGATTTGATTTGTATAAGTTAAGTAACAAAGTAACAAAAATTACAAAGCTTTCCAAATGCTAAACTAACGCGTCAAATGTCGTTCCACTGTTCCCATCACACCGAACTGTTGACTCTACGTCTGGACCACATGACACCTGCATGTCACCACGTCCAACGAGTGTAATGCGACTCCAGTAGAAGCAGAACGCACGGTGTCGTATGTAAGGTAGTGTAAGAAAAATTGTATTTTAGATTAAAGGTTCAGTTGTAAGGGTAACGTATGCTCGTTTCGTAATTGAATGAAAAATATTTTTTTAAAAACTAAACAATTAAAATAAATAATTGGCGCCCGAGCAGGGACCAGGAGGTCATGCGAACATATGTAAATAGTGAGTGTTACGCGAAATATCATTAAGGCCAGTCGCCTCAAGTGCGTACAGCTAACGCGTACCGCACTGCACCTATTGGTCCCTGTAACCCTGGACTATTGTGGCAAATATAAAACCACAAAACAAAAAAAAAAAGGTGAAACACAGTAAAAAAAAAAACAATAAGGCAAAAGGTGTAGAACATAAAGAAAAACAATAGAAAGCATAGATAGAAACTTAGTGACGATCGAACGCGAGTGAAGTGTTCCATCGCTAGACAGTCCTAAGAACGCCGCTAGTGAACCACGCATTTCGTGCGCATCGTACGCGGAACGCGGCTGTTGATCCTGTCGTGAGCATTGAGCTACAGAGTGCGCCATCTCATATAGGTCGATGTAAACTTCGAATAACTTCAACAGCTGTCAACCGATTTTCATATGTCATAGCATTTTGGAAACGTCAATTCAGTACAACATGAATCGCTTCACACCAAAAGAACGCGCGGAAAAAGTTTCAATGTTCATTAAAAATGAACGCTCGATTGTGCTAACTCAACGCTTGCAACGTTTGGTTCTGTGGCAAGCTCTCGTGAGCAACCTAGAGCACGTCCGCGGCGTTCAAACTCATCTATTCAGTCTGTGAAGACCCAAGTTTGCCATATCGGCGCCGTTCGCAGCAGTTAGGCATCAGTGGGACCACTTTGCGGAGAATTTTAAAGGATGATCTTCACTTATTTCCATACAAAGTGCAGATAACTCAAAGAATTTTGCCACAAGATGAGCCACGGCGCTTTTCATACACACAAAATGTCGTTGCAATGATTAATCCTGAGCCGGAGTTCTGGCAGCAAATTTTCATAACCGATGAGGCACATTTTACGCTCTCTGGCTCAGTTAATAAACAAAATTGTCGCTTCTGGGACACCGAAAATCATTATTCACGAAGAGCCGCTATATGATCAAAAAGTTACTGTTTGGGCCGGTGTATGCGCTAAAACCATCATTGGACCAGATTTCTTCAAAGTTGGCGATACACTGATTGGCGTTCCATATCGGTGGATGTTGGCCCATTATGTGGTCCCAGAAATGCGTAAAAAAAGGCTTATTTCACTTTTGGTTTCAACAAGACGGCGCGACATGCCATACTGCGGACAAAACAATGAACCTTTTGCGTACGAAAATCCCTGGAAGATTGGTGTCAAAAAAGGGCGATATTGACTGGCCTCCGAGATCGCCGGATTTGACTCATCCAGACTTTTTTCTTTGGGGATACTCGAAAAGCAAGGTGTATGCTAACGGCCCGAAGACAATAGAACAGCTCAAAAGAAATTTCGACCGAAATGCTCGAAAATGTCATGGAGAATGCGCGACAACCAATCCATTTTTGCATCGGCAATAAAGGCGATCATTTAATTGATATTGTTTTCAATAATTAATCGAAATAAATAGGGAGCGCCGTGGCGCAGTGGGTAGTGTGTCGGCCGCTGACGCAAGATGAGCGAGTTCGGATCCCGATAATACCAACGCCATCGAATGATTATTTCGCGGCGTCCCTCCTCGGTGGGGTACTGGCAAAACCCCCCGTTGTATACTTGCCATGAAAAAGCTTCTCGGCTCTCGCCGTTCGGAATCGGCATTAAGCTTTAGGTTCCGTTCACTTATGTGAAAAAAAATCACACACAACATAAGTGATTAAAAAGAAGCTTGGCTCTGGCCCCACATGAGCTCCAACGCCATCTAAGGTGTCTGTCTGGCAGTACAATGGACCAGTATTTGTGTCTGAGTGCTCCTACAGTGCGTGTTCACATTGGCGCAAGAAGGACAAGCGCAAGAAGGCAAATAGTGTTCACATTGGTGGAAGCACACTTGAATTTTTGACAAGTGGAACGCATGAATCGGGTCATTTTCATTCAGTCGCCTTCGTCCAAGTAGTCATTTTCATTCAGTCGCCTTCGTCCAAGTAGTCATTTTTGCAAGCCAAATGAACTTGTCTGTCCAACAGTCACGAATAAATGAAGAAAAACTGTCAAAAATGGAATGAATTAAGAATGGAACGGTTTACTTCACCCGAAAATCTAAATTGAAGATGGATTTTCGGTGCAAGCAACCCTTCTCGTTTCCACTTACTAAAAATCGTTCCCTCTCTTTCAAGCAATTTGGTGCGCTTCTACCAATGTGAACACGCACACAGATAGCAGAAACCTCAAAAAAAAAAAAAAAAAGAAAAAAATCGAAATAAATTGTAAAAGTGCAAGTCGAATAAAGGTTTCTGAATTTCCAAAATCGGTTGAGAATTTTTGAAGTTATTCGAAACTTACATCGACCCATATGAGATGGCGCACGCTGTATTACAGTATATGAATACTTTAAACAAATTAAATAAAATTAGTTTGAACGTAAAAGAAAAAGCAATAGATGAGAAAATAATTTTCAAACAAAACAAGCAAAACATAAATAAGTTGAAGGAAAATAATTTTTTTTTCTTATTCAAACGAAAGAAAAAATGTTTAAACTAAGATCTGTTGATCCTGCCCAGCGATGACCAAGCACCTTCAAATCCTAACCCACCATTACCCCAGGCGAATAGTACCGATAATGTAATTGCACCAGGCCATAACACTTCATTCCATTCAACCGAGTCCCATGCTAGTACATATGAACCTAAATCCACTCCCGAAATTGATTGTCTTATCTCTTCTACTGTGGGTAGAATGTTCGAGAAACAGAGCCGTACATTGGTAGAAAGTCTATTAAATCCCAACGCAGGACTGCATGTTGACACAGACCAGGTAATAGCTCCCGAATATAGCAACAGACTAGACGACCTCGACAGAATACCAGATGTCGTTGTTTGAGAGATTTCTCAGGCAATCGGAGAGAATTCTCATCATGGAGGAAGACTGTCAGCCGAGTCCTTGAAATGTACGAGCCAATAAAAGGCACAAATATTAAGGAATTTTAAGTGTTATCCGGAATAAAATCACCGGACAGGCAGATACCGCCTTGGATTCGTACAATACTCGCCTAAACTGGGACAGTATTTCACGACGCTTGGCTATATATTATGCTGATAAGCGCGATGTCGGTATCTTAGAGTACCAGATGAGGTCTTTAGTCCAGGGGAACCGTTCAATCCAAGGTTTCTACCGTATACTTTAATTTTTCTCTGATTTTGAACAAACTTTCTTGCATGGATTTTTTATTTTTATTTTTTATTTTTGGACGGGGGATGTTCGTTTAGTACTCACCGGGAGTGGTTGTCCTAGATAGGAAGAGAGATTCGACTGAATTTATCGCATTGGTTGTAGTTCACAGTAACTATTTTGTTTCCATGCCCTTATTGGAAATGCATACACAGAGTATGAGTTTTGAAGTGATCTTCTGATGCGAGTGTTGTGCCTTCGTCAGCATTTTTTGATCATCTCTCGTTCACAACTGATGTTGTTGCACAGTTTTTTCCGTATAGGAATTGTTCTTGGCTATGGACAGACTTCAAATACAACAGGCGGTGAAGATTACCGTCGCACCACGATGACCCCCAGCAGGAACCTATGAACCTGCTTACCCAGACCTCTAGAGACAAGGCCCTGGAAACCTTCATAAGGGGCTTAAAGGATGAATTGCAAAGGCCCTTGGGTAGTCGAGAACCCGTGGATCTGCCCCAGGCGCTTCACTTTTGCCTAAAACTGGAAAACCAGAATTACAGAACCAGCCATGCTAATAGCAATCAGAAGGAGCAAGGGGGCCTCATCCTCGTTACCCGATCCACGCTCAGCAAAGGCATAGCATGCTACTAATGCACACTCCCCATAGCCAACCAAATTTCAGGCAACCTTTTCGCGCTCCAGAGCAACAAACGGCTATAACCGCAATCATATCAAACGACAACCATACGCATTCTTCAACCAAAATCCTCAGCAAGTCAGAAACTACCAATCAAATCCATCAATCAAGCAAGAACGTATAACCCAAAGTCGTAGTGGACAATCGAAATTACCAGAGATTCGGTAGTGTTCCTGGAAAAACAAAACTACCAGTATATAGAGCGGAAGGACGCCAGCCAAATTTCCACATCGATACGTCCGAAGCCGAACTTAGCGCATACTATGACAACCTAAGCTACGAGTAGCATGACGGTCAAGCAGAACATCTTTGACCCATAATAAAACGAGACACCCTATTATGCAGCAGGGGACATCATATCTTCTTCTTTTCCTTTTTTCCGGCGTCGTTATATCAGAAGTGTAGGACCATAACCTTCCCACTTAACTGCATTCCTACTGGTCCGCTTGTGGGGTCCGCCGGTTTGACCTCAGAAAGTAGCAGCAGGCTTCCCGGTTTGGGATTACTTCATCGCTGAGGCCAATCAAATGCTGGTGTTTTTGCATTTGTTTGCACCAATTGTTTTTCGGCCTGCCTATTTTGCGTGTTGAACGTTGATTGATAACGCCTTTTGAACGGGGTTCAAAGGATCTCTCCTTTGAACATGGCAATACCAACTGAGTCGGTCGCGCTCTATCTTTCTTGTGATGGTTTCTTTTACGTGGAGGCTTCCTCGGATCTTTGAACTTCGAAGCGAAGCATCTTCATCTCAGCTACCGTTAATTTGCTCTCATGCTTTTTGTGCATTGTCCAGCATTGTGAACCGTATGTGAGCGCCGGACGTACAACTGAAGTGTAGAGCCTTCCTTTCAACTTAGGGGGCATTTTTCGATCACAGAAGATGGCGGAGTTTTCCCGTCACTTCATCCACCCTACGCTTACGCGATGGTTGATGTCGTCATCACAAGTTGCTTCTTTATTAATCATAAATAGATCCCAGATATTTAAACTTTTCACACTTGGGAAGCACTCTTCCATTCAAGTAAATGTCTGGAATAGGCTGATGAGGGTCAGAGAACGGGCAGCACAGATACTCTGTCTTCTTTGAACTAATACGATACCCGTGTCCCTCAAAAATGTCCACCCACACATCAAGTGCTCGTTGTAGGGACGCCTGATCATCACTTATAATAGCTATCGTCAGCAAAGAATAGCTGGTGCACATTGGGGTCCGTCATTTTTCTTTCAAGCAAGCAATCAAGGACTGCTATAAAGAGCAGTGGGCTGAGGACGCTCCCTCGGTGTACACCGACTTTGATTACGAATTCTTCGGTGACTCCTGCGGTGCATCTTACTCTTGTCGTTGCTCTCTTGTACATGTCCATGATCACTCGCACGTAGGTTTCTGGAACTCCTTTTTGTCTTAGCGCTACCCATAAAAGATCTCTTGGTTGCCGGTCAAAGGCCTTCTCGAAATCAACCAACACCATATGCAAGTCCTTTGAAGAATCACGATGCTTTTCCATCATTACCCTTATACTTTGGATTGCATCTGTCGTTGATTTACCCGAGACAAACCCGCACTGGTCATCAGATAGTCGTATTATTTTCCGCAGTCGGCTATCTAATACCCGTTCAACGATCTTCATGGTGTGCGACATCAGCTTGACAGAACGGTAGTTATCACAATTTCGCGTATCACCCTTTCCTTTGTGCAAAGGAAGAAGATAGCTTTCCCTCCATTGATAGTAGTGTCTCAAGTGTCATAGTGTCGCCTCTCATAAGTTTGGAGATAAGAACCATGAGCCATCTAGACCCGATGTCTCCCATCTTTTTCCAGAACTCAGAGGGTATCCCGTCCGGCCCAACAGCTTTTCTTTTCTTGGAGTTTTTAACCGCGTACCGAACTTCTTCGACTGTGATGTCGGATATTTCGGCATGATTTGGGGCGACTCTCGGGGAAACTGTTCGTTCAGAAGTTCCTCGCAATACTGTCACCATCTGTGGAGAATTTTTTCGTTTTCCACAAGGAGTTGGCCTTCAGCATTGTTAATAAACTTTGGGAAACGAATCTCCTGAGCATTTCTTCTTCTCTGGGCGGCTATCTTAAAGATATTTGCTCCTTTGTTCAAATTCCTTTGTCGAAGCTCAGCAGGGGACGTCATATAGGTCAAGAAAAACAAAAGAGTAGTTTCTAAACTAGAGGCTAGATATCATAGTGGCCGAAAACAAAGTCACAACGGTTTTAACTAAGTTCGGCCGAATTGTCCACAAATCCCTTATCAAGAATTGAGATTTTCAGATTCTTTATTACAGCTTGTGCTGCCAACGTTAAATTTCTGGACTACACCAACTCACACTGCGCACCGGAGAAGCGCATTTGCAGACTGGAACCTTTAAGATCGTTTACGTAGTCAACTTGGAGAAATACCAGGATGCGGTCGAGAGAATGGAAGCGGCAATCAGTGAATACACAAATTTGAACCACCCCAGCTTTTCCCTCCTTTCCATATAACTTTCCTTGATCCAAACACACATCCACCGCCTATTACCTAAGCAACCCACGAAAGCTAAAAGGTCATTAGAATTCCTCGGAAGTCCGTGAAAGTGGTAATCTGGCAGCCCAGATTAGCATGGTTTCGAGATACTAAGAGATAAAATTAATAATGTTCTAGACAATAATAACCGACAGTTAATCGTTAATAAATTAGCAATAGATAAAATCAATGAAATAACAAATATCACTAATGAAATAGGAAAACACATTAAATCGGATCAAAATGTTAAAGAAGAATTACTAATAAATTTTAAATACAAAATAGATCTATTAAAAGAGGAAATAATAGATATAGGTTATCGGAGACAGTGTGGTCCTGTACTGGACACTTCCAATCATGTGTATAACATTTCGCGGCTTGTCTTGCTATCACGAAAAACAAATGTAGCAGAATTTTCGTTCTTCTTTTGTTTTTGGACTTTGCCCCAGATGGTAGTTTATACATCCAATGTGGGCTAGTTCTATTCTCTGCAGCATATCATATCAGCTTAATCGATATGACTACGTTTTCATTTTTGGACCCCCTGTGGGCTACAATCCACTGTTATTATGGAAAACAACACGCAATGAACAAAACGAAAAGTATAATTATCCCAGGTGGCAGCCCATTTTAATTGGAAAATCTATCCACGAAAGAGGTGGGCTCTGCGGATTCTGGGGGAAGCCACATTGCATTTGATGGACTATTTCATAAACGATCAAGGATAAATAGATCACCATCTGCAAGATCTAATGTCTATGGAAAAGGAAGTTCGCCGGGAGTGTCACTCACAAAATAGGGCTTAGCGAAACGCAAAAGCTTTGAGGAACAAGACAGACAAAACGCAACAACTCTATTATGGGCTAAAAAAAATAGAATTGTTAAAAGAGGAAAATATGAGAACCTGAGAAACGTGCAGCTCAACAATTATAGCGATAACAGCCACCTCGCCAAGTTACTTCTGATTTCCACACTGACGTAGAGGAGCTTATGCGTGAGACCTTCAAGAAAAGACCGAGCGAAAAAAGAAAAGGGGAACCCCAACCTACACAATTTGGCGTAAAGAAAGAAGAGAAACTTCAAGAAAACAACGTACACCACTGCCGCAGCAACCTGCGCTAACTGCAAAGGAAAACACACCGCGAACTATAGGGGTTGCGAAGTTAATAAAAGAATTGCATAAAAAACGCGATACAGCTACAAAAAAGTCTACCTTCGATTTGAAAAGGCTAAATCGGAATTTGTTGGCGGGCACACGTACTGTTCAAACGCGTCGCAAGCAATTAACCGAAACAATGCGACATTAGAGCCGATAATTGAAACCTTTTCTACCATTCTAGCTCAATTTAAGGAACAAAAGAAGACAAATAAACTTATATTCGAGAAACTGACTCAGATAGAGAATAAAACACGGAAAACATGGAAGCGGTTATGAAGAAGCAACTGCTCAGAGTGCTGACATAAAACGCGAATGGTCTTCTACGAAAGAGCTTGAGTTATCTCTACAGGAACATAGCAATGACATACGTTTAATATCCGAAACCCACTTGACAAAGGAATCTCGCATTGAAATTAGAGGATATTGTGCTTACCATGTATACCATCCATCTGAAAGGGCTAAAGGAGGGTCCTATTTGTTCATCAAGGAAAACATCTAGCATACCATAAACTCAATTGTAGAGCTCGATGCAATCCAATAATTCGGGTAGAAATTAAAATTCTTGCTATAACATCACGACAAATATTTTCCATTCATTTGGGCCGAAACTCATTATAGGAGGTGACTTTAATGCAAAACATACTTTTTGGGGATCATGAGTTATTTAGGGTTCGATTTCTTTATATGCAAAAATTCTAACTATATTGACGTAAAACTTGGTCTTTCCGCAAACCACTCTCCACCTAGACTTACTAAATACAAAACAAACTGGGAAAGGCTTAGAAACTATTGCCGATGAATATTACTCTCAAAATGTCCTTAAAAACATCTGATGAACTTGAAAATTAAGTCGGCTGCTTTACCGACATTATTCAGTCCGCCGTAGAATAATACGCCCTACAAGCAGCTAGAATCTCCAAAGAATAAAACTAAACATCCACTGGAAGTAAAAGAATTGCTTTGCGAAAAGGGGAAGGCACGAAAACAATGGCAACATTCTCGTTTACCTCAACACAAAGCTCATCTTAACTATGCACTAAACTTAAAGAAGCGATTCCAGACTTCAAAACTACATCTATTTCATTATATCTAGAAAGTGTACATGCAGATAAAAGCACAAATTAATCACTCTGGGAAGCAATAATTTGGATAAAAAAACCTAAAAAACAATACCATCTCTAAAGAAACCAGTGGTCCAAATGCAACAAAGAGAAGACGAATACTTACCGACTTTCTCGAATAAATCTTTAAGCCATTTGATGGGCAAGGAATAAGCTGAATGAAATTGGTTCAGTGCAGATGCGCTGGCTGATAGCTTCGAAATCAAAAGCGTCAAAAATGTAAAGAAAAACAAGACCCCTGGACACGATCTGATCACGGGAGTGGTCCTGAAAAAATTCATTTAGTCTTTATACCGGGACAATGGAAAGTGGTCGAAGTAATAATGATTTTTAAGCAAAGGAAACTGCTAAACGATAAGAAATTATTAAGCGCTTGGCAGTATTAAGCACTCCACTATTTACCAGGTTTATATAATAAACAATGAAATAAAAAAAACATTAGAAGAAGAAGAAATATATTCCAGCGCTTTCCTTGACATATCTCAAGCTGTTAAGAAAGTTTGGCACAAGGCTCTGAACTTCAAATTAAGACATCAGAATTGAAAGAAATCGTTGCTGATGTTCCACAAGGTGTGTTTTGTTTCTTCTTAATCCTTGAGAAATGCCTCAACAAGAGGGTGCGATTGTTGCCAACGATACGGCTGTCGAAGCAACCAGAAACACAGTCGAGTCAGTAGCTAAAAAGTTCTCACTAGCTAAACAAAATTTGTGAATGGACAAAGACTTGGCGCAAAGCTCAAAGTAAAGTTAAATCTACTGTTCACAAATCGCAAAACCAATAATCTTCCTACATTTATAAATTCGTTGTAAATACCCTCCAAGTACAGGGTGGTTAATGTATGTGGCTTGTGGGTTGCGGACAGAAGTGTAGGGTCAGAGTGCGGATGTAATTCGCGCAGTCGGCCATTATACGAGTAGTGTCTGTGAAGATTTCCTTTTGTCCTGGTTAAAAATAAAATTTCGAACTTCACATAATTTTTTTTGGAGAAGCTAAAAAAGCATCACTATGGAGATATAGAAGCATATAATCTATTAAGGCGTCACGCAGTGAATTTTTGTTTATGTCCGCAGGATCTTGCCGTTTTCATTCTCAACAACACAGGCAATATGAGAGCGTAAGAGGCTAAAATCTGGAATGGATGATGGAAAACAAAACTAAGCTTGCCTTAGTACTCAACCCTGGAACAAACTGCTTAAAAATATCTCGACAGCTGGATCTAAATAAGGCTGTCAGATCCAGAATTTTTTTAAAGAAGGGATGAAAAGACGCCGCCCCTACGTGAGTATTAAACCAGGGTAGTGTTAATCGAATATGGCTTCTAGAGTTCCCCTACAATTGGCTGTGAAGGTTGGGTGTGTTGTTTTTGGAATGACCTCGGGAAGAGAGCTCTTGAACAGAGATCTGACTTTTTTACTAGTGATTCTTGAAGATTTTTCCATCAGGGCATACCCCGTTTGTTCGTGTCTTTTTTGAGAACGCAGCCTGGTGTGCATTTGCATCATATCCAGTGATGCTCATGTTATATGTTTTCTGCAGTGACGAAAACATTAGGTGCAATATTCAATATTCAGACAAGTAAGCGGAGGTGCACACCATCCCTTGTACTCCATTTTTTATGCGGTTTTTCTGCCAGGTCCTGGTATGGGTGGGAAATTTATATTAGATCCGAGCACACAATCAGCTTTGGGATTTGATTAGGTGACCTGATATGGAAGCCCCTGATCTTATCCACAGCAGGGTGAATCTGTTGGAAAAGGTGGTGGGATGAGGTACTAAAGCTTGGTATTGAATTGTAGTACAATACAATGAATTAGATGGTAGTATGAGGTGTATAGTGTTTCAAAGAAAAAAAAGTATATTATATGCATAACAGTATATAACCTTTATGAATCGAAGAATTATGTTTGCTAGAAAATCCCAACCATTTGACAAAGATGAGATGGCTATTTGTTCTCATTAGCTCATATTCATAAAAGCTTCCGCTGATAGTCATATAAAGTATATGATATGATATGGTTTGTATATTGAATTGCTTAAATCTTAAAAATCCATATTACTGATTCGTATATGATCTCCAATGTCGAGTACTTTTAGATGATCGTAGACAATGTTTGGTATTAGCTCTTCATTGAAAAAATTTACGTTACTTGAAGGCATTTTGATCGTTCGATATTTTGTGTTATTGTATTTATCTTACAAACTTTTGTACTCAGTAATCCATTGATATATGCCCCGATAACTAAATTCCCTTCACATTAATACCCTAAAGGCTTTATTAAAGCGTGCGACTATCTTTCGTACTACTTCGATCGACAATACTTTCTCCATAATCTCACCCTATTGTTTATGTTTATTGTCCTACTAACTCATCCTATTATCTCATCTTTATATGTCATTCTGCCGCTTCGTCCTAGGTACCAAAATATCGCTTGGATTTATTTAAGAACCTTGGGTCCTAGAAGATTAAATCTTGGGCCTCCACATCAGGACACGTCAGTAAATTTATTTTCTAGGGAAGTAAAATCCCAGAGCTGATTGTGTGCTCAGCTCTAATATAAAGTGTCTAGCCATACCACAAACCATCACGAAAGGTGGAGGAAAAAGGAAGGTATACACCTCTGCTTACTTCGCTGAATATTTGATATTATGTCCGATCTTTTTGTAAAAAATTAAAAATCAATACATATTTCTTTTTCATAAAATTTTATTTAGTCAAAATATGAACCATTGACATCTATAACCTTCTTCCATCGTGATTCAAGCTCCATTATTCCTTTTAAAAGGCTTGATTTTTCGACGCTAAGAAGTTTTCAAAGGCTTCTATGATCTCCGCTCCGTTTCGGAACACCTTTTGCCGACAAAATGACGCCAGACTGCGGAAAGGTGATAATCCATTGGAGGCATATCAGAAGAATACGGTGGGTTTTTTTTTTATAATTCGTGCAGGTTCAAGAATGTACGCTCTTATGGTATTTTGCCACCAGAGATGTGACTTATTTGAAGTACATGTATTTGAAATACAAATACAAAATGCAAAATACCTATTTTGTATTTTACATTTAAATACCTTTGCAAAAAAAGCATTCTGTATTTTATTTGAAATACTTTTCGGGACATATTTTCCATTTTCAAAATTCAAAATACTTTATGATATTATATTTAGTCGACACTAGTAACCTGTCGAAATAATTTTCGATTAACAAAATGTTCTTTTAATTACGAAAAGTTTATGGATAGAAGGTTAAAAATGAAATCAATACGAAGAGATCGGAGAATATTTGGCCACAGGCAAGATTGATTGTTGATTAGTCAACTTGCGGTCTATTAGCCTCAGTGGCCTGGCATCTGGCTTCGCTGGCGGCCTCGAGGCGCGGTGATTTGCACTTGTTTGCCTGACGGGCGGCCACTTCTTCCTTTTTCGCTTGCGGCGGCCATTTCCTGGGCCCTCTTTTGCTTCTGTGCATACTTGGCCCAAAAATCCTCCAGGGTCTCCTGGCAACGACTTAGGTTGACTTCTGGCTCCCATGTATTATCCTTGGCGGCGTAGTTGGTCCATTTCAACAAGAAGTAGCACTGGCCATCCTCGACACGGTGTTTGATGACACGCTCAACTTCATACTCATCACACCAATAAACATGAGCGTTGCCTTCTAGCATGGTGATGGTTGCTCCCGGAAGTTCAATGTTGAAGCACGTGATGATGGTGGTGCTGATGATTAAAATGATGAAAATAAAATAGGAATGATAATTTTTGTCATTTTATTGATATACCAACAGTATGTCAATTTTGACCTCATTTTCTCACAAGCTCATTTTGACCCCTTTATGCTACCCTCTCGGGTCAGACCTACCTAGGTCAACGGGTGTTCTCGTGAAGTGGCCGCATGTTGGGGAGTAGTAGCTCTTAGTATATTTAGATTGAACATCGATAAAGCCAGATGTAAAAATGATTCATACCGGAAACTACATGGTACGGCTATGGCTAAATGTAAGGCTCTTTGAAATCTATGCGGTAGGTCGCCGAAAGCATCTGAAATTTTCTTGGAAGTTACTAGTAAATATCCAACAAATCCCTCCCCAACTCGGTTGAATTTATATTATTGTATAATTGCATAACTGATATCTTAAAAGTTCAAGAAACTTTAAATGAAGCACTGAGAAAATTGGGATTGGCAGTCTTGAAGGAAATTGAAATTCAGTTCTTGGTTCTATATGTTAAAACTTCCAAGCCCATAGCTGAAGCAATTAGGAGGTTGGAAGGTGACAATGATACATTTTATGGATGTATTTAACCTGAATTAATAAGAATGCAAAAAATCTTTGCTGCATTGGAAATGGACAATCCAGTATACTGTAGCATGTTGATTGAAATAATAAAAGAGAGCATTCAAAACCGCTTCGAAAAATTTAAGTTAGAAGACCCTAGATCCAAGGACAGCATTCTGGTTGCAGTATTATATCCTTTCATCAAATTGAAATGGGTGCCAAAAAATAAAAAGGAGCAAGTGAAGGAGTTG
This sequence comes from Merodon equestris, assembly GCA_958301585.1. NCBI lineage: Eukaryota > Metazoa > Arthropoda > Insecta > Diptera > Syrphidae > Merodon > Merodon equestris. Next base: position 51,669,609 of record OY284416.1, read on the forward strand.
CTTATCACAGAAGTAAGAAAAAGGAAATATGATGATTCGAAAAGTGGAGCCCTGTCACAGACATCAGAAAAAAAAAAAAAGAAAAAAAACGAGTCTTATTACATGTTCCAGGATTCAGATTCCTCAACAACCAGTGAGGGTGGTTGTACCAATACCACGGTAGATCTGGAAACCCTTCAATATTTAAAGGATGAGTACACAAGTCTGGCAATTGGCGACCATTATCTTACAATAAAAAAAAAGTTTTTTAAAATGCAGCGCATGTTTACCAAGCTCAGCACCAGTAAAAGGACCTTTTTTCATATGGTGGCATGATAATGCGACCATCCAGAAGAAAGATGAGCGATAATTTATTCGATCAACTTGTATTATTAAAAAGTGTAATAAATAAAGAGAATTGAATTGAACAAAGGTATTTGTATTGTATTTAAAGGAAGTATTTGGAAAATACCTATTTTACATTAGGCATTTAAAATACAAAAAACAAAACTATTTGGTATTTTGCATTTGAAATAGTAAATCAAAAAGGTATTTGCATTTTGTATATATATAAATACATTTCTTAAACTATTTTGTACATCTCTGTTTGTCACACTACCTGAACGGGGTGCAGATGGTTTGTGTCGAAGATGTTTGTTCACTACTCTCCGGGGATGGTTGTCCTAGAATGATCTGCGGAGTTACGGCCAATGAATTTGAAAGTGTTCGTTACGCTGGACAGGGAACGTGATCAATTTCTCTATCTTGAAATATTTTCCCCGGCTTGTGAACTTCCTTGTCTTCCACACCGAAATCACCAAATTTTTGACGTGCGATTTGTGTTTTTTTGACAATATATGGCGCCAATGAAAAATCCTGAATGTAATGATGAAGAGTTGTTGACGGACGCTGAAGCAGAGGTTTTTAATTAAACATTTCTGACCAGCATACACCATTAGCACTATCTATTGGAAAATGAGGGAATTCTAATTGTACACCTTATACCTCTGTACAAACGATTTTAAGAAGTAAGTTAGATACCGAATGGTGAAACACTTTGAAGCACTTTTAATTACATTTTTGCTTACTGGTTTCAGAAAGATAATACAGCGAATTGGTAAAATGGCCATAACTATAATTAATACATAATACATATATTGAATAATTAGCTAAAGTATTTGTAAGGTCGTCACATCTGCAATGATTGCTATACGAGTACTTGAATATTCAACGAAACGAACAAGCAGTCCTCAACCCATGTTAGTTTTGAAGCTGTCTTGAACCTGTTTTCCAAGGGCATTCGAAAAAGGAGATTAAACCTATTACAGCCTATTCACATTTGATTTAAGTAGTAGCTCAAGTGAATTGCCACATCACTAACATTCTTTAGTACCCTTAGCCCGAGAGTGTGAGTAATCCGACTTAAATGTCTCGTGTCGCTTTTGTAACTCCTAATATATTAGCAAAATGTAACATGAGTCCGTACAAACCTACCTCCATTCACAGAACAAATAACCGAGTGATCTATCACGACAATACAAACAAAAATTGGCACAAATGTGTTGCTAATGAAATACGAGAACACCATTAGTCTAGAGCATGCTAAAACTCCAAAAACAAAAACGAAACTCTTGATACATGCCGCGGTGAATACAATTTTGTTTGCACGCCCTCAGCCATGAATACTCGTCTTCAAAGAAAAAAATAACAATAAAATGCTGTGGATTAGTTACACACTCGCACAACAATAGTTGTCAGTCGCCAGTAGTAGATACTCTAACAATTTGTTGAGTCGCTAGACACGAATCCGAATCTGGAGTATGTGTCGACAAATGCGTTCGTGCCAGCATATTTGCCTTCATACATCAAAAAACCTAAACAAAGAAACCACCAGTACCATCCCCATTACCATTACCATCGCCAACACGTCATAATTCAAGCCACTCTAATCGCCGTCACAAAACATGAACAGCTTTTCCCCCATCCGCCAGGAAAGTAATTCGATATAATTTTATGTTTATTTGCCAACAAAATCTATCCCTACTCTGGCTTGGGGATGGAAAAGCTTTTAATTTCCAACTGAACAGAACTGAAATAGAATAAGAATGGAAATCACCGTGTAAACTGATTGTGTTTATTATTATTATTGTTCCTCGTATCCCCTTGATTCGTTCGAGTCGATCCATTTATCCCTGGAGCCACGCAGCTGTGTCATAACTGACAGGTGGCAAACAATGGAACCGGACATGTGTGACTAGTCTGCTGTCGACGTTATCGACTAGAATTGCATTTTTGCAATGCAGTTTACCCCACAGGCTTATCCCAACACTCATTCCATCTATTATTCCTACTTTTCACTGCTGGCAGTTGTTTTCGTCGCGTCAAAACAATAACCATAAAAGAACCCCCTTGTTCGAGTAAATGGAAACGTTAATAATTTTATGGTGACGATTGGAAACATAAACTACGAGAACGGGTGAATGCATTTGCATTGCATCAGCATATGGAATGCATTTCGGTGGATACAATGGAACATCACTGTAGTGGGGGTCGAATTTCTGGTCGAAAACGAAAGTCTTAATATTTTATTTTATTTCTTTAAATTAATTTTTTTAAATTTTTTCTTAGAAGTACCTTATGCTAGACAAAAATGGTTAAAACTAGCGTAAACACCTTAACTAATTTAAAAAATACTTTACTTTAAGATAAATAGCAACATTTTAAATTTAATTCTTATTGCAGACAACGGTATTGAGACGACGGCATAACACTCGCAGCATAAGATCACTCCAAATTTCATACTCTGTGTGTGCATTTCCGATATAGCACCTTAATGACATGGAAACCAGAGAGTTACTGTGAACTACAACCAACGCAAATTCAGTCGAATCTCTCAAATCCTATCTAGGACAACCACCCCCGGAGAGTAGTGAACGAACATCTTCGATACAAACCATCTGCACCCCGTCCAGGTTGTGTGATAAACACCATCAGAGCGTACACTCTTGAACCTGCACGAATTATAAAAAAAAATCGGTCTAAGAAGGCCTTGGGCTTGGATCAGGGTTAAAGAAATGGGCACGCCGAGTAAAACAAAATCCATACCGAACCCAGAGGACAAGTCGGCACAAGAATGGATTAAGCTTGGCATGAACATGCGATGCGGGCCACGAACGCCAAAAAAAAGTGCGTCCAGATGCGGTAGTAATTAAGAAGACCGGAGATCTATCGTACGCTGAGATGCTTCAGAAAATGAAGGCCGATCCTTCACTTAAAGATGTAGGGACGAACGTTAGCCGAATTCGAAAAACTGTGGAGTGGAGACCTCCTACTTTCGCTTAGCAGACCTGCGAATCCTACAATTGAGGTCTATAAAAACAAAGTCAAAGTAGCCCCAGGAGATAGCGTAGCGTTTAGTCCTTAACTTAAGAGGTCTTGCTAGAATTAAAGGATGTTGACGAAGCGACATGGAAAGAGGAGATCTCTGCCGCTCTAACAGACCAATTCAGTTTCGAGTTCAAAACGACTATGATCAAAAGCGTTAGAAAGGCCTATAGTGGCACGCAAACTGCTAAATTAAGCCTACCAGTGGAAATAGCGCACAAATTGTTGAAAATCGGAAAAGTGCGGATCGACTGGGTCCACTGCCGCAAACGAGAAAAAATTGTGCCGAAGAGCTGCTTCAGCTGTCTCGAGTTTGGACACATTGCGAAAGCATGTAAGAATCCCAACGACCGGTCGCTTTTGTGTATTAAGTGCGGTGAAAGCGGTCACAAGTTGAAAGACTGTAAAGGCGTACCGAACTGCTTAATCTGTAGAGCTAAGAGCGTTGAATATGGACATATAACCGGTAGCATTAGAGTACAAACACGCGTTAGAAGCTATTTTGAAAAAAAACATGAATACATGAATACTGGCTTACCGACGCGACGAGTAAGGCTGCAATTTGAGGAATACCCGGAGGTGCGTGAGAATTTCCTTGTACAGTCTAAAATAAAGGGTATTTATATATACAGCTGCTATATACCACATAGCGCTACCTTCGAAACTTTCGAGTCGATTTTGGATAGACTAGTTGCAGACGTTGCAGACCCGCCCATAAGAGGGTGATTTCAATGCGTGGGCCACAAAATGGGGCAGTCGTAAAGGGACTGTTTTACTTGAAGCCTTCTCTTGTCTGGATATGGTTATAGCCAATAACGGAGGCACAAACAGCTTTTGTTCAGCCTGATACGTGATGCTAACTGGCGCGTGAGCGATCACTGTATAGTGATCACAATGCGACCATATTCAACGCCAGCATTGGCAATCCAATCCACAATAACCGGACAACACTCAAGCGAACTAAATGGAACGCAAATTCACTTGATGAAGAACTTTTAAGCTTCATCATTAGTGAAGCGATAGTTAAAGCCAGAACTGCATAGGAATTCGTAACGCAGGTAACACGGGTTTTAGTCATGGATGCCTAAACTGAGAGCAGGGAAACATCGACCGCCAGTATATTGGTGGACGCCAGAAATCGCGGAACTAAGATCGGTATGTCACCGAGCGCGCAGAATTTATCAGCGTTCCCGGACCCGGATAATAACCTGTTCTGTGGGGTTTACGTGAACCCGAGCGCCTCAGGTTTGTAGGACGGTTTCACGCTAAGATGGGGGAGACGTCGTCCGACAGCATCAACGCTTTTGATAGCTGGAGCGGACTGCGTCAGTGGTACCTTTGGTTCCTATGGTCTCTTCAGGGCAAAGCTTGACGAACGCCAATGGCAGGCTTACATAGGATAGGGTAGGTTAGGGTTGGTAAAATTATTTAGTTTTAGTTAGCTATCATGATAAAGGGTTTTTCAATTGGCGCGGGTAGATTTTGTCGGCCATGTCGTTGATGACATCTGTTAAATCCGTCTTTTTATTATTCAGTTACTGATGCCAAATTACCATGGCAAGTTACACAATTGAACAGCACGTCCAAATGATAAAACTTTATTATCAAAATGAGTGTTCGTTAGTGCAAACGTTGCGCGCGTTGGCCCTTCACAGTGGACTCTTCAACGTTTGGTGGCCACATACCTATTTTGACATTTACGCCACTGAATTTCATCGGTTATTTTTTTGGAAAGCGCGACGAATTCCTGATGGATTAATATTGGCTGGAGGGTTGGGAAGCATCGATTACTTCGATTCAAGAGTCTGACAACGACGATCTAAAACTTTCAAAATATCATCCCATTTTGTAAGTGAAGAATAGTCGACCGATTTAACCGATTTTGCCCTAGTATTAGCATCCACTCTATTTCATACTGGCGAGATGAAAAACGCATCATAAACATTTTCGTGATTTCCAATGGAAAGCTTAGCTGCTCTATGGGAATTGAAACTATCCTCGAGGTTGCAAAGATTCTGGGCAGTACATTTCAAAATTTTATTTGATCCCAGTATTCCATTTAAATGTTCCTTGAGCATCAAAGTTTTGTTATCGAAGCGTATTTTTAAACGTTCTAAATTTTTATAATTCTCAGAAGTCAATCAATCAAATTTCTTGATTGTATTAGGAGCTGCACCTCATAAATACTTCTATAAATAATTACATTTTCCAAGTATCCTTGTCAACGAGACTGGTAAATATACCAATAAAATTCAAAAATTTTGAAAATTTACAAAACTTTGGTAATGTAACATGTTCCAACTTCGAACAAGAAATGGGCTGTTGTGGCATGAACGATGTATTCAACCCATCTGCGAAAATTGAATTTCCCTTTTACTCCAACAACAATGACTGAATCATCGATTTCGATGACACATAAGCTTCCTCTAACTTCGCTCTACGATTCGACTATTCTTCCCCCACAAGATTAATTTTATCCAACGATAATAAAACATTCAAGCCTTGCTTAAAATAGAAGTCGATTATGCCATGACATGACATGGTAGGACCTTTAGAAATAGTTAAATTCTTTATTTTAGTTATATGCTCACATGCACTTCAAAAGACTCTTGAGTTGTGTATTTTTTATAGGTTTGATTGGGCCATATTTTTTCGTCGACAAAAACAATCGCCAAGTTACAGTCAATGGAGTCCGCTATTGTACCATGATGGAAAACTACTTTTGACGGAATTGGGAGGACCTTATATCAAAAATATTGGGTCTAATAAACGAGTGCCACATGCCACGCCGAACATGATCCCGTTCGGCCTCCTCGTTCATGCGATTTAGCGCCATTGGGTTTCTTCCAATCGGGTTATGTTAGGCCGTTGGCTCATGTGAACAAGTTTTCAACGTAAGAGAAGTGTAACAATATCAAACATTCCGACAGATATGTGTGGAAAAGGGGTCTAAAAGTGACTCCAAAGAACCGATCTTTTCATTATTCTGTCTTTTGTTTAACTCTTTCAGGAGCACTTTCATATAAATTACAATATATGTCTTTTTTGTTGTTTCTTGATATATTTAGGATATAACAATAGTGAAATAATTGACAAAAAAAAATTTGGAGCGGGGACTTCTGGGAAATCAAGTGGTTAGCTACGGTAACCACCGCCGCTGTGGAACAAAAAAACACTATTAAAATTCATACATTTTTTATTCGTAACTAAAGGCAAAAAACATAACAAAAGAATTCAAATGAAATCAAATATTTTCCTCACTTTTTATGAAAATCTTGGAAACATGACTTTCCTTCACGTAAACATAGTGGTACATTACAAGTCTTACATTTCCAAGAACTGGAGTTCTACTTGTACTGCATTTGGCGCACCTTCTTGAAGTGCATCGTTCTGGCTGATGTTGATTGCATTCCAAACGGATTTCCTCGGGAACACTGGTTTATGCCGCTTTATTTCGACCTGCCTTATTTCGACTTCTGAAATACATGGACTATCCACTGAATGATGCCTGCGCCGATTGACAAATACTGGAGCCAAAAGGCCTTGGTAGACAGAACGGCGAAAATCCTTCAATGTCAGAGCTTTTAGGTCTGGGCGTGAAGTAGATTGCAGTTCCTTATACACCAAAAAGGGATAGACAATACAGCAATCAAGAAAGTGGAACAAAATTCGATGCCACCATTTGCGTGATTTTCTGTCTATTTCGTAACAGCTTTTTAATTGGTCAAACTCATCAACAAAATTCATGTTTGCATTATAATCTTTCACAGCATCTGGGCAAGAAACTTCTACACTCTCTCCATTACGTTCTTTGCGTGTAACTTTGCCAACGTTCTTAGGATCGTGATAATTTGACAGTATAAACACAGATCTTTTGTCTCTCCACTTCAAGACACTTATATTTGTGTCACTGATTCTATAGTCGTGTTGTCCTCTCTGCAAGTCTTTATCTTCTTTTAGGTTTGGTAAATGCTTCCTTTTTGAGTTTACTGTCCCACAGGCAAGTATTTTTTTTCATTGTAAATCCACTTGAAGCTAATAACTATTGAAATAATTGTCGAAATAAACTTTATGGTTTTTACCTTCGAGGCTCGAGCAAAACTGCCTTACGACTCTGCCACCAAGATCTGTCTCAACTTCAGACCCCTTTTTACCGGTGTAAAGTTCAAAATTCAAGCAGTGGCCCGATTCAGCACATACCATCTATATTTTATAGCCTCGTTTGATACGCTTCTTGGGCATATATTGTTTCAAGCAACTCCGACCCTTGAACTTTACCATGCTCTCGTCTATTGCAATCTTCTCCGAAGGTCTGTAGTTGTGCTCAAAATTGCGTCGCATTATGTCTAGCAATGGTCGAATTTTGTAAATTTTATCGTAATCTGGGCTATTTCTTGCAGGCATGAGGTTGTTGTCATTCATATGCAGGTAGTGTAACAGCCAACTAAATGCTGCTATCTCTGGGATGGATATGCTTGGTTATTTTGAACGCTTTCTATCCCTTTTCGAATCAGTACAATTATTTGTACAGCTACTGCCGCTAGTACCACCTAACATCGCGTGGTTGCATTCGTATCCGAGTGGTGGTAAGATGCAATGGTGCAGAGACTTATCTCTGGGATGGCGATCTGTGGGAATCGACTGTTGACTACATGTCGCTTGTACCACATAAAAACAATTGTTGTGCGACACTCAGGGTCAATTGTTGCAAAGGATTACGAAAACCCAAATAAAACCTAATCAAACCGTACTTCATATAAAACAACTTAGAGCAACTTACTCCGGATCGGATACTTTTATTGGTTGGTTATGGGACGACGGGATCTTCTATTTGCGCAGTGGTTAGCAATGCTAACCACCTTCAGTCAGTGTAAAAGTACAATAAATACAAAAATATACACATTATATTTATTAAGTATATCTAAAAAATGTCTATGAGCATCAAATAAAGCAATCACAACAATAAAATTCAAACTTACCTTATTTTTAATAGTTTTTTTTCCGAGCATGAGACAAAAACACTATACACCAATTTCAGAATGCAACACAATTGACACGTCAACGATTGCTGGTGCAAATAACCACCACAATTTAATCAAGCGTAATTTCTACTGTTATAATAGATCATAAACTAGCCTCTAGAGTAAGAGAATTTAAAGAAAAAAAATCGAAAATACGTGGTTAGCGTAGCTAAACACTGACCCTGAAAGAGTTAAATACAAAAATGTAAAATATTTTATGAACAATCCTAATAATAAATATATTACATCATTTTATAAATATTAAATAGTCTGTTCGAAATACATTATTTGGACATTAAAGCTATTCCAATTATTTTTCAAGCAATAGTACAGGGTGGGCCAAAAACAAGTTTCTTTATGAAAATGCAATAAAATGAACAAAATTAATTGTTTCCCATGCTTTATTAGTAAGAACAAACATTCCCATTAATTACGAAATACAAAGTCGTTTAAGTGGCTGCCTCGGCTGGCTTCGCAGTAGCGCGTTCAGTCCCCCGAATTTTCCAAGACCTTGTTGATGGTGTCGGGCTGTAGCTCACGGATTGCTTGGATGATATTGGCCCCAAGTCCTTGAATCGTTTCCGGATTGTTGGCATAACATCGGTCCTTCACTCTCTGTAGATGCATTGGTTTCTCGAAAATTTTGCCAGATGCGGCAATTTTGTTTGCTAACGCAGCCGCCGCGCCGAGATGAAAATGCGCCTCGTCAGAAAAGATGATTTTTTTGGCCAAAATCGTTGTCCAATTCAAGCTGCTCTAAGGCCCAAACTGCGAAGCGATGACGAAGCGGATGGTCGCGTGCCCTCAATTGCTGAGTCAATTGGACCTTGTAAGCGAATAATCCGAGATCTTTGTGCAGAATTCTTTAGTGCGTGAAATGTTGAGCTGTTGAGTCTCACATTTTCGGCCACAGTAGCCCCATTCTCATCTGTACGCACCGTACGACAACGGAGACCATGAGTGTTGTCCAATAGCATAACAGTCTCATGAACTTTTTGCACAAACTTGCGTACTTGATTTTGGCCAAAAATTGTTTTTAAAAAACATAATGTTTGGGCTAGACAGCACTCACTTTGGAAATAAGCTTTCAATTTCAACGTTGTTCAAGCGTAATGTATGAATTCGAATTGACTTACATGTTAGTTCGGAGCGAAAATATGTAATTTTTCCGAAAACGACCGAAGAAAGTAGAAACGAAACGAAAGGTCGTAGAATGAAATAAAACACCGAACTCACGTTATTAACTTTATTTTTTGGAATTTTCGTCTGCTTGGGTGGCGGTCCAACATTCAAGTGTCGAACCCATCGATCTGCACTTACCATCAGCGCTCGCGTGGATGAATCAGGGCGTGTGTGTGTTAAGAAAGTGTTGTGCCCATGCCTTCGTTCCGCGAAGGTATAATATTGACGTTTTGTCAAAATTTCGAGCGGGAAACAGCTGACAGTATCATGACCTATGATTTAAAAAAATAAAAAACCTTTATAAAAAAGCTCCAAGGTGATGTCGGAGCACAAGAGCAGTGTTTGAAACTTAAGTGACACTATGCTTTCCAGAACTTCTTAAAAGCTAGCATATTGCTTCCACACCTTAAAATCTACTACTGTTGTCAAGTTTAAAAAAAGTATTTAAATATTCTGTAAGCCACAGGATATGCGTTGCTCTAGAAATCCGGATTCACATTTCTCAAATTTTGATTCTAAGCAAACAGTTTGTAGAGTCTACAAGATAGATAGGCCTCATTGCATAAGTTCCTGAAACGGTTGGATCAAATCATATCAGACTGGCCAGGAATAATAAGGATTTTATATACCTCAATTCTTTAGTTACAAGTACCGATATTTGTCAATAGCTGAAAGTAGGAAGCCTCTAGAAAAACTATTATTTATTTTAGTCGGGTTTCCTACCGGACCTCGAAAGGTTTTGCCCAATAAGTGCGGTTGGTATAAATATTCTCCAAAGAAATTCATGGGAATTCCAAACAAAAGAAAACTGCAAGACCCACAGCCTCACCCACATTGAATGCTTCCCCTTTGACCCAACAATTATCCAAATGACTTCAATTAACTTCCAGCCAGACTGCAATATTAGCTTCGCAATCATGTGTAGTGTCCATTAAAGCTGCTCAATTAATTTTCTTTTCCAAGTGCCGACAATTGCCCACAAATCCGCAAATCTAAAACTGCCTCTTACGCAATTTACCCCCGTCACACGTAGTATACCTAACAATCGATGCGGTTGCAATTGCAACTGCACCCCGAACTCTATTGAGCACAGAGAAGCAACCAAGAACGGCAGAGCAGTAGCGATGAAACAAAGTCATAACCCGAAAAATAATACCTACGAGTATGTCCTTATGCACTTCATGTCCTGTTGCCCCAACAAACAAGCACTTGCCGCCAGCTTTCACTCAGCGTGTCCTTCGGCCGGTGAAATGCCGACATGCAGGACACCATCCAAAAAGCATTTAATTAATTGTTCAATAAAATTAAAATATATCCACACAACTGCATATACGCATGGTACGACCGACAAGGAAACCCTTAAAAAAATGTTAAAAAACCAACAACGGAATTCTAAAGGTCCTGTGCATGCTTGTTTGAGTGCAATTTCACAAGCTATCATCATCAACATAATAATCACCGTCTGACGACTGCATCGGTGCGGGGTGGCAGCTATCTGATGTTCCACCAGGACATTCGCCTGAGATACAAATAGCAGCAACAGCAGTGCCACAACAACGTACTGTATCTATATCGGAGTCTCGTCTGTTGCTTGTTGGACAAACAAAATGCAATTCCAATATTTTCATTATTTCAGCATAAAAGGTGCATACACGAGGGGTTCCGGTACTGCTTCTGCTTCTGTTCGAGTTTGGGTTGTTGGAGTGCATTCTCGACATCGTCGCCGACGTGCCCCTCATCCCAGATGGGGCTGCATGCTGCACTCTTGGTCGATTGTTTAACAGAATTATTATTATTGATAATACGAGTATTTTCGCACAGCTTGCAATGATCATGCTTTGGTGTTATTGTAGCAGCTTTTTGAAAAACGGTTGCGAGGTGTGGTTGGTGCTTTATGCCGAAAACGCTACGGGGTACAAACAAAAGAATTGCGTATTTTATGGTTTTGGTGTTGTTAAATTTTGGAATAATGCAACTCTGCTGGCTTCGAATGAAAGATGCGTAAGTGCAGCAGTTGCACCAATTGAACATTTGTGTTGAGAGATGAGACCATAACAAAGACAGAGTGGTAGGGGTCTACTGTTTTACAGCTTACGAGTACATTGCCCGAATCGAATGCAATGTTGCAATTAAACTTACTTGAATATGGGGAATGTGTAGAAACCAGAATGGAAGATGGAGAATGCTTGTATTTTGTTATTATTTCACAGTTGTCTCTTTAATCGTTAGTGTAGTGGCAAAAAGGCTTACTTTCTCGTATAAATATCTAGCATTATTGTACATACGAAAGCTTACCCAATAAAATCAAAGCCAAGTATAGTGCTGACATCTGTGCTAAGAAGGCAGAAACGACAGCCCATAATCTTAGGAAAAAGTATAGAAATTGGCATGAAGCACAATCAGATGCTGTTCAAGTGCAGACGCTTGAAAGAGACCTAATTCCCTTTCCGGTTGTGAATTCTCTGCTGCATGAAGCAACTACAACCTGGGATATACCTGGGCCTCTACCTAACATGATATAAGGCATCCTTCTTTTTGGAAACTGTAACATGAGTCATGGTAACATGACTTGGAGAGCGTTTTTGATTTTATAGCTTTGCAACATCAAAAGTTGATTGTCTGACTGAATTTCAGTATTCTTTCTGCTAAATAGTTTTGATCCAATTAATTAAAATGTCACCCTTTTGAGCGGTCTATCAAACCAAAATATTTCCTTTGTGATAGTAAAAGTGAGCAACCGAAGGCTAGTTTGTTATTTCTGACTCCCATGGTACGGGCACCCTAAGCCACTTTTGCGAGCTCACAGAAATACCCCTATAGTATAGCTATATTTGTCTGGAATGTTTCCTGTTCCTTCATGGGCTATAATGCCAGCTGAATGTTTAAAGAGTAGGCGAAGGCCCATATGTTTAAAGGTGTCAATGACCCAGAAACTTTCAAAAGGCTTAAAGCTAATTCTCAGGCTTTCAGGCATCTAGCCATCCTGTTATCATACAATTTGGGCTTCAAATATGCCACAGAAAGATGTCTCGAGACGTTTAGTCACGTAAACGCGTAGGTCCAAAAACCATTTTTGGAAACTAGACGATAGAAGAATATTTTAAATTTAAATTTTCGTGGTGGCGAACACCCTCATTTACTGAGCTTAATTCAAGCTAACTTAATTTAGTTTAACTTAATCGAACTTAATAACTAAGAAGAACGGGAGAAGAGGGCGCGATTAAAAGACAGATTTTTAGGCATGGAGTGCTGAGGTTGAAGTCGAAGGAAGGTTGCGAATTAATACTTCTCCCATGAACAAAAAAGAGCAAAACGCAGCAACCGGCGTTGGATGTTCTCGATTCTAGAAATGTGTGTTTGTTGGTAAGGAGACCACACTTGAGAGACGTATTCAAGAAGGGACCGGACAAACGTTATGTAAAGAGATACCCGATCTACGATACGTAAGGGTTGGAGAATTTTTTAGACCATCGCTTCATGAAACCGAGTGCAGAATTAGCTTTAAGGATTATCTCATCTATATGTGCGCGAAAATTTAACTCCTGGTGAAGATCGCGAATGTCCTGTACGGTGGAGATGGGTTGATTATTGAGGAAGTAGAGACGAGGAGAGGTTTGATTCGTTTACGTGAAAAAGATTGGATTGGCATGTGGAAATGTTGAGCTCCAAGCAGATGTTTGATCACCATTTCAATACCGTTTATGGTAAGAACAAAAAGGAGTGGACATAAGTGGCTGCCTTGGGGGACGCCGGAAGGAGGTAAAATAAGGTTAGAAAAAGCAGATCTGAAACGAACACTGTAATAGCGATTTTCCAGGTATCCACTTCAAAGAAATGAGGTCGAAACCAAGGGAGAATAATTTGAAGAGTAACAGTCTGTGGGAGATTTTATCGAAAGCTTTACTGCAATCGGTTATAATAAGGCAATTCTCTAAGACTGATAGGGCAAAGGGCACAAGTTCGATAAGGACAGTGGTTGTAGATCTGCATTAAATGCCTCAAATTTTGTGGAAACCGTGTTGTCTAGGGGATTTTAAAGATTTGCAGCGAAAACTACAAAATGTTCTCGAAGAGTTTGGGTATATGTGACAGTTTGGCAATGGGACGATAGTTGTTAATATCGTTTTTGGACCTTTTTTATATGTACTAAGTTTTTTGATAAAAAATTTTCTTAGCTTAAGTCAGTTATAATAATATTAATTCTAAGTTTATATGTACATAGTTGTCGAAAGACATAGGTTTAAATTGTACTGTTTGTTTTATGGTGTCCGTGTAGGGCCAATAAGATATTTAAACTTGTAAAGATTTTGTTTTTTTTTTTGTTTGATGCTTCTACTTTGAAGCTTGGAGCACTCAGACACAAATACTGGTTCATTGTACTACCAGACAGACACCTTTCTTTATTATATTTTCCCCGTTGACCGGAGAAAAGTGAGGAGGACTTCAGTGACCTATGTAGAGGTAAAAGATTCGGCACATACCACGTCGCCCCCAAGGGTGCGCCACTGTGAGCGAGCGAAGGCAGGGCAGTCGCAGAGAAAGTATGCTGTTGTGTCATCCTCCTCGCAACATGCAGCACAGATAAGTGTCTCACTGATGCCAAGCATGTAGAGATGTTTGGCAAAAGTGTAATGGCCCGCAATGACGCCCGCAAGCCTTCTGCTATAGTTTCTCCTTAAGGATAAGAAGAATGTTGCGGACTTCTTGCAGGCATCATGGAGTACGCGTTTAGTCATCCTGCGTCCTGGATATTATCTCCATGGACACTTCAATAGCTTCAACCTCTTCAAGGCTGGGCTTGCCTAACACCAGTGGCAGGCTTACATAGGCTAGAGTAGGGTAGGGTAGTTTAGGGTAGGTTAGGGTAGGTTAGGGTAGGTTAGGGTAGGATAGAACAAAAAAAGAAAAGACCAGAAAAGTATAAATATATTAAAATTAAAAAAAAAAACATATATAAGTATATATAAAAAACATATACATTATATGTATAAGTTAAGTAAGAATAAGATAGGTTTGCTAAGGTATTGGTAGGTTTAAGGTTTATATAAATATGTATATACATATGTATATAAAAAATGATCATATACTAAGTTAGCTTAAGTTGATTATAATAATGTTAATTGTAAGTTTTGTATATAGTAGTTGAAAGGCATATGTTAAAATTATACTGTTAAGCTAGCTTTAAGCATTTTTTTCTAGGATAAGAGAATTTTTAGAAACCATAAATAAAAATGAATTTAACAAAACAAAAAAAAAATATTCTCTCCATCTACGATTGTGTGTATTAAAGACCCAGTCGTTGATGTCAGATGATTGTGAACCTTAGGCGGGTTCAGGTCCTGAGAAACTCTCCCCTGAGCCCCTTCTAGCGAGTTCGTCGTAGATCTCATTTCCTGGGATATCAGAGTGATCTGGGATCCATACATGCCTAAGTGAATTTCCGACTTTGTTCAAATAGGTCTTGAATTCATGCACTAATTTAGAGCTGGGCAGAGGGTTGGACACAGCCTTGAGTGCAGCTTGGCTAACACTGCAGACACATATACTTTTTCCTTCCATCTGTGCTTCACACATAGTGCATAGCCATCAGGAAAGACAGACGCATATTTTCCTAACGAGAAGTGCAGTCGAATGTTTTCGTTCTCAAAGAAAACTCCAGCGCCGGACCTTCGCCCAGTCCTGGAGCTATCTGTAAAAATGCGAAGACAGTCCATTTCAAGTTCAGTGCCTGGCCAAAGCCAGTCCTGACCCCATGGAAATGTGACTGTGAAATTACAGCGCAATAGGATAGCAGGTGTCATTGCGTCGGAAGGCATATCCATGAGACAGGGCTAGTAGAATTTTTCTCGCGCAAGTACACTGTCACTCCAATGCGAGTTGTACCAAAAACCATTTCTCTTGAGGCGAGACATGGCTTTCAGTGCACACCCTCTGATATACATATACATATGTCAAGGGGTGGAAGATTCATCATAGCATCTAGAGTAGATCCCTGTGTTTTGGGGAAAGCCCTCGTACAGCTAAGGCAGAACGCTCCTTAGAGTTTAGTGAAACAGGCCAAGATGTGCTTGCGTGTTAGCCTGTTCAATCAGACGTCATGGTTTTTGACTGGACATGCATCAAAGAAGCTTGCTATCTAAGATGGCTCCCTGTTGCTTAATTGCCTTGGATATCGGAATGGGAATACCTTTGAGCAACAGCTGAGTAATGCCAGTATTTTTTCTCCTTCTCGTGAAGAGAATGACATCAATCTTAAGAGGATTAACCCACAGCCATTACTCGTACACGTCATCGATCACATTTAGCGCCGCCTGTGCTTTGAGACATACGGTCGCTAAACATGGGCCATGACGTCTAGCGTTACACATGCTGTCGAAAATAGCGTTATCACAAGCTCCCTCAATGTCGATGAAAATGCCCAGTACGTACTCTTTCCTTTCGAAAGCGCATTCATTTCTAACAACTAGGTTTGGAAGCGCAGTCTCGCAGAATTTTCCGCGTTGATAAGTCCGAGAGAGGATGCATTCGAAGGGCAACTTTGCGCATGTGCAACTCCACTAGTCTCTCCAGTCTTTTCAGCAAGACTGATTTGTCTAAAACCCTTGGCGAGTGAGTAATCTTCTTTCCCTATTTTGGGAATAAAGACCACTTTTACCGCGCGCCAAGGAATAAGTATATAGACAAGTTCCAAGCTAGCAGTGAAAATTATTTTCAGAGTAGGAAGCAGGTGTCTTATATCTTTTTGCAGCATAGCAGGGTATATCCCATCAGTAACCGGTGACTTGAAGCCATCGAAAGATGCTACAGCAAATTCAATGGCCCTGCCCGTCTTTCTCGGATTCCGCTTGGGTTGCGAGGGGGAGATCCCACACTTCAATTGGAATTCGATCTATGGTCTGACAGCGTAACATCTGGTAAGACTCTCCAGTTAGTGATAGCCGTCACATGCCCATTAGGTTAGGTCAATCACTTCTTGTCGTCTCGCCGTCACAAAGGTTGATTGGGAGCCAACATTGTTGATGATAAGGTCCGACGAAAGAGTGAAATTTAATAGATGGTCTCCTCTCCGGTTGCATTTGCCGCTGCCCCAAACAGCCCAATTCTCCTGGCTTCACAGTACTCTACGAGTTCAGAAACCGCCTTAGGGGCGGAGGCAGTACCGAGTCGTACGGAAAGTAAGCAGACGCCACGACGAAGTGTTCAATTTATCCGTGCGCTTTGTATCTAACTTTCGCAGTTACTAGATTTTGTCGACAGAATTAACCAAGTTTGGTTGCCGATAGGCTATTCGACATGATGAGGTAGACCCTAGGCCTTTCTGATCGCTCATCATAAAGAATCGTACATAGCATCACGTATACCACCAAGGCAACACTGGCGTTTGTTCCAGTCCCTGAATGTGATGATTTGTACTACTGCATGCAATTCTGCTACTGAGAAGAGCGGTAGCAGCCTTGCAATGCTGTAGATTAATCTGAGTAAAAATCATAGACTTAGACTGCGTTTTGATTTACTTAAAGGACTAGCGTTGGTTGGGTTTTCCTAAAAAAAATTCAACTCAACAAACAGGTTCATATTCGCCTCTAACTGTCAATATTCCACCATCATTCCCATGCATTCCGATAAGCAATATCAGGAAGTTTATTAATTATAAATCGATACATATTCGCAAAATTTGTTGAAGGGGTGAAAGTTCACTAAAAGTACGAAATTTAAAGATAGCTGATTACGTGCTGGAAATGAATACACAAGATCATCAGTTTGTATATGAAGTTAAAATAGTTGGAATGGTCGGTTTTATTTCCATTTGTCTTGACACGTAGATAAACCAAATTCTAAAAACCCACAAAAAATGGTGGAACAACCTTTTCATTCCCAGCTAGTGACGGTTTGATTCGGTTTTTAGGTTGGCGTTTTCGTTGAGTCCTGAAACGCTAATTGAAGTAAGAGTCGTGGACGACGTTTATTTTGAGCAGGACGGATTCACTTACTACAAAGCTGTGTACTGGCTTTAATGTCAAATTTTCTGAAATGTGGTTTCTCGAAATTGAGATTTCCTATGGCCGCCTAAATTATACCTAAATATACAGGGTGTCCCACGAGCAGTGTGCCAAAAAGCTAGAGCGTGTAGGTCTGGTCAAGACAAGAAAAAAATCGTATGGGAGGGGGGGGTCTATTCCACCCCGTTTAGCCGGGAGGGGCAATTTTCTAAAAAATTTACTTAATTTGGAAAAAAAATTATTAAAAATCAACAGTAACAGCCACAATGCCGCGATATACTTTTTTGTAAAGCCAGAAACCTCTTCTTTCGTCCTGTTTTTAAATGAAGCTGTTTTAGGGAATAGTTTTTGAGAAATTAATTTTCAAACTCAAAATTTTGGAAAAAAAATGAAAAAAAAAATGTTCGAACTATTTTTTTTCAAAATTTTATGTAATTAAGTGGTAATCTTTTTTCAAACATTCAATTCTCTTATTAGTTTTTAGTTAAAAACAGAAAACCGGATGCAAAAATGTCTTATACATTAGGAAAGTGACATCACTTACTGGATGATCCTATAGTTGAAAGTTAAACTTTTGACCATTCGGTTTTTCCTTTTAGGGAAGTAACATATTTTTTCGGAAGTAGCTCATGCTGCTTGATTCCCTCCTATTCTCGCCATATCTGTTTTACTACCCCCTGGTCGTGATAGCTGAAAACTTTTTTTTTTAAATTGTTGAATTTTTTGCTGGTTACGCGTTAGGTTCATTGAGTTTCAAGAATGTATTTATCTATCAGGTTTCTGGGTTCAATTCAAGCGGGTCCTATTTGATGAGCTCTTTAACATTTTACTATTTATGAATTGTTCAATATGCAGTTTTTAACTGCAAACGATAATGCGGAGATAGTTATATGGATTTTTTTCTCATTGCTTCATACGAATATAGCGAAATTAGCCATATATGAAGCTGATAGGAAAAGGGAAAGCGAAATCTCTCTTCTCTATCGTTCTTTGTAAAGTCGAAACTTTTTTTTTATTCCACGACTTGGTCAAAAGCAACCGCTCCCCATCACTCATTTTATATTATACTAGCCGACCTGGCGAACTCCGTACCGCCTCAGAATTAATCCAGTTTTTTACTAAGAGTACTGAAAAGAAATAAGTTCAATAATAGTTAAAAATCAAAATCATATACCCTAGCGGATCCCGGCGTGCTTCGCTATGCGCGAATATTAACATTGACTCACATTCATTGGTTTCTTTTAGTTTTCTTATTTGGAAAAAAAATAGTTAATTAATTCAATACAATTTTATATACAACATTTTTGGTTTGATTGTCTGTGCATGAATGCATGTGGCATTTCAAATGATTTCTACAATATGTATAAAAAATGTATTCATTCACTGATACGTACAATGAGTGTCAGTAATATTCTGTTTTGAATGTTGATTGAATGTTGAAAGCAAATATCTGCATCAACTGTGCGTCGTACTGTTAAAGCACGTGGATATAGTTTTATTACGATTCTTTATTATTTCTCTTTACAACTAATTACATTTATTTTCTTAAGTGTGTCTTCCTCGACGTCCAAGAGAGAAGTGACCTTAAAACTAACTTAAACCTAGCGGAGAGTTTTCTTCTCTTTAATTCCTCTGTGCTTATCTTCTATCGAAGATATATGGGTTAAAGTTGCTGGAAATTTGGTAATTACAAAAGATATTATGAATAAGAAGATTTATTTATACATACTAAAGAAAAATTTAAGAGTAGGTGCGGAAAGAATGGGAATTTTGCAAAACTTTAAATTTTATCAGGACAACGACTCGATACATAAAACTCATATCGTTCGTGAATGGCTACGTAACAACTGCCATTAAGTAATCCAAACACCTCCACATTCACCGCAACTAAACCCCATTAAAAATGCATCCAAACGCAAACGAAAAGTCTGCACGGTTGATAATGAAAGTTGGAAAACAATACCATAAACAATGAAATAACAATACTTACCGGCAAGCGCTGTCACAAACACGTTCGGGCTTAAGCAAATAAATTCAAAATATTTCGTTTCAAATCGGAGCTCGATACAAAAAAATCGTATAATAATCACAAGTGTCAATGTGCGCCTACATATTTTTTTTTTTTTTTTTTTATATGAGCAGAGTCAGATATTGATATAAAAGACCATAACTCACGAACGCCTCAACCAATTTCGTTCAAACTATAACATAAACCATCTACACGACCATACAAACAAACCCTGAAAGTTTGATCAAATTCGGTTAGACCGTTCGTGAGTTATAAAGTCACACCAAAACTTGCAACAATTTTTTATATATATAGATATTGTAAGTGAAACATATTTTGCTGCGTCTTCAGAGCTCATTAGTCATTTTTATGTAGTTCAAGTTCACATCTTTCCCAATCTAATTAACTTCATAAAACACAAAAATTAGTTAGTAGTAGTTGAATAAACTAAGAGCACGAGAAGCAATTAGACCTAGTTCAAAGGGCTGTGTAATTTAAAGAGCAAACCTGTTCTTAAACGTAGATATCCTGATGGTCCTTGAACGTAACATAAACAATTCTTCAACTCTCCTTTGAACTACTATAAAAGCCAAAGTTAATCCTTTCATTTTATTCGCCATTAAAGTCCCAACGTTCCCATCTAAACGAATCGATAGCTCTTTATCTGCTCAATACTAGGATCGGATTAGAATTTCAATCTGCAGCCGAAAGATGAAAAGCCTCTAAAATGCAATCTTCTTCTTCATGTGCCCAACGCACATTCGGTAAGGTATAAAAAAGAGTTCTCCACACAAATCCTCTTTGGCTGAAAGCGCATCCTCATTCCTTGCAGTCCACCTCGGACGGTACGGAGCATTAACTCTTCATTATGATATCATCCCATCATTCGCCAGAATAAAGGGAACATCAATCGCACCGATCACAGTAGGCAAATTGATTTTCCTCTGCTAATGCTATTCTTATACGTAGCTGCGAAATTAATTTTCTTTCGAGTCCTTTTTCGTCCTTTTCTCAGTTCGTTTCCGCATTTTATTCAATTTTTATTCATTTTTTCTTCGATTATTATTTTTATCGTTATGAATCTGGATCCTTTGTGCCGGTCCGGATTACTGACGTATTCGAATCAGGAGTCGTTTAATCTATTTGCATTTTTGGAATTGTTTGATTGTCGGCGGATGGAATGGGTGAATTATGGAGCAACTGGAGAAGAATGCATGGATTTTTTGAAATGTAATAAGCCGAGGAAGAAAGGCATTGGCAAAATGAAGAAGAAAGAAGAAATGAATGAAACTGGCCGTTCGTGATTGAGGTGGAACGCGCCACCCAAGCAAATAGACAACCAAGTCCTGAATACAAACAACTAATCGTGCCGGCATACGAGTCCAACCCTTGTTTGCTCTTCACAGCGGGCATGTGAGTACATACTCGTATGTGTGTTGATCTGAATGAGGAATCCAGGTTTTTGAATCCTTTGAACTTTTGCGGAGTTTCGAATCCTACGCCGCGTAGAGCGCCCGCTGATGGCAGCAGCATGGATAAAATCAACACTGAAATCACCGCACCCCGTCCCACGGGTACAGGTGGGATGTACATAGCATGAAATAGTCATGGGTGCATAAATGGCAGAGTTGGCAGTAGGATATGTAGAATATTTTGGATAGTCCACGCCAGACAGGACTGTCATGATAGGCAGAACAGGCAAATATAAATAAACACCCGTAGTATAATTAAACGATGTGCTATTGTACTGGACAAGAGATGTTTGAAGGGGCGGGGTGCATATGGGCAAGTCAGTTATCCAGCTCGTACTGGGAAAGGGACAGGGAGAAGGTAGGTGTCTTTCCTGACTTTTGACTAAATGATCATTTGCTGTGATGGAAATGATACATGGCTGTAGTGGGATTTGGGCTGGACGTTTGCTTTGAGCTGGCTGATATGCAAATTGGAAGGTGATGTAGGAAGGGCTGTGGAAAGTGACCAGTGGTTTGAAAAAATAAACGGAATGGGAAACCGTTTTACGAACAACTCGCAATGATGTTGAGTATTTATTAAGTACCTATTGATGAGGTTTGGCTGTCCCGGTGGTTGTGCGAATGGATATTACTTTGTCGTTTAAATGGTTAAATGGAGTGCTTTAAGTGGACAATGGAATTGGAAAGGAATGCCATGGTTTCATCGTGATTTTAAGTAGAGTGATAGTGAAACGATTTAATAGAACAAACTGTAGGGGAATTAAGTAATAGACTAATTACAGATGTTATGATTGAGAATGCTGGAATTAATTCGTAGCATATTACTAAAGCTGGCGTAGATAGTATACTTTTCATCTTATAAAATACTTACGTCAAATATTTCCCATATAAAAGTTGTCACTTGTCGTCAGTTTCAGTATATGTCACTCGGTTGAAGCATAAATAACATTTCGTCCTAATTGTGGGAAGTTTTTAACATTAACGAAGCTAAATATGATTCATCAACGACTAAAATTAATAAGCTTGAACCGTGCATTGCGGGAAAAATATTCAGAAAGGTATCAGTTGATCACAGACCAGCGTGGGAGAAGGTAGTGATTCCGCTTGTTCATAACAGAAAACAAAATAAACAATAGAAAAGTAGTACTGCACGTTTGAGCGAAGTACTCCCGAATCGAAAATTAGCACGGCAGTAATCCGAAGGTTGAGAGATCGTATTCCAATCTGAGAAGAAAAAGTTTTTCTTATTTTTTCCGTGTTCTTTCTCCTACTAACAGTAGTAGCAGCAGTTGCGGGAAGATTTTCGGGATATGGTGGTTCGTTAGACGTAATCGGAATCGGATGACTTATCATCCGATCTCGCAACACCAACCGTCGTCATGAAAAGGCGCCGAGGCCGTATTTAATTAGACGCTCCCCCATCTCTCACTAATCCGGCCAAAAAGCTGTTAATCGAAGCGAGGAGAGGGGCGCCATCACCAACACGATCGACGTCCAAAGCAGCTAGACAACAACAATAGCCACAGCAGCAGAAGCAGCAGCAACAACCACAGCCGCAGCAGCAGAAGCAGTAGAAACAACAGAAGCAGCAACAATACCCTAAAATGGGGAAGGTGTCACCCAGCTTTACTTATACCACGGCCCTACAGAGACCATCGATCTCTGTAAGTATGCTATTGGTGAAGGTATTTTTCAGTTTAAATGTTTTAAATGTTTAGGCAGCAAGCTGGAGAGGCTAAGGACTATCACCTCCTTAGTATCCCAGGCTGTAACATGGGAAAAAATTAAAGAGAAGCGGCAACATTTTACAACATATCCGCTGCCAAATTTTCGGGCACGCCGCGTCGAACTGCGAAATGCAGCCTCGATGCGTTAAACCACAAAAACAGCCCTGTGACGTTTTGCCTTCTCCAGGTAGTCGATGTGGATCACACCTTGTGAATCCCAGAAAACGGTGGCCATCACCCTTCCGGCCGATGGGACAGATCTTCGGATCATTGACGAATATAAGATCCGTGGGAACCGATGAGATAACTAAACTTGCGCTCAGGCATCTCCTACCAGTGACTGTAGAGATAAACTCCATTCTGTTAAATAATGAATAATGCATATTGTCCAGTGCAATGGAACACAGCGGTGGTGAAAGTCCGGGGTGAGCACAGCTTCCAGGACAGGTTCATGATTAACGATCGTGGTTTAAAAATATGAGCGGACACTGACATTCGGTGGTCACTGCAGCCCAAATCATTAAAAACGATGGTGCTTGCCATTTTTTTTTCCAATTTTAAATTTATTTTTATTCAATTTTGCTTATAACCTAGACGGACACTCTAAAACAAACGGTACAATTTAAACTTATGTCTTTCGGGAGCGTGGTCTGCAGCCTCTCGTACATGGGGGTAAAGCAGAATACTTCCGTTCTAGTCCTTTTTGAAAGGTTCTTCACCTGCTTATACTGCTCCAGTGGTTTGCACACCCCTTTCCTCGTTCCGATCTGCAGCTTTTAGGTCGAAGTGGTGAACGAAGGCGCTTAATTAGATTTAGCAGGACGTTGACTCTTCTGCATCATATGGGGGTGGTCGTGGTGCAATGGTAATCGTCACCAACTGTTAGGCCGAAGGTCTGAAGTTCAAGTCAAAATTCAGACTCTGTGTGTGCATTTCCAATATAATACAATACCTTAATGACATGGAAACAAAAGGCTTACTGTGAACTATGATTAACGCAAATTCAGTCAAATTTGTCAAATCCTTTCTAGGACAACCACCCCCGGAGAGTAGTGAACGAACATCTTCGACACAAACTCCATAAGAGCGTAAACTCTTGAACCTGCCCGAACCCTATAAAAAAAAAACGCGAGCGTGTTTATCTGACATTCCGATTAAGGGACTTGTTGTCTAATGAGCTCACAAGGTAGTCACTTTGAATTGCTTCTGCTAATTTCAGTGTTTGTGGTTTTACTTTTAAATGGACGCCTCGGAGTCATGTTAAAATCCGTCGTTTCTTTGAATTTGTGACAACGTTCGAAACTGTTTCCTTACCCAGAATTTTAATGTACATACATATATGGATAACCTGTAGCGGCCAGTTGTCCAATTATAAAACTTACTAAGACTTGGTCTCAAGCCTTACCCGTTAATTACAAATTATCCCTCAACCCGATATATTTTATTGAAATTCAATTTAGTAGGCTTCCAAACTATGTATGTGCAACAAGAACATTAGCAAAAAATGGGCCAACATTCCACCGTTTACGAAGGTTGTTGAACGGCATTTGTTGCCCCGCACAATACGATTGAAAAGGACGGAAATAAATTGTATGGAGATCACACACTCCCCCACAGTCGTTTATTGTCCTCAAACGACATGATTTGAGAATTATTTATCTGGTAGTTATGTTTCCTTTTCAGTTATCTTCGTAGTACATGACAAAATTGGCATCAAAACAAATTACCTTAACCGTGTGAGGAGGCGTCACTAAGGGGCGGTGGAATTGAATCATATTTGCATTTTCCATTTCGCGACTCACGCCGAGTGTGGCCCCTTAAACTCAAACGCACCCCTGGTAACAATAAAATTAAGATACAGGGCAAACGCAAAGCGAAAGTTTTAACGATACTTGTAGCGCCTTAGGCTCTTTGGAGCTGTGACATTTTAGGACAGAAAACCCATTAGGACGAGATTTGATTACGGGACGGAAAGACTGTTCTTTCTGTTCTCCTATTTGATGTTTGTTTTTTTTTAATTTGTTTTGTTTTTCTTATGAAAACGTCTAAAGAATAGACTTGAGGGCAACAAATCACCCCCGCGAAATGCGGTATTGTCAACCACTTGCAATCGACCTGGAGGGATGAAGCGTTTAGCAGTAAGTCCTTTTTTTCGCTTTTTGCCTTGCAATTTCTCTCCAAGGGGTGACATTTCGCGTCGTCCTGCTTTTTTTTGATTTTGTTTTTGTTTGGTGTTTGACTTTTGTTTTACTTGCTGATTGCGCCGTGATGCGTTTCTCGCCTTGAAGCGCGCAATGTCGAGATGAGACTTGGAATGAGCTGTGCTTTTACAGATTGGATTGGCTTGTAATGTTTCCTGGGAGATATCTTAAGAATAATTGTTTCCTTTGTTTTCATCCGCAGTTTTCTACTTAACTGCTTAGCGATTATAATTCCATTTTTATCGCGCTAGGTTTTTCGTTGGGGGTGCAACTGGTTTACAATTCTGAAGGACACTTGAGTGGATGAAATAAATTTCGTTTTGTGTACCCTATGGGTACATGCGAATGAGCGGCGTGAAACATTTCACCTCCTTTATGTCGGCAGCTGTGGAATAGGAAATTTTTATTTAATTCAGGATATCGCGGTGAGAGGGGTGCCGTGTCGTGGAGAGGACGAGAAAGTTTCGTTATTGGTAATTTGACTCGAGGGTTCTTAAAGGGAACATATATTTTAAAATGCAAAAAAAGCTACTTGAAGTGCAATATAAAATGTGGAATTTGACCTGATCTGTTCACTGTAGTGTTAATAGCTTGTGATGTCTCATAGGTCAATCGTTTGTCGTGCTATTTCAAGAAAAAAAATCATCAATAATTATAAGCTTTTAAGAAGAAGTTTTAGGCTTAAGATTACAGCAAAGATTTAACATAATTTTGATTTTACGTAGGTAAGTTATCTCTGAACTTATTAGCCACTACAAAGTTATCATAAGACTTTAGCGAGCTATGTACATAACATGATAATTGCGAGAAGCTCGTCTTGTAGTTTCATTTCCAGCTTTTCTAATTTCGCGAACAAATCGATGATTTTATTTATGTGCTAGAGTATCAATGATTCCTTAAATTGACTAGGATTTTAAAAAAGTGACCTTGCGCGCCAGTCCGTCAACCAGCAGTTGGCTTGATTATAAGATAGAATCAATTTCGGAAAGGCATTTCCATACTTCAACTTTTTGTCTGCTAAAAAAGCGGCCTAAGGAAATCATAGAACAGATTGGGAAGTCATATACAGGGTGTCCCACGAGCAGTGAGCCAAAAAGCTAGAGCGTGTAGGTCTGGTCAAGACAAGAAAAAAATCGTAAGGGAGGGGGGCTCTATTCCCCCCCCCCCCCCCCCCCCCGTTTAGCCGGGAGGGGCAATTTTCTAAAAAATTGACTTAATTTGGAAAAAAAAATATTAAAAATCAACAGTTACATCCACAATGCCGTGATATACTTTTTTGTAAAGCCAGAAACCTATTCTTTCATCTTGTTTTTAAACGAAGCTGTTTTAAGGATTAGTTTTTGAGAAATTATTTTTCAAACTCAAAATTTTGAAAAAAAAAATTCGAACTATTTTTTTCCAAAATTGTATGTAATTAAGTACTAATTTTTTTCAAAAATTCAATTCTCTTATTAGTTTTTAGTTAAAAACAGAAAACCGGATGCAAAAATGTCTTGTAGTTTTTGAGAAATTAAAAAAAAAACCAGAACCACTTTTTTCTAAGAAAAACCTTTTTTGTGGTTTTAACGCGGCTGGACTTGTAGGCAATATAATGTATGAAACATTGACCTCTTTTTATTATTTTTAAAAAATTCTGAGTACGATTTTTTTCTTGTCTTGACCAGACCTACACGCTCTAGCTTTTTGGCACACTGCTCGTGGGACACCCTGTATAGTATACTTAATCATAACGTAGGAAATCATAACTCATCTATTGTTCTTAAAAGTGGAAACATTCCTATCACAAATCCAGCAGACGTATCGAAATATCTCACCAAAATCAATTTCTTGAGTGATAAACAGTTTGGGTTCAGGGAAGGCCTAGACTAAGAAACACAAAAGAGATTCGCCTACCCTGGTTGACTTCTGTTGAACGAATGGTCTGTGTTGTTCTGCGTGTCTTAGTCTCTTTCGTTTCGTTCCGTTTGTGAATGTTGTGCGATGTGTGTCGTGTTGGATCGTTCGATCGTTTTATGGTCGGTGTCTTTACCGTAGCCTAGTAGCCTGATTATTACCCGTTAGGTCGTCCGTTTGTGTGGCGTGATGTTTGTCGCCGCAGTTCGTCGTCGCAGTTTCGCTCCTATCCCACAATCGGCCATCCTGACGGTTCATTCGACCCGAATGACGGGTTCCATTCCTTCATGTTTTCTGCCACAATCGTTTCTCCGACTTTCGACATGTCATATTTGCCATGGCTTAGTATTCTGACAACTCGATACGGTCCCAAAAACTTAGGTCGCAGCTTCATCCCAGACCCGAACTGCGTGAGTTACGAGAAAGAAAAAGACATCAACCTTTTGTTTTTTTATTTTATTATGATTATTATTTTTATTAGTGCTTTCACTTTAAGAGCTTCTCACAGACTGACTATTCGTTTGTACAACAATGTGGGTGGAGAGCATAACGTCGCCTTGGCTATGAGCATTGAAACTGTTATACAGCCCAAGCCAAGCTTACCGTACCCACGCCAAACTCCGCACACAGTTTGTTACAGAACAGCGGATCGTATGATCTTGTTGCAGAATTTGATTGGGTAGGCTGTTGTGGGCTGTTGTGGGCTGTTGTGAGCTGTTGTGGGATGTTGTCTGTGACGTAACTCGTGCGCTTAATGGCGACTAGCTGGTCCACTCAGTATTTCTTCTGCGGTATCCTCTTTTGGTCGAACGACTTCTTGTTTAACTTCCAGAAGTCCCAGCAAAGTCTTTTCGTACCATTCTTTTTCGCAACCAGAACGATCGGCGAAGCATACTCTGACACACTTGGCTATATTGTCCCTTGCTCCAACCACTGGTTTAGGTACCACCCGCCTGCATCCCTGGTAAATCGGCTTCAACAGTTTCCTACGTGTAACTTCTTCTACATGGTCCAGCCCTGCGCCGATCTCATTCGTAAACTCCTTACCCTCTGCCGACAGACATATCATCCTAACCTCCTCACCTAGGTCAAAACCTTCAACTTTGCTTCTACCGCATCTGGCTGCCGCACTCTGAATCTCTGGCTTCGGTCCCGAAGCCACGCTCTCTATATCTCCCTGATCGGAGCTTTCCTCCATTTCCCCGCGCGCTAAACCGAAGTGTTCAAGGAGCCTGAAGTACTGCCTTCCGTCCGTTAGCCCCTAAGTTCAGTTGGGTCAGTTTTTCTCTAAGTCCGTCAACTGTCAAGGCAAGTATCGTCTCCCTAATGTTCGGGTAATACCTTATTTTCTTCTTAAAACGTCGAAGCATGTCTGGCGAACATCTTGCAGAGTTCAAAATCAATTGGGAAATGAATCGAACTTGTGCAAGCTAATCAATTTTATCGAAGTATCCATAAATGAAATGCAAGGTTGTGAAATGTGAAAAGGGTCGCTCTGATAAGACGTAGCATCCAATTAAATTCCAGAGTGAGGGTAATCTACCATATGACCTTACTGAGGGCCATGATTGCT
Organism: Merodon equestris; assembly: GCA_958301585.1. Taxonomy (NCBI): domain Eukaryota; kingdom Metazoa; phylum Arthropoda; class Insecta; order Diptera; family Syrphidae; genus Merodon; species Merodon equestris. The sequence goes on from OY284416.1 coordinate 51,698,049, forward strand.
TATGGATGTCCCGTGTAACTAAATGGGAGAGTAAGATTATTGAAAAGGACCCGGGTGTTTGAGCGAAAATGTCCCAGGACTTGTCTCTGATTGCATAGAACACCCGAATCACCCGAAAACACCCGAGTACACGAAATTTTACTCTAACGAGGTCCTACACAATAAAGCTAGGATATTACGGGTGGACAATTTTCTGATAAAATTGATTCGAAGCCACATTGCAAGAGCAATAACTTCGGTCAATAACCTGATGCGCCAACTAATTGTGCCATGAGAGAGTGCGCCTTAACAAGTTTGTCCCATCAGAGACATTCCTCAATTTAGAAGAATGTGGGCTGATCCAAGAAAGATTCGAGGTCCGTGAAACAAGAAGCAGTAAACCATAAATCATTCTCGATATTCTGTCCATCAATCGCTCAACTTGCCGATTTGGCTGTATTAAAATATTTTTTATCAGAAAGAGCTACAATTGGGTAAGCAATAATAAGCTCTATAGGTTCTGCTTTTAGTAGCTTGTGTACAAATAGCAAATAGCAAAACTGCAACAACTAATTGGAAGGTTCATTCTAATTGCGAGAATGTCTAGCTTCGAACAAAACTTGGCTTGGGAGTCTGCTTGTGACATGCAAAATCCCTGCATCTCTTGTCGAGCAACATCGTTTTCTTTTCAACTCGTAGTTGTTTCATCATCATCTTCTTCTTCATAGATTGCGCTACAGTCCGGTGTGAACCTGAGCCTCAACCAACAAGCGCCTCCACCTGGCACGATGTTTTGCCAGTTGTTGTAAGTGCCGCACTCCCAGTTGGTTAAGATCCTCTTCCATCTGTCTGCGCCACCTTAGATTCGGTCGTCCCTGCGTCATCCCTCAGGGTTGGATTTGAAGACTCCTCAGGCCGGGGCTTTGTTGTCCATTCGCTCTACATGCCCTAACTATCTTAAACGTTGGATCCAGAGAAGTCGTACTCGGCCGATGTCGCTATACAGTTAATCGTTGTATCTTCCCCTCCACTCTCTGTTTATATAAACGGGACCATAGATTGAATGTAGAATTTTCCTTTCGAAGCGACCAAGGGCATCCTCACCCGTTTTCGTTAAGGTCGAGACATTTGCGCCGTAAAGGAGGTTCGGGATGATCAGTGATTTATATAGTTCGACCTTGGCTTTTCGAGAGAGGGCTCTACTTCTTAATTGCCTATTGAGCCCAAAGAAGCAGCGTTTGGCAAGAGTAAGTCCGCGTTTGATCTCAGCGCTGATGTTGGTGAGCCAAGATAGACCACTTCAAATGTATAGCCGCCAATTGTGACGTTCTGGTCGAAAGCGGTTATTGTGCGGTTTGTTTTTGCATGACAGCATATATTTGGTTTTACCCTCACCGAAAGACCCATTTTAGCTGCTTCTGCTTCAATGCTTTTGAACACTTCATTGATGTCTTGCTATGCTCGTCCAATTACGTCAATGTCATCCGCGTACGCAAGCAATTGCGCATTGATCGCACCCCTTGGGTTGGCCAGTGAGTCTCGTATGATCTTTTAAAGCATGAAGTTGAAAAATTTACATGACAGTGAGTCACCTTGCCTTAATCCTATTTTAACATCGAAGGTCTCAGTTAATTCGCCACCGATCTTAATGGAGCAGCGAGAATTCTCCATTGTCATCCTGCACCATCGGACGTGTTTGGCAGGGATGTTAAAACTAGACATGGCTCGGTATAGCTCATCTCTATGCACACTGTTATATGCGGACAGATAGTGTGTTCTTGGGTCTTTCCCAAGTGTGAAAATTTGGTCTATTTTGGATATACCTGGCCTGAAACCACACTGATAGGGAGTTGTAAGATTATTCACAAGGCAGTACGGCAGAGAAGAAGAAGAGAAGAGACTTATTCCACTATAGTTGGCGCAGTTATAGGGTTCTATGTACTTTTTTATGGTCTGGGTAAGCGATGATGAGATTCCATTCGTCGAACATGCTTTCCTCCAACCATATTTTACTGATGAACTGCTGCATGCGCCCTAGCAACTCATCTTAAGCAGTTAGTCCGTCTACGCCCGCGGCTCTGTTACTTTTAAGCTTAACAAGTTTAATTTCATCTAGGTTATGTGGACGGAATTCTCTTGTATCTTCGTCCGTTGCGAATGGATCATTCTGCCTGACAGCGGTATCAGATGTATCATCGCGCGATACAGTCTACAGAAGTGGTTTTTCCATATTCTCAGCATCGACTGTGACTCTACCACTAGTTGTCCGTCTTCATCCCTGCAGGCTTTCGCTCTGGCTGTATAGCCTTGGCATGTTCGTTTTACTTTTTGGTAAAACTGTCGAACGTCGTTCCTATTGTAGCATCTCTCTTTTCTTCTTCCTTAAAAGCGTGTGTTCTTCTCTCCTTTTCTGCTCGTATTGCTCACGAGTGGTTCTCGTCCATATACATATGTAGCATGGCTTTGTAAGCGGTTTGCTTTGCTACATGAGGTTGTTTTCATTCCTCATTAAAACAGGGGTTTTTAGCTGGTGGTGGTTTGAACTCCAGCACATCAGAGGCAACATCTCTGATGGCGCGCAGGCAATGCTTCCACTGTTGTAGTGTGCATTGTGCCGGTGTCACCGTACTTTGCGAGAGGTTGAGGGAAACTCGATCGGCGAAGATCCTAGCGGTCTCCTGCGACTGTAGCTTTTCGATGTCAAACTCTTGTTGTCTTGCTTGACTCCGTAGCATCCTTGATATCCTCATTCATACCTTGGCAAAAGCAAGGTAGTGATGCGAGTCGATGCTGGCTCCTCGGAAGGTTCGTACAGCTAGGAGGCTGGAGGAATGTAGGAATGTCTTGCGTCGATCGCAGCGCATCAATTTGGCTGATGGTCGACTGATCTGGTGACCGCCAGGTTCCTTTATGGATGTTGAGATATGGGAATCGTGTGCTTGCTACATGGAGGTTACGCCCTGCTAGGAAGTCAATTAGCCTGAATTCGTTATCGGGAGTGATGTTGTGTGGGCTCTGTTTTCCTATGGTCGACTCAAATAAGTCCTGTTTGCCCAGTTTTGCGTTAAAATTCTCTAGTTCAATTTTGGTGTCATAACTGGGGCATTGGACGTTCGGTCCAGGAGATCATAGAAGTCATTTTTGAGTCGATCATCTTTTTCTTCCGTAGGGGCATGAGACTTTTTGTCAGAGTCTTCCTCGAATAACAAATCCGCATCCGAATAGGCGTTGTTTATAGAGGAGTATCAACACGAGGTATTTTCTGCATCTCAGAACTAAGTTGGAATTATACACTATAGAATATAGTTAAGATCTTCACTCTGTAAAGATAACTCTCCTGAAGCCATTGCATTTTTAACTTTAAGGACAATAAGGTTTTGAATCGGTCTCCAGGAGTTTTTACCTTATATTTCCTATAACCCATAAACTTTATGACTTCGGGGTCGAAAATATTTTCTTACATATTTTCATTGATCATGCATTGATCATGATTCCTTACTTGCCGGCCTATTGCGAAAAATGGAAATTTCCTCAGTGAAGTTAAAAATAAAATAAATTACGGAATTGGTTTCCCATTTTTAAGGAACCCGCACTCGCCATCGGATTTGTATAACTTCTACGAGACTTAATACGAATACAAGCCATTGATCTGCGTGTTTGATCAATACCAGGAAAGAAAGCGCTGACTAATTTGGCATATATTTTAGTCCGCGGACATAGTTTTACAGGTCACTACCATCCCACAGTTTTCCCTTTTCTTTCTTAGACTAATTTTCGAAGTGACAATATTCACTCCAAGATGATATCCAATCATTACACATTGGCAAGCACAGGTGTTGAATAATTTTAAGCCATCATCAAAAAGGAGCGTTTCCATTAAAAATTCAGCTGACGAAATTGTCCTCGTTGTGCAGAACCATTCCCGTAAAGACATCATACATCAGAGAGAAACATGATAATTCCTTACGTAACACACATCTTCACTCCACTTTACAACTAACAATTCCAGTAACTCATCCCCCGCATCAACAAGAATATAATCACAATGAGATTTCGCTCAGCATTGGGCAATATTTGTTCCTTCAGCAGTAGCAAGGACAAGTTTGGAAACGACCAGGAAGAAAGGAGGGAAAAAGGATCAGAGCACATTTCCTTGCCGCTCATACCGATTTTTGCATAATTCATTCGATGATTATTATGACTAGCTTCGCTCTGTTTCGCTTCATCCTCGTCCTGCTTCGTTCATTTTTATTACAAGCGCAAGTAATATCCTTGAAATCCTTGAGCACCGCTCATGCAGTACATGAGTACGGGAACGAATACTTATTAGAAGAATGAATGAAGCGATATTGAAACGCTCGCATTTTAGATTTGCCAGGTTATGGCTTATGTCGACAAGACACATTTTGAGTTGTGTTACACATAGATGAAAGAAAACCCAACTGCACTTGTCAGGAGTTGGGAAAATTATCGACTTCTTGCGACTTTTGCCAGTGTTCCCCATTCTCCCGGGACAATGGCACTTAACAATTGCTAGGATATCACATACTAAAGTTTGTTATATTGTACAATCGTTGAAGTCCTGCCCGATGTCGTCGTCTCCCATGTTATTTTCGACATCGTCACCGTGTTTCGTCCTTCTTTCTACTTTTTATGATTATTATTAGACAACGCACTTAAACGTGAGCACGAGAGAAAGAAAAAGGGCACGTGGGCCTTCGCAACCCGTCTCCGTCCATACCCGTCCCGTGCGTACGACGTATCCTTATAACTCGAGCAAATGATTAAAGTGGCGGGTGAATTTGTATCATACCCATACACGTAGTGTACACCTCATATCCTCTCAGCAACCCGTAGAGACTGAATTTATGTTCGAAATGAAATTTCATCAATTACATTAAAAATAATAATTTTTTATTCACGTTGATTATTATTTATTCCGCTCAACAGTGAGTGTCTGTTAATAAAATGTGTTTCTTGTTGTCCCGCGGGGATGTTGTCGTCACTTCGCTCGTTGTGCACCTGCTTCAGCGGGTTGGTGTGAATGGACGTATGGGATCTTTCAATTTTAGCAAATCAATCAGGGATCAATCATAATTTATCATTTGAAAGGAGTTCCCGGTCTTGGAAATTGGAATTGATTAAAAAGGATGCGCAAGGGATATAAAACTTTTTTACTTATTTGGTTTATTGGTTTTACGATCTCCTTATGACCGTTGCTGTTAGAAAACGCATAAACATTTATAAAGGCAATCAATCAATTGTAGAAAAAATAAAGTTTTATTTGCTAGATTTTCATTCTTTTAAGCTATTGCCCGGGAAAGGTCATTCTTTACATGAGGGATAAACCGTGTTTGATTGATCACATTCTTTGGATTAAAAAATTCAAATTTCAACACTGCTTTCAAACCATGTGCAACTGTCAAATGTCCGCTGCGGTTTTGCCTACAAATTACCATTTTTTTAATAATACCGAATTACTTTTTGGATCTTTATTTATCATAGAAAGTCGTCTTCAAATTGCTCCTTAACGTAACAATATTCCTTACTTATTGTTTTTGCAATATTGTAGTGTTTGCAGTGTTAGCTTATTAACATTGTTTATGATTGCTGTTGTTAAATTTTTAGATAGATAGGTAGATCAGGGTGCGCCGGGACATTTCATTCCATTCCAGGTTCAGTGTCTGGCCAGAGCTAGTTTTGACGCCATGGAAATGTGACTGTGAAGTTACAGCGCAGTAGGATGTCATTGCGTCAGAAGGCATATCCAGGAGTCGTAGGATATTTCTCGCGCAAGTACACTGTACCAAAGACCATTTCTCTTAAGGCGAGACATGGCTTTCAGTGCGAACACTCTGATATATGTATATGTCAAGGGGTGGAAAAATCGTTATAGCATCTATAGCAGCGCCCGGCGTGCTGAGGAAAGCCCCGTGCAGCTGAGACAGACCGTTCTTTAGAGTTTGGTGAAAGAATGTTTGCGTGTTTTCCAACAAACAACCGATGTATATGAGATTATCGGTCTTATCTTTGCCGTGTAGATCCAAAGGACAAGCAAGCCCCATGTTTTGCCAAAGACTTTTGCATTGCCAAAAAGCTGACAGCGCTTTGGTGGTTTTGGACTCAACATGTTGCAACCAAAGAAACTGGCTGTCTAAGATGACTCCCAGGTACTTCGCTTCCCTAAATATCGGGATGGGAATGCTTTTAAGCATCAAATGAGTACTGCCAGTATTTTTCCTCCTTCTCGTGAAGAGAATACATCAGTCTTAAGAGGATTAACCGACAGCTCATTACTCGAGCACCAGTCCTCGATCACACCTAGCGCCGCCTGGGCTTTGAGACAGATAGTCTCTAAACATGAGCCGACAAAAACAGCAGCAACATCATCCAGAGGCATTGAGAGCATCGTGCAGAGAGTCGACCACCATGCATCATACCAGCGGAGACAAGACGCCACCTTGCGGGCAGCTCCTGTTTACTCCAGATTTGACACATTGCTCGAAGCATGAATCAGCGATCAATGTCATGTGCACAAGCATTGCTCTGATCCACAAAACCAGTGCTTCATCTACGCCATGCCGTCTAGCAGCGTTACACATGCTGTCGAAAGTAGCATTATTAAAATCTCCCTCAATGTTGACGAAAATGCCTAGTAGGTACTCTTTCCTTTCGAGAGCGCATTCAATTCTCCCAATTAGGTTTTGAAGCGCAGTCTCGCAGGATTTTCCGCGCTGATAAGCATGTTGCATGTCCGAGAGCAGCTGTCTTATATCTTTTGCAGCATAACAGGGTATATCCCATTAGTACCCGGCGACTTAAAGCCATCGAAAGATGCCACAGCAAATTCAACGGCTTCAGTGGTAGCCACGCGTGACGCAACATACCAGTCGCATCGTTTTCATCGTTTCAGCCGCAGTTTCCAATGAGGGAGTGTGCAAAGGGCCGATGACAGTCTGATTTCCCGGGAAATGAGTCTGAAACAGTAAACTAAGAGTTTCTGCTTTAGACTCGGTGAAGGCACCATCAGACTTTCTGAGTACATCCAGCTTTGTCGATTTTCGTCGTTTGAGAACGTTAACCAACTTGCTGATCACGCTCAGGGATTTGATCTCTTCGCAGAATTCTTCATCATCATTCTTCGATTTACGAATAAGCTTCTTATATTCATTCTGCTTCGATTAATATTTATTCCAGTCATCTTCCGAGTTCGATTTAAGCGATCTATTCAGCAAACTTCTGGCTTCCCTGCGAAGACATTGGAACCGACTTTCTGCTGGGAGGGGACATACGAGTTCAAAACAGTTGGTGTTGGCGCTGCTCAGGTTATGAACGGCATCCTCCACCAATTGCTTTGTTAAGGCAGGGCTTGAATAGATTTCTCAAGCTCCTCTCAGAATCGTACCCAGTCCGTCTTTCTCGGATTCCGCTTGGGCTGCGAGGGGAGATCCCACACTTAAATTGGAATTCGTTATATCTATGGTCTGACAGAGTAACATCTTGTAAGGCTCTCCGGTTAGTGATAGCCTTCACATGCCTATTAGACAGGGTTAGGTCAATCACTTTTTATCGTCTCGCCGTCATAAAGGTTGGTTTAGAGCCAACATTGTTGATGATGAGGTCAGATGAAAGAGTGAAATTTAAAATATGGTCTCCTCTCCGGTTGCATTTGCTGCTGCCCAAACAGTATTTTAAGCGTAAGCATCGCAACAGATGATGAGTTTTTTTTTTTTTTTTTTTTTTTATAATTCGTGCAGGTTCAAGAGTTACGCTCTTTTGATGTTTGTCACACAACCTGGACGGGGTGCAGATGGTTTGTGTCGAAGATGTTCGTTCACTACTCTCCTAGTCCAATCCTTTTGGCTTCACAGTACTCTACGAGTTCAGAAACTGCCTTAGGTGGCGGGGGCAGTACCGAGTCGTAGGTGAAGTAAGCAGACGCCACGACAATGTGTTCAATTTCTCCCTGCGCTTTGTAGCTAACTCTAGCAGCCACCAGATCATGTCCACAAAATTGCCAAGTTTGGTTGCCAATAGCGTGTTCGATATGATGAGGCAGACCCTAGACCTTTCGGATTGCTCATCATAAAGAATCGTAGCATCACGTATACTATCAAGACCACACAGGCGTTTATTCCACACCCATGGTTCCTGAATGGATACAGTGTGATGATTTGTACTACTGCATGCAATTCTTCTACTGAGAAGAGGTATACAGAAGCATTGTATATACAGTCGAACCTCCATAAGTCGAATAGTCACGGGAACAAAATATGTGTTCGAATTATAGAATGTTCGAGTTATGGAGCACCTGAAAAAAGAAAACAAACTTCACATACTTAGTTGAATTAAAGCACTTGTTTATTTGTGAGTAAGTATAAAATTAAGTATAAAATTGTTCCTTGACTTTGAAAAAATCCGTAATAGTTGTTTGAAGTTTACGTTTTGTTATTATATCTTCGAAATAATCTTCAATAATGTCAAAATTCTTGTATATAAGTGGAGAAGGCCCTTCACTGGTATCCAGAAAGCAACGTATGGTATTAAATGCTGCTCTTACTTCATCATTGGAAGGAGGGAGTGTTATTGGGTCATCATCATCATCATCTACATTGTCTTTTTCATCGTTACCGTCGTCATTGATAAGAATTTCGTCACTAGGAAAATGAGTAGTGGCTACTCCATTATCAAAAGTAATGAATTCCTCCAAACTGAAATTGTCTCCGCATAAGTATTAAAAAGCAAATCCATATCACCTCTACATCCAGTATCAAATAGTGGTGTGAGAAGTTGCGCCAAAGGAATGTTATCTTCATCGTCCCAGAATGAGTTGTCACCAAAACCAGCATGTCTAAAACAATTCCTGATTGTGTTCTCCTTCACATCGAGTGTCCAAGATTCATGAAGGAACCGTATTGCTTCAATTAAAGACACGGAAAAAGAAACACTATCTTGGTGTTCCACCAACTTCATGTAATGTGCCAGCAAATGACGACGGTAATGAATTTTCAAATTTTGAATCACACCCTGATCCATGGGTTGAAGTTTTGACGTCATATTTGGCGGAAAGAATACAATCTCAATAGATTTCGTCCGGATGTTTTTAGGATCTGCAGGGCAATTATCAAGAAATAAAACAATTTTCCGACCTTGTTTTGTGATTTCTTGGTCGAGTTTCAATACCCACTCCTCAAAAATAGAAGAAGTCATCCAGGAATTTTTATTACTGGAATATTTAACAGGAATAGATTTTATTCCTTTAAAGCATCTCGGCTTCGCACTTTTTCCAATAACAAAAAGAGGAAATTTTTCAGTGCCGCTCATATTAGCAGTAACAAGGCATGTAACCCGTTGTTTACTATGCTTTCCGCCATGGCATTTCTCGTTTTTGAAAGCGAGGGTTTTATTTGGTAAACACTTATAAAAAAATGCTGTCTCATCTGTATTAAAAACATCATTTTCTGCATAACGCTTCAATATCGATGGCAAAATTGTCCGTTTCCAAGACCCAGCGGACTCATCACTGACGTTGGCACTCTCTCCAAACAGCGTTTTTTGCACAATTCCCCACCTTTATTTAACATTACCGATTTAAATAGTGAATTCAAATTGAAAAATGCATAATTTACCTGTTTTTGAATTTTTGCAGCCAGCCTTCGCTAGCGGAAAAAGCTTGTATTCCTTTTGATTTTGCTAAAATTAGGGCCTTTTCTTTAATCATAGGGCCCGTTACTGGCATATTTTTGTCTCTCATTAATTGAATCCATTTTCGTAAAGTTGAATCAAGCTCCCCACATTTTAAAGGCTTTGATCGAAACGAATTCAAATTCACAACTTTTTCTACAGCTTTTCGAATCTTTACCCGATTTTTCAAAATGGTAGATAATGTACTTCGGGGAATACCAAATTTCGTGGCAACTTCAGTCTTTTTTGAGCCTTTTTCAATTTCGTCGATAATCAGCATTTTTTTATTTAAATTTAATTTTTTTAACTTTCGCGGCGACATAACTAAACGAAGTGTCCAAACTACAGACGCCAAATGAATGACTCTACGACACGGAAGAAATCAATTCAACACGCAGTTGCAACTCCTCCATACATTTACATATGTTTTGTATTTAACTAAAGACACACGACATAGTTACGACTATGTATTTGTAACCAACTTACAGTTATTGGTTTCTTTCGGAGAAGAGTAGATAACTAATCCATACACAACCTTTTATTTTTAATTTTTTTTTCTGTTGTTGCGCCTTCAATCGTGATCTGTCACTAATCAATGAAACGAGGTTCACATACACAATTTTTCTGCCGAAATAATTTATCCCGTGTGCGCTTGTAAAGCATTACACAAGTTTTTCTCCTTGTAGAATCACTCCCGTGTGCGATGGTTCAACGGGTGTTTGAGTATGAGATATGGAGGGAATTTTCTAGGAAAAGTAACACGAATAATCATGCCACAAAGTTCGATTTAAGGAGATTTTCGACTTACAGAGAGTCGACTTATGGAGTGTAAAATATGAGGAAATTTCAGTCTTGGGTCTAAGTTCTGAAACATTTGTTCGAGTTATAGAAAATTCGACTTATGGATGTTCGACTTACAGAGGTTTGACTGTATTTGAAAAAAGTAGAAAGAAATAATTAAGGTAATTACAGTAATTTGGAGGAAAATACGAAGAAAAACCTCCAAAGAAAGGAAAAAAAACCAAGGGAAAAAGAATGAGATAAATTAATATTAAAAGTATACAAATAGACAAATAAATAAATAAATAATAAAATAAATAAATTGATAAATAAAAAAATATAATCAATATAACAAACAGATAATTTAATGCAGTAAAATTAACAGAGATTATATATCACTTAAGTTTTAATTGAGAGAGATTGTCCGCAATTCTACAGCATTATTAAAATTTTATTTTCAGTTTTTGTATAGTATTCAGAGATCAATTTTTGTAGCCAGAGATCAATTCAACATTCGCTTTTTTATGAACATCTATGGCTGAGTGAAGCCATGGTAAATTTAACATCTATTTAAGTACTTTATTTTGGGATATCTGCCATCTTTTATTATGACGATATCATAATTGCTTGAAAGATATCTTTGTAGATGATCATCTTATTTTCTGTAGAGAGTAATGATTTTCTATTTATAAATGAGCAGAGCATTTTGGTCGCAGTCCCAACATTTTTTATTGTACGACTGATATTGTACGTTTGTTTCATGTCTAGATGTATCCTTAAATACCGAACTGACGACTCCCAGTTTAAAGCTATTCTATTAAGTTGCAAATATCCGCTGGGAAGAAAGCAGGGATTTCTTCTCCGTGTGAAAAAGATAGCCTGAGTTTTTTCCTCATTAAGTTTGATTTTCCATTTGCTGAGATAGTTTTCCACTATTCTGATCACATTGACTAGATTTCTCTCAATAATGGGAAAAAAATGGCTTTGTCATCAGCAAATATTGCGGTATGACAGTCGCGTAAAATTGGGAAATCCGATAAGTAAATATTCTACAGGATAGACGCCAGGACTGAACCTTGCGGGACACCAGAAATGAAATAACTTTGTTCAAGGACGACACTATTCACTTGGACAACGAAACGACGACGATCTAAGAAACTTTGGACAATTTTACAAATATATGCCGGAAAACGAAAATGTATTCGTTTGTACAAGAGACCATCATGCCATACTGTATCGAATGTTTTTCGATGTCAAGCAGAAGCGAACAAGTTGATTTGCCTGTTGCTCGATTTGTTTTAGCGTGATTACATATCCTTAGTACTGGGTGCGTTGAGCTGTGGTGTGATCTAAATCCAAATATTATTATCACAGATACGCTTTAGAATTTTCTCTTTAAGAACTTTCTCGTAAGTCTTGCTGAGAGTCTGCTACTAAGCAGACTTATTGGTCAATAACTGTTAGGATTTTCAGGGGATTTGCCAGCTTTTATAATGGGTAGTATTTTGGCTAGTTTCCATCTGTCAGCAAAATACATCATCTTCAGATAAGAATAAGAATAAATAAAGGCTAAGAATTTCCTTCCGCTCCTAGGGAGATGTTTGATATAAATATTTCTTATCTAGGTTTTTAAATTCTCGATAAGAAATTTAATACTACCTTCTGATACAAAGATTTCAGCAGAAATTTGATTTAAGTTATTGGTAAGGAAGTTCTAAACTGTATTTTTCACCACGTCATTTGTTACTTGATTACCGAGATTTCTGGATACAAGGTGGTTATCTGCAAAACTTTGTGCAAGTGCATTTGTTTTCCCTGAGTCCGTATAGAACGTGTTCGAAGAAACTTTGAGTTATGGTAAATGTCTTATTTTGTTCCTTATGACTTTGATACCGTTCCGAAAAGGTTTGGCATGTTTTCCCAGGCTTTTAAGCCATATCATATCATATTATTGAGATATTTTAATTGGTATCTAAAACATGACTGATGGTACTTCTGCCAGCCACGTCTGCATTTATTTCGAAGCCTAATAAGATCCAAAACTTGGTGGGGAAGTTTAAGAGAAAGTGTTCTTTTTGGAACTTTTTGTACAGCATTTTCAACTGATATGTTTTCGCATTTTTTTTATATCTAGAATATTCCATTCTCTTATTTCATTTCTCTCTTTCCTCTCTTTTTTCTCCAACAAGGATTTAACACGTGACCGGATTGTGATCAAAGCTAAGTTCACTCACTGTAATAAGATGAGTAACATGACTAGGAACATTTCTGACAAAGACATCAAGTACAGAAACATTGTAGCGAGGAATATATATATGTTGCGGTAGGAGGAAACGAAACAGAAAAAGGTTGTGTAAGAGAGAGATTATGAAACATATTTCCCTAAGAATTTGCTTTTTGACAACCCCAGGCCCTATGCCTACAATTTAAATCACCACCAACAAGGAAGGTTTTATTTTGGTTAAATAATTTAAGTAGGTCATTTTTAAGAGCCGTCTTTTTGGTGACTGTTTGGTTTCCACCAGGGAAGTAGGCACAACAAATCTTAATAGGACTATATTTTTCTCAGTTTGATGTCAACACTTACATTTTCTACAAACTTTCATAAAAGGTAAAAGCGAATGTTGAATTAACCGGTTTAGAAGGATGGCGACACCTCCACCTCCTCTTTCAATTCTATCATTCCTGTAACATTTAAAAGGAGGTGTAAATAAATTTAAGTCATTTTTAAGTAAGGTTTCAGTGACTAGTGCAATATGTATGTTGTTAGTATGTAAGAAATTCAAGAATTCTATGGTTTTGCTAAGAATACCTCTCGCATTCCAGGTAACAATATTAACATAATGATCTATCTTACTCGTATTAATTAACATTTGAATACAAAAATTTGGTCGCTAACTTGCGATAACATTAATCTCTTTAATTTTCGTTTTACAAACTGATAATTTTGTAACCATTTCCATGGCAAGAGAATTAAGTTCCTCCAGTGTAAACAGGTCATTAGTGTTGTAGCCCGATATGTTCCTGGGAATGTTGACATCGATGCTGCAGGGAAAGTTGCTCGACTCATTACTGAATTGTCTATTTGAGTTTGTTTGAGAAGTATTCAGCCATAGGATGTTTGTGGTTGAGATGTAATATTATTGTACTTTTCTCATTGTTTACTTGGAGCTGCTGACGGTGACTTGGCAGAGAGAGAAAATCCATCAGAGAAGCGATCGAAATTGGTTTGTGTATTGGGTTAGTAGAAACATGCAATGTTTGTTGAGAATATGGTCTTCTCTTTCGTTCTGTTGATTTTCCCATCAGCTGTTCTGCTCTCACATGTTCGATCAGTGGTTTTATGTGCATCATATTTGGATCATATTTTCCAGGGAAACAATATAAATTGTGTCACTATAGTGTTTAAATTTTCTAACAACTTTCTTTAAGTCACTTCAGTCCAAGTTTAAATAATTCACTTTTTAATAAGTCTAAATAGTGACTTATCATCTATCATCTTATCATCAATGCCCTTTTCAGATCGTGGAAAAGGCTTGACAGTTCTGAGCTTTTAATTTTCCAATTACTAGGTTATATGATTCAACAGTGGCACACGTAATTTTTATTCCGATTGAAAATTTTTTGACCATGTAATCATTTATTTGTAGCGCATTCATAAGAGCGTGCACAAAATCGCAGGAATTTTGTAATAATTTAATTTGGGGAACAAACACTTTTTTCACTACTTTAGATGCGATTTCATCGGTTATATCATCATTATCGCTATCTGGTAGACACTGTGGACTAAAGTAATTATCACTTGAGTCTTTCTTGCAAGTACTAATGATTTTTATATTTTTTTCTCAAGGACAGCGAATTGGCCTAGATAATCCGGGATCTTGGACGTTTCGTGTGAAGGATTTTGATAAGTAATTATTCGAGGTAGAAAATCAGACGAGGATGACATGCACATGCAAAAGCTCCACGTTGACTCATGTTAAGTTTTTATAAAAAAAAAAAATCTTAGTTTTAATTGTCTCCTTCTTTTAATCCATATAAATTAATCATAGTTTAAGTAGTTCTGTATACTTCAAAGTGGACGTATAGGGCCAATAATGTATTTTAAGTTATTTAAGCTAGTTATAAGCATTTTTGTCTAGCGTAAGATAGTTCCAAGAAATATGAAATAAAAATGAATCAAGAAAAAGTATATAATACATAATATAATATATTATATATAGATTACTTCATCTGGTGGATTTTATCGTACTATAATTAATTGCCATAATTGTCAGAATATAAATTATTCTAATTACTTTAACATTTAATATTACTGTCCTATTTTTTATTTCTTGATGTTTTTAGATTTTGATATGCCCGATTTCTTCATAATTCGAAGGAAAAGACGACAAAAAACGTTAAATTTAAAGCAAAACCGAAAATGCTAATTACACTGCTCACCAAGAAAGCAACTTTTGTAAATCCAACAAAGGGATTGAACTGATTTTAAGAGAACATTAAAAATCTTTCACAGTGGTAATAATTTTATGTCTTAATTAGTTCGGGTTTTTTGTGGTTGTCAATAAAAAGTTTATTTACATTAATAAATTTTTATAATTTTAAAAGTGTAAAGTTGAACTACCTTTTCTTTTAATATTGAGATCTACAGCTTCCCTTTTAAACGCGCAGCAGTAGTCTGCTAGCATAGCAGCTCTTTAAAAACGCCTCAACTTTCTAAAGAAATGATATCAAAACACGGGCTAGCTTCCTACATATCACGACAATAATATTGTGTGGCTATCGCTTAATTGACTGACAGGTACACTTGGTACTTGACAGTCCTCCTTGCTTCTCGTAATATTTTTATTTAAAAAAGAGAAGCCGATTCAGCCATTTTTGGACACTAACCATCAGAAAGCGATGTTTTCGTTGGATCTCATATAATTTAGTTGATTTTTCATTCTTAATAGCTTATTTTCCCAAGGATAAAGCGTTCAAGAAATGCTGACGAAGGCATAACACTGTGTGTGCATTTCTAATATAACACCTTAATGACATGGAAACAAAAGAGTTACTGTGAACTACAACTAGCGCAAATTCAGTCGATTTTCCTAAATTCTATCTAGGACAATCATCCCCCGAGAGTTGTGAACGAACAACTTCGACACAAACCATCTGCACCCCGTCCAGATTGTGTGACAAACAACATAAGAGCGTACAGTCTTGAACCTACACGACCCCTATAAAAAAAAATTGAATATTTTGTAATACTGCATCAACTAATACCATGAAGTTTGTCGGCTTTCCAGTCTTGTTGTGTTCATTTCCAATATCAAGACATGATAATCGCTTTTAAGTAAAATAGTGCCAAATGTGCTCACTACCGGATGGTCCAATTGATCTATAATTTTTCAAAGCGTTTTAATATTGCCGAATCTTCTTCCATTCTCGAACAAGGATTTTTTTTGCGTGCATCTACATTTTGATATTTTCGGGTGTTGACTTTGCCTGTAAATTATCCCCGAACGTACCACCGGTGGATCGCAGTAGACTGTCTCATTGGGCGGCGCGTACCACCGGTGGACCGCATTAGATTACCTCATCAGACGGTGCGTACCTCCGGTTTTAATTGTGCTATTAGATGGTGAGCAACACCAAATATTTAGATCTTTAACACCTTGACTGCCGAAAAAGACCTGAGAGTCAAATTCTCGTTTCGACACTATTTTAATATTAAATTTGATTCTCTAGCAAGAGAACCCTCACTCTATTTCGGGTGACATGGCAGCAGACATGGCATGGAAGAGAATATTTTTGATCTTGATTTATTTGTCCTGCTTGTATGCTGAACTTCGTCATACGAATCACTTACTTCCATTACCCTCTTACCTATTATTATGGACAAGGAAATAAAATAAGAAAAAAAAGATATAAATTCGAAAAAATGTCCGCACTTTCCTATTTTCACAGTAAAAATTCAGAGAATTCAGAGAAGATGAGATGAATTCACAGAGAATTTTGCCTTAGTCAATCACACGAAACTTTCCACGATGCCATTGCCGTTACCCTTGGATTGTCAATGTCCTGGATTAGCTCCCGTCCGATAGAACGAAAAGCTTGCCAATGGGCAAGGAGCATAAATTACAGCGCCGGCGTGAACGTGTTAAGCACTCAAGCGTCCAAAGGATGGCAAAAGACGCTTGACTTTTGGTAGCCAATCGAAGGCTCAATCTATGTATGATCGATTTGTTTGTTCACAATTTTTTTCTCATCAGAGAACAAGCCTCCTTTCTGTACAAGCAACAGTTCCTTTGTTGTGTTTTTGTTTTTTTTAGAATTGGTGAGAACTTGTCTTTCTTGGACTTATAAGGCTTTATTTTAAGCTCATCTGTCAAAATCCTTAGCTGAGTTACCTTTGAACTTTTCAGGTCAGCTGCCTGAACTTTTATTGAAAGAGCTCTTTATAAGTGTCCCTTAGAGAGACTATATTTTTGCATCATCGAATTGTGAGAATTGGCTTCTCTACTTATCTATCTAAACTCCTCAATTCAATAACGTAAACGAAAATCTATTTTAAATATAATCACAAATAAATCCTTCTCCAAGTTTTCTATATACCCAGAAAATCAAATTCGAGATGGAAACGGATGAATGGAATTTACGAAACTAAATAAAATAAAACACTCCTCGGGCTATTCGTCTAATCCAATTGTCATTTAACACTTCTGTCAACGAGTCAAGTCAAGCCACTCTCTGTCGCACTTGAACCCTCTAAAATAACACTTCAGTAAACAGTGGTGTCGATTGCCAAGTGCTACTGCCAAAGAGTAAACGCAACTGAAAAAGGATCAAAAGCGAAAACTTTTGACATTCAGAAAAGGTCCTGCCACCCTAAAATCCACTTGAAAACTTTGTTCGCATAAACTGTCAACCACCCAATGGCAATATTCCTTTTTCAAAAATGTAGAAAAAAACGATGAAATCCGACAACAAGCAACCTGTTCCGAGGACTGTTTTTTGCTCTGTTGAACAAGTAGTTGCCATCAAAAAGGACGATTTCCTGCGATTGTGTTTTTCAAGTGGATTCACAAAACCGAACACAAACAGCACCAAGTTATGACTGAAATTTAAATTTATCATTGCGCTAAAGGACTCTCTTCCAGCATTGCTCATACACATACGAGTAAATCCACGAACAACAATAAAAGGAAGGAAGCAAGAGCCAACCCCTCCAGGCATGGCGCACTCATCTGGTGCACAAGAGTATTGTCATGTGAAATTGAAAAGTTCAAATTGAATTCAAATTCAATTTCGTCCTTGCCGATGACTTCAAATGAAATTTTAACAATTTCAATAGCCAACATGTTTTCAACGCATGAAAAACCAACAACGTCGAGTGGAGCATTGGAGGAACGCGCAAAGCCCGTTCTCAACTGTAATCTACATCTGGACGTTTACATTGCCAACTCATTATTATGATTAATCACAGAAAGCTGCCCGAACAGAACAGGACTACTACGGTGTTCTCGCTGGACAGGAAATACTGCTACGATAAACAAACATTTTGAAAGAAAACATGAACCAAGTGGACATATAAATCGCTGTCACTATCATCATCACAATTCCCACCACCGCCATCATCATCACTGCTTCGCAGTTCCGTCATTTACCAGAGTTGCGAAGCGTTTGCATTACCTGTCAATAGATATGAGCAGCACGATGATGACGCTCTACACCTCTTCGACAACGATGACAACGTTGGTGATGATGTCTTCATGATGATTGTGTGCATCACGAGCAAGTGTATCGAATTCCATACATACATTCGTCGACGACTGAACATTGACGAAAAACAATGACTACGGAAATGTTTTCGGTACGTTGACAAGTACGTTGCCCGTGTGTCAGGACACCGTAGGCGCTCTCCGCAAAATCGAAATTCAAAATTGGACAAGTGGTTTTCGGGTTATGTATGAGAGTAGGTTGGCCAACCACCATCCCCTACAGGCGATAGGAATGTGATTGTGGTGATTGTGGACATACGAGGTGACTTTTGCCTTCATCCAAGTCCTGGCAACCGTTTTGTTCTGTTGTCAATTGAAGAGAGTCCCGCATGAAGCATGGAACGCATTTTCGGCCGAAATATTTCATCCACTGATTGATTGGATATTATGTGGCGACACGTACTCGGACGACGCGCTGATGGTGTGCTCGGACGATGTGCGGTATCTTCGAATGTGGGAAATTTGCATGTCAGGCGGTTGTCATTCCTGACGGACGATGGTGGTGGTTTTTTGTATTATCACGTGGTGGTTATGCTTTCGGTAGGTATGATAATCAATTGATTGAGCGCAGATATTTAATTGCCTTCTACTGAAGTGTTGATAAAAGATGACGACATGTGTTTGCTCTGGAAGAGAATTTCGCCAATTTGCAAATCAGCAAATCAGTATATTAAAAAAGTTGATGGGTCCTTGATGATTTGACACTCCTTGAACGCACATATGAATAATGGATTCTTGTATTCTTGCACTAAAAATGTAGAAAGTAACAGCCAGAATGGTCATGCTGTAACTCTTAACACTAAAGAGTTCGGAATTGGACAGCTACAATAAATACTTTATTAATATTAAATTTGAACGTCCTCCGGATAAATGAATTCTTTGAAAAGCTACAGTAGGATAGCCATAATATCGGACCATCAAAAGATGAGTACATGAAACCAGATAAAAAAAGTGTTCAACAATCTACTAAATAAATCATTATTATTAGGTCTAGGATGCATTTGCATATTTTTTTTGAGACATATTAGAAGCAATAGAATAAGTTATCTTTCCGATTCATGAATTTTCCCTTAAATTGGCATCCAATCGTTAGTGGATATTCTTGCATATTTTTGATAATAAATGCATATTTCGTGCATATTTCGAATATGATACCTCTCGCTTGTCGTAAAAGGCGACTAAAACAAAGGTAAACAAACATCACATCTAGGCAATTTAGAAAACACCAAGGTGAGCCTAGGGACACATATACCACCATTAAACTGCCCCACAAGTGTGCATGCAAATCAGTGGATTGACACGACTGGAGATCACCGGTGTTTGTAAGAGTAAGATCAAACAAAAAAAAAAAAATCTGGAGCATGCCCGTGTCAAAAAAAGGAGGAGAAGAAAGAAAACGGTCAAACCGTAGCATTATGGAAAAGAACGCTAATGATCGTGATCCTGGGACGAGCAGCAATGCTCGGGTCAGAGCTATAGGATGTCCGGGGGATAGCAAAGTAATGCAACGGCGTAAGCCACACTTTAGAGTCGCGAGTTGGAACGTTGGAAGCATGAGTGGTCGCAGCTATGAGCTTGAAGAAATGATGGCTAGAAGGCGAGTAGACATCCTGTGCGTACAAGAGACGAAATGACGAAACACCGGTAATCGGGCACGTTTCTTGGACGTTAAAACAAAAGCCTACAAGATGTTTTACTATGGATTGGAACAAGGAAAAAACGGAATCGCCATCATCCTTGCGGCAGTGCTACTTGGCAACGTCTTAACCATTTCAAAGTCCTGTGACCGTTTGATGAATCTCAAATTGGTGATGCATGGTGAGGTGTGGAACATCGTAAGCGCATATGCCCCTCAAGTAGGATGCGAACAAAAAGAAAAATATGCATTCTGGCTAGATTTCCACAGCCTTGTCAAAATCATCCCAAAGGAAGAGCTTTTGTTTGTTGGGGGAGATTTAAACGGACATGTCGGGAAGACAAGCGAAGACTATGAAGGCTACCATGGAGGGCTGGGATACGGCATCAGGAACTCTTCAGGTGAAGATATCCTAAACATGTGCAAGTCTAGTGCTAAATACCATGTTCGTCAAACAAAGCCGATCACTTATAGCAGCGGCGGAAATGAAACTCAAATAGACTATCATTTGGTATCCAGTTTCATGAAGCCACGAGCTAAAGATTGCAAAGTGATCCTGGAAGACGCCATCGCCCCTCAACACCGTCTCCTCCTGACTGAATTTTTTATGAATGCGAGAAAGAAGTCAAAGCAGCAAACGAAGGTGTCTGAGAGAATCAAGTGCTATAAGCTGGATAAAGGAAAAGGCGAAGCTTTTATTACTAACATGAAAAACTACCTCTCTTCCATTATCGATAAGGTCGGTAAAGAGGAGTGCAGAGTACAAGACATGTGGGATTCCCTACAACAATCTGGCCTGAAGAAAGCCAAATCACTGCTCGGAACATCTAAAGGACAAGACAAGGACATCAACATGCAAAAGAAACCTGGTGGTGGACAGACGAAGCCAAAGCAGTGATGCACGAAAAGAGAATGGCTTTCCAAGCTTGGTCAAAGTGCTCTTCTACTAATAGAGAGGCAAAAGCTCGCCGTGAAAAGGTATATAGATATTGCAAAGGTATCGCGAAGAAAAAGTGCGCCGAATTCAAAGCGAAAAGCATGGAAGGCCTCTATCAGGAGTTGGAAGAAATATCGTCTTCCGCGTCTGACAGGAACCAGGCTACCCAGGAGCTTCGACAAAGCAATTTGAACAAAGGAGCAAATATCTCGGGATACCCTCTGAGTTCTCGAAAAAGATGGGAGACATCGGGGCTAGATGGCTCATGGTTCTTATCTCCAAACTTATGAGAGGCGACACTATGCCTAATCAATGGGGGAAAAGCTATCTTCTTCCTTTGCACAATGGAAAGGGTGATACGCGAAATTGTGATAACTACCGTTCTGTCAAGCTGATGTCACACACCATGAAGATCGTTGAACGGATATTAGATAGCCGACTGCGGAAAATAATACGACTATCTGATGACCAGTGCAGGTTTGTCTCGGGTAAATCAACGACAGATGCAATCCAAAGTATAAGGGTCATGATGGAAAAGCATCGTGATTCTTCGAAGGACTTGCATATGGTGTTGGTTGATTTCGAGAAGGCCTTTGACCGGCAACCAAGAGATCTTTTATGGGTAGCGCTAAGACAAAAAGGAGTTCCAGAAACCTACGTGCGAGTGATCATGGACATGTACAAGAGAGCAACGACAAGAGTAAGATGCACCGCAGGAGTCACAGAAGAGTTCGCAATCAAAGTCGGTGTACACCAAGGGAGCGTCCTCAGCCCACTGCTCTTTATAGCAGTCCTTGATTGCTTGCTTGAAGGAAAAGTGACGGACCCCAATGTGCACCAACTATTCTTTGCTGACGATGGAGCCATTACAAGTGATGATCAGGCGTCCCTACAACGAGCACTTGATGTGTGGGTGGACATTTTTGAGGGACACGGGTATCGTATTAGTTCAAAGAAGACAGAGTAGGGGAGAAGGAGAGACCCTTTGAAACCCGTCCAAAAGGCGTTATCAATCAACGTTCCAATTTCAACACGCAAAAAAGGCAGGCCAATTGGACAATTGGTGCAAACAAATGCAAAAACACCAGCATTTGATTGGCCTCAGCGATGAAGTAATCCCAAACCGGGAAGCCTGCCGCTACTTTCTGAGGTCAAATCGGCGGACCCCACAAGCGGACCAGTAGGAATGCAGTTAAGTGGGAAGGTTATGGTCCTACACTTCTGACCATAACGACGCCGGAAAAAAGGAAAAGAAGAAGAAAGTTGCTTATGCAAAAACCAACCACGTGGGTGAAAATTAGTCGTTTTAAGCGACTGGTCGTTATAAACCACGTCGTTAAATGTGACTCCGCCATGGTTTTAAATGCATATTTCCCATTTTTAAGAGCATATTTTGCGTTTTTAAATGCATGAAAATCCTAGCCCTAATTATTATTATTATTACCGAGCGGTAGCAGAGCCTTGTTGACCACCCTCCAACAAGCCCCTCTTTCATGAGTGGATTTCTTGCATGTTTCGCTGATCTGTCCCATCTCTTCTAGATCCATTCTTATGTTGCTCTCTTTGGGATTGAATAGCGTTCATCGAGTTCTTGATTGTACAGATTTCTCCATTCGCCTGTTTCTTCGCCCTGTTTTCTATCATAGATTTTAATTAAGAACTTATTTTCCAAGACCTGAAATCTATTTTCGTCCTTCTTAATTAGAGACCAGGTTTCACATTCGAGAAATGTCACTGGCATTATTATGATCGTAAGATAGATATAAATGATTATTGTATTAAAATCAAATAAAAACTAAACTAGGATTCTAGGCTAAGTTTCCACTTCGCCGAATACTAGAACAACAGCTTTTACTGTGCAGTAGACTTGCCATTGATACGAGCTATAATGACAGTACCGTACAATCAAATTGACTTTCTTTACCGAGTTCAAGGCGAAAATTAAGTTAATATGTGACACTTCTGATTACTGTTACATACTGTTTATATTGACTCCATTTGTAAAATTTGCTCGCAGGAGACGCCTCCAGAAGAGGGCACCCAGCAAGGAACCTTGGGGTATCTCCGCCGAGACATAGTACTTCTTCTTCATTTATGGCATAACTTAACTTTCTGTTAGTAAGGCATTTGAAGACTCAGGACTTAATAGTCCTTGCGAGCGACCTTCTTATTTGAGACCAGTCAGCCGAGTTAGGTGCTTTTCTTAAGATCTAGTGCCACCACGGTTCAGTATTGCGAAAAGATATTTCTCGCGCAAGTACACTGTCACTCCAATGCGAGTTGTACGAAAAACCATTTCTCTTGAGGCGAGACATGGCTTTCAGTGCCCTTCCTTTGATATATATGTCAACGGGGGAGAATCGTCATAGCATCTAGAGCAGCGCCCGATGTGCTAGGGAGATCCCCGTACAGCTGAGACAGAGCGGCCTTTGGAGTTTGGTGATATATTTTGTCAAAAGCACCTTTGCATAGCTAAATAGCTGACTGCGTTTTGGTGGCTTTTGACTCAACATGCTTTGACCAAAGAAGCTTGCTATCTATGCCATCTATCTCCCAGTTACTTAGCTTCCTTGGATATCGGGATGGGAATGCCTTTTAGCACCAGCTGAGTAATGCTTCCTGCTCGTAAAGAGAACGACGCTTTGAGACAGACAGTCGCTAAACATGAGCCGACAGAGAGAACAGCAACATCATCCGCATAGGCCTGATCATAGATTTCAGAGGCATTGAGAGCACCGAGTACGGAGTCGACCACCATGCACCATAGCAACGGAGACAGGATGCCACCTTATGGGCAACCCCTGTTGACGCCAGTTTACATTCGAGTCCTGCATCAGCGATCAATGTCCTGTGCACAAGCATTGCTTTGATCCGCAAATTTAGTGCTTCATCCACGCCATTCCGTCTAGCAGCGTTATCATTCTTAGATTTACGAGTAAGCTTCTCATATTCGCTTTGCTTCGATCGTTACTTATTATAGTCATCTTCCGAGTTCAATATAAGCGGTCTATTCAGGAAACTTCTGACTTCTCTGCGAAGACATTGGAGTTCAGAGTTCCTCTGGGAAGCCAATTTCCTGAAGGAAGGTTTTTTGATAGGACATGCGAGTTCAAACAGTTGGTGAAAAACAATTTAATTCTCTATTCTCTATGTTATGGCTTTATCCGCTTGAAGACATTCATACGTCTCGGTCGATTCGATCTGATCCAAGGTCCTTTTGGTAATTAGCGAAGTGACTCCGCCGTCGTACCCTTTTGACACGGGATAACTCACTGTAGACTTTATCCTTACTATTCACATCGCACCAGTATTCGAAAAGAAATTAGAGTTGTTAACTGTTAAATGTAGCTTACATCGTCCATTAAGGTCCAGTAGACTAACTAGAATACGTAAGTTAACTAAGTTAGTTTTTAATCGATTTTGTCTAGCAATACATGAAAATGTAAATTATTACAAATCGCATTGAATAACAGAAATATAAAACATACGTTAGCTAAATCTGAAAATGAATAAATTTTTTCTTATTACGTATATTCGCTACCCGATTACCGCACCGCCAATTAAAGCTTTAAGTCACTTAATGTTTCACAAAAAAAAAACCTATTACCCCCCTTAGACTCTGCCCGTATCATTATTATTTTCCCTGCTGGTAACAGTCTAATGGTCTTTTGAATTGGGTTTGGAAATACTTACCGGGGGGAACTGGGTTGTTTATTCATCCCAGTACCCTCGACACGTGCGTCCTTTTCTAAGCAGTTTCGAGACGCAAATCGAAAATTTCCGGCTGTTTATAAATGGTTTTTCAATACTCTGACGACAAAATAAAATTGTATGATTTCATGCCTTTCTCTTTCGGCTAAACCACAAAATTCGTGACCCACAACCTAAAGGAAAGTTTAAATAAAATCCGCCAATAATTTAAAACAGTCTAGGACTATAATAAATCCTTGTCAATCGCATACGTGACACGCCATCATATCAGCCAGTACTTACTTGTGTACGGAATACCCTTTCTCAGTTGTTAATTAGGTTCATAATTCCAGGGTTTGGCACTTTTAAAAGATTTCTGCATCTCGCTTAAGGGTTGTTATGAACCTCCTTGCCGGACAAATTAAATTTGAAGAAACCGACCGACGAAGTAAGCAAGTGAGAAATTGGAATCCTTTCAACAATTTCATTACAAATTACATGAAATATTTATGCACGTTCTCCCGAAAACGAGAGTAAAAATTAAATCACACGTTTTTGGAGTTCATTTGTATTTTTTGTTTCTTCATAATCAACCCCGGGTTCACAGAAGGGATAGGTGAAAAATGGTCATAACTCAAAAATGAGTGCCCGGAATTTTTGGAAGTTTTTCAATTAATTAACTAAGACGGGTTCGCTTATTTGTTTTTTATTTTCGGCCGGCCTGTGTGTGGTGTTGTCAGGTGAAAGGGACAAAAATGTAATAAAGATGGCCTCAGATGAATCCTTTTTTTTCTGTCATAGTTGGTTTGGGATATCTGTTTTGCTGTGGCATTCTCAGTTAGGTCGTTATAACGCCGTTTTTGAATTCCCAGGATGAGACTGTTCTATGAAGGGGAATGGAATTTATTTTATTTACGAAAGTAAATGGGAAGCACAGGTGTAGTCAAACGTGAATTGACAGGAATGGAGTTAATTTTCCTTTTTACTTTCGATGCTTCTAAGTATTTTTGGGTGTAATAAATGCATTTTTAATAAGTGGCGTCGTAAATGGTGTTATCAGTAAAAATAAAGAGAAGCCAGCGAAATTTGTTTTGAAGATGGGTTTGCTACATACAACATTTAGCAATTAATGTGCCATGTATACTCGTAAGTCCCTAAAATTACTCATAAATAGAGTGCTCCCCTAAATAAGACTATAAAGCGCATGCACTTCTAAGAAAAAGTGGTTGTGATGGAAAAGAGTGCTTCCCCAATTGATCAGTTCGGGCCGTTTTCTTCAAAGTTGAAAATTAACTTCCTAACTTAACGATTCTTAAACACAACATCACCCTTACGCGATCAACACTTGGATTGTAAACGTCTGCGAAGTTGGCCACTATTTTTCAACGTCGTTTGACGCTTCAATTTTTCCTCAATAATTTTAATTTATTTCAGAAAGACCACTCGAGCCACCAAAATCGTTGATGCTGTCGGACACCGTCTCACCGATCTCGGTGCGGCAACGATCTATTAAACCTGAGGCGCTCGCGCAACATGTCCGTAGAGGAATTGCCGTTCTAAAGAATTGGACCACATGGAAAATTTGCGGTACATCGATCAGTTCACATCGGTCTTAATAAGGTATTTTTTCCACAGTGGACGCCCGTTCAATAAAAAACTGAAAATCTGCGCCAATTCTAGTGTCCCGAAAGGACCTAGGCATATGGGCTCGGAATAAAATTTATTGTCAACTTGTAGCCTGTTGCAGTCTATTGTCAATATCGAAAAGGATTGGATAGAAGTCACGTTGGCAATCTCCACAAAGAACTTTCTACGGGTTAACATGTCAAAAATCATATATAGCCACTGCTATATCACTATTTACTTAGGCCCAGCTGATTGATCTTGTAGTAAGGGCCTTCTTACCATATGGTATCGAAAGCTTTTTCCAACTCAATCAAGCAAGCAGCAAATGCTTTTTGCAATTGTTCCACCGGATATCCGCTGCGAGTTTCGAGGCCTTGCTCTGAAACGGAATTGATTATCCGGAATGATTTTTTCGACCTTTAGAATGCTCTTCTTTTCCCTCTTGTCCACAAGCATTTAAAACCAATGTGCTCCGGTACTTCCTTCCCCTTTCTCCCTCTATATCTTCGTGCTGCGTTTTGACTTCTTGACATTTAAGGGTAGTCATAACCTCTTATACACGCGTTCTTTATAAAAAAAACAAATCGTCTGTGTTTAAGGTGCCTGTCAATCACGTAGTTTAACGGTAGGAAGAAGGCACCGAAGTGAGCGTTCTCGTCATGGAACTGGCAAATCATGGCCAACGTGCCTTACTGTAATCATATGGATACGTTTGGACGTACTCTGCCATTTCCAAGAATTTGTCTGGTTCTTTGATTACGGTACTAAGTGCGCATTGGCCACTGTGGTACACGAAGGTCCTTAGACAGTTAGTAGACCATTCGTACGTACCAGCCAGTCTCAGTCGAGAGTCGAGCAGCATGAAATAAAGATAGTAGCCGCTCTTAGGATTCGACGGACTATTCGTTACGAGCAACTTGACTCTATGTTCAATATTGTGTAGAACCCATCAATAACTTATTAGACTCTCCCTCTTGATGGGAGTGTTATTTCCTCAATAACTATGTCGGGCATTTAAATCGCTGATACAATGTTGAAGTTTTCTACCGAGTTTAAGCGTAAAGATCGAAAAAGTGTCTCGACTTCTGCGATAAAAACGTTGGATTGAGGTGCTCCAGGTGCATAGGCTCTCTTTTCTTTTCGCAGAGGACACAATACAGGCCCCTAGCACCTGGAACTTCTCACTTTACCGGTATATATAATATTATGTTTAAAGTTTATTCTAATTAAGGTCGCAACTCCCCCTCCTCGTGTGGCGTTGAGTCGGTATCTTCGAATCAATTTATAAGAACAGTGCCGGATTTTATGCTTTTGGTTTAACTTTCTTTTGTTAACCAAGGGTAAATGAGAGAGAGCACCGTGGCGCAGACGCATGATGAGCGAGTTCGGCTCTCGATAACACCAACGCCATCAAATGATAATTTCGCAGCTTCTCTCCTCAGCGGGGTAGCGGGGTACTGGCATACCCCCCCCCCCTTGTACACTTGCCTCGAAGAAGCTTTTCGACTCTCGACGTTCGGAATCGGCATTTAGGTTATGTGGAAAAACAAATCGCACACAACATAAGTGAATAAAAGAAGCTTGGCTCTTCATGAGCTGTAACGCCATCTAAGGTGTCTGTCTGGCAGTCCAATGGACCAGTATTTATGTTTGAATGCTCCAACAGATAGCAGAAGCCTCCAAAGAAAGAAGGGTAAATCAAGGCTTTCGTCCTGCAATGATTTGAAAACTACGACTCTTTGTTCATCCCTAATCAGTGAATTCACATTTACCGACAGGACCTTTAAGGGATATCTACCGGCGTACCCATTACGATTGTAGGTGCGCTAGGCACGGCAGACGTGGGTAGATTCTGTTCACTCGCCTGTTCATGAATCTGTTGTTGGAGCTGCTCCCTATCCGCGGCCTTGTCTTGGGTGAGGTCGCATTCCCCGTTAATGTGGTTTTTCGCACCCTTAACGCATTGAGGCTGCATCTCGAAGTTCGATGCCACATGTCCGAACCTTTGACAACGGATACATTGCAAAATGCTGCAAATAACCGCTTCCGTTGCTGCGGCTGCTGTTGTTGCTTCTTCTGTTGCGGCGGTTGTTACTGCTGTTGTTGGTGCTGATTCCGCTTCTGCGGCTGTTGTTATTGTTGAGGCATCGTTTGTTGGGGCAGTTTTTGTTTTTGTTGGGTGTTGGCCGTTGGGTGGCTTTATTTATTTATGTCGTATCTCGTCATCCTCTCCACGATCTTAATTTGGCAAGTAGTAAACGCTCCTCGTCCTCAAGTTCACTCTTCTCCTCTTCAGTTGCCGAGGTTGAGAGTGCGGCGAAGGAGTTGGTGTCACCCGTGTAGGTACCTTCCCTGACCTTATAGAGGTAAATGAGGCCCACTTCCACTTGGAGTCTAGATTGTTGTTGTTGTTGTTGAGCTGCTTTTGATGACTCCGGAGAACTTCGTCGAGTAAAGACGTGTGCTCACAAGCAGTAAACATTTATTGTGAAAAATAACATAAAGTGCTTATTATTTCTTGAATAAAGTGTTGTACCGAACTACATACTGTCCCACGTGATAACTTAACATATCAATTTAAAAAATCTTAATTGCTAAATCCACTTTTCTTTAATATTTTATTTAAATATTTCTATTTGTGAGTACATACATATCTGTATACATCATACATATATTCAACCGCAATGTCTAACGCCAATATAAGGGAGCAACAAAGAAAATTACGAACTGCTGAAAAATGTTCCAACTCTCTCGCTCCGCGCTCTGAGTCTCCTGCAACGGCGCTGTCGTCAGCTAAACTTTGGAATAAGTTTGAAAGTCGTTTTGAAGAGATCACGAAACTATAACAGCATCAGTAGTTTCTCAACTGAAAGCGGAATTTGACTCCATGTTCACCACCGTGTTAGAGCGTATGTCTGCAATGGAAAGTGATTTCAACTCCAAATTGAAATTGCTCGAACGCGATTTTAAAGAAAGGTATACCTCTATCAGCACCATGGTTTTAAATTGCCAGAGCAGTGTTGATGCTGTAGAAAGTCATTGCTCCCACATCGACTTACTCCAGAATGAAATCTCTCTTATAAAAGCGCAACAGCTTAAAAATGATAATTCCCAGCTGAAGTCGCAAGTTGATGCTCTCGCGAGAAAAAACTTATCGGGAGACCTAGTATTGCACGGCATTCCAATAACTGCTGAAGAGAATCTTTCCGAAATTTTCCAAAAATTTTGTGCAACGATCAACGTTAATTCATTAACACCGAACTATATTTTACGCACAAAACTGTTAAGAAATACTACGAGCAGTGCAATCATTGTTAAACTACCACATGAACAAATGAAAACTCACGTATTAAGGAAAGCCGCGGAGTATTACAAGAACAATTGTAAGTCAGTTACTCTAAATGATCTTGGGTTCACAAGTACGCGTTTCGTACGTGTTTATGAAAACCTGACAAAACTGAATCATGCTCTTTTTCGGAGAGCGAATGTATTACGACGAAACAAATGCTTGCATTCCGTCTTCACAAGAAGCGGGAGAGTTTTCGTTAAGGAAGCAATTGACAAGCCCCCAATCTGCATTGTTGATATGCTCTCACTGGAATCCTTTTCCTCCAATGGCCAACGCATACGCAGCACATCTGATGCCTACAAAGAACCCACTGATGCAATTCATATGGAAGCTGACTCCAACTGATACTTTTTTGTTAATCTCTTTGTTTTCTTTTATTTACTCCATATGCTCTCAAATGTTTTTAGTGTTGCCACTTTATGAATTTTTATTTTTAAATGTAATTTTTTCCTTTTATTATTATTTTTTTAATTTTTATTTTCTTTTTAACTCATCTTTTAATTTATTATTAAGTCTAATTCATATAGGTATTTTTTCTGCCGAGTGTGTGGTGATGTTCTTAAAAATTATTTTATATGATGAATCCATCTGATCCTGATATAGTTAGGACTGTTCTCAATGTGTTGTGTAGCGCCCATAATGGGTTAAATGTATGTCATCTGAACGCAGGCAGTATTCGCTCCAAGTTTACAGTCCTGTATCAAATACTTAGCACTTCTAAATTAGATATCGTTATGATATCAGAATCGTGGCTGAATCTTAATATTTTATCTCAATCTGTGCAGATCCCAAGTTATAAACTGTACAGAAACGATCGTGTCAATAGGAGTGGAGGTGGTGTATGTACATATGTATATTAAAGAACACATCTTCTCAAAGTGTATTTATATGTCATCCATGTCTGATATCCAGTTCCTGTGTGTTGAGCTGAATGATCTCGTTGAGAAACATTTGCTTGTGGTAGTGTATTGTCCACCCAATAGCTTTAAGGAGGATAACTTAATTGAACTGGAAGAAACTCTAACGAGGTTTAGCCCTAGGTATAATAACATACTAATTGGTGGCGATTTTAATGTGAACTACCTAGTCCACAATAACACTGTCAAACTATTCCGTTACTTCTGTGATAAAACTAGTCTATATGTTATTAACTCTCGTTGGCCTACCTGTTTCCAGTCTAGTAGCAATCCGTCCTTGATTGATATGTTCTTGACAAATTCCCGACGCGCTGTTCTGGGAAGCGGTCAGGTTAGACCTACTTCTGACTTCATCCATGATTTCCTATTTTGTTCTGTTAAATATAACCGCACTCCTCCTTGTAATGACAAAATAATAACTTACAGATCTTACCAACATTTTAACCTTACCGACGCTCGAAGAAACTGTGACTCTAATACCTGGGACTCTATTTATTTTACATCTGACATTGATAATAAAATTAGCATATTTAGTAACCTATTAAATGAATTGTATGACGTTTGTATACCAACAGTGACTAAGACAATTAAGCCCAAACCTTGTCCATGGTATAACAATATTATTAGAGAATATATCCGCGAGAGAGAACGATTTTTTAGACTTTTCAAAAGAAATCCCACTGACTACAATAGACGCCAATACAACGTTGCTCGAAATAAAACAGTTGCAATGATACGCTTCTACAAGCGTGCTTACATCGTGCGAAAACTTGACCTTAAACAAAGCTCTAGAGAATTATGGAAAAACTTAAATAAACTTGGTGTAACTGACGGGAAAAATATAGCTGAGTGTTCTTTTAGCCCTAGTACAATGAACACTGTTTTTGCACCTGTCTCTACAATTCCATCAATTCTTCCAGCAAGTTCAGAGGACTCTAGTGTAGGATTTAGTTTTGAATGTGTCCAGTTAATTGATGTTCATGATTCGATTCGTAGTATCAAATCGAACGCTACAGGTCCTGATTGTGTGTCGCCTAAGTTCATAAAGTTAGTTTTGCCCATAATACTTCCGTATATGTTGAATATCTTCAACTTTTGTATGTATAGCTGCCAATTCCCAGAGAAGTGGAAAGAAGCCACCATCGTTCCTGTTTCGAAAATATCCAACCCGTCAGTTCCGTCGGATTTCAGGCCAATCAGTTTACTCTGTTTTCCAGCTAAGGTGCTTGAAAAGATTATGGCTACCCAAATACAAAAGTACTTAGAAGCAGGTAACTATCTATCCAAGTGGCAATCAGGTTTTCGCCATTTACATAGTTGCGAATCTGCGGTTATCAAAGTTACTTCTGATTTGCGTACAGCACTAGACGCAAACAAACTCGGAATCATGGTTCTTCTCGACTATTCCAAAGCCTTTGATTGTATTAACCACTCAATCCTTTTGTCTAAACTGAAAAACTTATTTGGTTTTAATAATACGTCTCTCAGACTCCTTGCGCAATATCTAAGTAACCGCGTTCAAATAGTCAAAACGGAATTGGGAACTTCAAGTCCTACTTCGGTTAACTCTGGTGTACCGCAGGGATCTGTCTTGGGCCCGTTACTTTTCTCTATGTTCATAAATGATCTTCCAAACTCAATCAAAAACTGTCAAATGCATATGTACGCGGATGATGTCCTTATTTATCTATGTCAGTCTGTTGGTTTAATAGAAGATTGTGTAGCCCGTATAAACGAGGATCTCTTAAATGTCCAACAGTGGTCTAATAATAACAAGCTTAAACTGAATCTTTTAAAGACTATGGGAATGATATGTTCACGACAGAGAATTGACCATTCTGATTATCCTGCTCTTGTCCTGAACGGAAACATTATTAGCTATGTCGACAAAGTTAGGTATCTAGGATATCAAATTAATAGCACTTTAACGTGTTGCGATGCTGTTTCGGATACAATAAGAAGAATATACCATGGCCTATCCAGGTTAAGGTCGTCATCGCATTCACTGCCCACAACAATCAAATACCGTTTGGTTAAAAGCTTGTTACTTCCTTTTTTCACGTTTAATTGTTCTGTGTATCCTTGTCTTGATTATGATTGCAACCGCAAAATAAATGTAGCTTTTAATGATTGTATTCGGTTTATTCATAATGTTCCAAGGTATAGTAGTGTGCCCCACCTAAATGGGTCGTTGTTCGGTTTAAAACTTGACACGTATTACAAGTTTAGAAATATTATAAAGCTTTTTAACATCATCCACGGTAAATGTCCTAGTTACTTACGTGAAATGATCCTTTTTGCTCAGTCTCGCAGAGGGTTAAAATTAATAATTCCGCGTTTTGCACACATAATTGGAGAACGGTCTTACTTTGTTCAATCTGTTCGTCTGTGGAATAATCTTCCTCAGGAACTGCAGAACATCACATCACCAGCCACATTTCGCAGAAAACTATTTTCAATTCTGTCGAATCAAAGCTCATAAGTAATACCTGTAATATACCCGTAAGTTAAAATTTAGCTTAAACTTCTCTTTGTTTTTTCCCCTTTTTCT
This sequence comes from Merodon equestris, assembly GCA_958301585.1. NCBI lineage: Eukaryota > Metazoa > Arthropoda > Insecta > Diptera > Syrphidae > Merodon > Merodon equestris. Next base: position 51,730,964 of record OY284416.1, read on the forward strand.
CGATTTGATGTAAAATTTATTTGTAATATCAACTTTATATACTTAATTATAAGATAAAACATCTTGTAGTTAAATCATCTTGTAAGTTAAATTATAACATCAATGAATAAATGAAATGAAAAATGAATGAAATGATGACGGTAGGGACGCTTAAACAAGGTAGACCTTCGGTTCAGCCGCCTCCTCCTCTTCATGACGTCTCTCATCGGGATGGCTGATGATGTTTTGAAATCAGATAATCTATTCGAATGATCATCATATTCTGAGTCCGTAAGACGTACGCTGTAGCAGAGAACTAACTTGGGATTCGAGCGCACGACTGTGGACAAGTCGTCTAAGTACGCGGTTTAAATATTCCTACGACGTTGAATGGATATTAAGGTTAATGCACTTAACACTTTCGTTGCTCTTTCAAAGTTTTTTTTTTTTTTTTTTATTGCTCGAAAATTTCCAACATTTTGGGGAAATATTGTGTTTTGTAATCGCAACTATGGCAAGGTGAGAGCAAAAAAAAAACTATCAAAATTAAAAATGGCATTGTTCAAAAAAGAATTGAATTGCAAAATTTGTTTCCGCATATAACGATACATAGACTGCAAAGGTGGGTTTTTATACACCCGAAACGTTGGAGGTTTGGTTCATCCCTTCTCACTCGTTTTTATCTCCAGATAATTTGTTTTTTTTCTCCATAATTGTGGCCCTTATGTCCAGGTTCTATCACAGTTTTTGTAAGTGTTTTCTCTTTTCTATAATGTCCACATGCTAATTTACTATTAAAATAAAAATACTAGAAAAAAAAATATCTTGATTTCACAAATGGGGAATACTAATTAACGAAGGAAAGACGAAGCAAGTTATATACACTACAAAAAGGAATATTAGCACATAGGGCATTACTTTGAACAACATAAAAATCACCATTGACAACTCAGCGAAATAGCTAGGCATAGTTGCAGATAATAAATTGATATGGAAACCACACATAACAAAAAACGTAATCAAATTAAAAATAAATTCAGACAACTCTATTGGCTCCTTGGAAACAATTCGAAACTTTCGATACCAAATAAACTTCTTATCTAAAGTGCCCTACACATTAATGTTACTTGACAAGTATAATTGACTCTTTTTTTTTTTGTCCAGTAACATTAATGGAAAATTGCCCCCGACGTATCAAATAACATTGACAATGTTTTTGCGTAAATTTTATTAAATCGCTTGAGAAAACGCATTTGATATTCTCTTATCCCGATTCAGGATTTTACATACAAATATTAATTTGTTTTTGGAGACCATCGACTTTGTCGTTTTATCAAGCTGTAAATTACACAACTACACCCAGCGACAAGAAAATCCTCGCAATACATTTTTTAAATACAAAACGGATTTTATTAAAGATCTTTTTTTCTTTTCATAATCTGATACATATACATATATACTTTACAAAAACAGTAGGTTTTACGTTTTTAACTAAAATATATTTCAAGTATTAACAAAAAGCAAAAAAATGACGATTTCAACATTATAAAAAAATTGTTTTATTTCTAAAAATAACTAAAAATTTTATTTTTTAGGAATTCAAAAATCACATTTTTTATAAATATACATATGTAACAACAAAAGCAAATTAAAAATTAATACTTTGTGACTGCGGCCTAGTTTTTGATGACGTCACGAATTCGGTTTGGAATCGAATTAAACAATTTTTTTAAATAATTTTCGTCTAGTTCTTCATACCAAACTTTTTCTATCACCAATTTCATCTCAGAGATCGTTCTTGGTCGCTTTTCTCTAATCTTTTTCCCCATATATTGCCAACAGTTCTCAATTGGATTCAGGTCCGGACTGTTTCTTGGCCATGGCAGAGAGGATATACCCAACAGATCTTTATGATTTTTTACCTGAACGTAGAGAAAACATTAACGTAAATAAAAAGACCCAATTTAAAACTTTAGCTCAAGGTTAAAGTTACCGTTTTGGCTCGGTGACGTGGGGCTGAGTCATCTTGAAAAATTAAATTATCGGAATACTCAGAACATTGCCCCAAAGTTGTCAAAACACCTTCGTTGATGATCTCAATGTACTTTGCAGTTTTAACGGTTCCTGCCAACATCAGAATAGCACCAACACCAAACATTGTAATGGCACCCCATACCATTACATACGGGGAATGTTTCACGGTAGATAAAGCGCATTGCCATCGGGGCCAAACAAATTGAATTTAGACTCATCGGAAAAAACAACTTGTCTCCAATCCTCACCAGTCCCACTTTCATAATTGTTCGCCCATTGTAACCGTTGCTGCTTCATTCTGTAGTAAGCAGGGCCTTTTTTGCCGGTCGCCGTGCTCTTAAACCCATATTGTTCGGCTCTCTTTGCAATGTTCGGTCACTGATTTGTTTTCCAGTTTGAGACAGAAAGCTCTTATTAATGTCTCCAGCATGCTGAAATCGAATGAATAAGCCGTGCTTCTCCTTCAGTTATTGATCTTGGCCTGACGCTTCCAACTTTCCGTTCAATTGAACTTTCGGACTGGTAATTCTTGAAGACATTGCGCACACTCCACACGTTAGTGCCAACCCGACGGGCTATTTCTCGTCTGGAAACATTTTCCTTATGCAAAGGAATGATTTGGGCCTTTTCCACCAAAGACAGTACCATAGCGAAAAATACAAAATTTTGACTTAAAATATTTTTTCTACTAAAAAAATGCGATCTGAACGCGATCACATCACTTTTTCTATTGTGAGTAGGCAGAAAAAATGTTTAAATAATAAGAGAAGGGTGCAGAATTACAAAATATTTCTAATAAATGCAATGCGAGGGTTATTTTGTCGCTGGGTGTATATGGACGCATCTACAATGCAACTTCCAAACGAGCACATACATAGATCAACTGAGTAGCACACATAACAGCCGAGTTGATTTGGAAGGAAGAACTGTTCGTGACCAATTTTTAAAATATTTTATTCAAACAAGAAATAATAAATTCAACTGATACGTACAATAAAGGCAGATTATTAACAAAAATAAAATTAAATTTATCTTAAACCAAAAAACAAATAAATTTAATTTTATTGCCATTTTAAAGTTTGAATTGACTCGTCCTGACTGATGGTTTGCACTTTTTGCTGAACGCTTCTCTCAGGTTTAACTTCTAAGGCAGTTCGAATTTGTTTAGCCTTGCCAACTTTTGCTCCAAAAATCGCGTCTTTAATGACCTTTTTTAAATAAATTTTGTCTTCGTCTGACAAAGATCTCAATTCACAAGCCACATTTTTTCTTTCGTCGAATTCAACTTGTCTTCTGAACTTATCTCTTGAACTTGTTGTAACACAGCTTGAGCTTATTCAATACCTGTGTTTTCGGCTCACCTCTTATGCCCAAATGGTGTTTTTCGTTCATCTTCTAAGATGATTGACGATGGACTGCTGACGTCAGGATATAACTGATTTTTTTTTGGAATTAATTGATGTTTTTTGCTTGTACACTTTCTTCGGACGCCAAACCTGGTAAGCAGGTCCTGGTGCATGAAGATGGTTGGTAAAAATCCTCCTCTCCTGCGCCCGGCTTCTTACAATTTTTAATTTTTTTTAATTCCGCCCGAAAATTTTTCATACGACTTTAATCTTAAATCTTTGTTCATATATTCCGACGACTTTTATTACTTTTTTTAATACTCATTTTCCCGAAAAATTTTAATAAATTCATTTAAGATTTCTCGCGAACATTGACAGCATTTTTTGGTTTTGATATTGGTGGGGGCTATACCCCTCTTTTATTGCGCTTAATTCAAGCTACATGCTTAATTTAACTTACAATCTAGGAAACTAAGAAAGAGGGCGATTGAGACGGAGTTTTAGACAAGGAATGCTGATGTTAAAGTTGAAACAGTTTTTCGCATTAACATTCCGCAGCATACGGGAGATAGGTTCATTGGAGCCATAGGAGGTACGAGAGGTGGGTACATAGAAGAGACGCGGATTTCGTGTATTACGAGGGTTAGTGTTAAAAAAGTTGGAGTTATAAAGGGTCGCGGAATCGATGGTACCTGAGAGGAGTCGATGGATGAAAAGGATGTCGGATATCCTCCTTGTTCTTCCAGCAAGTTCACATTAATAAGTTTTAGGCGGTCTAGGTAAGATCAGAGGATTGTCCCAGGGTATACCACGAAGAGTAAAACGGAGAAAACGACGTTGGATACCCTCGATTCTGGAAATGTGTGAATGATAGTAAGGAGGCCACACGTGAGAGGCGTATTCGAGAATAGGGCGAACATAGGTTATGTAGAGAGACCGAGTGACGTAGGGATTGGAAAACTCTTTAGACAATCGTTTCACGAAGCCGAGTGCAGAATTGGCCTTTGCCTTTTTTTTTTTTTTTTTTTTGTTGGAGGTTTCTGCTATCTGTGGAAGCACTCAGACACAAATACTGGTCCATTGTACTGCCAGACAGACACCTTAGATGGCGTTGGAGCTCATGTGGAGCCAGAGCCAAGCTTCTTTTTACTCACTTATGTTGTGTGCGATTTGTTTTTTCACATAAGTGAACGGAAACTAAAGCTTAATGCCGATTCCGAACGGCGAGAGCCGAGAAGCTTTTACATGGCAAGTATACAACGGGGGGTTTTGCCAGTACCCCGCCGAGGAGGGACGCCGCGAAATAATCATTCGATGGCGTTGGTGTTATCGGGATCCGAACTCGCTCATCTTGCGTCAGCGGCCGACACACTACCCACTGCGCCACGGCGCTCCCCAGAATTGGCCTTAAGAACTACTATATCGGTGATATGTGCAAGGAAATTGAGTTCCTGGTCGCATAATACACCAAGATCACGGATCACCTGAACGGTGGTATAAAGGGGTTGATTATGGAGAAAGTAGAGGCGGGGAGAAGATGGACTTGGAAATGTTAAGGTCGAGGCAGTTCTTGGAGCACCAGGTGGAAAAGCTGTTGAGGTTCGATTGAATAAGGGAAGAGTCATGTTCTGAAGAAATTATCTTAATGAACTTGGCATCGTCGGCATATAGACAGATGTGGCAATGTTTGATAACCATTTCAATATCGTTAATGGTAAGGATAAAAAGAAGCGAGCCTAAATGACTGCCTGGGGGGACACCGGAGGAAGCAAGGAAGGGGTTAGAGAGGGTAGGTCTAATGCGAATGCTGTAGTAGCGATTTTCCAGGTAAGAGGAAATCCAATGTAATAAGAGGGGTTCAAAACCAAGGGAAGACAGTTTGAAGAGTGTGAAATTTTATCAAAGGCCTTACTGAAGTCAGTTGAGATAACATCGACTTCCTTGCCATTTTCTAATGCTGAAAGGGTGAAGGAAACGAATTCAATAAGGTTTGTGGTTGTAGACCTACCTTTGAGGAAGCCGTGTTGTCTGGGGGAGATTAAAGACTTGCATTGATTAAAATACTTTCGAAGATTTTGGGTATATGAGACAGTTTGGCAATGGGACAGTAGTTGTTAATGTCACTCTTCGGACCCTTTTTATGTATAGGTGTTATAAAAGAGATTTTCCATATCCGGGGAAATTCACCTTGAGAAAGGGATAGGCTGAAGATATTTGAGAGAGGTAGAGAAAGGGAGGAGGAACACTTTCTTAAAAATATAACAGGGAGGCCTTCGGGGCCAGGGGTGAATTCATCATTAAGTTGCTTTAATCTTTCTTCGATGATATCGGGGTCGACAGTACGAGGGAGAAATGGTCAAAGAAGAAGAGTGGTAAATAGTTGAAATAGGTATGATTGGGTGCAAAGGAATCATGGGTAAAAGATTGATTGAAAAATGTGGCAAAAAAGTTGGCGATGTAATGAGGATCATTGGAAGTTTCATTATTGAAGGAGAGAGAGAGTTTGGCTAGCCATCAGATTTTCTTTTATAATTAACAAACTGAAAGAAGGACTTGGGATTATTTATAAGGTTGGTTTGCATCTCGTCTAAGTAGTGTTGATATAGAGAGTTGAAAAGCTCTACAAAATGCAGGTAAGTACCGAAATATTTAGAGAAGTCATTTGGGGATTGAGTACGGAGGAAAGTTGTCCAGAGCTTGTTCCGTTTGTTTCTCAAAGAACGCAGTCTGCGATTATACCAAGGTGTGGAGGTGGAGGAGGTTTTATATCGGGAAAAGGGTACGTAAAGGGAGATAGAATTAAATATTTCTTTGTAGAATATAGATATGGCATCATTTACGGTAAGGTTGTTGAAATTAAAAGGAGCGCTATTTATTGATTAGACGGAAGTTGGCTTTGTGGAAATCGTGAGACATTCGAACAGTGGGGGGAGAGTTCTGTATAGGGGAGTTGTGAAAGAACTAGAGAAGAAGGGGAGGGTGGTAGTTGTCGACGGTTGATAGGGACAGAGGACAAGCTGAAACTGAGGAGTTAAAGGGGTCACTTGTAAAAATGAGGTCGAGTTGTCTGCCCATGTAATTTAAAATTCCGCTGACTTGGTTAAGGCTGGAATCAGCTAGGTGATCAGAGAAGAGACATTCTTTGGCTGCAGTGGGATTAAAGGCAATGTAAAACGATTGGTCGTCTGAAGAGATCCATTTAAGGTGAGGAAGGTTGAAGTCACCGAAAACTAGGAGCTCTTTTTGGGGATCTCGAAAATCAATAAAATTATCGATTGTATCAATGGCCAAGTTATATGTTTCAATAGGTTGTGATGGCAAAATGTAAAAGCAGATGACGTAGAGCGATTTCCGGGGTAGTACAATCTTAATAGAAACAAAGCCAAGACGCGGCGAAGATGAAGTTGCTATGAGGGAGGTGTCAATTGAGTTTCGGACGGCTAGAAGAAAACCGCGGCATGGACAACCATCAGTAGGTCGGTTAACATCATCGTCGCGATAAACGTTAAAATTGGATGGGAATAGTTCAAGGTTGTTTATACTAGGGATTAGGTTCGTTTCGGTTAAGGCAAAAATGTCAAAAGGTAAGGCATGTGATTGCTGCAGGACTGCCTGAGTTTTAGAGCGCAGGCCTCTTACATTCTGATAATAAATGGTAAGAGGAAGGTTTTCGGGGAGCGTTACAGTGGCAGGGAGGGGGAGAATTTTAGGGACAAAAAACCTATCATGGTCAGCTTTGCTACACTGAAGGTGCGATATACGCTTTGAGTGTATATATTGTCTGAAGGTATCAAGATCGTTTTATATTTTTTTAGGTGAGATATTGAAAAACTCATGATATTTGACGAAAATGTTGTTGAGGGTAGTGAAATCGGTGGGGAGTTGTATTGAGACCATTACTCTGGTGTTTGTTTTACCTTCATAGCAAACCGAGTCTGATTTGTCACGTAGATAAGCCAAGAAGAGTCGAATCTTCTCATAGATCTTTTTATCTCTGAACCTGGAGAGAGCGTATCGACATTCATTGGGGTAAATATATTGCTGGGTAAGTTTGACTGAAGGTGGCAGTAGGGGATCAAGATTTGGAGGGGACAGATGTTGAAGAAAATTGGTTTGTAGATTGTGGGAGAGATGAGGATCTGGGTCTAGCTGAGATATTAGATAGGGCGGGTGTTGAGGGAAATCGCACATGTTGTCTCTTCGATTACTATTTTCAAATGAAAACATTGACAAGTAACATACAAACGAGCATACAAACGTTCAATGTTACTTGAATGATGACTAATTCGAGTAATATTGTCCAGAAACATTGATCGTGTGTAGGGCGCTTAAATGATATTAATTTTTATTCTTTTTTTTATTATTGCTATGCTTTATTCTTTTCGTTGCCAATTTCATAAAGTTAACATTGTTTTTGACTTAACTCTTAGAGTTACATCAAATATATTGCATACAACCATAATGATGAGTTTAAAAAGAATACTGTTGAGTCAATTCTGTAGTCATAAAACAACTAGAGGCGAATGACTTCTACAACAAATTACACAAATTATATTTGGTTGTGGGGTTGTGGGTTATGAGTGTGACTGGTGAACTATGAGTAATAACAACAAACATAATCAATAAACATTACTTAACACGTAGTCGTCGCCAATAGCTACACAAAATAATTTATAAATTGAAAATCGCAAACGTTGATTTAGCAATTTCCCGTGCTTCTTTTGACAGTTAAAAACCAAACGCCTAAAAAATCACAAATATTGTACAACACTTCTTAAGGCCGTCTTACATTGAGGCGCAACCGGGGCGCCACCCGAATGTGAGCCAGGTGAGAGGCCGTGCTTTGGTAGGTCAGAAGAAAGAAGATATACATTTTTCGAAAGGTTAGTCTTGCGGAAAAATGTTAAGTGGAGACTACAATCATGAGGCAGATGTTACGAAATTAAATCTGAGTAGACTGTAGGTTTACTCTTTGATATTTGTGATATATTGTTTGTAATGGTACTCGTTCTATAGATGGTATTAGCAACTCGTTAGAAGTATACGATAAAATACAGAAAACTATGTTTAATGAGCAAGAGAAAAGCTTAGCTAAGCTAAGCCCCGACAATATTATCCTCAACCCCTTTGAAAGCAACAGGCTATCCTTACCTTACTGTATGCATAACCTTTTCATCTACATTATCCATGCTCACGTTAGCGCACACCATCCCTCGATTCTCAAAATCAGCGCAAATATCGATTTACACCGTACATCCTCAATTCGAAGAGCCAATAAATCATTTTCTCGATTGCTCAATTAAGTCATCCCAGGCTTTGGATGAAGGACCCTGTTAATTTGCAATTCCGATTTCAATTTCACTCCGAGTATGCCTTCGGCTAGTGACGTCACCCTCATATATCGCTTGAAAGTGAAAGCGGGGGTGCACGCCCTATAGCCCACACCTCCTGCCGCTCGATTGACCACAATCGACACCAACACGACAGTCGCATCACAAGCGCAAATCCTTCTCCACATATCATTCCTTCAATTCGTTACTCGCACCCTGACGTCCATCTCAGCCCGACTATCCTACCGCACCAGTATGTCTGTCCGATTGTTTGTCTATTTGCCTATACGTCTGTTCGCATGCGAATTTCAATCTGTTTTGCCGGATAATTTGGTGAATTGCCATCCACAACGCACAACGGGATTATTGGGGGAGATTTTAAATCCGGATCCGGATATTCCCAATCTGACATTGGATTTGATCAATTAATATGGCAATGCCGGTCATTTATCACGTCTGCCGCGCTTCCTACCATTCAGAAGGGTGCAGTAACGATGCCGTATAAATAGCAGTAGCAAAAAAAAATAGAAAAAAAAATGATGAAGTGAAACTCTGCCGGGGTTCATGATAAAACACCAGAAAGGGTTGCGGGTGGCATGCCGGTAAGAGTAAGTGCTGGGAGTAGGTCTGGCAATCGACTTGGTCGGTTTCGCCGTTGTCTGTTGTAATCTCGGTTCGCATAAATGTGGCATTAAATTGTTTAAGCGCTTTTTGAATGCTTCGCCCCTTGATCCTGATCCCTTTATTTGTACATTTTTTTTGCCTTCATTTCTATTCCCTGTAATTCATCTCCCACCGAATGGGTGCGGGGGCTATAGCGAAGATTCAAATAAATGGTTAAAAATGAAAGAAAACAGAAACATGGAGCACTCCCAGTCTGATAATGCTGAGTAAACATCAGCAACAAATGGAACATCTTGGCAGGACGATGTCAATGAATCTTCTTTTCCGTGTTATAACATCCTTGCAGCCATTTGTGTCATCATATCGTTTCCATTGTTCCCCATTACGCAAGGATAATGATAATAAATTGTATTCAAAAGTAATGACGGAATTTCTTTCTTTTGTTCTCTCCTTGTTGCGGGGAACTAAATAAGAAATTCTTTTTTTCATTTTTTTCTTGACGAGGGGTGTACTTGGGGCACATCTGTTGTGTGCATTTTAAAAGTAATTTTTTATCGCAGTTCCGTGCAGAACGAGGCAAGCGGTTAGTACTTTTTGATGTTTCATCTTTTTTATTTATCATGTAACTTGTTTTCGTCCTTATTTTCCTTTTGCTTCGTCGATTTTTTTTTTGTGTTTTCATTTTCATTTTAACATTTATATTATTTGTTCGGTGGTAGGATTAATGGAGGGAATGTGATAAGGTAAGAAGCCAGAAGATGGATGGTTATGTTCGAAATTTGTTTTGTTGATGACGTCGAAGGTGCCTGCTTCTTACATTCAAATGTTGTCTTTAGTTTTTGGTGTTACTATGTTATGTGTTTGTCGAAATTATCAGAAATAAGCCAATTTTTATTTATTTTAGCCTTGCGAAGCCTGAACCTCAATTGAGAAACCTCTCTATCCGGTGTTTCCAGTTCCGCACGCCTACTTGTTTGATGTCCTTTCCACTTGTGTGCGCCACTTTAGATGCCTGGCTAAGTTCTCAATTGTATCTCCTCCTACATTCGCTGTTAACACGACCGGAAGAAAAGATTGCACAAAGATTTTGAATCATTTAAAAACGTACGATAATCGTAGAGGAGGACCGGGATCATTAATAATTGCCTTGATTTTCAAAAGAGTGCCCTATTATTCAGTACCCTATTGCCCCTTTAACCTAATACAACGGTGAAAATGGCTACTGAGACTAATCTAAGCGAGGATATCGGTAGCGCCGGAAATCAAAGAACCAATGTAGACAAAATCGTTGACAATTTTAATGCTGTCAAAGGTGACGTCCTCCCCACCATGTCGGTGTTGCACGTCATCCTGCACATCTTAATTAAGGTAAATTTGAGAAAAGAAATAAAAATCTTTTTTTTTTTATTTATTCTCATGTTTCTTCCTTCTTTTCTGTTTGTACAATTTACAACTGGTTCAATGTAATGGAGCCAATTACGCATTTTTTAGGTGGGCCTATCTACACTCTTTTTCAGATTTGGAGTTTATCTGTAGAGGAGGTACTTGTGCACATTGGACCTAAATGTCTGTGGATTGTAGTGAGTAGGAAATATTGGCTGGGAAGAGCATTCCATAATCGTGTTGTGCGGCTGAAAAACGAATCGCTGAACTTAACTGTACGTCCAAAAACAGGATTAAGGGTGAACTGATGAGCATTCCTGGCAAGACGAGTATTGCGGGTGAATTCATGGAAGTGAGAAATGCAATTGGCTAACTCATTTGAGCAACGGTTGTTAAAATAGCGATAAAACAATGACAAGGAAGACACATTACGTCGGTGTTCGAGCGAGTCGATTGACTTTGCGATATTATTGTCTCCTATAAGTTTTATCGCTCACTGTTGTATTCTATTTAGTAGGTGTAGTGAGGTCTTAGGGGCAACAGACCAGATATGAGCGTTATACTCAAGCTTGGGGCGGATGTAGGCCTTATCAATTCCGCCAAATCGGAGGGGGTGAAATATTTCTTGCATCGTTTGAGGAAACCTAGGCATAGTGCCGTGTTTTTGGCGACTTCAAATATGTGATCATTCCAATTGGTATTGATATTGATATAGTTTGGTATCGATACACATACCAAGGATGGAAAGTTGTTCGGTTTCGTCGATACAAGTGACATTCATTCACAATGGCTGATTATTATGGGTTCACTTTAGTGAGAGTTTTGAGTTGAGTTTTAAAAGCCTTGAATTCCACTCTATTATTTTTACCTCAATTCATTATGCTGTCAATGTCGGAATTCAATGTGCTTAACAAACGCTGCCGTTCCAGTTCTATGGTCGAAGAGCAGGGACGTGAGTCCTGGAACGAATGTGAAAAGCTAAGAGTACTGTCATCAGCGAAGGAGTGGATTGGAATAGAAGTAACAGACAAGAGATCATTTATAAAAATGAAAAAGAGAGTCGGAGACAAAACAGAGCAAAACACCAGCACTAATTTGGTGAATATCAAACTTGAACCCATCCAAAACCACTTCAATTGAACGGTTCGAAAGGTAATTTCTTATCCATAGAAGCAGAGATTTATCGATGCCATAAGCACGCATTTTCGACAAAAGAGCCTGTGCCTATCTCTGTCAAATGCTTTTGAAATATCAAGCGCAACGATCTTGCTTTCGCCTAAATTGTGCAAAGATCGGTTCCACTTTCAGTGCATAACACTTGCGGCATAAGATCACTTAAAAATTCATACTCTGTGTGTGCATTTCCAATATAACATCTTAATGACATGGAAACAAAATAATTACTGTGAACTACAACCAACGTAAATTCAGTTGAATAGCTCCAATCCTATCTAGGAGAACAACCATCTTCGACACAAACCATCTACACCCCGTCTAGGTTGTGTGCCAAACACCATAAGAGCGTAAACTCTTGAATCTGCACGAATTATAAAAAAAAAAGTTCTGTTACAAATACAAAACGTTATAAAAATAACCAAATTGTATTTAAAATTATTTCAATTATTGAAATTGATTATTAAAAAAATTGGTTTCATTCGAAATTACCGCTTTTTGCTTTAACCCAAGCTTTCAAACGGTGTGGCCACTGAGATATAGCGGCTCGAACGGTTTCCATGGAGTTCGTGGATGCTGTTCTGGTTAATGCTGTTCTAAGGCTTTCCAAATTTCTTCCGGGAGTTTTGCAGGCCATATCCTCCAATTCTGACCACAAACAATAATCTAGTGGATTCAGATCTGGACCACCGACGGCCAATCTTCTGCTGTTATAAAGCCAGGAATATTGACTCTGAGCCACAAGTGCATAGTTTTGACTTTGTGCGCAGGAGCAGTCCTGTCGGAAGATCCATCTGTGTCCAATGGTGGTTGGTCACGCGCGCCCTTCACAATTCATCTGTGTCTATTGAAAAGTGTATTGGTTACACCCTTCACAGCACCTTCTAGCATTTCTCCTTTGTAAACTTTTGCAGGTCAGGAGGTACATGTTACATCATGGTGAGAGACCTCCCATCAAAACATTACGGAAATGGGATGATGGCCACGTTGAACCTTTGGAACAATTTTTTTTCGCTGCCTTAAATGAAGTGGCATAAATTTTGTCATTTTGTTTGTTGAAAACTTCTTCCATGTTAAAAAATGTCTCATCCGTAAACAGAATGTTTCCATGGCCATTGTCCGCTTAACTGCAAACGTCACTTGCACCTTTCCAGCCAATTTGTTTAAGTTGAGGATTTAGAAGACGACCTGTGGACCGACGATAGGCTTTCATATGCAGATCATTCGAATCAGCCTAGACATGGATCTCGTTGATATATCCAATTCTTTGAACATGATCTTCGGCTTCCTAAGGGAATTTCTCCGAATTCGTTCACGCTCTGCCTTTACTACTACACTCTTTGGGAAGACGCGCGGGCGACCACTTCTTGGTTTGTCCTCTACTCCAGACGAATTGCCGAAGCGAGCAATAGCCCGATAAAAGAATATTCTGATATTCCGAGTGGTTTTAGCAACTCGAAAATTACCGCGACTCGATTCTGTTCCATGTTAATATTTAGTTTGCAAACTGAAACCAAACTGACTGGTATTCTTCACTGATCAGTGCATGTGTTTTGAAAAAAAAGTTAACGGTTCTATTCCCGCAAGAAGTTTTGAACGACAAGCGCTGGAAATTGTGTAACAGAAATTATGGCAGGACTAGGTAAGTAGCGGAAATCCTGCTGCGCCGCTCTCATTTCTCTCACGTTCGCTCACGTTCACTGAGAGAAGGAGCACTCAAATGAATAAGAGCGTATAAGTTACAGGAGGTACACTCGCTCAACATTTTAAAATAGTTGCTAAAACCATTATGTATAAGTCAAGAAAATGTAAACAGAGAAATTGCGGCGCTTCTTTATTTCGGTATGATAAGGACCAGGCTTCTGCGCAGTTTAGCATCAAGATTTCCTAAGTAAAGAAATTTTGCATTTGAACACCTTTTCCGAAAGATAGATTAAAAAAGATTCAACTTCTTTAGGAGATCATTTCCAATCTTCAAGTGAGATACCTGAGGCCTATCAGGCTATCGATGAGTGCTGAAAATGTTGGTATATCAACCGCTATGTACATGATATAAAAGCTTCTTGAATGTTTTGGGAATGAAACGTGTGGCAGCAAAATTTACTCTGAAATTGTCGAATTTCAGCGAAACTTTTTTTCTTAGGAGTCACTAATAAAATCAATAACGTTGCTGTCTATGAAAAACTCGTCAAATGCTGTCAAATTTAATACTGTTTTCTGATTTTAAAGGCATAGGACCCCACGTGTACTTGTTAAAAGGCCAAATGATAATACCTGAAGTAAGTTGTATACGGCATACACAGACTCTGCAAGATTACTCGCTGGGAGTTATAGCTGAACAATTTATTGGTTTTACTCCACGATGATGAATTTGCTCATATTAGTAAATATTAGGTCGAAACAACACTTTAATGATGCTCCGAACTTCAATTCGCCACACAAAAATGTGGAATCAAGTCAAGTTCCAAAAAAATTGTTGTTTTTTTTCTTTTAACTCAAAAGTCTCCTTGAAATATTTTTAAGGTCAAAAATATATATATTTTTTTAAATAGTCCATTCTATTTTCGAGGAAGAACACCAACCTAAAATGGTATGGTGAACGTTGTAAAATGAGTTTTTTTTTGTTGAATAAGTTTTGTTATTTTCGAAATATCGTTGTTTAATGTACCTACACATACAAATTAGAAATACTATTCCATCATCTTTTTGATGGCCAACTTGTAAACTTGTTTCTTAAAGTTTTTCGGTATACCAGTTTATTACAATAGTTAATAATAATTTTTGCAAGATACGACAATGTCGGGGGCATGAACTCGTTCCATTACACATTCATAGTAATAAATAGGAATACTTATTTTGAAAAATATTTTCTTTATTTCGAAGCTGGCATTTACAAACTTCTTTTTTTAGAATTCTTAAATGGTATTCATATTCTTCGCAATCAGTTCTAATGCACTTAGTTAGAAAAGTCAACATACGGCCCTACATATTTGTAATATCTTCAAATTCAAACCACAAAACTTTTATTTTTTTAATAAAAACAATTTAATTTTAATTAAAAGTAAAAACAAAAACAAAAAAAAAGCACATTTCTTTGATAAATTACAAAACTAAACTAAAAAACACATTTTATTCACCTTAAGCATGTTACAAAAGTCAACATACGAAACGTTTGTATATAGATAGTACATTATCCACCACTACCTAATACGATGTTGGTCCTCCATGCGCCTTCACTACTTCCTTCAGTCGAGCAGGCATCGAATTTGCCAACTTCCTTGTCATTTGAGGTGAGATTTTTTGCCACTCTTCAACTAATGCTGCTTTAAGACCAGAGACTGAAGACACATTTCTTTTTCCGATTTCTATCTTCAGGTGAGCCCACAAATGCTCGATAACATTGCGGTCGGGAGATTGCGGAGGGTGATCAAGTCTTGTCTTAACATTATAAAGTAGCCATTCTCTTACTATTTTCGCCGTATGCTTCGGGTCGTTGTCATGGAGAAAAATAGATTGGTCACATAAATTAAATTTTTGGATGCTAGGAACGTAACTGTCCGTCAGTATGTTAATATACATGTGCCGATCCATAGTGCCTTCTATGAATCCATTTGCTGCCATGCAACCCCATACAATGACAGATCCACCCCCGTGTTTGACTGTGGGGATCACATTTTTGGGATCAAATGCTTTATTTGATTTTCTCCAAGCTTTTACCTTTCCGTCGTTTCCAAATACAGTAAATTTACAAAATTACACTCGTCCGTAAATATAACTTTCTCCCAAAAAGTTGGATCCGTCTCAAGGATGTTTTCGTACTTCCTAGCATAGTCCAACCGTTTTATTTTGTTAGCTGCACTAATGAAGGGCTTTTTTCAAGCAACTCTTGAAGTAAGTCCAGCTCTTTTTAGACAGCGATGAATTGTTTGGGCATGAACTTGAACTCTGTCAGTATTCTTGATCTCACAAGCTATCTTTACCGCGCTCTGTCTAGGATTTTGAGTTACAAGTCGAACAATTTTCCTCGACATTCCGCCCGGTTCTTTGTTTATTTTCGAATGATCCTCTGATATTGTTATTTCTTATAATTGTTTGAACGGTTGCCTTTGACGGTTGCACACTACGGATTTTATATGAAAAAAACAAACTTCAACCAGTTGTCATTGCGATACATAACGGTAAATTTGGTTCCTACTGGTCGTATGTTGACTTTTGTTACTTTTCCAATGCTAAGAGTTGCCATTTTTTTTTTTTATAAATGGATTACTAGTGCTGCCAATGTTTTTTCTATTTGAAAGTATTTAAAATAAGATAAGGGAATAAATAAAGAGCATTACTATTTAAATTATCGCTTCCTTGACCATATTGCAGGGATAAATCAAGTCGTATGTTGACTTTTGTAACTAAGTATGTAGGTTATACGAGTACATGTATTATAAGCCCATTTTTTTGTGATTAAATTCCTCGTTTTGTTAGTGGTACCGCTTATCTATCATCGATCATCCGACTTTGATCTGATTTGGAGAATGCCTCTGAGGTCATTGTCCTTGCAACGAGACAAATCAGTTTGATTAGAAAATTGTCTAGAAATAAAATTCTAGCTCTACTGTATAGCATCCCGTTGGGGAAAAAACTTTCTTGCACTCAGATTTGGGGTTCTATGTAATCCGAGACAAAACTGGGACATCGTCTCTTAAATATCCAAATCGTTCCATTAAACTGGCTCCCACAGCTAGGCTTAGGCCATGTTGCACGGTGGAAGCTTGCTGCTATGAAATATTATTTTCAATAGAGTCTCGGGCCCTTGTCAGAGCATCATCTGCATGTCTGTTAAAATGTAGATTCCAAACTATCTGACAACATTTTGTTTTGTCAGAGTACGTCCGTCTGATCTAAAAATTGAGAACCTTAGCCATTTTTGTAGTGTCCGGAGAAGCCCTGGAATAATTGTGCGTTTCTGATTTCTGGAAGTTTATTTCAATATCACACTGTTGAATTTTTTTTCAAAGTCACGTGATATACCTATAGGCAATCTGTTGAGCCGAGGATGATTGAAAACCCATTAAAAAAGATTTCTTTAAACTTTTCTCTTTTGATGTGGTAGCGAATAGCGAATATCGTCCGTGCAGGGATGGGTTAAGAATATCCCTGCAGCGATACCTCTCGCTTGTCGTAAAAGGCGACTAAAACAAAGGTAAACAAAAATCACATCTAGGCAATTTAGAAAACACCAAGGTGAGCCTAGGGACACATATACTACCATTAAACTGCCCCACAAGTGTACATGCAAATCAAAAAAAAAAAAAAAAGGCCGAAAAACAATTGGTGCAATCAAATGCAAAAACACCAGCATTTGATTGGCCTCAGCGATGAAGCAATCCCAAGCCGGGAAGCCTGCCGCTACTTTCTGAGGTCAAACCGGCGGACCCCACAAGCGGACCAGTAGGAATGCAGTTAAGTGGGAAGGTTATGGTCCTACACTTCTGACCATAACAACGCCGGAAAAAGGAAAAGAAGAAGATGTGGTAGCGCTTTGATTATCCATGAAGAGAACAGCTATGAAAAAGTTCGTCGGAAGAAGGTCGTGAAAGAGTGTTTTAATCCAAACAAGCTTTTTTACTGCCTCAGACACTGCGATATACTCGGCTTATGTTATCGACAAACCAACACTCTTATGCTCTTGTGAAGCCCACGAAATAGGTGTTTCGTTGACAAGAAAAACGAATCCAATGTCAGGTCTGGTCACTACAGCAAGGTACATTATACTGCCCACAGCTTCACGAAACGGAAATTTCAATTTCTCACTTTGACTGCTGACTCCAGTTTTCTTGGCATTGATGTTTCTGCCGGCCGGCGCGGCGTGGTTACAGGATAACATTCGGATACATAAGACTTTTGCAGTAATCTTTCAGAGTAATTCGATTGGTTTAAATAGATGGAACAGTCATTTGTGCGTACTATTTGAAGACCCAGATAGTACTCTGCATTACACACCTTAACTTCAAAGTGCTTCTCAAAATATTGTAAAAATGAAGTACAAGGCCATCATTACTTGCAGCAATTAGTCCGTCGTCGATGTACAGTGCCATCATTATCAGGTCAAAATCTACTTGACGCACAAAAACACATCAATCCGCAGCACTCGGGCGAAATTGGAAATCCTCAAGAAGTTTGACAAACTTTTGATTCCTTGCTTTAAACCATACAAGCCTTTTTTTTAATAAGCACAAACTGCTATCATTAAAACCTTCAGGCTGAAACATATATGTACATAGATTTTTCCCTTTAGCTCCCCGTAGAGGAATGCAATCTTAATGTCGAACAGCGATTGTGAGGATGGCTCTTCTAAATGCGAACCACGCTACCGGGCTAAATGTTTCCGAGAAATCAATACCTTTCCTTTGAATGAAGCCTCTTACAACAAGTTTTGCTTTGTATCTTTCAACTTTGCTGTCTTTTGATAGCTTGACCTTAAAAACTCATTTCTTTTCAATCACTTTTCTATCACGTGGCAGGTTAACAAGTTCCCAAGTCCCATTTCGTCTTAATGTATCAATGTCTTTGCATAGCTGCTTTCCACTTGCTACTCTGATTCCAAAGCTTCGCTACCTTGTTGATACTCGGAAGGAGACGTATCGACCGGAGATTTGCCGGGTTAGATGCACTCCCGATGTACTGGAAAAGTACAGTATAAGGGTCATTTTTGAACACATGTAGGTACAACGTTGGGTACACCGTCAGTTCCCAAATGTTTTCTTTCCTTCAATATAGCCCCTTCGTTGGCTATCGTCATTGGAACTGGTACAACCAAGTTTCTGATTACCATTGATCGGCATCGTTTCGAAGGCAGAACTGATGAAGTAGGGTTTCTGATTATAGTTTTGGCCAATGCTGTCATTCGCTACATACACTTCTTGGAAGACAGCTTCCATTGTTGCCACTCTTAGGATACTCGATCACGGAGATCAATGCTGACTGTCGTAACAGGCATGCATCGCCTGACTTTGTCGGTAGCTTCAGATCCTGAATGAAATTCTGATTTTACTGCATTACCCTCAAAGGACTGAATGCTCCGACTTGAAGACTACGAGGGTGGTCCGATAAGTACTTAGCCTCACCGCCAGATGGCGCCAGTATCGTAAGAGTAGCTTACTATCGTGTAGTACATTCTTAGAGACGGCTACTGAAAGAAGTAGAAGGCTACTAGTTTCAACCGGATCGGACTCGTAGTTTTGTTTTGACCGCGTCTGTCCGCCGATTTTAGAAAAATGGAAAAAGAGCAATATCGATCGGTGATTCGATTCTTGTTTTTGGAAGGGAAAACGCGCAGCGAAATCAAAGAGCGTTCGGATGCTGTGTACGGTGACTCTTCTCCTTCGACGGCGACCATCAAAAATTGGTTTAACGAGTTTCAACGTGGTCGCACGTCGGTTTTTGATGATGGACGTGAGTCCAGGTGCCCCGAAACCGTCCATCACGGAGGATAACGTGACAAAAATCCACGATCTCGTATTGACAGACCGCCGATTGAAGGTGCGCGAGATAGCTGAGACAGTAGGCATTTCACTAGATCGCATGAAATCCTGCATGAAATTTTGGGCATGAGAAAGCTGTCGGCGCGATGGGTGCCGCGTTTGCTTCCTCCGGACAACAAGCGCAACCGTGAGACCACTTCAGAGCAGTGTTTGACGCTGTTTAAGCGCAATCCGAAGCAGTTTCTGCGTAGTTTCGTCACAGTCGACGAAACATGGATCCACTGGTACCCCTATTATTGGACCGATTCGGAGCCGAATTGAATAAAAAAGTTCTCTTTCACCATGATAACACACCGGCTCACATCTCCGCCCTCGCCACGGCCAAATTTGTCGAATTGGGCTACGAACTGCTGCCCCATCCACCGTACTTTCCAGATTTGGCCCGGTGCGACTTCTTTTTGTTTCCGAACTTGAAAAAGTCACTCGCCGGGCAGAAATTTTAGTCGAATGAGGAGGTCATCGCCGCCACGGAGGCCTACTTTGCAGACCTCGAGAAAACGTATTTTTCAGACGTATCGAGCTTAAAGGCGGACCCCACAAGCGGACCAGTAGGAATGCAGTTAAGTGGGAAGGTTATGGTCCTACACTTCTGACCATAACGACGCCGGGATAAAAAGGAAAAGAAGAAGATCGAGCTTAAAGGAGACTATATTGAAAAATAAATCGCCATTTCTCCAAAATTTTTGTTTTTCTTTTGTAGGCTAAGTACTTATCGGACCACCCTCGTAAAAACCTAATAAAGACGGGTCAATTTTTGCTAAGTTCATAAGTGGTACATTGCTGCAATAAACTCTACCTATACATATTACATTTCCTCTATTGACTCTACCATAGCAGTGACTCATTAATCCGGTTACAGTCGTAAAAACATTTGCTTTGAATCTGGGCTTACGCAAAGCATAGTGTACACTTCAGAAATTCGAGTACAGTTTCAATGGCCTTTCCATATCTTTATAAGTTTTTTTTCTCAACACCTTCTTACGACCGTTTTAGTACGATCTATCACACATGATTCCAGTTTTCAGCCTCACACAGTGTATGTCATCTAAATTTCTTTATCACACACATACAAAATTTGTTTATACTCCTTGAGCATTCACACCGATGTCCATTGAAAGTAGGAGCCCAAATGCATTATTTCAAACAAACACGACTTCCGCCGCCAACCACCAACACAATCTCATCGAAATCGCAAACCGAACTGAAACATCACTTCCCACAGGCAAGTAATTCAATCAGAGAGATCTCATGGTTTACCTCCAACAAAACCCCACTTTTGACCGCAACTTTAATTTGGCCACAGCCACAGCCATTCGACAGCCGCCCATCAATCAGGTCTGTCATTGTCCGGGGCATAATGGTCACACTTGGAATACAATGTTATAGCTGCACCAACAACACCGGCTAAACACGGTAGCTAACATGTAACCAACCTTATGGTTAGCCTAAGCGGAGGTCGGCTTCGTTTAGAAGTACGTTATACGTATATATGGTGCGCGTCTTTGATTCATCTTCAAATGCGGTTTGTTGCATTTATGCCTGTTCGGCAACACCTCGTGCGGTAGGTGACAGACAATCGTTGCTTTAAATCAAATTAACGATCGAATACAAATTTCTCATCTTCTCGTGACGGTTTGGCTGCGTTCGGTGAGTGAATGGCTTCTTGGCTGCATTCATTTCGGAGTGGATCTTGGAATGTATGGTACTCTATGTGGGTACATCAAAGATTACACGCCGCGTGTGCACACATTTCTCACAGCCATACGGCGTGTATATATGACGTCGTGTTGACAGATCACGTCATCGCATTGATCGGTGTCAACCGGGCATGCTTGTTCCAATAAATTCATAACCCTACGAGACATCGGGGAATGTTCGAGATACATTTCGACGAATTGTACTCACGCACGCGCTCGGCACATCGCGCATCGCTCGTCGTGAATTATTGGAAAATAAATTGGCAGATATTCATAAATTGGCGGCACAATTAATAGCCGATCGACACGATAAAATCGTGTAGCCGTTCAATCTGCGACGGCAAATTACTGACCGAATGAAATCCGAATGCCCTCGGCGGATTGTGGTTTTACACGTTGCACTTTTGAGTTGAATAGAAAAGGGACTTGTGGCACGCAACCAATTTCGAAGTCGTAGGCAGCTGTGTTAGCTGTATCAGCGTCAGGTGAGAGATGAGCCGCTACGAGTTTTTTGAGTACGAATGGGATGTTAACGCCGATACCGACGCGACGGTTAATTTTTTTTTGGTAAGGTGATGAAGAATAATTGGAACTAGAATCTGGCATTCAACCGACGGGAACATTCGTCGTCGGTGAAATTAAATTAGCATCAAATGCACGTAGGTATGCGCTTTTAGTAGGGCGACCGCTGCGATATGAATGCGGTGGAATTGCTTAAAGCGGCGTTTACTTTCACAAAGTGGTTTTATGAGATGATGTAAACTAAAGTTTCTTTTGTTTTATTTATGATTATGTTGACAGTATTATTTTGTATGCGTTTATCATGCATTCAACATGTTTAGGGGCAACTTTCGACTGAGGTTTGACTGGAGGCTAGAACAGCGTGCCTCGGGAAATAAGTTTTAATGTTCAGGACACACATAGAATAATAGACAATTATTCCTCAATAGACTTAGCCGCCTTGTTGTAAGAAATAAAGTTAGACTATAGTGAGTGGCAATTAAAGCGGCCATGTGGAACCTAGTAAAATAAATTCCAGAGCGGAAACTCTAGCTTCAGTTTTTCGATGTAGGGTACATCATCTCGTTTTAAGCAAATATGACACCCACAAAGCTACTGATAAAAATAAATCCCTAGTTACCAGAATCCTTGCTTCAGGAATTCAAAAAGAAACTTAGTTCTTCAGATTTGAACTTTTGCGTAGATTGGACCTTTCCAACAAGAAAAAAAGAATAAATCCCGGTAACAGAAGGATATATTCTCGCCAAATTCCGTAAATATTTATGATAATATAAGAATAATGACTTACATACTTCTTGACAGCTGCAATGTCAAATGCTCAACCTAACCTAACCAGCCATGCGGCTCAAAGGTGCCCTAGTATGACGTAAAAGTGAGCTGAGGAATTTACAACAAGCATTGCAATTCGAGGTCAGACTTATTTTGGGAGCAAATGTTATTACACTCTGTCAACACGATTTTTTATTTAATGCATGCCATTTATGAAATATAAATTGAGCAAGCATCTTTCTATGCAATTTTAGAGATTTTTATGTATTAATTAGAACCATGAAGGAGTTCCCGCCGGTTTTTTGTGTGCAAATCAATTCCATACTTCAAGCAAGTCGTAAATAATATGTCACTCAAAATATTGTCCATAGCTATCCACTAATTTTTCCATCTTTCTAACAACATACGAATTCCACATTAGGAGAACAACATGCTTTTCAAGGCTATCCAAAAATCTACCCAATTTTTAGCAACTTCTTAAGAATGACATAATTGGAACGATCAATGTCCGGTGAAAATTTTTCATTTAACATAGGTTTTCACCGATTCCGCAACCTATAGCCGAACGGTACAAAATAGAGGAATAAACTTTTTCGGGGCTGCTCATAAAGTCGCCTTTTTCATCGTTCATTCGGGTCAAATGCATCAAATGCGGTCGATTGAGATTGCCGTTTGCGTGATCTTTGAACAGCTTATTTTAAACAACAGTCTGCTGATCTCAACAAATCAGAGCAGAATCTTCTATAAATGGATATCTGCATTTGCCGACGATGTTGATGCAAGGCCGAGCCTGACAACGGTCTTTTGCACTTAGAGTTATCGTATAGTCATCACCAATTTCTTTTCCTTTTCTGCTGTTGGAATTTTACACCACTGAATCTCCTTGCTCCTATATCGTTCTGAATAGTATCAAAGACATTCGACTTCAATCTTTTTCGACGCGAGACAGTGTTCTTTAGTTCCATCATCAAAATCATTATTTTTGAAGCGCCGAAACTAATCTCTGCAAACCGTTTCCTATAGAGCACTCACCGAAAGTCTCAACAAGAAGTCTGAGTGCTTCAGCTGTGGTTTGTCTTTATTGAAAAATTGAAATTTCGTCTAAATATTCTTATGTATGTATCCTTCAAAAAAATTGTGACCAATGAAAAAACAAAATTATTTACACCTCAGTGCACTAACATACACTGAGGCTCAAGACCTACCTAAAGAAGGCCTTCGTAGATGCATTATTTTTATTAATTTTATTATTACTGTCCACTTTGGAACTGTTAAAAACAGAAAACCGGATGCAAAAATGTCTTGTAGTTTTTGAGAAATTAAAAAGAACCCGATCCATTTTTTTCTAAGAAAAACCTTTTTTTTTGGTTTTAACGCGGCTGGACTTGTATTCAAATTAATGTATGAAACATTGACCTCTTTTTTATTATTTTTAAAAAATTCGGAGTTTTATTATAATAAATTTTCAATATGATCCCCATTTTTTAGAAGGCAAAGATTATATCTCCTTCTAATGGCTGCACATAAGTTTATGCTTGACAAATTTTCCTGCAATTTGACTCCAGCGACTTCAATCCGTTCTTTCAGTTGTTCCAAAGATACTATTTCCACTTCGTAAACATAATTCTTCACGAATCCCCACACACAAAAATCTAGAGGAGTTAAATCTGGTGGTTTCCATTCCGTGGGGCCCCTTCTTCCGATCCAACGGTCGCTAAAATGATAATCTAGCCAGTTTCTAACCCGTAAGCTGTAGTGTGCTGGTGCTCCATCTTGCTGGTAGATTAAATTATCTGCTATGGCCAAAGGAACGTTGTCCATCAAATCGGGCAAAAGGTCTCGTAGGAACTGCAGGTATGATTCTCGATTAATAACGGCATTAAAAAACCGGGGACCGATTACAGTTTGCCCAACAATACCAAGCCAAACATTACAGCTAAAGCGGTGTTGTGATTTTTTTTGTTTTTTGTTGTGTGGATTGGTGCTACTCCAATGATGCAAATTGTGGAAGTTAGTAACCCCATCTCTCTCTGGTAAACTGTGCTTCATCCGTCCAGAATATTCTTGCAAAATAGTTTCGTTCAGTTTCATCTCGAAGCAGTAATGATCGACAAAATTCTGCTCCCAAAAACTTGTCGTTTGAGGTGAGTTCCTGAACTGGCCTAAAATAGTACGGCTGTAAGTGTTCAGTATGAAGCACTCTCCATACTCTAGACTTTGGCACTCCAAGCATAATAGCTATCCTCCTTGTACTAAGGGAGGGATTACGTCGGACCAAATCCAAAATTCTTTCATCTAAGATTCCTGATCCATCTGTAACTGATCTTTCGCTTCTTCGATGCTCTAGCACTCCGTGCTCTCGCACGAATGGGACACCTCCGATTGGGATATCTTTCAGCGTAGAGTCTTTCGGCTTCACGATCTCGACCATTAGCTAAACCGTAGCAGAAGTGCATGACCGTTAATTCTTCTCGAGAGTATGCATTTGACATCGTAATGTGTTGATGAGTTAACATCCAGCTTGGAAATGTTTTTTTATTAAAAATGCGATGCCTTGTATTTACATTTGGGTTGCAAATATTTTGTTTTTCAATAAAGAAAAATTGCGGTTTTATTGTCTTAAGGTCGTAGCGGGTAGAACCCATTGGCGGCGGGCGGACCCAGATGAAATTGGCAGGTCAGTTTTCAAGCGTTATCAATGAAAAAAAGGATTAATCCAGGGTTATTCCAATACTGTATCACTTTACTGTATCCTCATAAAACTCCGAATTTTTTAAAAATAATAAAAAGAGGTCAATGTTTCATACATTAATTTGCCTACAAGTCCAGCCGCGTTAAACCCAAAAAAAAAGGTTTTTCTTAGAAAAAAATGGTTCGGGTTTTTTTTTAATTTCTCAAAAACTACCAGACATTTTTGCATCCGGCTTTCTGTTTTTAACTAAAAACTAATAAGAGAAATGAATTTTTGGAAAAAAATTAGTACTATTACAAACAGTTTTGAATAAAAATAGTTCGAAATTTTTTTTTTCAAAATTTTTAGTTTGAGAATTAATTTCTCAAAAACTATTCCTTAAAACAGCTTCGTTTAAAAACAATAAGAAAGAAGAGGTTTCTGGCTTTACAAAAAGTATATCACGGCATTGTGGATGTAACCGTTGATTTTTAATAATTTTTTTTCCAAATTAAGTCAATTTTTTAGAAAATTGCCCCTCCCGGCTAAACGGGGGGGGGAATAGACCCTCCCCCCTCCCATACGGTATTTTTCTTGTCTTCACCAGGCCTACACGCTCTAGCTTTTTGGCACACTGCTCGTGGGACACCCTGTATAATAATCAATTATATTCAGGTTATAATGAGTAATATCGATTCATGACCGTATTATCAGTCATTTACTTTAGTATCAACTTTTATTTATTTATTTATGTATATGTATTATTTTTTTATTAGTTATTAGTAGTAGCTAGTAATTATTGTATATTTATTATTAAATACAATAAATCTGTGTTTCCGTCGATTTTTATACATCTGAATGTACAAACTTAATTCGCTTGTACTTTTTTGTTTCTTATATTCCTCCTAACTAAAGACAACTTTAGATCGTGCTGATTTACCAATGCTTCGCAAAAGTATTTTTTATGAAGCTTTTGTACTTTCTTTCAATTTCTCTAATTTTGCTTCATTAACGGAAAATGTTGAGAGAGTCAAACGTGATTTTACCAAAGCTGATTTCAACGGCATGAACATCTTTCTATATTCAATAAACTGGCTAAGTGTTCTTAACTCAGAAAGTTTAGAAACTGCTTTTATAAAATTAATTATAATTGACTCTGTGATTTACAAGTTTGTACCAACCAAACGAATAAAAAAGTCTCGGAAATCTGTCAGAGGTTTATCTAGATTGAAAAATTCTATGAGCAAAATGTTTAAGTTAGCAAAATTCATTCCCCCATGAAAAATGAATTTGTGTGTATGCGTAAGGACTACTTAAAGGGGTATTTTCCTTGATTCATTGAAAAGTTCCTTAACACACCTTTTCATAAATCTGGACCGAAAAGAATTTTCGAAAACTAAAAAAATACTTGTTTAATTGTATAAAAGAAGCTGTATACCTTTGTCGCAAGTTGTATCTTGGAATGTCAACATGGTCTCATAACTGGTAGGTCGACCACCACTAACCCGATTATTTTAACTGACTACTATTTTCGTAATTTTGGAAAAAAACTCTCAAACTGATTGTGTTGCATTGATTTTTCAAAAGCCCTTGATCGCGTTTAAGACAACATTCTTTAAAAAAAATTAAATGCATGGATTTCATTCTCATATTTTAAAACGGTTAGACAGCTATTTAACAAATCGTAAGCGAATTGTTAAAATTGGTTCCGTCCTCTCTAAAGGAATACGAAATTATTCTGGCGCTCCTCAGGGCAGCCATATTGGTCCGCTTCTTTTCTCCTTTTTATAAATGATCTTCCATCGTTTATAAATTCATCTAATTGACTGACTTAAATATGTTTAGATCTATAAAGTCCATTTCTGATGTAAACGCTTCCATAATTTGCCCGAGAGATAGATACCATAAGTTACTCCGACAATTTAATTCTTATTTCTGTTGTAACATAATATATTATTGTATTATATTATTATTGCCGGCATTTGGAACTCGGAAGTTCAGATCTTCGTTAACATCTGAAGTATATTATTTAATACGCTGCAATATATCTTTGAGAAAAATATCTTAGCGCCATAACCGCCAAATTTGGTTCCAGAGTAAAGGCCTGTGCAAATATCTTTTTAATTTCCAAACTTCTCCAAGCAATATAATAATTATTGGAGTTCATTGATGATTAGACTTTCAGAGCACGCGCAATCATCCGGGTATATAACATGAAATTCTTCAGTTATACGTATCCGAGTCTTTTCTTTTAAGTCCCCAGCATGTAGGTAAGTAAATGCATTCATTTCAAGGCTACAAGATCGCCCAATCCCAAGACAAAGAATAACAAAAACACAAAAAAAAATTTAATTAAATCCCAGATTTATCTTCCGCGCCTTCCCACCTGAGCAAGAATTTCCTGACGCAAGATGGTCGCATTCTCGATTGCTTCCCTCCAAAAACCTTGCGCATATCTTTTGTATATACCACCAGCTTCAGCCATTCTCTGCGTCCATCAGATTGACTGACTGGGAAACACAGAAATCAATCTCTTTGGATTGTGATATTCTTGTCACGTAATTTATTGATTTAGCTCTGGCAAGAGCTAAACTCGCTCCAACAAAGCCATTACATAAACAACAGCCTGCAGAGAATGGTTGCAGATTGACTGCACCTAGTGCAGTGAAAACAATAAACGACAAGAGCAGAAGCTGCTGTTACCGTCGACTTTGGTTTGGTTTGGCATCATCACTTGCGATCGGCATCAGTTATAGGAACACTTTGCGCGTATAAACGAATTTAGTGGAGTCCCATAATAAGAAAAACAACAACAAGAATAAAACGAGCAGCGAAATGGTTTTATGGCCTGGAGATATATTTAAGTGTACATTTCTGCGGATAGCTGGGTGTAAAGATGGATAGATGCGCAGTTGGATAGAGGCGAATAAGCGCGAATATACGAAAGTATGTCTAATAACTTGAAATTATGCAGAATGCAGATTGGCGATGTCCATCATCGTGATTTTAATGATGGACATCGATTATGATGGCGGATGACTTATCTGACGCATTGCATGAATTCGTTGTTTTATTATTGGTATCTGTGTGCGTGTAGTGGTTTTTTAGAAATTAATTTCAATGGGAGTTATCAATGACTGTTAAATACGTTTAGGAATAGGAAAGAATCCATCCGAGTTGATTTTAATAGCCCTCGCAGAGAGGGAGGGGCGACATTTATCATTAAAGTGATTTAGAGGTCGAATATGTCATAAAGAGGATCATTCTACAAGATTTGTCATTTTAAATTAATAACAACTAGATAGAGATGTGGAAAAACTTGTTAATGATATTCAACAATCAGCCTGGATGAACATACCAGAAATAAAAAGGAAATCTAGAGGCAATAAGTATCCCATGGAAATTAGAAAACTTATTTTATAAAAAGATAGAAGAATAGCAAGAAGAATATGGTAACAGACTGGAGCCCCCCCAAGACAAAACGAAACTGGACAATCTCACCCAACAGTTAAGAAGACCAATAAGGGCGCTAAAAGAAGACTGCATCAGTAATTTCCATCATTTTGTTCTTCGACAACCCCCATTGTGTGCAGTTCGCTCCGAACATTAATTGTTTCTGTTTCTCGCCCATTTTTGGGTTTACTGCAAAAATTAATACGCGTGTTCTTTCTCTCCACTTCCAACTTCTGTCGCCTGTGCATTATTTGCTGACCCACTCCGAATCCGAATGCGCGTGGCTCTCTGCCCCCCCCCCCCCCCACTTTTTTTTGTATTATCATTTCAAAATCCTTAAATAGGGATCATTGTGATTTAGTTCACTGCGCCACCGACCACAAAAACGTTGATCGTGTTATGTGCCAAATCCTTCCACTTTCCCTGCATCGGGCTTAGTAAAAGAAAATTACTTTAAAGAATTTTCGAAGCATTTCTTCTTCTATTGTGAAGAATGCAAAAAAACATCCTTGTCCAATGTTCTGTTTGCGATCAAGTATAACAATGACAATATTTCCTCTGCCTCCAACAACAACAACCTAGTATTAAAAAACTTATCGGCGAAGTTCGACCTAATCTCGAAATGCGTTGAAAACTTAAGTAACCTTATGGAGTGCTCGATTTTTTCTAAATTTAACTCTTTGAATAAACAAGTATCTGCCCTAGTGAAACTGATCCATGATATCTCTGAATCCAACTTACCCAATACCCGTAGCGCCGAAGTAAAACGCGACTTGGTTTCCACTCTCAACTCTCACCTTAACCCTTTAAAAAAAAAAAAAAATCCTTTCGACCGACCTTAAAATTCATTTCAGTCACTCATCGAAAAAAAGTATACTTCCCCCATATCAACCTGACCCTCTGCTTGAAGCTATGACTAACAAATTAAACGATCTTAGCACTGAGCTTACCACTACTAGGTTCACTTTAAATGACCTTGTCGAGGAATTAAGAACAGCACCTCATAAAATAGACGACATCCACTTCCCCGGCCAGTATCATACCAATCCGTCATTTGGTAACGCTTCTATACGCGACGAACTACTCGAAACTAATCTTTCCGACCCGTTAGTACGCTTCTCTTTACCGCTACCTAAAACAACATCTTCTGTCTACACCCAAACAAACCAACTCCCGGAAATACGTAGAAGAACCAGCCGTGGAAACCAGTATCGAATGCTTTGGCCAAACATGGAGCATAAGAGAATGGAATCAGCGCCTCCAAAAGCTTCAAAGCAGCAACGAGGATACTACTACTTTTTTGGTTGAAGGACAGGACCACATCGCTAAGGAGCAATGGGTACAAAAATTTACGAAACACTTCAAAATCTCAATACTCAGCTGCCAATGCTTCAACATCTCGGACCGAACAAAGCTCTCCATTGCAACGAACTATGCTTGGCTATTTCTCAACTCCGATGGCCGCCCACTTACTCTCAGAACTACATTTACCAAATGGAATGAAAAGAGTGATCTCAATCCTAAATCTACCACTAAGCCTAAACCTAAACTTAGTAATAAGAATAATAAGTTTGTTTCCAATAATAGTAAAAATCATATTAAACCCCCTCTAATCCCCACGATAACTGGATCTTCAAAACCAAACTCTTTCGAATTTTTACCCATCCATCAATTTCCCATAAACAGCCTTCTCCCTCAGTTCGACCAAAACCCCATCGCCAATGGGTCAGCTTTAAGCTGAACCCGACTTATCACCTCCAACCTTAGTACACAACCCGGATCCAAACTCATTTCCAAATTTCGACTTTAAGTCCGGAGCCTAACTTTCGAAGCTCCCACATCCTTAAACCCTCAGCACCCGCCCTCTTTAATACCTCAGCGACAGCCAGTTCCTCATCTCTCCCACCATCTACAAACCAATCTTTGTCAACATCTGTCCCTTCCCAATCTTTCGTTTGACTGCCACCATCAGTCAAACTTACACAGCAATCTATTGACCCCAACGAATGTCGATACACTCTTTCCAGGTTAAGAGATAAAAAGTTCTATGAGAACATTCGTCTTTTTTGGCTTATCTTCATGACAAATCTGGCGCGGTTTGCTATGAAGGTAAAACAAACACTAGCGTAATGGTCTCAATTGAACAGGAAGGTCTCCCCTCTCACTTCACTACCCTCAAGAACTTTTCCATGAAATATGACGAGTTTTTCAATATCTCACCCAAAAAAGTGTCAAACGATCTTGATACCTTCAGACAATATATACACTCAAAGCATATA
The DNA here is from genome assembly GCA_958301585.1 of Merodon equestris. Classification (NCBI taxonomy): domain Eukaryota; kingdom Metazoa; phylum Arthropoda; class Insecta; order Diptera; family Syrphidae; genus Merodon; species Merodon equestris. The sequence goes on from OY284416.1 coordinate 51,761,758, forward strand.
TCGCACCTTCAGCGTAGCAAAGCTGATCATGATAGGTTTTTTCGTTCCTAAAAGTCTCCCCCTCCCTGCAACTCTTACACTCGCCGAAAACCACCCTCTTACTTTTTATTATCAAAACGTAAGAGGTCTGCGCTTTAAAGCTCAGGCAGTCCTGCAGCAATCACATGCCTTACCTTTTGAAATCTTTGCCTTGACTGAAACGAACCTAATCCGCAGTATAAACAACCTTGAACTGTTCCCATCAAATTTTAACGTTTATCGCGACGAATATGTTAACCGACCTATTGATGGTTGTCCATGTCGCCGTGTACTCCTAGTCGTCCGAAATTCAATTGACTCCTCCCTCATAGCAACTTCATTTTCGCTATGTCTCGACTTTGTTTCTATTAAGATTCTATTACCCCGGAAATCGCTCTAAGTCATATGCTTTTACATTTTGCCATCACAACCTATTGAACCATATAAATTGGCAATTGATACAATCGATAATTTAATTGATATACGGGATCCCCAAGACGTGATCCTAGTTTTCGGTGACTTCAACCTTCCTCATCTTAAATGGATCTCTTCAAACGACCAATCGTTTTACAAATCCTCTAATCTCACAGCAGCCAAAGGGCGTCTTTTTTTAGATCGCCTAGCTGGTTCAAGCCTTAACCAAGTCAACGGCATTTTGGATGACATGGATAGACAGATTGACCTAATTTTCATAACTAGTTTCAGTTTGTCCGCTGTCCCCCACTGTTCAAATGTCTGACGATTTCCACAAAGCCAGCTTCCGTCAAATCAATGAATATCTCAATAGTGCTCCTTTTAATTTCAACAAATTTACCTTAAATAATGCCCTATCTGCCATATCTACATATATTCTGCAAAGAAATATTAAATTCTCTCTCCCTTTACATACCCTTTTCTCGACACAAAACCTCTAATCCCCAAATGACTTCTCTAACTATTTCGGCACTTAACTTCATTTTATAGAGCTTTATAACTCTCTTTATCAGCACTACTTAGTCTAGACGCAAACCAATCTTATAAATGATCCCAAGTCCTTCTTTCTGTTTGTTAACTACAAAAAAAAAAAATCTGGTGGCTACCCAAACTCTCCCTCATTCAATGATAAAACTTCTAATGAGCCTCATAACATCACCAACCTATTTGCCACCTTTTTCAATCAATCTTTCAGCCATGATTTCTTTGCACCCGTTCTATGGCTGCCAGTTACCTGTCTTTTTTGCCCTGTTAAATTCTCGTTTTGCTGATCTCCTTAATACCTACATATATATTCAGTCTAGAGTTTCACCAGGGCACAGATTTTTTGGTGTTCTTTTCTTCCAATGGGCAGCTATCACGGTAGGAAGACATCACCGTGTCCATTAGGAATTCAACAGAGTTGTCAAGTTCATCAGAAGTATTTGTGTTTAGGTGTGCTCCTAGTAATTTATTGTCAAGAAGGGATTTGTACGTACCATAATTTGTGGCTTTAGATGATCTATAGTTCACTAGGGTTTCTTATCGAGGACCCATTCTTAATATGAATTTGATATTGTTGTGGTCTGAGAAGGAAGCTTTTTTTTAGAGACCTGCCACTCTTTGATCATGTGAGGTGCTTTGTTAGTTACTAATGTTAGAACTTACTTCTCTTCACATGGAGCTTCGGGAGGTTGGTTCTTTATCTTTATTAGCAATCTCCGGATTGGAACATACAAGAAATTCTGAAAGGGACTCATCTCATGCGTCGTTATCCCTGCTTCCCCATAGCATGCAACATAATACATAATACACTGCAAATAAATACATAATATAATCCATTCCCACATTTAAAAAAATTGCACCTGAGACGGTTTCGGATCGGTTTTCTTTTTGCAGAGATGTTTGTATGGTAACATTGGATGATAAATTCGCGGCAGAAGGGCATAGAGGCCGCCGTAGATATCAACGGATCCATGTTGTTGGGGATTCTTGAATTTTGGGCATTATCCTCCGTGGAGAACCTTCTCAATATAGATTAGAAATTTGTCCAGAAAATAAAAGAGATCAAAATACGTTGATTTTATTAATTCAAAAACACGTTAAACCTGTAACCATAATTCATACAGATTAATACTGGTGTTTTTTTTTTTTTTTTTTTTTTTTTGTAATTCATTTTTATTTATACAATAGTTTCTTAGATCTATCTTATCCTAGACAAAAATGTTTAAAACTAGCTTAACTATCCTTACAAATTTAGGAATCTTACTGGTCCTAGGCGGACACTCTAAAACAAACTGAATAATTTTAACATATGCCTTTCGGCTAATAAATAAATAACTTACAATTAACATTATTATAATTAATTAACTTAAGCTAAGAAATTTTTTTCTTTTTAAAGAAACTTAGCATATGATCATTCTTTTATATATTTATATATAATCCTTAAACCTACCTAAACCTAACTAAACATATCTTATTCTAACTTAACTAATATATATATGTTTATATATAAATATATATTTTATATATATTATACAGGGTGTCCCACGAGCAGTGTGCCAAAAAGCTAGAGCGTGTAGGTCTGGTCAAGACAAGAAAAAAATCGTATGGGAGGGGGGGTCTATTCCCCCCCGTTTAGCCGGGAGGGGCAATTTTCTAAAAAATTGACTTAATTTCGAAAAAAAATATTAAAAATCAACAGTTACATCCACAATGCCGTGATATACTTTTTTGTAAAGCCTACTGGTCCGCTTGTGGGGTCCGCCGGTTTGACCTCAGAAAGTAGCGGCAGGCTTCCCGGTTTTGATTACTTCATCGCTGAGGCCAATCAAATGCTGGTGTTTTTGCATTTGTTTGCACCAATTGTTTTTCGGCCTGCCTTTTTTGCGTGTTGAAATTGGAATGTTGATTGATAACGCCTTTTGGACGGGGTTCAAAGGATCTCTCCTTTGAACATGGCAATACCAACTGAGTCGGTCGCGCTCTATATTTCTTGTGATGGTTTCTTTTACGTGGAGGCTTCCTCGGATCTTTGAACTTCTAATTCTGTCGCGCTTTGTTACTCCCGCTGTCATGCGAAGCATCTTCATCTCAGTTGCCGTTAATTTGCTCTCATACTTTTTGTGCATTGTCCAGCATTGTGAACCGTATGTGAGCGCCGGACGTACAACTGAAGTGTAGAGCCTTCCTTTCAGCTTAGGGGGCATTTTTCGATCACAGAAGATGGCGGAGTTTTCCCGCCACTTCATCCACCCTACGCTTACGCGATGTTTGATGTCGTCATCACAAGTTGCTTCTCTATTAATCATAGATCCCAGATATTTAAACTTTTCACACTTGGGAAGCACTCTTCCATTCAAGTAAATGTCGGGAATAGGCTGATGAGGGTCAGAGAACGGGCAGCACAGATACTCTGTCTTCTTTGAACTAATACGATACCCGTGTCCCTCAAAAATGTCCACCCACACATCAAGTGCTCGTTGTAGGGACGCCTGATCATCACTTATAATGGCCCCATCGTCAGCAAAGAATAGCTGGTGCACATTGGGGTCCGTCACTTTTCCTTCAAGCAAGCAATCAAGGACTGCTATAAAAAGCAGTGGGCTGAGGACGCTCCCTTGGTGTACACCGACTTTGATTGCGAACTCTTCGGTGACTCCTGCGGTGCATCTTACTCTTGTCGTTGCTCTCTCGTACATGTCCATAATCACTCGCACGTAGGTTTCTGGAACTCCTTTTTGTCTTAGCGCTACCCATAAAAGATCTCTTGGTTGCCGGTCAAAGGGCTTCTCGAAATCAACCAACACCATATGCAAGTCCTTTGAAGAATCACGATGCTTTTCCATCATGATCCTTATACTTTGGATTGCATCTGTTGTTGATTTACCCGAGACAAACCCGCACTGGTCATCAGATAGTCGTATTATTTTCCGCAGTCGGCTATCTAATACCCGTTCAACGATCTTCATGGTGTGCGACATCAGCTTGACAGAACGGTAGTTATCACAATTTCGCGTATCACCCTTTCCTTTGTGCAATGGAAGAAGATAGCTTTCCCTCCATTGATTAGGCATAGTGTCGCCTCTCATAAGTTTGGAGATAAGAACCATGAGCCATCTAGACCCGATGTCTCCCATCTTTCTCCCGTCCGGCCCAACCGCTTTTCTTTTCTTGGAGTTTTTAACCGCGTACCGAACTTCTTCGACTGTGATGTCGGATATTTCTGCATGATTCGAAGCGGCTCTTGGAAAGTACACTCGGGGAAACTGTTCGTTCAGAAGTTCCTCGCAATACTGTCGCCATCTGTGGAGAATTTTTTCGTCTTCCACAAGGAGTTGGCCTTCAGCATTGTTAATAAACTTTGGGAAACGAATCTCCTGAGCATTTCTTCTTCTCTGGGCGGCTATCTTAAAGATATTTGCTCCTTTGTTCAAATTGTTTTGTCGAAGCTCCTGGGTAGCCTGGTTCCTGTCAGACGCGGAAGACGATATTTCTTCCAACTCCTGATAGAGGCCTTCCATGCTTTTCGCTTTGAATTCGGCGCATTTTTTCTTCGCGATACCTTTGCAACATCTATATACCTTTTCACGGCGAGCTTTTTCCTCTCTATTAGTAGAAGAGCTCTTTGACCAAACTTGGAAAGCCATTTTCTTTTCGTGTATCACTGCTTTGGCTTCGTCTGTCCACCACCAGGTTTCTTTTGCGTGTTGGCAGGGGCCTTTAGATGTTCCGAGCAGTGATTTGGCTTTCTCCAGGCTAGATTGTTGTAGGGAATCCCACACGTCTTGTGCTCTGCACTCCTCATTACCGACCTCATCGATGGAATGGAAGAGGGGTAGTTTTCCATGATGGTAATAAAAGCTTCGCCTTTTCCTTTATCCAATTTATACCACTTGATTCTCTCAGACACCTTCGTTTGCTGCTTTGACTTCTTTCTCGCATCCATAAGAAACTCAGTCAGGAGGAGACGGTGTTGAGGGGCGATCGCGTCTCCCAGGATCACTTTGCAATCTTTAGCTCGTGGCTTCATGAAACTGGATACCAAATGATAGTCTATTTGAGTTTCATTTCCGCTGCTGCTATAAGTGATCAGGTGCCGGCTTTGTTTGACGAACATGGTATTTAGCACTATAAGACCGTACGACTTGCACATGTTTAGGATATCTTCACCTGAAGAGTTCCTGGTGCCGTATCCCAGCCCTCCGTGGTAGCCTTCATAGTCTTCGCTTGTCTTCCCGACATGTCCGTTTAAATCTCCCCCAACAAACAAAAGCTCTTCCTTTGGGATGATTTTGACAAGGTTGTGGAAATCTAGCCAGAATGCATCTTTTTCTTTCTGTTCACAAATCTCTCGAATCCTATCTAGGACAACCACCCCCCGCAGAGTAATGAACGAACATCTTCGACACAAACTATCTGCACCCCGTCCAGGTTGTGTGACAAACATTATAAGAGCGTACACTCTTGAACCTGCGCGAATTATAAAAAAAAAAAAAGTATTACTTCAACTCTGGAATCAAGTTAGTTGGCTACCATCTTATCTGAGCGATAGCGCTCCGGGCCCTTACCAAAGCAGTATATATTGTACATATATGCTTGTCAAAGCATAGAAACTGGTCTATCAAGATTCCAAGCTATACTTTGTTTCGCCAACGAACGCCCGTCCGGACCAAAAATTGAGAATCTGCGCCAATTTTTTCGAGTGTCCCGAGAGGCTTTAAACAAAGGCATTCTGAATAATATACATTCCAGTCATTACAATACTGCTGAATTTTTTCGAAGTCACGCTGCAGAGAAGTAACAATGACATCGATTGTTGGGCCTGACCTGCACGCGATTAGGTCGTCTGCTTACGCTATGTTAATTTGAGTGAATAACAAATCGCACACAACATAAGTGAATGAGAGAAGCTTGGCTCTGGCTCTCCGTGAGTTGTAACGCCATCACCGCTGTTTTCTAGTGCACTGGATAATATGCATTACTTAGTTGAAAGAATTTTTATTAGACAGAGGGAGCACACACGAAATTACTATAAGGATCTTGCAAGTTAATTGCGCACTGGAATTCAAGAATTAAACCCTCAATCCCATCTTCGGACGCACAATTAAATTTAGAGATAACATACTACTAACTTACTGACATGCTTTAAGATGATGTGGCATTGACTTGTTATCATCCTTACAGTAACCAATTCCAACCAACATCGATGGCTAATTTTTAAAGTAGATTTTAACGTTTTTATTTTCCATCAATTCATTAATAAGATATACGCGTAGACAAAGAAGTAATACGATTAAGAAACCCGAACCAGTCGATGGTCCCCTGGAACCCATTTCACTATCATCGTACCAAGGCCATCAACGTCCCTTATACTGCGATCGAGCGTTTCGTCATTTTGATTCACAGTCTCAAATGACACCCACCATCGAATTTTCTTCTCATTTTTAAATTAGACTCCTGAAAACAAAGCCGAAAGTAATTGAATGAGCCCTGTTCATCCAAAGGACAACATGCAAAATTAATGAATATCCTGCTAATATACGAGTACGGTCACATCCCACCTATATTTACTTTTTAATTTTCATTACGCGCTTTGTTTTGTTTCTCTTTGCTCCTTACTCCGTGCCTTGAGTGCTGTCGACTTTTTTCTAATTTCATTTTTTTCCTGGACATGAATAAAAAAAGGAATTGTACTATAGAAAACCACGGGAATAATGAATGAACTTCATTTGGATTATATTACAAGAATGGAGTAGGAAGTAAAATGTTATAGGAATAAAAAATAAAAAAATGGAGGAAAGGTGTCCTTTACAAAGATGGAGATAAGACTATATCTGGCCGACTTACCCTTATTTTTAAATGTGATTTTGTTGTATGCGGTGAATGGTAATAAAAGAAGTTACTCATAATATGGCTAAAGGAGGAAAAAATTCAATTGAAAATCATTAATCATCGCGGTGACAAACGAAGTATCATTTGATGAGGAGTCTCTCTTCCTTGGGGTAACTGTTTGTTTTATTTTTTTCCAATTTTTTCTCTTAAAGCCCATTTAGAATATTTGTCTTGCTTCTGAATTTAAAATTAATTCGTAGAGCTTATTGCTTGTACGTGGCAGACTAACGGCGAACATTCGCGTGCCAAATTATTGCTTGCTATGCTCAAGGAGTTTGTTTAACTAACCAAATGATCGCAATGTAAAATCAAAAAAGCTATTTCTACCAAAACGTTGGAGAATTAAGATCTTAATGTACGTAGCTTGCGTTGAATAAACTTTGCTACTCTCGTTACAATTTTTATTTTAGCCGAACCTGGTTTGCATGAATCCTTCAAGCAATTCGTTTTTTTTCCTTCGTTTTGCACTGTTAATCATGGCGACCTTATAAAGGGTCTTTCGGACGCTTAATTCTTATATCGAAATGAAACAAGTTGTATATATAAGATAACCACAAAATTCGTTTTTTTTATTTGCAAGAACTTTTTATGGCATTAAGTATGAAAACAAATGTCCACATATTTCGATCAAATTTTCGATCTGATTTCGCTAAATGGCGTTCCCTACACTGACTTTGGGGGTATATTCCTATAGACCTTCGGTTTAAGATATCGTAAAAGAAAGTATAAAGGATTAGATCGCACGATCCCAGTGTCCAGTTGACGTCGCCATTTGAACCACATGTCGTTTTTTTGTCGCAATTGTCGTTCAGCTAAGGCACTTAAGAATAAAGTCCCGGCACAAAATGTTGATAACTTGAAGGCGCAGAAATGTCAAGTTCTCGTCAATGACACACACAAGTAAAGGCAGGGAGGAGGTTTGTTTTGTTTGCGGGAGATAGTAATAGATTGATACTTTGAAATGTTAAGGTCGAGGCAGTTCTTGGAACACCAGGTGGAAAACCTGTTGAGGTCCGATTGAATAAGGGAAGAGTCATGTTCTGAAGAAATTATCTTAAAGAATTTAGCATCGTCGGCATATAGAGAGATGTGGGAATGTTTGGTCACCATTTCAATATCGTTAATGGTAAGGATAAAAACAAGCGAGCCTAAATGACTGCCTTGGGGGACACAGGAGGAAGCAAGGAAGGGGTTAGAGAGGGCAGATCTAAAGCGAACGCTGAAGTGGCGATTTTCCAGGTAAGAGGAAAGCCACTTTAATAAGATGGGTTCAAAGCCAAGGGAAGACAGTTTGAAAAGTATTAATTTGTGTAAAATTTTATCAAAGGCCTTACTGAAGTCTGTTGAGATAACATCGACTTCCTTGCCATTTTCTAAGGCTGAAAGGGTGAAGAAAAGGAGTTCAATAAGGTCTGTGCTTGTAGACCTACCTTTGAGGAAGCCGTGTTGTCTAGGGGAGATTAAAGACTTGCATTCAAAACTTAAATTATCATACAAAATACTTTCGAAGATTTTGGATATTTGAGACCGTTTGGCAATGGGACGGTAGTTGTTAATGTCATTCTTCGGACCCCTTTTGTGTATAGATGTTATAAAAGAGGTTTTCCATATCCGGGGAAATTCACCTTGACAAAGGGATAGGCTGAAGATTTCTGAGAGAGGTAGAGAAAGGGACGAGGAATATATATATTTTTTTAATATAACAGGGAGGCCGTCGGGGCCAGGAGTGAATTTATCATTAAGTTGCTTTAATCTTTCTTTGATGATATCGGGTCGACGCTACGAAGGAGAAATGGTCCAAAGGAGAAGTTTGGTAAATAGTTGAAATAAATAGGAACGGATGCAAAGAAATCATGGATGAAAGATTGATTGAAGAAGGTGGCAAAAAGGTTGGCAATGTTATGAGGATCATTGGAAGTTTTATTATTGAAGGAGAGAGATTTTGGCTAGCCATCAGATTTTCTTTTATAATTAACAAACTGAAAGAAGGACTTGGGATTATTTATAAGGTTGGTTCGCATCTCGACTAAGTATTGTTGATAGATAAAGTTATAAAGCTCTACAAAATGCAAGTAAGTACCGAAATAGTTAGAGAAGTCATTTGGGGATTGAGTACGAAGGAAAGTTGTCCAGAGCTTTTTCCGTTTGTTTCTCAAAGAACAGAGCCTACGATTACACCAAGGTGGGGAGGTGGAGGAGGTTTTATGTCGAGAAAAGGGTACGTAAATGGAGATAGAATGAAATAATTCTTTGTAGAATATAGATATGGCATCATTTACGGTAAGGTTGTTGAAATTAAAAGGAGCACTATTTAGATATTCATTGATTCATGGAAGTTGGCTTTGTGGAAATCGTGAGACATCCGAATAGCGGGGGGAGAGTTCTGTATATTGGAGTTGTGAAAGAACGAGAGAAGAAGAGAAGAGTGGTAGTTGTCGTCGGTTGATAGGGACAGCGGACAAGCTGAAACTGAGGAGTTAAAGGGGTCACTTGTTTTTGACAAGAGGTCGAGTTGTCTGCCCATGTAATTTAAAATGCCGCTGTCTTGGTTAAAGCTGGAATCAGCTAAGCGATCAGAGAAGAGACATTCTTTGGCAGCAGTGGGGTTAGAGTCAATGTGAAACGATTGGTCGTCTGAAGAGAAACATTTAAGGTGAGGAAGTTTGAAGTCACCGAAAACTGGGGATCTCGTAAATCAATTAAATTATCGATTGTATCAATGGCCAAGTTATATGTTTCAATAGGTTGTGATGGCAAAATGTAAAAGCAGATGACGTAGAGCGATTTCCGGGATAGTACAATCTTAATAGAAACAAAGCCGAGACATGGCGAAAATGAAGTTGCTATGAGGGGGGGAGTCAATTGAGTTTCGGACGGACGATTCGGTTAAGGCAAAGATTTCAAAAGGTAAGGCATATGATTGCTGCAGGATTTCCTTAGTTTTAGAGCGCAGACTTCAGTTTTAGAGCGCAGACCTAACAACACGGCGGCTATAAACCAACGAACTTTGAGGGCTCTCAACCCCTTTAACAGTGATCAATTACTGACCCTTCCTTTTCCTCCGTACCAATCATTCCCACATTCCCCTAACTCCAAGATAGAACAGCATACGCCGATAGATTCATGGCTAAGAGGGTGCTTAGCTATTAGTATGCGAACTTCGGATACTGGGCGGCTTCCGATTTAGCTCCAGCTTTCCTGCAGCATTTTGGGCACCGTTCTTTCCCGTGTACTTCTGGGAACAAAATTTGTCACTCAAAACCACCGGATGGCTTCGTCAAACTAAAGTCGTCTGAACACGCTTTAAGGCCGCCATTAAGCAGGGAAAAACGAGATAAAGCTCTAGTATACGAAAAATCAGCTCGAAAAACAAGACTCGGCGTCGTCCCCAATGATCTGGGTGCAAACCCCCTTAGCACAGCACAAATGGCAGCAACTCAAGAGGCTGTGATTGACACCTCGATGGAACTGCTAAGTAATGGGGGCAAAACCACACTTCAAGGGGTTGACATATAGGTCAATTTGGTTCTACTTTATGTGTGCCGATGCAACACAGCCGATTGGATTAGGTCCAATTTCACACCTATAAAGGGAAAAAGCAGGGTAACCTGCACCATGCCAAAATGCTTCGGACTCCTTTAGTATGCGTTTCAGCCGCAACAAAATATCTCTCGGAATCATACAAGAATCCTGGGTTCAAAGAGATAAGATTATGCGCCTTTAAAATAGGTCGCGCAAATTAATTTACACTACTGCAGAATCTCCTCTTAGGCACGCATGTTTAGTCGGTTCTAATATAATTTGTTTAGCCATTCCAGAATTTATAACAAGAGACTTGGCAGCCCCCACCGTGGAAGTCGCCACTGCAGATGGAGTAAAAGAGATCGTGTGCGCCTCCGCTTATTTTCCAGGAGACGGCATCCAAATCCCACCTACTGAGGTACAAGACCTAAAAGGATATTGTCACCGGCGCAAACGACATCTGGTCATCGGATGTGATACCAAAGCGCACCAAACTCACGTATTGAATATTTACTTAGTAACAACCTCACCAATAGGGGCAACAAACCCACTTTCCCGTGTACCATGGTGGTATGTACACTTTAGGTTCCAGCTTGGAATACATTTCTCAAATCTGGAGAGAAATCAACCTTGTCTTCATCCCTAAGATCGGAAAACTAAGTGAACAACCTAAACCCTATCGACCTTGTATTAGGTTGTACCACATGAAATGTCCAATTTTTCACTTAGTCCTCGATTATGAGCTGTTGAGTGAACATCTGTACAACATAGTGATTTTTTTTCTTTTTTTATAACATAAAGTAGTATGTGTGTTTGGTGTGTGCGACTTTTAGGGTCCGTTGCAAGTATAGTTATTTTTTCTAGGAATTTTTATATCATGCTGTCGACGCGACGGTTCAAATTCGTATTCTTTTCTTTTACGACTGGGACATAATGCGCCCCTGGCAGCCAAAAACATAAATGACGCATTTGAGAACATAGCGGTGAACGAACGCATCATTCAGCGTTCCATTCAAGCTCCGTTCGGGAGATCTAAGCCTCGGAAACGAACCGCATGGGAAACCGGAAACGGTAATTGACAACGCCATTTTACCCAACAAAAAAGGTGCGGGCCATTGCACACAAGTATGGGAGAATCCCATGACATTAAGTCGACACCTATCTTAGATAGGGAAAGTGAAAAAAAAACTTGACAAGTGGGTACCCCATGAATTGAACGAAGCCAAAAAACTAAGCGGCTTAGAAACCTGTGCATCTCCGAGTCCAAGGCACCCAAATGCACCGTATAATCGCATGTGATGAAAAGTGTATTTCTATTAAAGATCTGGGCAGTGGTTGGATGCAGACGAAAACCCAAAGCACACTCCCAAACTTGGTCTTCACCCAGAAAAGGTTATGGTGATAATCTGGTGGACATCGAAAGGACCAATACACTTTTCATGTCTTCAGTTAGGGGAAACGATGAATGCGGTCAAATATTGTGAGGAAATCGACATAATGCATAGGAAATTGGCTGAAAAGCAACCTGCATTGGTCAATGGCATGGCTCGATCCTGTTGCATGATTTCTGAATTGAATGAATGAATTTCTTGTACTTGCTAACTTTGCGACCTCGGGCAGCTATGTTACCATGGAGGAACCACACAAGATTTGACTTTATAGGCTAGAACTGAAGTCGCGCCAACTGCTTAACTCAAAATACAGTCAAGAAAGTAGCTCTGAAGCCGAGAAACGGGATCAACCATAAGCACTACCGTCAAATTACGTACAATTTTCAAATTTCTTATACTTGCTAACTTTGCGACCTCGGACAGCTATGTTACCATGGAGGAACCACACAAGATTTGACCTTATAGGCTAGAACTGAAGTCGCGCCAACTGCTTTACTCAAAATACAGTCAGGAAAGTAGCTCTGAAGCCGAGGAACGGCATCGACCATAAGCACTACCGTGAAATTACCTACAATTTTCAAATTTCTTGTACTTGCTAACTTTGCGACCTCGGGCAGCTATGTTACCATGGAGGAACCACACAAGATTTGACTTTATAGGCTAGAACTGAAGTCGCGCTAACTGCTTAACTCAAAATACAGTCAAGAAAACAGCTCTTAAGCCGAGAAACGGGATCGACCATAAGCACTACCGTGAAATTACGTACGATTTTCAAATTTCTTGTAGTTGCTAACTTTGCGACCTCGGGCAGCTATGTTACCATGGAGGAACCACACAAGATTTGACTTTATGGGCTAGAACTGAAGTCGCGCCAACTGCTTAACTCAAAATACAGTCAAGAAAGTAGCTCTGAAGCCGAGAAACGGGATCAACCATAAGCACTACCGTCAAATTACGTACAATTTTCAAATTTCTTATACTTGCTAACTTTGCGACCTCGGACAGCTATGTTACCATGGAGGAACCACACAAGATTTGACCTTATAGGCTAGAACTGAAGTCGCGCCAACTGCTTTACTCAAAATACAGTCAGGAAAGTAGCTCTGAAGCCGAGGAACGGCATCGACCATAAGCACTACCGTGAAATTACGTACGATTTTCAAATTTCTTGTAGTTGCTAACTTTGCGACCTCGGGCAGCTATGTTACCATGGAGGAACCACACAAGATTTGACTTTATGGACTAGAACTGAAGTCGCGCCAACTGCTTAACTCAAAATACAGTCAAGAAAGTAGCTCTGAAGCCGAGAAACGGGATCAACCATAAGCACTACCGTCAAATTACGTACAATTTTCAAATTTCTTGTACTTGCTAACTTTGCGACCTCGGGCAGCTATTTTACCATGGAGGAACCACACAAGATTTGACCTTATAGGCTAGAACTGAAGTCGCGCCAACTGCTTTACTCAAAATACAGTCAGGAAAGTAGCTCTGAAGCCGAGGAACGGCATCGACCATAAGCACTACCGTGAAATTACCTACAATTTTCAAATTTCTTGTACTTGCTAACTTTGCGACCTCGGGCAGCTATGTAACCATGGAGGAACCACACAAGATTTGACTTTATAGGCTAGAACTGAAGTCGCGCCAACTGCTTAACTCAAAATACAGTCAAGAAAACAGCTCTTAAGCCGAGAAACGGGATCGACCATAAGCACTACCGTGAAATTACGTACAATTTTCAAATTTCTTGTACTTGCTAATTTTGCGACCTCGGGCGGCTATGTACCCATACCGCACACGTAACGGTGCAAAAGCTGCTACAGTTGGGATTCGAAATTCTTCCACAACCACCGTACTCTCCTGATATTTCTCCAACAGATTATCACCTTTCCGCAGTCTGGCTTCATTTTGTCACCAAAAGGTGTTCCGAAATTAAGTAGAAGTCATAGAAGCCTCTGAAAACTTTTTAGCGTCAAAAAATCAAGCCTTTTATAAAAAAGGAATAACGGAACTTGAATCACGGTGGAAGAAGGTTAAAGATGTCAATGGTTTATATTTTGATTAAATAAAATTTTATAAAAAAGAAATATTGACTTTTATTTTTTTACAAAAAAGGGACATTTTATGTGGCACAACCAAATAGTTATTATTACAGGTAAAAGCGAAATTTTTGCCTGTGAGCGCATGCAACTTCTCAATGTGTTTCTCACTGGTGCAGCAGAGAGATTTAATCGATAAACCCAACTTAGATAACTTTAGTCACATTTACAAAAAGCAAAAAAATACAATCTTGACCCATCCTAAACGGTACAAACATTGGATTTTGGATTTTCAGAAGAAGTAAAATAAGAAGTCCAATATCTTGATCGAAAACTTAACTGAAATTCTAACATCAAAAGCAAACTTGCAAAGACTAAGGAAAAGACCTGGGAATTGAAACATAAGGTAATTTACTGATTATATTCCACGATAGTGAGACCTATCAGCACTTATGCTTCTGCTGTATGTTGGGCAAAAGTTTAACCAAACTCTACAATAGCTAAACTTGAAGGCCTTCAGAGACTAGCATGTCTCGGCACTACAGAACCCATGCCAACTTGCCTCGCACCAGATGCACTGATCGGAATTACTCCACTACACCTTTTTATTGAAAAGTTGCCATCGGACTCTTCCTCCTCCTCCGCTCGAAAACGGACCGGCCGTGTAGACCATTGTGTCGCATGTCCATACTACAACACATTGCTGAGCTGGGTATGATTATTACAGTTTCGGACGCTTTGAAAAAAGATTTGAGATACTGATCCCAAACCGCAGAGCTTGGAAAAGCGGCAATCCCTTGCTAAATGTCAAAGGCCCCAGGTGGTACGCAGATGGGTCTAAGATGGATTCCGGTATTGGCAATAGCATCTTTGGACCAAATCGGAAGATATCGATATCGTCATAGTGTCATCCAACCCGAACTATACATACGTCTTACTAACGTGCATCAATCTAGACTTAGAGCCTAGCATAAAAGGTATATCCATCAATATACTCTTAGACAGTCAGGCAACGATCAAAGCGTTGGGCTCATATAGTACGAACTCAAAATCCATCAAGGAATGCCACCATGCCCTGCAAGAACTAAGCAAAAGAGATAAAGTCAAACTCTGATAGGTGCCAGATCACAAGGGCATTAAAAGCAACGAAATCACTCGCTAGAAAAAGTCCCGGCGAAAGGTACATACTCGTATGTAGGTGCCGAACCTTTCTGCAAAATCCCCAAGTCAAAGATTAATTTTCTCTCAGACAAGTGGAACAAATCGTAACCCCTGCATTCAAGGACTACGACAATCGAAGAGATTCATACGGCTCCTAAACAAACACTCTATCTATATTCTCAAATATAATAGAGTCGATATGAGAAGACTGGGATATCAGCTTAACAAAATTAACCTCTCGTCGAGGGCGAGGAAACGGCAGAGCACATACTATGCGAGTGTGCGGCCTCTGCCATCTTAGGAAGCATATTCTACTCAGAGAAATCATGACTTCCGAGGGGTCAGTTCAGCTCCTACATGGGACATCTTCAAATTTATTAAGAAAGTAGAAGAACTCTTCTTCTAATCGGCTAGCTAGCAGTCACAATAAATCTACATTTACATTTGCGTCAAATACGAAAACTAAAATTTCACATCACATTTTGTACAAACCAATCAGGGAATCAACAGAAGAAATTTCGGCCCACTACTGTTACGTCTCCAATATTTTCTGCACCTAGGTTAGCATATCCCACATACCATTTTTTTCGATCCCAGACACAAGCATTTCAATCGTTGGTTATGGCCCAAGAAATCTTTCCAAAATCAGAACCCTAATCGGTCGAAAAACCTCTTCTTCTTTTTCTTACATGGCGTTACAGCTCACGAAGAGCTAGAGCTTCTCTCATTCAATTATGTTGTGTACGAATTGTTTTTCATACAAGAGAGCCGAGAAGCTTTTTCAAGGTAAGCATACTACGGGGGGTTTTGCCAGCACCCCGCCGAGGAGAGAAGCCGCGAAATAAACATTCGATGGCGTTGGTGTTATCGGGATCCGAACTACCCACTGCTCCACGGCGCTTTCGCTATATTGCATTAACCAGGCCCATAATTGCCTATGGATATCCCATGTGGTTCATTGCGAATGCCAGATTAATGGAAAGGATGTTTGAGAGGTAAATGTCTCAGGACTTGTCTCGGGTTACATAGAACACCCGAATCTGATTACTAGGTGGACTGGGATCTCGGAACGAAACACACGTGAGTTAGTCAACATTCAGCTTAAAAAAAAAAAAGATATTGTATAAAATTCCGAAAAGTAGTCACCTCCGATTGTCTTGAATTTTTTTTTCTATGCATAGTCTAACACAAAGGAAGTGAAAATTCAAAGCGGTTTTCGCAGCAAACTATTTGAAAGAACCAAAAGGACATTAAAAATTTGAAAATTCTGAATAAAAAGGATTTTCTGAATTTTAGGAATAGATAGGCCGAGAGTTAAGAGATACAGTTAAAGTTAGAGGGCCAGTAATGCGTATTAAAAATTAAAGTTCGTTAGATTTCAAGGTTTTCGTCTCCTAACTCAAAAAAAAAAATACAATTAAAATGTTGGACGGTCAAAAAAATGAAATACATTGTCCCTTATCTGGAAATTCAATATCTAAATACAAAAAATCAGAAAACCTTTATTCTCAACAACATCATCATATTATTTCTGGGAGCCCTTAATCGCTTTTCCGTCTATCGCCCTCAATTGATCCCTGTTCAGATGTGTCAAAATGAATCGTCAATAATGCAAATCAAAAGACCTCATCATTTCCTGATTTACTCACTTGCGAAATGCGTATCCTTTTCCAGTTTCATTTTCCTCCTTTCCACAGTTTCCCCAGCGACACATGGGGGAGTATGGTGCTTTTCTTATCGGCCTGCTACTATTTGTTCAGGCGATTACCGTAACCAATAGGCGGAAAATTAAACCAACCCGTATGTAAATACGATTCGATATGACACCGGGTTTGCGTCCCGATTCGATCGACAGTTGGCGCGCGAAAACAACAGCAAAAGGAAAAAAAAGTATATTCATATCGATTATGCGCCAGGACACACGCAATCGGAATAATTGTGTATTCTTAGCCGCACAATAAGGCGACGAGGTGGGGGTTTAATTTCCAAATGTAGTTTGTTTTCGTCAAGAGGTAACGATTGTCGTGATGTCTTGTCACGTTATCCTTGGGTGCACATCCACGCTGTATTCGGATGCTGGGGTGGGTTTTCTTCCGACTGTACTTATTCAAAAACCAACAACAAAAAATACGATTTTGTATGCAAATTGCCGACTTCATTATGCCGATTTCGCGTCGTGTGCAAACAGTGGGGGTGACCGGGGTTATGACTCTTCGTGGAGGCAGTTGCCTTAACGCCGCCATTTGGAATTAGCGAAAGTAATCGAATTTTACAGACGAACAAAGGCAAATAAGATTTTCAGTTAATAAAATGACAAAGTGTCTGCGTGATTTGAGACCAGTTCGGCTTCGTTCCTTTTTTTATTTAATTTTTTTCATTTTTGACAACTTGGGTGGTGTGCTTTTTATGTAGGAATCATTGCGGCGTGAAAGGTGGTTGTGGGGAATGTTGCGGATTAGGATTTTTTAAGTGGCAATTTTTATGGATTTGGACTACGGGGCGGTAATGGCTGAAGAACGTGCTGAAAGACTGAAGGATCAGAAGCATATTTTAAAGCAAATAGCAGATATTTCAGTCGGACCATTTTCTACTTTTGACTTTCTTTTTCAAAGAGAAACTGCCTCATTTCCATGGGAAGAACTAGGCATGCTCCTTCTGTGATATCGAGAATAACATGGACCCGTTAAAGCGTATGGTAGCATGTATTTGTGTGTATTCTGATGAGGCCGTGCGAGCACTCTAACTAGTTTTCTTCTATAAAACTTACATATGTTATCACAGTCATATCATATGAACCTAACCCGTCCATTAATCTAAACAAATGGCCACCTGCCTACTCATTTATTTCATTTTTACACTTCTCACTTTATACTCGACTAGTTTAAATCTAGCTTCATTATGGTAGTTAATTAAAACTAACTTATTGTTCCTGTGTGAACACTTCAAGTTAATCAAAAATCCCAAATAAATATATTTTTCAACCCTTTGTACCATGTAAATTAATGAATTAAATAAATTTAACTGAACTGAAGAGTTAAAACTATCTTATCTTCCAACTAAAACCAGCTGAACCTACCTTTCTTTTTTCACTGTCGACGACGGAGCTTTCAAAACATCAAAATTGTTGATGCTGCCACACAATAGATTTACTTTCGCGGTATAACACCGCTCTATTGAATTCGAAACGTCCCGGGATATGTGGAACCTTGAATAGAGCAGTGCCCCTAGGGCCGCACCTCTCACCACAAGTTATTGGGCAGTAAGCCCACAAGACCAAGGTGGATTCTAATCAGTTTCATCAGAAAATTATCGATTCGTAAAGTGCTAATCCTATTGTATGGGGCCGTGTTAGAGTAAATTTTCGTAATCTCAGGTTTTGGTGTTCTATGTAATCCGAAACAAGTCAACTACCTAATTGCATCTTTAGATCGCTTAAGCCACCAGATAAGGCTACTTAATCCAAAGACTGAATGGGTTTTTAAGGGGTTAACGCATCTTTCTGAGAACCATTTCCACCGGAGATCCATAGTCGTTATGTTCCTTAAGGATGATTGTTGTCCATCATTATAAGTCACCACATTCTTAAGTTAAACGAAATAATTGACCTAGTAAATCAACATAAGAGATGAGTACACATACACAAGGCATAAGAAAAAAGGATATGATTTAGATATTTTACAGTTTGAGGCTGTGAAACTTCTTCTTCTTCTTCTTATATGGCGCTAAGGGGTCGGTGGAATCTGGGCCTCAACCAATAAGCGACTCCAGCTGGCACGATGTTTTGCCAGTTGTTCACAGTGCCACACTCACAGTTGCTTAAGCTCCTTTTCCATTTGTGTGTGCCACCTTAGATTCGGTCGTCCTCTGCGGCATCGTCCCACAGGGTTGGATTCGAAGACTCTTCGGGCCCGAGCTGTGCTGTCCATTCGCTCTACATGGCCTAGCCATATTAGACGTTGGATTCGGAGACGACGTACTAGGCGAAATCACTATACAGCCCGTACAGTTGTATCTTCACACCCACTCTCCGTTTACACGTATATAAACGAGACCATAGATTAATTGCAGAATTTTCCTCTCGAAGCGATCAAGGGCATTCTCATTAATTTTCGTTAAGGTCCAGGCCTCTGCGCCGTAAAGGAGGACCGGTGTGACCAGTGATTTATATAGTTTCGAGAGAATGCTCTACTTCTCAATAAACTTTTGAGCCCAAAGAAGCAGCGGTTGACAAGAGTAATTCGGCGTTGGTCACTAGTGAGCCAAGGTAGATGAAGTCCTTGACCACATCAAATTTGTAGCAGTCAATTGTCGATGTTATGCGCCTTTTTTGGATAACAGCATAAAAGCCTCGTTTTAGTCGCTTCTGCTTCGTCCACTTCGGACGAGTTTGGCAGGGATGTTAAAACTAGATATGGCTCGGTACAGCTCATCCTTATGCATACTGTCATATGCGGCTTTAAAATCGACAAAAAGATGGTGTGTGTCGTTTTGGAATTCTTAGGTCTTTTCCAAGATCTGCCGCAGTGTGAAAATTTGGTGTATTATGGATTTACCTAACCTAAAACCACAGTGATATGAACCTATCAGATTACCCACAAAGGCTTTCAGGCGTTCACACAGTATGGCAGATAAGATCTTGTATACGATGTTGAGGAGACTTATTCCTCTATTCTTTCTATTAGCTATTGAGGGTGCTCATCTGTGAGGCTAATTTTTACCACAACGTGTAACTTATGTAAAAAAGTAAAATTGCCAAGATTATTTTCGTTATTAAACACACAGACAAAATCTTTTTTGATCGCTCATCAAATTAGGGATGCGTCATAAAGTTCCCCTTCAAAATCTAGAGCAGCCTTATTCAAATAACGAGTGTTGCGGCGTGGTACGTATATGAGTTACTACCACGTCTTGAATTAAAGGTTTTAGAAACTACTAGCGGCCTAATTTTACCTCGAAAGATAACAATTTCGTTAGATTTTTCAAAAAAACCTTAAAAATTTCTAAGGTGTATACATTTTTTATTTGAGTAGATAAATCAATGCTTCCTATTTACGTTTGAAAAACATTATTTTGTGTTATTTTAAAATATTATAAGTTATGCTATTCACGACGAAGTTTTAAGAGGTCCAAACGGAGATTCCTATTTTAAATCACTTTTTCGAGCATATTGGCTGGTATCTCGCTAATTCTTGTAATGTTGTCTTCCAAGGCTAGGATTGACGCGGGCTTTTTATACCATGTATGAATGATCTGACGTATCTCCATAAAAAATAGTTTAAAGGCGATTTAGCTTTCAATTCACCGGTCCAAAACAAGAGATAAATTCAAGAGATCATCATCTATTTGCATGCTGTGTGCATGTACCGTCATCTTGCTGAAACCACATGTCGATCAGGATCTACCCGTGCATTTTGAACGAAGAAAAGTTCAAAGTCAATTAAGGATAGCGGAAATTGCCTGAGATTGCGGACGAAATACAGCAAATCGTTTATTAACATATCCATTCAAACAGAAATGAGCTTCACCGCTGAAGACAATTTTTTCTCTGTACCCACAGGCATATGGGTAAGTGGCTTGCTATATACAGTAGCGTGGAAATAATGCGAAATATGTATGGTCAATTTGGTTTGTATTGCCTGCTCAGTAGATCGATTATGATGACCGTAAAATGGTGGAAGTGCACGAAAAACATTTTTCACCGAGCACGACATTTGATAGAAAAATTCAATAATTTGAAAGCGTTATTCGGGTTTAAATCTTTCCTGGCAAAATGGCGATACTAATGTCAAAAATAGAAGGAAGAAAAATCAAATAACTACAAAATCACCCTTTACATATTATGGTGCTTCCTAAAATGCATCTGCTGTAACAAATACTGTAATATGTATTAGGTTCTACCACATGAAATGTCCGATTTTTTTTGTAAAAAATTAAAAGTCAATATTTCTTTTTTATAAAATTTTATTTAGTCAAAATATGAACCGTTCACATCTATAACCCTCTTCCACCGTGATTCAATGTCCGTTATTCCTTTGACTTGACACCGCCAGTACGGTGGCTGCGGAAGAATTTCGAATCCCAACGGTAGCAGTTTTTGTCATGTCATGCAACAGGTTCGAACCATGCATGTTTATCAATGCAGGTTGCTTTCCAGCCTTTTTCGCATGCATTATGTCGATTTCCTCACAATATTTGACTGCATTTATCGTTTCCCCTGGTTCAAGAAATGAAAAGTGGATTGGTCCTTTCGATGTCCAACAGATTGTCACCATAATCATTTCTGGGTAAAGACTAAGTTTGTATGTCAACTTTGGGTTTTCGTCTGCATCCAACCACTGCCCAGATCTTTTACAGTTATCATACAAAATCCTCTTTTCATCACATGTGATTATACTACGGTGCCTTGGACTCGGAGATGCACAGGGCTTCGTTCAATTCATGGGGTACCCACTTGTCGAGTTTTTTTCACTTTTCCTATTTAAGATGGGTGTCGACTTATTGTCATGGGGGATACTCCCATACTGTGTGCAATGCCCTGCACCGAATTTGTTGGGCCTTCATCCACCGTTTCTTGTAAAATGGCATTGTCAATTAGGGTTTGCGGTTTCCCACGCGCTTCGTTTTCCAGGCCTAGATCTCCCTGTTAGATATTACAATATTAACTCAACGCCATCTAGTTGTTATATTAGATATTAAAACATTGACCCATATATATGTTGGCTAATGTACTAAAACTAATACTTGTTGTATATTTAATTATATTAACGTAGCATACTTTTTTTGTCAACTTCACTTCCTTTTGAAAAGCGCCTCAATAAAGTCCACACTCCATGTGAACATTACATCGTTTCTTTTTTTATTCCATCCTGTAATATTTCAGACACTCCCGAACCGCACTTACCAAACAAACGCCGAAGTCCAAATGGGTCGTTTCATCTCAATTATGTTTCGATTGAAGACTGTGTTTTTGCACTGTTCACAATGCGTTGGTTCTTGATGAAGTATCACCTAAATTCATACGTCTTATTCTTCCTGTTATCATACCGATCATATGCAATATTTACCACTACTGTCTCATGTGGTCAATCTTTCCAAAAGCGTGAAAACTGGTTATTCCTCTGTACAAACAAGGTTCAATCCAAGATTTATCCAATTTCCGCCCCATTAGTATATTGCCTTTCCTTTCTAGAGGGTTGGAAAAACTTAGGTTAAATCAATTATCTGTTTATCTTGAGTCATTTAACTTATTATCTCCGCTCCAATCTGATTTCCGCAAGAAATATAGTTGTGTATCTGCAGCTCTAACGGTTGCCGATCATATTCGATTATCCATTGATCAAGACAAGGTTACAATTTTAAGTTTACAAGATTTTTCTAACGCTTTCGGTTCAGCTGGCTTCTTCTTTGTCTTCTTCTGTCTCCTTCTTTGTCTTAGGTGCCAACATTTGGAACAATCTACCTGCTCGATCTAAGAAAATTTTGAATTTTGAATTGAATCAAAGATCAACTCAAGAACCCAGACGTTGTATTGCATCTCCACTCTATTTTCATTAGTTAATAAGTTAAAAAATCATCAAATTTGTTAACTTTCAATACATTTTTATTTTTTTTGAGTTTAGTTAAGTTTGATATTTATATTGCAATTTTACTGTAAATTCTTACACCCATAAAAAAGATTTAATCTTAAGGCTTTTTGATATAAATAAATGTAATAAAATGAAATGAAATGTTTGGCAATATTGCTGCTCAACAATTTTATTAAAAATATAATAACTAAACAAATAATAACAAAAAACAAACAAACTAAAACAAACGCATGTCACCCGCGCACTTGACAAATAAGAACTTGGGTTATTCACCCCATCCCATTGTACATAAAGAAAAAAATAGCTGATTGTTTATAAATACAAGTCATTATTTTATTGTACTCCACTTCTTGAACTGAAATCCGTGCGAAGACATACAAAATAAAATTATAACGATTGTCAAAAGAGTTTTTATTTTAATTTTAATTAAATCGGTACAGTCACCAGTTCTACCCTGAACAGGCAATGGCGAGAAACTAAGGTTTTGGTAAAAACCAAATACTGAGCTGAAAAGATAGAAAGAAACGTTTGAAATCGACCTATCACTAGCATCCATCTCTTAAAAAAGGTCTTTAACTTTTTAGCCAAAATTATGAAAGAAAATTATCGACAGTATGCAAAGCGACTAAGAGCCCTTATTGGTCCGAAGGATTACGCTAGATATTTTATTTTTTGTATATTTAGATAGATAGACATAGATCTTTATTTCGTGTATAATGACAAAAGTTGGAGTTATCACACATTTTACAATACAGAGATTTGATAGCTAGTATCTTACTTCTGAAATAGTTATTTTACAAATACAATTTGGCTGTGATACGAAAAAATACATAATAATATTAATAAATTGAAGGAAAAACACAAATAAAAACCTCCTTGTAAGAGCAAAAGAAAAAAAAAACAATATATATATGTATATATAAATATATTAATGTATGTACGCATATAAATAAATAAATAAATATTTCAGTAAATAAACAAATAAATAATAAAACGAAAATAACAAAATAAATAAATAATTATATAAGTGAATAAACAAATAAATAAATAAATAAACATATAAATAAATAAATAAATAAATAAATAAATAAATAAATAAATAAAGTACATGGGTAATTGAATAACAATCAATTTATTTTTTTATTATTATTTTTTTTTTAATTGTCGTTTAAAAAAAACTTGGAATCAGATAATTTTTTTTTAACAAAGAAACTTATAACTAAGAATAACTTAACCCTACCTTAACTAAAATATATATGTACATTTTTTTTTTTGTTTTCGTAATTGTTTTGTATTTTTCTTTTTTTTAAATTAAAGCTAAAACTAAACTAAACCTACCTGCCACCCTAGCCAGCCTTAGCCTGCCCTTACCTACTCTAACCTAACCTACCTTAGTCTATGTAAGCCTGCCATTGGCACGTGGCAAGCTTTGCCTTAAAGAGGCTGACCTATCAAAGTTAACCACTACGCAGTCCGCTCCAGCCACCAAAAGCGTTGATGCTGTCGGATGACGTCTCCCCGATCTTGGTGCGACACTGATCTACTAAACCTGAGGCGCTCGGGCTCGCGGAGCGCAACATCACGTTCGTAGAGGAGCCGCCGCTCCACAGACTTACGAGCCACGTGGAAGATTAGCGGAACCGCAAATTCATCCTGGGTCAGCCCACATTGATCTAAATAGAGGAATGCCTCTGGGGGGACAAAGCCGCTAAGGCGAACTTTCTCGTGGTACATGTAATTAGGAAAGTAAGCCCCGGAGATCAAGTTATTGACCAAAGTCATTGTCCTAGCAACGTGACCCCGGATCAGTTTTATTAGAAAATTATCCACCCGTACAATCCTGGCCCTATTGTATAGGACCTCGTTCGGGTAAGATTTCGTGTACTCAGATTCGGGTGTCCTATATAACCCAAGACAACTTCTGAGACATTGTCTCTCAAACACCCGAATCCTTTCCATTAAGCTAGCTCTCACATTGAACCACACGGGACATCCATATGCAATCATGGGCCTGATTAAGGCCATGTAGCAAATTACCTTCACTCTCGAATCAAGTTGGTTGCTATGAAACAGCCATCTTGTAAGAGCAAAAGCGCCCAGGGCCCTCGCCAGAGCAGCATCTATATGTTTGTCAAAATATAGATACTGGTCTAGCAAGATCCCAAGGTATTTGACTACATTTTGTTTCGCCAGTGGGCGCCCGTCCGGTCCAAGAATTGAGAACCCGCGCCAATTTTTCCTAGTGTCTCGGGAGGCCCTAGACAATGGCGTTCTGAACAAAATAGTTTCTGATTTCTGGCAGTTGATTTTCAACTTCCAGTCATCACAATACTGCTGAATTTTTTCGAAGTCACGCTGCAAGAGAATGACGTCGATCGTTGGACCTGACCTGTACGCGATTAAATCGTCCGCATACGCTATTGAATGGTAAAGAGAAGCTATCAAATCACTGAAGTAAATGGTGAACAGGATCGGCGAGTTCACCGTACCCTGTTGCAGTCCGTTGTTAATATCAAATGTTTGGGTAGAAGTCACGTTGGCAATTTTCACTACGAACTTTCTACCTGTTAACATGTCAAAAATCATATAAGCAGTGGTTTACTTATGCTCAGCCGACTGAGCTTGTAATAAAGACCTTCTAACCATACGGTGCCGAAAGCTTTCTCCAAGTCAATCAGACAGGCACCCGTGCATTGGTTCTTGCATTTGTTCCACTGGATATCCGACACGAGTTTCGTGGAAATAAGGTTAATCACAAGGGGATTCCGCCAAAACACAGCGATCACAAAAACGTTGATTTAATTTTCTTATCCTTACGAGTATCAATTCAACATTCGCTTTTTTATGAATATCTGCCGTCGAGTGATGCCAAGGTAGATTGAGCATCATTTTAAGTATTTTATTCTGTGATACTTGTATTTTTTTGATTGACACCTGGCACAATTTCCCCAAACCTGGCATCCGTAAAGCAAAATTGCTTGAAAGATAACTTTATATATGATTATTTTGTTTGCTGTTGAGAGTTTTGAGTTTCTATTTATAAAGGGATACAATAATTTGATTGCGATCGCAACCTTATTCAGTGTATTTTGATATGTGTTCCAAATGTCAGTTTGTTGTCCAGATGGATACCCAAGTATTTAACCGAAGTTACCCAACTGATATTTTTGTTATTTACATTAAGTTGTGCTCTGGGAAGATAACAAGCTTTTCTTTTTCTTGTAAAGAAATTTGCTTGCATTTTATCCGCATTCAATTTAATTTTCCATTTATTAAAGTACTCTCCCAGTAATTTCATCCCATTTTTGCGATTCCTCTCAATATTGAGAGTGAATTCATGGGATGAAAAAATGGCGGTATCATCGGCAAAGATAGCTGCTTCACAATTTGGAAGGCAAAGAAAATCCGAGGTATACAAGTTGTACAAGACAGGGCCAAGAACAGAGCCCTAAGGAACACCAACATGATAGTACACGATATTATATATGCCACTATTAACATACAGTTTAAAACATCGATTAGACAAGAAACTACTCACAATTTTACATATATAAGATGGAAAATTCAAATTTATTAATTTGCTAATTAATCCATCATGGCAGACAGTATCGGAAGCTTTTTCGATGTCAAGCAAGATCATTCCAGTGGACTTGCCTGCTGAGCGATTTTCTTTGACATGTTTACATATCCTGAGCACTTAATGAGCCGTACTATGAAAGCGCCTGAATCCAAATTAAACATTAGGCTGAGATCATTGTCAGAGATATGATGTAGAATTTTTTGTTTTAAAATTTTTTCAAGTATTTTGCTAATACAGCTTAATAAGCTAATTGGCCTATAACTTCCAACCATTTCAGGTGACTTTCCAGCTTTTAATATTGGCACAACTTTAGCAATTTTCCATTTATCGGGGAAGTATTTGACTTTTATGCAGGCATTCATAACAAGTGCTAAAACTCTGTGGCCGGCTTTCGGCATTTGTTTTAGGTAAATGTTTTTCACGCAATTAAGGCCAGCAGCTTTTTGTATTCTTAAATCTTTGACTATAAACTCTATGTCTTCGACAGTTACATACGAATTTGGCGGAGGTTGGGCAGGGTAACTTCCCGTAAGGTGTTGAATAGCTCTTCTTACAAATGCATTTGTAGCAGTGTCTCCTAAATGAGAAGAGATGACGTGATTTTGTGAAAAATTGTTGTATATTTTTTATTTTTATATTTGTGCTAATATTTTTTTGTTATGTCTTATTGAAACCATCTTTCTTATTTTCGTTTAATTCTACTTTGCCTTAATAATACTTGATTTTTTATTAGTAGGTTTTAAACAACAAGTAGAAAAAGATTTTGTTGTAGATTTTGTCTAGAACATTAATGTCAGGGAGGCTTGCGAAGGGTTGTCAACCTCAGAACTTCCGAGAATTCTAAATTGGTTCGATCAGGGTTAAGGCAATCGGCATTCAAATATGACACTCCACTCGTATGCCCTAAAATGCAATCACCTAATATATGGCAGTGTGTGAGGCTTTCCAATTAACTCAACCCTATCTGCGGTTGATCTCTTATTGACTTTCCGAAATATAACCCAGTGCATATGCTACCAACACCAGTTACCAGAATCAATTCGTCAATTACAACACCAATTTATGCTTTCCATTACCTCCATCTCCACTGCAGTTTAATTGAAATCTTCGCTCGATTTGCAATGCTATTTGGAGTTCATTTGACAATTCGTATCCTTGCATCTTCCTCTATCGTCACAACTCCACATGACTTCGCACATTTATATATGTCCTGGTATCCTGATCTCTAACTCTATGCCTGTGGGTTATCAATGATTGAGAGCTTTATGTGATTTCCAATTGGAATGAAAACTCGGATCCAGTGCTAGAAGCTACTGATGAGTGCAATATAACTGCAGAGGACATCCAGCTCTGACACCACCCCTAAAGTGAAAACATAACTTTTAAACGAAGCAGGGATGGATTTAATTAAAAGGCACAAATGAATGGATAAACTTGATTAGTAGTTTTCAAATCAGCACAAACTACAGATTTTAGTTTTTCGTTTCAAAGACATTATTATCACCTTTTGTTATATGTTCTCTTCTTATTTTGAGATAGTTGTTTACCCATCACCACAGCCGAAAGGAATGGACATCGTCCATCGCAAGCGGTATCCTGTAAATAAAGGACATGGCAAAATTATTTGTAAAACAATATGCTTGGAAAATCCTTACGAAATACCAACGAAAGCTTTAAGCAAACATGCAACACAAAACCTAACCGTCACCTGGTAGCTCATACCTCGTAACTTGCAACACATAATCCGCCAGAAATAGTTTCGATCCTTCATTCCGCCCTTAGTTTTCTTGTCTCTTTTTTTTTTCTGTCGCTTTCCAGTTTTGCACTGAGTGTGTGTGTAATTATTTTCACCATTACGAAACCATTCTTCCATGCCGTCAGATGATACCTTTGAAACTATAGTGAGCGCAACCCTTTTTATTCCTGGGACCGAAAAATGTAATTATTGAAAAATGTTTAATGGAAAATTTATCGTGGAAGAAAATATTGACATAGACAAATTCTGCGCATATGTATGGGTGTGTACTACATACATACATATACGGGGGAGTGAGATTTTGGAGCTCCCATACGATGCGGCCGTTCCAAGCCCGACGTGGGGCTGATAGGGGGGGTAGAAAAACCTTATTAAAAGAAGATTAGTTTATCATTTAATTATGAACGAACGAAAATTCGAAAATTCATTTGGGCATATAACGTGATAGTGTTAAACTAATCATGTTTTCATTTAGTATGAGTGTGAGAAAGAGAGCAGGGGGACTTGTAAGGGAGATAATTTTTAGAGCTGCTGCTTTCGAGTGGGAATGGTGGTTACTGTTTTGTTATCATGTGCTGATTTTGTTTTTGATTCGGTTTAAGGACGAGTATATGTCAGACGATGAGAGGAAAATGACGAAGTGCTGATGGTCTGATCTTGTTTGCATGATGTTATAGAGAGTTTGTTCTCACTAAACCTCGATGACGAACCGAACTTGGTTATATTTTTAATAAGTTAGAACATAAGAGCTCTTAACTTTAAGTTAGCAATCCGATTTGAAGACCGTGTAGAGATGATGAAAAAACGTAAAAGAAGCCTCACAGGGGTCGAATCGTGCAAATTAAAATCAAGCAATTTAAAGTAAGTAAGTCTCTAACGATTTGAATATACTTTCCCTCATTTCCGAAACTACTGCTCTGTTCCTGAGCTTCTTATAGTCATATTAAAGTATAGAAAATATTGGTAACACTGCTAAAAAAATGCTTAAAGAGAGTAAAACCTAGAAATTTATTCAAGATACTCTTTCCGGCTCTCCCATGCATATAAAATATAGAAACACGGGGCCAAAAGGGAAAAATTCAAAGACGTGAGCTAAGAAATTTCGCCTGTTTGGCAAAAACAAATCCATTTGCGACGTCTACTAAAATTAAAGAAGACCACAATCTATAAGAAAACACACATCACAAGAAGAAGGAGGCTTGCAGAGGATCATCATTCGACTGGAGTCCAAAAAAATACCACTTTTGCAACCCCGACATATAAAAAATAAAATAAAATTTTCTAAGAAGCATTTGATCTGGCGAGTCCAAAATTATCTTTTTCGGTTCAACTGAACGAAGACAATACATAAGAAGGCCAGCGAATGCAGAATACAATCCTCGGTTCGTGGCAAGGAATGTAAAACATGGAGGAGCAAAAATGACAAGCCCTTGTCAATATCATGTAGACTGTCCTGCTCCCATATGCGGAGTGGAATATGCCGTTTAAATGATCATACCACCGAGATAATGATCCCAAGCGTACTAGTTGACTGGCAAAAAACTGGTTCTCCAGCATTGGGGTTAAGATTATGAAGCGTCTTGCTCCGTCTCCAGATCTCAATCCCATTGAAAATGTGTGGGCTGATGACAAAGAAGGGGTATATGGAAAAAAAAAAACCAAATCGTGGGGGAATTGTGGACTGCAGTGCAAAAATGCACATGGGCATGTATTTTGCGAGAGAGATGCATGCACTTCGTTGACTCTATGCCACGTCGCACATTATGTCATTTTGCCTATCTAGCGGAACTTTAATAAAAAATAAGAGTTGTCCAAATGAAACAAAATTGGTACCATATGAAAGGTAAAACCTCCAGCAATGACATTCTAAAAACAAAACAAAGAAATAACTGTATTTGCCGTTGACCAGCATCATAAATATCAGCTTGGTTGAAGCGAAAAAAAAATGTAAAGCTCATTGCATTCGTTGTGTCAAGTTGATAATTGCGTTGTTAAGTAATTTCTTAGTTTTGCTCAATCAATAATTTTATTATTTTTTTTTTATATCTTATTAGTTCTTAAGGTAAGTATTTTTTTTCTGTACACTTAGAAATTAAAAAAAATGTTGGTTGTGTTGAAGTGATGTTATTTTAATATGTTTTGTGATTTGGTGAAGCATTTTAAAAAAATATCCTCATGTATCCATCGTGTAATTGTGCCTAAAATTTCCGTTGTTGTTTTATGTGTCAGAATTCGATTTTTTTTATTGCTTCTGGTTGCTGAGCCCATACATTTCAATTGACCCATATAGTAAAATTAAAAATTCAGACATTTTCGGTATTTGGAGAATCTGTACGAAAGAGGATCGCAACAAGAAAATTTCTGATTTTATTATGCAAGACTTCGGTCTGGCGGACACAGACCGGAGTGCTCCAAACATATGTGAGCCTATTAAATTCTAAAATATGAAATAGGTGGGAACGAAGTGGGCGAAATTTTCAAAAATTTGAAAAGGCCAATGAAATGTGGTTGAATGAGGATGTTAAGCTACCAAAAGGCTCTATTGAAGGTGTACCTTATACAAGCTCAAATGCAAATCGAGGACGACCTCCGAAATCATATGATGAATGCACTCCAAATGTCCAAAAACTTAAAATAAAAAACTGGTTGGCTCGAAAAATCCCAGCGAAATCACACTTGCAGCTGAATTTTGTTTGAGATCATCTGATAAAGAGATATAGCTAATATTGCCAAGGAGCTAAAGTCGTTCTTCGGGAAGAGCCACAAATATCAAAAAGACTAGATTAAGTCAGGAAAAGGGGAACAAAATAATAACTCCTGAAGAAGCCCAAGTATAGATAAGGGGCTTATGCACTCAAAACAAATATTTGAAGCTTGCATATTACACTCGGACAGTTGTCCGAAGAAGACCAGGAAGCAAGCAACAAAGAATAGTTGAAAGAAAAAAGAAGAAGAAAAGTTGAAAGTTTTCACGGCAAAAATCAAATTGAGATGTCGCAAATAGATTTTTACTTTCCTCAGATTCACAATTTTCCAGCCGAAGTACAATGTTTCATAGAAAAAGAAACCCACTCCCACCAGAATATATTGCATCGTTAGAGTGAGATGCGGAAAAAACTCAAGTTCAGATGAACTTTCGTTTTTGTTTTTTATACTTAGGTATCCTTAAAATGAAGAAAAGTAAAATAAACTATTTAAATACAATATATTTCAAGACTTTGATGAACATTTTAGAAAAAGCAAACTAAAAGTTTTTAGATAAGGATTCTGCATTTAAAAGAGTGTGGTACGTGTGTTAAATGTATGTAATTAAATATTTCCAATTTAGGTAACCTTAAAAAACTCACGAAATAACATACAAATAAAGGGTCCGCCAAATAATTTTTTTTTTTTGAAAATGCTAAAAAAACAAAACTACTAAATATTTTCTCAAATTTCTTTTTTTATTTGAAAGTACAATCCTTCCGGTTAATAATGGAAAATAATTTCATTCAAATGGCTGCCTCGGCTGGCCATGCAGTAGCCTACACGATCGGTCCAATTTTTAAGCACATTATCGATTGTGTGCAGCTGTATTTCACCAATGGCTTCACGAATATTGTCCTTTAAAGCGTCAATTGTCTCTGGCTTGTCGGCGTAACACTTATCTTTGACGGCACCCCACAAATAATAGTCCAACGGTGTCAAATGGCAGCTCCGAGGTGGCCAAACGACATCAGCTCTGCGGCTGATAATGCGATCTTCAAAAACAGGGCGCAAAACATCGAGTGTAGCTTCGGCTGTGTGGCACGTAGCGCCGTCCTGTTGAAACCAAATGTTGCCAATATCCTCCTCTTCAATTTTTGTGAACAAAAATTCGTTCAACATGGCCACTCCTTGCTCATTTTCGAAGAAAAATGGACCAATTATGCCTCTGGACCAAAATCCGCACCAAACAGTGGCTCGTTTTGGGTGCACCGGCTTTTCAATGTATGCGCGCGGGTTTTCTGTGCCCCAAATGCGACAATTTTGCTTGTTTACATACCCGCCAAGATCAAAATGAGCTTCATCTGAAAAGATGATTTTTTTGACAAAATCGGCATCTTCTGTAAGTCGATCGCAGGCCCACTTAGCGAAGCGAAAACGCATTGGATGGTCAGTTGGCTTTAACTCCTGAACCAATTGGACTTTGTATGGCGTCATACCAAGGTCTTTATGCAAAATTCGTCTCAATGATGTCTCCGAAATGTTCAATTGTTGAGAACGACGGTGAATTGATGTTGATGGCGCTTCACGCACACTTTCTGCCGCAGCAGCAATATTCTCGGGTGTACGCACTGTTTTTGGCTTTTCACGCTTTGGTTTATCGATGAGGATGCCAGTTTCTTTCACTTTTTTCACAAGATAACGAACATACGGAGCTGACGGTGCTTCTCTTCTTCCAAAATCCGTACGCAACTTTCGCACACATTCTGCAACATTACCATGATTTTCAAAGTAATGTCGCAATATTTCCCAGCGTTGTTCAAGCGTATACACAACCATATTCGTTCAGCGGAAGGATAAAACTATTTATCTGTCAAATCAGGCATGAGCTAAGTGTTACCATTCATGAAATAAGCACTACTTGAAAAAAAAAACGTTAGATGGCGGACCCTTTATATAATTTAACAGTTTAACATAATTACCTATAACAAATCATTCAAACGCTCAACGAATAAGGTTCCGCTAGATTCGCACAGTTCCACACTGTGCGTCGGTGTGCTGCAGTTCTTAGAAACAAAAAACATTCGACAAAATACTTGTCCAATCAAACATATTCAACTTTTGATTTTTAAAAAAATAAACTCTTAGCGAAGATAAAATGATGATATGAAATACTACCTTTTTTTTTGCACACAGCTGAACATATCAAAGTCATATACACACGAGGTCGCCAAACCTCTTGTTTAAAGGCTTTATCGATCGCGAGGGTATATCACTCTTTTTATACAGAAAGTAATATCCAACAATCTTAATACTCAACTACTGTAGACAAGAACGCAGGCTTATCTATTTCGACAATTTTGCCCCTGCATTTTGCATGCAAAATGTCGAAATAAAGATTTCATTTATTCACCAAGATCGAGCGATCTAGGACCATATGTCTTTTTCTTATGGCATATCTATGTCAAAAATTATAATATAAAATAATTACCAACAATTCCTGCTATAACAGGAAGTACAAGTATAGTATAAGTTTGACCGTTCTTTTCAAAATATTCAATCCCTTTTTTTATCAAGTTTCGCACACTTTGCATGAAAACATGAAAAAAAGACCTTGCAAGTAAAACACTGAATTTTGAGTTACTGTCTTTCGACCTTTACATTGCATACACCACACGACATTATTTATATTTTATTTTTAAACGTTACAGAGCACAGGTTTTTCGTTTTTATAATTTGCGCGCGCAAAAGGGGTTATGATTACCCTTAAGTGTTCTGGAATCAAGACACAGCACGGGTCAAAGGTATAGAGGGAGAAACGGAGAGAATCTACCTGCCCACATTGGTCCTAAACGTCTGTGGATTGTAGTGAGTAGGAAATATTGGGCTGGGAAGAGCATTCCATAATCGTGTTGTGCGGCTGACAAACGAATCTATGAACTTAACTGTACATCCGAAAGCAGACGTCACGGTGAACTGATGAGCATTCCTGGCAAGATAAATATTGTGGGTGAATTCATGGAGGTGAGGAATGAAATTGACTAACTCATTTGAGCAACGGTTGTCAAAATAGCGATATTATTGTCTCCTATAAGTTTTATCGCCCGCTGTTGTATTTTATCTAGCAGGTGCAGTGCAGTCTTAGGGGCACCAGATCAGATATGAGCGTTATACTCAAGCTTGGGGCGGATGTAGGCCTTATAAATGGAAGCCAAATCGGAGGGGGTAAAATATTTCTTGCATAGTTTGAGGAAACCTAAACATTTTGTGATCATTCCAATTAAGTTTGGTACGAGTATTGATACACATTCCAAGGATGGAACATTTTTCAGTTTCGTCAACACAAGCACCATTCATGGACAATGGCTGATTATTACGGGTTCGCTTTAGTGTTTTAAATATTTCATAAGCTGACGGCTTATCAGCGTTTCCATTCCTATGGGTCCCCCTTCCTATGGGTCGGTAGGAGGAGGGGGACGAAGACTCTCCCTTTTTCTTTTATTTGCTATCTTCCTTCTACTCGGAAAGAGACCTGAAGAGTAGGACAGATGGAAAAGCTTAAGCAGTGGTTTTTCCAGCGAAGAAGAACACCTCTTCAGAAGTATTGGGGGAATACCATCCGGGCCAGCGGATTTATGTACGTTGGGATCTGTAAGTACAATTGCAACTGTACGAGTGCGAAAATGGATTTGTCCATGGTGAAACCAACCAAGTACAGGCGGAGACAATGTGGAATCTGGCAGCGTTGAGCTAGACGCGAAATGCGCAGCAAGCAGATTGGCCTTGTCTAAAGAGCTGACAGCTGGAATGTCATTGTAAATTAGGGTGGGAATTGAAGACCGTTTTTCACGAATGACCAAAAGCTTTTGCTACCCTTGGGACATTGTAGCACTTTCTGCCTCAACTTTTGTTTGCGGAAGAATTTTACAAGTCTAATTAATGCATTGCAGTCATTTCTGGCCCGTTTAATTTTTTTCCGGTTTTGCTCAGTAGAGTTGGTTTTGTAAATCCGAAAACTCAACTCTCTCAGCCCGATGGCCTCTTTACAGCTCGAGTCATACCACGCATTTGCCTTGGGTTTGATACTCTTAACTCTGTGAAGAATGAAGGATCTCATACCAAGCAAGAGAATGTTCGTAATCATATCAGCAGCGGCACGACGTCAGTATGGAGACATAGGAAACATAGAGCCAGTTAGAATTCCTAAAGAAGTCCTTAAGGCCGCTCCAATTGGCTTTCTCGTATAGCCATACTGTTCTTTTAGGAATTTGTTTTCTAACTGTGTGGGGTGAAGACGAGAAATTAGCTGATACGACACAGTGGTCAGACGAGCATAGAGGCGACATTATGGCAACAGAATATTTATCAGGATGAGGGAGAGAA
Organism: Merodon equestris; assembly: GCA_958301585.1. Lineage (NCBI taxonomy): Eukaryota > Metazoa > Arthropoda > Insecta > Diptera > Syrphidae > Merodon > Merodon equestris. Next base: position 51,796,728 of record OY284416.1, read on the forward strand.
TCAGGTGCAAGATGTTGGCAGAATGATCTGCAATGTCAGGTATTCGTGTAGGCTCACTTACTAGCTGGGTCAGATTATTTACCTCAACAAAGATCTCTACGTACCTTTCTTCGGGTGTCTGGCATGAATGTCGAAGCCAATTAAAATTATGTACATTGAAATCGCCTGCAATAGCAATCTCAGTGTGAGGATGTAGGGATACAATTCTTGTGATGGAGTCGGATAGCATATTGAACTCATTGAAAGTTGAATTGCTATCCAGGTTTGGACTTCTATAAATAAAACAGTAGTGGATTAAATGCTTATGGATATGGATTTTTAGCCACGGAAAGATCTTATATCAGTCTTGAAATTAGATTAAAGTTTAGCTTTGGGAGCTCTGACGTGCACCAAATTATTTTAAAAATTAACGTTTTGTATTTTTAGACAGGCTGAATACGGATAGTCAACAGTTTTGAAGGTTTACATTAAGACCTCAGACGAATACATCCACAGCGCGGTTTCGGTATATTTTTATTGAAAACTTCATTGTTTCTGTCGTGTATGTAAGCTGATTTAGTTCGTATTCGAGTATGCGGACGTACATATGTCCTTCTTATCGACTTAATGAAAAGAAAGAAATTTTTTTATTTAAGGCCACTTATTATGGAATACATTGTCAGAAAAGTTAACCAATAATAACTACTTTGAGTCTAGCGTTCACTTAAACCTGCTGCATAGTAGGACTTTTGAGGATATGATTTCTAACTCCTGTTTTTTTCGTGGAGTACATGAGTACATGATTTAATGTAATGATTTAATGAGGTAACCCCATGAAAAAAGTCTAAAACCGACAGATCAGGCGATCGCGGTGGTCATTGAATATCACCGTTTTCTGAGATAATGCGATTTGGGAAATTTTGGCACAATAAGTTCATTGTCTCACGAGAGGTGTGAGCGGTGCCTTGCTGAAACCACATGAGCCACACAAGAAATTCCGTTAAATGGTCAAATCTCTAAACTGCTATAAGGCAGATATTACCTACCAGTGCGATGGGATGGGCCAGGTAAATTGCGGATAAAAACTGTGGTATCTATTACGGAAACTGCCACAGAAAAAATTAACAACGCTTATTCGGATGCGGATTTGTTATTCAAGGCAGAATCAGGCAAAAAGTCTTAAGCTAAGCTTACGGCATGTAAGCGAACGCCTCATAACTATCCGCATTAAGGCCAATTTTGGCAATATAAGCTTAATATGTGTCAACGCCCCCACAGGCGAGAAAGACGACCGACATAAGGATGACTTCTATGATCTCCTAGACATAACATGTGCCCAATGTCCCAGCTTTGACACCAAAATTGTCCTAGGAGGTTTCAGTGCGAAGCTGGGTAAGGAAGCTATCTTTGAACGAGTCGTAAGAAAGCACAGTCTACATAACACCATGTCGGAAAACGGACTAAGGCTAGTGGGCTTTATGACGGGACACAATCTCGTAGTATCAAGTTCACGATCCCTCACCTCAACATCCATAAGGTGACCTGGCGGGCTCCCGATCACACTTCTCCCCTATCCTAGATGTCCGAACTTTTCGAGGAGCCAACATTGAATCGGATCATTACCTTGTTACAGCCAAGGTACGGATGCAAATTTCTCTGAATCAACGGAGTCGAGTAAGAACACCAAAATTTAACGTCGGAAAACTGCATTCGCATAAGACCGCCAGGACCTTCGCTGATCAAATTTCCCTCAAGCTCTCTCAATCATGCAATCTCCGCAAACCAAGGAACAGCAACAGGGACGTTGTCAGAACGCCATCAGAGAGGCCGCCTCAGATGTACTCGGTTTCAAGCCACCACCTTCGAGAAACGCCTGGTTTGATAAGGAGTGCATGTAGAGAAACAGAATGCATGCATGGTTACTCTGCATCGACGGACGAGAGCTGCCCGCGAGCTCTATAAAAACAAAAGAGAGAGAGCATGCGCTTCTGAGAAGAAAAAAAAGGAGCAGGTAAAGCGCGAGATCGAGGAGATGAATAGATTGCAGGAACGACGTCCGAAAGTTTTACCAAAAAGTAAGACGAACATGCCAAGGCTATAAAGCCAGAGCGGAAGCCTGCAGGGATGAAAAGGACAACTAATAGTGGAGTCACAGTCGATACTGAGATTGTGGAAAAAACACTTCTGCAGGCTGTATACGGGGATGGTAGGCAAAATGCCGCCGTCAAACGAAAGAGAATCCCGTCCACCCGACCTAGACTATGTTAAGGAAGCGATATCGAAACTTAAGTTTTATAAAGCTGCTGAAGCAGACGGACTCCCCGCTGAATTATTTGAAGCAGCTAGCGATGAGCTGGTCAGGAACGTACACGAACTTATCTGGAAGATATGGTCAGAAGAAAGCATGCCCGATGAATGGAATGTCAGCGTCGTTTGTTCCATCCATAAGAAAGCAGAACCAATTACAGAGGGATAAGTCTCCTGAACATTGCGTACAAGATCCTCTGCCGTACTGTGTAAGCGCCTGAAACTGTTCGTGGCAATCTGGTATGTCTTATATTCTTATATTCTTGTAACTATTTAGCTAAATTTAAATTACTCAAAATCAGAAAATGTATACATGTATTAAGCGTTTCACCCATAAGATACGAATCTTGCTGTGAAACATTACTCAAATAAATAAATACAAATACAAATACAAATACAAAATCTGGTAGGTGCCTACCAGGATTTAGACAGGGTGACGCATTGTCATGTGATTTCTTTAACATCATTCTTGAAAGAATTGTGCAGGACTCTGCAGCCTATACAAGAGGTACGATCTACTACAAATCTACACAATTGCTTGCTAACGCAGATGACATTGACGTTATTGGACGGACAAAGCGAGACGTCAATGAGGCGTTTGCAAGCATTGAAGCAGCTAAAGTGGGCCTGAGGGTAAATGGGGACAAGACCAAATATATGCTGCCATCAAAGAAAGACGGGCAACACCGACGTCTTGGTCAGAACGTCACCTTCAGCAGCTATATTTTTGAAGTAGTCAAAGACTTCGTCTACCTTGGCTCGATAGTGACAAGCTGCAACGACACCAGCGCTGAGATAAAACGCAGAATTACTCTTGTAAACTCAAGAGGCAATTGTGTAGTAGAGCCCTCTCTCGAAAAATTAAGGTATCTCTTTACAAAATCTTAATCATCCCGGTCCTCCTCTATGGCGCTGAGGCTTGGACGTTATCAAAAGCCGATGAAGAGGCTCTTGGGCGTTTAGAGAAGGAAATTCTGCGTGCAATCTTTGGTCCCGTTTGTGTAAACGGAGAGTGGAGGAGAAGATTAAACCAAGAACTGTATGGGCTTAGTTAGACGTCTACGGATCCAACGACTAAGATGGCTGGGCCATGTAGAGCGAATGGACATCACCGCTCCGGCCCGAAGAGTCTTCGACTCCAATCCCGAGGGACGACGCAGCAGAGGACGACCACATCTAAAGTGGGCGCACAGGTGGAAAGAGACATCAACCAACTGGGCGTGCAGCACTAGAAGCAGCTGGCCAAAGATAGTGCCGGCTGAAGAACCTTGTTGGTTGAGGCCTTAGTTCGACCCGAACTATAGCTAAGTAAGTAAGTAAGTTAAGCTAGTTTTAAACCTTTTTGTCTAGGGTAAGATTGATATGAGAAATATATAAAATATAATAAAAATGATAAATTTACGAACGAAAAGTTTTGACTGACTTGGAAGAAAGTTTTGGATGTGCTTTTATAATAAGACCCCAAACATGACACACAAATGTAGCAACTTGCACAAAAGGAATAGCAGGCCTGAAAATAAATAAAAATATTACCCAATTGCGTTAACGCGTTGTTATTATTCATCCCTGTTCATCACAATTTAATGATAAATCGCCATGACGAATGTCGAAACTTGTACCGCCCATCAATCTTCTCCATTGACCACTTCCTAAACCGTCTCATTCCACAGAAATAAAAGAAAATAAATTGAACAGAAAATACTACAAAATATATATCCATATATTTCATAACTTGGCATCGAAAACAAATTTCAATCGATGTTCATGAAATATGCAAGCAAATCCATTTGAAGAAAGACTTTCTGCCTTTCCTACTTCAATCAGATTATGATGGATTTCCTCGCCTTAGACAGACACCATCTAGAAGTCTCGATTTAGATATCCATCCATCGAAATCGCTTCTGACATTTCAAATCTCTTCCGCTCATCGCAGAGGATAGTGCTTCTGCCTTTCTCCAGCCACAATCTTGTCACTCGATTGTATAAGGGTGACTCACGGAAGTCTGGGACGACTTTCGTCGCCCATAAAAACAATAATACCATAAAATTCTTTGCTTATCTCGGCCGAATTCGGTTGAGGGGTGGATTTATACTTTTTTTTGCCAAAAGAAGAAAAGTATCTTTGCGCATATAAACGGATAAACGATGGAAGAAATCACTGGAGATGATTTTTATGGGACTCTGGGGGGCTTATGGATTGTTTTTTTTCGCTATTTTAACTTTCCCCTTAACCGCTTTCGCATTCTTTAGATATTTTTTTTTGTTAAATTTTTTATTAATAATGTAATCGAAGACCAAACAATCGATGGCCAGGGATTGAAGGTATGCGTATCTGAAGGGTACAATATGGCAAAAAGATATTTTATCATGCGAATTCAATTCACTTGTGAATTCATTTGATTCGCTCAGAAGAGTTAATGGCTCGCGAGGTTTTTGATGGTCGACGGAGAGCCGTGAGTGCCATCGCTGATGTCCTTTTATCACGCAAAGCATAAATGTGCGCGCTTGTGAGCTGCATAAGGGACAGGCGAATGGGTGAATGGGGGGTTGAAATTGCTTTAGTGGGTTCGATTCGGGTTTTATGTAGAAGTGGTTTTTGCTGTTTGTTGCTTTTATTATAAAACACTTAACCAACTTATGTGTCTTGAGGGTAAACTGTTTTATTGATAATCTCCTCTAATAGTTGAAATATTCACATATCAGAACGGATGGTTATATTGGTTAATGGGCTTAGGGCAATTGCATTAATAACTTAACGTTCTACGTGCGGTATTAGTATGTAACGATATTGAAAAACAATATTCCCACGATGACTTAAATTCCGGGAAAAATATGTAAATGGTTTCATAACATTAGAAGCATTAACCGAGCATTTAGCCCAGCACGCACGTTAAGTAAACTTACGAGGAATTACGAAATTAATAGATAAGACATTTTGGCAATGTAACTGCCAATCTATCAATAGAGTATAGTTCTTCTTCTTCTTTTTATGGTACTACAGCCCGGTGTGGGCCTAGGCCTCAACCAACCAGCGTCTCCAGCCGGCGCGATCTCTTGCCAGCCTTCTCCAATTTCGCACACCATGTTGGTTGAGGTCTTTTTCCACTTGTGTGCGCCATTTGAATCCAGGGCGTCCTCTGTTGCGTTGTCACAATGGCTCGCATTCAAAGACTCTTCGAGCCGGAAATGTGTTGTCCATACGCTCTATATGGCTTAGCCATCTTGCCATCATAAGCGTTGTATCAGTAGACTCTTAACCAGGTATATGCCGCCGTACAGCCCATATAGTTCGTGATTGAATCTTCTCCTCCAGATGCCATCGATGCATTCGAGGACGCATTTCGATTGACAAAGTTGCCAGATAGGATTTTATCAGCTTAAGCTTAGAAAAACTCCTCTCACCACTAGCAACCGTTACAGGAATAGTCAATAATATTCGCAATGCTACCCATACATTTGGATATAGTTCTTGTAAGTTGCGATCTTTGATAAAATTTAAAACAAAACCAGGAGTGACCACATTCTGATCAGGTAAAAGTGATTTCAGACTTATGAGCTCATCAGCATACAACCATCTATATCTGATTTAGAGTCTACAGTTAATTTCAATTTGAGATCACCACAGAGTTTAATAAGGCCGGTTTTTTTCTGGAATCTTTTATACTGTATAAAAAAAAACAAGATTCCGAGCACTAATTAAATTGTTCGAATCTTTCATTGACTGAAATTAATGTGGTGTCCAAAAGACCGTGTTCCTCAACCATTCCTTTATGAAGCATTTTATGGTGCTCACAGTCTTGGCGCCGTGACTGGTGATGCAGAGCCTTTTATTGCTAATTGGTCTGCTTTTTCGTTTCCTATTTGGCAACTGTGCCCAATACTGTGTGTTGGTCAGCTGGCGTAATAGTTGTAAGCAGTGCTGGTGGAACGCTGAGCTCCAATGTCTTCGCAGGGAAGCCAGAAGTCTCCCGAATAGATCGCTTCAATCGAACTCGGAAGATGACTGGAATAAATATCGATAGAAGCAAAAGGAATATAAGAAGCTTACTCGTAAATCGAGGAATGATTCCTATAAGTCGTTCAGCGAAGAGATCAAATCCCTGAGCGCGACCAGCAAGTTGGTAAATGTCCTCAAGCGAGGAAAATCAGCAAAGCTGGATGTACTCAGAAAATCTGATGGTACCTTTACTGAGTCTAAAGCGGAAACTCGTTGTTTACTGCTTCAGACACATTTCCCGGGAAGTCAGACAGTCATCGGCTGCGACTGAAACGATGAATACAACTCGGCATGGCTGCTAGTCTATGTCACATGTGGCAACTACTGAGTCCATTGAATTTGCAGTGGTATCTTTCGATGGCTTCAAGTAGCCAGGTACTGATGGGATATATCCTGTTATACTGCAAAAAAGTACTATGAAAAGAATTTTCATTGCTAACTTGGCACTTGCCTATATACATACCTATTCCTTGGCACGTGATGAAAGTGATTTTTGTTCCCAACACAGGGACAAAAGAATATTCGCTCACCAGGATTTTTAGACCAATCAGTCTAACAACATTCTTCTCTAAAAAGCATGAAGAGACTAGTAGAGCTGCACGTGCGTAAAGTTGCTCTTCGAATGCATCCTCTCTCGGAGATGCAACATGCATATCAGGGCGAAAAATCCCGCGAGCGTGCGCTTCAAATTGGTAGAATTGAATGCGCTCTCGAAAGAAAAGAGCACGTTGAGGGCATTTTCATCGACATTTAGGGAGCTTTTGATAAGGCTACTTTGGACAGCATGTGTAACTCTGTTAGATGGCATGGTGCAGATGAAGCACTAGGTTTGCGGATCAAAGCAATGCTTGTGCAGAAGACATTGATCGTTGATGCAGGTCTCGAATAATGTGTCAAGACTGGAGTAAACAGGGGCTGCCCGCAAGGTGCGGTCTGGTCTCCGCTGTTATGGTACATGGTGGTCGAATCTCTGCTCGATGCTCTCAATGCCTCTGGAATCTATGCCCAGGCCTATGCGGATGATGTTGCTGTCCCAAAGCGTAGGCGGCGCTAGATGTGATCGAGGGCTGGTGCACGGAGGTTAATCCTCTTAAGACTGATGTCGTTCGCTTCACGAGAAGGAGGAAAAATACTGGCCTTACTCAGCTGATGCTTAAAGGCATTCCCATCCAAGGAAGCTAAGTACCTGGGAGTCATCTTTGATAGCAAGCTTCTTTGGTCAAAGCATGTTTCGGCTTATCGCCGAAAAAGGTCCTTTGGATCTACACGGCAATGATAAGACCGATAATCTCATATGCATCGGTTGTCTGGTGGCACAGCTTAACACGCAAATACGTCGTGCCTTCTTTCACCAAACTCCAACGAGCGGTCTGTCTCAGCTGCACGGCGGCATTCCCCAGCACACGGGAAGCTGCTCTAGATCCTATGATGAATCGTCCACCCCTTGATATATATATCAGAGGGTGCGCACTGAAAGCCATGTCCCGCCTTAAGAGAAATGGTTTTTGGTACTTCTCGCATTGGAGTGAAAGTGTACTAGCACGAGAAATATCATACGACTCCTGTCTCATGGATATGCCTTCTGACGCAATGACACCTGCCATCCTACTGCGCTGTAATTTCACAGTCATGACTTGCTTCGGCCAGACACTGAACCTGGAATGAAATGTCTTCGCATTTTCACAGACGGCTTCAGGACTGGCCAGGGGTCCGGCGCTAAAGTTTTCTCTGATCGCGAAAACATTCGACTGCACTTCTCGTTAGGAAAATATGTGTCTGTCTTTCAATCAGAGATTTACACCATGCACTATGTTGTGGGGCACAGGTGGAAGGGAAAAAGCATATGCGTCGGCAATGAGAGCCAAGCTGCACTCAAAGCTGTGCCCAACTCCAAATCAGTGCATGAAATCAAGACCTTTTTGAACATATTGGGAAGACTAAATACCATACACTTAGGCTTGTATGGGTCCGAGATCACTCTGGGATCCCAGGAAACGAGATCTCCGAAGAACTCGCTAGAAGGGGCTAAGAGGAGAGTTTCTCAGGACCTGAACCCGCCTTAGCTCCTTCCACGGTCAAATCTGACATCAACAACTGGGTCTCGTAGATGGAGGGAATATCCAGGATGCAGGATGACATCAGCGCGTACGCCTTGATGTCTGCAAGAAGTCCGCAACATTTTTTTCTTATCCTTAAGGAGAAATGATTGCAGAAGGCTTACGGGCGTCATTACGGACTATAACACTTTTGCCAAGCATCTCCACGTGCTTGGCATCGGGGAAACACATACCTGTGCTGCATGTTGCGAGGAGGATGACAGAACAGAACACTTTCTCTGCGACTGTCCCGCCTTCACTCTCACAGGATGGCGCACCCTTGGAGCCGATGTGTTGTGTTCCGAATCTCTTAGCTCTACATCACTGAAGCCCCACCTCACTTTTCTCCGGACAACGGGGAAAACACAATAAAGACAAGACGTCCGTCTGGTAATACAATGAATCAGTATTTGTGTCTGAGTGCTCCAACAGTTAGTAGAAGCCTCCAACAAAAACAAAACAAAAAACAAAAAATACTCCAGCCCCAACACCTTCGTTCGTTTTGGATCCAACTGGGTACCATACATAGGATTGACGATCGAAGGAAGGTCTATTTTACTCCAAGGTGTGTCGAGAGGTAATTGTGACCTTAAAGTTTTGGCTGAAGCTATACCTTGGACGACAATTGTCTGTAAGAGGTAGTTTTAGGATTTCGGGCCTGTTTAATTCAGATACAAGCTAGTCTTTATAGTTTGTCGAGCTTGGCTTGTATTGATGTTTGTTTTGTTTTCTGTCTCCAGAAGGGCGCAGCGTATGTGAGAATTGGTCTGGTCATGGCTGTATATAGCCAGCGAGATATATTGGGATTAATGCCCCAAGTTTTTCCAGTGAAACTTTTGCTGGTCCATAAAGAGATACGGGCTTTCTCAATGGTCTTTGTGGTGTGAGAGTTCCAAGTGAGCTTTTCGTCTAGTGTTACACCTAAATATTTGGCTTCGTTTGAGAACTCTATTGTTTTACCATATAGAGTGGGTTTTTTACTTCTACTTTTTCTTTTGGTGAAAGCGACTATGGTGCATTTTTTAGCGTTGACATTTAGTTCAACTTTTATGCACCATCTCGCAACAAGGTTGAGTGCCCTTTGGAGGAGTTCTGAAATTATGTCTTCGAATTTTCCTTTAATTAGAATCACAATGTCATCAGCATAGCTTTGGACATAGAAGCCATTGTTGCTGAGTATGCTAATCAGCTCGTTGACTACGATGGACCGTAGGAGAGGTGAGAGAACTCCGCCGTGAGGGAAGCCTTTCGTGGTTTTTACACTGATTTTATCATTGCCTTATGAGGTGTTTATTTTCCTGGTACTAAGCATGTGTTGAATCCATCTGCATGTGGTATTATCTCATGTGGCGGAAATTATAATGAAAAGTATGAGGATTAGATTGACTGTATTTCCCCACATATTTCTTTCTTGCAGCAGTTCGATGTTCCGTGTATTTTTAACACTTAGCTCGTTGACCATTTCTAAGGAATGTAGTTCTCCCGCATTAGAGTTCGAGGTCTCTGGTTGGACTATTGGCGTGACTTTCTTGTCTCATAAGAAGCGCATGTTTTCCCTTGAACTGTTACGGTCGTGTTCTTGTACCGGATGATGAAGGTACAGTTTAGTTGGAGTGGGTCATCGTTGATTTTAATCGTACCATTGAAACCGTTAAGTAGCAATGTGCCGGGAATGATTTCCTCTACGTCCTTGGCGCGTTCTCTACTGGTTTTGCTGCAGTTGCTTGGACGACTTTGGAGTAGGTTTGGAATGCATGCTGTACTCGAAATGTCTACTAGATTATTACTATTACATATGGCTATATTGTTATTAGATTTACAGTTATTAATTATTCCAAAAAACTTATTTCTACAATACAGAATTTTTTCGTATATAATTTTTAATTTAAAATCTAATTTTTTTTAAGGGTCTTATAGTTAATAGTTTACATGTTTCGTTATTTGCCTTAGGAATATTAACAATATACTTATATTAGCATCGAGCCGTTTGAGGCAATTCTAGTTTCAGCAAAATCGCCAGCCTGTTCACTATTAATAAAGTCGATATTTTCTTTTTCTAATGTATTCTTTATAAAGTTCAATTCGTCATTACTTAAAATTAAAGAATTAATGGGTTTACAATTCCTGCCTTTGAAAAATGTATGGCGTACATTATATGGGTTAACTCTTCTTTAACTATGTTTAGCTTATACTTTATTCTGTTTACAAAATCGTTCTTGGCATTATTATTTTCTTTAACAGCTTTAATTACCTCGTTAGTTTTGTTTGTTAATTCCGCAATTTTATTTAAAGTTACTTTGTTTATGACTACCTGGTTATTATTGTTTCTAAGTACATTGTTAATTTTTGCATAAATAATTTGAAAATCTGCATGGTCGGGATTGCCGCCAATCCACTTCCATGTACTGCCAATAAAATTTAAGGAGCGCCTGTGTTGTACTCTCGGTGTTAACCTCTTGAGGTAGATCCGGATAAGGGAAATTTCATAGGTAAGGAAGGGATACAGGGGGTGAGTGGAAAGGTGTTTCTCGGTGTCCTTTTCTATGTCGTCGATAAGATGTTTGGGTTCTTCCAAGTCGATCACATGGATCAATTTAAATGTACCGATCTGCAAATTCGCTGTTCCTGTTTGTATTGCAACCAATTGTGCGTTTGAACAGTCTACAACGTCCGTTTCTGTCTTTGCGGGACTAAGCCGAAGGATCAGGTAAAGTATAATCAGCAATATCTCCATGTTGAAGTCCTGGAATTGTTCCTTTTTATCCTGGGCCGATGACACGGGTTCCGCAGACACACACTTTACATGGGTTACCAGAGGAGTTCTTAGTTCCTTCTAGCTGCACTAGAGAGTATATTTCTGTCTCTTTTCTTCCCTAGCGGATTCACTTATTATATTTTTTATTTATTTATTATATTTATTATTTTCCCTTTCTCTTTAAATTTTATCTATGCATTCTTCTCACTAACTGCTCTTTCCTTTTCACTTTTGCCTTATACCATATGTTCACAGGACCAGCGGGTGGTCATGAAGTGTCAAGTGTTAGTGCTTTCTCGAGCACTTTTTCCCGAACTTTCTGTTTCTCGGAACGCGTACCGGCACTATTCTCGAGCTACTTGAGGTCAACTGTAAAATGCAGTAGCGAGCGCGTAATGGCCTTGGAGTCACTGAAAGTCGGTCGCGAGTGGTTGATGGCTCTGGAGCTTTTTTTTTTTCATAGGCCGCTGGCCGAACACTTTCGCTAATTATTATTTCACTTCTACTTCACTTTACACACCGCGGGTCCCTGCTCGGGCGCCAATTAATTTATTTTAAACTTTTTTAATAAAAAAAAAAAAAAAAATTTATTTCAATTCAAACGGGCATAGATTGCCCTTACAACACGAAATCAAACTTAAATCTAACTGACATAGAATTTTATTCTACCTTAAGTACTAATCGAGTGCAGCCACTTGCATGCATTCCTTCCGGCGATGGGTACTCAGGTGACCGTCGCGTTCTTTTCTGGCGTGGGTGCTCTCAGGTGACCGTCGCATTCTTCTTTAGGTGACCGTTGCCTGTTGACTCTCTGCTGGACGTGTGAATCTCCCAGACGCTGCGTCGGCACATATTCTCACGTAGATTTGATTTGTCGTACGTTAACTTATATCTGAACGCCATATTGTTTTTAGCTAAACAAAGTGTTATATGCATCAATCTAGACAAAACATTATTCCATCTTGCAGTTTCCTTTCTAATCAAATGTTGCTCTTGGCAATCTATTGTTTTTCCTGTTATATGAGAAGTGCTATTCTCATGAATTTTTAATGTTGTTATATCCTTCAGACAGTAAACTCTATGTTGAGCTACTATCAAACAGCCGACAACAAAAACAATAAAATCTATCCTTAGAAACGGAGTATATTAACCAACGACGCTGAGTTATTTCATTGTTTGCAAGTTTTTTTTTGTGAAATGAGAATTAGAGAATTCATCATTCTTTGGATAATTATCTATGTAAGTTTGCACTGGGCCACAGGTTATTATATGATCAATAAATTTTCTATTTTGAGTGAGTGGCCAAATGGCTGGATCTAATATATTCGGGACAAAAGTACTAACGTCATCTAGAATTTGTATTTGTTGTACAATACATTAGTAATGGAGTCATCCTGAGCAGAATCTATAGGTATAATTGTAGCGCAACTTTTCTCCTCACTTCGGGAAACTTCGTCCATAATCTCTTCAACAGCAATCTAACCTAATCTAACCTGTTTTGCCTAATCCAACCTAAACTTCGATATTCAATTTCCCTTCAGGGATAATTTAAGATGTGGGACTTTGATATCATCGAAATGACTCTCTCTTACAATAATATCGGCTTCACAAGCTAGACTTACTCCTTACAAATAATATCTTAACACTTAAATTACACTACTAGTAGTATTGTAGGCTGTAATAGTAGCAGTGCAGCCGTTCTGGACATCTGCTTCAGTGTTTTTCGGCTTTCCTTTAGACTGGAAACATCGCACAAATCACTAAATTCGACTTATTAGTCTTTATGTTGTTGTCGGTTAACTTTTTGTTCTTTTTGGAGTTTTTAACCACATCACACCGCTGCTACTAAAATTTACTGCTACAGTTGGGCGTAAGAAAAACACTAAATATTCGTTACATACGAGTACACTGGATTACAAGCGCGAATAGTCAAACACAATTCTCTGGCTATTTTGGTTTTAGTTTTAAGTTCATTTTTATTTCATATTATCTTATATCTATCTTACCCTAGACAAAAATTCTTAAAACTAGCTTAACCATCTTATCAAATGTAAATATCTTACTGACCCTAGAGGTGGACATTCTAAAACATTTACCTTACCTTATATAATATATATCTTTTTTTTTTCATATTTTAAACATATTAACATATTTTTTTTTCTTTCCTATCAAGGTGTCCGTTAACGGAGTTCTCTCCAGCCACCAAAAGCGTTAATGCTGGCGGACTACGTCTCCTCGATCCCGGCATGAGATCGATCTACAGAACCTGGGGCTCGGGGCCACGGAGCGTAACATCAGGTCCGTAGAGGAATCGCGTGGGAGATTAGCGGTACCGCCAATCTATCCAGGATCAGCCACATCTATCTAGATAGAGGAGTGCTTCTGGCGGGACAAAGCCGCTAACGCGCACTCTCTCGTGATATAACTCGTTGGGGTAGTAAGCTCCGAAAATCAGGCTATTAACCAAAGTTATTGCTCTTGCAACGTGGCGTTGAATCAGTTTGATCAGAAAATTATAAATCCATACAATTGTATAGGACCTCGTTCGGGTAAAATTTCGTGTACTCAGATTCGGGGGTGCTATGTAGCCCGAGACAAGTCCTGGGACATTGTCTCTCAGACACCCGAATCCTTTCCATTAAGCTGGCTCTCACATTGAACCAGACGGGACATCCATAGGAAACCATGGTTCTGATTAAGGCCATGTAACAGATTACCTTCACTCTGTATGTCACAATATAAATACTGATCCAGCGCGATCCCAAGGTATCTGACTACACTTTGTCTCGCCAGTGGACGCCCGTCCGGCCTAAAGATAGAGAACATGCGCCAATTTTTTCTAGTGTCCCCAAAGGCCCTAGACAAAGGAGTTCTGAACAATATACGTAGATTCTGATTTCTGGAAGTTGATTGTCAACAGGATGGTGTACCTCTCTATAACCACTAGCGAAAGTGCCTAAACACAACATTGGATACACCGTCGATACCCGCGGTATTTTTTTCTTTTCAATAACCGAAAGATTTTCTGGAGATCTTCCGTCCAAATGAACATGGCATTAACCCACTCTCTGGGGATGGCATTGTCTGCCATAAAATCTTCATTGAACTTGGTTTTTCAGATCGCCAATGATCAAAATCATTTCTAAGATAGAAGTGATGAAGCAGGGCTCTGTTCTCCAGGTCGCGGTTCGGGCGAATACTATCATTCACCTTGTACACTTCCTGGAAGACAGCTCCTACTATCGCCACCTTCGCCTGAGGATCCTCGATCACGAAGAAATCGTCATCCACGATGAGGCTCTCTGGATGGATGCTAACTGCTCGTAGCAGACGTTCATTGTCTGACGTTCTCGGAAGCTTTAGATCCTGAATGTCATTCTGATTGTTTCTCCGAAACTTTTTATTTATTTACTCGCGCTGTTTGATTTTACAGCACGAATTCTGTTTTTCCAATGCAAACTTACAGATATTCTGTAGTCTCTTTGATCAACTGTTGGAGATTTTTAATCGGTGACTTCAGTGTCCTGACCTCCGAGTTTTGTCTGTCGCTACATCGCCTGTACAAGAGCTTGAGTCTTGTCAGGAATGTACTTTTTTCGCGTTCGGTAAACGTTTGTGGTATCGTACTGTTCATTGTCTGTTTAATGATATCGTCCATTTGTTTGAGGTACATGTCAATCTCGTAGTTTGACAAGTTCCTATTAGACGGGGGAAAGGAGGCGCTCAAAGGGAGCGCTCTCGTCAGGGAATTGGGAAAGTGTGGCCAACGCGCCCTACTGTAATCGTAGTGGTGCGTTTGGACAACTCTGCCATCTCCGCGAACTCGTCAGGTACTGTGAACACGGCACATAGTCCTCAATGGTCACTGCCGTATACAATGGTCCGCAGACAGTTAATAGACCATTCGTTCGTGTCAGCCAGTCTCAGTCGAGAGTCTATCAGCACGAGATCCAGATAGGAGCCGCTCCTAGGATACGACGGACTATCCACAGCGAGCAACTTGTACAATTCTCTGGCCATGTACGAGTAATTAGTCTCACTTTCGCTGCTTCAGCAGAGAAGAACTGAACCATGGGCGGATCAGGCGAAGCCTATAACTTTAAATTTCATCACTTTTTTTAAGATTGTGAGTTCCAAAAAAACGAATTCAATGAAGAGAGAACGGAAGATAAATTAGAATGTATTTTTAATTCAGTTTTTATTGTACAAACCAATTTTTTTAAATTTACATAATTTAACTTGAGACAAAGAAAAACCTAATAAATATATGTTTTATTTCTTTCGTCAATCCCAAGCCTTTTTCATTCTTCTTTCTTCGACGAAAAACTCCTCGAGTCGGTATTGCCCTTCTATTCAAATTCTGCCTAATATCTAAATTTTAATAACCAAGGTATAAACTAGCATTAAATACGGAAAGATAACAAACAAATGTGATATCGATGAGTAGGGAACCATCTGTGAATTTTATTTCCAATTTTTATTGTCATCAAAAGAACATTATTTAAACATAATGTCCTGGCATGCATTCAAATGTCGCCAATTCGCCAGCTAAATGACCCAAGACATCACCTCATTCATTTTCATCCCAATGTCTGCACATTGTCCTCTGGCAACTACCATGCCGCCCCGAGCACAATTCACTCTTCGACAACGAATGCTCGTAATTGTATGATTTTTATGTTCGTTTTAATCCAATGATCCCTTGTGTAATACCACGCCATGGTGTTCCCGGTGGTCGCGGATGGCGGCCGTTCGTGTCCCATCGCACGTCTCTAATGATCCTTAACATCATCAGATTAAGAAAGGAAACCGTCGAGGAAACAGGGAAATGGGAAGGAAAGGCCAAACGTGAAAGGCCAAGACAAGGGTGCGAATGAGAAGTTAAAAGATTGGGGTCGAAAAATTGCAATCCTCGACGAGCGGAAGTAGTCGACAAGAATGGAATGTCAGGAATCTTTTATTCTTATTAAATTGGGAGTAATTATCAGAGTAAGATACAAACATACAGCAATAGGTACGGACTACAAACTTGTTTCATGTATTCATTATGAGTTAATTTCGATGTAAATGAACAGATAAAATGTTGGATAATGATTCAATTAAGGAAATTTAATTTCATTCATTGTGCTTGGTATGCTTTTCAAAAAAGTCAATCTACCCTCGGTGGTGGGGCGATGAATCCCGACAAGTTGTTGTCCTGGTGACATACTGTCGGGCCAGCGAGTATCTTGTTTTGCCGCACTGTTGATTATGGAAATAATTGAAATGCTGCCTAATTGTGGGGTGGAATTGAAAGAAAAGTAAGAAAAAACTCGAATATTATATCTAACATCCGCAGCTACTTGCTAAGGCTAATAAAAATATTATCTAAACACTTAGCAGCTCCTCAAATACTCATCATTGTTCAACTATTCAACTACCTTCAAATTACCCGTTTAGAAGCGACGAGCCGAATAGCTACAAAACGTCCATACTCACCTTCCACTCCTACCACTAAAACCAGCACTTAGCTCCTTTGTGTGGGATAATCAGCCACCAACAATGATTGGCTACAGAAATGCCCAACTTCTGCAATTCTTTGCCTACCATGAAGCAGACTGGAAGGAAAAAATAATGCCGAGACAGTTCTTGCCCACATGAAATAAAAGCCCACGATTATCATCGCCACTATCTAGCTACCATAAACTACTACTACCACTACGAGCACCATTGCCAGTACTAGCTCACGGGCTCTGTTGTTGTTCGAGATTTCGTATCCGATATGCGCCTCCGAGATCCGATATGCAAGTGCGCGATCCAATTGCTTCTGCTGCTGCTGTTGCCGCTTTTATGTACTGACTATCGGGAGTAGTCCCATAAACAGACAGAAACGGTTTGATGGCTTCTTAGGATTCAAAGTGGATTCGTTGTTCATCACGGTGTGGCGGGGTGTGGATATATACTATTCCACTGCAGTTGCGCGTTTTCAATACCTTTGGGGCATCATCGCGAGACACAACAAAAACAACAGAATTTAAAGAAGAAAAAAATGGTATGGGTAAGGTACCTGCAAATTATCCTCCCCATACAGAGATATTTTGTTCCAGTTATACTAAAGACAACAACAATACACTTAACTCTAACAACTGCGGGAGGATCTTGATTTGAATATTAATCGCGACTGGACTCAACATACTCATAAGTGCCTTCCTCCACATAGTACCATAGTCTGGCAGGATGATATTCTGCTGTTGCGGATCCATTGCCCAGCGATGATGGATCTTCTGAAGTTGTGTGCTACCATAAAGTAGGCGGTTTTGGAATTGCCGTGGCCGGCCGATATCGTGGTATAAAATCAAATACTAAAAAAAAAATGGACAACTCCGTCAGAACAGTGATTTGATTCAAAATGGAAGCGTTTTGATGATCGGAATGGCGGGGGATCATTTCCCTTTGTTCGTTTTTATTATCTTTCAGCCTTTGCTGTTCTCTCTCTGCCATCTGCCATTTCTTACTTCAATAGGTTGTGATGAATGTGATTTATGCTAATTCGGCTTTTGAATGATTGTGCTCGATCGAGCTAAGGAAATCATTGCTCTCCTTCGGCGAAGGAATCCGAGAATCGATCGACCAAGTGGAGGAAGTGGTTTTTTTTTCATTGACTCAAAATGTAAACGAACTTTGCGATCGATTGGACTGTGTTTCAAGGTTTGATTTGGTTCCTAAAGGGCTTTAGTAATCAACAGCATTTTTTTTTTGTAAAATAATATTTAACTGATGGTAAAATTGAAGCTCTATATGGCTTATAATGGTTCGGTTAAATGCAATTGATTTACACAAATTATGTACAAATTATATTTTATCGAATTGTGTTCGATTTATTTATTTTGTTGGTGCTTGTAATACTGGGTGCTAAAGGGGTAAACTATGCGAACTTATGAAGGCACAAGCGCAGACACTCCAGCCTCTGTCTTCCAGCTCCTATTCTCACCTCCACGCGATGACTCCTGGTTGCCTAATATCTGAACTGTAGATCGGGTGTAAGATTGTTAGGGGCAGCAAACGAGAGAGGTGGGGAGTCTGAGCCGCCACCAGCGCTCAACTGCTTCCTCGGGACGGCGGCGGAGAAGTTCCCAAGATGGAGTCAAAGGCGGCGCCCACGGCTCGAGCTAGAAGAACTGCCTGATGAACACCGTATTTCGGGCTACTACAACATATTTGGAGCTCAGGCCGATAAGGAACGGCACAGCCGGCCCTTTGTTCTTGGGGGAAGTAAGAACCTGGTCCTCCATGTCGGGGGTTACGCTTAGGGTTAACATCCCTATCTCGTAAAATAAACACTTGTTCAGAGACAACCAATAGACTCGGATACGGACGGATTATATGTTGACGACCTCCGCAAACGTATAAAAGAAAATGAAGTCCGTTAAATGGTCAAATCTCTAGATTACTATAAGGCAGACCTTACCGCACTCCAAGGAGTGCGATGGGATGGGCCGGGTAAAAAGCGAATGAAAAACTGTGATGTCTACTACGGAAACTGCTACAGAGAAAATTAATAAGCCTTATTCGGATGCGGATTTGTTAGTCGAAGCAGACTCTAACTATCCGCATTAAGGCCAATTTCGGCAATATATGCTTAAAGAATATCCACGCCCGCACAGAGGAGAAAGACGACCGACATAAAGCTGACTTCTATGATCTCCTAGACAGAACATATGCCCAATGTCCCAGCTATGACACCAAATCGTTCTAGGAGATTTCAATGCGAAGCTAGGTAAGGAAGCTATTCTCGAACGAGTCGTAGGAAAGCATAGCCTATATAACACCATGTCAGAAAGCGGACTAAGGCTAGTGGACTTTATGGCGGGACGTTATCTCCTAGTAACAAGTACACGATTCCTACACCTCAACATCCATAAGGGGACCTGGTGGTCTCCCGATCAATCGGCAACCAATCAAATTGATCACAACGACGGCAGACACTCCTCCAGCATCCTAGACGTCCGAACCTTTCAAGGAGTCAACATTGATTCGGATCACTACCTTGTTGCAGCCAAGGTACGGATGCGAATTTCTCGGAATCAACGGAGTCGAGTAACAACATTAAAATTAAACGTCGGAAAGCTGCAATCGCAAGAGACCGCCAGGACCTTCGCCGGTCAAGTCTCCCTCGAGCTCTTTAAAGACCCGATGCAATTTCCACAAACCATAAAACAGCAATGAAGACGTTGTCAGAAAGGCCGCCTCAGATGTACTCGGTTTCAAGCCACCATCTTCGAGAAACCCTTGGTTTGATGACGAGTGCAGACAGGCCCCTGTACAGAATGCATACATGGCTACACTGCATCGACGGACGAGAGCTGTCCGCGAGCTCTATGAAAACAAAAGGAGAGAAGTGCATGCGTTTCTGAGAAGAAAAAAAAAAGGAGCACGAGAAGCGCGAGATCGAGGAGATGAATAGATGCTATTCGAAAGTTTTACTAAAAAGTAAAACGAACATGCCAAGGATATAAAGCCAGAGCGGAAGCTTGCAGGGATGAACACGGACAACTAATAGCGGAGTCACAGTCGATGCTGTGACTGTGGAAAAACCACTTCTGCAGACTTTATAACGGCGGTGATAGTCAAAATGCCGGCGTCAGGCGGAAGGAACCATTCACAATGGACGAAGATGAAAGAGAATCCCGTCCACCCGACCTAAACAATGTTAAGAGAGCGATATCGAAACTTAAGTTTTATAAAGCTGCTGCAGCAGACGGACTCCCCGCTGAACTATTTAAAGAGCTGGCGATGAGCTGGTCAGGAACATGCACCAACTCATCTGCAAGATATGGTCGGAAGAAAGGATGTCGGATGAATGGATTCTCAGAATCGTTTGCCCGGTCCATAAGAAAGGAGATCCCTATGACTACGCCAATTACAGAGGGATAAGTCTCCTAAACTTTGCGTAAAAAATCCTCTCTGCTGTACTGTGTAGGCAAGCTATACAGAGCCATGTCAAGTTTAAACATCCCTGCCAAACTCGTCAGACAGTGCAGGATGACTAAGGAGAATTCTCGCTGCTCCATTAAGGTCGGATATGAACTAACCGAAACCTTCGATGTTAAAAAAGGATTTAGACAGGGTGATGCATTGATTTCTTTAACATCATACTTGAAAAGATCGTGTGGGACTCTGCGACCAATGCCAGAGATTCAAGTCTACACAATTGCTTGCCTACGCAGGTGACATTGACGTTATTGGACGGACAAAGCGAGATGTCAATGAAGCATTTGAAAGCATTGAAGCAGAAGCGGCTAAAGTGGGCCCAAAGGTAAATGGGGACAAGACCAAATATATGCTGTCATCAAAGCACAACACCGACGTCTTGGTCAGAACATCACCTTCGGCAGCTATGTTTTTGAAGTATTCAAGGACTTCGTCTACCTTAGCTCGATAGTGACAAGCAGCAACGACACCAGCGCTGAGATAAAACGCAGAATAACTCTTGCCAACCGCTGCTTCTTTGGGCTCAAGAGGCAATTGAGTAGTAGAGCCCACTCTCGAAAAACTAAGGTATCCCTCTACAAAACATAAATCATCCCGGTCCTCCTCTATGGCGCTTAGGCTTGGATGTTATCAAAAGAGGATGAAGAGGCTCTTGCGCGGTTCGAGAGGAAAATTCTGCGTGCAGTCCCGTTGGTGTAAACGGAGAGTGGCGGAAAAGATTCGACCAAGAACTGTACGGGCTGTACAGCGACATCGGGATAGTTAGAGCTCTACGGATCCAACGTCTAAGATGGCTGGGTCATGTAGAGCGAATGGACATCACCGCTCCCGAAGAGTAGTCGACTCCAATCCCGAGAGGACAACCCCATCTAAGGTGGCGCGCACAGGTGGAAAGGGACCTCAACCAACTGGGCGTGCAATACTAGAAGCAGCGGGCCAAAGATCGTGCCGGCTGGAGAGGCTTGTTGGTTGAGGCCTTGGTTCACCCCGAACTGTAGCGCCATCTAAGTAAGTAAGTAAGGTTGTAGTACTATTCTTCTTGCTTAACCTTGCTCATCGAATGATATTAATAAATGATGGGCTATCGGCTGGTTTCAATTTCAAATTCCTATAAAAATTAGATTAGATGTGCGATACAATTGTATTCAAATAGCAGCAACGCATCCTGTCTACTTAGTTTTGCAGAACATTTTTGACGGTGTGGGGCCCTATTTCATGAATATGAAATACAAAATAGAATAATAAAACGTTCACCTGGTGAAGTCCACTGTTTCGACTGTTCCTTGGTCTCTGGTGTGTACCAGTGGATCCATGTTTCGTCGACTGTCATGAAACGACACAGAAACTCCTTCGGATGGCGCTTAAACAGCGTCAAACACTGCTCTGAAGTGGTCTTACGGTTGCACTTGTTGTCCGGAGTGAGCAAACGCGGCAACTATCGCGCCGACAGTTTTCTCATGCCCAAAATTTCATGCAGGATATGTCCCACGCGATCTTTTGAAACGCATACTGTCTCAGCTATCTCGAGCACCTTCAATCGGCGGTCTGCCAATATGAGATCGTGGATTTTTGTCACGTTATCCTCCGTGGTAGCCGTTTTCGGGGCACCTAGACGTGGGGCTAATCAAAAACCGACGTGCGATCACGTTGAAACTCGTTAAACCAATTTTTGATGGCCGCCATCAAAGGAGAAAAGTCACCGTACACAGCATCCAAACGGTCTTTGATTTCGCTGTGCGATTTCCCTTCCAAAAACAAGAATCGAATCACCGACCGATATTGCTCTTTTTCCATTTGTCTAAAATTTGCGGACACTCCCGCTTCCGCACGCGGTCAAATCAAAACTACGAGTCCGATCCGGCTAAAATTTCGACAGTAGCCGTCTACTGAATGTACTACACGATAGCAAGTTGCTCTTGCGATACTGGCGCCATCTGGCGGTGAGGCTAAGTACTTATCGAACCACCCTCGTATTCTGAATGAATCGGTGTTAATAATGTCCAAGAAAAAAGATTTCTACGTTGACTTCATTCTAGATCAACATTAAAACCTAACGTTTTTCTAAAAAGTGACGATATGTTTATTCTAACCAAAAGCACAAGTTCCGAGGTTAATACAAAGCTGTATAACATGTGGCGCCGTCTCCTAAGAGCAGTCTGTGTCAGCTGTACGGGCAGCTGTACACCGATAGCTGCTCTAGATGCAATGATGAATCTTCAGCCCCTTGTGTATATAACAGAGGGTGTGCACTGAAAGCCATGTCTCGCTTCAAGAGAAATAATCTTTGGTACTAATCGCATTATAGTGAAAGTGTACTTGCGCGAAAATTATCCTACGACCCCTGTCTCATGGATATGCCTTCTGACGCAATTACACCTGCCATCCTACTCCGCTGTAATTTTACAGTCACATTTCCATGGCGTCAGGACTGACTTTGGCCAAACACAGAACCTGGAATGGACTGTCTTCGCATTTTCACAGATGGCTTCAGGACTGGGCAGAGGTCTGGCGCTGGAGTTTTCCTTGAGCGCGAAAACATTCGACTGCACTTCTCGTTAGGAAAATATGCGTCCGTCTTTCAATCAGAGATTTACGCAATACTAGTGGCCATGCGCTATGAAAATACAATTAAGACAAGGTTTCTTTCTGGTAGTACAATGGACCAGTATTTGTGTTTGAGTGCTCCAACAGCTAGTAGAAGCCTCCAACAAAAAAAAATTTGTCGTACACGGGAATCCGGTGGGAAAGAGTTAACAGAGGCATCGCAGGAGTAGCATCTGCGGACGGGTGCTCGTCCGCAAAGAGCGATTAAGAGTAACTGCGGTCGAACACCATACATCTTTGTTGGGTATGTCCTATTCCCACCTCCTCGCCATCTGGAAATTTCCTAACCTAAGAAATTACTAACGGAAAAGGGCGTATGGCGAGCATTCTGCGCCACATAACAGGGTTAGTGTCAGATGGGCTATGGCAAACCGTAACCGTAAAAAAAAGTTCCGAAACAACCGAAAGCCTCGGACAGAACGGACCGGATTCAAGTAGCGTTGTACGGTTGAAAAATTAATCTGCAAGTGTCACCAAAAAGCTCCATCGCAGAGGGGTCTACCTGTGGGTAAACTTCTGCAGTGACTTACGATCCTAGGAAGACCATTCTACCTTTTTCATCTCCAGAGAAACATTCCCAGACCATCACTGCTTCATTTTTGAGGGGCATCCATAAGATGCATTCAGAGCTCAAACTTTCCTTTGATTCTCTTGGCGCAAGAATCCTCCCATCTCCAACATGCAGCTTAAAATTTGATTGGTCGGAAAAGATAACATTTTTCCACATGTCTTGAGTCCAACTAAGGTGCTCTTGAGCCCAAAGCAATCGTTTTTCTCTGACTCTTTTTCGAAAATCCGGCTTCAGTACTGGCTTGAGTGCTCTAAGTCCAGCTTTCACGAGCATTTTCCTCACTGAGCTTGACGAAATTATTTTTCCTGTAGCTCGACACAGATCGTTTTTAAAATCCTCCGAAGTCTTGAACCGATGCCGACGACCGACGAGCTTCCACTGGGTCTTCCTTTTTGGCTTCCCTAAACCTTTTTTTCTGCTGGTAGACGATATATTTAATACCACAGTTTATTGAGCAACATTTAGTCTTCTACAAATTTCACTTGTTGTCAAACTGTGACGTGACGGATACAAAATATTAGCTTTGCACT
Source organism: Merodon equestris (assembly GCA_958301585.1). Lineage (NCBI taxonomy): Eukaryota > Metazoa > Arthropoda > Insecta > Diptera > Syrphidae > Merodon > Merodon equestris. The sequence goes on from OY284416.1 coordinate 51,820,537, forward strand.
CGACTTTCATGCACTACGAAGGTGGTCCGATAAGTACTTAGCCTACAAAAGAAAAACAAAAATTTTGGAGAAATGGCGATTTATTTTTCAATATAGTCTCCTTTTAGCTCGATACACTTGACCCAGCGATTCTCCAACTCCTTTAACCCGTCTGAAAAATACGTTTTCTCGAGGTCTGCAAAGTAGGCCTCCGTGGCGGCGATGACCTCCTCATTCGACTGAAATTTCTGACCGGCGAGTGACTTTTTCAAGTTTGGAAACAAAAAGAAGTCGCACGTTGCCAAATCTGGAGAATACGGTGGATGGGGCAGCAGTTCGTAGTCCAATTCGACCAATTTGGCCGTGGCGAGGGCGGAGGTGTGAGCCGGTATGTTATCATGGTGGAATAGCACTTTTTTCTCCGCCAAGTGGGGCCGTTTTTTCTTCAATTCGGCGCCGAATCGGCCCAATAATTTGGCATAGTACAGCCCAGTGACCGTTTTGCCCTTCTCCAGGTAGTCGATGTGGATCACACCTTGTGAATCCCAGAAATCGGTGGCCATCACCTTTCCGGGTGATGGGACAGTCTTTGCCTTCTTCGGAGCACGTTCGCCGGGTGAAGTCCACTGTTTCGACTGTTCCTTGGTCTCTGGTGTGTACCAGTGGATCCATGTTTCGTCGACTGTCACGAAACGACTCCCTCGGATTGCGCTTAAGCAGCGTCAAACACTGCTCTGAAGTGGTCTCACGGTTGCACTTGTTGTCCGGAGTGAGCAAACGCGGCACCGATCTCGCCGACAGCTTTCTCATGCCCAAAATTTCATGCAGGAAATGACCCACGCGATATTTTGAAATGCGTACTGTCTACTGTGGATATCTGTCACGTTATCCTCCGTGGAAGCCGTTTTCGGGGCACCTGGACGTGGCTCATCAAAAACCGACGTGCGACCACGTTGAAACTCGTAAAACCAATTTTTGATGGTCGCTATCGAAGGAGAAGAGTCACCGTACACAGCATCCAAACGCTCTTTGATTTCGCTGCGCGATTTCCCTTCCAAAAACAAGAATCGAATCACCGACCGATATTGCTCTTTTTCCATTTTTCTAAAATCCGCGGTCTCTCCCGTTCCACACGCGGTCAAAACAAAACTACGATTCCGATCCGGCTGAAATTTCGACAGTAGCCGTCTACTGAAATGAGACTAAGTACTTATCGGACCACCCTCGTAATGATATCGACTTTCATGCAATTTTTGAACGGCATTTTGTTAGTGCAAAAAACCCCGTAGCTCTCACAAAGTCCAAGAACTGCGCCCGAAAAATTAATAAAATGTTTGACTAAAATTTTTCGAACAGCATTCTAATCATTTCGTTTTGCCTCTCTCATATTGGCCTCCGATAGAACAGAACAGAACAAACAAAATATGCTTTTGAGAATCCGAAAATATACGTAGGGCGCCTACAAAGGAGACAAAATCAGGTAAATCTGTGGTGAAAACCGGCCGTTTGATTATGGCAAGCGCTGCAGCTGTCAAATACATTTTTAAACAGAAAAAATCGTACCCAACGATTACACCTCATAGCTATTGCTATCGGACTTGATCTACCTACATGTCTTGTAGCACGGTTTGAAATATGCTAAGTCGACTCCTATCCAAGTTATTTCCACTTAACTTATTGAGAGCCTTTTAGTAGTTTGTACCTGATATATAAAAATCTACGACGTCAGCTCTTGCCCCCGTTCATTTTGTTAACGCATATTCGTCCGAAGATCAACTGATGAAAGGGTCATCTAGTCCAGTTACCCCAAATATATTTAGTTGCGACTCTTCATTACCTAGCTTACCATCTCCCTAATAACATCCGAAAAGAAGTATCATCAATGAAAGAAATTTATTTACATCATCAATATATGTACATACTCGTACTCGTATACCACTGAAGATTGTAGGCGAACCAATCACCTACACTACTAAACACGTATTAAAGGAGTAAGCATTTCAGTTCTATAAAAGTTTGTATCCCGTCGAGCAGGCGATAAAGACTCCCTTCCAACAACTATTCCCACTCGTGAACGTTCGAGACTTCTTCATAGAAACCCAATTTCTTCGTTTCGCATTTAATTCCTCACTTAATTTACTTCATTACCGCACCCCATCCTCCCGATCCCGGCCAATGGCAAAAGAATATTTAATTGCACATAAAACATATTTAATTAAGGCATTTATGTGCCGATGTGCGACAGACTTAATTAAATGTTGTACATGGTGGTGCACCGACCAAGTATCGCCCGGAAAGCCACATGCATGCTTTTCGTCCGTCGCCCGGCAAGTGACGGAAAGCAAACCCGAAAACAGCATTATAGGTCATAAAGGCAACAACACATAGTCAGTCTACTAACTAACTTACCCCCAAGGATAATTGCTTTCCACGATCGAAATCAAAATCTTATCTCATTCGTAACAGAACACCAGGAGCAAAGCAGCACTATCGACCACCACGACCAGTGACTTGTGCCATGAATGAGTGAGTGTGTAATTCTAGGAGGTATTGCTTGGTATTGTTGGCAAGCGTGAAGCATTTAATTGCTGATGTCCGTTTGGCAATTTGGAAACCACTACCAGCCCCAGAATGAAACCACTTAAGACGAAAACGGAGTTTGGGACGTAAGCACCCGCTTGTTCGCCATCCATTTTGGGGGTTGAAGTAATTTTTAACGAAAAGACTTTCTTAACACTTCTTCGCCATACTATGTGACAGTGCTCGGTGTGAAGACATAAAATAAGGCGACACGCCTGACCCAGCAACCCATGGTAAGCGTTTAATCTTTTTCGTCGGCCTCTTTTTGTTTGAAAATTCATTAAAAGATACATTTTCCATGCGAAATGGAGTAAATTGAATTTTCCCACTGCTTTAAGATATGATAAAGCGGATGTTTACACACGATTGCGAATGTGTGACGAAGGGTTGAAGACAAGGAATGAGGTCGACATTGATACGCACTCACGTGTGCGTTAACACACTCAGTGAATGTTCATCATCATCTCGGTGGAAGTGGTGTTGCTCCTACGATAGACAAACATATGCAAAGCGAGTGAGTCCTTTGTCCCGTGCACACATTCACATATAAATGCAGAAAGGATTAGGGTGTTGGATATGGCTGGAGAGCTGCTGTTGGACTTATAATTGAATTATTTCATCATTCGAGTACCGGCAGAGATGCTGGAATTTTCTCTACTTACGAGTCTGATAAATGAGTTAGGAGCAGACTGCAGATCAATCGGTTTACAGATTCAATTAGAGGAGCATAGCTTTTAAGTCCGTTTCCATTGTTGGCGCATACACATGAGTGAAGATTTGTTTTATTATTATTTTCTAACCTTGGACTGAATATAGGGGGCTGTAGACTTACTGTTTTGCTATGAATGTCTGGGGTGAGGGTGGGCAGTTCGATTGTTGTCGAAAGGATTATTGGATATCATATTCCATGCTTCGCGCGAATTTATTATAAGTGTGCTATTTGGACTTAATAGATTGTAATTAAAATAACAAAAGATATATGTAAATATATCAGGTCTATAAATGGGCCTTTATTGGGACAAAATGGTAAAAATTCAGCGTTGGAAAACTAGACACAATTGTTGGCTTCTCAGAAATACTTCTCAGCCAGTTTAAGCGTTATCGATCAGAGCCTGTGGTAAATGAAAGAGGCGATGTCTGAAGAATACGGCGCATAGGTAGCCCCATTTCATGGTTTTAATCCCCAATACAACATGTGGATGGGTGTTACCATGCTGCCGACGACCGTTGTGGTTGGTGCAGAGCAACGGTGTCTCCGGTTTGGATTACCCTAATTAAGAATATATTTTCTTGTCGCTGAAGCAGCAGGTCGCTTGCGAAAAACATCAGTCGATGTCTCTTGACTTCAACTAGTATGACACCCTATTTCCTTGCATTCAAACCATAGGAAATTACCTGTTAAGTTACGCCCAATGATATCTTCTGGGTCTTTAATTCTCTTCACCTTCTCCTGTAATCATTCGATATTCCTCGGCCGTATTTTTTTCAAACTGAAGGTCTAAAGCGAAATTTCTCGCAAAAACAAAAATACATGGTACCGAGTGTAATGATGTTGTTAGCAGATGCCCCACTGAGATTTCCTGTCTGGATTTTTATTTATTTTTTTTGATATACATAATTCGTGCAGATTCAAGAGTGTACGCTCTTATGGTGTTTGTCACACAACCTGGACGGGATGCAGATGGTTTGTGTCGAAGATGTTCGTTCACTACTCTCCGGGGGTGGTTGTCCTAGATAGGATTTGAGAGAGAGATTCGACTGAATTTGCGTTGGTTGTAGTTCACAGTAACTCTTTTTTTTTCCATGTCATTAAGGTGCTATATTGGAAATGCACACAAAGAGTATGATTCTTGAAATGATCTTATGATCTGCGAGTTTTATGCCGTTCGTCAGCAGTTTTCGATCATCTCTTATTCATAGCTGGTGCTGATGAACAGTTTTTCTTTGTAGGAATTATTCTTGATTCTGGACAGACTTGAACTACGGACCATTGCTCCACGACCACCCCCACTTTTTCTGACCAACATGGACGATTAGTGTCATATATTCGAAAATGGCAAGAATTCGTTCGACTACATGGAAAAGACAAAACCTGTTCTTCACAGAATAGTTTCCGACATATGAAAATGTTTTAAATTACCACTCGTTGCAATACCGTTGAGTTATGTCGAATCCACGCTGCAAATCGTCTGCGTACGCAATGTAAATAAAGATACATTGACATAGGATATGTTAAATTACTTGCGACTGCAGCCACGACTTCTGCTGCGGCTATAATGATTACCATATACGTGAACGCAAACGTTGCGTCGGTGTGAATGTATATTATAGCGATCTCGGTGATCGTCACGATCATGAGAGTAAATCGACGGTCACAGAAGTCTTACGCCACACTTGGTGTAGCAAGTGGTGCACTGGTTATCGCTTGATCATGCTGTCCCATAAGCGCTTGCTTCTTTAATTGCTCTAAAAGCAGTCAAATCCTGTTCCTGATCATCTTCTCCTCGAAGATCGGTCTTTTCAGTTTGAAACGAATTTTTTTTTCAAAATAAACATTCACATTAGTCAACAAAAACACATGTTTGACAGACACAAACTATTATGTTCGAGTGTATTCCTTTACGTCTTTCAAGCCTTTGACAAAGTGTAGCACGTAGGCTTGGTGTTTAAACTGAGACAAATCTTGAGAAGCTATCTAATATTTTAAATACATATCTTGCGAATAGACTAGTTCGCGTTAAATACGGACTTTAAAGTGATTTCGGCTGATGTTCCTCAGGGAAGTGTACTCAACCCACTATTACCATAACTATTTCTTTAACGTTCCAAAAAAACAGTGTCATAACTTTCCCGCCGAACTTGACACCTTAAATTTGTTTAGCGTCGGTGATGAAGCTCACTTCCAAGTCATCGATTGCTGTTTCAGGTTCAGGATCTAGAGTATCCAGGTCTCATTCATGGTCACGAAATGTAATGACATAATTTTCTGTTCTGCTTGGAACTTCTCGAGATTCATCCTTGAAATTTAACCTATTTTTTTCCTTTCTCTATACCCAACGCTCAAAGACCTTTTCATATGCAATTCGTTGGCCAGAATTCTTTGAACGCTGCCATATGAGATCTCGCGACCCCAGCTATATGCCTAGCTGTAGCTAGCTTCGTTTTCTCGAAATCCTCTTCTTGAGGACGCTAGGGCAGGGCAATTGCATAGGAGATGGGATGCAGGTTCTTCCTCTTCCTCATCATGACACCTTCTGTCGTTATATGCAGCATGTTTTCCTAAACTCCAATGTCCTGTTAGAACTCCGATTAGGCTGCTTATAATCTGCCTGCGTATTTTTAGCACGCAGTGATAGGAGTAATTCATTTACAACAAGCACACACAATTGCGGCGATAGTACTCCTTCTTGTGGTGTACCACGTTTTACTGCCCTTTTTGTGCGGCAGTAGCCGAACTTCGAATGGGTCAAACTGCTTGAAAGCATTTGTTTGATGCAAGGTATTATATTACCATTAACCTCTAGCTTGCTTAATGCAGGCTAGTGATGTTTAATGATTTTTTTTTGTTGAAAGCTCCTTCAACATCGAGGAAGGCAATCTAATTTTCGTTGGGACGAACACCCCCATTTAGTGAGCTAAATTCAAGCTAACCTATTCTATTAATCTAATCTTAAGAACGGGAGGGTGAGGGCGGATTAAAAATCGAAGTAAGGATCCGAATTAACACTTTCCAGCATGCGAGAAATGGGTTCAGTGGAGCCATAGATCGTACAGTGGGTAGGTAGATAGAAGAGACGGGGGAATGGTACCTGAAAGGAGGATGAAAAGAATGTCAGATACAATTCTTCTTTACTCCAACGGGTTCATGTTGATTGGTTTAAGGCGGTCTTGGTAGGGTGGTAAAATCAAAGTATTACACCAGGGGAGATCTGGAAGAGCAGAACGTAAGAACCGGCGTTGGATGCTCTCAATTCTAGAAATGTGGGTTTGTTGGTAAGGAGACCACACTTGAGAGGCGTATTCAAGATGGGGCTTCAAAGGTTATGTAAAGAGATCGGGTAACGTAAAGGTTCGACAATTCTTTAGACCATCGCTTTATCTCATCGATTTGTGGCGAAAATGTAGCCCCTGGTCACATAATATGCCAAGATCGCGAATGGCCTGAACGGTGGAGATGGGTTGATTATTGAGGAATAGAGACGAGGAGGAGGTTTGATTTGTTTGCCTGAAAAGGTGATTGATTGGCATTGGAAATGTTAAGTTCCAAGCAATTTTTGGAACACCAGATGGGAAGACTATTGAAATCAGATTGAATAAGGGAAGATCATGACTGGAGGAAATGGTCTCGAAGAACTTGGTGTCGTCGGCATACTAACCACATAGTGAGATGTGGGAATGTTTGATCACAATATCAATATCGTTTATGGTAAGAACGAAAAGAAGTGGACCTAAGTGACTGCCTTGGGGAACGCCGTAGGAAGCTAAAAAAGGGTTAGAGAAGACAGATCTAAGACGAACACTGTAATAGCGATTTTCCAGGTAAGAAGATATCTACTTCAAAGAAATTAGATCGAAGCCAAGGATGGACAATTTGAAGAGTAAATCAGTCTGTGGGAGATTTTACCGAAAGCTTTACTGAAATCGGTTGAAATAACGTCGGCAATTCGCTAAGACTGATAGGTTAAAGGACACAAATTCGACAAGGTTAGTGGTTGTAGATCTGCGTTTGTAACGAAACAATATTTGCAGTTTTTTAGAAATATGGCAGGGAGACAGGTCGAGGAGTGAATTCATTAAGTAGGTTTGTTTACGAGGAAGAAATGGTCCAAGGGAGAAATTCGGTAAATAATCGAAGTAAGTGAGCTCTGGAGCAAAGAAGCCGTCGGTGAAAGACTGCTTAAGAAAGGTGGCGAAAAAGTTGGTGATAATATCGGGGTCATTCGAAATTTGATCATGGAAGGAGAGTGAGTTTGGATAGTCATCAGATTCTCTTTTGTAGCTTAAAGGAGGATCATTTATAAGATTGGCTTGCATTTCAGTTAAATATAGAGGTGGATATAGCTGCCCAGATAGTTAGCAAAGCTATTAGTACAAAGGAAGATTGTCCACTGCTTATTTCTTTTGTTTCTTAGAGAACGGAGCCTGCGATTGTACCAAGGTAGGGAGGTGGACAAAGTTTTTGTGTTGTGAAATGGAGATAGAATTAAATATTTCCCTGTAGAATATGGATATTGCATCATTTACGGTTAGGTTGTCAAAAATGACAGGCGCTTTTTTAAGGTATTCATTGATTAGGTAAAATTTTGCTTTGTGGAAATCGTGGGAGGCCAGAACTGTAGGGGATTTGTTCTGTAATGGAGAATCGTGAAAAAAGGAAAGGAGGAGGGAGGATGGAAGTTATCGATGGTTGAAAGGGAAAGGGGATAAAGTGAAACAGAGGAGTTGAGGGAATCAGTTGTGAATATGAGGTCTAGTTTTATACTATGTAGAACGTTAGACGCCACTAACTTGGGTAAGGTGTTAATATGTTAGGCGATCCAAGAAGAGACATTCTTTGACAGTAGTGGGGGGAAAACGTGTATTGAGCAAGAGGTCCAGTGACTCTAGTCACCGTCGTGGTGCCATGTGGTTTGTTAATTACTGCGGTTATTGTGGGAGCTTTTGACAGTATATTCCTCATTCTATCGGCCTCATTTTTCCCTTTGCTTATTTCTTTCTTATCTCTTTTTTGCATAGTTTGAGATTGTTCTTGTTTAACATTAACATTATTATTAATAAGTAGTATAGTAGAAAATGGGGCCGGAACTGGATGAACAGTTTATCCTCCTCTTTCTACTAATATTGCTCAGGTTCCAGTCCTCCTTATCTACAAAGGTCCAAGGTTATATCTATGACTTCTTGCCTACTTCTGGTTACGAAGGTTGGCCTATTACCCCATTATAAATAACAAGGTCTGTTTCTATAATGTAAGTAAGTAATACTTCACCTCTTTTATTGATGTCACTACTGCCCCAAATAGTGTGGTGAGCATTCACCACATTACCAGGACCGGTGTTTTTCTCCGTTCCACCTCAGTGATCATCCTTCTGATTGTTGTGGTTGGTAATGGCCCTATATTGTCGTCGACTAGGTACGCTGCGGAAATTCATAAGCCTTCCTCGGGGAGACTTCTACTCTGGCAGTAAACTATTTAAGACAAAAATATATTAATATGTGTTTTTGTTAAAATGCAGGTTCTAAGGGTACTCTTCTTCTTCTTCGATGGCTTTATAGTTCATAGAGAGCTAGAGCCAAGCTTCTCTCAGTCACCTATGTCATGTGCAATTGGTTCACACAAGTGAAAGAGACCTGCAGTTTAATGCCCACTCCGAATGGCGAGAGTCGAGAAGCTTTTTCAAAGCAATTGTACTACATTCAATGGCGTTGGTAACTCGCCTATCGCGCATAGACCTAACGAATAGTCGTTTTATATTCACGGCGATATTCATCCTACACGAACCACTTATATTTAAACATGACTTTTCAAAGAGTAATGAGAAGATACGTGGAAATGTTAAAAGCAAATATCTATGAAATGTATGTACATATATTCATAAGGCAGTTAATTACACTTAGCTCACAAAATCATTAGTAAATGCGTTCTGCACCTATTCACTCCTTCCATTTAGGAAATTCTACATCAATCCAAAGCGACTGACCTCAATACACCAACCTTTTCTATAGCGACCCGCCTTCGCAATTTAAATATTTCAAAAAACGTATCCTTTTCAAAGACACGTCGTATGATAAAACTAAAACCTTTCGGAATAATATTCGCTTCAGCTTTAGATCGAGATGAAGAAAAATCGCCGGCAGTGATTAAATTGCACAAGTTTAGGTCACCTACCCCTCGTGAGGACAGACCGGTGGAATATTTATCCAACGCCAAGTGTATATCTTCAGCTTATCCGTGTACATCTCTGTTCGCTTCTGAATGAATATTCATGCATTTTTCTCGCCTTCAATTTGCAATCCTTTTTGTTCATCCTCTTTCTATTTTTCTACCCCAATTTGCATGCTCATCATTGAAATCTGTTCGTTGTCGTGACTCGTTCGTCATCCTGCGGTGAAATGGAAAGTGTTTGCACTGAATCTAAAATGCATTTGCAAGTTGCAAACGTCGGTCTGAGGCCTTTCTTTTTGGTTCGTCTTATTTGCCAGGAAAAATAGGAATTCGAGTGAGAAAAGGGCAAAAGGAAGAAGCAAAAACGAGGTAAAGAGCCTGGACAAACAAAAATCATTTGCGCGGATGATGGACCGCCCGTAGGTGTGGTAATGGTAAAGGGGCTCGCCTCTTATCATTTTATGCATCTGTAAGTCGCATTTGCATAAAAGAACTGTGAAAAGGATATATGTATATTTTAGATTTTTTGCTAACAGCTGAGGTGTAATTACGAATAGATACACATAAAAGCTAGTGACGCTGAAGGCCGACAACCTCTAGAGTTAAACGAACGGGGTGGTATCCAGATACGAGCAGCAAGCCTACTTCACAGAGCGAGTGAGGAGGAATTGGAGACGCCGAGTCATAGATTTGAATTGCGGCTGGCGACGTAATGATGTTTGTCAAGTGTTTGCACTGTTTGCTCAGCTGAAAATTCATTGAGACAGCAGAAAAATTTCAGAGTGTTCCGCATGCCTTGGATGCATGCTTGCCAGTTGAATGACAGAGAACTGAGGTCGGCAGTCAGCATAGAGGTTCTTCCGAGCGTTGAAAGGATACTGTATGTGTTTTGGAATATATTAATTCGAGTAGTGTGGATTTTCAAAGCCGGAATTGTTGACGAATGCAGAAGTAATTCATTGGATGGCGGAGACGCCTCTTGGCATAATTTTAACGCAGACGCTAGATGATCAAAACGAAGGCGAGGTGGATGACAATTATGCATTAATGTTTTTATTTTGAACGAAATATAGTTTTGATCATACCCTGCCTCCATTATTTAAGTTCATCATTGACCTATCCCAAAATTGATTGCATTTAAGATGAAGCGGAAGCTAAATTAAAACTGAACTTTGGTCTCAATATTATGGACATGCTTTCAGTTTTAAGCCTTATCCCTCAGGCTTTTTGGCTTAATGGGGCTTAGATATCATAGTTGGAATATGTGAATATTTATTTCTGTATTGTTGGCCAATTTTTTTAGATCATCGTAGACAGTAATTATAAGTTTGACGTCGAAGAAGCCAAAAAAGTCTTTTACAATAATTTATTCTATACGAGTAGATGGTTTCTCATGAATAAGGTACGATCTGAATGGATACCCTTTTGTTGTTTATCGTCAATGATAAAGATGTGTATAGTTTTTTGTTTTTTTTTCTTTAATTTTAAATTAAGTTTTATTAACAATTTCTTATTGTAGATCTATCTTACCTTAGACAAAATTGAAGAAAAGAGCCATCAAAAGAGTAACTCCTTCTCCATCATTGTGTCGCTGAACGTGCCCTTTGCCCAAATGGTATCTGTACTAAGCAAGGCCAAGGCTCAAAATGTACAATACCAAAGGCTCCTGAAAACCCCAGGTAATAGACATATGTAGATCGGAAAACGATCTGACTTTCCCTCCATGGTCAGACCGATCAGTTCATCAGCTCAAAGAACAAGCGACTCGAATAGACATTATCTATTTTAAGCTGTTTGCGCGTCTGGCGCTTCATAAATCATAATGGATATGATGGTTGACTTTCACTTTAAGATCCTTGCAGTGAATGTAAATTCACTGGATAGAATTGAGAGAAGAGAATCGCTTGCCAATATGCCCGATGTACTTTTGGTTAGCGAAACTGAGCCAGAAACACAAGCTAGGCTACCATAAAGTTAGGAGAAATCTGTCTAATTAACATGGAAAGGACTGGGCCATATCGTTCTAAAGGGTGGGCCATTTAATGTTTTTTTTTTTGTTTAATCATAGATTACTTGACACTGACAACTGCTTTCCGCTCGAAATCTTGAGAGAAAGTCAGTATCATACTTCCGCGGAACGAAATGAGTCGCCTTACTCTTGAACAACGTTGGGAAATATTGAAAACTTATTTCCAAAATGAGTGCTGTGTAGCCCAAAGAGTGCGTTTTTTTTTTTTAAAGAAGTTTTGGCCGAAATGAAGCACCCACCGCGTTTTTGCAAAAAATTCGTGAGACTGGTATGCTAGTTCGCATGATGGCGCGCTATGCGCAATCGATCTTTTGCGCACCAAATTCTCCAATGTCTTGCTTGGCTATTTGACCCCTTTGGCCTTTTTTTTTGTGGGGAACCATGAAGGACCGATATTATGCCAACAATTCGGAAACAATTCAAGCACTTAAGGGCAATATCATCCTACAGCTACAGCCCTAACCCATGAACAGGGTCTTGGAAAATTGGGGTGACAGAATGCGCTACTGCAAAGCCCCTCGGCTGGCATCCACTTGAACGATGTTGTATTTCATAATTAATGGGAATGTTTGTTCTTACTAATGAAGCCATAATACATGGAAAAAATTTAATTTTGCTCATTTTATTGCATTTTAAAAAGAAACTTGTATTTGGCCGACCCTGTATATCTCTAAGTGCATTATATTAGCCGCAAGGCTATTAGCTAAGATTGACACTATGTGTAATTTCAGTAAAGTTATATAATCTGAACTTATATAGGAATTTAGGCAATGTTGGGTTACTTAAGTTACATTTGATTATACCATTTCATCTTAATACCAGTCTCAAATCATTCGATTACTGGTCGCCCACACCCCAGTGTCTGAATAGCTCCCATTAAATTGCAATCAAAGAAAATTATTTGTCCATTTATTACTATATGGAAAAACCTAATTTTCATTTTAAATCAAATATTTTAATTTCACTCCTGCTCCTCTCCTCGTAGTTTCCATCCCTTACTGGGGCTCTTACACACGACCACACAAATCCCTAAATTGGTCTTTGATATGTTTCCGTGAAATTGGGCGAATTCGAAATATTCTATGAAAAGAACGTACGACTAGAATACATAAACACTTCTAGGGACTATCACTGAAAAGCATTCTTAAAATTCTCCAGTTCCCAGGACAGGACCATTCATAATTTTCGATTTTCAGTTTCTTTTCGTCGGAAATCGTATGCGTATGTCCCAAACGTGGAATGAAAATGAAAAGAACAAGTTCATCCCCATATGGAATGCCTTTGAAAGGGGCGGCATTTCTATGTGCTTATATGGTTCGGTTTGGTATTTTAGGATCGACGTTGAAATAGTAAACGAAAATTATGGAAACTATTGAAACAAACGAAGAATGCCAAGAATTTTTGTATCTGAGTTTGATCACGCTCATTTATGTATGTTTTCTGCTCATTATATTCGTGTACCATTCACAGTATAAATCAAGGAAAAGACAATAAATAAGCTCAATATTAAATGGTTTTTCAAGTGATGGAGTGCAGGTCTTACCCTTTTGTGGGCGAGAAGTTCATATGTACATACATATATTGGCAGCATATACTGAAATGTCCTTCATCTGCTAACAAATGTGACAGAGAGTCATATACAATTCCACCGATACGCTATTTCAATTCTTATGAGGAACGCCCTATTTATAAACTTAGAGCCGGATCTTATAAGCTGTGTTTCATAAAGTTGATGGATGTAGCTTCGGTTGGCGAATTACTTCATGCGTGCAGCAACCGACACCGACACTGATGTGCGAAATCTCTGTAGATGCTTATCATCAATTAGGTCGCACGATCCTTGGTAATTTGAATTACTTGTTCGGGAAGTACGATACCATCGTGAATAAAATGTTAGGCAATGCAAATTTCGAGAATTTAAAAAAAGTTGATGATGCTATTTTAATATCTACCTGGCAGCTGGCAATGAGGAAAGCCAAATTATGATTATGACTTGACTTTTGGGAATATGGTAAAATATTTGAAATTTATAAATTAAGAAATTGAAATTTAATAGACATTTTTATATATTTCCTTTCCTAGTGTTCAAACTCGTTATATTTTTTAACTTTTGAGAAAGTGTGTTGAATACTTCAAGCACACTGTATTTAAGCTACTTTCTCTACTTCGAGCATAGCCTGAGTACGTTTTGTTATTTCATGGTTGATTGACGTTATAAATCGTGTGTCGCCATATTACCCAAGATAAGTGTCATCTTGAAAATATCTTTTACTTACAGAACTTTCAGCCTTTCTTGTTGAGGAACATTGCGAAGATTGTTTCCCTTTACTTGCCTTAATGCTGCATTTTAAAGTCTCTGAAATTTCTAGAGATGAGCCAATGTTTCACTTTTTAACTTCGATTCCAATAGGGCGAAGTATACCTGTGTTAGCATCGATGTTGCGTATTTAGTTCTTTTGAGGCTCATGTGCAACTTATTTATTAGGAATATCGATTGTGGCATGGGCTGTTTGGCATAGCTAATAATCCGAAATCCTTGTGCAGAATTCTCCTCAGGCTAGAGCGTTGAGCTGTTGAGATCGATGGCAAGTTGATGTTCGTGAATTGAATCTCACATTCTCGGCTACAGCAGCCACATTCTCATCTGTGCGCATCGTACGACGACGGGAACCATGAGTGTTGTGAACTAGCATACCAGTCTCACGAACTTTTTGCACAAACTTGCGTACAGCGGTCGCGGTGAGTGTTTCATTTCGGCCAAAACTTCTTTTTAAAAACACACTGTTTTAGCTGCACAGCACTCACTTTGGAAATAAGTTTTCAATATTTCCCAACGTTGTTCAAGCGTAAGGCGACTTATTTCGTTCCGCGGAGGTATGATACTGAATTTCTGGGTAAGAGCTGTTAATGTCAAAATAACCTATGATTTAAACACCCTGTAGTAGGTTTTTTCTCCGACCATGGCCGTCTCGACTAGCTCTCTATGATGCGAACATCTTATTAGAATAATTGTTGATCATGTTCCTTAACTTAACAAGTGAATCTTTTTTTGGAACTTGTGTTAAAAAACACAAGACTGATAAGATGTTAGATTTAGATTTTTCCCCCGCTCGGGAAGACGTCAACGATCATACCCGTGCCTAAAAACACCTCAGATACCGAATTTCGACCGATTGTAATTCTTTCCTTTCTTTCGAAAGTTTTTGAAAGGATCATGCAGAAGCAAATTAATACGTTCCTCCATCAGTATAATCTCTTGTAATGACTTTTAAGCAGTCAGGCTTTCGCCCCAAGTATAGTTGCTCAACGGCACTGCTTACTGTGGCAGATGACATAAAGTAGAAGATAAACATCGGCCAATTCAGGTTTCTCGTACGTTACCGACTTTTCAGAAGCGTTTGACAACGTCAATCATATCATTTTATGCGACAAACTTTCCAGTTTCTTCTGTCTGTCTTCCTATCTGGGCAGCCGGCAACAAGCAGTCTTGGCAAATAATTCCCTATCAGATTTTCTGCCTAATCGGTGCGGTGTGCATCAGGGATCCATCATGGGTCCTATTTTATTTTCTTTATATTAGTTTTTCTATAAATGAGTAACGCTCTATAGTTTCTCACCAGCCATACCTAAGTTGTTCTCCCGACTCGGTTGAGCATTGTATTAATTGCATCAACTCTGAGCTGGAAAAAATATACAACTGGTCTGAACAGAATTTATTTCGCGATAATGCTAATAAGACAATATATGTCATATCCAGAAAGTCCATTGATACCTCTCTGTTTCTCCTGATCCATATCAACAACGGACCGATCTAATACGTGGATACCGCTAAGAAGTTTGGTATGACATTCAATACGACACTTACCTCGAATGATCACATTAAATATTGCGTTGGCAAAGTGCATGGGATCCTTTGCTCTTTATTGGCGAGTCAACATCTCACGCCCATAGCAACTAGAACCCTTTTAATCAAGACCCTAATCACACCCATACTTAAAATTTAATTCCGTGTTTCTTTTATTTGACGCCTGAACTTAAATGTTTTGTTAACATCACTCGGCTCTAGAACTCGCTACCACGCCAGATCATTGATATTAAAAGGAGGTTTAAAAATGAATTAAAATTCACATATCAGTATCTACCTCTAATTAAATCACTCCGATATGGCTCCCGTGTGACACATAGCTTTAAACATATTCTCCCTATTGTACTTTAATTAGCCTATCACAATTTGAAAAGATATTGTATCTTAATGTGTAAGGATTCGTAATATATAAAAATAAATAGAAATAAATATCTTTGAAATGGCGACCATAATACTAGGGCATTATGATGATGGGCGGTTTCAAGAATATAAGAAGAAGAAAATCTACTAAATCTATAAATTCTTTAACGAATATATACATAATTATGAATAATGCCTTTAGCAACATTTTTGAAAAAGTCCTAAAAATTAAGATCGATGCCTTTCTTAGTGCTACTAACATTCTTCCTGCTGAGCAGTTCGGTTTCTGGAAAAATCACAGCAATTTGCATCAAATACTTAGGATTTGCAGGACTGTTAAGAATCAGCTTAGCCTTAAATGGGCTTAGTCCTCCTTGACATTGTAAAGGCTTTCGATTCAGTGTGTCACAATGGCCTAATATATAAATTGATCAAATTTAACTTTCGTACTTATCTTATAAAAATACTACAAAGCTTTTTATTGAATCGATTCTTCAAAATCAATCTTAATGGAGCCTACTCTTCAACAAAACCAGTCCCAGCCGTAGTTCCATAAGGTTCAGTCCTGGCCCCAGTTCTCTTCAATATTTTTCTTGCTGATATACTCAGCGCTTCCAACTGTGATACTGAACTCTATGCAGACGATTTGGCCTTATACTCGTCCCACGACTATGATTCAACAATAGAAAATAATCTTCAAATCGGTATTCAATCTTTCTTTCAACATTATAAGCATTGGAAAATAAAAATAAATGTTAACAAGTGCATAGCTATTTTCTTCACGAGGAGAAAGCTAAGTTGTTTCTTGCCTTCTGGAAATCTAAACCCAGACAACACCAATATATCAGTTCTGCAAAGTACTGAGGAGTGTACTTAGACCAGAAATTGACCTTCGAGTATCACATCCAACAGACTTTAGCTAAGATTGATGTCCTTATAAAAATGCTCTACCCTCTCATCAACTGCAAATCAGATCTAAACAAAAAGAACAAAATAATTATTTTTAACTATTTTGTTCTTTGGGGTATTTGCGCGAAAGCTCACATTAAACGCATTCAAGTTGCTCAAAATAAATTGTTAAAAATGATGCTTAACCTACCATGAGATTATCCAACTCTTACACTGCACGGAAGAGCAGTTGTTATGCAGATTGGTAGAAGAATCGAAATCAATGATGTTGATAATCCACTTATTAGGGATTTAAGGCTCTTATAACTTTTTGCCTTTGTCTCACTTCTTACAGCCTTATTATGTATTATCTTCTATTCACTATTTATTATTTACTTACTCATTTATTACCATTTATTTTTTTTTTTTATTTATTTATTTATTTATCTGTGATATTTACAAATATTTTACCTTTTCCTTCCGCAAATATTTTGCCATTTGTTTTTGCTAAATTGAGGTTTTTTCCATAGTTTTCCTGTATTTTTAAAATATTTTAAATTTATTGGATTGCATATCCTTATCCATATCCCAACTGTTATTTTTAGCAGTAAGGTTCTAAAAAACCATATCTCTATTCAGGCCTGAGAAAATTATAATACTATTGTTAAAGACACTGTTATACTAAGCAAGAAATAAATATCTATCTATCTATCTATTATGCATAATTTCTTCTGAAATAATAAAAATATTTTAATTATTAACTTGGAAAAGAAGAATAAAACAAAACACTTTCTGTTTTGAACTTTATTATATGTACTAAATAGTACAATACGGAAATAATTAAACACAAAAAAAATATTCGTATCAGCACTCAATATGCTATGCAGACAAATCTAATATATACATTGATGTCCACATAAAAATACTTTGAGTTCCTATATCGAATTATGACACAAACAAACAACCCCTTATCACCTTACTATCAGACTTTGTTTCAGTTGTAATCAATTTATTTTGTTTCCTACCGCATTTGTAGAAAAATAAAGCAAACAAATTCTAAAATACAACGTTAATTCGACCCAACTCCATATGTTTCCAGTCACACTACCAACTTATTGTACATGAACTTTTGTAATTCCCGTCGATCCAAGCAACATGTGTTTAGCGCGAACTGCCGCTATCTGCTTTGTACCCACCCCATCACAACCGTCACAACCATCAGACTTTTATCAGTTTACCCCATTTACCATTTCCAAATAGCAATAATACGACCTAGTATTCCACCCAATGAGTCATTCAATTGAATCCCATGTGCATAAAGTCACTTCATTTACCTCACTTAAACGATAAGATATCAATAAACCTATTCAATTCACCACCCCAGCCGCTAACGCAACACGGGAAACAGCACAGTCATCTAATCAATCAGCACAAATCTCGAGTGGCAGGGAATCCAATCGAACACAACAATTACACAAGTCCTGGTCGCATTTACATTTTTATTGGCAACGATTTGTCGCCGTTACCGCTGATAGTGAACACCATGAGATAACAGGTAACGGGTAAATAAATACATACATTTACACACATCACCCACGAAATACAATGAGGACTGGGCCCTTATTGAACAAGAACTAATTTCAAATGACGATAGCTGAAACATTAATTCGCAGCAGATTAAATTATATACAGTATTGGTCAAAACTTAAGCACCCCCTATATAACAATGTAAGAACCTTACAAAGAATATACAAAACAATCAATATTTTGTTGCATATCCTTTTGCCTTTATAACATCCATACATCTGTTCGGCATGGAATTTATTAGGTCCTCCACTGCCTTTTACAATTCATCCAAGGTCTTGCACTGGTCCCTGCTAACTGTTTTTTTTTTTTTTTTTTTATAATTCGTGCAGGTTCAAGAGTGTACGTTCTTATAGTGTTTGTCACACAACCTGGACCGAATGCAGATGGTTTGTGTGGAAGATGTTCGTTTACTACTCTCCGAGGGTGGTTGTCTTAGATAGAATTTGAGAGATACGACTGAATTTGCGTTGGTGTAGTTCACAGTAACTCTCTTGTTTCCATGTCATTAAGGTTAGTTTTTTAGTTTTAAATTCATTTTTATTTCGTATTATCTTATATCTACCCTACCCTAGTCAAAAATGCTTAAAACTAGCTTAACTATCTTAACAAATGTAACTATCTTACTGGCCCTAGGCGGACACTCTAAAACAAACAGAACAATTGAAACATATGTCTTTCGACGTCTACATGAATTTACTTTACCATTATTATAACTAACTTAAGCTAAGAAAAATGTTTTTTTTTTTTATTAAAAAACTTAGCATATGATCATTTTTTTTAGTATTTTATATAAAACTTAATCCTACCTTAAACTAATTAAACCTAACTAAACCTATCTTATTCTAACTTAACTAAAATATATATACACAAATATATACCTTATATATATTTTATATATATATATCTTTTTTTCTTCACATTTTATTTTTATATTTTTTTTTTGTTTTCAGTTTTATTCTTTTTTTGTGATTTTTTAATTTTTTTTTTTTTTTTTTTTTTTTTTTTTTTTTTTTGCCCTATCCTACCCTAACCTACCCTACCCTACCTTACCCTACCCTAGCCTATGTAAGCCTGCTATCGGTGTTTGGCAGGCTTTGCCTTGAAGAGGCTGCACCTAGTGAAGTGTCCGTTGACGGAGTCCTCTCCAGCCACCAAAAGCGTTGATGCTGGCGGACTACGTCTCCTCGATCCCGGCGTGAGACCGATCTACAGAACCTGAGGCGCTCGGGCTCACGGAGCGCGACATCGGGTCCGTAGAGGAATCGCCGTTCCACGGAATTGCGACCCACGTGGAAGATTAGCGGTACCGCCAATCTATCCTGGATCAGACCACATGTATCTAAGTACAGGAATGCTTCTGGCGGGACAAAGCCGTTAAGACGCACTCTCTCATGGAATAATTCATTGGGGTAGTAAGCCCCGGAGATCAGGTTATTGACCGAAATCATTGCTCGTGCGACGTGGCTCCGGATCAGTTTTATTAGAAAATTATCCACCCGTAGAATCCTGGCCCTATTGTATAGGACCTCGTTCGGGTAAAATTTTGTGTACTCAGATTCGGGAGTCCTATGTAACCCGAGACAAGTCCTGAGACATTGTCTCTCAAACACCCGAATCCTTTCCATTAAGCTGGCTCTCACATTGAACCAGACGGGACATCCATAGGCAACCATGGGCCTGATTAAGGCCATGTAGCAGATTACCTTCACCCTGGAATCAAGTTGGCTGCTATGAAACAGCCATCTTGTCAGAGCGAAAGCGCCCCGGGCCCTTGCCAGAGCAGCATCTACATGTTTGTCAAAATATAGATACTGATCCAGCACGATCCCAAGGTATCTGACTACACTTTGTCTCGCCAGTGGACGCCCGTCCGGCCCAAAGATAGAGAACCTGCGCCAATTTTTTCTAGTGTCCCGAGAGGCCCTAGACAAAGGCGTTCTGAACAATATAGATTCTGATTTCTGGAAGTTGATTTTCAACTTCCAGTCATCACAATACTGCTGAATTTTTTCGAAGTCACGCTGCAAAAGAGTAACAATGACGTCGATCGTTGGACCTGATCTGTACGCGATAAGGTCGTCCGCATACGCTATTGAGTGGTGAAGAGAAACAAGTAGATCACTCAAGTAAATGCTAAAAAGGATCGGCGAATTCACCGTACCCTGTTGCAGTCCGTTTTTGATTTCAAATGTTTGAGTAGAAGTTACGTTGGCAATTTTCACAACGAACTTTCTATCTGTTAACATGTCAAAAATCATATATAGCAGTGGTTTACTTATGCCCAGCCGACTGAGCTTGTAATAAAGACCTTCTAGCCATACGGTGTCAAAGGCTTTTTCCAAGTCAATCAGACAGGCACCCGTGCATTGGTTCTTGCATTTATTCCATTGGATATCCGATACAAGTTTCGACGCGGCATGAATAGTGTCATGCCCCGCTCTGAAACTGAATTGGTTATCCGGGATGATTTTATTGTCCTCAACCCATTTAGACAGGGCTCTATGGACCACCTTCTCGAAGACCTTGCTGATACTCGGAAGAAGACTTATCGACCGGAGATTTGCGGGGTTAGACGTGTCTTTACCCCTCTTGGGGATTGGTTGCACCACCGCTGTCTTCCAGTGCACTGGATAATATGCATTATTCAGTGCATTGTTGAACAGGATGGTGTACCTCTCTACAGCCACTGGTGGAAGGTGCCTA
This sequence comes from Merodon equestris, assembly GCA_958301585.1. NCBI lineage: Eukaryota > Metazoa > Arthropoda > Insecta > Diptera > Syrphidae > Merodon > Merodon equestris. The sequence goes on from OY284416.1 coordinate 51,841,411, forward strand.
AGCACAACATTGGATATACATGTCATTAAGGTGTTATATTGGAAATGCACACACAAAGTGCACTTTTTTGATCATCTCTCATTCACAACTGATGTTGTTGCACAGTTTTTCCGTATAGAAATAAAGGGTCCGCCATCTAACGTTTTTTTTTCAAGTAGTGCTTATTTCGTGAATGGTAACACTTAGCTCATGTCTGATTTGACAGATAATTAGTTTTATCCTTCCGCTCAACGAATATGGTTGTGTATACGCTTGAACAACGCTTCGCTAAGTGGGCCTGCGATCGACTTACAGAAGATGCCGATTTTGCCAAAAAAAATCATCTTTTCAGATGAAGCTCATTTTGATCTTGGCGGGTATGTAAACAAGCAAAATTGTCGCATTCGGGGCACAGAAAACCCGCACGCATACATTGAATAGCCGGTGCACCCAAAACGAGCCACTGTTTGGTGCGGATTTTGGTCCAGAAGCATAATTGGGCCATTTTTCTTCGAAAATGAGCAAGGAGTGGCCGTTACAGTCAATGGCGATCGTTATCGGGCCATGTTGAACGAATTTTTGTTCACAAAAATTGAAGAGGAGGATATTGGCAACATTTGGTTTCAACAGGAAGGCGCTACGTGCCACACAGCCGAAGCTATACTCGATGTTTTGCGCCCTGTTTTTGAAGATCGCATTATCAGCCGCAGAGCTGATGTCGTTTGGCCACCTCGGAGCTGCGATTTGACACCGTTGGACTATTATTTGTGGGGTGCCGTCAAAGATAAGTGTTACGCCGACAAGCCAGAGACAATTGACGCTTTAAAGGACAATATTCGTGAAGCCATTGCTGAAATACAGCTTCACACAATCGATAATGTGCTTAAAAATTGGACCGATCGTGTAGGCTACTGCATGGCCAGCCGAGGCAGCCATTTGAATGAAATTATTTTCCATTATTAACCGGAAGGATTGTACTTTCAAATAAAAAAAGAAATTTGAGAAAATATTCAGTAGTTTTTTTATAGCATTTTCAAAAAAAAAAAAAGTTATTTGGCGGACCCTTTAGTTCGACTATGGACAGACTTGAACTGCAGACCTTCGTCTCAACAGTCGGTGTTGATTACCATTGCACCACGACCACCTCTTTTGCTGCTACGTTAAATCAGTCGAATTAGCCGATAATCCAGCTTCAATTGCAACTCTGAAAAACAGCATTACATGTTTTCATAGAGAGATACCAGGCAATATACTCGATAAAGTGACTCAAAATTGAACTCTCCGAATGGACAGTTTAAAACTTATTCGTGGCCAATATTTACATAAAGTTATCCTTAAAACGCAAGTGGCAAGCATTGATTTATCAACTCAGATAAAAATTGTCTACGACTTTGTAATGCTCCTGGTATTTCACTGGCGTTGGTGACTTCGTGACAGCATTTCCTGAAATTTCTTGAAATGGTTAAATAAGCCCTGGAATTCATTGTTTAGAAATTAAAAGAAATACGACTCTTCACAAAAGGCCGAGAAGATATTAATGACGATACCAGTCATTGACGTCAACAACGGATGTATGAGTAAATTGAAAACTAGGATTTGCCTAGGTCTTGCAGGGCATCGTGGTATTCCTTGATGGATCTAGAGTTCGTATTACACCAACCCAACTCTTTGAGCGCTGCCTGAATGTCTGAGAATATACTGGTGGTTACACCTCTGTTTAAGTTTAGATTGGTGCTCGTTAAAATGGCGTATAGTTCGGCTTGGAAGACACTAGGACTAGTTCCCAGGGCCTTCGATGTCTTCCGATTTGGTCCAAAGATGCCATCGCCAACACCGGAATCTATCTTGGAGCCATCTGTGTACCACCCGAGGCATTAGACATTTAGCAAGGGATTACCGCTTTCCCAAGCTGTGCGGTTTGAGATCAGTATCTCAAATCTTTTGTCAAAGATGGACACATGTCGTAATGCGTCCGAAACTGTAGTAATCATATCCAGCTCAAGAAGCTGTTGCAGTATGGACATGTGAACCAATGGTCTACATATCCGATCCGTTTGCGAGCGGAGGAGTCTGAGGTGTCGTATGACAATTTTTTAATAAAAAGGTGCAGTGGAATAATTCCGATCAGTGCCTCTTGGGCTGCTGTCGGGCAAGTTGGCATGGCGCCTGTAATGCCGAGACAGGCTAGCCTCTGAAAGCGTTTAACTATTGTAGTTTTCTGTTCAACTTTTGTTCACCATACAGTAGACGCATAAGTGATGATAGGTATCGCGGTATATACCCAGTGGATTACCTTAGGTTACAATCCCCAGGTTATATCGTAGGGGCGCCCTCAAAATCGAAGAAGGCGCAAATTGCGATCTCCTTACGTGTGAAACTATTTATTGATTTCGATGCAGAGATATTTAATTTTCCAATATACCTCTAGTATGAAGCTCTATCAGTTTTTCCATTGTTTTTAGTAGGAAAGATGTTAGGCTGATAGGGCGATAGCTTTTAGGTTGTTCACTTGGTTTCCCAATCTTAGGGATAAAGACAATGTTGACTTCCTTCCAGATTTGAGGAATGTACAATATTCCAAATTGAAACAGAACCTAAAAAGCTATAAGTGGTTCTAGAATGATGTCTGGGCCTCTCTGTAGGGTTTAAATGAGCCAATTGCCCATTTATCTCTATCAGGGTTGAAGAGTCTACCATAGAGGCTATTTGTTCTACCATCGATGTAACAGGTGTTAGCTGGGTAGTAGAATCAGGGAAATGTACAATACCTTAAGCAAGGTCTCCAGGGTTTCCCTGCGATTGACAGTGAAATTGCCGTCTGATTTGCGAAGCAATCCGAGTCCATCTGTTTGTCCCTGGGATAGGACTTTATAGAGTCGGGCTGCGGTTGGTAGTGAATCTAAACTTTCGCAATGTTTCCTCCAAGATCTTCTCTTGGATTTCCTCAATTCGGGGTTGTATTTTGTTAGAGCAGATCTATAATCAGTCCAACTCTTCGTTCGTTTAGTTCTGTTGAATAAAGATCTCTCCTGTTTCCTCAAAGTTTCGAGCTAAGCATTCCAGTAAGGTACGCACCGCTTGTATGTATCTATCTTGGGTGCACAGCTGTTTCTGAAGGATGAGATGTTATCCGTCGATTTGATGGATTTAAGAAGAAGATTAAGAGCGTGTCTTCCTTGGCGGCAAGTTAAACCTGGAAGAGAACCCAGTTGATTCTTTTGGGCTGATATCTATGGTTGGCTTCTCCAGCCTCACCAGTGATGTTAGATCTGATATGTTGGTGATCAGATAGTGAGGCCTCATTGGAGACGAGTGACACGTTATATGTATTTGAGACAAAAAGGCTAGAGATTGTAAGGTCAAACACCTCTTCCCTAATAGAGTTTATGAATGTGGGCTTGCTGCCCCTATTGAATTAATATTCAACAAGGGACTCACCTCTTTTGTTTGCGTTGTTGCTGCTCCATTCGCCGTGGTGCGCATTGGCATCCTATCCGATAACCAGATGTCGTTTGCGGCGGTGGAAATAATCTACTAGGTTTTGTACTTCAGTAGGTGGGATTTGATCGCCATTGTTGGGCCGCTGATGGCTCACAGGCCCTAGCGGGCGATGGCATTTGAGAGGCATCACTCTCTTTAGTAACTTTTAATTGAGTAATTTTGTTCCCACGCGTACACGGGAAAGAATGGTCTTAGCAGAGCCCGAGACGCTACAGGAAGGCTGAATTGAAATCGGAGGTCGCCCTGTATCCGAAGTTCGCATATTAATAGCTAAGCGCCCTCTTAGCCATGCATCCATACGCGTATGGTGTTTCACCTTGGAGTTAGGGGAGTGTGGGAATAATGGGTATGGGGGAAAAATAAAGGTAAGGAAGGGTCAGTAATTGCTTCTTGGCTTCGGGTTCCTCTAAAGACAGCGCGACAAGGTAATAATTCGACTATTCTCCATAATAATTTTCATCCGTTGTTGACGTCCATGGCTGGCATCGTCATTAATATCTTCTCGGCCTTTTGTGAAGAGCTGTATTTCTTTCAGTTTCTAAATAATGAATTCCAGGGCTTACTTAACTATTTCAAGAAATTTCAGGAAATGCTGTCACGAAGTCACCAACGCCAGTGAAATACCAGGAGCATTACAAAGTCGTAGACAATTTTTATCTGAGTTGATAAATCAATGCTTGCCATTTGCGTTTTAAGGATAACTTTATGTAAATATTGGCCACGAATAAGTTTTAAACTGTCCATTCAGAGAGTTAAATTTTGAGTCACTTTATCGAGTATATTGCCTGGTATCTCTCCAACAAAATATGTAATGCTGTTTTCCAGAGTTGCAATTGACGCTGGCTTATCGGCAAATTCGACTGATTTGACGTAGCCCCATAAGAATATAACAAAGGCGACAAATCGCAGAATCCAGCTGGCCAATTCACCGGTCTATAATCGGTGCTGTGCGGCATGTAGCGCCGTTTTGGTGGAACCCCATGACAACTAGGTTCAGCTCATGTTTTTTGAACAAAGAAAAGTTTGAAATCGTTGAACTATAGCGATATTTGGTTACCATGACTTGAATTGTTTGCCCAGTTAATCCGTTATAACGATCGCAGAATGATCAAAGTTCAGTTGGCTACGATGCCAATATCTCCAGCAGAAAAAATGTCAAATCAAAAACGTCACATAGTAAACTTGATTATCCCTGAACAAAATTGTACTCAGTCTTACTTCTATAAGAGAAAGAAAGTGTCGTGAATGGTTTCAATGCTACAAAAAAGGTGATTTAAGTAAAAGGGAAGGACAGCCCCCGGATCAATGAAAAAGCTCGAAGGCACATAATGGGAGGCATTATTCGACCAAGATCGATGTCAAATGCAATATGAACTTGGAAAATAATTTGCCATAATTAAATCCGTTTTCCATCATTAGAAAGAGTTGAAAATAGTCTTAAAGCGCTGAAGTGGGATACTTTAGTATGTAGTTGTAGCCGAGAGATGTCGAACAATGTTATTTCATGAGTGAACAGCTGTTCTAGCGGCAAGAAAGTAAGGGTTTTTGCATTGTATTGCACCTAGCGCTGAAAAATGGATCCAAGATATAGACTTAAGCATTTTATTTTTGGTAAACGTATAAAGAGTGTTTGAAGAAGAGTATCGGAAATAGTTTCGGAAAAATTATTTTAGTTAAGATATTGCAACAAAACTTTAAAATTCTTCAAAGTGCATCCCTTGAACGTCGAATCACTCTACCATTGATTTTTCCACGACTCGAATACAAAAGATAGAAATGCAAGCTTCTTTGACAGCAGTTAGGGTTCCATGATGGTGTCCTTTGAAGGAGGATTTCACTTTTAGAATAGAAAAGGCCAAGCAGGAACTGCGGGGGGTTGAGAAATTGTTGCGATTCCGTTTTTCTCGGGTTGTCTGAATCTTGTGCGACATACGAGTACTTCCATCCTCGTACACTTGAGCGTAAAATTCGATAACATAAGGCTGTTAAATCGTTCGCTGCTTGCGCCGAGTGAGTCTGTAGAAAATAATAGTTTCGTCAAATTATCAATCTCAATCTCAACGTACAATCAATCTGTTATTGATTTATAATTTCTTTTCATTCTTTTTCAAATTCTCGTATAATAAACATCGTTTAATTAAGCTGCGTCTTTAATTAATTTCGATGGAGGATAGAACTTGGAATAATCAATAGATAATCCTATAACTTCAATAGAGTCGGCAGGAGTAGGCTAAAACTCAATCTAGCATGAAGGAAGGCTCGTAGGCAATTGATACTTGGTGCATTTGGAAGATCGGAGATGCTACCATGGAGCCCACTGCGATTTACTTTTCATAAAAGCCCTGTATTAGCTAAGTACCTGAAGAACATTTAAACCTCATAAAAACACATGCCTGCCAATATTGTTTCCAAGTTTTTGCCCCTTTTGCATGCACAATGAGACCAAAGGCACTCTTTGGCTGAATGCTTATTTTAAGGAACAATAAATGCATTTCCTTTCGCAAACCAATGATTATAGACCCCTTCCACCTTATAACTGTTGACTCAACCAAAGGTAATTTAAGGTAAATTTTGCTGAGTCGCAGATACACAAGCACAAGTACAGTCAAATACCACCGTCAGTGCCATCGCAAGTTGCACCTGTCTCCGTTCACACATCATTTTATTTCGATTAGTAAATGCCTTTCCAATAATAATTTCAATGTTCCTACATGGTATCTTTATCTGGCTGACAATTTTTAACTGAAAATTCACCAAATGCCTATGTCCTTCATTATACTCACCGTTGTTGATAAAGGTATGTCGACAATTACACGTATCTCAGATATGAAACTCATAATTGGTAGCCTTTAGCATCCACAGACTTCATTCGGTAATTACTGGTTACATCGTAAGTTCGCCAAAACAGAGCACAATATAGGAGTTGCTCCGCTATTTAGAATTGTGCCTCGAACGTCAATGTCGTTGGTGGGTTTTACTCTTTTACCATTACAATGTGCCTTTTGCCCGTCCGAAGTTACATTTCTTGGTGCAATTGGTGCAAGTACTCATATTATTTCGAACTGAATTAATTCGATCACCAAATTGATGGAATGGCATTTGCATTCATATGGAAGATCGTTATCCGGAACAATGTCGTCGGACAAATGATGGCGTTTTGGCCTTTTAGTCGGTTGTCACTGCGTATCAGGCTTGCGGCTCTACCGTTAGTATTCAGTTCCATAATAGCCACCAAATGGTATATAATTACATCGGGAATATGTAAATTATACAAGATTATACCTGCGGATTCTGATACCATGTCATGGATATGTGGAAGGCAAAATCGATTGAGAGTAATTGAAAGCTGTTTGAAAACTAATTGGATGTGGATTCCTTAGAAGTATACAAATGTACAATTGTCCTCGAGGCAATAACGACAGTCCGGTGTTGAAAGCAATCAACTTCACGTCGAAAGAGTGCTCGCCTTGACTGGGGACCTCCTCACTGATAGACAAATAAAATCTGCAATTTGTCCCACACTCCCATTCCGGTATCCGGCAATAAATAACCCCAATCATTCGTAAATTTAATTGGACTAGGCTTCGCTATGTATATCGCCTACAATGCCTTGGCTCCTAGTTAAGATTCATAGCATCTGAGAAAAACAAACAAACAACGCAACTGACGATGGCCCACGACAAGCAGCTTGTTTCGCTTATCACCTCAACGTTAATTCACGACTATCGGCGATTCACTGACTGAAATAAAATGCATCCTCTGCAGTTTCTCGTTACTCCTGCTGCTGTGTTCTTCATTTTCTTCATTCCCTCTGTTGAATTGTTTTCCAATCGAAGGCACTGCGCCAACAACAGCAGTTACTCATTCCACCTGGCCGCCCCACAATGGGACCTGATTGTGGGCTCTTAAAATGTATCCATCTCTGTATGCACATACATACATACATATATTCCATATCTTTCAGGCGCACTTTACTCAACGATTCGAGGTTCTAGATCCCATTTAAATTGCGTTCCCACTTCTGTTGCAGCAGTTGTCGTGGCTGGGACCTGTGCATCCAGGAGTTCTGATGCAGAAGCAATAGTAACTATTCCATATCTAGCCGAGAACTCACTCACTCAGTTTGCACTGCCCACACGTTAGCTAAGTGGCCTTTTTTCCACCATACAAGTAAAGCATGTAGTGAACCAGGCAACCAGCACCCAGTCGCGAGTGAATCCTGAAGTGAATCCGTTTCGTAACCATTAATGCACCACATAACTCAATCTCGCGTAATCTCGAGTCGAGGATTTAAATGCTCACATTCGGACATAAAAGGGTACTTGGTATCTTTTGTAATACATTCGAATCGAGTTTGAGTTCGGGAGTTCCGCACTGTTCAACACGCGCACACACATACCTATGCACAGATGTGCGCGGTTCTTCTGGTGTATGGCTTCGCTTCATAGTTGGTGGATTTATCTGCCAAACCGATTCGATTGCGCTAGATGAATTTATTGACGTCGTCGTATTTCCAACCGGGCGTTAGAGGCGCGGAGAGACGGAGGCTTGGTCGATGGTTCGATGGTTCGATCTCGATTTTGGCCTTTTAAGGTTGACCGAGCGGCATCTGGTTGTCGTTTGGTTGTTTTGTTTTGTTTTTGTTTTTTTGTTTTTGTTCAGCCGGTGAATGGATCGAAAAGAAGAAACGGGAATACCTTGGCCAATTGATTTTCGGTGTAAACGATGTGCAATTTTAATGGATTGGTTCGGAGATAAGCTCTTCTGTCTGTCTGTCTTTTCGATGACTTCAATGTTTTGTTGTTTGTTTTATGCTTGAGTGAAATTTGTTGGATTACATTCGTTCAAATCGTTACCACAGCGACGGGTGGTGGCAACTTGGGCACTGCCGCGAGAAGAACTCGTCCTGGTGAACTATTGGGAATATTCACATAGACTTTCTGGTTTAAATTATTATTTTTTAACTAATAGGATATAAAACATGTGCATGCAAGAAATATGTATACATTTGCTGCACTCGACCGAGTACACTGATAATAATGTTCTTACCAAACGAGTGGGTAGATAAGGGGCAAACTAAAATGCCTAAAATGTGGAACATGTACCTCCTAAGTTACCTAAAAAATAAAATTTCACAGCGAGGCCTAAAATGTATCACCCTACTGGAAGTTGCTACAGTTTTGCTACACTTCTCAAGATCATGAAATACTCTTTAGCAATTTTAGCGCAACATGAATTTTCCTAACCTCTATGAGACTAGCACATCACGAGACACAGAAGACCCGAAAGGCCTCGAAGTGCTCGTATCGGCGATAATATCTGAAAGATTTAAAGATGTTCCTTTTCAAAGTGTAAAAAAAGCATTCAATGTACGCTCGCGTTCTTCTGAACTTCAACACAGAAAGGAAGAATTTCGACCTAAATTTATAACTAGCGATAAAGCGCTTTTCCATCCGATCCCACGTATCATCCAAGGATCCACGTATCATTTAAGAAGACTCATTACATCTTTTTTTTTTTCTCTCATTCGTCCAGGTTCAAGAGTGTACGCTGTTATGGTGTTTGTCACAAAACAGATGGTTTGTGGCGAAGATATTCGGGGTGGTTGTCCTAGATAGGATTTGAGAGATTCGACTGAATTTGCGTTGGTTGTAGTTCACAGTAACTCTTTTGTTTCCATGTCATTATGGTGTTATATTGGAAATGCACACACAGGGTATGAATTTTAAAGTGATCTTATGCTGCGAGTGTTTAGTGTTGGGTAGGACACGCATTTTTATTGAGTTTGATTGAGCTACTCATTTGGGAGAGTGAAGTGGTACACTGTCCCACCTCATTTGAGGTACATCTTGTCACATATCCCATTGATAGCTTGCAATACTAATGCAAAAGTCGTGAGGTGCCTCTGACTATGACAAGAATTGAAGTGGGAAAAATATTTTTTTTGAGGTGTTGGGACATTTTTGTAGTGATGTATGGGACGTTTGTAGTGCATCTTGTATGAGTAACGCAACACTAGAGTGTTATGCCCTCGTTAACACTTTTTGATTTTCTCTCATTCACAAATGATATTATTGCATAGTTTTTCGGTATAGGAATTATTCTTGACTATGGACGGACTTAAACTACAGACCTTGGGCTCAACAGTCGGTGATTATTACCATTGCACCCCCACTACTCAAAATCGTTGCATGGTGCGCCATTTACGCCGGAGATGCGGTAGGTCTTAATTTTATCGAGAGCGCCGTGGGTAGCATGAATACAAATTGATGAATTGGGACTGGATGGTGGTTCCAACAAGAAAGTCATGGATTTATCAGAGCAAGCTGTAGATATTGGAAACTCTTAAATATCCGACTAGTGTGCGAGAATTTATAACCGCAAGTTCTCGCTCAATGATTGACGTGGTAAAAAGAGCTGAAATAGTCATCAAAAAGGCTGTCTCCACTTGAACAATATCCTATCATTAAAAAAAAAAATTAAAGAAAAAACGTAAATTACTCATTTTACCAGTTGGATCACACTGTACTTGAGCCAATCCGGGGTAAGTAATTCTTTAATCAGTACAACGAGAATTATTACTACATAAAGCTGCATAAAAAAAAGGATAAGCTATGAATCTTACCACCATGTAAGCGAATTGATTACTGGAATATTTACCGAATTAGAATCCGGATTTAGAACAAATGCTAAAAACGGACGGTCCTAAAATTGTTTTCTTATCAAGTAGTTGATTGTAGCAAAGATTGCCCAGAGCCAATTAGGATACGAGATCCTCAACTTTCTTGCGGGAATAGATATCCCCAGAAATTATAATGTCTCTGGAAATGATATGGTAGAGTGCAGTGCAATCACGTACTACGTGCTCTGTTGCTTCGTCGTCTGCAAGGCAGAGCGGTCTTAAACCGTGTCCTAATAAAATAAGGATATTTCTTCCCCATTATCTGAAGGCAATTTGCGGCCTAGAGGCATATAGGGGTTCGGCACCAACTCACCTTTTTGAAAAGCTAGTTTCTTTCTAGCTAGTTGGCCGTCAAATTATCACGATACTGCTCAATACTTTGAGTACTATTTCCCTCTCGGTAACTAAAGGGTGGGCCATCTAGTTTTTTTTTTAATCACAGATTATTTTAACACTGACAGCTGTTTTCCGCTCGAAATCTTGACAGAAAATCAGTATCATACCTCCGCGGAAGGAAATGAGTCGCTTTACGCTTGAGCAATGTTGGGAAATATTGAAAACTTATTTTCAAAGTAAGTGCTGTTTAGCCCAAACAGTGCGTTTTTGTAAAAGAAGTTTTTGCCGAAATGAAGCATTCGCCGCGACTGCTGTACGCAAGTTTGTGTAAAAAGTTAATGACACTGGTATGCTAGTGGACAACACTCATGGTCTTCGTCGTCGTACGGTGCACACAAATGAGAATGGGGCTGCTGTGGCCGAGAGTGTGAGACTCAATTCACGAACATCAACTTGTCATCGATCTCAACAGCTCAAAATTTCACGTACTAGCCTGAGGAGAATTCTGCACAAAGATCTCAGATAATTCGCTTACAAGGTCCAATTGACTCAGCAATTGAAGGCGCGTGACCATCCGGTTCGTTATCGATTCGCAGTTTGGGCCTTAGAGCAGCTTGAACTGGACAGCGATTTTGGGCGAAAAAATATCTTTTCTGACGAGGCGCATTTTCATCTCGGCAGCTCGGAAAACCCGCACGTTATTGTCGAGAAGCCAATGCATCCACAGAGAATGACAGTTTGGTGCAGATTGTGGAGTTGTGGCATCATTCGACCATTTTTCTTCGAAAATTACGCTGGAAACAACGTTTCGGTTAACGGTGGGCGTTGCAGAGCCATGTTAAACGACTCTTTTTCATTCACTCCGGTTCATTCAGTATGGCTCGCCACACCACACAGCCCATGCCAAAATCGATCCTTTGCGCACCAAATTCCCAAATCATGTTATCAGCCGTCTTGGCGATGTCGATTGGCCGCCTCGGAATTGTGATTTGACCCCTTTGAATTTTTTTTGGTGGGGAACCGTGAAAGACCGGTGTTACAATCCGGAAACGATCCAAGCACTTAAGGCCAATATCATCCAAGCAATCCGTGAGCTACAGCCCGAAACCATCAACAAGGTCTTGGAAAATTGGGGTGACAGAATGCACTACTGCGAAACCAGCCGAGGCAGTCACTTGAACGTTGTATTTCGTAATTAATGGGAATATTGGTTCTTACTAATAAAGCCATTATACCTATATATGAAAAAATTGCACTTTTGTTCATTTTATTGTATTTTTAAAAAGAAACGTGTGTTTGGCTCATCCTGTACATATGAAAAAAATAGAATGTAAAAAGAAAAACTAAAGGGAAAGCTAATGTAAAAACCTTCATGAAAATATAACTTCTGCGACCGTGAAATGTATGTAAAAGACTTAAACCTCTATCGACGTACTTATTATAAAAGAAAAATACAAAAACAAAATTAGGCCCAGATGTAAATGCTCCCTATTAACTCTAGTTTAAGGTTGAAATATAAAAAAAATTGTTGTGAACTTAATAAGGAAATTCCGATATGTCGCTATGTCTATTACCGTAATCAGTTTAATGCAGTTAAGGGTAATTTAAAAAATGAACGGTATTTAGTGAATAATATTCTAAATAAACCTTCCTCCATTAAAAATGCTACTATTATCCAAGTTGGTCAGTGTGAAGTATCCCATAAACTGCCAACAAATACAGCCAAAAGTCTGTTGCCTTCTACAACTCTAACAACCTATATTCTGTGCAAGTCTTTATACCTTTGTCCTGAACAGTCCCAGGGTAATAGTTTTGTATTCCAGCCTATAACGCCTTTGGGAGTGCTTAAAACGATTGGCACTCTAAAATAATCGAATTCTTGTGGTGTAGATAGTATTTCCAATCGTGTTGTCAAAAAAGTTGGTTGTTTTGTTTTGGATATGTTGGCATATAGTATACAATTTTTAACTGTTGTGTTTATGAAGGGGTCTTCCCGGAAATGTGTAGACGTTATACCACTGCTTACGAAAGGCGCTAATACTGAAATATCTAATTATAGGCCAATCTCTCTTTTTCCAGTTCTGCGCAAATATTTTGAAAAACGTATGAAAAATAATATATCTAGTAAGCTTTCTCAACTCTACCGAGTTCTTCAGTTATTCCCGATTCGGATTTCAAAAAGGAAAATCAAACATGTCAAACCCAGACCAGAAAAAATGTACTGTAGGTTTATTTATATACATCACCAAGGCCTTCGATATGGTTAATAATATATTGCTAGGTAAATTGGAATAAGCAGGTTTTCGCGGATTTATGCTGGAATAGATTCATATTTTGCAAGGAGATCCCAAAGAGTCAAATTAATTGATATAAGGAATGAAATTATATATTTTAATTTAGGAGTGCCCCAGGGTTCTGTGCTGAGGCCCATCTTGTTTATAATTTATATAAAGTCACCGTTTTCAATTTATTTTAAATGTAAGCTTACTGCTTTTGCCGGCTATGTCGGTTTTTCCTATGGTTGCAATAGTCCTTTAAATCTGGTCGCTAGCCTTAAGTGGGGCCTTGACTATCTTCGAAAACTCTCAGATACTTCTTTTACCTCAGTAAGATATGCTCTCAATAACTCCTCAGAACGATGTACTGTGGAATCTTTAATTCTAAGCTAGAATACGGTATCGTGCGCTGGAGAGGTATCAAGAAAATATGTCGGAAATCCAATGATTCGATACCCTAGTGATTCATTGTTTTGTGAATTAAAAAGTCTTCCTGTTCGTTGCCGGGTCGTTACCGTGGATGAAGCCTGGATACATAATTATACGCCAGAGACCAAACGATAGTCCAAACATTGGATTTATGGTCGTGAATCTGATTCGAAGAAAGAAAAGATGGTCCCATCGGCCATAAATGTCTTGGCCACAATTTTTTGGGACTCGAAGGTAATAATCCTCTTAGACCTTTTGGAAAAAGGAAGAATAATCACGGTACAATTCGATTCGACAAGAAATTGAAGGAAAGATGCCCCCATATGGCTAAAAAAGTGTTGTATTCTAGGCCAAGTTATTCCTCGCGCAAGTACATTCACTCCATTCACAAGTTCAGTCACTCCAATGCGAGTTTTATCAGAAATAACTTTTTTGAGGCGAGACATGGCTTTCAACATATCTGGTGGAAGGTCTATCATAACATCTAAGGAAGTGCCCCGCGTGGTGAGGAAAGCTCCGTATACACATCATCAGCGATCAATGTCCTGTGCACAGGCATTGCTTTGATCAACAAAACCAGTGCTTCATCCGCGTCATTCCTTCTAGCAGCGTTACACATGCTATCGAAAGTAGTAATACCCAGTAAGTACTCCTTCCTTTCAAATGTGCATTCAATTCTCCCAACTAGGTTTTCAAGCGCAGTCTCGCAGAATTTTCCCCGCTGATAAGCATGTTGCATCTCCAAGAGAGGATGCATTCGGAGGTTAATTTTACGCACGTGCAATTCTACTAGTCTCTAGATGTTTTTCAGCAAAAATTATGTCAGACTGATTAGTCTAAAACTCTTGATGAGTGAGTAATCCTCTTTCCCTATTTTGGGAATAAAGTCAACTTTCACAGCGCTCCAGGGAATAGGTATTTAGGCAAGTGCCAGTCTAGGATTTCAAAGTAGGAAGCAGGCGTCTTATGCCTTTTTGCAGCAGTGCATCGCGACTTAAAACCATCAAAAGATGTAACCTGGCTCTGTCATTGCCGCTCGTAACGCAGTCTTCAACTACCGTTCAAGAAGTATGCAACTAGTCGATGACAGTCTGATTTCCCGCTTTAGACTCAGTAAAGGTATCATCGGATTTTCTGAGTACACCCAGCTTTGTCCTGAGGACATTAAACAACTTTTTAGTTGCGCTAAGGGAGTTGATGTCTTCGCAGAAGGCCTTATAAAAATCATTCTTCGATTTACGAATAAGCTTCTTATATTCTTTCGGCTTCCATCGATACTTAGTCCGGTCATCTTTCGAATTCTATTTGAGCGATCTTTTCAGGGGACTTATGGCTTCCCTACGAAGGCATTGGCGCTCAACATTCCACCACGGGACCAATTTCCTGCTGGACAACTGATGATGACGCTACTCGGGTTGTGAACGGCATCCTCTACCAATTATTGAGTTTAGGTAAGGCTTGAGTGGATTTCAAGCTCCACTCTAAACCGTACCCAATCCATCTTTCTCGGATTCCGCTTGAGCCGTGAGGCGAAGCTCCTTCAACTCAATTAGAATTCGATATATCTGTGGTCTGACAATTTAGCATCTGGTAAGACCATCTTTATTACAAGCTCAACCGACTGGGCATAAGTAAGCTACAACTACTTTATATATGAGTTTTTGGCATGTTAGAAAGTCGGTTAATTCGAATTTCAGGTTCTTAAACCTTGGAACAGAGAAGCGTCCACTATCGATCCAAAGTGTAGTCAAATACCTTGGGATACATACAATTTTCCGGCAAATTTGATTCGAAGCAACGTTGCAAAAACAATGACTTCAGTCAATAAATTGATCTGCCAATTTATTGGTATATTATGTTCCCTCAGGGGCATTACATTATTAAATAAATATGGCTTGTTCCAGGATAGATTAGTGGTGGCGATAATCTTCCACTTGCTCCGCAATTTCCTGAAGAGGTGACCTCGCTGCGTCGTGCCGTTGGGAGCCGCCCCAACTGGCTTACATGTGTTTTGGAGTATTTATATTGGTGTGTATTTATAGTGTATTTTTTATGTTAAATTTTAATTAATCTACATAAAAATTATGAAATTCGAAGAAAGAAAAAAATACTCTGGGAACATAATAAAAAAATTAATATAGAAATAATTATAAGAGACAAAAGTAACTTAACAAAGCCTTCCAACGAAAGACATAAACTATCTGCTTTAGAATACCCGCACAAAGCCAGTGAGGTACTTTTAATTAGTTATGGTAGTTTAATTAGACTTAAGCATTATTGTCGAGAATAAGTTAGATATTTAGGAGGAAATGTACGACAACTACGGTGACGAAAGGCAAAAGGTGTATCAAGGTGGAAAAGCCTACATTCGGCGTGCTCGATAGGCGACAGAAATCTTAAAAGAGAAGAAGTTGGCAAGTGAATAAATCTTACCGTAGATCTTACAATTATACACATATTTATAGCTGGCGTTACTGCCCGTGGAGGAGCAGAACCGAAGCTTCTTTCAGTCATCTGTGTTGAATCTGGTGATCAATCTATTCTATATTGCCGATTCCGAATGGCGACTTTCGGAAGTTTTTTTCAAAGAATTATACTAAAAAAAAACAAAAAAAACTAACACACCAGCTTCTGTGCCACGCTGCCATTGTCTTCTATCTTGGAATTCTCCCATTACTTTGTCTTGGGTTCTTGAGTACTTCCTTCTACTTGGCAACAGTATTTGAACCACCGTCATCCATTCCCGTTATATTGTCTGCAGGACTAGTCTTTCTATTTTCTTAATATCAACTTTACGGCGATTTTGCCAGCTTTCAGGCTTCCCTTCGCTGGTTATAACCTAATGCGCCCTTTGGAAAACTTGAAAAACCGCCGAGTGCCATTCCCAATTCTTTTATATCATAAAGCCCATGAGAAACTCTCCTTCACGTGACGTAACTACCTGCGATTTGAGGCCGAACGCATCAAATGCGACATCATCGAACGTACGTTTATCCAATGTTGTTTTGTAGTGTAGCCATTACCGGGTGTAGGCTCTTAGTACAATTTTGGTTTGGTAACCAGGGCATCGTATAAATCATCTTTTTGGTGGTACTGTCGTCAATCTTTCTTGCGGTGTAAACGCAGATAATGCTTTCGTAGATCCGAGTTATACTGGGTCAGATGTTTTCTCTTTTTTTTTTTTTATAATTCGTACAGGTTTAAAAGTGTACGCTCTTATGGTGTTGGTCACACAACCTGGACGGGGCACAAATGGTTTGTGTCATAGATGTTCGTTCACTACTCTCAGGATTTAAGAGATTTGACTGAATTTGCGTTGGTTGTAGTTCACAGTAACCCTTTTGTTTACATGTCATTAAGGTGCTATATTGGAAGTGCACACACAGAGCATGAATTTTGAAGTTTTCATGCGTCAATACAGGACTCTAAGCTTGATAGTGAGAAGCGTGAGATTAATAGTACTAGCATGTGCGTTTGTCTGTGCATGTCAGTTTATTCCTCATTAACTTATAGAGCTAAAGACGTGATCCATACCTTGAAAAGAGCTTTTGGAGGAAAATGCTATTTGTAAGGAACATGTCTAATATGTTGGCTCGAAAATGGAAACTGCAGATTATGAAGCGAGCTATTCTGATATCCCAGCATTCTGCTACAAAGCACCAGTGGAGAGAAAGGAACACGTACATATGCCACCAAAAATAAGGTCTAAACTCAAGATATCTAGCTGGATTCTTCTAAAAGTAGAATTTTAATGGCAGAGCGAAGCCATTCAAAAGAGACAGTTCAATCTATGTTCACATGAGTTTAGTAGCCATAATTTGCTCGATGGGATCCTCGATTCGAGGATTGATATCAAGAGGGCCATTCAGTATTTGGGAACCCCTTACACGAAAGTTTTACAAAATCGAGGTAATGCTGTCGATAGCAGACAAAACCTATGTTAGCCAAAAAAGTAACAGGGGGGACAACTTCATTATAGATAACCTGACATTGAACACAAGATGACTTTCTTGACACTAAAGAATAAACATTTGAGAATTAATTACAAAGAAGCTGAAATCTTTTATACTTAGGAAAAATATGAAAGCCCAGAAATGGCTCACTTGAGGGACTCCAGAGGTAGCATTAATTGGATCAAAAATAGAAGGACATTTTTTTTAAACATATAAATACATATTACTCTACAGCTAAGAAGCAATGCAACAGGCTGTAGCTTCAGTCCAGATTTATGATACATTTAATTTCCAACTCTTTCGATACAAGCAGGGCCAAAAATCACATTCTGAAACAAAATCCGTTTTCATATAGTCTTCGAACCAAAACAGGGTAAATAAAATATATACATACATATGTATATATATGTACCAATATACATATAATATATTTATATATCGCGCGCATGCACACATATTTGATTTATATCTTATCCTCATTTGTAAAAGGAATTTGGCGAAACGAAATTCCTCATGGACAAAACACGACCAGCTACATTCGGACAACTTCCAACTGCACAGCGGTGGCGTCTCAAGAACACGATTCAATTATATCGCAAATTAGGCTCGTCTTTGTTCCACTACCTCCTCCCTAGCACGCGATTTCCATACAACCGTCGCCAGATCTGGGAGATCACGATTCTGCGATACCAAACCTATGTATGTACCAAAACCAACAAGAGGCCACGACACGGGAATCGAGTCATCAGTGCACCTGAATACTTATCAAGAAGTCGGACCGGCAGATGTTCGCAACAGATAAAAAGCGCCATGCGATAGCATGCCAGGACGACATCTTAATTAAACATCCTCGGTTCGTCTTTGATTTTTCATAAGCCCAAATCGAAGATTGAAAAACTTTCCCGAACGATAGAGAGCAATAGGGAATAAAAGTCCCACCGGTCCCATATTGCCTTCGTTAATCGCCGAACCATTCAGCTATCTTAAATCATCATTCAAGACTTCCTGCAACCACCAAGTGTCGGGAGAAGAAAACATTTTTTTAATAAAAATTAAATTTTAAATATTAAACGCATCTGGTCGCCCGCAAAAAGCAATTGCGACGGTAATTCTTTGGGTAATAAGACGCGCACAAAGACCACCTTCCGCCTAATCCTCAGCCATACGCCGCTCGCATTACCAGACAACCTAACCAAATAGTGAAAAGAACTGAAAATTCAAGGTAATGAACTGCTGCAAGGAGTGTAAATCCTTCGACAGCCCTCATCCACATTCCATTCCCATGGCACATAATGAGATCTTATTACGTTACAGTTGTATCCTCGCCCAGAACGAGCGAAGAAGAAAATGCTGTATCACAAAATTAAAAGTCTTATTTCTTCATTTCTACTTTTGTTTCTCCACAAAATGAAAGGAAAGGACGGCAGGACGTATGGATGGGTGATATCCTTTTTAGCATAAAAAAGTCATAACACTCCGTGAAGCCACCGAGGAGTGGACGCCCAGGAAAAAAGAAAACTTTACGTTTCTTTTTCCATGTTTTTATTCCAAGGATTCTCCATTAGCCTGTGTCGTGTTTTCTTTTATTTCCCACCGCGCCACCCTCACGCCCCATGCTAAATTGAGAAGAAATTGCCCATATTGACAACTGTGCAACTGGCAGGGAAACGAAGACCTCTGGCTAAGACATGGAAGTCATGCCGCGCAAGCGATAGTCATAAGTACTGTTTCCCGGTAATATGTAGACGGCGTGACGCGAAGTCTCGTATTTTGTATATCTGTTCCGACTACTTCTAGGAAAAATTCACAATTTGATGCAGTTATACGTAAAAGGAAAAGGAAGGAAGAGGGAATATTCTAAATGAAAATGCGCACAGGGGTTGTAATGAGATTCAAAATGATCCGCGAGACAAGTCAACTTACCGCCTTGGGGGCGGGGGTGGTTGGTTATTTTTCTTATTTTTTCCATCGTTTTTTTCTATATAATAGCGGGGCTTTTACAACAGGAAATGGGATGTTTTAAATGGATTATTGCAATTAGCCGTAAGGAAAAAAACGTTAAGAAAGCAAAAACACAAAAAGAAAACAAATGAAGAAATGGAAAAAAACGAATACGGCAGCGGACGGAGTGTGATAGGGGTAGCAAGATGGAAATTATGTAAATTGATGTTTTATGGATTCGTTGGTCCACTTTTAATACCCTTTATAGCTTTTATTATTGTTGCTTTTTATTGGCTTTGTATAATGGCATCGAATTCGGGTTGAAGATGATAGTCAGAGATTTGTTTGAGGTTTCATGGAAATAGTGAATCAAGTCATGATTCTTCGTAAGCCTTGGCGCAAGAGAACTTGAGCACCACAATAATCACATAAGCTTATTGACTTCATCTGCAACATCAGACTCTGTCGGTTTTGCTTTTTGGAAATCGTTAATCAAAGAGATTAATGAATGAGCCTTTTTTCTAATATAGGGTAAATATTAAGTTAGTTCTTGACGTTTTTCTCATTGCATCTCAAAAATTGTTCGAGCTTAGATTACATTTCAATAATATTACAGTTCGTGGAATATTACTCCCAAAACCGGTTAAGGTAAATTCATCGAAAGGCTCGTCAGGTTTATGAACTTAGTAACTATTGATCCAAAAGTGTCTGATTTACAAATAGAAATTCGCCCTATTTTTCCAAATTTGGAGCTTTATTACGGTTAAAATGATCGCATGTTTGTATTTGGAGGCATTGCCCTTCGCTAACTACATCTTTTGCCCATGTCCGCGTCAGAAATATTGCACGTCTTTTGAGATGATCGGCCCAACTTTAAGATTTTATGATAGCTCGGAAGTGTCGAAAGGATCCTTGTTCGGAGAACTAGGAGGATGGTATTAGACGTACGATCCAGTGTTTCCAGAGTGTGTTTTAACGACTTGAGCAACATGTACCAAAATACCTTATTTGGTCTTGAATTGGTCGTATGGTGGCCATTATTCATTTGGCTGTAATGCATTTATTTGATAGCTATCTTCTGGGATGGTTTGACTTAGTTTCGACAACTCATAATGAACACCATGCCGTACTGGTTTCATCAAATACACAAGTGTGTCTCTGGTATGCGCTTCCGGCGAAGCGCCAACTTGTATACGTCCGTTGCTTAGTATTTTTTAATGCTAATCTTGGCCTTCAGAAAGTCTAACACATTGGTATTGTTAGAAATCGATAGCCATTGTGTCGGGGAAAACGAAGAGCGGAAGATTTTGTCGCAGCCAATCTTGATTTACTCGAACCTCGTGGGAAGGTGCAAAGTCCTATTAGAATGCCCAGGGTCTTTGGGCGAAATGTTTGTGCCCACGGCTTCCACACGGCTTCTAGAGCGTGTACATGTATGGAAGGGGATGAATCATTGGCAGCCACTTAAGCCAAAACCATTAAAAAATACCATTTCTGGCAAGTAAAATTGATAATTTTGCTTGTTGACATTGTTGGCATATGAATAAATTTAGTCTTGACATATTGTTGACATATGTAAATGTTATGTAAATATATATGTATGTATAAAGAAAGGTTGCGAACTGCTGGAAATAAACTGCAGTCAGTCGTTTCCGTTTACTCTCCGATGATGGGCACGCGACCCAAGCACTTGTGATCTAATTGTATTTTTTTTTCTAATTAAAATGAATAATAAAATAATTGAATTAAAATAAATACATATTTTGTTTTAATCGACTGTACAATTTTAACAGACATGTTGCTCAATTACAAATGATGCTACATCAGAGGAAAAGATGTTTGGCAATTGACTATTACATGCAGTCTAAATCGTGCACTTTTTGGAAATGTAACGTCTTACACTTTTCGGTTTCCTTAGATTCTGAAATTCGGATCACTTTTGATGATGTTGCTGTCCTCTCCGGACTACTCTAGAGCGTTTTAAAATGTGGCCGGTTTTGGTGTAACGCAATATATGTGCCTAGTACGATGTACAAACAGTTTGTTAATTTTCATATGTTCCATCTCGCGAACAAAGGCCGGCTATAATTTCCCAGCTCAAAAAAGGCCAACAACAACGCTGGTGTTCCCCAGGGCTCTGTTCTGTCACCGACACTCTTCCTCATTTTTATAAATGATCTCCTAACTTCTTCCTATAATTCAATACATTCTCCTTCGCTGATGACAGTACTCTTAGCTTTTAATATTCGTTCCAGGACTCATGTCCCTGCTCTTCGCCCGTAGAACTGGAACGGCAGTGTATGTTAAGCACATTAAATTCCGACCTTGACAACATAATAAAATGGGGTGTAAACAATAGAGTGTAATTTAATGCTTCCAGGACACAATGCTGTCTGCTGTCACTCAAGCTAACCATCAAGAATAAGCCATTATTCCAGAATGGCGCTTGTGTCGATGTAATTGAAAGACTTTGTATTCTTGGTATGTGTGTTAATAAAATTCTGAGTTGGAATGGCCACATATTCGAGGTCACCAAGAACGCTGCCAAATGTCTAGGTTTCCTCAAACGATGCAAGAAATATTTCACCCCCACTGATCTGGCTTCCATTTACAAGGACTACAATTGCCCCAAGCTTTACTTCAACGCTCATATCTGATCTGATGCTCCCAAGACCTCTCTGCACATGTTAGATAGAATACAAAAACGAGCATTTAAACTCATAGGAGACAACAACATCGTGAAGTCGATCGACTTACACGAACATCGACAATGCCTTCTCTCTCTCTCTCTGTTTTATTGTTATTTTAAAAACAATGTTCACGTGAGCTAGTCAATTGTTTTCCTCCCCTTCAGGATTTTAACTGCAATACACGTCTCGCCTGGAATGCTCATCAGTTCACCATCAACTCTGTCTTCGGACACAGACGAAAAAAGTTAAAGAACTTTCGAATTACATACATACACTCTTGTATGAACATAACTTCCTTGCAAGGATAAATTCGGATTCCGAAGGCCTCTAAACGTATGCCAGTATTTTGGATTCTAGAAAATTGGTTAAAAAATTAAGTTGAAAGATCAAATAAGTAAACACCGATAGATTGTTACATATTTTAACAGATGGAGAAAAATAACCGCTAAAATCACACTGAGCGCCCCGCGATATAATAACTTATAGTTCAGAGAGCTTAGCGTGTTTCTCTACCATTTTTGGGGCCGAATATACTCCGAGACTTTTCATAGAATGTGTCTTGTTTTGATAGGACTCAAAAAAATAAAAAAACATAAAGAAAGAACTTTGGAAAGGATCAGACGAACGTCCCGGTAATTAGTTAACCCGGAAACGCATCCATTAAAATGTCTACATATGTCTTCCGAGTTGTCTGTGGGGTTGAGCTCTCCTGTTCACCTATATGTCCTCTAGTTTCAAGTCATTAATTTGTCGCAATAAAAACTCGTTGCTCATACTTCCATTTCCCCCAACAGTCAGATTAATAGTGTTACCAATGGTGTCCCCTTATCAGTTTTATATCAATAAATGTATATAAGTTAACACCATAAATGTTAAATGTCAGAAGCCCTAGCTTCCGCCAGAGTGCAGGACAACACCACCAGAAAGTCGAAAGCCGCAATGCACAATCGGGGGCGATACCTCAACTTCCGCCAAAATGCAAGTAAGGGTTCACATGTTACTCAAATTCCAGCGACACCGACGAGCCAGACGCAAGCTGCCGATTCATCAACAAATGGCATTGATGATTGACCCTATAAATAGTCGTAAAAAGTAGATTGTAATTTAGTTCTGATTAGCATAATAAAGTGGGCAGTTGTCCCGAATAAAAATTATTTTTTTATTTTCCCCTCCGCGCGAAAAAACGTAACTTATACGTGTGTTCGAAAATACAATATTTTTTTTCCGCTTCATGGAAACTGACTAAAATTATGAACTTGGAAAAACACCTGATAAAATTGAAAGCTCCTCCTTTTTGTTGGAGGCTTCTACTATCTGTTGGAGCACTCAGACACAAATACGGGTCCATCGTACTACCAGACAGACACCTTTCTCAATTGTATTTTCTTCGTTGTCCGGAGAAAAGTGAGGAGAGGCTTTAGTGATGTAGAGCTAAGAGATTCGGCACCACGTCGGGCTCAAGGGTGCGCCACCGTGCGCGAGCGAAGACAGGACAGTCGCACAGAAAGTGTTCTGGTGTGTCATCCTCCTCACAACATGCAGCACAGGTAGGCGTCTCACTGATGCCAAGCACGTAAAGATGCTTAGCAAAAGTGTAATGCCCCGTAACGACGCCCGCAAGTCTTTTGCAATCATTTCTGCTTAAAGATAAGAAGTATGTTGCGGATTTCTTACAGACATCAGCGCGTACGTGCTTAGTCATCCTGCATCCTGGATATTCCCTCCGTCTACAACTGTGTGCATTAAAGACCCAATCGTTGATGGCGGATTTGACCGTGGAAGCAAGCTCCTTCTAGCAAGTTCATCAGTTCATCCTGGGATCCCAGAGTGACCTGGGACCCAAGCCATATTGAATCAAGTCTTCCGACTTTGTTCAAAAATGTCTTGAGTTCATGCACTAATTTGGAGTTGGATAGAGGGTTGGATACAGCTTTAAGTGCAGCTTGGCTGTCGCTGCAGACGCATATTATTTTTACCTTCCCAACATAATGCATGGCCATTAGGATTGCGTATATCTGTGATTGAAAGACAGACGCAAATTATCCAAGTGAGAAATGTAGTCGGACGTTTTCGCGTTAAAAAAAAAATTTCAACACCATAGCCCCGCCCAGACTTGGAACCATCTGTAAAACTGTGAAGCCAGTCCATTCCAGGCTCTGGCCAGAGCCAGTGCTGACGCCATGGAAATTTGGCTGTAAAATTATAGCGCAATATGATGAAAGTTGTCATTGCTCGGAAGGCATATCCATAGACAGGGATCGTAGGATATTTCTCACGCAAGTACCAAAGACCATTTCTCTTTAGGCGAGAAATGGATTTCAGTGCGCACGCTCTGATATATATGTCAAGGGGTGGAAGATTGCCAGTATTTTTCCTCCTTCTCGTGAAGCGAACGACATAAGTCTCAAGAAGATTAACCTCCGTGCACCAGCCCTCGATCACATCTAGCGCCCGCACTGATGTTGCATCTCCGAGAGAGGATGCATTCGAAGGGCGCACGTGCAACTATACTAGTCTCTCCATGATTTTCAGCAAGAAGGATGTTAGACTGATTGGTCTAAAACTCTTGACGAGTTTCTCTCTATCCTCATTTTGGGAATAAAGACCACTTTCTACTCGCGCGAAGGTATGGGTATATACGAATAGGCAGGTGCCAAACTAGAAGTGAAAATTCTTTTCAAGTAGGAAGTAGCTGTCTTATATCTTTTCCCAGCATAACAAGGTGTAGTCCATCAGTACCTAAGCCATCGAAAAATGCAGCAAAGTCAATGGCCTTAGTCGTTGCTACTCGTGACGCAATATACCAGCTACGCAAAGTTGTTTTCATTGTTTTAGTCGCAGTCACCATTAAAGGAGTCTGACTGTCTGATTTCCCGGGGAATGGAACTCGAGAGTTTCGAGTTTCTGCTTTAGACTCAGTAAAGGTACCATCAGATTTTCTGAGTACATCCAACTTTTTTGACAGGACATGCGAGCTCAAAACAGTTGGTGATGGCGCTACTCAGGCTATGAAGGGCATCCTCCACAAATTGCTTTGTTCTGAGTTTAGGTAGGGCTTGAGTGGATTTCTCAAGCTCCTTTCTAACCGAAACCGTGCCCAGTCCTTCTTTCTCGGATTCCGCATGGGCGGCCGGGGGGAGATCCCACACTTTAATTTGAATTTTTATCTATGGTCTGACAACGTAACAGCCATCAGATCTTGTCCACAGAATTGTCTAAGTTTGGTTGCCGATAGTGTGTTCGATATGATGAGGCAGACTCAAGGCCTTTCGGATAGCTCATCATACCAAACTGCAGAGCACGTTTCATCCTTTGACTTCTTGGCATCAAAATAGAATAAAATCCTACCAAGACCGAAGTAGGGACGTGAATTGTACACAGATTTCAGGGTCTCGACAGAGCCACTATCCAATCCCAGTGAAGCCCTCTTTTTCCAGAGAGCATTTACTCTCTTAGTAGGAATAGACATTCCAGGCCCTCGTGTCAAGTCTCGGGTTCTGCACACTTAATCGCGTCAGCACATCTAGCTTGTTTCTAGGTTTTCCAGGAATCCATCAAATGGCGCACGTTAGTTTTGGGAGAAAGACTACATGATAGGTAGTAGTTCCCAGGGGAAGTATATTCGTCACCATTCCTGATCCAGGCAGATGTCTGCTCATCACGAAGGTGGCGTTCATCAGGGCAAACCTCTCGGCCTTATACAGTAGCCTGTTGCTGAAACTAGCTTCAATAAACAATCTTCGCAGTGTTGGCAATCTGCGCTGGTCATACTGCTGTCACTGCCAGCTTTCCCTATCCTGACCTTCTCAGAGGAGATGGCTGCCTCGTTGTAGGAGAGGTGCTTGTCCGCACGGTCATTGGAATCTCCTTTTCGGAGAAAAAAGTTTTGTTGTGTGAAGTAACCGCCTCCGAGGAACACTCTGCCACATCTGCTTTCTAACTCCGATTACCTGCCGCCACGTCGGAGGAGGAGACATTACGTTCTGTCTCCCCAGACTGAAAATAATGTTTCCTACTATATGTTCTAGGCTAGGCTACCAACCTATTCACTGTGACGAAGAAAGTCAATGGAATGAAAGACATTAGTGGCATTTTTGCGTCAGTCCTCTGATTTCTGCAGAGGTAATTCACTGATCAGGAAAGATCCACCTGCCAGGAAGCCTGGCAACTCCACATAAAATGTG
Source organism: Merodon equestris (assembly GCA_958301585.1). Taxonomy (NCBI): domain Eukaryota; kingdom Metazoa; phylum Arthropoda; class Insecta; order Diptera; family Syrphidae; genus Merodon; species Merodon equestris. The sequence continues at coordinate 51,867,382 of OY284416.1, forward strand.
AACTTAATACGGTTTCATTACCAATCGTGATCCCGATTTTCATAAATATGTGGACCGGTTCTCTTGCCGCTTCTACACATAACATTAAAGGTATGCAAAACACTTAAAACCTCTTCAACATTAGATACGTACATACGTTCTGCGGTCGGATATGAATCACAGAAATATTTACCCAAAAACCGCAACCTAATAACCAGAAAACGAGTTAAAGACCTTTGACCACAGACAACTACTTGCTGGCCCGAAATCCAACCGAGAATCGCATAAACCTGCTCCAAGGAGGAAACCAAAGTGAGTCAGACACAACCAACTTTTAAAAAACATACATATCTATACCTATTCCTGCATACGTGTACTCCCCTGTCATGTTTAGCAGCAATTAAATGTTTACGAAGACTGCCATCAATGCGAATGTTTCAACCACAGATACTCGAATCTGCTCCTTACATTGGTTATCCCTTTCTCCTGCCCAGCGACTCCATGATCTGGTCAATATTTCTGTGGAAAACAAAAGAAGCTCTCTCATGACGCGTTCGGATGTGATAGTAAATGAATTCCCAACTCGATTCAAGAACATAAACAATTTGAACAGCCATAAAGGAAAATTAAGCAACGACGGAGAGGCGTAGTTAATAGTTGAAGTCGCATCCTACTCATCATAGTATTATGAACATTACAGATAGAAAAAAAAAATCTAAAGTAATTGCGAAATGGCAACCTGCACCAGGCAAGAGTTGAGGTAGAGGAATGTAAGTACGCTGTCAACACCTCAATTATTATCTCCGGCTGCATGCGGCACTGAGTGCAATCATCACCGATCCCTCGACCGGCAATTCATTTCGCCCGACGACGACTACGAATACGATTCCGTGTGTTGTTGCTCGTCAAACAATTACAACCCACACTGGCGACGATGATAACGTCGGCATAGGAAGACATGAACTAAATTGACACAAGCATATACCTCTTTTATTCGGCCAGACGAAGACATTGCGGTAGATACCAGTTTACATTGCATTTGACGGTGCTGTGAATGCTAAAGCATAGATAACCATTATTACAGTCGACGGGCTACATCTCTGCGAAGTCGAGCTTCCGATTTACGTTCATTCTGTAAAGCGGCGAATTGTTTTCCCGCATCATAATCCTCGGACTGTAATTTTGTCGTTTCTTTTTCTTGATAACATCTGACCCGCAGTACCATTACATTCTGTCGAAGGAGTATTCGATTTCAAGAAACTAAGACCTTGTCACACAACAAGACCTCGGACAACAACGGTGTTCATTCAGATCCACTTGACGATCTTGTTGTTCTTTTGACAATATTTATCGCTTTTATTTGAGAAAGCGACTATGTACATATTCGTATTAGAGAAACGAAAACCCAAGAGAGGAAGCACTTGTACATATGTTCAAGTTGTGAAGACACATATTTGCATTTGGTATGCGGATACACGGATGTGGCGCCGATCTTCGTTTGTTTGAGATTATGCTGTCAGAGCGGAATTAATTTCGAATTAGAAAATAAACATATCTAGCGCCATTCACTGAGCATAAGCAAACAGAGACGGGAAGTAATTAGGTTCTTAATAGAAGAAAATTAACTGTGCCACGTGGAAGGCTGAATCTTAAGACGTACATAGGTACCAAGCTACTATATGATGAAATCAATTTACTACCTTTTCTACTGAGTTGCTTTCGTACTCCTTGTAGTTAACGATCTGCTACATATGTACATATGCATACGAGTACATATCTTTCCAAATTTTCGCATTTTCAAACATCAATGATCGCAAGCATGATATATGGTCATTCAAAGGTGTCATCCAGAGGTGTCCTTTTAAATTAAAAGACAAATGCAATATTGAATAGTAGTTAGAGGAAGGGGTCGTAATTTGGAACCCTACTTTGGTTATTAAGTATTTTAACAAAACTATTTGACTAATCATCTCAAAAAGTGGCTTAATATACTTAAAAACTTATTAGGCACGAATTATTAATAACAAAATAAAACCACCCATTATAGGAAATAATATGCTTTATTGGAAAATTTAAAAAAATGGGTTCGGAGCTTTGGTGTTGGAATTATGGAACCCCGGTTCCAAATTACAAGTATATATGGACAAATTTACTTACAATAAAAAAATCATAAATATAATATTCTGCGTCGCATCCTGAGCATTCAATATGTGCCCACAACTCACATGATTGGCACTGAATCCAAGTTTCACCCCGTTGATCGTTGGAGTAATCTCCAGAGCAAAAAATGCAACAAACGTCATCTTATTTTGTGAACTGGGTTTGCGCGGTAGCATTTTCTGACACTACAGTGTATCTGAAGAAACAGATGATTCAGAATCCAAAGAGGTAGATTCCTGGCTGTTCGGAGGAGTTCTACAAGAGTTTGCTATTCTCTGCCTACCACTACGTCCCCAACCTCTTCCTCTTTGCGCTGTAGACTTGATTGACTTCGGGAATCTTCTGGGAAGATCTGCGTACTGGTAGACGATAAATGAGGGTCATCATCAGTAGTTTGAGGTTGAAGAGTGATCTCACCCGAGCTTGCTATGTAGTCGGCTTCAGTAAATACGTTTCTATTCATGGGGTATATACCAGTTGCTCTGAACCCATTCACAGTAGTAGCTCCAGTTTGACACCTTAGATAAGCACGTCCCAGCAATTAAGCTATTTCGTATGGAGTCAACATCCGGTGGGAATTGAGTAACCACTGTCCAATTTCGTCATTGTAGTAGGTTTGCAAGGGACCCATGAAAGACCTATCAAGAATTTGCATCTTGTGTATTGAACGTGGAGGTAAACTAATAATTGTGACATTATTAGCTCTCGTGTTTTTCACGTACAATGTCCTCATTTTTTTTGTTTGTCATTGTCGTTTTTTATCCGGAAGGAGATGCTTGACTTCCTTTCAGAGAGTCTGATATCTTAGTTTCAGTGGCTTCTAATAGACTATTGGCGCCGGATAGAAAGTTTCATCGATTTTTCATCCTATCCTGGTACTTCTGACTTTAGTATGCTAATTAAGTAAAACTTTTTTACTAGTCCGAAGTGGAAACTCTAAGTTAAAAAGAAATTCTTGCAAAAATGTCTTCGATTTATGTATAATATTATGTAAATTATTGAACTTAAAAATAGGATAGAAAATATTTTATATAAAACGTTGTAAAACATAAAACTAGATTAACCTATCTTAACTAAAAGACATACTCAAATATACGATATTCTTTTTGTATCTACCCTGACTTACCCTCGATCTCATCAATCCCAGCCCACCCTAACCTATGTAAGCTAGCGATTGAACAGTTTTATCAGAAAATGATCCACCGCTAAAACCCCAGCCTGATATAGGATTCTTTAAGGTAAAAATTTGAGTACTCAGATTCGAGTGTTCTATGTAATCCAAAATTTGAGATATTGTCAAACCAGCCACACGGGTGACCATAGACCATCATGAGCCATCATTAAGGCCATGTAGCAGATTACTTTCATTCCAAAATCAACTTGATTGATCAACTTGATGAAACTTAAGGACCTGCGTTAATTTTCTCTAGTGCCCCTAAAAGCCCTAGGCAATTGCATACTGAATTAAATAATTTCTGATCTTTGTAAATCGATTTTACAGTTACTGTGAACTGTACGCAATTAAATGGTCCGCAGCATTCAGGATCTGCGAGTTTAGCGTGGCCTGTTATAGTCTGTTGCTACTCAACAATTTCATAACTTAAAAACAATTTAACAAAAATTAAAATAAACAAAATAACAAAAATAACAAATAAAACAAAACAAATTAAAAGAAAACATGCGCATGTGACTCGCGCACTTGACAAATGAGAACTTGTCAAATGCGCGAGAATCGAATTTGTGGAATGTGGATTGTAATGCGATCTGCCATTCTCCCAATGCATTCCGAAACCTGGGGAAATGGCAGAGCGTACACATACACAGAATGTAACGAATGTACATAGGTCATTGGGTTATTCACCCCATTTTCATAACAAAAACAAAAAACAGCTGATTATAAATACAAGTCAGGATTTTATTGTTAACTTCTTCTAAATCAAACCTTGTGCGAGGACACACCAGAAATTATAACGTAAAAGAAAAAAAAGAGTTTTGATTTTTAATTTTTGTGCATCGGTACAGTCACAGCTCTACCCTGAACATAGTCCATTATTAATTTTAAATGTTTGAGCAGAGGTCATATTGCCAATGTTCACAACGAATTTCAAAGGTCAAAAAATTGTACAAAGCAGTGCCTTAGGTTGTTATAAAGACCTTCTAATCTCACAGTCTGTCGATTCCGGCGGATTTGTTCTTTAGTTACTTGAAGATCACGTAAAGTTCTAGCCTAGGTTCTCTGGATGAAATCCTTCTTTTCGGTGATTTCAACCTTCCTCATATTAAGTGGACCCAATCAGGCGATCAATCGTTTTATATTGCCACCAATCCCGCTACTGCCAAGGAATGCCTCTTCTTGGATCGCCTAGTAGATTCAAACATTAGCCAAGTTAGTGGCGTCCTAAACTACAACTAGACAACTAGACCTCATATTCACAATCGATCCCCTCAACTCTCCCGTTTCCCTTTGTCACCTTTCCCTTTCAACCATCGACAACTTCCATCCTCCCCTCCTCCTTTCCTTTTTTCACATATTCTACAGGGAAATATTTAATTCTATCTCTCTTTTGTCCACCTTCCCAACCTGGTACAATTGCAGGCTCCGTTCTCTAAGAAACAAAAGAAATAAGCAGTGGACAATCTTCCTTTGTACTTAATCCCCTAATGATTTTCTTAACTACCTGGTCAGCTATCTCCACTTTACCTCCCTTTACAACTCCCTCTATCAATGCTATTCAACTGAAACGCAAGCCAATCTTATAAACTATCTTAAGTCCTTCTTTAAGTTAGTTAACTACAAAAGAAAATCTGATGGCTATCCTACCTCACTCTCCTTCCATGATCAAACCTCGAATGATCCCAATATTATCGCCAACTTTTTCCCCACCTTTTTTAAAAAGTCTTTCGCTGACTGCTTCTTTGCTCCAGACCTCACTTACTTCGATTATTTACCGAATTTTTCCCTTGCACCATTACCAACAAATTAAATCTACTTAATGATGAATTCACTCCTGGACCTGACGGTCTCCCCGCCATATTTCTCAAAAAAATACTCCTCAACGCTCTCCTCCCAACGCTCCTATCCCTAGGTGAATTCCCCCACTTATGGAAAACCTCATTTATCACCCCTTGACTCAAAAAAGGTCCGAAGAACTGTAGCAATAAGTTTGTAGTATTAAGTTATAACATATGTATAAGCATTTATCGTAGCAATAGGTTACAACATGTTTGATGTACGTATGAAAACAGTATGAATACAATTAAGAGAGAGAAAAGGAGCAGAATAAATTGTACAGTCAAGCAGTGCGGACGTCTTTTAATTCGGTCTCCTTACAGAACGTTGTTGACAACTATCGTCCCATTGCCAAACAACACAGTTTCCTCAAATGCAGATCTACAACTACTTACCTTGTTGAATTTGTGTTCTTTACCCTATCAGCCTTAGAGAACGGCAAAGAAATCGACGTTATTTCAACCGATTTCAGTAAAGCTTTCGATAAAATCTCTCACAGACTGATACTCTTCAAATTGTCCTCCCTTGGCTTCGACCCCATTTCTTTGCAGTGGATATCTCCTTTCCTGGAAAATCGCTATTACAGTGTTCGTTTTAGATCTGCCTTCTCTAACTCTTTTCTAGCTTTTTCGGCTTTCACCAAGGCAGCCTTACCATAAGAGATATTGAAATGGTGATTAAAAATTCCCACATCTAACTATATGTCGACGACACCAAGTTCTTCAAGACCATGACTCTTCCCTTATTCAATCTGATCTCAATAGTTTTTCCATCTGGTGTTCCAAAAATTGCTTGGATCTTAACATTTCCAAATGCCAATCAATCACCTTTTCACTTAAACGAATCAAACCTCCTCCTCGTCTCTACTTCCTCAATAATCAACCCATCTCCACTATTCAGGCCATTCGCGATCTCGGCATATTATGTGACCAGGAGCTAAGTTTTCGCGCAATAATGCTTAAAGCTAACCCTGCAGTCGGATTTTTGAAGCGATGGTCTAAAGAATTCTCGAACCCTTACGTTACCCGAACCCTTTACATAACCTTTGTCCGGCCCCTTCTTGAATACGCCTCTCAAGTGTGATCTCCTTACCAACAAACCCACATTTCCAGAATCGAGAGCATCCAACGCCGGTTCCTGCGTTCTGCTCTTGGAGGTCTCCTTTGGTGTAATCTTTTTATTTTACCACCCTATCAAGACCGCCTTAAACTAATCAACATGAAAACGTTGGAGGAAAGAAGAATTGTATCTGACATTCTTTTCATCCATCGACTTCTTTCAGGTACCATTGACTGCGCGACCTTCTACAACTCTGTCTCTATCAACATGTCCATATCAATGAAGGTCACAACTCCATTAACACTTGAAGTAGGTAATTTATGAGGGACTTACATTTATTTATGTAAGGGACTATGTCTTATAATCCCATGAGTGTGCAGGCAGAATTTTGGATTCTTTGTCTTCATTGTCAATTTAATGAAAAAAAAAACGACGACGACTAAGAAAGATTTTCCTTCTTTCCCTAGTTCACATAAGACGCTCTTAGACTCTACCAAGATTTGATTTCCAAATATATGATAATATTTTCCATAAGATCAGTATCATAGAGTTTATTGGCCTTGCCTCGATCACCACACCACCTCGTTGCCACATGCCATTCAAAGGCAGACAACAGCGCCAACAAACGCATCAATCTCTGGCCGAGAAGACTTCGTAAAACAATTACAAATTAACCGAATCACTAAATCGACACAAAGTCTACTCCGGACATTCAACATCAGTCCAGCCTATTTCAATCTTCGTTCCAATCTATTCCATACAACCATCGTTTTCTCCTTACTCTCCCAGAGTCAGCATACCGAAGCTTTGATCAAGGCCGCCACCAAGATCATACCGGATCGGTACATTGCGCGATCAACGGATCGGCAAATGGCCATCCACACCGAGCGGATACGCAGACCATACGAGTATGTATGTATGTATGTACGTGCCAATGCGAATAATGGAAAATTGTTGATTGAGTAAAAACCAAAAAAATCATCAATCAAACTTCTCTGACTTAAATGACTCTTAAGTACGTCGTCGTTATTCTTTGGCACATGTGTTCGTACATGGACGCGCGTAGTGTAGAAACAATCATGTCGATTATGCGAATTAAAGTAAATTCAATTTGTATATAGGCCCTGGCTGGAAAGGGACTCTCACCTGGCATTTCTAATCCGATTAGAAGCTGTTATGCTTGAGAAAACAAAAAATTCCAGCAGCCTAATTAAATGTCACACCAACAGTGAGTTGATGTGATATCGACGGGTACGTAACCGGAATGATCATCAATAACGCGCTTTTAATGTGTGGCGCCGCGCAGACATTTAAAACCTTTGTGCTCTGTTGAGTAGCGCCCCTTGTCGGTTTTCTACGGCTTTGTGCCTACGGTTGGTGTGAATGACTGAATGTGTGAATGATGTTCATGATATTTGACTAGTCACGGTGCGTTTTGAACTGTTGCGGCTTTTGTTCGAATGGTCAGTTGTTTTGTTAGACCTGATCGGTTGGCGATTGAAAGATACCGATCGGAGTGGCTTCTCGGGCTGCCGATGAAGATTTGGATATTTAATTGAATTGAGAAATGTACTGCGAGGAGTAGCATGTCAATGTGACAATGATGCTGATGATGCTGATGGTAATGATGATGGGTGTACAAAGGGATGGATACAAAGACTGATTCCCAGGTAAATGAAGATCAATTGTGACCGACTGCTGTCAGAATGACTCTGGAATTGAATATAGAATGATGCAATGGTTTTGATTCTTTTAATTCGATCATTTGTCTTATTTTATTACTAATACTCGTATGTAGATGACTAATAGGTATTCGGGTCGAATGAATTTGATTTGAATTAGGACGTGAACGATGAGTCGGTAAATTTGGTCAAAAATATGAAATAAGATTACGACATGTACATACATATGTATGTATACTCGTATGCGTCGAATGGTAATGATTTCATTTTAAAGGCTAAATATAAATATTTTAACAGGTGACAGAATTTAATGAAAAATGTAGAAAACGGTCAATAAAAGTTTTTGAATGTCTTTTTTTCATTCATAGTTTGAATTCTTCTACTTTTTAGCTCAACCAATATGAGAACTATGTGTATCCCCATTCGCAAACCTGTCTACTAAATCTAATAACAACGGAAAGAAGTAGACCGATCTGTCGACCAGTCTATTACGACCACCAGAGCACTGATTTATGAACCACAACTGGAGCTAAGCAAGTAACATGTCACGCAAAAGGTAAGTGTATCGACCGCATATACATAATTTTATGGAAAACCTCCGCCACATAAAAGGAGCCTGAACTTATAGAGGGTCTGATCAAGTGAGGCGAAAGTGGGTTTTTGATTCGGTGGAGTTAGTAGAGACTATCCCACTGTCTGCGACTGTGCACAATTCTTAGATTTAAGAAACTGGAGCGATTCCAATAGGAGGAAACCTAAAAAGTCCATATGGGTCTTAGTGTCCAAGGGCATATGAAAATGTTTATAGATGGGTGTTTATCGATGTATGGCTTCCATGATCATAGTGACTAAGATAGTGTTAGGCAAGAAAACGGATTTGTTTCTGTACTTTTAGCCTTCGACCTTGCAAAGCTGAGGCAGGGAAGACTTATGCCAAGGCGTTGCTGTCTGTCCAGTCGCATATATCATATATCTTAATGTAAATTAGAAACTATTGATAAAATATAAACTATAAGCTCAAATACATGAACCGTAATGACGAATCGGTCATGACCCCCACCCCCTCCACCCCCCTCAGGTAAAGAAATCCCCTTTACAGATCATTTCTCTGAATCCGGCCTTCTGCAACTCAGTAACATCACCAATAACATGGATAGACAACTCGACCTTTTTTTCTCATCTGATGCCGTAAACTGCGTTGTTACCCCGAATAACCATTTTCTCTCTACTTTAGACCCCCTTCACCCACCTTTATCATTAACTCTTTCACTCGAAACTCAATTAACTATTCTTCCCTCCGAAAATACGTACTGTTTCAATTTCCGGCAAGCTGACTTCACGAAACTAAATAAACTAAAAAAAAAACAAAAAAAAACTTCTTTCTTAACCCTAACTCACACATAACTCCATAACTTTAAACAAAACGCATGCGCTATTTTACTCCAAAATCCTCAGAATCCTCAGCTGATTCATTGCTTCAGTCCCATATTCACCAAAAATGAATTACACTTCATCTCTGCCCTGGTATACCAAGGAACTACGCTCTTTGCGCAATAAAGGAAACAAAAATTGGCACGCCTATCTTAGATCCCCCTCTGCATCGGACCGTTCAAATTATATGCCGTCCTACCTTATCTCCGACCCCAAGTGATTCTTCCACAAAAAGAAAAACCGATAACTATACCGCTACATTTAATTTTCTCAAAAACTCTTCCAACGAACCCGAAATAATCGCCAACTTCTTTGCTCATAACTTCAGCCAATCATTCACCGACTAGGATATTCAAGCCGATCACGCCTATTTTCGATATTTGAAAGACTGCCCCCAGGCGTCTCTTGTCTCACTAAACATAACTCACGACCTAATCGCCGAAAAACTACGTAACCTAAAGGACGACAACTCTCCCGATTCCGACTGTCTGCTTGCCGTAGTTTTAAAAAAGTGTTGGACCCTTTTTTTTACCCCTTACCGCTCTTTTTCAAAGCTCTATCTCGCTTTTGTCAGCTTTGGAAATATGTTTATATCATTCCAGTCCACGAAAAAGAACTGAAAAATAATGTATCCAACTATCTCATGCATACACAAACTTTTCAAGAACATCGTTTATGATGCACTATTCTTTCACTGCAAGCCCATATTTTCTCCTAGCCAACCTAGTCGAGTTTGTATCGTACTGTTTGTGTGCACTCGAAGCCGGCAAAGAAGTAGACGTTGTCGCCACTGACTTCAGCAAAGCTTTTGTCAAAATGTCTCATCAAATTATTGTCCTTAACTTCACTGCCCTCCCGGTCTTATCTCATGGATCAAATCTTATCTAGAAGATCGTCAATATAACGTTATTTTTAGATCTTCTATCTATGATCCAATTAATACTACCTCCGGTGGTGTCCCACAAAGTAGTGATCTTGGCCCATTGATATTTATTCTAACCATTAATGATATTGGCAGCGTTATTCTGAACTCTCAGCTTATATGCCGATGACATAAAAATATTTAAACACATATCTTCCATTGTTGACTCGTGCTCTCTCCAATCAGACCTTAACAGGTTCAGTACTTGGTGTCATAAAAACCATCTCGAACTCAATGTCAGTAAATGCCAAGCCATCACTTACTCCCGCAAGCGCTCTGCCTCACCACCCAAAACTTATATTATTCTTAATGAAATCGTTCCCCCTGCCAAATTCTTGGTTGATCTAGGGGTCATTTGCGACCGTTAACTTAACTTTCGCCTCCATATCGACAACTTTATCAAACGCGCCAATTCTGTCCTCGGTTTAGTGTAACGTTAGTCCAAAGAATTCTCGAATCCTTACGTTACGAAAACATTATACATTGCTTTCGTTAGACCCCTTCTCGAATATGCTAGCCAAGTCGGGTCCCCTCTTACGAAACCCATACTACGCGTATTGAGGCCATTTAACTTAATTTAATCCATTTTACCCTTCGTGACCCACTTAATTTATCACCTTATACGGATCGCCTAAAATTAATCAACCTCCAACCCCTTAAAGAACGACGCGATGTTGCAGACATTCTTTTTATTCACGACTTTCTCAGCGGTAACATTGACAGCCCCACATTATTGCACATGATTCCCCTTAACACCAACCCACGTAACCTTCGGTCCATGCCCCTTTTCCGTACAAATTATGACTACCACGAACCAATGTTCAGAATGCTGCGCAAAGCTAACACGAATCTTTCGACTTTCACATCAAAAAGTCCAGTCTTATAATTGCACTATACCACAACCCTTCATCGTTTCCACCCTGTCACCTAGTTAATAAGTTAATTAAGTTATTTTTTTGTTAAGACTTGCATTAAGCTAATAAAGTGCCCGTGTGGGGGCGTCAGGTCATAGAATAAACCAAATTAACTAACCGCCTATTTTTAAAATATTATGAATTATAATTCACATTCACTTTGCCCTAGTTTGTACAATAGATACACACACATATGATATATGCATACGGACAGAAAGACAGACAGATGTGCGTATAGATGGACAGGCGGACAGAGAGGAAAGCCTTTGCATAAGTTTGCAAAATACAAGGTAAAATACCTTGGGTCCTAGCTTGGCTCCTGGCGAGCTGATCTTGTTTTTTTTTTCACTTATTTGTGAATATATGTAGTCTCCTTTCAGCTCGATACCAAATTAAACCTGAGAGCCATTCAAAAATATGATTTGTCAAACGACGTCTTCCCCGTTTGACTTGTATCGCTTTCTGTCAACCAATTTTTTCATGTTTAGAAACAAAAAAACAGACATTCGCAGCGTGATCCGATCAGTTTCAGTGTGACGATTGCAGACGAGTAGGCTAGTGCTGTGTCGCAGTCAAAAAGTACTTTTTTGTTCAGAACAATTTTACTAGGCGCAAATACTGATGGCTCACATAAATTAAGGCCATTGGTTATCGGAAAAGCAAAACATTTGAACATTTTCTTTATTTCGTTTTATAGAAGATACAATGTTGCTATTGCACAATTTACAATTAGAACAGAGATGTGATATAATTATATTATCTTTCTACTGAAATAAATTTTAAAATACAATTAAAGGTATATTTTTATTCAGAAAAAGAAAATAGTGAAGAGGGAAACAACGAGAAACAAAAACCCTCTATTTAGTAATATTTATATGTCAAGGCTTAAAAGAACAATGTTGTGGCTTTCCAGCAAGCAAAATTACATAATTATTTTACAAACAAATAAATGCGGAAGCTTGCAAGTAGCTAGGATAATGAATAATAATTATTGTAAATAGAAATAAATAAATAAATTAATATAAAGATAGATATAAAGATCACTAGATAAGCAAATAAATAAATAAATAATTATATATAAATAAAAATAAATGGATAAATAAACAAATAATATACAAATATACAAATAAATAGATGTGAAAAAAATGTGGTCAAGGTGTGAACCGCAAAGTCCACACGACTAACTTCCCAGTGAGACGAATTAAAGAACATTTTTTTTTTTTTATTATTATTTATTATTATTATTATTGTATAATTTTAAATTTATTCAATATTTTCTTTTATAATTTTAACCGTAGTTGATTACAGAGAACATGAAAGAGAAAAAAAATCAACAACTTATGGCGTCGCTACGAAGTGATAGAGGTTATCGAAGTTTTGAGAATCTGAAAAATCTCTAATGAGTCTCTGACTTACGTAAAGACGATGAATACAGAGAACTCGAAAGAATGAGCACTCAAAAACGTATGGCATCATTACGTAGTGATGACGATTTTAGAGGCTTCGGAAATCTGAAAAATGTTCAACGATTGAAAGAAAGACGAAAAGATGAAACATATGACAAAATATGTATAGATTTTTCGACGCAGGAGAGGCGAACTTTATCGATGTTATATGTTGCTCTCAGCCGTGTCACTAAATTGAGTGGACTATTTATAATTGGTAAATTTAAATTATCAAATATTCCAAAAAATTCAAAAGTTGTAAAATCAGCACTTATTGAATTAGAACGTCTGAGATCTAAAAAAATGTTAAAATTGTCGTACAATAATTTAGAGAGCGTAGTAGCCACAAAAGTATGTTATCAAAATGTTAGTACATTAAGAAAGAACTTAACCCACATAATTGCAGATGAATGGTATCTGCGCGCGGATATATTAATTTTCAGTGAGTCTCGAACTACTGGTAGCGATAAAATAGACATTGATAATTTCAATATTGTTTTGAGAATTGATCGCAATAAAAACAATCATGGACTAATATGCTATGTAAAAAATAGCGTACAATCTACAATATTATCGTCAAAGCATCTTTATAGCAATAAGGGACATGCACAGCTATTTACAATGAAAGTAGATAATTGGTATTTAATTAGTGGGTACAAATCTCCTAAAACAACAACGACTATGTTCGAATAAGCTATCGATGATATTATACAAAAATTACCTTCTGATAATCTTTTTATATTAATTGGAGATTTCAACTACGATATCATTAATCAAGGTGACAAAAAAAATAACTTTTTGATCAATTATTTAAAAAAATATAAATTATTAACACAATTGCCGCCAGACAGTATTACTACGTCATTAAATAGATGTCATTTTCTCCAATGTTTCCAACACACAATGTGGAGTTTATGAATCATATTTCACATACCATAAGCCAATATATGCTATTTATAATAACAGTTTCAATAGAAAAAGTTCTAACAATCATTGTAGCACTAGTGTTAACAGTACAGATGAAAACAAAAATTGCGATGAAATTATCATTAGTAGCTATGTTGGCATGGACACTTACAATGACAATATCAAAGATTTAATTCCTATAGATGTTGATAATAATGATATAAATCACAAAGAAACTAATGGAAATAATATTCATTCTGGTGTTCAAAATGATATGAACAATATTTACGATAATACCGATGATAATGACGTACCATATGATTTTGATATTCCGATCGCAGAATGTCAAGAAGTGGCTCATAGTGAATTTTATTTGTCCGACAAACATATCAATTTATTCCATGAAATAATGAACAGAAAACTCAAAGCTCAACGGGTACATAATTTCGCACAGGATGTAGGTTACGTCGGCGCGTTTCTACGTAATTTACAAGTAATACCCAAATCTGAGATTAATATTCAGATCATATACAGCGGTCAAATTGGTGTTAACATTATATGTAGGTCACTGGATTTGTACAAAATATGACGGTAATGACAATGTCCACATCTACGACAGTTTAAATAAGAATTGGAAAACGATCAAATCGATTTTTTGAATGCTCTGTATAGATTTAAAAAAAGGTATATATTTCATAAGGTTCAGGAACAGCGCAATGGTATAGATTGTGGGGCATTCGCAATATATTTTGCAACAGTGTTATGTTACGATAAGTTACCGGAAGAGCAAATGCCATATGATGTACCCATTATGCGGAACCATATAGTTGAAGTGCTGCTGAATAAAAAATTGTTACCTTTCCCGAACAGTGAATATTTGAACTATTAAAACTTTGTTTTATTATAAATAAAAATTTATCGACACTATTCTCTAAACGTTATCAACAATATCCAACTGTTACAAACAATATTAAATTTTTTTCAAATGTATTCAATTATTATTTACAATATTCGATTGTTATTCACAAAATTCAATTGTTATCAACAATATTCAATTGTTATCAACAATGTTCATAAATAAATTATGCACTTCATTCATTTTAAAATTCAACTTGTTTTTTGCTTTTTTCTTGGATTTCTCGTTAAAAAAAAAACGGCTGGACCGATTTCGCTGAAAATTCTTTCAGTTCTTTGTTATGTAATTACGCGTCTAATGTATCTAGTCCCATGTTAATATCATCTTTGGTTCTCAAGATAATCGAGACGAAAAAAATTAATACGAACACACATACACACATACGCACATACGTACATACACACACACGGACATCTCTATAAAAACGTTGGTTTTGGATTCTGGTGACCTTGAAACGTGGAGATATGTCAAAATTTGGGATTCACAAAATCGGCCCCATTACAAGAACTTCCCACTGGGAAGTTAATAAATAATTGGATAAATAAATAAATATATAAGTAAACGAATATATTAATAAAGTGATTGATTAAGACAAAAATGAAGATTAAGCCAAAATAAGATCACAAAAAGTTTCATAAATAAATGTTTGAGGACTTTAACAAATACATATGAAATTTTATAATAAGTTAATAAATAAATAAATATAAAACACATAAATAAATAAACAAATAAATAAGTAATAAATATATAGATGAGTAGATAAATAAATAAATAAGGGTGATTTAATTATAATTAATGTAAATAAATAAATAACGGTGATGAATTAATAAATAGCAATAACAAATAGACAAATAAGTGTATAAATATTCAATTTAAATTTAGTTCATTTAGCAAAGGATTGTCAGAGTTACTACATTTATTAATAAAATTAGAATAAAGTTTTTGTATTCTATCGGAGATCAATTCAACATCAGCTTTTTTGTACAAATCCCTATTAGAATGATGCCATGGAAGATTAAGCATCATTTTGAGACACTTGTAACTTTTTAACATGACATTTAGCACATTTACCCCAAACTGAACACCCATAAAGGAGAATAGCTTGAAAAACAGCTTTATGAATAATTGTTTTATTACAATTTGATAATTGAGATTTTCTATTTATAAGGGGATAAAGTAGTTTTATTTCTATATTAACTTTTTTTTGAGTATTTAAAATATGTTCCCTGAATATTAGCCTCGAGTCGAGGTGAATGCCAAGATATTTGACACATTTCGCCCAAATTATTTCTTGGCCATTCAATGGTAAGGCATTCGCTAGCACACAGCAAGCTTTCCTTTTTCGTGTGAATAAGATTTTTTATAGTAATTTAATAATATATCAGTCGAATGTTTGAGATTGGTCTCAATATTGAGACTGAATTCATCCGACGATAATATGGCGGTATCATCGGCATATAATGCTGTAATTTGTTAGTTGCGGAAAATCAGCGATGTATAAATTATACAGGATAGGTCCCAAAACTGAACCCTGTGGGACACCTGCGTTAAAATAACGGAAAAGCAAAAAAACCCAAGTGCTTCAAAGGATTTAATGATCCACTTCATTACTTTTCGAAAAATGCTTGGATAACGTCGCAGATCTTTCATGCGTTGAAGATATTTATTAAAGAAGTGAGGAGAAATAATCTTATTTCTTGGTTCATTGATTTTTAAAATATTTTTCATGTTTTTTTTATATTTTATTTTTATAATTCGTGCAGGTTCAAGAGTGTACGCTCTTATGGTGTTTGTCACACAACCTGGGCGGGGTACAGATGGTTTGCGTCGAAGATGTTCGTTCACTAATCACTACTCTCCGAGGGTTGTTGTCCTAGAAATATTTGACAGATTCGACTGAATTTGCGTTGGTAGTTCACAGTAACTCTTTCAAACCGTAGCATTATGGAAAAGAACGCTAAAAGGAAAAGCACTACCCCGCCAGGCACTACTAATGGTCGTGATCCTGGGACGAGCAGCAATGCTCGGGTCAGAGCTATAGGATTTCCGGGGGATAGCAAAGTAATGCAACGGCGTAAGCCACATGTAAGAGTCGCGAGTTGGAACGTTGGAAGCATGAGTGGGCGCAGCTATGAGCTTGAAGAAATGATGGTTAGAAGGCGAGTAGACATCCTGTGCGTACAAGAGACGAAATGGCGAACCACCGGTAATCGGGCACGTTTCTTGGACGTTAAAACAAAAGCCTACAAGATGTTTTACTATGGATTGGAACAAGGAAAAAACGAAATCGCCATCATCCTTGCGGCAGAGTTACTTGGCAACGTCTTAACCATTTCAAAGTCCAGTGACCGTTTGATGGCTCTCAAATTGGTGATGCATGGTGAGATGTGGAACATCGTAAGCGCATATGCCCCTCAAGTAGGATGCGAACAAAAAGAAAAAGATGCATTCTGGCTAGATTTCCACAACCTTGTCAAAATCATCCCAAAGGAAGAGCTTTTGTTTGTTGGGGGAGATTTAAACGGACATGTCGGGAAGACAAGCGAAGACTATGAAGGCTACCACGGAGGGCTGGTATACGGCACCAGGAACTCTTCAGGTGAAGATATCCTAAACATGTGCAAGTCGTACGGTCTTATAGTGCTAAATACCATGTTCGTCAAACAAAGCCGGCACCTGATCACTTATAGCAGCGGCGGAAATTAAACTCAAATAGACTATCATTTGGTATCCAGTTTCATGAAGCCACGAGCTAAAGATTGCAAAGTGATCCTGGGAGACGCGATCGCCCCTCAACACCGTCTCCTCCTGACTGAATTTTTTATGGATGCGAGAAAGAAGTCAAAGCAGCAATCGAAGGTGTCTGAGAGAATCAAGTGGTATAAGCTGGATAAAGGAAAAGGCGAAGCTTTTATTACCATCATGGAAAACTACCTCTCTTCCATTATCGATGAGGTCGGTAATGAGGAGTGCAGAGCACAAGACATGTGGGATTCCCTACAACAATCTGGCCTAGAGAAAGCCAAATCACTGCTCGGAACATCTAAAGGCCCCTGCCAACACGCAAAAGAAACCTGGTGGTGGACAGACGAAGCCAAAGCAGTGATACACGAAAAGAAAATGGCTTTCCAAGTTTGGTCAAAGTGCTTTTCTACTAATAGAGAGGAAAAAGCTCGCCGTGAAAAGGTATATAGATGTTGCAAAGGTATCGCGAAGAAAAAGTGCGCCCAATTCAAAGCGAAAAGCATGGAGGCCTCTATCAGGAGTTGGAGGAAATATCGTCGTCCGCGTCTGACAGGAACCAGGCTACCCAGGAGCTTCGACAAAACAATTTGAACAAAGGAGCAAATATCTTTAAGATAGCCGCCCAGAGAAGAAGAAATGCTCAGGAGATTCGTTTCCCAAAGTTAATTAACAATGCTGAAGGCCAACTCCTTGTGGAAGACGAAAAAATTCTCCACAGATGGCGACAGTATTGCGAGGAACTTCTGAACGAATAGTTTCCCCGAGTGTACTTTCCAAGAGCCGCCCCGAATCATGCCGAAATATCCGACATCACAGTCGAAGAAGTTCGGTACGCGGTTAAAAAGTCCAAGAAAAGAAAAGCTGTTGGGCCGGACGGGATACCCTCTGAGTTCTGGAAAAAGATGGGAGACATCGGGTCTAGATGGCTCATGGTTCTTATCTCCAAACTTATGAGAGGCGACACTATGCCTAATCAATGGAGGGAAAGCTATCTTCTTCCATTGCACAAAGGAAAGGGTGATACGCGAAATTGTGATAACTACATTTCTGTCAAGCTGATGTCGCACACCATGAAGATCGTTGAACGGGTATTAGATAGCCGACTGCGGAAAATAATACGACTATCTGATGACCAGTGCGGGTTTGTCTCGGGTAAATCAACAACAGATGCAATCCAAAGTATAAGGATCATGATGGAAAGGCATCGTGGTTCTTCAAAGGACTTGCATATGGTGTTGGTTGATTTCGAGAAGGCCTTTGACCGGCAACCAAGAGATCTTATATGGGTAGCGCTAAGACAAAAAGGAGTTCCAGAAACCTACGTGCGAGTGATTATGGACATGTACGAGAGAGCAACGACAAGAGTAAGATGCACCGCAGGAGTCACCGAAGAGTTCGCAATCAAAGTCGGTGTACCCCAAGGGAGCGTCCTCAGCCCACTGCTTTTTATAGCAGTCCTTGATTGCTTGCTTGAAGGAAAAGTGACGGACCCCAATGTGCACCAGCTATTCTTTGCTGACGATGGGGCCATTATAAGTGATGATCAGGCGTCCCTACAACGAGCACTTGATGTGTGGGTGGACATTTTTGAGGGACACGGGTATCGTATTAGTTCAAAGAAGACAGAGTATCTGTGCTGCCCGTTCTCTGACCCTCATCAGCCTATTCCAGACATTTACTTGAATGGAAGAGTGCTTCCCAAGTGTGAAAAGTTTAAATATCTGGGATCTATGATTAATAGAGAAGCAACTTGTGATGACGACATCAAACATCGCGTAAGCGTAGGGTGGATGAAGTGGCGGGAAAACTCCGCCATCTTCTGTGATCGAAAATTGCCCCCTAAGCTGAAAGGAAGGCTCTACACTTCAGTTGTACGTCCGGCGCTCACATACGGTTCACAATGCTGGACAATGCACAAAAAGTATGAGAGCAAATTAACGGCAACTGAGATGAAGATGCTTCGCATGACAGCGGGAGTAACAAAGCGTGACAGAATTAGAAGTTCAAAGATCCGAGGAAGCCTCCACGTAAAAGAAACCATCACAAGAAATATAGAGCGCGACCGACTCAGTTGGTATTGCCATGTTCAAAGGAGAGATCCTTTGAACCCCGTCCAAAAGGCGTTATCAATCAACATTCCAATTTCAACACGCAAAAAAGGCAGGCCGAAAAACAATTGGTGCAAACAAATGCAAAAACACCAGCATTTGATTGGCCTCAGCGATGAAGTAATCCCAAACCGGGAAGCCTGCCGCTACTTTCTGAGGTCAAACCGGCGGACCCCACAAGCGGACCAGTAGGAATGCAGTTAAGTGGGAAGGTTATGGTCCTACACTTCTGACCATAACGACGCCGGGATAAAAAAGGAAAAGAAGAAGAAGAAGAAGTTCACAGTAACTCTTTTGTTTCCATGTCATTAAGATGTTATATTGAAAATGCACACAGAGTATGAATTTCGAAGTGACCTTATGTTGCGAGTGTTGTGTCTTCGTCAGCACTTTTTGATCATCTCCCATTCACAACCGATGTTGTCGCACAATTTTTTCGTATACGAATTGTTCTGACTATGGACGGACTATGATGACGGACTTGAACTACAGACCCTCGGCTCAACAGTCGGCGACGATTGCCATTGCACCACGTGCGGTCATGCACTTTTCAGAAGAAAATTTACCTCCAGAGGCACTTGATAAAATTCAAAGTAACGATGGAAACATAGTTGTATATTTCATTCCACCAAATGTGACGGCAGCTGTGCAACAAATGGATCAAAATCCCATAAAGTTCCAAGCTTGTGATGTGTTGCCACAAAGAGTGCTAAAGAATTCTTGGTCCAACTTGTTAAATTTAAACTTCACTACGACAGCGATTTGCCACTAGCACAATTGGTGCAAAAAATCAGGACTGTAATGAAGTTCTTTGAATAAATCAAAATCTTTTAGCAGAAATTGATCCCAATAATTCCATCTGTACAGAGGAAATCGAAGAAAGGAATCGAGATGTTTTTCAGTAGCGATGATGAGGCTTCAGGTAACAGCGAAGACGATGTTGTCAATGTCGTATCAAATAAACCAAGAAAACAAACAAACGTTACTGATTATATGCTACAAAAAGATTAATTGTTAATTAATAAAAGAGATTTGTGTGAAAATAATAATTTTTTTAGTTCCACTCTTTTTTACTTTTTAAGTGAATTAAAAAAAAACGTCCAGAAATCAGAACATTTCGGAACTTAGAATTAAAGTGGTTCTAATTTCTGAGCGTACTCTGTACTACTAATTAAGATCACTGCGTGATGAAATACTATACACCCAATCTAATTACCCAAACTGATTAAGTTTCCTTCCACCTAAATGCATCACTTTGGATATGACCCGTATCTCTTGTGCCGACGTTCAGTAACATACTCGTACAATTGCTTAGCCATGTATGTAAATAACTGAGGTTTTGTTTATATTTAGGGAGAAAAAAAGTCGAACAAAAACATATTTGACCTCCATATTCGGCTGAGGCATCATTGAATTAATTTTGCCCAAATATTTACGCCTATACCACTTGTAAACCATAACTTTAATCATAAGAGACTCACCAAGGCAATACCCAATGCCTTTTATTTTATTCTTAAAGTAAGGTGTATCCAAGTTATCTGGTCCACCTGTATACAAATATTTAACCGCCGAGCGTATCAAAACACCAGGAACAGCAACAATGTATGCAGACTTTTCAAACCCCTTGACCAACAGAACCAAAAATCGTGCGAGTCGACTTCGAATAATACAATCTGCAAAATGTTGTTCCTTTTACTCGGTTTGTCTCGTCTAAATTTCATGCAAATGTGGGGTCTAGGCAGCCAAAGCTCATTGGACAAAGTATCCACTAAAACTTTGCGAGAACCCCGCTTTGCTCATGAGTCTATGTTTCCTGGTATTTATTCATATCGATATCAATGACATTTATTCCGATTCTTCCTTAACCTTTGGTTAATACTTTTCATTCTAAAGATCTGAAACTGCGACTTTGTTCTTTTAAATATTTTAGAATCTAAAAAAACGTCTCTTACTTTTAAGAGATATAATGAAACCGGGTCAATCACTATCCCACTTCAACCAAATCTACTCACTCTCCTTATTATACTAACAACGGCTATTAAATAAGCCAAAACCTATTAGTCAATCGACGAATTCTTAGAATACCATTTCTCCTCCTCGTTATCCAGCCCCAGCACAAAACACCTTGTCGATAATTGGTCAGACCTTTCGATGTGAAATGTTAACACTTCGTCAATTATGCCCCAAGGTACCACCTTCGCAAGTACCACAACGCATAGCGCACCATTCACAACATACTTCATCAATCTATCATTAACAGAACATCATCATTATCCTTCGTCCACATAAACCAGTTCCTTCACTTTCACCCAACCCCTGCGTTTTCACCCACAAACTTCAAAAGGAATTCGAAATATTTTTCGTGCAGGTGGCAACGCAACTGACCCAATAAATTCATCATGAAACCAACCATGCGACGGCGTTGGTGTCGGAGGGACGGTGTCCCCGCATCGAAATGAAAATTCATTATCAACCCTTCATTATGGATTTCGGCATCCTGATTAAACGAAGCCAGTTGTGCTCTCTCTTTCATACCAACCAGATGTACGAGTATAGGTAGTCTCGGGCCTTTTACGCCACCTCCATTTACCCATACCTCCGGTGATTGTTCTCCGGTCATTGTGTGCAAATTTAATCAAGCTTAAAGACTTTCCAGGCCTATTTTTGGCCTAAACAGGACGAAAGGGATATCGACTCTTTGGTAGTTTTACTTTCCTTATGTCCTGTTGATTGTGCGGCTACTGATGGTGCTCTAATTTCCTTTCGATTGGGTTGATGAAATTTATTTTTAAATCATGTGCATTGAAATGGGTACGGGATTGATGGGGTGAATAGGTGTGAAATTCAGTGATTGACGTACACACTAAATGCATGGGGTGATTGGGTTTCTTTTAAGGGCTCGAATTTAAAACGACCTCTGTCCAGCCCAAATATGGAAATATGCACCTCATTGGAACTACATATATACTCTTACATAGCCGAAGGTATTGCTTCCAAACTGTAGAGTCAAGATTATAACGAATGAATGCTTAATGTTTCCTAAGATATGTTACATTTTCAATGGCGATTAAATAAACCATTTTAACCGAATTCAGTTACAAGACAAGACAACAGGTCCAAGCACTTTTCCCTGTTGTACCCCCAACAACGAGTTAAATTGTTTTTTTTTGTTTTAAATCGTCTCAGTGTAATGGAACCTGTACATACATATTTTCTAGTTTCTACCCACTGCGAATTGTGATTAAGTGCAGACTAAGGCCATTCAAGGGAATGAGCAAGAACAAGAAATGAGTAATTTTGTATTTTAATCTATAATTATCCTGCACAATGTATCATAATTACACATTTTATGCAAAACATGACGTCCATAAATGGAGAATTATTTAATTAACAACAAAAATAAGTGTCGATTTGATAAAGAGGAAAGTTATAAATTACACATGTGTGAGGGCATGAAACCATATCGCTTCATTAAAAACGGGTTGCAGTGCATAGCATACTGAAAGAGTAATCGTATCTAAGCCTAAACCTACTTTAATAAACAATACAAAAATTAACCTAAAAAATACCACTGGTCTTGTCTAAATATGTGTACTTGCGAATAATTGTAGATTGTACGATTATATGATTGCGGTTAATGGATAAATGTCGGGGACAAAGGCATTTGTTCGGATCCATTGCGTGTGGAGTGCACATAAAGCTCGGGGAATACTTTCAGTCACTAATTAGTGATATTGGTTTTAAAATATTCGTTTTTTTGTTTTTAAATTATTCATGGTAAAATATTTGATAAAATCGTTTTTATCACAAAACGTAGTTTCTAGAGTTGCATATTCATGAATCTAAATATTTTTATGGGTTCGCTCAAGACCCTGCTGTTTTTGCTAACTTGCAGATAGGGGAATCTTATTTTTGTTAAGCACTCATAATTTGGTTGACCATGAGGAGTTTATTTTAGGAATCACATTGAGTTTCCCTATAACGACCTTCCTGTATAATATTAATCCTCTTTTACTTTGTGATTACAATTTGCACATAATAGGCTAGTCATTTCCAATGCTTACATTTTGTCAGTTTATTGCTCTAGGATTTCACGCGTCAACGAGGTCATTCTGTACATTTATGTTTTTTTATAGCATAAATGTTGATGCTGCTCTATTTTACAATATGCCGGAATTGTTTTTAAAATATTGTGAACCCTTCTCGAGCTACGAAATATTCATTATTGAAATGATCGTCCAACTGAGCAAGCAATTGAATAAATTTTCACCAAGTTTACGGAAAGTACATAATTTGGTTGTTGATCAAGCAATCCCTATACGATAACGAAAAGTGCGATCAAGTGAGAGTACTGAAGAAGACGTCGATTCCACAGAAGAGACGGTATGGAATTTCCGAAAAGATCGTGCGGGATAACACCCTTAGACTTAATTTCTCTGGGGCTACGTTAACTCATTGGTTAATAGTAAAAACCAAAAATAATTGACCAACTGAATAAAAACGTCGTTCAAACCATTGCATTGATGGGGTCCAGCCCGACTTCTTCTTCTTCTTTTCCTTTTTCCGGCGTTGTTATGGTCAGAAGTGTAGGATCATAATCTTCCCACTTAACTGCATTCCTGCTGGTCCGCTTGTGGGGTCCGCCGGTTTGACCTCAGGAAGTAGCGGCAGGCTTCCCGGTTTGGGATTACTTCATCGCTGAGGCCAATCAAATGCTGGTGTTTTTGCATTTGTTTGCACCAATTGTTTTTCGGTCTGCCGCTTTTTTTTTTTTTTTTTGTGACACGGGCATTCTCCAGATTTTTTTGTTTGTTCTTACTCTTACAACACCGGTGATCTCCAGTCGTGTCAACCCAGTGATTTGCATGTACACTTGTGGGGCAGTTTAATGGTGGTATATGTGTCCCTAGGCTCACCTTGGTGTTTTCTAAATTGCCTAGATGTGATTTTTGTTTACCGTTGTTTTAGTCGCCTTTTACGACAAGCGAGAGGTATCGCTGCAGGGATATTCTTAACCCGTCCCTGCACGGTCACTGCACTGAATATATTTAAAGTCATATTATTAAAAGGAATAGCTAATATCAGAAGGCTACATTTGGCTTATAGTGCCAGTTAGTTAGGATAAGTTAAGATAGTTTAATCTTAAGCATTTTTATCTGATACATTTAAGACTTAGTTACTATAAAAAATTAGTTAAATAAAAAATATTCTAGTCTCAAGTTGAATACCATTTTTGTTCCCAATCTCTAGCATGAAATTATTGTTAGTTATATATGTAAGTCTCGATTCTTACATTCCCTCGATTCTTCCCATTAGAAAAAATAAGAAAAATTAACATTTATGTAGGGATTTAATATAAAAATACTTTATTTAAACTTGAATGTATTAATTTATTTGAACAAAAGAGTCTTTCCTCGTCGAAGGATGGAATGGAAGAGTCAGTAGTCTACGATGCGCGCTCGCGCGTACAGGCTGAGTGGGATGGAATGAATAAGGAGGGGTGGACAGATTGGAAGTATTGGAATGGTTGGATTGGTTTACTAAGGGTGACTTCACATCCTACAATCGGCCATCCTCATCGTCATCGTCCTCGATGTCTTCATCGGCGGGAGAATGATCATCCGACAGGTTACCGTGCTGACACGATGGATACATCTTCATGTTGTCGGCTGAAGTGCTTGTACTATTTGGTCCTTAATGTTTCCCCAATTTTTCCACGACATAACGGTCATTTCGTAGTCTTGCTGTGACCTGATATGGTCCTAAGAACTTTCCACTTAGCTTTAAGTCAGCTCCAAACTGCGTTCGTCGAATGGCGACTACATCTCCGATCTTGTACTGCGTTGATTCTGTTCTACGCTTGTTGAACGTTTTCCGATTTTCATCTTGAATTTTCTGAATCTGCTTAACGGCCCTCGTTCTTAAATCCGCGAGCGTTTGGTTATAGGCTTCTGACATCTCCCTGTCGATAATCTCCTTCAGATGGTAATCGCTTTTCAGTTGCATCTTTCGTCCAATCATAAGTTCGAACGGTGACATACCGATACTTCGAGAATAGGATGCGTTGATGAATTGTTGCAGTCTGGGGACAAATCTTCTGCGCAGACAACTTTGTTAGAGCTGGAATAATGACGCGGTTGACCCTTTCTGCTTGCCCGTTCCCACGAGGAACGCCGGTTACGATCATACAGTGTTCTATTCCCTCCTCGCGACAGTAATCTTCAAACGTCTTTGACCGAAATGCTGATCCTCGATCTGATATAATGCGCCTGGGGTTTCCAAAAACAGCTGCTTGATTCTTTAAACGGGTGATTACCTCTTCGCTTGTAGTTGATTTTGTCGGGTACAGCCAAGTGAACTTGGAAAAAGAATCGATCACCGTAAAGATGTGGTTGTAACACTTCTCGGTTGACATCATCGGTCCTAGATGATCCATGTGATATGTTTCGAGTGGCCGAACACCTTTTTCGATTGGATGCAAAGAACCTTCGGCTTTTCCTTTTTTTCTTTCCGCTAATATGCATTGGAGGCATGCATTGATGAATTTATTAACTTTAACGTGCATGTGCGAAAACCAAATTCTTGGAGTATAAGGTATTCTGTCTTTTTGCATCCAAAATGTCCTTGTTCGTGAGACTGTCGAATAACGTCAAACTGCATTGCTTTCGGGACCACTAATAACGTGTTGCCTTCATAACTTCGGTACAGAATATTTCCTTTCAAGATAAAGTCCTTTGCTTTCCCCATGAGCACATTCTTCTTTATTTCGGTTACTTCAGGATCATCTCCTTGCGCTCTTTGTATGCGGATGGAAGTCAAATTGACAGCTTTTTCTAGCAAACACAGAGAAATCGGGTTACGACTGAGCGCGTCTACGTGGCGCATCGATTTTCCTGGTCGGTGCTCGATTGCGTATTGAAATTCTTCGAGCATAAGCGCCCAACGAGCAACTCGTAAGCTTATGTCGGCTTTTGCCATAGTAAGAGCAAATGCTTGACAATCCGTCACGATTTTGAATGGAATGCCCAGCAAACATATCCGAAATTTTTTTAATGCCTTCACGACTGCAAGAATTTCCAGTTCATACGAAGTATACTTCTCTTCAGCAGGTGTCGTGGTCCAGCTTGCATAGTAGACAGGATGCAGCGTTTTATCTTCCGAATCTTCTTGTAACAAAATAGCGCCGAAGCCTTGTTTGGAAGCGTCCGCATGAAGCTGTGTTACTGCCCCATTACAAAATATTCTTAAGACAGGACCGCTTGTTAAAATTGTCTTCAATTGTTGGAATGCTTGCATTTGTTCTGGCCCAAATTCGAATCTGACATCGCTTTTTAACAGCCTGGTAATAGGTCGAGCGGATGTCGCAAATCCCGGAATAAATTTTCGGAAATATCCTGCTAGACCACAAAAACTGTGAACAGCTTGAACTTTCGTAGGGGTTGGAAAATTCATTACAGCATGGATCTTTCTTTCAGAAGGTCTTATCTTTCCTCCCTCGATCAGATACCCCAAGAACTCAATGCAACTGTGGAGAAAGAAACACTTTTCCCAATTAAAAATCAATCCATACTTACTTGCCTGTTTCAAGACTCGTTGCAGCTTCTCTAGGTTGTCTCTTTCATCCCTTTCAGGTACTATGATGTCATCAAGGAATTGAACACTACTTTGATGTGACGTTGAAAAACGGCTGGCGAATTGTTTAACCTGAACAGAACTCGTAAAAATTCGTAATGGCCATCGGGTGTTATAAAAGCTGTGTACTTGATGCTCTCCTTGTCAACGGCAACATGATGAAAACCATTACGCAGATCCAATGTACTGAACATCCTTGCGGACTGCAAATGATCGATCTGGTTCTCAATCAGGGGTAACGGATACCGGTCGCGAATTATTTTCCTATTGAGTTGGCGGTAATCAACGCAGAGTCTGTTTTTTCCGTTCTTTTTCTTAACTAAAACTATTGGACTAGCGTAACCAGACGTATATACTTGTCCGAAAAACATCCTCTCTAATCCAACCTTCTACGAGTTCGCTCACCTGCATCCGTTGTTCCAAATGTTGTATTAAAGATATGTGTCATATTAATGTAATATTAAAGATATGTGTCATATTAATGTAATATTAAAGATGCATCGTCCTTTAATATGATTCGCATTTTAACACCTGTGTCTTCTGTTTTCTGTGGTGTGTAATTGGTGATCATCTTCATTAGGTTTCTTCGATAAATGAAATCTCGTATGTGTTCAAGGGAAACAGTTTTAGGATTCTCTGAGCTGACGTCAATATTAAAAATTTGGTCGGTGACATCGTTTGGTGTTTTTTCGTCTGAGGATTGGATTTCCAAGCATTCTGCTTTTCCCTGTCTAAGACGTATTTCGACAGCATAAGTGAGTCCGCTTCCAAATATGAGTTCGTACGGAATGACACCTTCTGGAGCGACATGAATTTCCAATTCAACAGGTATCCCATCGACGTTGACCTCGATCTTAAAGCTACCCAATGTTTTCATCGCTTCGGAACCCATTCCACGGAATGTTTGTGGCTTAGTGTTCATCTTCGGGGATCCCAGTTGAATATACATCGTGAGTGTTGTGATGTGGATATCACTTCCAGAATCGATCAAAGCCTTATACGTTTTTCCCATTATGAGAACATCCTTAAAAATTTTAAGACCTCCTGTCGACATAGTGGCGCAGTTTTGCTTTGAGGCCCGGCATTCATTGGCCCGCTGTCCGAAATTATTACAAACAAAGCATTTCGTTCCTTTGCTTTTGTTTGGACAGTCTTTACTTACGTGTGAAAGGTCTCCGCAATTGAAACATCGCTTCGTCTTTATTATTGGTCGTTGCAGTGCTGGCTTTGTGGATTGAGCTTTATCGATGGTCCTGGGCTTTGTCTTGTATTCCTTGTCTGTAATTCCTTGATTCACTCCGCCCCATACAGAAGAACTTTACTTGCGTCATCGTCCTGCACGCCATCAACGATATATTGAATCTTGGATTCCAATTCTATGTCCGCATGTATATTCCTGGTATGTTTCATTTTTTTTTTCCTCACAGTGCTTAAACGTTTGTGGACTTCTTTACTATTCATGGTTTCGGAGAATTCTGACATCAGACATTTCTTAAAATTTTTCCATGTTTGCACATATTGGCATTCAAAACTGATGAATAATTTCGCAGAACCGCGAAGAAGTCTTCTAGCGAAAACTATTTTTTGTGTGTCTGACCATGCACACAATTCGGCTGTTTCTTCGAAGTTGGCGATCCAACGGTGTATATTTTGCGAGCCTTCGCCGCTAAAAACCTCAAGCGCTTCTTCCATATCTTTAAACGTGAAAGCACCATGAATATACTTTCCGTGTCGAGCAGAGTGCAAAGTTACTTGGGCATCCTCGCTGGTGTCCTCGTCATCATCATCATCATTATCGCCGTCTTTATCGTCGTTGGCACCATTAGTTGCAGATGTCTGAGTAATTTGCTCGTTCCTAGCGAGTACTGCTCTTAACCTAGAACGAAGTTCTACTTTATTACCAGTTTTCGTTAAATTTAGACTTTCCAAATTTCTTCTTAGCTCGGCAACTGTCATCGAATTAATTTCATCCGCGTCTTGATCATCGCTGTGTGTCCCATCAGTTGATTCTACCATTAGATGGTATCGCAGCCGCTCCCGCAAATCAGATTTGCTTCCATCCAATTTCAAGTGCACACTTTTTAGTAACTCGACTATTTCAGTCATTGTTAACTCATCCACATCGATATTGCTGGTTGTTTCGTCGGTCGCCATGCTTGCTTCTCGTTTTCGTCTGAATTATTCTTTTATAATACCTACTTCTTTCTTCTTACTCGTCTTTTCCGTCTTCTTTTAGAATTCTTCTCTTAATTTCGTGAATTTTCTTTCCTATTCCATCCCACTTCTGACACCAAGTTGTAGGGATTTAATATAGAAATACTTTATTTAAACTTGAATGTACATATTAATTTATTTGAACAAAAGAGCCTTTCCTCGTCGAAGGATGGAATGGAAGAGTCAGTAGTCTACGATGCGCGCTCGCGCGTACAGGCTGAGTGGGATGGAATGAATAAGGAGGGGTGGACAGATTGGAAGTATTGGAATGGTTGGATTGGTTTACTAAGGGTGACTTCACATCCTACATTTATATCAAGTGGGTTTAATTATAACTTTTTTTCAACATCGGAGGCTTACAATAGAATTACAATTACAAAAAATAATTTGAGAGATAAACATAGTGATTGATAGCGCGAAAAATCGTTGCGTTGTAAAATAGTGATTGTATCATCTATTAGGTGGCGTACTTTCCAAAATGTTTGAAATTTGTGGTCCACAGTAGCTACGTATGTACATATGTATGTCTTCAATGTCTTCATACAATGTGATGTTGGTCTTTGCCAAAATTCTTTTGAAGAATCCATAGTATTTTTCTTCCTGTTTCTCCCATTGCAATATAATCCACTTCACAGCTTAACCATACCGCCAAGGACTGCTTTCTGTATGGCTTAGCCAACAGATCTCCACTTCGCGACTTATAATCAAACCTATCTTCTACCCAATCATGTGTGGGCTTATGTGCTTTGCCTCATACGGTAATGCTCCAATAAGCTTTTGAAACATTTCATTGCTACTCATAAGGTTTCTATCGCCTGACAGTTCAAAGTTGTACCTCTACCACAAATTTGTAGGTTATTTCCTGAATATTCTGGGATGGGCTTATATAAAATACTCCTTCGATATTTCGATACTTCTATAGCTTATGTTGCTATATCTAGTACTAGCACAAATGCTGTTACAACTTTTAATTTTGGTATTAACCGAACTCTTATGTTGGCTTGCGTCATTTTTAGTTGCATATTCGGTCTTTTCATACGCAAATTTAAATTAAAATTCATTAAGTTTTTACCATGGAGTGGAGCGGAACGAGCTCAACAAAAGGATCTTCCGAAGGTACATTCTGAATGTAAATTTTGCATACGAAACCAAAGCAAAGGATGTAGCTAACAGATTTGCACGTGTGCTCTCTTCGGAAGTCAATGACGTAGTTCACAGATGCTACCATAGAATTTCGAACCGAACAACAGGCAACGTACAAAGCTCAATGTTTCTAGAAGAAGCATCAGTCGTAGAATTAGAAAATATTCTCAGAGCTCTAAAAGATAACAAGCCACATGGCATAGACGGAATTAAGCCAAGAGATCTGAAAATGGACGCAACAACATTAGCAGCAGTCATGAGGAAGTCCTCAGTCCCAAACTCTTTTAAAAACATATACATATCGTCCGACCGATCTACAAGAGTGGAAAGAAAAATGATGTAGAGAACTACAGGCCCATCTCTATACTCTCAGTTGTTGATAAAGCGCTGGAATAAGTTCTGACCAAGAGACTGTACAACTCTATCGAGAAATATAATATTCATCATGACAAGCAATTTGGTTTCAGAAAAAACAAATGTACAACCCGATTGTTAGGAGGCTTTACGAACAGATTGATTAGTAGCCTTGATAAAAACCACAGCTCCATTGGCATTTGCATTGATTGCGAGAGAATCGGTGTTCAAGGGAGCATTTTATCCTGGTTCGAGAGCTATCTGAAAAACATAGTAGAAATCGAGGACGAGTATAGTGAGAAAGAAAGTGTAAAATACGGAGTCCCGCAAAGATCAAAATTAGGACCGCTCATCTTTATCATATATGTCACTGATATACTGTCAATTCTTCAACAAAATACTGGCTACGCCTACGAGGACGACACTTGCCTTGATGACAAGCCATAAGCACGTAAAAGAGGCAATTAAAATGATGCAAAAAATTTTTAATGCAAACACTGCGTGGTGCCACGATCACGGTCTTGTTATACGAGTAAACTTTTAAAAAACGAAGGTAATGCACATAAGTCCACCGCATATTCCTAAAATGAATTTTTTTCTGAAAATGCACGATCAGAGATGCCTTCATGTTCAGTGCCATTTGCTTGCAGCTGCGATGATAGATAACGTGTCGGTCTACAAATATCTATGCATTATTGTAGACTACAATCTCAAATGGAGTTACCACATTGAAGCGAAGACGAAGAAACTGCGACAATCAGCACATGCTCTTTACCACCTGAACAACTTTTGTCCAGCATCAGTTCTACACCAATGTTATTTTGGTTTGGTTGAAACCCATCTGAGAAATGGTATCTTAGTATGGGGTAAGGTATCGCAAACTTGAATCGACACAGAAAATGATTCAGAAGACAATACGAGTATATAAGGTGCAGTATGGGAACCAGCAACGACAGATGTAAATGGTATAAAGATGCTGAGCATATCTCCATAAACTTGTGGTCATCTCTAGCTTTTGGAACGACAGTAGCTACAAAACACCAACTCAACAAATGTTCAATACGCGACGAAGCCAGCAAGGGCATCCCAAGATCCTGGAACAAGTATGGCCGAAGATGATATAAAGTCGTAATTCCAATGATTTTCAACGAGCTTCCAACTAGTTTCAGCAGCATGTCAAAAAGGAGATTGCTAAACAATGTTAAAGAACTATATTTTAACTCTCCATGATTGTTTATTTTGTAAATAGTATTTACGATGGTCTTTTCATTGTTCCTTTTTCTTTTTATCACAAATTTCTGTTTCTGATTGAATTGTACATCTATGTATGTAAGCGCTTGTAATGTCGTCTTTTGTAATCAGTCTTCCGCAGACAAGTCGCCAAGGCTTTGCGGATGTTTAGATATTGTTAAATATATTTAATGTGAATAAATAAAAAATATGATAAAGAATGCCCTTTATAAGTGCGGCATATTAAACTGGCTTATCGTCAAAACGCTGCAGCCGTGAACAAATTAACTTAATATCTTTTGTCTTTATTTTATGAGACCTATTTGGATTAGTGGCCAGCTTGCCAAATGTGTTAACTATTTCGTACTGCATTTGCCAGTAAAATACGAAGGGTTGTGGCCCTGACAACGGGTGCAAAAACTTCTTCGTAATCTGTTCCATATTTCTGCCGGAATCCTTGCGCGACCACCCTTGCTTTATATTTATGTAAACAATCTAGCCACCACCTACAACAAACCCCTTGTTTTATTGAGTAAAAACAAGACCATGTAGAGAAACAGAATACAATTGGGAGTTCGTCGTAAGTTTTAAAAGCAGAAGAGAGGAGCAGAAAGGGAAGAAAGAGCACCGAAAGTGCGTGTTAATGAGATGGAGAGACGCTAATGTAGGAATGATGTTCAAAAGTTGTACCAAAAGGTAAAATAAACATGCTAGGTCTATAAACTCAAAACAAAAGCCGAGGTTAAGTTAATGAAGTCTAATCGAAGCTGAAATCGAAGAAAGCTGTTGGCGCAGATGGACTGTCTGCTGAACAATTTAAAGCAACTGAGTTGTTTGGGAACATTCACGAACCTGCCTGCCAGAAAAGGTTAGAGCAAAATATGCCCGATAAGCAAATAAAAGATTTCTCAGTCTCGTTTCAAACGATCTTGTCCTTCAGACCAAATGCGCCTGGTAACCTTAAGCCGAACCAATTCGATAAAAACTTTCTTTGGAGAGTAGGGAAATGCTGCTGATTGCACTCAACATGGCAAGACACCAGCAACGAGCCCTGTTAATGCTCAGATCAAGTTGACATACAGCCTCCTCGCTCCACCCTCTGGATAGCCCTTTCAACACCCGTTGAGAGGTGAACTGATGTTCGCAGTTACCGCTCTGAGCAAGGGGGGCCAGCCCGACTAAGATGGCGGTTACGCGGAGGGCTTACAACCTGCCCATGTGAAAAATACCCTGTTTGTAGTCACGGATACAAGAACGGATACCCAACGACGACACGGAAAGAAAAAGAACAACGATTTGCGAGTATGCTCCTGGAATGTGAGAACTCTCTACACTCCTGGAGCTAATCATCAACTAGAAAATACCCTCAAACAGTGTAAGGTTGATATTAGTGCGATCCAGGAAATACAGTGAATAAGACAAGAAATTGTAAAGAAAAAGCAGTGCGACATTTATTACAGTTGCTATAAAAAGCTGCACTTATTGAGATGCAGATTCGTCGTGACAAAACGGCTAAGAACGAAAGTCATCGATTTTAAGCCAATAAACGATCGCCTAGCTTTGATCCGCATCCAATGTAGATTCTAAAACCTCAGCCTCATCTGCACAGACGAGACTGAAGAACCCATCAAAGAGGACTTCAACGCCAAAATCGGCAAAGAGAACATCTTTAGCGGAGTAGTCAGAAATTACAGTCTCCACGATATTACAACAGACAGTGGCTTCCGACTTACGGGCCATGCAAGCAGATTTCTTCGCAAGAAGATCCACGCAGCAACCTGGGGATCTCCTGATGGTCGAACTGCCAACCATGTGCTCATAGACGCAAGACATGCGTCAAACATGCTGGAGGTTAGAACGTTCAGAGGGGCAAATGTCGGTTCTACCCAAATGAGGTTCAACATTGGAAGCCTGAGCACCTCAAATATAGCCAGAGACTACAGAGAGCAACTGAGTGGGCGACTCGCAAGTATGCGCACAAACGCCAACAATATGTGGCTCCATTGCCGCTCAGCCACCAAGGAAGCAGCTGAAACTACAATACGCTGCGCACCACCACCGATAAGAAACCCGCAGTATATTTGTAATGGCGAGTATGAGCAGAAAAAAAGAACGACCGTCGAGGCGTACCAAATGAGAAGAAAAGGAGAACACGAGCAGCGCGAGTAATATAAACCACACCAGCAAGTCTGGTCATTCCCTCGAGACTAGCCCAATAACATCACCAACAAATGATGACACAGCAATTACAAGCAACCCGAACATAAGCAAACCTGCAAATATGGGTCAACTCATTTCAGCAGTATCATCGATTTCAACCTACGAGTATAAAACGGCAAGTGGAACTGCAGACTATCGCCCAATAATTCGTCGATAGCTCTAATTGGAAGCAAACACCAGAAAGCGGATTGGAGTTAGCAATAATATTGTAATTAATATTACATTGACAAATAAAGACGTAAGGTCCAGCTCTTCGAAATCGGGTGAACAATCTTGCTACCGATCCGCGGGGAATAGTGAATGTTTAGAACCAACATTTCCAACGAGAGTGGTGGTGAACGAAGAGATCCCGCCTCCAGTCGACGAAATTGTCCCACAACAAGACCGCCGGCTTGGATGGATTGCCATTATAGCTCTTTAAAGCGAGAAGTGATTATGGGAGGACGAATGCATGCCCGACGACTGGACATTAGCTCTATATGCTCCATCCACAAAAAGGCGATCGTACCTCGTGCAAGAACTACAGAGGTATATCCTTGCTCAATGTCGTTCAGAAGACCCAATCGAGCGTATTGTGCGAATGCCAAAAAACGTTTTGCATCGCACTAATCGGCACATATATGTGGCATACCAGTGCGGCTTCCGGTCCAGCAAATCGACTATAGACCAAATCTTCGCGCTGCCAAAAATCGTGGAGAAGACCAGCGAGTTTCGAATCGATAACACATCTTTATCGATTTTAAAACCGCATATGATAGCGTTCATCGCAAAGTCTTATTTAACGCAATAGCCGACTTCGGGATCCCGGATAAACTGTTGTGGATGTGTCGAACCACGCGAACAAACACTCAATGCACCGTGTAGTTCGGCTTCCGAACCTCTGAGCATTTTGAAACATGCACCGGATTTCGAAAAGGAGATTCGCTGTCGTGCGACTTCTTCAATCATAGCAGAGCTGATCCTTTACTCCTTCGAAAGAAGAATTCTGCAACGGATATTCGTTCTTGCGAGGAAGGCGAATGGAGGAGAAGACATAACCATGAACTTTATGAGCTGTACAAAGATGTGGATATAGTCCCTAAAGCTAAAATCCGTGGACTACAACGGCTCGGCCACATAGAGCGCATGAACATCAACCCTCCAGCTAAGAGGGTCTTCGAATCCGAGCCTCCGGTTCTAGAAAAAGGGGGAAACACAAATATAAAAACCAAGTGATCGTGGATACAAGACAACATGGCTCTCCGACTGGAAGCAGTGTGCCCGGCACCGCCAAGGCTGTATAAACTCAGGACCGGACCTTCTGTGAAAAGTAAGTAAGTAAATAAAAACTTTCCAGATAGGCGCCAGAAAGAACTTTTTGAGTAAAAAATCATTGTCAGTATAAAAAATGAAGTGAATACTTAGAAGAGTAGTAGTTTTGCTCTCCATTTTCGTTCATGTGTTTCTTGAAAGCAAGTTTTTCTTCTAGCCTTAATCGACACATTCATATAACCGGCTGTGACTCACAGAACAAGGTGTTAAAGAAAATGAGTTGATTTCATATGACCCCATTTTCTCCATATGTTGAAAAGCTACAAGTCATAAAAATAGATTCAAATTATAAACGTTGTTGAACTCAGTCAGACAGTTGATCATCCTTAACTTCGATATCGATGTCGGAGAAGAATTTTTTATTTAAATGAATGATGTTCAGCTTTAATGAACTTCGGTTAGCTATGAATCATTATTGATAGTGGCGAACAAACGCTATAAAGTCAGGCTAATGATCAATCTTCCATTATTCTCAACCTTTCTAAACGGACGATAGCACATTATCTGACTGCAATAAACGGACGCAATGTTTAATATTTCCAGCTCTAACGTATTATATAACTGATTTTTATTAATTAACAATGCATAAGCGCATATAGCGCATTTTTTTAGCTTTTAGACGAACTTCATTACCACAATGAGGAATTGTCGAATATTTTAGAAGCTGTTTGGGGAAGATTCACTTCCGCATGGATGAGGCGAACTGCTCTGATTGTAGTTTAACGTATTTTTCTCTCCATGACTTAGTTTTTACTCCTTGGATCTCAGCTTTTTTTGTTTCTGCTTTTGATTCAGCAAAACACGAAAACTTTAGTTTAGCAATCTAAACTTGCGAAATTTCAATGAAATTCAAACAAATTTTGTGCATTCGGCTTTACTTAATTCCCGTTCTTTGCCCTATATTATTTGCTTTTGATTGGATTACAAGGGACGTCGTAGAGAGCTGCAAAGAAAGAGACCGATTATATCGCAGGTGGAAGAATAATCAGACCAACATAACATACGAAATCGAATACAAACAATTAGGCAACCAAGTCAACAAAAAAATATGTAGAAGCCGGGAACAATATTACAAATGAAAGTTCGAGCAATTAAAATGTGATCCGAAAAAAACTTGTGCGCTAATTAGTGAAGTACTGAGACGGAAGCCGTCGCATCGTTAGATGAAACAATTGTGAAAATTTTCTTACCCAATACGAAGCTATCGGCTTGGCAGGCAGCATCAATAAAACACGTATGTAGCAAAGTAATATCCAGCCAACAGAACCCATTTTTACGGGACACAATCTAATTGAGAGATACAGACTGTGCGGAAATACCAGATCTTATAGCTCACTTAAATATTCAAAAGGCATCTGGAATAGATGGTATAAGGGCAATAGATATAAAATCAAATGCGAATACCTTTACGCCCAAAATTACGAATCTTATCAATATGAGTCTAAGATGCCAAAAGCTCAAAGAGGCACTTGTTAGATCTATCTACAAAGGAGGAGCCAAAAGCGAGATAGCAAACTATCGCCCGATTGCAATATTGCCGGTGAAAGAAAAAATCTTGGAGCAAATCATTACAGATCGAATATGGGAAGATTTGTTGAGAGACCATCTCAGCACGAGAACATTTTGCGTTCGAAGGCTACGACAGCAAAGCCAATACAGTGCAGTATGGAGTGCCACTGGCCCCTTATTGTGCATATTATATACCAACGAACTACTAAAATCCTTTAATGTGGGCTTTCCCTTCACATATGCAGATGACACGGCGATTGTTGTTTGCCATAAATCGTTCGTAGAAGCAATCAGGAAGACGCGCTAGTAATAAAATCAGAAATAAATATTAAAACATTCAACGGCACCAACTCAATAAACTGTCAGGCTATCGATGTCGTGGATACATTGAAATACATATCTGCGTATATTGTTCGACGGTCATTTTACATGGGAACCACACATAAACAATCTGCGGAAAGAAGCTGAAAAGATCCCTGTTTGCACTGGCTTGCCTGAAGCATAAGTCCTCAAACTGCGTGCAAAACCAAGTGTACCACGCGCACTTATTTATGATACCGTCCTTCTGATGATAGCAATGGAATAAATTGAATTTGAGAAATAACCTCCAGCAGATAAACCATGTGGCTTCGTGTACGCTCTTATGTTATTTGTTACACAACCTGGATGGCGTGCAGGTGGTTTGTGTCGAAGATGTTCGATCACTACTCTCCGGGGGTGGTTGTCCTAGATAGGATTTGAGAGATTCGATTGCATTTGCGTTGGTTGTAGTTCACAGTAACTCTTTTGTTTCCATTTCATTATGGTGTTATATTGGAAATACGCAGAGTATGAATTTTGAAGTGATCTTATGCTGCGAGTGTTATGCCTTCGTCAGCACTTTTTGATCATCTCTCATACACAACTGATATTGTTGCATAGCTTTTCGGTATAGGAATTATTCTTGACTATGGACAGACTTGAACTACGGCCCAGCAGTCGGTGATGGTTACCATTGCACCACGATCACCCCACAACATGAAAATTCGCTTACAAGATACACAAAATAAAATAATTACCAAAATACCAAATTAAAAAACAAAAAAATTAAAAAAATTGTATCCCCTCTAGTCAAATCCAATCAAAATGCGAATATTCTTAATAAAAAATGTCGTAAAAGGTTTTCGCCAGTCGAAGGAACCACACGAACTAAGTCATGTTATGGTTGCCAAAACGTACCCTTATGCCAAATTTGGACCATAGCTGCACATTGCAAATCGTCCGTCTTTTATTCAGTAAGCCACTACCATTATCATAATTACCATCCGCATGACATGCGTACATATAAGCGAATATACATAAAGTCGATGGCACTCTACCCAATGATCATTCCTACCTCCCTAAGCAGAAATGTTTAAAATTTTTATAAAAAACATTTTCTTCATTTTGGCATTCCCTACTTCTTCTTCTTAGATGGCGTTACAGCTCACAGAGAGCCAGAGCCAATCTTCTCTCATTCACTTATGTTCTGCGCGATTTGTTTTCCACACAAGTGAATGCCTGTTTTTCAATGCAAGACTCCGCCGAGGAGAGGAGCCGCGTAATTGACATTCGATGGCGTTTGTTTCATTTTCACATAGATACGTTATACAATTTCGCAAAATGTTTTATTTAAAAGGTGGATAATTTAGTTCGGGTCAACAGAACGTTAATGAACTAAGCTTTGTTCATTCAGTACAAGTTTGATATTAACTAGTTTAAGCTTGCAATGGCCATGGTATGGCAAGGCTAAAAAGTAGCTTGATTATACATGGAATAATGATTACATATACCGCATTTACTAGTTCTTTTGCATTGGCAGATGAATAATAACATTTCAGCGATGACACCTCTTATTGGATGACTTAAAAATAGCCTGTAACATGTTCGAAAGCTGCAATTTCAACAGAAATTGAGGATATTTTGAATGAAATGCTTCAAAACAATTTGTTGATAATGCTATTCGCAGGGCTTTTTTCTTATCAAAAATTAATTAAGAAACAATTATTCAAAATATTGTCCATTGCTTGCCACTACTGTTTCCCATCCTTCGGGGAGACACATAATATACATATAGTACCGTATACTATACAGTATATGCATATAGTACCTATATTACACGTCTTATTCTTAAATGCCATCCACGAATAGACCCATTTTTTGCAATCATCATAAAAAGTACACTTTTGTTCGGACCCGCCAGTATAAGCTGGCGGGCTTAATACGACTTCCCAATTGAGCATGTTCGTGTCTTTCCGAATATCCCGGCTGTTTTTCTTTCAATGCACGGTCCAAGCGCATTAATTATGTTATAATAAATTGCAGTGATAGTCTCATTCAGAGTGAGCAGCAGTTCATAATATATTAGTCCTTTCTGTTTGAGGGGATCATTAACTTTCGGCGCTTGTGATTATAGTGATGGATCTACTTTTCCTTGCCAATGACACTTCGATCCGATAATTCCGATAAGTACGTAGCCTACAAAAGAAAAACAAACATTTTGGAGAAATGGCGATTTATTTTCCAATATTGTCCCCTTTTAGCTCGATACACTTGAGCCAGCGATGCTCCAACTTCTTTAACCCGTCTGAAAAATACGTTTTCTCGCGGTCTGCAAAGTAGGCCTCCGTGGCGGCGATGACCTCCTCCAAGTTTGGAAACAAAAAGAAGTCGCGCGGGGCCAAATCTGGAGAATACGGTGGATGGGGCAGCAGTTCGTAGCCCAATTCGACCAATTTGGCCGTGGCGAGGGCGGAGGTGTGAGCCGGTGGTTTTCATGGTGGAAGAGCACTTTTTTCTTCCCCAAGTGGGACCGTTTTTTCTTCAATTCGGCGTCGAATTGGCCCAATATTTTGGCATAGTACAGCCCTGTGACCGTTTTGCCCTTCTCCAGGTAGTCGATGTGGTTCACACCTTGTGAATCCCAGAAAACGGTGGCCATCACCCTTCCGGCCGATCGAACAATATTCGCCTTCTTCGGAGCACGTTCGCCGGGTGAAGTCCACTGTTTCGACTGTTCCTTGGTCTCTGGTGTGTACGAGTGGATCCATGTTTCATCGACTGTCAAGAAACGACGCAGAAACTCCTTCGGACTGCGCTTAAACAGCGTCAAACACTGCTCTGAAGTGGTCTCACGGTTGCGCTTGTTGTCCGGAGTGAGCAAACGCGGCACCCATCGCGCCGACAGCTTTCTCATGCTCAAAATTTCATGCAGGATATGACCCACGCGATCTTTTGAAATGCCTACTGTCTCAGCTATCTCGCGCACCTTCAATCGGCGGTCTGCCAATACGAGATCGTGGATTTTTGTCACGTTATCCCCCGTGGTAGCCGTTTTCGGGGCACCTGGATGTGGCTCATCAAAAACCGACGTGCAACCACGTTGAAACTCGTTAAATCAATTTTTGTAGGTCGCCATCAAAGGAGAAGAGTCACCGTACAGAGCATCCAAACGCTCTTTGATTTCGCTGCGCGATTTCCCTTCCAAAAACAAGAATCGAATCACCGACCTATATTGCTCTTTTTCCATTTTTCTAAAATCCGCGGACACTCCCGCTTCCACACGCGTAAACCAATAATGAAGCCGCAAATTAAAATTTTTTGTTTTCTTTCGATTTCCCAGTCTCTAAGCGAATAAAAATTACTTACCTTAGGATATCAAATAAACAATAGTAATTCCAATTAAACTTTAATTATCTAAATTAAAATTCTTCAGAAAAAGAGAATTCCATTATTTTTGTTTGGAAAAATAATTTTTAAATAAAAGGATGAAAACATTTAATGTAGTTTTAAGTAAAAGGGACAACAGTTATATAGGTAGGTATATTTACAAGAAACCTTTTTTATTTATTTACAGAAAACTTCTTTAAAATCTTATTTTCCTAATTTTCATTAGGACAAAATCTCTTACTCTTTCAGTATCGATGGTCTCGGTGATTACCTGCTCTATAGCCATGATACCCAGATTAGGTAGCCTTAGAGTGCTCATTGTGGATCTTAAACAATTTTTAATTAGCTTCTATTTTGAGATACTCCTCTCACAGCCAGCATTACTTATTGCAATTGTGAGAAGAAGACTAATATTCTTATGTTAGGCAGACTAACTTCCAGTCTAAACTGTAATATATTATTATATTTTAATATTTCGAGTGATCCCTTATTGCCGAGTTCATTTGTTTTGCGTGTAGACGATATAATTGCTCTTAACCGTACGCGTTCGATCTCAAATTCATCCTTATCAATGTCGTCCTCATGAGATGCAACATCTGAATTGCTTTTATAGTTTTTAACTAAGAGTTTGGCTGGGGTGAGAAAGTCGAATTTTGTCGCCAAATTTCGTAGCTTTTGAAATCTTTGCTGCATTTCAGCAATTACCCTGTCTAAGGAAGAAAATAATTTTCGTCGCAGTTCATTTTCATAAGATAAAGCAAAATCTATATTTTCGTCACTAAAAATATGTTTTTTGTTTATTTTTTTATTTTCTGGGACGTTCCATTAAAATTCCAAGTTTTTGACATTCATTTTTAGCATAGGTCAGTAAAAACATCGTCCACCAATTCATCTCGTTTTTCTATAAGGATTTATTTTTTGAGCACATTAATGAAGGTTGAGTCCTTCTGTTTGCAAGTGTATTTGGGCATCATTAACTTCTGTACTGGTTTCCAAAAGCCCAAGAAACGCAGAAATGAAAACAATTGCAATGCTATTAGCAATGTTCCTGCATCCATCCGTGTGTTTAGGCTTTCGTCTGCCTCCGTCAGGTCTTCCAAGGCATCAAAAATGCCCTCATAATGGTTCCGGGTATTCTCGACTGCACTTCATCTTGTTTCTTGCAGCCTCTTCAATGCTTTGCCAATAGTAATAGTACCAAGCAGAACTTCCAAACGGTGTGCAGACACGGAAAAAAATGAATATATGCGCTCTAAGGTACCGGCTCAACAGCAGCAGCGTGTAAACAAACCAAGTTCAACGAGTGATTGGAGCAGGGTATAAATTCTGCTTTTGGATTTATGTCTTTCGGTGTTTGCCTTCCAGCCATGACAGCAGCATTGTCATATGCTTGACCTCTGCACTCCATTATATCGAGACCATCAGCTTTTAACGTATTTAACCAGATAACTGTTTATGACGAATATATTTGTCATGAAAAAATTGTAAAATGTTGTGTAATTTTTATTTTATGTTTTCGTCATGCGTCTTCAATAGTTTTAATGTTTCTGGTTCCTACTTATGTGAATATAAATAAATAAATGTTTACATGAAATAAATAAATAAAAATATTAAAGTCAGATATTAGGTCACCTTTTCCAAAAAAGTCGAAACAGTTAACTGGTTAAAATTAGGTCAGAAATGCCTTCAGCTGTTCTTTGTTTCGATAAAACCAATAAAAAAACAGAAAACTTTCTGATATTCAATTTTAGGATAACGCAACACTTGACTGACTATGGTATTTGGTATTATGATATTTGGAATATTAACTTCAGGCAACAGAATATCTTTGTTGAGTTCTCATACTATTTTAGAATCTAAATTGTCAACAGTCAGACTCTTGTTTTTTCTTAATACTTTCTTTGCGGGCTCTTTTTTTACTTTGATACGAAGCCCCACTTTCTTTATTCCTTTATATTAAAAAAAAGAATAGAATTATAAAAAATAATCCGTTTTGTAGATTGTATATATGTACGAGTATTTAAAAACAAGAGTTAACCACTCCAAATTGCCGCCCCTAGAAAATCCCGCCTGGGGCCTGTGCCCCCAAAACCTATTATTTACTCAAATCTTTACAAAACGTCGAATATATTGTAATTATTATGGAATATATTTGCCGTCTTTAGTTGCATCCATCAGTTTAAGATTCGTCTTGGAGAAATGTTCTTGATATAACTCATACACTTATAATATATATGTAATTCAAGCCCTTGTTCCGTTAATGGAATAGTAATCATTATCGTGCGTGCAAATTCGTTATATTATCACATCAAAGGCTAATAAACTAGAAATCATGAGTGAGAACAAAAATACGTTAACGAGAAATAGCCCTCTTACGGAATCGTAACAATCACAGTATGGATTGAAATTATGTCCATATGCACTCAACTCTCTTAAGAAAAGGTTGCATGGAGAGACGTGTAACAAGTGCATGAAACGATTGCAATTTCCCATTTTATACTAAGGCGCTGCCCGCTAGGTGGCTGTTAAGCTGCATTACACCTCTAAAATGTCCAATTGACTCCATCGTATGTATGTATGTATGTATAATACATACATTTACTTGAAGAAACGAACTTGAATGAAGACTGTTTAATGTGTCACATTGTCCTTTCCAAGGAAACTGTAATACTTATGTAAATGCCTCTTAAGGCTAAACGAAGAAGTGATTGGCTTTCCATGGGATGCGTTGATTACTTTTATGATAATTTCAAGGTAAGGTCTAAAAAATTCTTAGCCCTCTTAAATAATTCATTCCAGTTTCAAGTTCATATCTAAATATGTGCATGATTAACCGCTTTTGCCTCTGAACCCTTTGTTACGCGTTCAACTCGTTAATTTCATTCACTTACACGAATGCCGTCGGCATCGAATCGACTCGCAGCAGACTGTTTAACTTACATATGTCGGCGTCGGGAAAATGCACATTTTTCTCCAATATAAAGACTGACTAACGTCTGTAAAGGCAAATTGTAAACCTCATAATTAGTTGCCGTAGCAATCGACTGATTATGATTAATATTTTACTAAGAATCTACATACCCCCTATGCAATGTTTAAATGTATTACCTATTGCGCTGAAAGCAAGTTGATCGCTGTTCATCTTTTTTTTCAGAATCCGTTGGTTACTTCGAACAGACAAATTGGCAAACAAACAACCAAACTGTGCAATAATGTTGTTTTTTTTTTAGATATTTATTTCTTGCATTGTATAACAGTGTTTTACAATATGTAGTATTAAAATTTTCTCAGGCTTGCATAGAGATCTTGTTTTCTTCGCAATCCAGTGACTCTTTGTTATTTCGAAAA
Organism: Merodon equestris; assembly: GCA_958301585.1. Classification (NCBI taxonomy): domain Eukaryota; kingdom Metazoa; phylum Arthropoda; class Insecta; order Diptera; family Syrphidae; genus Merodon; species Merodon equestris. The sequence goes on from OY284416.1 coordinate 51,911,307, forward strand.
AAGACGATTGTCATTGACAAATGTGCCAAATTTTTTACAATTAATTTTGTTTCATATTTTCAATGTCGATGATGGACTCTAACCTTATGGTTAATCTGGCATTACCAAAAGCCTTGACGAATTCATTAATTTCACAGGAAATCATCACCGAACAAATTTTACGTTAAATTAACTTCACGTTAAATAAAGTTACGTTAAATTCACGCTCTTTATAAAGTTATTTATTACAGCGAATTTTTTCTCCGGTGAATCATTTGATCAGAGTTTTGGGAAATATAGTCTCATGTAAGAAAGGATATCAGGCCAGATCAGGATTTTTACTCTAAGATAATGGGAATCTCGTTTCAGGCAACGAAAGAGTTGCAGCTTAATGAAGGAAATATGACGATGAACTGCTTAATATACATACAGTGATGACAAAAGTTTTCGCACACAGCCGTTTGTTGAATTAAACAAGCATTAAAACAAAACCAAAAGAAAATATTGACTGCTTTCTTTTAGGAAAACAAATATTCAAACCTAAGCTATTAAATATCATAACAATAAAATTAATAACATAATACTTTATTGTGGAAATCAACAAAATATTTAAAAATACACTTTTTTACCCGTACAAAAGTTTTCACACAGCTAACAGTATTGTGTTAATTTAAAGTAAAATTAATGATCCATATTTTGCTCAATGAAGACACCTGATGCAGCCATACAGCCCCAAACCATAACTTCCCCACCACCATGTTTAACTGTGCTTGTAATATTTTCTGCGTTTAATTCTGTATTGGGTTTTCTCCATACCAAGGTTCTACCGTCAGAGGAAAATATATTATATTTACTCTCGTCGGAGAATAAGATATTACACCAGAACTTTTCAGGCTTATTTATAAAGTCTTTGGCAAATCGCAACCTCTTTTTTTTATTAGTTGTACTAATGAGAGGCTTTCGTCTGGGAATCCGTGCATTATATCCATTGCGATGAAGGACTCTGCGGATGGTTTTCGGGTGAACATCTTTTTTTAAAATCGATTTTAACTTGAGCTGCAATCTCTGATGATGTTGTCTTGGGTTTTTTCTTGATCATTCTTACAACCTGAATTTGCAATTTTAATTTATTCAAATTCTGCTTAATTTTTTTAACGTTTTACAAAACTGCATATTGTAAATCGACTTCTACCCATTATATTTCCAATTTCTGCATATTCTGTTTAAATAAATTCAAAATTATTTTACGTTCTTCTTGAGTAATTTCTTTCTGCCTTGGAGCCATGATCACCTCTTTAAAGACTTTACAAATAAACCATGCACGCAAATACGTTTTACCTTCTGTCAAATATTTTACAGAACTTCCCCATTATATTATCAGTATCAGTGTCGCCATAGTAACAACATACTTGATATAGGAGATCTTTTAAAACCTAGTGTGTGAAAACTTTGTCCATCACGGTAGGTATGTGTATAGAGAGCAAGCAGTATTGGAAAACGATGTTATCCGCACACAATAGGAATTCATGTAGAACTGCCAACTATCGAAGAAGTAAAGGAAGCAATCCATCGACTTAATAATGGCAAGACCGCAGGAGTCGTCTTAATAGACAACTATGTCCGAGGAATGGACAAACTCGGTTAAAAGGGTGACTTAACACAATTGCACAATTACGGACGAATATCGCTGCGAGTTGTTCAGACTGACATTATACGCACTATTCAAATATTCAAATATAATACCAATGTGGCTTTCGAAAGATTTAAGATACTAATCAAAAATTAATTATGTTCAACTCAGACGCCTTGACGTCACTTCTTTTTAATTTTGCCCTTCAGCAAAATCAAAGGTGAATAATTCCTAATGGGATTACGTCCCGTCAAGATTGCGCCAACGATCTGAACCTTCTGCGAGATAGAAAGTGAAACGATTGATGATTAATTTACGGTAATAGTTAAGAGATACAGACAAACAGCAAAGAGTGGCGGGAAAACAAGTAAGTTTAGAAATAAATAAGGAGAAAACCAAATATTTAGTCAGGAATTGACTTGGACCGATCCCAACCCCGACTGTAGTTGATAAAAAGTACATACTGAGAAAGTGGATGAGTTCAAATACCTGGTACCACTGCCCAACACGATATAAAGACCGAAATAAATAAAAAACTGCATATGGACAACAGGTACTACTTAAGGATAAAGGAACTATTCGAAACAACTCTTTTGTCCTGCAATGAAAAAATTAATATTTATAAAACCAGAAGCCAGAAGCACCCATTTTTTTTCGAATTTTTGATAATATTCGATAGGCTCATCAGAGAAAGCTCCAACTGGAAAAAAGTTGGAATACTGTTTCAGCAAAACCGTATGAAACCTGAAATTTATACAGAACAAAACAAGATATTTAAAAAAAAATCGTTTGAAATTTTAAACTTTTAAATGATGAGGCTACTAAATATAAGGTGTAGTCAAAAGGAATTTATTAATTTAATATAAAATTTACGGTTTTATTTAGCATAGTAGGAGTGATCGGATTAAGGGTTTTGTTTATTATCGCATTGCTTTTTGAAGGTATTTCACATAGAAGCCCTCGTCCGTATTGGACAGTTTGAACAGTTTTTCACAAACCTTTCTTGAGGCGAAATGATTACCAACAAAATTGTTTGCCATGGAAAGGAAAAGTCGGTAATCATCTGGTAGTAGCTTGGGACTATGTAGAAGATGCTCGAAATCAAGCTTGGTGCTGTCTTGGGGAAATACAATTTCTCAACAAAGCTGTCCATTCTGGAGGATTAGGGTAGACTGGGTACGATTGGAACGGTACGACGGTTGAAACAAAGCGAATATCTCAACACCGTGCCAGACGAGGTAAGTGGTACAAGTGGAGAATGAAGCGGGTGACAAGTCGAAACAAGGCGCGTTGTGATTGTGTATAGAGGACCCTTTTGTGTTTTCAGGGCTCCGTACCTCAAAAGGGAAAGACGGAACCCTTATAAGATCACTTTGTTGTCCGTCTGTCTGTCTGTCAAGACCTTTTTTTGACGGAAAAGTAAGTTTTTTTGTTTGTACATTTTTTCAGTTATTATGGAGTTTTGCGTCGTTTTTATTGAAGTTTATAGTATGATTAGTTTTTATTCAAATTTATTATCATTCTTACTGTGAACGGTTTTATACCTAAAAGGGCGGTTGGGGACAGTAAAAACATTTTTTGTGGCTACGGTTGAAACAGTTTATTTAATTTCTTTTCTTGTTTCTTAGTTGCCTAGGGTACGCCAAAGGAAGACTACGAGAGGTCGGGCGAACTTATAACCTACAAACAAGCCTATAAAGATATAAAAGCTGGATCTTCGCTAAGAACAGCGGCAAAAAAGAATGGACTGAACCCTGTTGAGGTATGCACGTACTCGTAAGGTGAGGAAAATCAAGAAATGGGATAGAAGGCTCACAATCGAGTGTTTAACCAGGAGCAAGAGCGTGAGCTATCTAAGTATTTAATTAGATGTGCGGACATATATTTTGGCTTAAATAAAAAACTGTTATGAAATTGGCATACGAACTAACGATTAAGTATGACTTATCACGACCTCGGATTTGGGATGACTACGAAATGGCTGGCGTAAATTGGTTTCATATGTTTATAAGAACTGTCAGTATGTACAGCATAGGCTACAAGTCTTTCTAAAAACGTAAATGCTTTCTACGAAATTTTGGCTACTATCATGGGCCGCTATAAATTTTAACCACAAAATAGATATAATATTGATGAGACCGACATAACTACTGTGCAAAAACCCAAACAAATAACGACTAGACATTGTGCTCGCCTAGTAGGTTCAGTGACTGCAGCGGATAGAGGTATTTTACTCACAGTAGCCTTTGGTGTCAATGCCATCGGAAATGCTATTTTTCCATTTTTCGTCCTCCCGCGAGTGCGATACTAAGATCATTTTATTGGGGATGGATGAAGGATCTGCTAGAAGTGCCAATCCTTCTAGCTGGATGCAGGATGAAACATTTATTCATTTCTCGGAACACTTCAAGAAACATACAAATACTTCTCCTTCGCATAAAGTCTTACTTCTGCTTGATAACCACTCTTCACATATTACTGGACTAATGCACTAGACTTTTGCAAGACGAGTAGCATTGTGATGTTATTTTTTCCTTCCTGGGGACCCAATGCAATGGACGTTAAAATGTTTCAACTGAACTCAGTCTACTCTACTTCCTTCAGACTATCCAGTGGTAGTAGTATAAACTTCTGCCAACCCCACTAAACAAAGCAAAACGTTCATGGCCGACAGTCCTCGCTTGGCCACGATTTACAACCGCTCATCGCAATTCGACCACGACCATTTTCTGTTGAAGTTTCCGTAAGTGATCCATTTCCGCTTCAGATATGAGACAATTCTGTTGCGATTGAATTTCATTCCACGAGGATTTCTGCCCTTTCCCAATTTCCGATTTTTTCAAAGAAATTCATTCGCCACTGTGAAATCTCCCTTGAACGGACAGCATTGCTGCAAAACTTTTTGTCCGCCTAACAGAGTTGTCCATTTAAGGGAAATCAAATTAAAAAAAACATTTTTTTTCGAAACTAATATAGCAGGTATTCATTTATTAACAGAAAATAAAAAAATACAAAAAACAAACAAACTTCAAAAGTTTTTTTCATCACATATTTTTCTACAAATGAATGATTGATTAGTTGATGAAGCCTCTATATTACATCGCACAAAAATTAGCAGAAAAAAAATACCTCAATGTTTGTTTGTTTAGTTTCAGAAAAGGTGTTTTTTTTTATTCTGATCTGTAAATCAAACAGAAGTTGAACAGCCCATCGTCAATTTTCCTGGCCGCAAACATTTATTAAGCGTTAAATAGAATCCTTAACTTCGTGGTAAGAATTAATTGAAGCCTCCTGGTCTACCTGGTCCTAATCATTACCCTCAGCATCACTTTCAGTTTCGACAATTTTAACAGGAATTGCAACGTCCTCTGGTATCTCGAAGACATCTTCCACATTTACGATTTCATCCATTAAGACATGTTCGGGTTCTGCTTCCAATCTGAATTCCGTAAGAAGCTTGGAAATTTTCCTTAAAGGGACAGCAACCAAATTTCGATCAAATAATAATTTTTTTTTAAATTTTCTTTCTAACAATCCATCGAATGGCGCAAAGAAAATGATAATCAGATAAGTACAAGTGGGTAAAATATGTTTCTGAATTTCCAAAAATTGATTTTGACATTAGCGAAAATCGGACTGAACCGTTGCATTTTTTGAAAAGGCGACGAGACATCTTGGAAACCAGTCAAAATAATTAATAAGTAATAATGTTCGCAATACCAATTAATTATTTTAGACGAGATTTCTACACACTACAAACACTTACCTCAAAAAACGAAAATGACGTCGAAATATGTAAAAACCCGATTTTTTTCGAAAAATGGTCGTCCTCAAAACTCTCCTTTTCTGAACTTCGAAAACACTTTTCTCGGCACTGGTTAAGATAAATCAATATACCTTACGTCATTGGAAAGCCTACAGATTACTGTTTCTACTGAACAGACAATTTTTTTTAATATTGAGGAAATCGGGAAAAAAAAATATTTTGCAGACCTGTTTAGCGTAAAATATTATAACTTTTCGTTTTGATTACCATTCATCATCAAATCTGAATATAAAAAAGTTGTCTGCTCAGTTAATCCAGTTCTTAATTTGGAACAAATAGAAAAAAAGAAATTGAATATCGGACATGGCATTTCCGAGAAATTTGACAAAAAGCGTGAAAAAAAACATTTTTTTTTGTTACATTTTTGATTTGAGTTCTTGGTTCGGAAAAAAGAAAAAGAAAATTTCAAAAAACACCTCACTTCAAAATGAGGATTTCAGAACATTTTAAAAGAAAGTTCATCCCAATCAAATCAGCGGTTTGGAAGATATAAGATTTTATCTTAAGTACAGCCGGGTGGCAAAATGTTTGCTGTCTCCTTAACTTCGAGAAAGGCAAGTCATTTTCAGGATTGAATTTATCTTTATCCAAATCTCCAAATCTAAGCCTCGTTCAAAACATTTTTAAAACAATTTGCATCTATTTTTGTTGCTTTAGAATAAGCGAGCTGTAGTGACATTTAAAATTTCTTATCACACCTTGATCCAAGGGCTGGCAAATCGCTGTGGTGTTTGCCGGAAGATAAACAACTTTTATATTTTCCAGTCTTTAGGATGGAAAGCAGCGTTGTCAAGAAATAGCAATTTTTTTTTTCTTCCGCAGTTTTATTTTCTGGTAGAATAAACGAAGTCACTCTATCATGATTTCTTGGGTCTTCCATGCTTTTTTGTTGTGCTTCCATTCTACAGGCAGCTGATCATGCTCTTGGGCGACAAAATTTTCCAATGACTAAAAGTCTTTCTTTGTCTCCTGCCACATTGGTACAGTGCAAAATAGTGAGCTTCTTCTTTGAAAGCTTTTCTCTTGTGCACTTTTCACACTTCAAAGCCATTGTCTTTGTGAATAACGCTCGAAAAAAAAGAACGGTCTCATAAGCTGTTATTGTAGGCAACTTTTGAAGAAAAAAACATCTCCAGCCTCTCCGCTCATATTTAGTAGTGACTTATACCAGCCTGCGTATGCTTTAAAATCGATGATTCCTGAACAATTTGCAACTTATGCTGCCTTATGTCGAATTGCGGTTCCAGAAATAGGAAATCCTTTGTTTCGAGCAGCACAAAACCATTCAAAAACAATTTTATCTAGACTCCCGCTCGATGAAACAAAACGCCTTTTAAGGTTAGTTGCACTTTAATTAGATTGACATTCACTTAAAAGCTCATTCTCCCTTTTTAATAAGTCTGCAACCTGTTTTTTTTCGTACTTTAAACTCTGTTCCTGTTTCACGTACATTTTTTCAAAAAGTTAATTAAGCCTATCTTTTCTTTTAGCGTTGAAGTTTTCTTTTTGGTGGCATGACATATTATGAAAACATATTGTTATAAAATAAAGCAAAATAATAAAAAGAAATGGTAGCAACCTGAGTGAAAATAAACCTTCACTGCCGACCAAAACCAAATTGCTTCCCCCACACGAATGAAAGAAATTCACACATAACATACAATGCAATGTCTCTGGACTGACACCCATGTTTTTATGTTATACCGTCGTCGGAATATCCGTCTGATGATATGTTTAATGTTGCTTTGGTGTCCGCCTAAGATCAAATATTTTATTATTTATATGCGTAATTGCTGTCCGTGTCCGTTCAAGGGAATGTCCGTCCAAAGGAAATTGTAAACTATGCAACTTATATGGACCAATTTCCGTTCAAAAAAATATCTCCGTCTAAGGGAGGTGTACGCAGTTTTCACTGAACGTGCAATTTTCCAGTTCGGAATTCGTCTTCTGCTATACACATAGATGGGTAGAAGATGCTTGCGATAAACAATACTTTTTAGGAGAAACATGTCACCCTATATCCGAAATAAAGTTTCAAATCAAAAAAGTCAAACAATTCAAAAGACTCGCAACAACAAAAGGTCGTGAATCTAAGGAGGCAGGTAAAAACACTGGTTGCGAATTTATATCTACTGATAAGCCGATGGACCTTTATTAAACTTTTTTCTGATAAAAAAAATTGTCAAAGAATTCGGACCAGTCTCCAATTTATTTAACAATTAGTTAAACTGTTATAGCCAAAAAAGAAAACCCGTACCTTTCAAATAAATTCACGGACTGGTTTAGTTTTAAACATATCGTCCAAGAAAGAGCTGATACTGATATGCCTATTGAAACAGATATATGATATGATTTCATCAAACTAATCCAACACGCTGCCTGGAACTGAACTCCTTCCTTAAAAAGAAAAACGGTTGGAGGTAACTTTTCAAAAGAAATTAGGAGTTGTTAAGAAACGAAAGAAAACTACGGCGAATGTAAGTGGCAACAAACTCGGTCACCTTTGCATAAAGCTAGATTTAACAAAGCCCAGATCATCTAAAGCAAGAGATAAAGCTATTCACTGTGGAAAACTATAAAATATCTCTAGCAACCAACAAACCACATTCCACCAATTAGAGTCGACAACGGGCAATGGGCTAAGAGTAATGAGGAAAAAGCAATAGTCTTTGCGAATTACCTATAAAACTCCTTTAAGCCAAATGAAGCTGTTTGAGACAAGTTCCTAAATGCGAGTGAAAATGAAAATTCTCCGATACCTCCGATTACAATGTCCTAGCTAAAGCACGAAATTATGTGCCTCAAAGACAAAAAAAATTCCAGGTTTTGTCTTGATCACTGCCAGTTGTCCTGAAACAACTACCAAAAAAAATGGTTATATAAACTCTTACGGTTGATGAACAAAACCATTAGCCTGATGTGATAATGTTCCCTAAACCAGGTAAAGACCCCAATGAGGTATCGTCATATAGACCAATATCGTTACTTCCCTTGATCTCAAAGTTGTTCGAAAAACTGATTTTCAAGCGTCTCAAACTAATAGTAGAATGAAGAAACCTTATCCCAAGCCATCAGTTTGGATATCGAAGAAACCATTCTACAATAGAACAAGTTCATAGAATTACCAACGAAATCGAACGAGCTTTACAAGAAAAGAAAGTATATTCTGTAATCTTTCTAGATGTAGTACAGGCTTTCGACAGAGTTTGCCATGAAGGTCTTCTTAACTATGAGGCCGCAGTCGCTTGTCGTACCGCTTCGCTGCAGCATGTATTTGAACGAAGCGAGGTAAAACTCAAAGGTAAAGTTGATCTCAATTTACTGAAAACAAATAAAATGAAATGAACAACTTTTGGCGCTAGAATATTTCAATAATCTTTTGATACTACGTGTTGATTTCAAATGCTTTTTTTGAATGTAGTTTATCAATCGGCCCTCAGGTGTTGAAATTTGAGACTAATGATTTAAATCTGTTCACACGTTTAGAAAAACGCTCCTTGTGAACTTTCATGCTGCATATTTCATCTATGCTGCTTAGAGTATAAGACAATCTGATAACATAAGCCAAGTGCAAAAATTAATATTATTTAATATGATTCGATTCACGAAATGCTATATGCAGACTCATAAATTTAATGTGATAGGAAATGGATTTTTTTATTGATTTAAGAGATTACTCGTTACGTTCATTAGTTCATAGTTCCTGCCATCCGTTTCAGTCTGTTCTTTGAGTTAAGATGGCAAGCCTTTCTTCTCACTGACTTTCCGAAGTCGTTTGATTGGAAAAGGGACGATCCAGAAACGATTGAAGCCAAGACTAATGAATGACTCCGGATGAAGTGCGCGGCTTCGAATGTTTGCATTATGTGCTGCTGTCTGACGTCCAATGCTACCAACTGGCCTATGTGACAGCCTGGACTGTCTCGCCTGTCGGCCGCGCCGTCCAGGTAGGTACTTGCACCTGAGGTTCTTCGATATAATAGACATAATCTTGATACCATATGAATAAAATAAACGAACTGAAGCAGAATGAAGAGTTGAAAGAGTTCAATTAGTTTTAAATAGAGGAATTCAGATAGAAATTAAACTCATTATTATTTTTTTGAATTTCTCTTTATTCAAGAATAACTGCTCTAGTGTAATGAATTTTGCAGTCGATAATATGGTTTTGCTGTTAAAGAGGACAGGAATGAACAACAATATATGAACTATGTACAAAACTTCAATATTTTGAACTCGTGATTTCTTTATTAAAACACGGATTATGTTTGCTTTTTTTGGCTAAAAACGTTCGAAAAGAAAGAATCTTCAAAAAAGACAAAAAATAGCGCGTGCGAAAATTTTGCACTTTCAATTTAAATTTTTTTCATCAATTAAATTTTTTAAATTAGGACCAAAATCAAAATTCTGTTTCGAGAATAGCCTAGATATTTTAAAATGCTTTCTGAGGGTCCAAAAATCATAAGGATCGCTTAAGAAATGGCTGAGAAACAAATCACCCGATGGGAGCTACGCTTCGCTCAGCTCAATAAACTAAAAGTGTACTTGCCTAAAGAGTACTTCCGTTTAATGGAGTCCTACCTATCATCTCGTCATTTTCGGATTAAACAAGAAAATTCCTACTCTAATCTAGTGCAGATCAATGGCGGAGCTCCACAAGGAAGTATCCTTGGGCCTCTACTATACCTCCTTTATACCAAGGATCTACCAACAACACCTTACACAAAGATTGCAACCTTTGCTGACGACACGGCATTACTCACAGTGGGGCACACGGCTCGTACAAGCCTATATTTATATTAGGCACAATAATTCCGTATGCCAAAACAGCGAAATATGACCTTAGATGCCAAGCTTCGTTGGAAAGAACATGTAAAAATCAAAAGAAAAGAATTAGATATTAAATGGCGAAAAATAGAATGGCTATTAGGTAGCAAATCAGGGTTATCAATCTCTAATAAAATTCTTTTATACAACGAGGTTCTAACACCAGTGTGGAATTATGGCGCTCAACTTTGGGGATGTGCCAGCCAAACCAACATTGCAGTCATCCAACGCTTTCAGAACAAAGTACTTCGTTCTATTGTGAATGCTCCATGGTACATAAGAAACAGCGATGTCCATCGGGACCTAAGCATTCCCACAGTTTCTGAAGAAATCCACTCTAAGGCCAATGCACACGAAAAGAAACTCAAGCAGAACGTAAACGAGGAAGTTACAAGTCTTCTTGACGTATATGTCTTGAGACCACTACAACGTACAATACCGTCAGATCATGCCAGGCAATCCGAAGCTGAGAGTTAAACTACAACTTTAACCTGATAGTGACTGAGCGACAACATCATAACCTCCAACGCTTTTGATGGATTTAATTCCTTCTATGTTCTAGTCACTATCATCATAAATAGAATTAAACATATAGATAATAGCTTTAGTAAGTCTGAAAAATACTAAAATGTTAATTAATTACTTGTTTTTAGTACCTATACTGAAAAGCAAAATGCTCGGTAGTTATTTTTACTAGTTGCAGTGTTATCAGACTTATGTGAACTCTTTTTTCTTATGTTTGAAATAAAAAAAAATAAAAAAACAAAAATCGGCGGATGTCCCTTTGTACACATGATACGAAAAAAGTGATATTTGCCAACCGTTAGTACAAACTTTTAATTTTTTACCCCAAAAACCGGATTCTTCATGTTGTAAAAACTAATACAGAGTGCGCCATCTCATATGGGTCGATGCAAACTTCGATTAACTTCAACAATTGTCAACCGATTTTCATATGTCATAGCATTTTGGAAACGTCAATTCAGTGCAATTTTAACCATGAACGCGCGGTAATAGTTTCTATGTTCATTAAAAATGAACGCTCGATTGTGCTAACTCAACGTGCGTATCGTGCAAAATATCGTGTTGCGCCAAAAAAAGATACAATTCGTCGTTGGGCCTCGAATTTTTTTCAATTTGGTTCTGTGGCAAGCCCTCGTGAGTAACCTAGGCCACGTCCGCGGCGTTCAAATTCATCTATTCAGTCTGTGAAAGGCAGTGTTCAAGAAGACCCAAGTTTGTCATATCGGCGCTGTTCGCACAGCAGTTAGGCATCAGTGGCACCACTTTGCGGAGAATTTTAAAGGATGATCTTCACTTATTTCCATACAAAATGCAGAAAGAATTTTGCCACAAGATGAGCCACGGCGCTTGGCATATGCACAAAATGTCGTTGCAATAATTAATGCTGAGCCGGAGTTCTGGCAGCAAATTTCGATGACCGATGAGGCATATTTTACGCTCTCTAGCTCAGTTAATAAACAAAATTGTCGCTTCTGGGACACCGAAAATCCTCACATTATTCACGAAGAGCCGCTATATGATCAAAAAGTTACTGTTTGGAACGATGTGTGCGCTTAAACCATCATTGGACCGTTGGCGATACAGTGGATGGCGATCGATATCGGTGCATGTTAGCCTATTCGTTTCAACAAGACGGCGCGACATGCCATATTGCGGACAAAACGGTGAACCTTTTGCGTAAGAAGTTCCCTGGAAGATTGGTGTCAAAAAAGGGCGATATTGACTGGCCTCCGTGATCGCCGGATTTGACTCCTTCAGACTTTCTTCTTTTGGGATACTTGAAAAGCAAGGTGTATGCTAACGGCCCGAAGACAATAGAACAGCTCAAAAGAAACATTCGTGCGGAAATCGCAGAAATTTCGATCGAAATGCTTGAAAATGACATGAAGAATGCGCGAAAACGAGCCCATTTTTGCATCGGCAATAAAGGCGGTCATTGAATTGATATTAGATAAATAGATAGATAGAACTTTATTTCGTACAAGTACCTATTTTAGATTATAATAATATGACATCGCACATTGTACAGAGATATGATAACGTATTTTATCTTTCAACTGAAACATTATTCTCCTTGATGAATTGATATTGTTTTCAAAAATTAATCAAAATAAATTGTAAAGGTCTAAATTGAATAAAAGTTTTTGAATTTCCAAAATCGGTTTAAAATGGTTGAAATTATTCGAAATTTACATCGACCCATATGAGATGGCGCACGCTGTATTTGACGCTAACTGAATCAAATGCCGTCGGAAAATAGTTTAAGCAGTCAGGTCGAAAATTCTGTCATTCCCTGTAGTCACAACAATCCAACTTGGATGTTAGCTATAAGTGGCATGATGCTACACTGCATAAACATGGTACTGAATCATTGTGTTGTGCCCTTCAATTTCATTGGTATTGTAAGTGAAATCAACACCGAAATACGAGTATTCTTGGAATGGGAGAAACTGTTTGGTACAAACATTTCTATCATTTTATACCTTTTGAACAAGCGCATCAGACAGCTTACGGCATATTGATATTCCACTACTAATCTTGACTGCAAATTCGAATGTTTTCTTAAATTCGAAATAGGGCCTAGCCCTAGGCCACATCGCCGTCGGCTATATCCTCATCTACGCCGCCTTGTGATACCCAATTATGAGCGAATGGTAAAAGGTACTTAGGTACTGGTACAAACTAACGGGCTTAGACAAATAAACGAACAAGTGCACTGTTCCGCAGTTTAAGTCACACCCAATTGCCTACATACGCTCTAAAGGGGACAGAGCGTACATACTCCATATCGACTCCATATCGATGTCATCATAATGCCTTCGAATATGCACGTACCAGCACCAATCCACCTCAATCAAATTACAGTCCATTCGCTACAATGCATGTACCTGCGTGATATTTAATGATTTGCAACAGCCAAATTATCATATTTTCATATTATCCTATTTACTTCGTTTACTCACAATTAAACAACCCACCCAACCGTCCAGTGTGAACAAAATAAATACAAAAAAAAAAGAAAACACAACAACGAATTTGTTAATCAAAATAATAATCTAATAACAATAGATGGATGTATTGCAAGCGGGTATACGGCACACAGATTGTTCTAAATAATTACTTTTCAACGAGAACAAATTGATTGCAACACAACACATCCCATTTGAACAACAACAGAATAGCAAAGTCGCTTTATATGGCTGCGCCGCAGACATTTTCTCTCACATTAAGTCGATCTCGATAAATCGCTTCTCTAAATAATAAGTTCAGAAATACAAAATCAACATGGAGTGGCATATCTATAACTATTATATTTTTTCCCCTCTAACATGCTAAACTGCCATTTGATTATTAAACAACACTGTCTGCTTCATAGCCTCGGTCAACACGTACATATCCATACATACAATCGCACGTGAACACGTCTGTTTGAATAAATGAATTTCGCGTGACATATCATTTGAACTAATTCCACCCAGCATTTAAGTAGGCACTGTATATTGTCATTGTATCTAAAACAGAATTGAGAAAAAAACAACAATAAAAAGGGGGTGGAGACACAGCATGAAGATCAATTTGTATCTTCGTAGCTGGGTCGCGAGCAATAACGTTTTGTTAACAAATCACTTTAACAAAATTCACTATCTCTAGATTATATCAAGATACAGATACTCTATCTCCAATTGTCACTTGCCTCGTAAGACACACACACACAACAAACTAGAACCACTCCCGCTCCTCATCAGTAACTTTCTGTCTATCTCACTCTGAATACACAAACAACAAAACGAAACGAAATGGAGAAATCGAATTGGAAAAGGGAGACAGTCAGACATGGCACATGGACCAGTCGACCATTAATAATGGAATAAAATACGAATACGAAAGGTGGTTTTTGGGGACGAACGACTGATGGCTGGATTAAAGGATTCGACTGAATGACGAAGAGAAAAATGGGGAAATGGTCGTGGATCCATTTGGTTGTATGGAGAGGTGCCTGGCGACTATATGGTCGCATAGATGAACTTAACGAAAGAGTAATTGCCGGAACGATTGGAATAGAAACACTATAGGATTCGTACTCTGGCCACGCCTTCGCAGGAGAGTAAGGGTTTGACTCTCTTGAAATCGTAAAACCATAATTTCTTAAGAGAACCGATTTCCTTGAACAAGCAAGGACGTTGAACGTTTGTCAAACAAAGAAATTTGTCAAGTGTTTCGTACAAGGTATTTCAAGCAGTTGGTAGATATTCCCAAATAGACTTCCTACTTCAGGAGCATTTATTGAGCACCTCTTTCTGTCTCGGGCGGCAAGAGTAAGCAAACGTATTTGTTCTATTTTGAGATAAGCCGGAAAGTAAATATTTTCGACACCTTTTGCCTGGAGGCTGATTTCATCATCGACATGCGGTGCGCTGTCAATTAAGTTATTCAAAGTATGATATTGATTTTCAGTAACTCACTTGTAAAATGGTGGTATGTAACCCAAGAAAAAATCGATAAAGATGGTCTAGAGTTAAAATTGTTGTCTTGGCCTAAAGAAAGTAAAAACAAAGTATAATGCGATGGAAACAACATGAATTAAGGAAGTGGAAGTTGAATAAGTTATCAATTTTTTTTTTCGCTTAAAAGTAGATATGTATGTACATATTATTAAATTGGCTTGATGAATTGTTATGGAAGGATCCAACCCATATTAATGAAAACAAATGCTCTATACTCTTCTTTGTGACACCTGCAGTACGGAAGCTTATACGAAGTTTGTTCAAAAAGTATGGTGACAAATATTTATTTCAAAGTATGTAGTTGCCCCCAGGTATAACACACTTGCGCTAGCACTTTTTCCAATCTCCGAAGAAGCTTTTGAGCCTTGAGCTCATCCAACTAGGTGGAAGTGGTAAATCTGCGTCCTTTCGTGAATATGGAGAGGAAACAATGAATTTGGTATTGTCTTTGGCCACAAAATTACGACAAGCAACCATGAGTGGGCAAGTACATTACCGTGGTGCTATAGCTATTCGTATTACTTCACGCAAATGACTTCGAGGTAATATTCCTTACTGACCATACGATCTTTCGGCAAGAACTAGAGTTGCCAACCGTGCTATAATATATAGTATTGTACTGTATTCCAGGTCAGCGTACACTGTTGAAGAAATACATAGTACGCAAAAATACTAAACATAGTGTATGCAAACATTCTGTCCTAGACGCAGAGCACAGGTCGCACGACATTTCGACTTTCGATTGTGTACATTGCTGCTTAAATATGGAAACATCATAAGCATGGAATGCAAAGTAGTGTCGTGTCGTACGACACCGTGTGTTCTGCGCCTTACTGCGTTCCGAACTTGTCAATGTCAAACGAATGTTTGGTCATCATTGGTCTGCTTTGTTTTTGTTTCGGGATTTTTTTTTTGGCAATTATATTCAATTACATATATATTGTTCTTTCTTATGAGAAGCTGAAGTTAATTATAAATTAATTATGGAAAGTGGTAGCGATAACGAAAGTGCGCCAAGTTCAAGTGAGCCACTAGCCAATTAAAAAGCGAAAAATTCAAAAAAGACTCCAAAAATATAATGGCCGTATCACAATGTGGCGTTCGAGCACTCGGGCGTTGTATCGACTTACGATAGTCATATATCAAACGCGCGGTCCAAGAATTTCTATAACGAAATGTGGCTTCAGGCGTTCGGACGTTCAAAGATCGGGAATATGACAGAATGCAAGTAATGTTTCCTCAAACAACCCATGCACACATTCAGCGAACCTACACAAGCACTGTCAGCTGTCAAAACGGATGTTCGAGTAGCCAGTAGCTCTACTCTGATGTTGTACAACTAAAGAAAATCATGTCGATTCTAAAACCCCTTTGAAGATGAAATTAGGACGCACTAAAATGGAATCACTGTTTAACGAAGTTTTAGAGCCTTATGCGCTGCAAACTTTACTTCTTCTTTTCCTTTTTCCGGCGTTGTTATGGTCAGAAGTGTAGGGCCATAACCTTCCCACTTAACTGTATTCCTACTGGTCCGCTTGTGGGGTCCGCCGGTTTGACCTCAGAAAGTAGCGGCAGGCTTCCCGGTTTGGGATTACTTCATCGCTGAGGCCAATCAAATGCTGGTGTTTTTGCATTTGTTTGCACCAATTGTTTTTCGGCCTGTCTTTTTTTTTGTTTTTTTTTTGTGACACGGGCATGCTCCAGATTTTTTTTGTTTGATCTTACTCTTACAACACCGGTGATCTCCAGTCGTGTCAACCCACTGATTTGCATGTACACTTGTGGGGCCGTTTAATGGTGGTATATGTGTCCCTAGGCTCACCTTTGTGTTTTCTAAATTGCCTAGATGTGATTTTTGTTTACCTTTGTTTTAGTCGCCTTTTACGACAAGCGAGAGGTATCGCTGCAGGGATATTCTTAACCCGTCCCTGCACGGAGGGCGCTGCAAATTTTACTGAATGATTTAAATGCTCTTAACTTATATTTTTGTTCGCAAATTGATGCAAGTAATGGAAAAAATAGAAGAAGAAGATATTGAGAATGGGATACAAAACAAGTTATTAGACATTTACTAAAATTTTGAAGAATCTGGCAATGGAATGATTGATGCTAAAAACACTTGACTATCTCACCAAGACCTCTCCTTTGAAATAGAGTGTTTGGTCTGAGTGCAGACAACACCAATGCGAACTTTTGGTATTCATCATTCTCTTTATAGAAATATTGAACAAGTACATAGTTCCTGATTTGGTGAAGGGCAATTGTCACACAAGCTTAGTTCACAGCACAGTCAAGCATGCAACGAATTCTTTAACAATTGATGTTAAAAATATAATTTTAAAAGTGTTTAGCCATTTCTCCGTTTCTGAAGTTCGTAGAGAAGAGCTAAAAAATGTATTGTTGTTGTAGAAGGTAAATAGCATGGATTGAAACAACATGTTGGTACCTACTCACTGCTACCTTGTATGGAAAACATACTTTTAAATTAAAAGGCTTTGAGTGATTATTCTCTTAAATTATGGAAGGACTGTCCTACACATATTCGAAATATGTTGATGATGAATGAAATTAATGGAAACAGTAAAGTTCAAATCGTTTTGCATTTCGCGAACAATTTCTTGCACAACTTTCATAAAGTTGTTAAACAACTTGAAGGCAATAATATCACAGTCTTAGATGTATACCTACCTATAATATTATGCAACTTTAAAATCGGCGCTAAAACAACGTAAAAATGATACTTTTTTTGGTTATGAAATCAGAAAAACGTTGCAATATACATAGGTACATGTATCTAAATATGGAAGCAAAATCCCCTGGAGAAAGTTATGAAATTCAAAAGATTTTTTTGGTATCCATTGAAAACAGTTTAGACTACGATGGTGGTCCGATAAGTACTTAGCCTACAAATGAAAAACAAAAATTTTGGAGAAATGGCGATTTATTTTTCTTTAACCCATCTGAAAAATACGTTTTCTCGAGGTCTGCAAAGTAGGCCTCCGTGGCGGCGATGACCTCCTCATTCGACTGAAATTTCTGCCCGGTGAGTGACTTTTTCAAGTTTGGAAACAAAAAGAAGTCGCGCGGGGCCAAATCTGGAGAATACGGTGGATGGTTCGTAGTCCAATTCGACCAATTTGGCCGTGGCGAGGGCGGAGGTGTGAGCCGGTGCGTTATCATGGTGGAAGAGCACTTTTTTCTTCGCCAAGTGGGGCTGTTTTTTCTTCAATTTGGCGTCGAATCGGTTCAATAATTTGGCATAGTACAGCCCTGTGACCGTTTTGCCCTTCTCCAGGTAGTCGATGTGGATCACACCTTGTGAATCCCAGAAAACGGTGGCCATCACCTTTCCGGCCGATGGGACAATCTTCACCTTCTTCGGAGCACGTTCGCCGGGTGAAGTCTACTGTTTCGACTGTTCCTTGGTGTCTGGTGTGTACCATGTGGATCCATGTTTCGTCGACTGTCACGAAACGACACAGAAACTCCTTCGGAGTGCGCTTAAACAGCGTCAAACACTGCTCTGAAGTGGTACGGTTGCGCTTGTTATCCGGAGTGAGCAAACACGGCACCCATCGCGCCAACAGCTTTCTCATGCCCAAAATTTCATGTAAGATATGACCCACGCGATCTTTTGAAATGCCTACTGTCTCAGCTATCTCGCGCACCTTCAATCGGCGATCTGCCAATTCGAGATCGTGGATTTTTGTCACGTTATCCACCGTGGTAGCCGTTTTCGGGGCACCTGGACGTGGCTCATCAAAAACCGACGTGCGACCACGTTGAAACTCGTTAAACCAATTTTTGATGTTCGCCATCGAAGGAGAAGAGTCACCGTCCAAGTCAGCATCCAAACGCTCTTTGATTTCGCTGCGCGATTTCCCTTCCAAAAATAAGAATCGAATCACCGACCGATATTGTTCTTTTTCCATTTTTCTAAAATCCGCGGACACTCCCGCTTCCACACGCGGTCAAAACAAAACTACAAGTCCGATCCGGCTGAAAAATTCGACAGTAGACTTCTACTAAAATGTACTACACGATAGTAAGTTGCTCTTGCGATATTGGCACCATCTGGCGGTGAGACTAAGTACTTATCGGACCACCCTTGTATCTTGAGAGAGTCGTGGCGCAGTGGGTAGTGTGTTGGCCGCTAACGGGCGACAACCAAGTTCGGATCACGATAACACCAACGCCCACAAATGTTCATTTCGTGACTTCTCTCTTCGGCGGAGTACTGGCAAAACCTCCCGCAATACACTTTCCTTGAAAAAGCTTCTCGGCTCTCGCCATTCGGAATCGGCATTGAACTGTTGATCCCGTTTACTGGTGTGGAAAAAAATTCGTATAGAAGATACATAAGTGAATGAGGGAAGCTTGGCTCTGGCTCTTCGTGAACTGTAACGCTGTATAAGAAGAAGAAGAAGAATGAAGATAAGAAGATAGATGGTTCGATTTTGGTGAAAGTAATTGGTTATGAAAAATACAACAATTTAATTTAAGTCAGAAGGTTTCATTTAATAACTGTGAGAGAATATTAAAAGTTTCCAGTTAGTGAGTTTAATGACAAAACTACAGGCCAAAAATTGCAGCATATGTTAAAAAGTACTGAAAATGACTTACCAATTTTAATTAAATTAATTTCATGCCTGTTTTCTATTCCCGCCACTTCGGCATTCACAGAAAGTATATGAATTCGAAATGGCGAGAAGAAAGCAACAGAAGTAGTATCTCATTAATAAAAAAATAGCTTTTCGTTTACATTTATCTAAGAATTGAATGTGATAAAACATGTGAAACTATTGTAGACAAAAAATTGTTTAAAAATGCTGGAAGTGCAAAAAAACATAGTTTTTATGAAAATAAATAGATATGTAACAAATATATCTTTGTCTATTTTTTGCTTTTTCCATAAAATACTCTTTTTTTTTTAGTGTACTATATTTTTTGATAGCTTAGGTTGAAAAATACTATATTTCGTCGGAGAAATGTTGGCAGCCTTAGCAAGAATTCATGATGAATCACGTCATTGTAATCGAAGAACACAATGAGCAAAACTTTCACATTTGATTGAATGTGGCGGACTTTTTTTCGGACTTGATTCCTCTGATTCCTCTGGCCGATTTCATTGGGATGTTCTGACTTTGGTTTCGACGTCATAACCACATACCCATGTTGTGGTAAATGGCAAGCAATTGGCAGCCAATTTGGATCATCATTTAAGAACTTCTTAGTCGTGCTCATCAATGGCGATTCCTGGTCATCATTATACGTTCCCTGAGAAAGTTCAAAATAATGGTAATGGAAAAAAAAGCAAATTTTATATATTTTATTTATTTTTTTTATTCAAACGAACAATTCAACAATTAATAAATGAATAAATAAATAAAAATAATAAACAATTTTTTTTATTAAATAATTTTGCATCTAACGATAAGAAAAATAAAATCAATTCTTTGTTCAACGCTTATGAAATTATCGATGCGTCGATCATAAAACCCGTTGCTATCTTTCAGTTCTTTTTCAATTGACATTAGAGCCTAATTATTAAAGTGCCCTTGTGTACTTCGAAGGTACGTCTTTATCCTCTTCAACGCTGAAAAAGAGCGTTCCACAGACGACGTTGAAGCTGATATTGTACAAATCAGTTTTGAAAGCTTGTAGATTTGCTCAAAACTGGGAGCGACATTTGTTATTGAAGTTCGAGTTAATATATTTGTCGGCTGTACAAACTCTGTATTATCATGAAAAAAACAATTAATTCGTTCTTTAATTGTGCGATTTCAAATACATATGTATATCTGGATAGCTTTCAACTAGATTTTTTTATGAATATTTCAGGGAAATTAGTTTTTTGCTGATAATTACTAAGTTTGTTTCCGTGAAAAATGTACAGCACTAAATTTACGACCTGTCCATAACAGTGGACAAATACTGTTTTGGGACAAATAGTCTTCACTTTGAAGTCCATTCAAATGACCACTCATAACGGAAGCCTCGTCATAAGTCTGTGCCACAAGTTTATCTTTAATGTCATATTTTTCCAAGTGAGCTGTAACTAAGTATTAGAAACAATCTTCTGCGGTCCGTCCAGAGCTTACATCGATAAATCCAACGAAAGTTTCATGATTTTTTTTTATTTGAATAGTATCGGAATACAACGGATAATTGAGATTTAATTTGAATGTCAGAAGTGTCGTCAAGCATACAGTGAACCAAAAAAAATGTTGAACGGCATGTGTACTGCAATTGAAACTTGAATATTTTTGAGGTATGTAGGGATATTGATATCAAATGAACAAG